>OX155644.1:10000000-12400000 GCA_944567765.1 Carterocephalus palaemon | reverse complement strand
AGCCTGCCAGTACACACTCCATGAGTCGCTCAAATGTGGCAGGTGCGTTGCACAATCCGAAGGGCATGACGTTAAATTGCCATAAACCTTTTCCGGTCGAGAAAGCTGTCTTCTCCTTGTCCTTTGGATGAATTTCCACCTGCCAGTATCCAGATTTCAGGTCTAGGGTCGAGAACCATTTCATGCCACTCAAGGTATCCAAAGTGTCGTCGATTCGAGGTAACGGGTAACTGTCCTTCTTAGTGACATCATTGAGACGCCTATAGTCCACACAGAATCTCGTGCTACCATCTTTCTTCTTCACTAATACAACAGGTGAGCACCACGGACTTGCAGACGGTTCAATAATCTTATTCTTTCTCATGTCCTCCAAAAGGCCTTCAACTTCTTTTTCCTTTGCAATTGGTATTCGTCTTGCTCGTTGACGAATTGGTCTCTCGCTTCCGGTATCTATCCTGTGCTGAACCATCGACGTTCTTCCAAGGTCCCCTTCTTGACTGGAGAAGATATTCGCGTAGCGCTGTAAAAACTTCTTAGCTTTCATTTTCTGCGAATAAGTCAGATTACTCTTGCAGTCATCGAGTAGCTCAGTCACTATTCCGTAGTTGTTGCTGTTTGCTGAGTCCGTGCCTGTCATCGAACTACACTTTTTCATCCAGACAACTTCCTCACACTTTCCAATGACGTCACCTTCGTTCAAGCAGATCTCGCGATCACTAAGGTTCAAAACCTTGACCACAGCGTTACTGCTTCCACTAACAAGGGTTCTCGCCGTCATCAGTTTTTGCGCTGATGTCTTGGTAGGTGCGTCTTCGATCAACACGCATCTGTTTGACTTTTTCTTTCCAGCTGGCGGCAGTTTCACCAGCACCCGAGCTTCCGCTCGTCCAGGTATAGTGATTTTCTTTACACATGCGACCTTCCCGCAGGTGCCTCCAAGAATGAAGATTTCTTCTTCACCGCACTTGAAAACTCCCTCAGCGACATTAATTCTGCAGTTGTGTTTCTTCATGAAATCCAAACCCAAGATGCAATCATCCATAATCTCAGCCACGATCACGTTATGAGAGTATGAGGACCCCCCTACATACATCGTAACTGACATTTCTCCCAGGACGGATATTGGCTGACCGGAGGCAGTAAGAAGCCGATAGTTAATTCTCCTCTTGTGTCCCCTTGCGGCTTTTACCAGATTTGGGTTCACTATTGTTCTAGAGGCTCCTGTGTCTAGAGTCATTTTGCAATCCGTCCCGTTAATAGTCCCCTGAATCACAAGACTATTCCCGCTGCATGCCTGGGAGATAACAGTTATCGGGGCTTCCTCCGCGTCAGCCAGCACTCGCCCCTTAGTCCTGGCTTTTATTCGTTTCCCTGATCCCGGGCAGGGGACGAAGCCCCTTGTTTCTTCAGCTCCTCTATTTGTTCCTCGAGCCTTTTCATCCTTGCCATCTGGGTCTCCTTCTGCGGGCAGTTGAGCTGAAGATGGCCCCTCTCGCCGCACTTGTAGCACATGGCTCCAAAAGCTTTCTTCGTAGGAGCCTTAACCTCCTTGACTTCCTCAGAGACCTCGCGGATCTTATGGGTGTGCCGTATATCATGGCGAACCGCCTCGACCTCCAAGGCATGCGCCAATGCTTCCTTTAGCGAGGTATGGTGACGAAGCCTCACTGCAGCTCTGACCTCCAGGTCTTTTATTCCGTCGACAAATGCTTGCACAATATTCGTGTCCACCATCTTGGTGTCGGCTCCTGGGTGTGCCTTCCTGACAAGTTTTTCAATTTCCAACGCCCATTGTTGTAGTCCTTCTCCTGAGCGTTGGACTCTGTCACGCAGTTGGGCACGGAACACGTGCTCCAGGTGTCGCTCCCCGTATCTGGATTCAAGTGCCTCCATCAGGTCTTGGAACCCATTTCCTGTATGTGCTTCCAGGACCGACAAAGCTTGCCCTCTGAGCGCAACAGTGAGAGCGGTCAGGCATTGTTCTTCCGTCCATCCGTTGGCAGCAGCAACAGTCTGGAATTGCTGACGATAGGCGTTCCAAGAAGTAGTGCCGTCGTATGGTGGCACTTTCACTCTTGGTCCTTGCGCCACTACGGTAGTTCCACTAGACATCGCAACTCCCGTGGTTTCAAGGCGCACTACTTTCTTCTGTAATTCAGTGAGGCCGGTTTTCATGTTTTCCACATCCAATCCCAACCCGGTAACTCGTTCTTCCACCATGTCGACATCTTTTCGAAGCTTAATCACCGTGTCACTAACATCATTTATAGCCCGAAGCGCTTTTTCTTGGAGGTCTTTTTGTTGCTCTTGTGATTCTCGAATCGCTCTGATTTCAGCCTTTTGAAACTCTTGCAAAGCACCGAGCTTGCGTTCTTGTGACTCTTGCAAAGCACCGAGCTTGCGTTCTTGTGACTCTTGTAAAGCACCGAGCTTGCGATCTTGTGATTCCTTCATTTCCCGAATTAATACAAACAAACTTCCTAATTGAAGAGGGGCTGTAGAAGCTTCGGTGTCACTGGTGGGCGTGGCCTGTTGGGTAGGCGTGGCAAGGTGGGCGGGGCCAGTGGGCGGGGCTTGGCCCACAGTGGGCGGAGCTTGGTCCCCAGTTGTGGCCTCCGCAGCTCGTTGTGCCCTTGTCCTGACACCCTCCTGTAAGTCCTCTCTCGGAGTCAATGGCATCTCCAAATCTCACTTCCGACACCAGTTGTTACGTGTTAGGGTTCGAAGGATTTGGAGAGAAAGACCTGCTGACTCAATGAAGACTTTATTCACTAGCACTAACACAAAGCACTAGGTCAAACACTAAACACTAGGTCCAACACAATGCACTAGGTCCAAACACAAAGCACTAACGATGTCCTAGGTCGTAAGCCAAGTCGTAGGTTTCACTTGTTTCACTCCGGTATCACTAGTTTTCACTTCGAAGTCGCCTCGAAAGCTCGAACTGAACTGCACTCGCGGCCCTCCCCGCGACTATTTATACGTGCCGTCGCGAGTACTAGACGATTCTGGAAAGATACCGCGTGTTCCCGAACACGCGAGAATACAGGCCCACTAACGCCATCTAGTATCGAGTCGGGATATCACGTTGTCTATGCGTTCACTGAGTGGTTCCACCAGCGGCGCTAGATGGCGCTAGCTTCCCTGTGCCTTCGTAACAATATTATGCGCTTTCAGATTTGCAGCGTTGCGTATGGTACCTTAATCCTCCACCAATCCGCATTGGAGCAGCGTGGTGGAGTATGCTCAAGACCTCCCGCAGCTATGTCTGTGGGGGAGACCCGTGCCCAGTAGTGGGACGTCTATGGGTCGATTGTTGCGTATGGTACCTTAATCCTCCACCAATCCGCATTGGAGCAGCGTGGTGGAGTATGCTCTAGACCTCCCGCAGCTATGTCTGTGGGGGAGACCCGTGCCCAGCAGTGGGACGTCTATGGGTCGCAGCGACGTAATGGTACCTTAATCAGGTGAATACTGTTCAAAGGGTGGGTTTTCAGATCCATAGATTTGGAACGCGGTGTAAGGCATAAGCTATTGGAGAGGTCAAACCCTGCTCTTTGTTTAACCCGGTTTGACCTCGCCAAAGCTTTTGAAACTTTTGAAGCCAACGATCTGGCGGGGAAGCTCAGCACACATGTTGGATCACACCGATAGGATGAACGTCAACATCAGCTATGGTGATGACATGGTGCTGCTGAGCGTTTCAACATGTGTATCTCTAGTGGATATCTAGATTGTTAAGCATTTTTGAGAATTATGCTATATTGGTCTTCTCTGCAATACCAAGAAGTGTGAGTGCATGATCTTTCTGGTTCAAGGCAGTTGTGCAGATGACACACCCTACACAAAACTTAAATGGTATGCAGCTAAAACGCATCGAGAAATTCATGTGCGTTGGGTTTCTTCTGATCTCAAGGAGGATGCGGATATGGTAAGGGAACGTAGGACGCTGGCGGTAAGAGCGAATATTTCGCTGGTTAAAGGGTCGTTAAAATCACTCTATTTAGACCTTTTTGTACGGTCTTCTACACGGGCAGTCCAATACAATATCTTTTGGGGTGCTGCTGGGGCTACCCCGGGCTTGTAGTGCGTTGGGGATGTTTTCTGAGTTAGAATTAGACTGTTTCTACTCTCTTGCGTAAGCGGTGCACTGCACATCTCTTCTGCGCAGGGTTTGGATAGCCCAAACAGCATTTTGATGATGTTTGCGGAAAGGTATGACAGCCTTTTCCTTAATCATTGTTGCCAGATTCACAGCGTGTACGTGGCAATATAAAAATAATAAATTGACATTTATTTTGCAAAACAAAACCGTGGCGGGTGGTGGTACTGCCCCGGGTGAACTCCAGGTTTATGGAACCAAAAAGGTTTCATATAAAAAGTGATTGGTTACTTTAATGCTTCCACCTAATAAATTTGATGATAAATGACGAATGACTACGTTATCCTCGCTTCCAGCTCAAACGGCACATGGACTCGCACCTGGCCGTGGGTCAGTTCAAGTGCTCGCGCTGCCCCAAGCGGTACAAGAGACGCGCGGGGCTGCGCGTGCACCTGCAGCAGCACGACGGGAAGCCCGCGCACCGCTGCGAGTACTGCGACGCCGCCTTCTACCACGCCGCCGTGCTCGTCAAGCACCGGAGGACGCACACGGGTAAGGCGCATGCCACACCTGGCCGTGGGACAGTTCAAGTGCTCGCGCTGCCCCAAGCGGTACAAGAGACGCGCGGGGCTGCGCGTGCACCTGCAGCAGCACGACGGGAAGCCCGCGCACCGCTGCGAGTACTGCGACGCCGCCTTCTACCACGCCGCCGTGCTCGTCAAGCACCGGAGGACGCACACGGGTAAGGCGCATGCCACACCTGGCCGTGGGACAGTTCAAGTGCTCGCGCTGCCCCAAGCGGTACAAGAGACGCGCGGGGCTGCGCGTGTACCTGCAGCAGTGAGGCTGGCGAAGCGAGGCGTAGAAACTATTTTTATTACCTCAGGCACCAGGTTCTCACTGTACTGTAGTAGTAATGTGTGTTCGATGTTGTAGTGTGGCGTAAGACGCTACTTACCGATTACGCGTGTGTGCGCGGGATTGAATAATTGTGAAGTTTCGTGTAAGGTGAAGAGTGCAAATAAACGCCCAGACAAATGCGGACGTGTATCATTTAACTTCCCTAACGATCAACCATCTAGGCATCTCCCCACGATTAGCACATCACAAAGTTAGGTTTAAGAATACGCTACATACGCTACATGTACCCTACTATGCGTAATAAGCGTAGCATTAGAGTTTATAGACGTGTCGGGACGAAAGTCTGAATGAAACTGAAGGGATAGGTGCGCATGGAGTGTCAATGCGTGGGACATAATATGGCTGGCGTATCGAATCAGAGCTTACGACTGACGACCTACTCGCCCCGTGCAACCCTTTCTTTGTCCCACTGTTGGGCACCGGTCTCTTTTCAGAATGGGAGGGATTAGGCCTTAGTCCACCACGCTGGCCAAGTGCGGATTGGCAGGCCCAGTGCAAGACGATATCTTAAATTTCGACTTCTGTGCTTTCAAGGTCATTAGATTCGGAATCTATCAGAATATGAACCTCGTGCAGGTTAAGATGGCGCTTGTTGTAATTATTTTTTAATCTGTATATTTTTTAACAAATTAAATATTTCTGACTTTCACTCCAACTCCAAATTTGACTCGTCCTCACACGCTTTATTCCAAAGATATCTCTTCACGTATTAATATTATAGATACATATCATAAAATCATTTTGTTTTCAGGTGAAAAGCCGTATAAATGCAAGATATGCGATAAAGCGTTCACAGGGAACAACAACCTTAAGGTGCATATGAGAGTGCATGGCGAATATAATTTGATCACTAAAAGGGAGAAGCCAGAAAATCAGGAAGTAGTTTTTAAGACCCAACCATTGTTGTAAAAAATAATAATTTAATTTATCAAGTTTGTACCTGTTGATGTTTCTGTTAAACTTAAATTTGAATTTAAAAATGTTATAAATCATCATGTAACATTATAAATAGGTAAAAAATTATTATTGTTAGCAATAAAAATAAATGATTCAGAGTTTTATTTTTTTCTTTTTTTTATGAAGTTTATTAAAGCCGATTTTTTTTATGGATACAAGATAGCAAACGAGCTTGCAGCACCAACCATCCGCTGTTTTCTTGTTTGTTTGTTTTTTCTATCTGCAACGAATCCGTTTCCAATAAATATATTAGATTTTCAAATTTAAATTTTAGGTAGTAAAAAAAACACAATAAATTAATCTTATCACTAATTTATTTAACACTAACACCTTTCTGCGTAATCGTATTATCCTCGTATGTTTCGAGCACATCGGCCAAATGTTCGTTGTCTCTGGGCTTCTTGAACTGCCGCCGTTTCTGGGCGGCCTTCTTACGTTTGGGCGCTATCGGTTTCTTCGGCCCGTGGTCTTGCATCGACTTGATGCCTTGTTTCTCCAAATACTCCTCGATCTTGGCGTCATCCATCGCATCTACTGCGGTCGCCCGCCATAGTTTAACGAATTCCTCGTCTACCTGCAACGCCGCAAACATGATGATTTTAAACCACGAGTGGTCAACAATCAATAGTGGGACAGCAAACACACCAAGTTACAAGTGTTTTAGCATGCACATATTCTAGCATAGAACTGGAGAGGAGAGAGCCCCAAACTAGGCAGAGCCTGTACTATGGGTGTCAGAGACTGATATAATAAAATAGATACTTCCATCCATCCATCCATCCATCAGCCTTTTGGGGTCCACTGCTGGACATAGGCCTCCCTCAATCGACGCCACTCCTCCCGATCCTGCGCCCTCTGAATCCAACGGTTTCCCGCTGTCTTCTTCAGGTCATCAGTCCACCTCGTCGGAGGACGGCCAATACTTCGTTTTCCGAGACACGGTCTCTACTCGAGGACTTTTCTTATCCAACGGTTATCAGTCCGTCGAGCGACGTGGCCTGCCCATTGCCACTTCAGTTCACTGATCCATCGAGCTATGTCGGTAACCTTTGTTCGTCTACGGATTTCATCATTGCGAATCCTGTCCCGTAGAGAAATACCGAGCATAGCTCTCTCCATAGCGCGCTGAGCGACTTTGAGCTTGCGGATCAGACCGACGGTAAAGGACCACGTCTCGGATCCATATGTCATCACTGATACATAAATAGAAATAAACATCCAGACATAAACACAAGTGTTCGTCACAGGAATATTTCTCCCGAGTGGGATTCGAACACACGACCTGGCGCAGAAGATAGGACCGTACTCACTAGGTTAGTGGGTATTTAGTATTTATGTATTAGGTAACTTACATCCAATGTAGCAGTTTTGTCATTATAAAACAATATTTTCTTCTTGTCCGACGGCCTGGTTATGTATAGTATCTCTTGTGCTAAGCTCTTTAGAGCTCTTTCACAGTGTGGCAATGATTCTTGAACATCCTCTAAGAATATTCCACCTAATCCTTTTAAATCGTGTTGTTTTAATAACCTGATAAAGGTAAATACATTACATATTTATAAATGATTTGGTGACTAAATTTCAATTTGTTTAACATAACGGACCAGTATCAAACTAACCTTGATTGAGCAGATTGAAATTAAGGTATCGTATGGCACGGGTGACAGCGGACAAGCTCAGTGGCTATCTAACTCGCCTCTCACTCGAGCGGACCGGGTTCAAACCCCAGCGGCACGCACCAATGACTTCTAAGTCCGCTGCCGCCCATGACAACTGTGACTGACTTTGAACAAGACTCAATTAGGGACTGGGATGGTTAGTCCAATTAGTTGAGAGAGTTAATTAGAACATTAGTTGGTCAGTTCGATAGTAGGTATGAGGACTGGGGACTGTTAGTGATAGTTAGTCTGTTAGTTGGTGTTGGTAATAGTCCAGTTAGTGCTTGTTAGTAGGAGTCTCGTTCTAAGTCAGTCACATATGTTCTCCAAGGCATGTGAAGTCTGCCAATCCGCACTTGGCCAACGTGGTGGACTAAGGCCTAATCTCTCCTATACTGAGAGGAGACCCGTGCCCAAAAGTGGGACATAGAAAGGGTTGTGACGATGATGAGCCAGTCGTAAGTGCCGATTGACATAAATGAATTTAAAAAAAAAATTACTTACCTAAGCAATGATTTCTTATCTTTTATTTTATATACAGGTTTAAAGATATATTTTCCATCAGACGTGCACTCAATTTTAGGATTGTTCTGTAGAGCCTCTGTTTGTAGCCACTGAAATTTATTTAAATTAATTTTAATCAGTAATTTCCATGCATGTGATGCAATAATTTTATTAAAATACAAATATAAGGCGCATTCGCCCTCCGACGATGTGGACTGATGACTTGAAGACAGCGGAGAATCGATGCATTCAGAGGGCGCAGGATCAGTATCACGCCACGAGGCGTGTCGTTAATTAAAGAAGGCCTACGTCCAGCAGTGGACCCAGAAAGGCGGATAGATAAGGCATATTCTAACTTAGATTCAGATTCAGATTCATTTATTTTTCATTATATGGTATTTTGTATACGCTTAATGAACGTCATAACATTTTTTATCTACCACCGGTTCACAAAGTTGATGCTACCGAGAAGAACACGGCAAGAAACTCGGTAGTTACTCTTTTCAAAATTTACAATTTTTATAATTTGATCGCACTTCATAATAATATTCTTACTGTGCCCTAAGTAGCACCCATGAAATTTTGCCACTAGCGGTCACCCATTCTCAAACTGACCACACTCATTTCTTTCGATGCAAACCATTGCATTTGCATTGCCATGGACGCTTACTTACCTGTTTAACTTTATTCCCTACATCCAACTGGTTGGTCTCATCTAGAACCTCGTCAAGTGTCAGCGGGTGGTCATCCCCTTCCTGATGCCTCGTCTTCATATGCCTCACGATGCGGGCAAGTACCCCGAATCTATAGGGGGAGCTGCCCGCCATCGTCTTGTAGCTGTAATTTATAGAAATTCGTTTATTTATGTAGCCTCTTTGTACATACAGTTTACACTGAGCACTTTGTTGATGTATACACTGAGCACTTTGTTGAAATCTTAGCTCCACCAAAGCACTAACTTTTAATACATAAACTGTAGTCGAGTCGTCGATTTAGCGTCCATAGCCCAATGGCTCGCGTCGATTCAATGTGATCGAAAGAATTAAGCAACGAAGGCCGCGGTCGGTGTGTATGGGTGACAGCTAGTGGAAAAATTTCAAGGACGCAACCGTGCTTCGGAGGGCACGTAAAGCCGTCGGTCCCGGTTGTTTTCCATTTTGGAAACAGTCGCTAAGCCTTTTCGAAGTCCTTCGGGTGGCTTGAGAACATTCGACAGTGGGTTGGCCACTAACCCCTCAACCAATACGCATTGGAGCAGTGTGGTGGAGTATGCTCTAGACCTCCCACAGCAATGTCTGTGGGGGAGACCCGTACCCAGCAGTGGGATGTCTATGCAAGCTTGTGGCTTTTGAACAGTGGTTTGGGTTTAAATCCAATCAGCATGTACCAATGATTCTTAGTACCTTGTATTTTAAGAAATTAAATGTATAATGCTGTAACAGTGGAAACATTGAGAGGAAATTTGCAAGCCTGAGAGTTCTCCAAAATGTTCTCAGAGGCAAGTGTGAAGTCTACCAATTTGCAATTGGCCAATTGTGGACTATGACAACAGAGGGCAAAGAAAGGGTTGTGGTGATAAGGTATGATTTTTTTATTCAATTCATTTATCTTATCTTACTTCTCTCTCTTATCACCTCTTGAAACGATGAGGTGTTGTGCCTATTGTAATACACTTGGTAGAAATCTTAACTCCAATAGGACCTCCTCTAGACCAAGAGGCAGTTAACTACTCTTTAACCCTTACTCAATAGTAGGCCATTGAGGATTTCAATCGTGATGTAATGATAACTTAATCCTGTTAATTACTCTTTTACCCTTACTCAATAGTAGGCCATAGAGGATTTCAATTGTGATGTAATGATAACTTAATCCTGTTAATTACTCTTTTACCCTTACTCAATAGTAGGCCATTGAGGATTTCAATCGTGATGTAATGATAACTTAATCCTGTTAATTACTCTTTTACCCTTACTCAATAGTAGGCCATTGAGGATTTCAATCGTGATGTAATGATAACTTAATCCTGTTAATTACTCTTTTACCCTTACTCAATAGTAGGCCATTGAGGATTTCAATCGTGATGTAATGATAACTTAATCCTGTTAATTATGAACAGTGTAATTTATCAACTTACTTGTTGGCATCGAGCTTAGGTGCCGAGCTGACTGAAGTACTGGTTTTGGACTTCTTTTTACTATCTTCCTTGTAAGGGGTCTCATCTTTTTTCTTTTTTTCAACACTGAAAACGGAGGCAAGACACTGCAAAATTAGAATGAACAAATACCTCTACAGTATTCAAAGTAACTGATAACTGCCTCCCCCCAGTTCAAACCCTCTTTAGATTCATTCTATACTTTAAACTATACAAGCGAATAAATCAAATTGAAAGATCAATGAATTATTTGCATAAGTAAAAGTTCATTAATAATATTTAAAATGAAATAAAGTGTGGTTTGCTGATATTAGGGTTTTTGGTATGTATTTTTGCTACCTACACATTTTTATACTGTTTAATTTAACAAAAAAATTAACAAAATGCCAAGGATTGTTGTTATTCACCTAAATGTATTTTGATCTCTTTAAATCTCAAATGAAAATGTATACAACATTTTCTTTAAATAAATTTAGATCCCAGTACATCTAAATCACCATAGTAAAATTTCTGACTGTGTAGTTTGCAACAGGATGAACATCCATTAAACAATTGATACAAATACTACAAATAAAACTATTGTAGATTGTTCATTCAAGCCTATTGTAACTCTAACGTAATCCAGGGAATGTGGGTAGAGTTTGTATATCGAATTGATGACATTCGCGATATCGCTGCGGCGAGTGGGAGTGAGAGGAAAGAGAAAGTAATTGGCTATTGGCACGACAAGTTACGGGGCAAGGGAACTACGGGTTAGTAATAAACGAACAGTTAACTATGTAGTATACCTTGGTGTCGCAAGTGCCTTCTTCCTGAACGCCTCGCGTTCTCGCAACAGTGCCGGGTCCATTTTGCCAGTTAGTTGCTACAGTATTTTATGTAAGTTAAATTTAAGTGATTTTCATGTTTTCATCTCGACTTTTTTTACTCTCACTTTGTTTTGCTTGCTGATCAATGAATAAAATGCATCAGGTTGACTTTGACACTCAGCTTTGATTGACGGTGTGTCAACGATAAACGTCACTAACGTCATACAAGTAATATTCAATATTGACAAACAATACTTTTTTTGATATGTTCAAGGCTTACATTAAAAAGACATGAGAGCACAGATTTATAAGTATAGTACTACGTAAGAGTTGATATGTAAAGTGTCACCATCAGCCAGCTATCCATATTCGTTTTCGTTTTATGTACACAAAATATTACTGAAAGCAAATCGTAACTCTACATAAGAATACCATATTCTATGATTGATCGCCTTTATGAGAATGTCGAATATAAATATACATACATAAGTACTTAGGTACCTACATACCTACTCAATTGTAATTGTTGTATGAATTGTATCACAAAGAAATGGTAATAGTAGGATTTTAATCCTACTTCAAATCCGTCAATTTCAGCCTTGTATTGTTTCAGTTGTAAACTATCGTGATTTTCATGTTAACCTAAACTTTATAATTTCATACGTTGGGTGTGTTTAATAATTATTTTTACTTGACTTTTCAAAAGTGTGTTTAGCCTATTATCAAAATGTGGGAACGAGAATAATAATATGAGTGAATTAGTTTTCCGGAAATTTTATACGATGATCTATGTTCTCAGGAAAGTCCCCTGTCCCCTATAATAGTAAAGTTAATTCAGACAGAAGAGTAGTTGGAGGATGTAGAGTAGATGCTTCATCTTTACCCATAAATGATTGAAAAAGGGGATAAGACTAAATTTAAGTTTGTATAGGCATGGGTTTGGGTTAACATTATGGCATGTCAGTTAAGACTGAGTTAATAAGGAAGTTCCGATGGATGTCAATGAGTAGAGTTTGTCCAACAATGTCCATGACGAGGATAGCAACTAGGTATAAACGGAACTGTCGCAACTTGTAGGTAATACCACGCGAGCGTAGCTGCGTGCGTGGACTAGTAGGTAGATAAGGTAACTATTATTATTATTTTACAACCAAGAATTACATCACAGCAGACATTTTACAGCACCTGAAAAAAATTGCGTTAGCCGCATTTGAATGTTCACATTGTATTTAGTAGTAGTTTTATATTGCCAAGGAAATTTGCTGTAGGTAATCATATTAACCTACTACTTACTTAAGTAAAAAAAAAATTATATAAATTTCGCGCCACGGAGCGAAAACTCAAAATCACCTATTGAAGTATTAATGCGGGCAATGCCATGAGCATTGCCGTTTTTAGGAGGAGAGCACAATGGCGCACAGAACAGATCAATGGCGCATGGCGGAGAGTTCCAGTCGATATATCTATTTCGCACGATAGTCCTATTTCGCACGACAGCTTATGGGAAACATTAAAATCACAAAATGTAGAGCCGATGTAAGTATATTAAAAAAATAAAGTTAAAAGTTATCAAAACATTTATAAAAATAGCACTGGTCAAATCAAACTAGGTAGAGTGGTCCAAGCTTTCCTATCAAAAGAGTCGTACTGCTTGACGACTCTTTTCGCCGGTTTTCTGTCGCCAAGAATATAATTATAGCAATCCTAGAATTCGTCAATAATAAGCCATACTGGAGAGGCTATGGTCTAATTATAAACGGCAACATACTCAAATGTGCACGTTTTGCGGAGTTTATACTGTAGGAAACGAGCACTGACCCACAAAATATGATAAATTCACTCCAGACAGTAAGCGGAGATGTGGGGGACTTGAAATGAATCTATCCAAAACAAAAATCATGACCAACATTAACATCACTTTAGAGAAAGAACTACTATAATATGTCGAACACTATATATATCTGGGTAAACAATTGGGATTCACAAGGAAGAATGAGTTGGAAATAGAGCGCAGGATTAAATCCGTGGAAAAAATATTGGGTCTTAAAAATAAATCTTCAAGAGCGACCGGCCTATACATCTGAAAAGAAGATATTGGACACATGCCTCTCTAAATGTTTGTCGGTATGGAAATTTAAAGAAAAATCAGTAATAAAATTACTACATACTGGCCAGAGTAGAACGGAGAGAAGCATGCTGAACATAAAAAAAATTCAAAAAGTCCTTCACCTGCGAGGGGTCCACGCAAATGAAATAAAAATCAGATAATAAATGAAATCTGTATGTATAATAGGTATAAGTGAATGGGTTTATAATTTTAATTTTATTTATTTTATAGGCATATAAGGACCGGTCGGTTAGGGAGCTACGAGTTTTATATTGCCATTGGGAATTTGGGAATAAGAAGGTGATCATTTAGATATTTTTATCCAAGCTAAATGGAGAAGATGCTCACAGTGAAAAATAAAATAAAGCTACCCTAAATGTTCTAAAATGTCGATCCTTCGGTCATTGGTTGTCTTTTAATGCTCCATTAAATATTAGCGTTCATATGAGAAGAACTCCCTTCAAGATAAAGATTGTACTTTGTGTAAGTATTTACAGAAGGAAATGTTACAATATTATTATTATTGATGGATCAAGAAAGTTGGTTTTAAAGCGACCACAGAGTACTTCCCTTATTAAACGGTTTTATTTATCAGATGATGATAATTATTTTTGTGTTTCCATAGCTATGTATCTAGTTTTAGTAATAGTGTAATAGTTGTTGTATAGTGTGTGTATAGTTATATTTTACATATTGTAATTAAATAATAATGGAATCGTAATTAAAGTTCAATGGAAAGTAAATACATATTTGTATTGTAAAACAATAATGATGTATAATATTGTATTGTATTGATAATGTATGGTACACCGCACAAGGTTTCTATTGAGTTTCTATATTTGACACTGTGACATCTTATAACTACCAAGATACCAACAGTGAGATAGTAAATTTTGAAGTAGGTATTAATTAGCAAACTTTTCCCTGTAGCTCGGGACCAGAATAGTGCTACGGTAGCCCCTACCTGTCGTAAAAGATGGCTAAAAAGGGACTTCTGGGGTTGCGGGCGGTGAGAGTGGGAGCTCGAATCGTCCACCATGTGACCCCGGGACCTGTTTGTGGCTGTACAGACAGCGTTGTGTAAAACGGGATGAGCCCGTCTTGGGCGCAGCCCCAGAGGGACCGACGCGTTCTACAAGAGATCCCGGAGCCCTCCTGTAGCGCCGGAGTAGGCCACCGAGCGGGTTTTAGTTGGTGAGTCCCACATAACCCGGTGTCGCTCTCGACGTTCGCGTACCATTTCAAGGTTTTCCACTCTAAACAAAAAAAAATGTATTAGCAAACTTAATTGTATTATTTCTATTGGGTGCTGAACATTAAAGACAAGTTCGCTTCGCACTTGACCACCGTTTGATCTGTTTGACTTGGAAGTTTTATTTAAACTTGTTTAGAACGTTAATTAGGCGGGGACTGTTTTGTTTGCGTGCAATAAAGTTGTCGCGGTTCTGATACATATGATTGTGACCTCACGGTCTTCGGCATTGGCATTCGCGCCACGCTGTGGGCGAGAAGTGGACGTGGTACACACGAGGTACGTGTACATAATCTTATCTTAACGACTTATCTATAGCACTTGTAAGATATCAGGTCTTTTTAGGCCGGTGTTGTTTAGTGTTTTTATTTGAACAATTTAGTTGACAGATTTCGAAAGTGTTCCAATTTTGAATTTTTTAAGCACAGTTTATTTAATTAGGCTGCCAGTTTGAACTGAGTGTTAATCGTGAGAAATAGGCGTGTCTCCTCTTCTATGAGTGGAGTAAGACAGAATTCTGTCTTATCTAACTTGTTACTCAAATGTCTACAGTCATACTAATCACATAAAGCTCTGTAAAGCGCTACTATATAATTGAGTGTTTCATTTTATATTTATTGCTTTGCATGGTAAGAACATTAAGTACCTACCTGCTGTACATACTTAGCCCATATTCTCAACAGTAACGTAGTAAAATCAACACTTATTTTAGTCTAACTAAACTCAAATTAATATGAAAATATGCTCATTTAGAAAGTAGATTCGTAACTTACTAGGACCTTTAACCTGAAATCTGATTAATAAAAAAGAATGAGGTGCTTTGGCGGATCAACAATAGTATTTTTAATCTGAGCTAAGCAAATTTTCGCTTACAAATATTAATTAGGTACTGTTAGTGCGTAAATTACAAAGGCACCTACGCAAAAAATACTAGTACATGAATTTTACATATATGTGTATATTTTATCTGTCTATTATATAATATATTGTAAATTTTGTGTTAGCGGTCAGTAACTTGTCTCGACTTGACACTTCGGTCAGTGACCCTGTGCTTCAAGTCCCGGGTTCGATCCCGATTCAATAAATGTTTAAAACTAATACAAAGAACATCATCATCAACATCCCGCCAAAGATAGACGTATAGAAAGACGGTGACTACTTACCATCAGGTGGCCCGTATGTCTGTTTGTCCGTCTTTAGAAAGAAATACTCCAAAGCAGTTTGTAGGCGGGTAGGGTTCGCTCATGTTTTTATATAGACTTAGTTAATCTAGGTTAGTGTTGTTGTTGTTAGTGGTCTGTATTTCTCAAATTAACGTTTTATTCTATTCTACTACTATACTACTATGCTATTCTATTCTATATTATACTATTTATTATACTATTCTATTCTATATGTATACCTATTAAACAACGGTGAATCTATCAACAATCCTTAATAACTCTAAGTAATGGACTCTACGAAATATTGTTATTTTTCTTTTATTTTTATTTTTTATTTTTTTATGGATAAAAGATAGCAAACGAGCTTGCAGCACCACCCATCCGCTGCCGCCCATGACAACTGTGACTGACTTTGAACAAGACCCAATTAGGGACCGGGATGGTTAGTCCAATTAGTTGAGAGAGTTAATTAGAACATTAGTTGGTCAGTTCGTTAGTAGGTATGAGGACTGGGGACTGTTAGTGATAGTTAGTCCTGTTAGTTGGTGTTAGTAATAGTCCAGTTAGTACTTGTTAGTAGGAGTCTCGTTCTAAGTCAGTCACAGATGTGTTGCTACCCTTGAGGACTAAGATGGTCGCCTCTAAAGAAGTGTAACCGGAATCCACACCTTTCCAACCGGACCACAATTGCTTTAAAAACAATTATTACACGGCAGAAATGGTACTAGGTACCGTGGCGGGCGGTGGTACTGCCCCGGGCGAACTCTATATGGAACCAATTAGCTTTCATATAAAACCTATTTGGTTCCCTATTTTATATTGCTATATGGGAATACTTCCTTCACATCAAAAGGCAGACTATTACAAACTGCAGGGAATATGTATTCCATAGTGCGCTGGCCATAATAATTCACGATTTTGCTAAGCTTACTTACTGAACTTATACTGTAGAGTTGGGCCGCTACGTCTTATTGGATTAAATAGTTCAGTTCTACATAAGTATTTATATTTTCTTTAACTAAATGTAATTTGATTTTGCTCTCTATTGGTAACACCCTATTTTTAGATTGCAGCTAGACTTAAATAGAGTGATATCTTTTTGACATGAGTTTTAAAATTCGCAAGCAGTCTTTTTAACTTTACCAAATTCGTTTTAAAAGTGCACCCGTAGCAGCTCAAGCCATACCCAATAATGAAATAGACCAGCGCATAATATACACACCGCATGGTCTTCCTACTTACCTACTACTCGTCTATACTAATATTATAAAGAGGAAACATTTGTTTTTAATGTTTTCACACAAAACCTACTTGAGCAATTTCAAAAATTATATTTCACTATTAGAAAGCTGCATCTTCACTGTGACATAGGCTATATAATATTACTAGGTGTAAACGAAACCATTGTTATGTCTATTTCCACGCGAGCGAAGTTGCGGGCGTCCACTAGTTTTAAATAATAGAATTGAGTTAAAATCGGTCTTAACCTAGAACACAGTCCGTCTATGTGGAGCTTCAGTGACATACTCACCTTTGTATTCATTGCAGCGTCCATGTCCATGGCCCAATGGCTCGCGTCGATCGTATGTAATAGACAGAGTTAAGCATCGTCGGGCGAGGTCGGTTTGTGGCTGGACCGCTAGTGGCAACATTTCATGTGCCCTGTTTCGGAGGGCACGTTAAGCCGTTAGTCCCGGATATTTTTCATTGGATCGTTAAGCCTTGGCAAAGACGGGTGCCTTGAAAATTCGACACTGGGTTGGCCACTAACCCCTCCACCAATCCGCGTATTTTTATACTTTACTTGTATCTTGAAAAAAGAATTCCGTGGGTAGGTGGGATTCGAACCTACAATCTTCCCATAGGTACTGGGAATCCATAGTTAAGTTCGTTCAATATTTGTTCGTTCGTTCGTTCTTCGAACCCAATTCTTTCCTGGGGTATCTTAAACTTCAATCCACTCTGAACTAGACGCACATGGGTGATAATTATCGGATATGAATCCGGGGCCTATCGAATCCATACTAATATTATAAATGTGAAAGTGTGTTTGTTTGTTTGTCCGGATTTCACGTCGCAACGAAGCTATTATATGGTATGTGTGGAGATAGTGAGGAGGGTGGAGAGTGACGTAGGCTACTTTTTACCGCGGTAAAACATCCCCATGGGAAGATATCGATGTTTTGTTATTTGCTAGATATTTAGTTCCGGATGTTGTTAATAGATGGCGTTAGTAAAATTCATTTGCAAGTTCTGAATTTCGCTAACAAATTATACACTATACAAATGTGCCATGTATGATAAACAACTAATTGTTAATTCCCTTTGACCACGCGGGCGGAGCCGCGGGTAAAAGCTAGTTAGAAATACGACTTGTCTTTCAGCCACTGAGCTATATCCTGCTTCACACTATCATGGTTTGTTACCTATGTATTCTGTTATTAGGTATACGGATGTTGTTAAATAAGGTTTTTTTTTAAGTGTCGCACTGGTAGAGTCAGAGAGAGCCCAGATTTCACATTCCCAGAAGTCATTTGAAATGAGAAAAATCCCTACTGAAATGGTTATTGACCCGACAATGTCGTGTCCCTGCCGGAAGGAAGAACATAGTTAAGAGTGGTAGCCCCTATTACTGTAACTTGTCTATGGGATCAGTTATGTCTGTGGTAATGTGGTCTTTTAAATTTCGAACAAAATTAGGATTTTGAATTTGAGACTCAGACCGTTGATTGATGTTAATTTTCAGCTTTATCGTAAGAAACTTATGACTAAATTAACAATCCAACAGTAAGAAGCGAGTGCTTACCTTTTTTACAACTATATTTTTATGTTACTGAACAGAAAAATGTATGTTTTCAAAAGCTTGAACTAACTAATACTTATTTACTTAATTCCTTAAATAAATTAACTTGTACATGGCTAGTGGTCAATTTTCTTAAGCGCTTCTGACCGGGCAGCCTATAAAACTCCGTCACTCAAGGTTTTTAAAAATACCTTTTTATTTATTCGCATTTATTATCATAAAATATGTATTATGTACAAATGTAACGCTTATTTCCCTAAGAAATATCTTTCGGCATACCTGTGACTGGAGATATGCAAATGAGTGGTAGAATAAGCGTACACACCATGCAGCAAAGCTTTAATCTTACTTACATACAACTTTTTTATGTAATATTTTTTCTTTGTTACAGGTTACAAACATGGGACTACATAACTACTTTAGTTTTTTTATTTATTTGGTATTATTATTCAAATGGTAAGTACAATTTTCACCCGACTGCGCCTGAGGGTTATTTTAAGTATTTTTTTATAATAAATAATCAAGCGAGCATTTAAAGTAGGTACCTATTAAATCTGTTGACCGATTTTTTGTTTCCTATTGTACACACACAACACATAAAACGTAAACGGAACTCTGCTATAAATCTATATCAGGGATTTAACTAGTTGTGGGATTAGTTTCGCTAAGTTTTAATTTGCGGTTGGCTAACTTTATAAGCTTTACTAATTTACCTGCGAACCGAGACCAGAGGGACAGAGCTTATCAAATTATTTATTACTTTCTGTTTTGGAACTTCTATATTCCTCAGTTGTGATTTTTTTACTCATGAAATTCTGCGTCATTTAAAAAATATATACGAAAAGCTGTTGCTACTGCGGGGCTAGAGACCCTCGTAGCTCTGGTTTTCAGACAGCCCCTATGCTCTATCTAGCTAGAGCACTATGCTCTTACCTTACCTAGTAATAAACAATCCTACGTACCTATCATACAAAATGATAGGTACGAGTATTACCGAAGACATTATCTTTGTCACTATTATTTCAGCATACAAAATTTGCAATTTTTGTAAACTATTTAAAAATGTATTCATGATAATGATATTTCTGCAGCTGCAATTTAGCCAAAAATAACATTTATTTAGCTGTAGATTATTATACATAATTAATACGCTGTGCTATTCGTTCGGCAATTCAATACAATTTATAGGAACTGAATTTTAATTGACAAACAGTGCACTTCGTTTTTCGTATTTATTTTACACACCTGTATACATAGATAATTATTTATGCATTAATCTGTTATTTAAATTTTCATTGTTTTTCGTATTCAATTTACACACCTGTATATATAACTATTTATAGCTGTTATTTAATTTTTTTATTTAAATTTCCCGCCGGATCGAAACATTCGATATTTAAATAAAAACCAATTTGTAGTTGTTTTCAACTAGATAGAACATACATAGTCACATTATTTTTTGATTTTCACACGTGCCAAGTAGCATTGAATACTTCAATGTATCACTTCGGATTTTAAGTTAACCGAAATTCGAATATTGATAAGTGAACCACTAAAACCAATAATTCAATAATTGCACCATTAATTCTTAACTTAACTTCAGGACCAAAATGATACATTAAATAACGCAACGCTATACGGTGTGCGCAAGTTAAAAAATAATGTCACTATTTATATTATCACTACATGAAAACAAAATGCATTCATGCCTGAGAGTTCTCCATAATGTTCTCAAAGGAATGTGAAGTATGCCAAACCGCACTTGGCCAGCGTGGTAGACTACCATTCCGAGAGGAGACCAGTGCCCAACAGTAGGACGAAGAGAGGGTTGTGGTGAAGCACCATATTAAATATCTACGAATAGACAGAGAATTAGTTTCGACCGTTACAGGACTTATATGATCAATATAGGAATTCATTTCTATCAGGTCCAACGACTACGTATAGTAGCGTGTTTTAAATATCTCCTACTAGAGTAGCCTACATCCTCTTTCTACTAATAGATTCCTAGTAAATACACAGACAGTAGCGTCCATAGCCCAATGGCTCGCGTCGATTCATTGTGATCGAAAAAGTTAAGCAACGAATGGCGCCGTCGGTTTGTGGATGGATGGACCGCTAGTGGCAAAATTTCATGGACGCTACCGTGCTTCGTAGGGCACGTAAAGCCGTCGGTCCCGGTTGTTTCCAATGCTGGAAACGGTCGTTAAGCCTTGTCGAAGACCTTAGGGTGGCTTGAGAACATTCGACACTGGGTTGGCCACTAAATAAATTGTCACTTTGACGTATAGTGATATTATATTTTTGGAGTGAGATTTCAATGTGTTGGTGTTACCAGCGCAAGCGCAGCGGACCACCACCCCTGGCGGTGGACGTGTGACAACGGCAAGTGCGTCAAGCTGAAGAACGATCCGCAGACCAACGACCCCTCCCTGTCTCTGGAGGCGTGCAAGATGTTCTGCAACGAATACGGTGGGTTATTCTACTCCTCGAGCCTGATATTATAGTTTTGATTAAAATGACAACTGTAACTGACTTTGAATAAGACACTAGAGACTAGTAGGATAGAGTTCGCACGGAGCAGTACCACCGCCCGCCACGGTACATAAGACCATTTCTACCGTGTAGTAATTGTTTTTATGACAATTGTAGTCTGGTTGGAAAGGTGTGGTTTCCGGTTACACTTTTTTAGAGGCCATCATATTCCTCAAGCAACGCCTCTGTGACTGACTTAGAATGAGACTTAGTACTATAATTACTGCAATGGACTTACTAACACCAATCAACAGGACTAATTCTATCAATAACAGTCCCTGCCGAAGTCCTTGTACCCACTAACGAACTGACAAACTAATGTTCTTAATGTTCTAACTATAGCCAATTTGCTTAAAGAATTGAAGTGTTGGAAGTTCCTTTATTTCCTTTGCAATTACGATAAACTTATATTAAAATGCACCATATACGCCTTGTTCGCAGCTTGTGGCATAGTACAATAAACTAGCTTGGAAACGCGAATGTCTTCGGACTTTAACCACATTTATTTTCTCTGGCCAGGTCTCCTGTGGCCGAAGCCGACGGGGGCGACGGACCTGGGCAACTTCCTCTCCAAGATCAACATCGACAACATAGATGTAGAGATAACAAAACACGGGAAGAGTGACAACGTGATGATGGAAGCTATTGAGGTAATTAAGTTTCTTTCTTCGAGTTCGGCGAACTCTATATGGAAAAAAATGGGTTTTAATAAAAAATAATGAAAATTAAAACCTATTTAGCTCCCTAAAGGCTCAAAAAAAAACCTTATTCATAAATACAAATATGATTGTATTTATGAATAAGGATTTATATATTTTGCCTTGCAACAAAAGGACCTATTGCTAAAATAACAAATAATGAAAAAACACATTGTATGTGTGCAAGAGAGGGGTGTTATAAGTTTGACGGGTCTGTCTGTGTATCTGTCTGTGGTATCGTATCGCCCAAACGGATGAACCGATTTTCGTTTATTTTTTTTTGTGTCAGATAATTAACCCCGAGTGTTCGTAACCATGTTTCATAAAAATCTGTTCAGCCGTTTGAAGATTGAAGCTCTTTTCTAGTTGATGAGGGGATCTGACTACCTTCCAATGTCCTATAAATTCGAAATTTGGTACCGTATTACTTCAATGATATTGAAAGAACATGGTAAGGTAACCATGAGTTTAAATACGACATGTTATGTCGGGGGTTTTTTAAATTTTTAATTTACAGTTATACAATGTTAATTTACATTGTAAACCGTTGTGGTTTTATGACTTTTATGTGTACAATAAAGAATGTTTGTATTTGTATAAAAACTGGCAGTACCTATTGAAAAAAGGGACCGAACTCAGCTACTGATTTTCAGGACAACCCCAAGTTATCGAGTACATAGTTTGGACAGTTTTAATTAGTGCATTGAATTGTTTTAGCGATTCAAGAAACAAGTGAGCCACACGATACCAGCGGGCGTGACAGCCAAGCCCAAGGGCAAGTCCGTCACCGTATACCTGGTCAACGGCAGACCCGATTTGAAGGGTGAGTGACGTTAGCAACCAAAATACTACTATGCTAGTGGACGCCCGCAGCTTCGTTCATGTGGAATTAGACATAACAATTTCGTTTACACCTAGTAATATTATAGTAATAGTAATTTGTCGCAATAAATATGAATTAAGTAATGTTACACTAGACAAATATTTAATTACACTAGCGCATTGGGCGCAAGGCCTGTAATGTTAGTTGTAAGTTATTGAAATAAATAAATAAATAAATAAATTATATAGCCTATGTCACTCAGTGAAGATGTAGATTTCTAATGCTGAAAGAATTTTTGACATTTAAACTGGACTATTAACAGGACTAACTATCACTAAAGACTTTTAGTGACAGTTACCAGTCCTCATACCAACTAACGAACTGATCAACGAATGTTCTAACAGCTAACTGGACTAACCATATCAGTCCCCAATTGAGTCTTGTTTAGAGTCTTTTTAAATAGGTACTTAACTGATGACCGATCCCATCGAAGTTAAATTAATAAGTACCTATTCCTAAACGTGTAAATATGCAAAAATGAAGTTCATAATAATAGCTGGCCAGAATGTCCTCAACACAAATAAAGAACAAAAAGTACGAAGTAATATTATATTATATATTTATGTGTCAATGACAAAAGGACATCCAGGGTCTGTTTGCTGTTTACCTAGAGTCAACAGATTTGGTTTTTTCCCTTAATATTTACATAAACATCTTTTTGGTATTTAAGCTGTATTGTGGAAGATGTGTTTGTAAGAAATGACCAACCAACCCATAGACGTAACACTGCTGGACTCGGGTCCACAGACAAATCTGCGGGAGGTCTAGAGCGTACTCCGCCACGCTGCTTCAATGCGGATTGGTGGTAGGTTACTGGCCAACCCAGTGTGAAATGTTATAAAGCCACCCGAAGGTCTTCGACAAGGCTTAACGACTGTTTCCAACATTGAAAACAACTGGGACCGACGGCTTTACGTGCCCTCCGAAGCAAGGTAGCATCCATTAAATTTTGCCACTATCGGTCACCCATGCACAAACAGTTGTCAACAATAACAAGTTATGTTGTTATTGTTGACACAAGTTTGTCGACTACTCATTGAGCATCGATGAGCAATTTTGACGAATGAGTCAGTAGGTAGTAGTTGCTTCACCTTCACACAAGCGGTTTTTAATAAATTAATTTAATATGACTCATAACCATAACATTACAAGAGTCAAAGTAGGAGAGTAATAGAGTTTGGAGGAACTTGGACAAGAAACAAAGAAACAAAGAAATTGAAGTTGCTTACATTAGTAACACGTGCTTCTATTAAAAAGCCGGACAATTGACAAATGTGTAATCGTAGTACAATTACCAAGCAGCTCCAATTTTTTTGATTATTTTAATGCCTTCCTTTGTAACTAATAAAAATAAAAAGGTCACTAAAAAGACTAGCTTCGGTCACTTACGATGACGAACCAAAACGATGACCGATAAGAAAGCCGGTTAGCTTCTATGCCTCTGAACTACTATAGATAAAGAAACTCTCGAATTATTTAGTTTTACAATTATTAATTATTAAACAAATGTGTTGAACATTTGACATTTTCAAAATGTGTTGAACATTTGACATTTTCAAAATGTGTTGAATAATCTAAGGTTTTAGAATTCAAAAGACAATTTAGCTGTTCTAGGTAACAGAATTCTCTTAGTATTGAAGAATCTCGCTTACCTACAGCTTAATACTCGCTACAGCTTAAATGTACGAAATATAGAAAAAGATAAATATAAGATAAAATGATAGAGATATGATGTTAATATCATCCCAAATGTATCTTGCACTTCTTAAGATACATGGGCCAAACAATTATGGTCGCATCAATCAAAGGTACGATCGAATTGTGTCAATTCAAAAACTTTCCAATTTTGATTCGAAATTTTGTTATACTCGTAACTCGTACCATGTTCATGCAAATTTTGATTATTAAAAAATAGCGTTTTTAGTAAAGTTTCGGCAGATTGATTCATCAATGTTCTTGTACAAGTAGCCTACCTACGGAAATACTCAAGAGCATTTGAAATGTTTTAAAGTTTGATCTTAAACTTTTTTAAACAGCCGAGTAGGCCGAGAAGGTGCCTACCTCATAGGATTGTTTATAATTTTTACTTCCTTTATAATTTTTACTTTATAATTTTTACTACGTGAATTTTAGAAATTAAATAAAACTTTTTTATCGTTGTGTCTCCAGAGTTCTCCCTGGTCATGGATGAGAGCTATGGCCTTCAGGTGGCGCTATCTTCTAACGACCGTCTCAACGCCACCATCACTGCGAACAACTTCTTCGGCATCCGCCATGGTTTGGAGACACTGTCGCAACTCTTCGTGTATGATGACATCAAGAACCAACTGTTGGTAAGTATACTTTCGAACTAAAACGTATACCAACTAAGTATCACTGTTTACAGTAGGTACCTAAGCAAGAATAGCAAGGGGAAAATAAATACATATATGTATATATAAAAATATGGGTCGGTACCAGTGCAGTGCAGTGAAGCAAAACATACATGCATTTGTTTTCTTCATTTTTGTAGTTACAATCACGTAAAGAAAGTCAATGTCGTTTTTTTTTAATTTGTTGTTATTAAAACATTGTCCTTTAGAATTGGTTCAAAACTGTAGGTACAGTATTTTAGAAGTAGAAGTAATTTAGAAATTGGATGATTTCTTTGGTAAAGACAGAAAATTATCATACCTACCTACATTTTAATCAGCCAATTTTTTTATCTACCGCCTATTCACAAAGTTGATGCTACCAACAGGCGGTAGATAAAAAAAAATCATTTTTTTATTTAATTTACGTTCATTAAGCTTACTTAAACAACAACATAACAAACATAACAACATAATGAAAAAAAATTGATGAATCTGAATCTAAATCCTAAATTAACGCTTTCAAAGGGATAAATGTCATGGAGAAAGACAATAATTTTATAACATGTAGGCACGGGTGTACTCAACATAGATAAATAAAATGATAAAAATAATTATAAAACATATTGCACATTAGAACACAATAATAAGATTTGCCGATGATAAGTAAGATTGACGACGGTAAGCTGCGATTTATCAACAAGAAATACATTTTTTACATCGATTAATGCCATTCAAATTATGACACACGTATCATTTAGATGAGGAGATAGGTGTAGATGCAAACTCAGCATCGTAAAAAGCTTTAACAAAACATCAATGTCCCCAGCCCACTGGGCCATTGTGGTTGGACCGGTTACGCAGATCGTTGACTCTACGGCAAATGAATGTGTGATCCTTAGATTTGCATAATAACGTATACATTTAAGCATGTATTATTATTCGACATTTTAAGGTTTTAAGCTTCTGATTTTATTAGGATAAGCGGTGCTTTTTCACGGCACCGCCTAAGCCTAGGTAAATTTTTATTTTTAAAACTTAAATCCAAGACTGCTCTGGCTATTTTGCAAAAAAAATTTCATTATTTTTGGTCAATTTCAAATACCTAAGTCAATATTTTTTAAGTTTTTTTGTTTATATAAATATATATTTTTTTAATGTTTTTTTCTTTGCTCCATTCCAACTCCATTTCAAATCCGTTTTGTAGATTTTGGGTGATTGAATAACACCATCCAAACATCAAAATTCACAAACTTTCACATTCATAATACATATATAAGTAGGTTAGGAATAGCCTTGTATTTTTTGATCAAAACTAGAAGTAGTTATTGAAAATAAAGTCATGTTGCTTAAAAATCTATGTGAAATCGATGCAATATATCACTTTCGCTGACCTTATAAATTATAATTGAGTCTTACGTAAAAGATGTTTTGTGCATTTAACAATTCGTATTTTTTACTGTGCCAATATCTGAACTATTGTTATTTTGTAGAGCGTATTAGTCACTTGCTCATACGCCTAATGTCTTGTGATATATTTTCATTATTAATCATTGAATTCGCCGGTAGATCCTGTATCTGTATTTTAAAAGCAATCTGTCACAGTGTCGGAAGTTTCTAAAACAATCAGTCTCGTTTATCGATCATACTAACTCGGAACAGGGCCGCACTGAAAATCAGTGTTATGGTTTCATTGGAATCATGGCATATAGCAGTAGGTTATTTAGCGCTGTGCGATCTGCGCTTTACCCTAACGTAGCAAGAGTCCTATTTCTTTGATTGATTTCGGGGAGTGAATCTTCTGTACTTGTAGGTACTATTATCTATTCTGTGCCAGAACCAAGAATCATTCCATTATATTCTGTTACAGTTGGTGAGAGATGCAACTGTATCGGACAAGCCCGTGTACCCCTACCGCGGGGTTCTGCTGGACACCTCGAGAAACTACTTCACCATGGACTCTATACGGGCTACAATTGGTTAGTACAACAATTAATTGGGCAATTCCCTAAACTTATTAGACTTTCATGAGGTTTGATAGTCAGCACGCTTGGCCAATGCGCGTTGGTGACCGCAGTTGAATATCACAGAGACTGCTGCCCATATCCTAGAATCTCATTACTTCCTGTAATACGATGTCGCTAGTTGCCACCACCCAGGGGTTACGTGTAGGGTTTCCTAATATTTATCTACGAAAAATATATCTGTTCCGGCCGGGATTCAAACCCGCAGCTCCGAGCCAGAGACTATTAATATAAAGTATTAAAAAAATAAAGAATAAATGGTTTTAGCGGAACGAGTATGTTGAATAATTCCTAAAAAATGGTCAAGTTTTAATAAAAACATTGAGATTAAATAAGATTTTCTTTAAAATAAAAGTATTAAATACAGCAATCGGTCATGTTGACTGAAACGCCAATCAGAGCGGATGACGTCACGGCTAAATAAAAATTCACCTTTCGCTTGGGCTTCTGTTGAATACAGCGGCATATTTACCTAGGCGTGACGTCAAGCGGACGCCATGACACTTATGAGCGTTTTCACGCTATAGGTATTCAAAGTAGATAGGAAAAACTGCAATAACTTGCTTTAAAACTCAATTTATTGCTGAAATAATGTTTTTTTTTTCGAAATATAAGATGTGTACCTACATTACAAAAGGCATTTTCAAAATCTGTCATCATGCCTATTGTCGGATGCTGATTCCCTCGTCCCCGGTTTCAGACGCGATGGCGGCGGTCAAGCTGAACACGTTCCACTGGCACATCACCGACAGCCACAGTTTCCCCTTCGTGTCCGAGCGGCGGCCCGACCTCTCGCGCTACGGCGCTTACACTCCTAGCAAGGTAATCCAGTTCCCTAGACTTTTTTTTTTAATTCGAGGGGGAAATCATCGAATGAGGCCACTGCCGGGGTATGTGAGATTTCTAAAACCACCTCGGCAGCCTTCTAGCACATCTAGGGAGGCTCCTGGATCTCCTACGGAACGCACCGTTGCCTCCCTTGCGCAAAGCCCTTGGCCCATCCCAGGGCTAAGTCCTGAACCCCGCCGAGCATGGCAGACTCCGGCTCGAACAGTCTGCCATCTTCGAAAGAAATGCAGATAGGTATCGGTGTGAGCCCCCATCCAAAACCGATCTGCGAGTCCCTACTGTGACAGTCCGGGGCGATGGTGGCCACTGCTACCCTCCCCTCGTCTCCGAGCAGGGTCAGCTCTCTCCCGTTCCCGCTCTGCAGTCCCGTCTGTGTCCAGTTTTGTTGATTTTTTTGTTATTGTGCTTAAACGTCTGTTATTTTAAAAGCTTTTATTTAACTTCACTCGTATATATGTATTCATGTATGTCCTGGAATCTTGCAATCAATATTTCACCCACTTCCACTGAAGCTATCGAGCTGAAATTTGGCACACATATTAGGTTCCGATGACAATGCATGAAAATAAAAAAAAAGTTATAAAAGCTTTTTAAAAAAAAAATTTTTTTAGAGTGTAATTATCTATTCTAATCTGTTATTGCAGGTGTACACAAAGCAGATGATCCGCGACCTGGTGCACTACGCGCTCGTGCGCGGCGTGCGCGTGCTGCCAGAGTTCGATGCGCCCGCGCACGTCGGCGAGGGCTGGCAGGACACAGATCTCACAGTCTGCTTCAAGGTAATCCTGGCTTGTCATTGGCCCACTGTTGGGTCAGGAGCGAACACCTGCTATTTAGTCGGCCACATACGGAAGAGAATCCGAGAGGAGAAGGGACAGTTTAAATAATTTGTAAGGAGTATACATCTCCCGAAGGGTCCAGAGCCCAGTGGCACGCGTTGATTTTAATTGTTTTCAACTGTAAAATACAACCGTTAAGCCTTGTCGAAGAGCTTCGGGTGGCTTGAGAATATTCGACACTGGGTTGGCCACTAACCCTTCTACCAATCCACATTAGAGCAGTGGTGGAGTATGCTCTAGACCTCCCGCAGATGTGGCTGTGGACATCTAGGGGTTGTAGCCATACATTCCCATGACACGGCCCTCATGCCATGAGTTCGGTGGTGAGAGAATAGTCGTGCCGCTTGAATTTGAACCGGACCGCTCGAGTGAGAAGCGAGTCCGATAGCCTAGTCTGTCGAATTCGCTGCGTTCACGAAGTTAAATTACGTTTGGTTGGATTGGTATTGCAGGCGGAACCGTGGGCGCAATACTGCGTGGAGCCGCCTTGCGGCCAGTTGAACCCCACTCGCGAGGAACTCTACCAGTACTTGGAGGATATCTACACGGACATGGCTGGTAAGAAATTGACTTATCACAAACATGATGTCTTCCCCGGGGAAAGGAATATCCATGAAAATGAGAATATTTGAACAGTTGATGACAAAGTTACCTCTCTAAATAATTGTATTTTAAATTTGTACGACGTTCACGCTCCTGTTCGTAGGGTTAGACTGAGACGGCCTCCAGCACCCTGGATGTCTAAAGGTGTCTTAATGGCAATGAGAAGACGGGATAGGGCTTTTCGTGTGTTCAAGAAAAACCGGTCGGAATATAACTGGTCAGCTTATAAGGTGGCTAGAAATCGTTGCAATCATATGGTACGAGCAGCAAAACGCCGATTTATTCACGAAAGTATTATCAATTCTTCTCCAGCTGATGTGTGGAAATTTCTTAGATCCATAGGATTTGGCAAGCCACGAAATCCTGACCTTGATCCTTTCCTATCACCCGACTCCATCAATAATCACTTTATCTCTTCTTCACCAATGGATCCAGTACTCAAAACCCAAACTTTAGCATCTGTCGCCGCAATGCCTCCGCTAAATATTCCGGTTTTTCAGTTACATCCAGTAAATCAGGTAGATGTAAGGAAGTGTGTTATTGCTATCAAATCCAAAGCAGTTGGATGTGATCAAGTAGGAAGAAATATGATTCTGCCAATTTTGGATAAACTCTTGCCTTTAATTACACACCTGATCAATAGTTCGTTGTTAACTGGCTTGTACCCCACTCTCTGGAAAAAGGCATTTGTGCGTCCCCTTCCTAAAATTCCAAATCCCACTCTTCCTAATCACCTACGTCCAATTTCAATACTCCCTTTCCTTTCAAAAGTTCTGGAAGCCTGTGTGCATAATCAACTTTCTTCATTCATATGTAAAAATAACCTACTGAGTGTGTATCAGTCCGGGTTTCGTCGCAGTCATAGCACCACCACAGCGTTGATTAAAGTCACCGATGATATCCGTAAGGGTATGAATGACAGGATGGTGACGCTAATGGTGCTTATTGACTTTTCAAATGCATTTAACACAGTCGACCACGATATCCTCCTAGCCATCCTTGCGCATCATAATTTTGATGAAACTTCCCTTTCGTGGTTTTCATCCTATCTTCGCGGTCGTCAGCAGTCGGTGCGCTTGGAGCAGAAATGTTCTGGGTGGGCTGATCTTAAGTCTGGCGTCCCTCAAGGCGGTATACTTTCTCCTTTACTATTCTCAGTTTTCATCAACTTACTCACATCTCACTTCGATTGCTCGTACCATCTCTACGCTGACGATCTCCAACTATATGTTCATAGCAGCATTGGAGATATTCACACTGCAGTTCATAACATAAACCGAAACCTTAAGGTAGTGAAGGATTGGGCGGATAGTTATGGGGTGGCGGTGAATCCGCAAAAATGTCAAGCGATCATTGTTGGTAGCTCGAGGCTGCTGTCTAGGTCCGACCTCGCTAGTCTACCTGACTTAGTATACTGTAACAGCATCATTCCACTTAGCTCGTCGGTTAAGAACCTCGGTATATTGATCGACAGTGGCTTGACCTGGCGGGAGCATGTTTCTGATGTTTGCCGGAAGGTCAATGCATCGCTGCAGTCTTTATGGCGGCTTAAGAATTTTCTACCTCAAACGACAAAGGTAATGCTTGTACAGAGCCTTGTGTTACCAATAATTGATTACGCTGACACTTGCTGCCCAGACCTAACTGAACAACAACTTGATAAACTAGAGCGCCTACTTAACAATTGTATTCGTTTCATCTTCAATTTACGAAAATATGATCATATATCTCTTTTCCGAAGTCAACTAAGATGGCTTACTATTCGACATAGGCGTTTCTCTAGAATCCTTTTGGTTCTATATTCTATTTTAAATGAACCAACTTCTCCTGCTTATCTTAAGGAAAATTTTCAGTTCTTCTGTCCATGTAACGACAGAGAACTACGCCCCTCCCGACAGCTGAAAATTAATCTCCCTCGCTTCTCTAGTGACTTCATGCGCTACTCTTTCACCGTTCAGGCTATACTGCTCTGGAACACCCTGCCTGAAAACATTCGTAGAGCCCCAAGTAAGTTCTCTTTTAAGAAATTATTGCGTGAACATTATCTGAGCTGCCAATGATTTAGTGAGCTTGTGTTGCTTTGTATACACACTGTATCTTATATATGTATTATGTATTATATACGTATTATATGTAATATATATGTATATATATATATATATATATATTTATATGTATATAGCATATTTTATTTTTATATGTATTTATACTTCCCTATTTATTATATATTATGTGTACATCTATCATATTATATATACTTATAATATATTATGAATTATGTTGTTATGTAAAACATTTTGTTTAAAGCGAAGTGCTTTTTACCTACCATCAGTGTTCTCACCATCGCCCAGGGTGAACTGGTAGAAAATGCCGTATGGCATTATGTAAGCCCTATGTATAAAGGTAATACATAAACTTAAATAAATAAATAAATAAATATTAAAAATTACTATCAGCGGCACGAAGTGTAGCTCTAACCGTGAATGGCAGAAGTCGAAATTTAAGGTATCGTCTTGCGCGGAGCGAACGGGTTGGCAGTCATAATTGGTATTGCAACGCGGTGGACTAAGGCCTAATCCCTCCCATTCTGAGATGAGACCCGTGCCCAACAGTGGGACTAAGGAAGGGTAGTGATGATGATGATGACGATGATGATTATATCCTCAACATTGATGAGTAATGTTCGAGTTACGTTCACAGCCAAACTTTCGAGCCGTGAGTAATAATATTATTGAATAACCCTAATGCTGTTCTTGTTTCTTCACTTGACAATTTCTTCTTTCTTCGTGTGAGAACTAAACTCTGTGCTTGTTGCTAGACGCCTTCGAGTACCCAGACATGTTCCACATGGGCGGGGACGAGGTCAGCGAGCGCTGCTGGAACTCCTCGGAGGAGATCCAGCAGTTCATGGTGCAGAACCGCTGGGACCTGGAGAAGAGCAGCTTCCTTAAGCTCTGGAACTACTTCCAGACCAAGGCTCAGGATAAGGCTTACAAGGTAAAGTACCTTGTTTTATGTACTCAATTAATAAAACAATTCTAATTTCAAGTCCTTTTAATTTCGATATTTCCAAAACTCTTTACGATCAACTGAAACAAACATAATCATAACTTCAACAGATCTCTATAATCTACAGCGGTGTGTCCACAGATAACATTAAAATATTCGAATACATAACATTCGTCCCCTTTTTAAATAATTATGATGACAAGTAGACAATAAGTAATTATGATGACAAATAGACAATTTAAAACTACAAACTAATGTATGTTATTAACATCTTAATAACTTACTTCTAAAAATAACTTAACTCTAAAGATCTAGACGGTTTGGTGCTCTACGCACTCTACAAGATCTTCTAATAGGTGTTGTAGAACTTGTAGGGTCCCCTACATCTGTGTCAGAAACACTATGTCTGATTTGAGAAGGTTCTTCCCTTGCGGTCTCCTCTACTGTCTTTTCCTGCACCTGTTCCGTACCAGTCCTCATATTAATTTCCCTATCATCTGATTCTCTCTCCTCTACCTCTGGGTACCTCTCTTCTACTTCCATTCTTCTAGCATGCAAACTATTTTCCTCCCTTGGTACATATGTTTTCGACAAATAATTTCTATCTTCATTTATGTTATTTTCTACAATCCGTGGACGTATGTCCCCTACATGAACATATTTATGCACTCCCTCTATGCTAACTATGTACCGGACAGAACTTAGACACTTTATAATGACCCCTTTTTCCCAAAACTTGCCCTGACTTAATTTTTTGCACCATATCACATCACCCTCTATATAACTTCCCATCCTTTTACACTTTGTTTGTATTACTTTATTTCTTGTAATTATATTATATGGTTTAATTAAATCTAATTTATTTCTAGGTTTAAATTTAAACAGAAACTCATTTGGCGACAATCCTGTACTATTTGGACTATTTCTGTATGTAAACAAAAAATTCTGTAATACTAACTCCTTTGATAGTTTAAATTGTTGATTTCCTATTCTACCTAATGCTTTTTTTATTGTTTGTACCATTCTTTCTGCTAACCCATTTGATTGAGGGTGGTATGGAGGTGTCTTTACAGCAGTGCACCCATTTGCAGCTAAAAAATTTATAAATTCTTTTGAATTAAATGGAGGCCCATTATCACTGACCAATTCTGCAGGCACTCCTATAAAAGCAAAAGTTTTACACAACTTTTCTATTACTTGCTCTGCAGTAGTACCCTTCATAATATGCACATCTAACCATTTAGATTTACAATCTATTAGTAATAAATATGTTACAGAGTTATAAACAAAAAAATCTACATGAACTCTTTCAAAACAACTCTCAGTGTTTTTCCATGGAACTAGTAATGCTTCTTTTGTAAAATTTCTACTTGCCTGACAAATATCACATCCTAAAATTACTCTTTCTATGTCCTCTCCTATATTTGGCCACCAGCAATACCCTCTTACTATCATTTTAGTCTGTACAATCCCTTGATGATACTCATGAAACATTTCTAACACTTTTGCTCTCATTTTAGTAGGTACAATTATTCTATTTCCCCATAGAATACACCTTTGTTCAATACATAATTCTGCTCTTTTTGAAAAATATGGTTTCAAACTTTCTTCTGTAACCCTTTCTGGCCAGCCAGTGGTCACAAATTCATAAACTTTACTAAGAATGGAATCCTTTAATGTACTGCTGGCAATTTCTCTAAAATCTATTGGTAATTTTTCCTCAAAGTTAAAGTAATATATACAGTCCTTCACATTTGTTTCATCTGGTAATGGCAACCTAGATAATGCATCTGCATTTCCTAATAAACTACCTTTCCTATACATGATTGTATAAGTATATCCTGATAACAATAATGCCCACCGCTGGAGCCTGGAATTAGCAGTAACTGGAATCTTTTTTAATGGATCAAATATAAACTTTAGTGGTTGGTGGTCAGTAACAAGCACAAATTTACGCCCATACAAGTATTTATGAAACTTCTGAACAGCAAATATGATAGCTAACGCTTCCTTTTCCACTTGTGCATAATTTTTTTGCGCTTTTGACAATGTTGCGGATGCAAAGCTTATAGGCTCTCCATCCATCTTATGACTCAACACCGCCCCTACTCCATAGTCACTTGCATCTGTGGTGACATATAATTCTTTTTTACCATCATAATGTACTAACAACTGATTTTCTAATAGTAACTTTTTACTGTTTTCAAATGCCTGGTTACACTCATTTGTCCATATAAACTTACAATTGGTTTTTAAGAGTTGATGCAAAGGACCTAACTGCTCTGAAAGTCTGGGCAAAAATTTACCATAGTAATTTAGTAATCCCAAATATGATTGCAATTGAGTTACTGATTTTGGTATTGGAGCATTTTTAATTGCATCTACTTTATCTGGTAGAGGTCCTATACCCGTTTCATTTATTACATGTCCTAAAAATTTTATCTCAGATTTAAAAAATTGACATTTTTCCATGTTTATCCTGACATTATAAGCCTGAAGCCTTTCTAACACTTCTGTTAAATTTTTGTAGCAATCCTCTAAACCATGCCCTTTCACCACTACATCATCTATATAGCATTTAACATTTTTTATTCCCATTAATATTTGATCCATAATACACTGAAATACAGATGGTCCACTTGACACCCCAAATTGTAACCGGGTTGGCCTATACAGGCCTAAATGTGTATTTATGGTCATGTATTCACTTGATGCCTCATCTAGTAATAATTGCTGATATGCCCCAGACAAATCTAACACACAATAAACAGAGCCTCCTGATAGATCTACAAAAATATCTTCAGGGAGGGGCAACGGATAATGTTCAGTATCTACTACTTTATTAATGGTCACTTTATAATCTACACATATTCTCAACTTTTTATCCCCCCGATGTACCAATACTATTGGACTAGCCCAACTACTGTATTTTACTTTTTTAATTATCCCTGACTTCTCTAAACTTAACAATTCACGTTCCACCTCCTCTTTTTTTGCAAAAGGAATGGTATATGCTTTGTGAAAAATTGGTGTTGCCCCCTCTTTTAACTTTAAACTCGCTTTCATATTCAAAATATGTGAAGACCTATCTTTATTAAACACTTGACAATACTTAGTTTTAATCTCCTGAATATATTTTTCATTTCTACTTTTCTCATTGCTGGTTGTTACCTGACCTACTATAAAAGTTTTTTGCCATTTAGGAAATAATATTTTTAGCCAATTTCTGCCTACTAGTGGCACAAAATACTTGTCACTATCTATTACAATCAGGTACAATTCTTTATTAAAGTTTGATATCTTTACCTTTATAGATCCTAATATTTGTAAATTTTCCCCTGACACAGATTTCAATTTGTAATTACACACTCTTAGAATAGACTTTTTAAAATACTGCTCATAGTCCTTCTTGTGAATGACTGCCTTACATGCCCCTGTATCAATTTGCATAAGCAATACTTTGCCTCCCGCTAGTCACAAAGGAATACTGGCTGGTGCCTCTTCTTCTGGTGCAATATGCATAATGCTTCCCACAACTATTTCCTCTTCTTGCTCTGTAATCTGATGTGACACTTCTTGTTCTCCGTCTACTACATACTTCACCTGTCTCCCTTTTCTGAGCCTACACTTTGAAGCAATGTGACCTACTTTCTGACAGTTGTAGCATGTCCAGTTCTTCTTAAAACAGCTTCCGCTATCATGATCTCCTCCGCAACGTATACAATTTGATTCAAATTTTCGTCCAGGTCTTTTATTGAATACTCTTGGAATGTTACTAGACTTTTTTATTTCATAAATTGCTCCTGCTGGCTGAATGTTTCGCGTTTCTTTTTCTGCGCTTTCGAAAGCCGAAGCTATTTTGACCGCTTGCTCAAATGACAATGCATCACCTTCTGTGAGTAATCTCTTAACTAGCTGCTCATTTAATAGCCCGCAAACGAAACGGTCTCTCAACGCCTCTTTTAAAAAATTACCAAACTCACATTCTGCAGCCTTTCTTTTAACTTGCACGACAAATTCGTTAATACTTTGTCCGTGCTCTTGTTTGGACTTATAAAAGTCATATCTTCCAGCTATCGCTGACTTTTTTACCACATAGTGATTTTTTAGTACTACCACAAGCTGTGCATACGTTTTTGTGCTCGGTTTATCAGGAGATATTAAATTTTTTAGAGTATTGTATGTTTCCGATCCTAATAACGTAATTAACATTGGCACCTTCTTATCATCCGCCACATTATTAACAATAAAAAATTGTTCCATTCGTTCTATATAGTTATTGAAGTCTTGGTCTCCGGTATACGGTTCTATGCTTCCGAACATCCTCGTCGTCAATTTTATGTACTCAATTAATAAAACAATTCTAATTTCAAGTCCTTTTAATTTCGATATTTCCAAAACTCTTTACGATCAACTTAAACAAACATAATCATAACTTCAACAGATCTCTATAAGCTACAGCGGTGTGTCCACAGATAACATTAAAATATTCGAATACATAACACCTTGTACCTTAGATTCACGACGTGTCCACATATAAATTTCATTGTTGTGTGTCGTAAGTAAATGTGATGTATACCTGTGAAAGTGTTATCAATAATAGTCTTTTAAACAAGTTCAATTAGTACCTATCAGTTAGTACCGCCACCTCCGACACGACATTCTCCGCACAGAGGTGATATTGGCCAATCTAGTGTCGAATGTCCTCAATCCACCCGAAGGTCTTCGACAACTTAACGATTGTATAAAACAATCGAATCGAATTAAAAACTGGGACCGATGACTTACCGTGCCCTTCAACGCATAGAAGCGACCATGAAATTTTACCTCTAACGGTCACCCTACCGACCTTGCGCGACGTTGCTTTACTCTTTCGATCACGTACGATCGACGCAAACGCTAAAGTTGAACAACAGGATAATGATTGTTGCTACGCTAACTTACTGCTGTGTTTATACCAATATGTATTCTATTCTGAAGTAAATAAGAGTGGTAATTGTTCGCAGGCGTTCGGCAAGCGGCTGCCGCTGGTGATGTGGACGAGCACGCTGACGGAGTACTCCCATGTGGAAAACTTCTTGGACAAGGACGATTACGTCATCCAGGTAATGTTTACGATGACGACTTAGGACATCGTGGATCAAAATTTCTTTAGTTTGTTTTTGGCCAGCAATCAGTACCTAAAATACAATACAAAAATATTACGTTGTACGTACCTACACTAATGCAAGAACACGTAGACACAAAAACTGCAGCATTCAAGCAGCAGCGGATCAAAAATATTTAGTTTGTTTTTGGCCAGCAATCAGTACCTAAAATACAATACAAAAATATTACGTTGTACGTACCTACACTAATGCAAGAACACGTAGACACAAAAACTGCAGCATTACGTATGCGATGAAATAATAATTAGTGAGCAGTCACTTCATTACATTTTTTAAGTACTTGTAGGGCGAATGAAAATTACCAGAATCGGTCGAAATATCGATTCCAAAATTATTTTTTTTCGGATGGATTTTTGCTGTATGGTCATGGAGTGTCATTTCTAAGTACACGAACTCGCATCAAAGTGTAGTTGATGCGCAGAAGTCAAAATTAAGGTATCGTCTGGCGCGGTGCGTGCGGGCTGTCAGGTTGATAGAGTTCTGATTGGTTCGTAAGCCGTATTATGTCCCCTGCACTGATACCCCTAGCAAATATCCCCTCCGGTTTCGGTCAGAGCTCAACTTACGTGCCGATAAAAACTCCTAGTAATGACACTTATACTACGCCTTCTAGTAATTTATATGGTACGGTATGGTATAAGTAACGGAACTGAATTGTTTGAGGTCTATTCGTGTTTTAGGGGGAAAGGCATCGAGCATCACTGCTTAGTACCTACGTATCTAGACAGTTGATCTAGAACAGAACAGTAGTCTTAAAGATTTTTTCTGTTTAATTGGCAAAAATTCAATTGTGAACAAAAGCCTAAAACTGTTTCGCCAGAGCTCTCTAGGTATAGCTCAGTGATATGCATCCACAGGATTTTTAGGCTAATCAAGGACACAGTGCTTTCACTATTGTACAGAATTATTGCTAAGTATGTATGTCCATAACTGTTGTAGGTGTGGACGACGGGAGTGGACCCTCAGATCAGAGGCCTGCTGGAAAAGGGTTATCGTCTCATTCTGTCCAATTATGATGCGCTGTATTTCGACTGCGGTTATGGTGCCTGGGTAGGCAGCGGTGAGTGTTCTCTCAATACATTTTCTTAACCAAAAACAAGCTGCAATAATATCCCATGAACGATATTTTAAATTCTAGGTCGTATTATAAAGTACGTAAGCTATGCATTATATTAATTCACTATTCAATCCTCTTTCAACTAAGAACGAATGTGTATTCTATTCATCTTATTTTACATTTTTTGACGTCATAGTTTCCTAACCTTTCTTGCTTTTACAAGCCTGAATAGCTTACCTAGGAATTGATTTACATTTTGGTATTCGATGAACCGCAACAAATGTACTCAATTTTCTTTGATTGAAAATCATAATTTCCATAGCCAGAAGGTTAAACCCCTTTGCAATGGTTGCAGGCAACAACTGGTGCTCGCCGTACATCGGCTGGCAGAAGGTGTACGGAAACAGTCCCGCGTCAATTGCTTTTGACTACAGGGACCAGATTCTTGGTGAGTACTTAGTTATACTAATACTGACCTATTACTCATCCAGGTCAGTCAAGAAAAAGTTTCTGTCGGCCTTATTCCCAAGCTCAAGTTATTCAGCGCGTTATGAAGAGAGGTATTTTTGATGAAATCCATAGACATAGACGTAAAATGGGAAACGACATAGCGCAACGAGTTATCGACCTGAAGTGTCAATGGAAAGGCCATTGAAAACAGATTCCTCAAGCCGAGCCCCTGATTTTGAAATGGGGTATTAGTCACCCTCCGACGAGTCGATCGAGGTGGGACGAGAGCCTAGATTCAGACGGCACAAGATCGGGAGAAATTGCGTCCATTGAGGAAGGCTATCTCCAGAAGTAGACTTAAGGCAATTTTCATTTTTCCATCAGGATAGATGGAAACGTAAGCGGTGATAAGTTGGAAAAGTGGCGATTCGTAAGTCGCGGCATAAAGGGAGATTCTGGGGTTGCGCGGAAACAGATCTCGAGCTACCCAGCAAGTGACTTGAGAAAAACCACGATGTGTGTGGTCGTACGTCTGAACTGAAACACATTGACCAGGCCTATTACGAGCGCCACGCTGGGGTCACCGGGGCATTCCACCGGAGATCCCGGAGTCCTCCACAAGCACTGAAGGCCACCGAGGGGGTTTTAGTGAATAGAAATTCCGCATAAACCAGGTGTTCTCCCAAAATAGAGTAATTTTAAATACGATTCCTATTCGCAGGAGGTGAAGCGGCTTTATGGTCAGAGCAGGCCGACTCCGCGACGCTGGACGGGCGCATCTGGCCGCGCGCCGCCGCGATGGCCGAGCGGCTGTGGGCCGAGCCCAGCACCTCCTGGCAGGACGCCGAGTTCCGCATGCTGCATATGAGGTGACTATTGAGGTCCCCTGTAGGTGGTAGAGCCTGTGTCGGAGTAGGCAGACTCCGCGACGCTGGACGGGCGCATCTGGCCGCGCGCCGCCGCCATGGCCGAGCGGCTGTGGGCCGAGCCCAGCACCTCCTGGCAGGACGCCGAGTTCCGCATGCTGCATATGAGGTGACTATTGTGGTGGATGATGGTGATGTGGTGGGTGGGTGGCCTTCACTAGGGCATAGGATAAGAATATTGTAAGTTCTTCCATAAGCCGATGACCAGGTAGATAGTCTATCGTGACTTAGAGCTTAGCTTAGTGGTAGGTAATTATTGTAAATTAGCCATAAGGCAGGTTAGGCACCTGTGTAGGATTAGCTATTCATTCAAGGATAAATAGCTCATCCTTTGCTTTATATTAATCAGTTTAGAATAGCATTATATCTCTTTAAGTAGTTTGTAGTTACCTAGACTTTCGTTAAGCGTGTGTAATCACCTCATAGCGAAATAAATTATTTGAATTTGAATTTGAATTTGGATGTATGGATACAAGATAGCAAACGAGCTTGCAGCACCACCCATCCGCTGCCGCCCATGACAACTGTGACTGAGTTTGAACAAGACTCAATTAAGGTCTGGGATGGTTAGTCCAGTTAGCTGAGAGAGTTAATTAGAACATTACAATTATAACTGGTGTTAATTATTGTCAGTCACAGATGAGGACTAAGATGGTCGCCTCTAAAGAAGTGTAACCGGAAACCACACCTTTCCAACCGGACCATAATTGCTTTAAAACAATTATTACACGGCGGAAATGGAACTAGGTACCGTGGCGGGCGGAGGTACTGCCCCGGGCGAACTCTATAGTGTCGATAGGTAATTTATTCAAAAACCGACTTATATAATACCGTATATACGGGCCCGTTAGCGCAATCGGTAGTGACCCTGCCTGTTGCGCCAGGGGTCGTGGGTTCGAATCCCATTCAGGACAAATATTCGTGTGACGAACTTTTGTATTTTTTCTGTGTCTGGATGTTAATATTATCTATTTAAGTATGTATTTAAAATATCTGTGTATGTATATCAGTCTCTGACACCCATGTTACAGGCTCGCCTACTTTGGGGTCAGATGGCCGTGTGTGAGAATGTCCAAGATATTTATTTATTTAAACATACCGCGCTAGTGCAGTAGGTACCTATATAATACGTTCATACATACCGTATCTTTACAATACGTCACGTTGTTGCAGAGAACGTCTCGTTCGCATGGGCATCAAGCCAGAGTCTCTGGAGCCAGAGTGGTGCTACCAGAACGAAGGCTACTGTTACAACTAATCAATCTGTGATCGACGATTACTCGACATAAATACATATCTCTATTTTCTTATCGAATATCTCTATCAACACACTATTCTTATTAATCTTTACTGTACACCGTCTATCCTAGTGACACTCGATTGCATTTTAAGTTTTGAACTTGACTGTACCAAGTACATTGTGAAATAAATTCTATAGTAAGTATATTAATAAAATGTTGTTTTTATTTCCCTTCCTTTCTCTTTCCAAATTTTTAAATATTTACTTATTATTCTACTCGTACCTCTAGACTATAGAGAGCCTGAGAACGCCTCTACCAAATTTCATTTAGGTTCGGTTTCGTAGTACGTTTCGGTTCAGTAGTTTTGGCGTGAAATCGAGACAGACAGACAGAGTTACTTTCGCATTTATAATATTAGTATGGATTAGTATGGATAGTATTTGACTAGCTCGAATACGAGTGTTATTAAACACTAGTTTAGCGAGGCGAATGATAACTACGGAATTATTTCAAACGAACGAAATCTAACGGTAAGTCGTACGATACATAAATTAACCTCCAGATTGTCGACTATACGATATAGAGAAAATTATTATATTGATTATGACTCCACCACAACAGGTCATTTATCTAGATCATATCCAATCACTTCTACTTACCAATATAACTTCACAATCAGATTGGTACGTGACAATTCAACAAACTAATGACTTACATTTCTCATGAAATTTATTCACGTTTACTGGGACTAGTTAGGCTCTGATAATAAATGAGGTAAGTCAGAGTAACCGGATTAGCTGATAACAATAATTGAACGATTATTGTCAAACAATCTATGGGAAGTGTATAATGTATCAAGTGTGTATTTCACAACTGATCAAAACTAGTCGTGGTTCATGGTAGGTACTACCTGCCAGTATGGTTGTCGCAGGGATATAAACACTTAATGATTGATCTAGCTGCTGCCCGCGGTTTCGCCCGCTTAAATTTATAGTAGTAGTACCTATACTTTTTACCTTTAAAAATTATAAAAAGACGAATGATTGTAAGGAATGGAACTACCTACACGACACGCAGGATTCTTAATAGTTAAGAAAAGAAAGAGAAGGGTGAAATAGGCACCAGCGGGAACGGAAATCTACTGTGAGCAATCTGGAGCGATCTTTGCATCTTTTCGTATTGGTCATTGTGAGTAATAAATAAAGATAATAGGGATAAATCAAAATGTTATATAATTATGTAGGTAGATAACATTATTTATTGTTTTAAATTACTAATAGTATTCAATTAAATACGGCATTCAAATTGTAGTATAATCAATCACTTCGATTAAGTCACATAATTAAAATTACAATCGAACTTTACTAAGCTCGTTTGATTGTAAATTATTTCAAATAAATATTACGGACGCATTTTGGTCGTTATAGGCCGGCCATGGCAGTAAGCCCTGAAGCGCAAGCCGCCGCCCCTATTCCCACTGTGGTCTTGACTGCGGCCTGGCCAGCAGAGTTGGCTGCTGCTGCCATCGCTGCGGTGTTGGCCGCCGCTGCCATCCCGGGGTCGATGGCCGGGGCGTTGCGGGGGAAAGCGGGGCCCATTGGCGCAAAAGCTGGCGCGATTGGGCCCATTGGCGCAAACGGGGCGAAACCGGCAGGCGCAAATGCGGGGGTAGGGGCTAAACCGGGGCCGAAAGGACCGACGCCTTCTCCTGTGATGGCGACCTCGCCGTTTCCACAGCCATAGAGGACAGAGCCTTGGCCCTCGGTAGGGAGCAGGCCTTCTACGGCTACGGTGCCGAGGAAGGGTAGGCTACCGGCGACGGACACGAGACCTTCGATTATCAGATCGTCGGACACGATGTTAAGTCCTCCCGGGGGTACGGAGTAGCTCTCGAGGAGCAGCGGCCAGTTCACGGGCCCCGCAGGACCGAAGGCGAGACTCTCGGGCACCAAAGTAGGATTTCCGCGCAAGCATTGTGACAGAGCCATCTGGGAAAAAATATTTAAATAAGTTAACCAGAAAATAAACTTGAAATGTGTGTGAAATATTTTCTTGCATTAGTTAATTAATTCAAGTTGAAAATGATAGTGATATTTGTTTTTGCTAATTAGGTAACCTAAAACTAAAACTTGAAATTGTATGTGACTCGTTGTATTTAATATAAAATTTATATGTATTAGATAGTACAGATAAACGATAAATAATGAATGATTGCTCATCTGCACTATCTAATAAATTGAAACTGAATGTAGTTTAGGTAATTATTACAAGTAGCTCTATGGTATCCTTTTTTAATAAATGTTCGGTAGATAATCTAAAGAAATCTTACCTTAATCATGCAGATTTGGACGCAGAAGAAAACAGTATTAAGAGACATGTTTGTTTATTTGTGGAAACAAATCACTTTGTAATGAAAACGCTGGTTTGCAATGATGACTTTTCTTACCCACTGTCCTATATATACGTAAATGGTGATAAAACATTTCAAAACCGAATTACGAGACCGTACATAACTATAATATTTTCACGTATTGCGTGCCGATGATATGACATTAGTAAAATTTACATAATTATAAAGAATCGATACCAACGAACATGGTTTATCGCCCGCACTTGATACTTACAATTGGAATGAAACCCAATCAATAAGGTCAAATTACACATGTTGCGTTATGCTCTTCCTTACGACTTCAATATTATAACAGTTGTCATTTTGAGATGACAATCTTGGACCGATCACCAACCAACTCCAACTCCACTTCCAAGGTCGGACCGGACATTTCGAGGGTTGAGAGGGGCTATGGGAGATTTCCACCCACTAAAACTTGGTTTGAAGACTCTAGGATCCGTATTAAGGACATAATTATTATGTCCTAATAATAATAACACGGACTACATATTTTGGTCCTTACTCTATGATAATAATAATCCTCCATTAAAGAAATTTACCATTAATCTAAATTGCAAGGATGAAAATCCGATATAAAACTAATCCCACACTGGAGTTGGGTTTTAAAAAAAATAACAAATCGACTTTTCCCCAATCGGCACATATCAGTCGTAATTTGCATGCGAGTGCGTACTAAGTTTTGGATTTATCAGAGTAGTTGAAAGTTTTATCAGCACATCGGGGCAAGATGCCAGACGTCAGGGTTGGCAGACTTTAAACCAAATGTAATGTCAATTCTAACAATTTTAACATGCCTGCTGCGGCAACCCACGTTCCTCATCTGCGGGAGGTCTAGAGCATACTCCATCATGCTGATCCGATGCTTAGCTCTGTTAATCACATTGAATCGACGCGAGCCATTAAAGTACGTACTATGTAGGGAATCGGTTCATGCAAATAAATACCTACTAAAATAAACACCACGCATTATTTTGTTCTGTAATTATTATTATACTCATAAGAGCCGTTTCGGTAAATACTGCATAGGTGTGAGTTGTAAGACGAACCCTAAGGATTAAGGAGTAATTAACTAGACCCTAAATCACAACTGAACTTTATCTACCACGCTGCGAGAGTGAGAAACAGAAGGTAAAAGTTTGAATAAAAATACATTTTCAAATTACCAAAATGTACCAACCCTGACGGAGCGTGGTCAATGACCTCACGGTACATTGAATAAAACAACGGATATTTTCGCTCTTTCTTGAAATGTATTTATCAGTACCTAAGGTCAACACCATCCGGGCTTGAGATCAAATTATTGTTCTTTTAAACTTCCGAATCTTCCCGTTGTCTGAAGCGACGGGGCAGAAGCATAGATGGTTCAATTCTAAGTAATTATATTCTATCAACTGTAGTCTCTGTTTTCTAGTTTTGCTGCTGCTGCGACCCATAGACGTCCCACTGCTGGGCACGGGTCTCCCCCCCCTTTCTAGTTTTAGCTGTCCTAATTTCCTTTGTTGGTTTATGATTATAATATTTTAAGTCCACTGCTACACAAGCCTCCCGTAATGAAAGTAATGTCACCTAACAGCAGCCTGTGACCTCCTTACCTAATTATGTCGAGTTTATATTTCTTTCGAAATATATTACCATTTAAAGTTGCCAAATTTTCACGACTTCTTTTGTTTTTTTGGTATAGGTTTATTTCTTGGTGTAGGTAGTATCAAATTAATTATTTAAATCTAATCAGGCAAATCACTTTGTTCCTGTTGCTACAACTACCTACTGCGATTTTTGAAGGATAGATATATTGGAAATATAGAGCTTGCAGCACCACCCATCTACTGCTGCTCATGTGACATACCCTTAACCCCGTAACCTCCCTGAACTAGGCTTAGTCTCATTCAAGATCTACGAAGATATTCGACTGAAGAAAAGTGTGACCTTTCCGACCAGAGCACACGTTTTTTTCCTTGTATTTATCTCAGAAGATTTTAACGAAAACATTGTTGGTTTTAACCAAAACATAAGTTGTTGTTGTATATACGAGTACAACGCCACAACGCCACAATTAACTAATAGTTGCAAGCTAATGAGGACAGAACCAATATTATAACACGCCGATAAGCATCGCTTGGTTAGCACAACAATGCATTTCAATGAAAATTATTGTCTTTGATTATTGTTTGCTGTCCAATTTTTGTTGCAATCTATTTATTTATGTAAAGAAAGTTGCAAAGGAGCATTTGCTGTGTTTGCAGGTGATAAGCAAGCGGTGAGCTAATACCACGCACGCACATTCATGACATAAATTTTACGTGAAACGCACAGACGCAATGAAATCATCGGAAAGAAAACATAGTGACGTCTTCTAAACTTTTAGCCGATTTTCTTAGTTATAACCCATATTCATTGGGATTAATCCATTCAATTAAAACAGTGTATTAGATTTAGATATTAGGCTATCTACCTGCTGCTGTGTCTGTGGGGGAGACCCGTGCCCAGTCACAGCTGCAGGTCTAGAGCATAAAGTTGTTTTACTTGGTGAAATCTCGGCACAATTTTCTTTCAGTAGGTACCTGTTGCTCTGATCCTTACACAGTTTTCCTTCATGGATTGTGTGGTCACGGGGAAATGTTTGTAATAGACAATATTTGTTTAGAAGCCACAGCTGTGACCGTGTTGAAATGGTGTTCCTGTTTGCTTTCACACCACATACATGTTACCAGGTGGTCTCATGTCGTTAAGTCACTTAAAACCATTATTTATTTTAACAATAAAATTAACTACCCAGTAAAACACCATGTGTTCTGTATTTGTCAATCGGTTTCGTGTATAGCTATTTACCGGCTGTTGACCCAGTTTTAAATTAACTTAACTATAAAATTGTTCCTCGTTCGTAGTGCATTTCGTAGTTAAAACGCAGTTATTTCCGATGTGACTTTACAGCCCGGGCTTCTTGAAACTATGATGAAGATCAGCATCTTCACAGAGGCGAACTCTAAAATCAAGTGACTTAGTAGGTATAATTAAGACTGTAGCCGTGTGTGATTGGGATCGATAATATCTTGCGATCTTCCTGGAGGTGATATTTTCGGGAACACAGGAGTAATTAAAACAACCACTTGACCATAGTTGAAATATGTGTGCCAAATTTCAACTCGATAGCTTCAGTGGAAGTGGGTGAAATATTGATTGCAAGATTCCAGGACATACATACATACGAGTGAAGTTAATTAAAAGCTTTTAAAAATGCCTTAATTTATAGTTTTATTGCGTTGGTTAAAAAATCACCATTTTAGATCGCGATGCATTTTCATTTCATTTCACAATCGCGAGGTAATCATTACATTACATATAATATTGATTTGGTGGTGATTAATTGATTATTCTACCGACATCACGACATACATTGTCTGTATCCAAAGCCGAGCTCACCAGCGAGTCCTATCTGCTTAAAAGTTGGTACCTATATCTGCCTATTTACTTAGTTACAATTATTAAAAACGGAGTTAAATAAGGTCAGAATTAAGTAGAAAATTTATGAAAAAAGAACGAATCTTTTATTGACATCGCAATTGCAGACGATATTAATAGGACACATTTTAGACTAAGCTATTTGAACAAGCCATTTCTCCCATAACTGCACCCTCTACCCGTACTTACTCTGTGCACCCAGGGTTTCAGTTTTACGTACATTGACAATCCGTAGGGTAACTAGTAGTGTTCCGGAATCGCCGCGATGTGGACGTGCGCAGGAGTACTCGCGCTCGTGACGTGCGCGTGCGCGGTGACGCGCGATCAGTTCTACCCTTACGGATCGGGGCTGGACCAGCGGCTACCCAGCGGGAGGGAGCAGGCCTCCCCGGAGATACCCCTGAGCGTCCCCATTGTATTCTACGGCGAATTCTACGAGACGATATTTGTGAGTACATAATTTGAATTATTTCCTGAAGCGTCCGTAGCTCTGAGAGAAAAGGGGGGCGGGGGGGCTACGTACGCTGTAGTGTTCATACCCTAATGGCTCGCGTCGATTCAATGTGATCGAAAGAGTTAAGCAACGACGGACGCGGTCGGTTTGTGGATGGGTGACCGCTAGTGGCAAAAAAATTTCATGGACGCTGCCGTGCTTCGGACTCCGAAGTTCGAAGGGCACGCAAAGCCGTCGGTCCCGGTTGTTTTCAATGGTGGAAACAGTCGTTAAGCCTTGTCGAAGACCTTCGGGTGGCTTGAGAACACTGGGTTGGCCACTAACCCCTCCACCAATCCGCATTGGAGCAGCGTGGTGGAGTATGCTCTAGTCTAGACCTCTAGCAACTTCTGTGGGGGAGACCCGTGCCCAGCAGTGGGACGTCAATGGGTCGCAGCGAAACTACTAAATAAATAATTGGAAGTTGAATTATCTACTGGCTAAGTTAATTGATTATTTAGGTCGCCAAAGTATTTGCTAAATTGTAAGTAATAAGAAGCCAGTTATCACATCACTGTCAGTCTGCCCTGCAATGATTGATTCATGGTCTCATTACGCATAATTAGGCAGTAATTATTGTTGTTAGTTGTACATACATTGTTTGTATTAAAATAATATCAACAAAGGAAGCATTTCAGGATCTCTAATACACCTCGTTGGTCTTGTGATTGCAAGCGCGACTGCTCAGCTGAGATCCTAGGTTCGATTACCAGATTGAGAAAAGTATTGTTGTTATTTTAACTTGAAATTCCCAGTATTAGCTTGGAGCCTAGAATTGTGCCAGGCGTATGGATTGGTGGACCTAAACTGGTGAAAAGTGGGTGTATTGCACACCCCTGCCCTGCCTATATAGGTACCTATTCGGAGATATAGTAGAGCAAATACTGTAAAGGATGGATGGATAGTGGTTACTCGAGCCATTCAAATAAATCTATTACATAGTTGAAGTTACCGGCTTAAAATAGGCCGAGTAGTTTCGATCTATGTATCGCCGCGAGCGCGTTCACTCCTGAAGATGATCATCGTAAGATCGAAACTAGTCGGCCTATTTCCGACTTAAATCACACGTGAGTAAGCCGGTAACTTATATAGACGAATATAGACACTCACGAATCGTTCAGTAATAAATGGTTCGCGTTGATCGTATGTGACCGACAGAGTTAAAAGCTACGACGGGCGTGGTTGATTTGTGGATGCATCCCCACCATCATCAACAACACCACTGACCTCTAGTGGCAACATTTCATAAGCGGTTCCGTGCTTCCGAAGGCACGTTACGAGTATGTGCCGTGATAAAGTATCTCGCTTAGTTCCGCTTCAGTTCGTGAGGTATTGTAAGTACGATCACTTATTGATCTGTTCATCATTATGTGATAAATCATTGGTGATTAGGTAGGTACTATGATATCAACATCCTTGTTAGGTAGTGATGCGACGTCGGGCAGAGAGCGGCCGGCAAGATCATTTCGGGGACAAAGCGTGTAACGCAGTGTCGGTCCTAACATTTGCAATTATTCGCAACGTTGATAACATTCGGGTGCAGTGGCGGAAGTCGTGGGCGGGAACGGCGCGGTCACTGACTGTAGATCGACCGTGTAATCCGCAGGACCTTACCTATAAGATAAATCTTATGTTTAAATCCACCATCATATTCATGAAGTTCATCTGATGGACAAAAACGTTTAAACCTGCCAAAATTACATTTTATTATTTTATTAATTACTAGTGAATGCCCGCAGCTTAGCTCGCGTGGAATTAGACATAACAATAGTTTCGTATACACCTAGCAATATTATATAGCCTAGCCTCAGTGAAGATGCTATTTTTTTAATTTCTAATGGTGAAGGAATTTTTAAAATCGGTTCAGTAGTTTTTGTGTGAAAACATTATAAACAAATGTTTCCTCTTTATAACATTATATTAGTATAGAAGTATAGAATACAGGTGCCTAACTAATAATAATATCTGCTATACGTTACCTTCATTCATTAATTTTAAGAATTAAGAAGGAGAAGAACACATTTATTTCAAAAGTACACTACAATACAAATTAAGACATTTAACAAACGATAGAAATAAAATGGCTCTTAATGAAAAGGGGCCGCACTCAGCGTTGGCCGTAGCTATAGCAAACCACGACCGCTCGTTTTCAGTGCTACCCAGTAAACATAATGGATCTGTGATATGACGATGTGAGACAATTTATGTTGCTGCCCATTTCTGAAGTATTTCCTATATTCCTTTAACGAAAACGCTCAGGAAAAGCGATCACATTGAATCGACGCGAGCCACTGGTCAGACTGAGCCAAGGCGTTATAATGCACCGGGTATGGTGTTTTACAAGGCGTATTACGAGGTCTATTCTATTACTGTCTAACGTTCAAGCCTATGGAGGAACTTTTCCAACTCAAATTCAAATAAAATAACGGTATGTGTTCAAAAACTAAATCTATTTAAGTGCACAAACAATGATGACAAACAACTAATGACAACAAACTAATGATCGAACGGGATGCAGATTTGTTAATGAGTTGGAAGCGTAAAGTAGATATATCTAGGTATGGTAGATAGATCTATAGGTAGATAGATCTTTAGACTATTTTGAAGTCAAAAGCGAACTTCGCCCGCACAAGCCCCGGAATGTTGCGAGAAGACATTGATAAATGATAACACTCCTGGGTGGTCACGATAAGTAGGTGTAGATAGATACAGACAAAAATATGTACCTACTTAACTACAATTACGTCAAGCAAGTACTTAAGGCAATCATGAACAACTTTTTTGTACGAAAAAGTCACTTTTATTGATAAATAAAAGAAAAGTTTGATTTTTTTAACAGCAACATGTTCGACGAAAGACGAAAGACTCAAATACCTACCTTATAATTACCTAATAGATACGTTTTACCGTTCTTGGAATCCTTTGAAGTTACTCGTAAACAAAGTAGGTACCTACTTACTACATAATGTACAACGATGTTTGGTTTAATAAAAGTGTTGCTGTTTTTGTGTCGTTATATTTAGTTCATAATGTCACATGATTATAGTATTTTTAATATAAGCATGATTAAGCATAGGCAAGGCGTATAGTTTTACCAAATTTAAATTGCCAGCTTTTAACACACAGAGAGAGCTATTAGACAGAATATTTACCTACTTACTATTTTATCGAAGTGGTTTATTAATCGTAGTTACCTACATTAAATTACAATATTAAGTAGGCACTTAATTATACCGATAGCAAAACAAAATTGTCGACAAATCAATGAATCGTAATTTATCCACTTTGGTATAACACTTACAAATTTGGGAGAACATGTTATCATAAAGTTAGGCAAAAGTCGGGACCTTTTTGTAGAAGCGTGTAATGTTTGATATGATACTTTTATCACCTACCGGGTCAGGCTGCCTGCCTAATCGTTTCGAGATAAACTACTATGTAATATTACGTAATTAATCTACTTTACGTAGCATCCTAGTTTTTTTGTTTAAAATACCTAGGCACTCGTACCACTACCTGTCTATTCGTTCATTCAGTTGCGTTTCATCACGATTTAATTAAGATTTCTAATTGAATCATCATGAACTAAACAAGTGTCATGAATTGCCCGTGATTGAATTTTAAACGTGTTAATTACAAAGTAGATAGATAGATTGCGAACTAAACACATCATCGTTTATTTGAACCGGCATTTTAGCTAAGTTATTGGTCAAAGGGTCACAGATATCTGTTGCTATTTTAGTAACTACCAATAATTATTATTATTATAAGATTTACAATATCAGTGATACCTACTCGCTCATACGTTGATGACCTCTTTTGTCCACAGGTCAACAACTACGGCGTGTTGTCTTTCAGAGCTGATATCCCATCGTTTCTAAACGCTGAGTTCCCGCTGCCTTATCCTTCAATTGCTGCTTTCTATTCAAACATTGATACATCTAACATAGGAGCAGTATGGTACAGAGAAACGAATGAATCGCACGTATTAGCCAAAGCAGAAGAGAGCGTTCAGAATAACTTTCACGAATACTATGACTTCAAGCCGCTGAGTGTGTTCGTTGCTACGTGGCTGGACGTCACATATACAGACAGTGTGCAGGAACGGAAAAACAGTTTCCAGATAGCGGTCATTAGCAATGGAACGGAGAGTTTTGTGGAGTTCTTGTACCCGGAACGCGAGATTACATGGATACACAGGGAGACGCAGCCACAGAGCTTGCCAGAAGCAAAGGCACAAGCTGGATTTGTCGCTGAAGATGGCCGGCATTTCACTTTGCGGGGATCAGGAAGCCATCAGATCCGAAACGTCGTTTCGTAAGTGTTTCAATTTATCTTTTACTGCTATTCACAACAACAAGACGGCAGCAATTTTTACCTATTTTAAAGAAAGAAAAGCTTTTATTTCGTTCTTCTCTTACGCATGTGTAGCAGTTAATATTGCAAACACTTACCTACCTATATCTAATACTAGTGGACGCCCGCAGCTTCGCTCGCGTGAAATTAGACATAACAATAGTTTCGTTTACACCTAGTAGGTAATATTATATAGCCTATTTTGAATTTTTGAAATCGGTCCATTAGTTTTTGTGTGAAAACATTACAAACAAATCTTTCCTCTTTAATATATTAATATCGATTTTTAAAAAAACAGTACCTAAGGTAATTTTCCGCTATTTTCAGATGGTCCAACACTCAGGAGCCTGGAAAATACGTGTTTCGCGTGGGACGCATTCCCCCTGACGGCAACATAGCTGTTCCAGATCAATACGATGAATTCGAAGTCGAAATCGAAGAGGAAAGCAAAACATGTGCTCAGAGTGGACCTAGTGTATGTCACACGCACGCCAGATGCGTAGATTATCAAGCCGGTATTTGCTGCCAATGCAATGATGGCTTTTACGGAAACGGTAAATCGTGTATCAAAGAAGACGTGCCTCTAAGAGTTCACGGAAAACTAAATGGTTTTATAAATAATGTTAATTTTAACGATGTAGATATACAATCTTATGTGGTGGTCGCTGATGGAAGATCTTATACAGCTCTGTCACAGGCTCCTTCGAATCTTGGAAGTAGCCTGCTTCTATTAAATGTTTTAGGTGGAGTAGTAGGTTGGCTTTTTGCTAAGCCGTCCGGTACAGCACGTAATGGCTATCAGTTAACTGGATCTTCTTTTAACCATACAGCAGAATTATTTTTCCCCGCTACCAACGATAGTATAACAATTTTCCAAAGTTACATGGGGCACGATGTATTTGATCAAATTAGTCTAGATGCATACGTAAACGGTACAATACCTTCACTGCCACCGGGCACCAAAGTAGAAATCAATGAGTATGAAGAGCACTACAGAATTGTAGCGGCTGGATTAATACAGAGTTCTTCGACTCGCACATTTGGAATCAAAGGGAGCGGCCAAAAGGTCGAACAAAGGATTATACAAACATTTTCCTACAATCCATGTAGATTTGCTCCCGCTTCAGACGACGATAACATACCCATGGTTTTGAAGGTAAACAAAAATTACTTAGGCTACGAAATGAGAGAAAACATTGTCAGATACGGAATGAGTGACAAAATTTCGAATGCAGGCCAAGAGGATCCGTGTTTCGAAGGCCGAAAAACTTGCGGACCCCACAGTAGTTGTGTTGAACAGGGCGCTTCTTTTACCTGTGTATGTCAGTCAGGATTCGCAAGCCTGTACGTAGAAGACGCTATTGCATGCGTTGACATAGACGAATGTGAGGCTGGAATACATAACTGCGACAGTAACGCTGATTGCTACAACCACGACGGCGGATTCCAGTGCAGATGCCGTCAGGGTTACGAAGGAAATGGCTTAGATTGCAGACTTATATCTCAATGCAGAAACATGAATTGCGATCATAATGCAAAGTGCATAGAGAATTTTGGAGAAGCAGCATATTGTCTCTGCAATCCCGGCTTTTCAGGTGACGGCCAAAGATGCTGGCAGGAGCGGGTACAACAACAAGTGCAACAAAACAATTGCGATCACTGTTCCCCGAATGGTTACTGCGCATTTTCGCCCTTCGTTAATTACTACAGATGCGAATGTAATGTGGGTTATATTGGTGACGGATTCACCTGTGTCAGAGACCCATCGACACCTGACGTAGAAGTCACGACAGTGCCCGAAGCTCCTCTAATTTCCACCACAACTAGTACACCACCCACTGAAGCAGAGTACAACGAGACGTACGTTCTTCCCGAATGTGATGTTTATGGTTGCGTGTGCCCCCCAGGATACTCAAGTTTCAGGGACACAAGCAACAATGAATTGTGCCGAATAGACAGCTTTTATGTTCCAAATCCTACTCCAGATAATAATGACACAGCAAGTAAGTATAATTCCTCACATTCTCGCATTGCAATTGGCCGAGTTTTATATTTGTTTCCCTCCTAAAATAATCGCAAGTATTTGTGTTGTCGATCTACACGTGACAATTATAAAAATATAACGAATCCTACATAAAATGCATGTGTCCAATTCTATTTTTGTTCGACGAAAATATTTACAATTGTACAAAGCAAGACATTAAGTATGTCGCCACTGCAATAATAAAAACTTTATGCGGAAACTGTGCAGCAATAATACTTAAGCAATGTCGATTGGTTTCTTCAAAAATAATGTTTTCTTTCAGTCAGATGCGCCACGGATTCGGATTGTCCACCTAATGCCATTTGCTCCTACGGTCCAGCGGAACCATTTGCTCCAGCCGCCGACCTTGGACACTGTGTCTGCCCTGAGGGTTACGAGGGCGATGCTTACGAATGTATCGAGAGGACTGGCCCTAGTTGTTCCTGTGGCCCCAGCGCTCACTGCATCGACACCGCGGCTGGCGAGCTAATATGTGTTTGCGACGCCGGTTACCATGGCGACGGGTATATTTGCCGCCCTAATTTCAGTTGCACGAATAACTCTGATTGCGAATACAACGCTGAATGCCGACCGGACGCCACAAACGGAGAGTACGTCTGCCAATGCATCGAGGGATACATTAAAGACCAGAATGATGCTTGCATTCCTGACGGTCAGCTCTGCAATGGTGCTGTTTGTCCCGAACACGCATCGTGTTTGTACGACGATGCGATCGCTGTCAGCTACTGCCACTGTGACGAAGGTTACGAGGGCGACGGGATCTCCCAGTGCGTGCCTCGGGGAAGGACATGCGATGTCTTGAACGACTGCAATTCGAACGCGCAGTGCACTCGCGTCGACAACACCTATCAGTGCATATGCAGGGAAGGATTCGTTGGTGACGGGTACACTTGTAACCTAGAGGTGAGAGTTTCCTATACTTTGATACGGTATCTGTTGGTCCTACTTCAAATTTTTACGACATGCGGTTAGGTGTTGAGATTTTCTAATGTTGAAGTGTAGCCCAGCCAAACTGGATATTATGTATCAAAGATTCTTTTTTATTTATGACAAAGAAATTCTAATTTTAACCCTTTTCCAGGTGAACTGTCGAACGAATCCCTACCTGTGCGATATCCACGCGTCCTGTCTCAAAACAATGGACGGTTACGTATGCGAGTGCAACGTCGGATACAACGGCAACGGTAGCCAGTGCGAACTGAACGCGAGACTGGCTGGAAACTTCCTCGTAGCCAGCGACGGCGCCACGGTCTACCGAGTGCCGTTTAGGAACACGCCGAGAGACTTCGCGACGCCATTCAACAGCGCCATCTACCAGATCGCGGTTGGCTTGGACGTTGATTGTTTCACTGGCCGGATTTACTGGGGGGACGTTGTGAGCAACACGATCAAACGCGCTGCTTACGACGGGTCGGGCTTCGAACAGTTCTTGTCTGTTGGTAAGGTTACTTTCTGTATGATCTAAATCTCTAATAGACGTATGATGGGTAATAAACCTGCCCACTAATACCTACTTTAATTTAGTATCCTGCTTCAGTAAAGTCTCCTGGGTCCACCAGTCACCTTTTACGATTTTCACATATCATGACATCGAGCTAGCTTGTTCAGTACAATGAATGGATCTAAATATCTTGAGCATGCTGCCAAAAGTAATCAAAACCGACTTTTTAGCCTCCTTGTTATTCCAGATGTGAAATCTCCTGAAGGCCTCGCGGTAGACTGGGCCGCGAGGAACATCTTCTGGACTGACTCGAAGAAGCTGTCGATCGAAGTAGCCAACATGGACACAAAGGCGAGGAAAGTACTATTCTCAGGCGGCAGTATTAAAAACCCTAGGGGTATTGCTGTGCATCCTGCTCTGGGGTAAGACTTATGAATCCTTGAATTGGGACATGTTCCGTGTAAATTTTTCGCTATTAAATATGACAGCTTTCGTCGATTGTGTGTGAGAGATCGAGTTAAGTAACGACAGGCGCGGTCGGTTTATTGATGGGTGACTGCTAATGGTTTCACGTGCGCTTTCGAACAAATAAATACACTTTTTTTTTCAGTTTATTCACAAGTATAATATATTACAGGGAGATTCCAATTGCATTTATATATTTATTAATAATCTGTACATATCTACTAGCCGTTCTTCGAAATACAGCAGTCGAACAACAAAACAAATATAGACTTAGATCCCATGCCAGGAGGCCATTAAGCATGGTGAAGGCACGAACCAACGGAGACGCTCGGGTCATCACTAGCCTGTATCCAGATAGATTTTGGTAGACCCCAGCCGTAGGTACCCCTGGTACTGACTTTTTTTTTGCCTCAGAAAAATCTTCTGGTCGGACTGGAATCGAGCGGACCCCAAGATCGAGTGGGCCAACATGGACGGCTCACAGCGGGGCGTTTTCCTCGACAGCCAAAACGTTAAGCTACCAAACTCCCTGGCCATAGACTGGGCGCGCGACCGCCTCTGCTACGCTGACGCAGGGCTGTACAGCATCAAATGCGTCGCCATTGAGAGCAGACAGAGCGAGACTATTGCGGCTAACTGTTCGCATCCCTTCGGCTTGGCGATAAACGGGGACAAGTTCTACTGGACTGATTGGAGGACGTAAGTCTTTTGAACAATTTTAAAATGGAATTGCTAAAATATCCAAATGACTTATTCTAGAACGATTGGTCTTGCACCCATGTTTAGTTTAGTCAAAAAAAGCTTTAAAACACAGAAATAAAAACCGTGAGATATACATAATATGTACTGTATCTACCAACAGATTCAGATTCATTTATTTTTCATTATATGGTATTTTTGTATACGCTTAATGAACGACATAACATTTTTTATCTACCGCCGGTTCACAAGGTTGATGCTACCGAGAAGAACACGACAAGAAACTCGGTAGTTAGTAGTACAAAATAAGCAGTACAAAATAACATTTTCAATTGCACAAGATATGTGAGTCAATTTTCCTTGTAAGAAGACGGGGAAAAAACATTTTTTCAAAGTTAAAGAAAAAAGAGATCAAAAGTTTAAAAATTGTAGTAGGAGGTACCTATTTAAAATATCCAACTTTTGGCATTCCACTGACAAAAATATCCCAATCAGCCTTTGTTTATCTATACTTACATTAAAAAACCTTTCTAAATCCACAGACAAAAAATAGAATACATCGACACGGCGAACAACGTTCGCGGTCAAGTTCCCATATCCACCGCAGCGCGTCTGTTCGGCGTTGCGGTCGCGCCCGACCAGTGCCCCGCCGCCCAGAGCGTCTGCCAATACCGCAATGGCAACTGCGACCCCACCCAGCTCTGCCTGCCAGTGGGATACACATCTAGGACCTGCGTCGTGCCCGATGGGGAAATCGATAACTACATCAGAAAGTAGACCGTCATCTTTAATTATGCCTAGAAACGTACTTAAGGTCTTCATATAAAGTATTTAATTTGCAGAAGTTAAAAGGATTCTGCACTCCAGATATAAGTTCATGGATTACAGCGTAAAAAAAAAGATTTTATGAATGCCATTTTCATATAAGTACCCGATTATAAAATCGATAGTTGCAAATTCGTAATCGAAAAACACAGTTTTGAAACTTTAATAACGTACTTTAGGTTTTTTATAGATGCATAGTGGCAAACTGAACCTTAATTTTGTTAGTCCCCGGTAGTTCAGAACGAGATATTTGTTACAAATTATGATAAATCTCGATTAGGGAATCGATATGATCGAATCGAGTAGCATTTAAATGATTATTAGGGATTTTATAAAATTACAAAAGCACGGTTAATCCTAAGTGAATATTACACAGCCTGGTTAAGCCTAAGTGAAGTGTTATTACGCTGTTTCATTTAGTAAACATATTTTAATTAATTTACAACATGTAACAATTCATCATTGTATAATTTACATTGAGTTCGTTATTTTTGTTGTATTTAAATTTGTTCGAATTAAGTACTTACTTTCAGTAAGGTCAATGAAAGACCTCTACACTATTTGCATCAATATTCAATCGTAAGGTGCCATATTGTTACCTATCAATATTGTTAAGTAAAATTCAAGCCAAAGATTTAATTATTTAATTTAACATCCATGCTTATTAATTATTAATTAAATAATTTCACAATAAAAAAAAAGAAATACTCATAATTTATCAATAAGATCTTTATTACAATTATTTTAATGTAAGAATAATAATACTACATACATATTAATTTGTCAATCCTTCACAATGTATTTATTTCGTTAGAAACACTAGTTTAACATGATTTGACAAAATAATTTAACCTGTTTGATAGATTTTAATTTTACTCCTACAGAATATGTATTTTAATGTAAATAAAATTATAAAATGTACCTAAAAGAAATGGTTTTATTTATACACCCTTCAACGTGGTCTGATTTTTTTGTGAATAAACTTATTGTATGAGGAGTAATTAAATTAGGTAATAAGTATGATTTGAATATGCTGTGGAATGGATTTGTTATTTGAATTGAAACTAAATTACTTACATCTTTAAAAGTAAGGAGATATTAATAATAATAATCTAAATAAATAATCTATTTTTTTTTCTGAATCCAGACATAAGATAATGCATATAATACTCATACTCGTAGTTCTCATTTTGATATAAACATCAATATTCGCCTTATAGTAATTAAATTAAATATTCTATGTCTAACTTGACTTATTTGGATCTTAAATTGAAAAACGACACCGATAAAGCAATGATATAAGAAAAAAAAAATTGAAATTATTATGAATCAACTATTTTGTAATAGTTATCGTCTTAATGAAGGGATTCAAAGCGAAATGCAAAATACAATTTCGTTTGTCATTTTAAAAACTGTATTTTTAATTAAATTTTGGTAGTAAAAATAATAATATAAAGACTAATAATTTAAATAACGTTTTATTTGAACGCTTTTTTCTGCTAGTTTAGAATTTGATGTTGTCCATTCATGACACCAATACCAATGTATTGAAGATAATACAGTTACATATAGACAGTCAGACAGTTTAATATGTCTGTTTTTAAAGACCATCTAATATGCCTTTTGGTGGATAAAGGAACTCATATGTCTGTCTGTCTAATGTCAACGAAATGTACCAGTCGTTTGATTCTTATTTACTTCATATATCAATGTTGAACTGAACTTAAGCAGACTGTTTGCAACTCCTAACTAGTTAGTTCTAAAACTAAAACAAATTACTCACACTGGACAGATCTATATAAACTTTGTAGCTGTGCCATTTCTGCCAACACAATGCCAATTTGTTGAACGTTCAGAAACTGAAGTTAAATCTCACTGGCCAATTTTGACAACAAATTATAGATACATACAACAGACACAGACCACCATCTATATTTTCAACAGTGCCTTGCTAGCTTCTAATTAAGGACTAAAATAAAGAAATCTAGTGTACAAATCAATATAAAGTTATTCAAAAATACTCATAGGTACATAATAATTACTAAATGGACATCTGAATTGCAACTTTTGTTAACTTATCCATACGAAAATAAGTAACAGAAAGCTTTGGAATTTCCAAATAACATAATTGATTTGTATCTATCAAATATTTTAGATAATTTTGTATATATTTACTCATGAAAATTCAGTACGTACATATACCTTAACCCCATACATCTTCAGTGCGCCCGAATTTGAACACTAAGGAGCCAGCGAATATGAACGCGTTTTGCATGAAGAGACTCACTCCGGCCCAGGTATTCTTATTGTTACCTGGAAATAGCAATTAATAATTAGCATTAGTATATATTTCTAGTAGGGACTGGGATGGTTAGTATGAGGACTGGGGCAAGGACTGTTAGGGACAGTGTTAGTCCTGTTAATTGGTGTTAATAATAGTGCAGTTGGTAATTGTTAGTGAGAGTCTCGTTCCAAGTCAGCCACATATATGTTGCTACCGTTGCTACCCTTGAAGACTAAAATGGTCTCCTCTAAAGAAGTGTAACCAGAAGCCACACCTTTCCAACCAGACCACAGATATTTTAAAAGCAATTATTACATGATACTAGGTATGGTAGCAGATGGTGGCAATGCCCCGTACAAACTCGTACTTTATTATTAGGTATTTGGCAGAGACTAAATTAGTGTAAGTTTGGTCTAAGTTATGTTCCATAAAGTCTTAACGTAGCTTCTAGTTTGCTAGTAGTTCAATGTATTTAACGTTTGCGGTTAATGATATTACGGTGTGACCACAATCAATCTTAGACATACCAGCAGTGACGTAGTTTGCAAACAGTATCCAGCAGGCAGCGATGAGGGAAGCAAAGCCAACCACGAAGCCCAGGAAAAGCCAGAGCCGCGCGCCACGCGGCCCCATGCACCCGCCTGTGTACGTCTCGCCACGCACCTGGAATATTGAGGACGAAATTGTGGCCACAGCGGGAAGAACATATACCAGTAAAGCCAGAATTAGAGAGCTAGTGTGTGTAGTGTAGCGTCCATAGCCCATTGGCTCGCGTCGATTCAACGTGATCGAAAGAGTTAAGCAACGACGGGAGCGGTCGGTTTGTGAATGGGTGACCGCTAGTGTCAAAATTTCATGGACGCTACCGTGCTTTGGAGGGCACGTAAAGCAGTCGGTCCCGGTTGTCCAATCAATGGTGGAAACAATCGTTAAGCCTTGTCGAAGACCTTCGGGTGGCTTGAGAACGTTCGACACTGGGTTGGCCACTAACCCCTCAACCAATCCGCATTGGAGCAGCATGGCAGAGTATGCTCTAAACTTCCCGCAGCTGTGTTCTGTGAGGGAGACCCGTGCCCAGCAATGGGACGTCTATGAGTTGCAGAGAGTAGCGTGTGTAATGAGTGTAGACACTCAGGGTAGATAAGTATGAACATAGATTCATAATAAGCAATAAAACAGCTTATCAAAGATCTTCGGGTGGGTAGGAACATTCAACGTTGGACTGGCAAACTGGGCTAGATTGGTGCAATGTGGTGAAGTATGCTCTAATTCTGGCTGTGGGAGAGATCTACACCCAAGGTGTTCAGGTGTGACTGCCTGACGGTTGTAGCTTAAAAGACCAATTGGCCACTACACTTCCTATATGAATGAGGAGTCAAAATGAACTACATACAATTTAATCAATGAAATGTGAAGAATTACAACTCTATTGTATTGCCAAATAAATGATTTAATTAAATTATAGTTCCTTTAATGATTATTCCTCACCTGTGCATTTGAAACAGAATTCACCATGATTAATGACAATGTGGCCATCACCCCGCAAATGTGTGCAGCGTTGGGCAGGCTGCCTGGGTACACGGAGGCTGCGTCAATGATGAACCACCAGCCAGTAAAGAACTGTCAAGTGGGCATTAATATATTTAGTTAGTTTACTCTGAGTCAATAAGTATATTATCCCCTTGCCTAGATCTCATAACCAATAGAAAATAAACTGTGTGTTGTTTAAGGTTCTCAGATAAAAAAGATGTTATGTGCCATTTTGTAATACCTATAGCTACATTTGCTGACAAACTGGCCTACAGTTTGGCAAAATTTAGACATAAATAATTTACAGAATAAATTATTAATTATAACTCTTTTTTGGATCAATAAATAAATAAATAAATAAACAAAAAACAAAAAACATCTTTTATGAACAGGTGAACTATGTTATCTTATATTTTAACAGAAATTGTTGGTGGTGAGGTTGAAATTTATTTTAGTTATTTCTCTTTAAAGAACCTTAAACAAAATGTACAAGGTATAAATTTTAATGGCTTAATGCATGAAGCATTCTCTACAAGCTAATTATTGGGTTAGCCATACAATCCCGAAAAGTTTATTTTGTAGATTACATCTAAGGTTAGCTATAATATAGTTTCAAATTATGGAACAATAAAACAGTATAACTGTGTAGTTGCTGAAACAATTTAATGTAGAGTGCATAGGACCCTGGCACTTTGATTGTGACACCTCAGTTGCCTTTGTAAACTAATCATGGTTCTAACAGTATTGATTTCTGTTACCCAAAACTTCTTTTTAGGTACAGAAATTACGAAACTATTGTGAAGTTGATTGTTTTTCTTTAAAACAAAGAACGAAAAATATGTCACAATATTGAGTGATTAAGACATCCAAAACTCCAAATCCTCATGATTCATCCATAAACTTACCAGCACACCAGCCAGAATAGAAGACATTATGTTCCTCTTTTCTCCACTTTCGAACCACACGCAGCTTGGCAATGTAATATTCTCGAAACAACTCATTTTAAATGGAGATTTACTTATATACTTGTTAAAATGAAAAATAATAACAATATGGGATCACAAGCAATATAAGTATGATTATAAAATTGGTTTGGTTAGTTGAAGTTTTGTCTTGTCAGTGACTGTCAGTGACACTTGAATTGTCAATTTGGTTTTGGCAATGACATCATTGCCACTAATACTAAAGAAATTGGAGCTGGTATATCCAATTTCTTTGACAAACACAACTGTTGACATACTGATACAGAGTGTCTAATCTAAAGTTTACAGGCTCAGTATAAGCTGTGAAGGCCAGTACTACCGCCCGCCACGGTAATATTTGTACTTTTTACGTTATTTTTATAGCAATTGTGGCAGGTTACCTCTCTAAAGGCGACAATCTTAGTCCTAAAGGGTAGCAACACGTCTGTATCTGACTTGGAACGAGACTCTTGCTAACAATTACTAACTGGATTATTACCAACACAAACTAACAGGACTAACTGTCACTAATAGTTCCCAGTCGTCATACCCACTAACGAACTGACCAACTAATGGTCTAAGTAACTCTCTAACTAACTGGGCTAACCAACCATCACAGTCCCGTTGAGTCTTGTTCAAAGTCAAGTCACAGTTGTTATTGGCGGCAACGGATGGGTGGTGCTGCAAGCTTGTTTCTTTCTTCCTTTTTTCTCTTAGATAAGCATAGTTTACTTCGAGCAACTTTCCACCTGACTTACTACGAAACATATCGCATAAAATTATAACTCCCTGTCATGGTGAATGACCCTGACACGTCGAACTGCGAGTCCTGAGTTTGAATCCTGTTCATAGCATCCGCCAATTGTAACACAGGCCTACTGCGGTGGTGTGAGTATGTATGCGTTTATATTAAAAAACTAGTTGACGCCCGCAGCTTCGCTCGCCTGGAATTAGACTTTGTTCCGCCTTAGAGGAAATAAATGGGCAGATTTTAATTATTTTTTTCGTATTAAAACCTTCCGTGGACCTTAAGGAATATACAAAAAAATAAATTAGCCGAATTGGCAAGTCATTCTTGAGTTATGCGTACCAACATTCATTTTTATTTATATAAGATTAGTGGACACCCGCAGCTTCGCTTACGTGGATTGGATATAACGAAAGTTTCGTTTTTAGTACTTGTTCTTCTCAAGGAAATATCCAGAAAAACTATTAACAGGATAAAAGTCCATCCATTCGTCCATCTAATCCAATACAATCCAATCTTTTCCAAAAAACGTTATTTCGTGATTAGTTGAACCACAGCTCAATAGACTAGTCTTTTTGCTGCTGTATTCTTGGTATCTAAAAGCTGTGGTATTCTTTCTTTCATGCACTTCCGCAGTGGTAGGACCTCTATTTATAAATCGTTATTCGTTACTTATGTATTATGTTATGTACAGTACAGCCCAACGCAAACAATACGTCTCGCTTATTAATTTCATTCCAAGCCATTGCAATTAAAGCGAAGTAACTATCACGAAGTGCCAAAATATCCAAAAGGAAAATCACAAAGAGAGGGCGCCGAATATTGAAGAATGGCCGACTCCGAACGCTTCTTAAACAAAAACTGCCTGACTCATTACTCGCCGCGACTTCCCGCCAAAAGCAATTTATTGCGCAACTTTTTACGGTCATTTGTTTTAAACGTAGCTTACTCATTCCACAAAGGTTACTTTAGGTTTAAAGAGAAATGTAAATGTAAATAAATTATAATAGAAATGCGTCTGGCAACGTATATCATATATTTTTTCTTATGTGATCGAAGGATGTGAAGTATAGGTTTAGGTACCTACTACCACAGCTAAAGCCTGTGCAATTGGATAGCCTAGTTCGTACATGGACGTTTTCCTCCTTCTTAAAATTTTTGTAGCAGCATATTATTCCCAGTTCAAAATTGTATAATATACGTAGTTTAACATAACAGCTGAAAAGTTGGTGTAGACACACTTCTGCCTATCTGTTCGGGGAAATACCGTCGTGATGCTACATAATTTAATATTATTAGATAAATTCTTCACCTCCACCTCACCAATCCGCATTGGAGCAGCGTGGTGGGTATGCTCTAGTTCCCGCAGCTGAGTCTGTGGGGGAGACACGTGCCCGGCAGTTGGACGTCTATGGGTTGTAGCAGCAGATAAATTCTGGTATTCTCTGGAGTTGTTATAATCTGTAAAAGAAATAAAAATAATTGAATCTGTAGATACTAGGGCGCACGCGGCGTCGTCTCCGGGCTACTTCCGGTCTGCGCTCAATGATTCCTCACTTCCTGTTTTCGTCGTCTACCTACCCCACCTACCATGATTAGATAACTTTAAGAATACCTGGGTTATTTAATTATTTGTAGCGGTAGCTGTGAGTTCTGATTTTCATCGAAGATCCACTATCCCAGCGACCTTTATAGCGCTATACGTAACTAATTAGCGCTACGCACTGTACGTAGTAACTAATATCTAACCTGTGGCTTTACAAACGGTCCCGCGTATTTAAGCCCAATTTAAACTTTTTAAAGTTCCTAGAAGAGCGCTCAGCTTGAAAGCAAGAAAGTTCATTTCGCAGCGAAAATAAACGCTTATTTTTTCATCGGGCACAATGACATGCTCGCATAGAAGTGAACTCTACTTTCCTATCCATTAAAACAAGTTAAGAAGGAAGTAGGTATTGTGAATTTGACCCATTTTTTGTATTCAATCATGTACTCCGTTATTACTATCTTACGCATTACGCATCTTAGTTCTAGGTTGACAATATATTATTATTGTACCTATTTCATAAAATAGTATTGGTTAAGGACGGCGAAAAATGGTCAAATATAACAATAAGTCTACCTACAACTTTGACGCATTTCAGAGGCAAGTATGCTGAAATGTCCAAGGCATCTTATAGGCGGTAAAGTAATTTTTAGGAATCCCTTTTGTTTTATTCTATGTAGGTAGGTACATAATAAGAGTCAAGATGTCACGATAGATTTAAACTAAAATAATTCTATACTCGTGGGTTAAGGTCAGTCTATGCTCCATACCAAACATTATAAAATGGAGGTTGAATTACAATGCCAAAGGTTGAAAGTTTTGAACCAGAAGCCATTTTAAACCACTTTGTATTACACCGTAGGCTTCCAGTGGCTGGTCGTAAAGAGTTTACGATGCGCTCTTGGCATTAAATGAAAAGCAAGCATTTATTTCACCACATTGTCATTAAACAAAAAGGGTAGGTACTAATTAAATTACGTATTAAATTTAAAGTTACTATCGACATAGAGAAGCCATTGCAAACAAAAAGATACTTTGTTACCTTATTAGGACATTACCAATAGGTACCAATGGAGGTTTTGTCTTGGCTCTATTGCCACTGTTGTCATTTAGTCTTTTAATTATTTGCTTTGAAAAAACGCATAAACTATACATATCGAGTTGTACATGGTATTCAGCTGAAAATTAGCATGCAAATAATTTCAAAAGTATAAGTTACATAATATGTACAATTTCGTAATACATTATGTCAATATCTAATTTAATAAAAGTATGTCATGGTAAAGAAATGACAGAAATAGGTATATAAAACGTAGTGATTACTATGCTCAGTGGAAATATAAATATATGATGTAATTTACATGCAGTAGCAATTTTTGTCTCGGTAATTTTTATCTTTACCGAAATATTCTTTAATAGCTTGGTTGGCTTTCGCCCACTTCAATACGTCTGATTAATTTGAAACTTTGCACACTTATTACAATAATTAATTATAATTAAAAATAAGAATCTACATTTTATTTAGGGGTTATCTATAAACGTGTTTTGTAGTTTTTTTTAAAGATGTTGTGATTGAAGTTCACTTGCGCGATGGAAATGCGATGCGATGGAATGTTTGTAATTGATTTCATTCGCAGTAGTTAGCGTAGGTTTGACTCGTTATGTAATTCGCATACGAAAATGTTTCGCATGCGAATATATAAAATCGTATCGGTGAAATTCAAAAATCGGGGCCCAGGGAAAGACGACGCTGTTTGTGGCTGCACAGCGTTGTGAAACCGGGAAGAGCCCGTCTTGGGCGCAGCGCTGGAGGGCACCGGCGCGTTCTACAAGAGATCCCGGAGCCCTCCTGTAGCGCCGGAGTAGGCCACCGAGTGGGTTTTAGTGGGTGAAAGTCCCACATAACCTGGCGTCGCTCCCACGACGTCCGGGTACCTTTTCAAGGTTTCCCCACACGTTAAACAAAAAAAAAGGTAGATTTTAGGCTAACAATAAGCAAAGCAATACCTACTGTAAACATAGCCACTTTTTCTTTTGGGTCAGGAAAATGCTTTATAAGGTGCTTATACTGTTTAAACACTACATCTACACGGACATAGCAACGTCGATTTATTCCGGCAAGGCCTGATAAAATTGTGATGTTCGGTCCTAAGTAAACACGTGCGGGCCGAAACTCGGTCAAACTGGAAACACAGGATTTGTAAGGCTTGGTTACATAGGGCAAGCTGCTACTACTACTAAGTACTTTTAATGAAAGTGGGTAGAGCCACTTCGTTCGTTGACACACTCGGCTTATTCTATACAGAGTCGGAAAAAGTTGTTTATGAGTGGCCAATTAACTTCCTCATTAAGCTCTTAACATCTTTGGACATCGAGAGCTATAACTAAGTTTAAATAAGTAAGTATTAAAAACAATTCAAAACCACATTATTTACCGTGGAGGTAAAACATCGAAATTGAAATCTCGAAAAGTCTTCTAGAATCTGACATACGTATCTATGTGGAGAACAATTTTTTTTTCAAAGCTTCCCTTTTTTTTTTCAAAAACAGGATGTTTGTTGGTGGTTACTAAAGTGGTAAGTTACTGGTGTAACGTTTCTCGAGTGAAAGGAGACCCATGGTCTGTAATTATGACGATGATGATGCAATATCTACTGACTCCAGTGCAATTACAACAATAAGCCGGTTCCTCAATGCGATTAGTTTTGTGCTTTGTTGTTTTCGAACTTTGTAGATACTTAAGTGAGTTGTGAAATAAACTGTTCATAATTGCATGTGGCTCTTTTAATTGGTTACCAAAAACAAAGTAGCTGCGCCCGCTATAAGGTACACTAACTGACTGTATCAACCCGCACGCTAACTCGCACTGTGTAACCAAGCCAACAGTACACACAGTGCGTACATGAAAGAGTTTTGCGTGTCTTTGTTGGTTAAAACATGGGGTAGATTGAACCCTTTCAAAAAAGTAATTTTGTCAACACCGAGACTCAATTTAGCAAACAGGAAATTTTATAATTTTGAAAATTATTTTCTTGGTTTTTATTTTTATTTTGGAGAGCAGCTGGGCAGATGCTGTGTCATTGCAATATTGAGTTACTTGTATTCACGGGTATCCACTACCTGACATTGGAATGAGAATTGCACGGAAAACCAATGGTCCGGAGTCAGCTTAACAGAGCGTACATAACTAATCTTTGCAGACGATTTGATTTGAATTCTGGAAGGGTTCCCTTCTTAAACACGGCCAAGAATCACACTAAGGCGTTCTTAATTGAAACGGTGTCGTAAGATTTTACTGACGGTCAAGTTTATGTTATCTCTGGACACGGTAAGATACTCTTAATGACAGGGTGTATAAAATAGGTTTAGCAGAGCTAGGTTAAAGTTCCGGTCAGAATGATGATGAAATGGGAACATTCGACACTGGGTTGGCCAGTAACCCCTCTACCAATCCGCATTGGTGCAGCATGGTTGAGCATGCTCTAGACCTCTAGCAACAGTTTGTGGGTGAGACCTGTGCCCGGCAGTGGGACGTCTGTGGGTTGTAGCTTGATAAAGTAGCCTACGACAAAGCGCTGAATATTAATATCGTTGTTATTGACTTATTTCTATTTAATATTTATGTACACAATTAGTTACACGTAACAAAAATGAACAAAACCAAAATAACCGTAGGTACAGGGTACTGTGGAATTTATGTTATTTTGCTGTCGACACAGGTACATAGTGTGTTCATTATGGAGCATACTGTGTTGCTTCTATTACTGTTTAATTTAAACTTTTCACTAACATCTAACCATCCTCAATTCCAATTTGGTTAAAAAAAGGTGGTGTTTGTAATGTAATCTATTCTAAACGCTGAAAACTACAGTATCGGGACAGTCGTAAAGTTAAAACTAAGTAGAAATAAAACGAGCCATTGTTAGCTGAAGGACGGATGTAATAACAGGAGGACCTCATATCAAAATAGTTGGCTTACCTTTTCAATTTACGTATGAAAGGTAGAGCGGAGACGTTCGCCGCGGGCGGATGGGAATTAACCCGCGAGTTGTGCAATCTCAACAATATCTCGCTCGCACAGCCAAATTTGCACCCGAAAGAAAGGGACAGCTTTAATAAAATTCCCGGTGAAGGAAAATGGAAGGATTCGAGAGTAATTGGAAATGCCTTTGCATTGAGTGGCGCGGCTGAGGTTTGGGCACAGAGCAGGCAGGCTTAAAGGAGGAGCGTATGGGATCAACGAAATTTTGTTGAGGATAGATAGCCATTTTTTTTTAAATTTTTTCATCGTTATGTGGTACATTGCTTTGTACACGTGGCTCCTGTCACTGTCGCGGATTCCCAATTCTGATTATTAAGTTTTACTAGCTTTCCCCGCGGCTTCGCCCACGTCACATCTTACTATACTATACATTATACTACTATACATTACGTGCAGAATTACTTCTAATCTAATATTATAAATAATATTATAAATGCGAAAGTAACTCTGTCGGTCACGCCAAAACTACTGAACCGATTTATATGAAATTGGGTACACAGATAGTCTAGAGCCTGAGGTAGGACATAGGCTTCTTTTTAATCTATTATTATGTCTAATTCCACTCGAGCGAAGCTGCGGGCGTCCACTAGTAGGCAATAGTTTCAGAGATTTTCTAGGCACTAAGTAATATTATAAACTTTTGCAGTCAATCGGCTATTGCCAGTCAAGAAGTGCCGAGAAAGTCTGCCAATTCCTGCCTCATCTATGAACGTCATCGGAATAAGAGATCGTTGAGTGTATTTTACTAGCCGAACCGGGCTTTTGTATGAATTGCGCTAAAATCGTTTGGAACGGTTAATTGGAATTTATATTGCTTTGAAACCGTTCTCACCGTATGCGGTACCTATGGGTAACGAAATGCTAAGCATTTCCATAGTACCTGCCTAGGCTTAGTAGTTCTTTAAATCGGTTGAACAATGTGGAATGTTGTGGTACCCGGACTGCAAAAAAATCTGTTGTCGGTTGTATGAGAGCTCCCATTATATTTTTATTTTTTAGTATTTATTATTATAGCGGCAATAGAAATATATCATCTGTGAAAATTTCAATTGCCTAACTATCACGGTTCATGAGATACAACCAGACAGACAGACCGACAGACGGACAGCGGAGCCTTAGTAATAGGGTCCCGTTTTACCCTTTGGGTACGGAAGCCTAAAAAAACATCCATCCTTTGTGTTTTGAGTTACAGTAGTTCACTGGTTCTTCTCTGAATTGAACTTTGAAAATGGAATGAAATCTTTTATCCAATCAAAATGTATAATTCCTCAAACGTGACGTATAGTTACGGACCCACAGATCCGTGCAACATTAATTAATACAGAGTGTGATCCAACCCCCCTGGGCCCAACCGAAGACGGGCCGTAATAATTATAAATATACCTCAGGGGTTAACACTCATACCTTTGCTATTTGAATTTCGCAAAGGACTCCGGAGTGGGTACGCTCCAATTAATTTCGCTAAAACATAAAGGAACCGTCAACAAAATAGCTATAATCTTATAAGTACTCACTGTAAATACTTATACTTGTGTCTTCGACAGTGGATTGGTTAAGCATGCTCGTTTGATATCTTAAATCCATGAAACAAAGAAATAGCTTTTCGAAAAACGATTTTGTTTTGAAATAATCAAATTCCGTAAGTACCACTCGTCGAGTACATTATCTGGAAACTCTTCCACGTAACTCTACGTACTCCACGAAGTAGAGTTTTGAAAAGTGTCCCACTTCTAAATAAATTACTCACTTTCAGTTCCTATGTTAATCATACGTAAATTTTTGTAAAACCTCAAAGATTACAAAGGGCACATATTATTATTGCCATATAACCGGGTGTTGATGAGAATGCTGGCAGGTAAACAAAATAGAAGTAAAAAAAAAAGAATCGCGTACACAGCACTACATTATACGTAATACAGTACGATAATTCTGATACATACATAAAAATAAGTAAATCCAAAAATACACACATAACTACATAAATACATAGATACATAAACTATAAACAAATACATAGGTACATAGTTACTCGTATCTTCTTAGGCTGAGATATTTTGTATGGAAACATACAGATTAATAGGTATTTTAGGTATATTTCCATTCCTATGTATCATGAAGATAAATGCTATTCAGGTACCTACTTACATTATAAAAAGCGAAATCTTATCATTGCAAATAACACAAAAATACGATACGTAAATAACCGAAACCGGACCGGGCAGCGAAAAATAAAAATTTAATATCACGGAGTTAACATCAGAAATGAAGAAGTTGGCAGTATTATTTCAAGGCGGGCATTAGAACCGGGAATATTGCCCGGGCAATTTACGACCGCCCGCCTTATCTTCAATATTAAAGATTTCATTAAATCATGCGTCGCCGCAATAAAACAGTTTGATACTGCGTTACGTCGGGCGGGTCACCGAGTTAATGACGTGTACGCTTTGGGTCGGGGTTGTAACGCAAGTTGTCGCCGTCAGCGTTAATGTGCTGAAGACGAGCTCTGTATTTAAAAAAAAAAAACTGTTTGTAAGTCGGTCTAGGGACGATAGATTTACGTGATATCGTCATTCATTATTACAATACAAAAAAGGAGAATTGACGTCTGTAGTCTAAACTTCAAAGTATTCTACAGTACAGATAACTAATCACAGACAACAGACAAGTCTATATATTTATTTTGATAGTTCCTTCGGAGCCATGGAACCGCCAATGTTGTCGTGTGTAAAATTAATTTATTGAAAATAATTTCTCTGCAGAGAACCGCTCATTTAATATATTTTTTAATATTTTTCTGTGAATCAGTATATTTTTCTCTTTCTATGCTGGAATGTACAAAAAAAACACAACTTTTTCATATGCGCTGTCGATGTTCATCAATTTATAAGACGTTATCACATCAAAAGGATAATTATTTACGCCTGTATTCCCCGATGGGATAGGCAGAGGTGTGGTGTAACACTCACTTGTCACCAGTTATGTTTAAATCCCTAATAGCTGTCACTTAGAATAATAATTATTCGAAGAGCTGTCAGCTAATAGCTGAGCTTAATGCTATACACGTACAATTCCAGACTCGGACCAGACAGAGTCTACTAATATATTAATCTGTGGAGATATTAATCTGCGAGAATATATCTATCTTGAAACTACTATATTGAATCCTGTGTTCTAAATTCAAATGTGACATTTTGTAGAAGATCGTAGTGAATCGCCATGTTTAGTAAAGATAGCGATTGCTTTTGGGTGAATCAATTAATATTTGAATTCAGATTCTTTCTTAAATCTAAAAAACAACTATGTATTGTTACACTATAATTTTATTGTTTTTGCAAAGACATCAAGTTTAAGTTCAAGTGAAAAATTATTATTGTGTTTGTGCTACACGAATTTAACTTTGTGACAACATGTTAGCAATAATTGAACTGCATAAAAAGGTACGTTGAATTGAATTTTTAATTGTTGTTGCTAAAAGATTAGCAACGCAGACATTCCGTAATTGTCATGAAAATAATTATTGTATACACAGTTAGCTCCAATTGCCACATAATGTTGTCAAACACGTGCAATGCATGTACTTACATCTTTTAAAATACAACACCATTTACCGCTTATATCTTGGGCCGAGTCATCAAAATATGCTACAACATGGTAATGCGTTGAATCCGCGATTTGAAATGTAAATTTTTGATATATAGCTCTAAAGCCTCAGTAATAAGGTCGAATGTCCCCCTGGCAGTTTAGGGCAGAATCATATTTCAGGACCGGTCAGCCCTTTAATGATGACTCGGTGATGCATTGATATATATGGGTGATGTATGACTTTCGGGAGCTTCTGGACAGATAAAAGGACATGCTATAGGCGTTAAGTCGTAATGTGCGGAGCTCGTGACTGTGAATTAGCTCATTATCTTGCTGACGTGATTTGTAGGACGTGACAAATGGACAAATGGACGTGACAAATATATATATAATTCCTCTGTGCTATTATTTAACCACTAGTACTGTAGCGTTATTGATGCTACGGATATGGAGCATATGTGTTCGACGTAGTTAATCAACGTAGGGCGCGGTCGGTTTGTGGATGGGTGATAGCTAGTGGCCATATTTCATGGGCGCTATCGTGCTTCGGAGGGCACGTTAAGCCGTCGGTTCCGGTTTTTTTCAACGGTAAAAACAATCATTAAGCCGTGTCAAAGGCTCAAGTTCAATCAAATTGAACATATTATTTCGTTAGGCTTTCAACGAAGAAGGAATTGAATGTGTTAGAGTAAGAGATGTTTACAAGTAATAGGGGTATTGTATTCTGTTTCCGCCCGTAACATTTATGCATTAACTAACAAGTTGGTGATGATACGCCATATCTTATTCAATTCCCCGTCCAGTAGTATACAAACTGAGGCGTTACATTCATGGCGCGCCGGTCCGTATGCGATCGTAAAGTAAGTACATTTAGGGTTGGCCAAGGAAGCAGATTAAGCGAGTTTTATTTTGATACATAATAGCAAATATGCTTGCAGCACCTATCTGCCTACTCCGGTCGATGACACCCGTGTTTGACCCTAAAATTGCTATGGAGTTTCAGGACAGGTTAGCGAAACAGATTAAGCGATATATTTTTTATCTAGATTAAAGATAGCCAAATGTGCTTGCACCACCAATTATCAGGAAAGGTGCGTTAAATTTTTTCTATTTCTTGCAGTTTGCACTAAAAAACCTACGATTATAATAAAATTTTCACGTGTAGAAAGAGGAGTTTTCAAAACCTAGTTTTATGAATATCGATCTAGTCATTCATTGGCCTTAACCAGGGAGATCGATGTAGTCTGTCTATACATACACTGACAATTATGTGGTCTGTGTATTTATTATACAGAAAACAGAATTATTAATGTAGATTTCGTGACAATACGTCACGGATTAACGTGATGAAAAATTAATTAATCCCTCTTTTCGACCGCCATATGCACTTGTCAAAATATTTTGGCCGTAATTCAGATAATGAAGTGATTATTTAACAGTGTTCTGTTTCATCAATTAGTTTATTGGATATTAGTGGACGCCCGCAGCTTCGCTCGCGTGGAATTAGACATAACAATAGTTTCTTTTACACCTAGTAATGTTATGTAGCCTATGTCACTCAGAGAAGATGCAGCTTTCAAATGGTAAAAGAATTTTTGAAATTTGTCCAGTACTTTTTGTGTGAAAACATTAGTAAGTAAGTAAGTAAGTAAGATAAATTTATTTGCTCCCAAACTAATAACTAAACAAATAACATAAATTACACAATAGATTATTAAAACATGATGACATCTTTTAGTGTTGCTACGTTAGGGAAACAAAAGGGTCCGCACTCAGCATGTGTCATGGTTGCCATAGCGGAAACCATGACGCTGATTTTCAGTACGACCTATGGAGGGTATCAGAAAGATAATTAATAATTATATGTATTGCTGCACTGATGAATTTAGAAACTTATGTAACTTAACTCGTACTATGCATATCTAAAATTGATAATAAGAAATGATAAAAAGAATTTCGCCTGAGCTCCATTATTGGTTAATGTACTAACAAAGTTTAAATAAAATCAAGTTAGGGCTAAAACCCAGTGGCCGCGGCAGGAAGAAAAGCTAAACCAGAACAATGTAATACATACATGGTAATACATAAAGAACAAACATATTCAATATTTTATAAAGGGTATGTTACACGGTTATTCACTAAATCGGTATTAGTAATGAGAAATGAAATGAAAAATTACAGTTTGATTTGACTGGTTACTCCGTTGAACAACACCTTATTACTTAAGTGGTGACAACATTATATGAAAAGTAAATAAGATATTAAATTTGTAGATGATTAATACATTATTACGTTAAATCTTGTTTTAAGTGGGTATTTAATATTACTTTATAGGTAGGTACTCTGGAGTTAAACATTAACATTTTTGTTTAAATATACAGATTAATATGGTGACCATATTCAAACCTACATACAACTTCTACATTTTATATAAGTAACATACTTCAAACTTTATGGAATATGATATTATAAAGTGTTTATTGAGAAAAATATGTACAGAGATCGAATTCGTTGCTGATACGATACGATTCGGAATCTTTGTCACGGCGTACGTATATTCGGCCAAACCTAATCCAGCAGAATCGCCACCCGTCCCGCCGCACCGCCCCCCGCACCTTACCAAACAGCTGACGATTATACTTTGTTAGCCGTTCATTCACATAGACGCGAGGTTGACTTTTGGTGTCGGCTTCACGACGTACCCTCCCAGCTCGCACCAGCTCATCGCGTGTAGCACGCCTGGCCAGGCGGACCACTAGGGGGCGTGGGCGGGGTGCTCCCGACGTCGTGTTATCTTGTGGTATGCGAATGCGTTCCGCACTGAGAACATCCTGATCATTTAAAGTTACGCCAATATTTCTTGCAAGCTGCGTGACGACTTGCACAAGGTTTTCACCGGTGGATTCCGGAATTCCTAATATTTCCAAATCGGAGTGGAGTTCTCTCTGGTCGCGGTCGTTCCACTGATCTTTGAATTCCTGAATAACATCCTTAAGATGCGAATCCGACAGCCCAGGTGGTTCCTTCGCCTGTTCTAGTACAGTCACTCTCATCTCAATACTTTCAAGTTTACTTGAAACCTCTGACATCGTATTATTTAATTTTGACATTTCTGTGCGGAAACTTGAGATTTCCTGACACGCTGTAGCTAGCTGCATACGTAACAGCCTCAATTCTTGAGTAAACTCAGATGAGACTGACTTGATATTCATTTCATGTTCATCGCTAAAGTCACGGTCAGTTTCACCTGAGCTGCAGGATTGAGGTGTTGTAATTGTTCCAGTTGGTATAATGGGCTTTTTAATCTTACAGCTTTTGCATGTCCATTTTGCTATCCTGCGGTCATCAGCTGGTGCCCCTGCGCATACACGATGATATATCATGCAGCATTTGTAACATTTTACTCCATCAGACGTCGCAATAAACTTTCCACACAGTGAACATTTGTTTGCCATAGTGAAACTAGATGGCGCTGCTTATTGGAACGTAAAATTATTTACCACGCAATCAAGTTTAATTACAATATAAAATTTTGATTAACAATATCTCGAAAATTCTTGTATAGCACTTTTTACAAATAAACAGTGGTATATGTACGGGAACCACTAATTTCTAGCGACGTTCACAGTTTCAGAAAAAAATTACTGTCACCGCCGCCGCGCCGGCCAGCTGGTCAGACACACACACTGCTCAGACAGCTATATTTTTCCAGAAAATTACACACCAATACTTTCACTACTGCCCAATATTATGTAGTCACTGAATTTGTACAAATTTTCTAGTTTTAGTACGAAATAACAAAATAACAATTAATAACGTCGCAGCGACATGTTATCTCGGAGACTTTCCGATCTACCCTCTCATTACAAACAAATGTTTTCTCTTTATAATATTCAAGTATAGATCTACTATACATTATGTACAAGGTGTACAAGAACATGTTATGGCGAGGTATCGCGGATAAACTGCGTTTTATTGAACATTAAATAATAGAATTCTGAAAAAAAAATTTTTATTTTACAGTATTTGTTACAACCTCACAACGTTAACCTCACTGCATTGAAAAAAATTTGCATCGCGTCCGACCTCATCCGAGTGAAGGAACATCGGGCGCGGTCGGTAGTTATGTGGTGGGTGACCGCTAGTGACAAAATGTATCGGGCGCTTTCATGTTTCCGATGGTACGTTAGGTCCTCGGTTCCAGTAATTTTCAATTGTGATGACTACTAACCCCTCCATTAATTCACATTTGAGCAGAGTGGAGTATCCAGATCTCCCTCAGCTGTGTCTATTGAAGAGACCCGTGCCCATTAGTGGGACAATAGATGCCCAACAGTGGAATGTATATGGCAAACGAATATAAGATTTAAGTGACTCCGTAAGTGTTACTGGGAATCACATCCTAAACTAAGACTAGAAACCCCTTTTCTAGTGGAATGGAATGTTCCAATTAACATAAATTAATACTAGACTAGTATAAATTAATAAGAATACACAATATTTCAATCAAACCTATTCATTTTGTCCGGTTTACATTAGTTACATAGCTACATAAAAACTCGAATGGTTCAAATGGTGCTTCAAAATGTTCGATCAAAAGTCTCGCACGTGACGATGGACAGACAAATTAGATTTGTTAGTGAGGACGACTCGCCGCACACCTGTATAACGGTATACGCATAATGAAGTTGGCATAGCTTCACCCGCGACTTTGTTTGCGTAAAGACGAGCCAAATTTGTACGTACATTTCTTTTCAGCCACCGCTTTGCTAATGTATAAAAATACTAATTGCTACTGTTAGGAAAAACAGGAATGGGCTTAATAGGAATAAAGTACATTAAGTAGTTCTTATAGCAAAGTTAATCTGCAACCCATCGACATCCTACTGCTGCTAGATGGGACTTCGTGCTCAATGGCCTGTTCTATAAAACCTTTTTGTTATAAAACTTCATGCTCAGGGAGGGAAAGAACTTAATAAACAGCAACGTTAAAAAAACCTTAAAAAAACACGCTTTGTGTGTGTGTGTAACACGCTGAGTAACTGGCATAGTAAATTTTTTATTTTTTTTTATTTATTTTATTTATTTCAAAAACTTACAACTAACATTACAGGCCTTGCGCCCAATGCGCTAGTGTATTTAAATATTTTATCTTGCGTAACATTACTTCATATTTATAGCGACAAATTAAAAATAATTAGATTAGAAATAATTGTACTTTAAGAGATATTTAAAGTTTTTATTGTTGCCCCATGTGTTATTTTTTCCCCACCTCACTATAGCACATATTATTAAACAAATACTCGCTATGGTTCATGTTTTTTTTTAAGACTTTAGCTGTATGGTCATAAAGACCTTTACCGCGTCACCGGATAGAAATGGGTCATTTACCCACAGCCATGTTCGTCCCTACAACTTGTCTGTGACACACCGTCGTGGGTCTCAATTTTATGCTGGTGACACACGTACCACGGAGTTGATTGCATGTTATACTACACCTTTTTCAATAAAACTTTTGCTGCCTGTCTTCTTCTACGTTACCGTAACATGCAACAGTTTTTAAACAGCGATTGCATCTCCGCATTTGGTCCAACTTTTTAAATTTGTTTGTTAGGGTGCGGTAACATTTGGGTTAACTTTGTGAGGTGCTGAATTTGAGGTTGCTTAGGGTCTACCGCTTGTGGTGCTCCTATTTCCTAGGGGCTCCTTAATCCTATGACAGGAAAAAAAATAGGTGATCGATGATACTTTATTGATACTCGTCCAAGTATTTTAAAAAACAAGTTTTAAGTCTACTATTAATTTTTTTTAAGTAATTTGTAGAATTTGTTACTTTAATATTCATTTGAAATTAATAATAAATACGTGGTATAGTATCTACTTATAGTAGCAAGTAGCTAGTAATATGTGGTTAACGGTGTTGCTTCGCGGCACAAATATTTGGTATAAAAATATGTGGAGGTAGGATAGATTAGTTGCTTAAATTTACAAAATTGTTTAAGAAATATGTATACATATAGATTAGTTGCTTCGATTAAACCATTGCAATTGCAATTATCCTGAGTTCATTCCTGACGAGCACACTCGAGATTAATCGTCAAAATCTGCATAATGTGTATGCTCCCTAACTTTTTCATCAGGGCGATTTTATGTCCAATAAACTTGGTGTAGTTTATTAAAATTAGGAAACGATAGATGTCGCTGCTGACTAGGACTAACTTGCAGCGCTTATAGGACAGGTAAGTTCTTTAGCGGGAACTTTGCGAAACCTCATTAAATTGAAACGCGCTACTCGTACGTGTTTTAAAAATGTTAACGAGTTTTACATAGACATTTTACGAGCTTGCAGGACATCCTGTATTTTAAGTAAAGTAAGAGCAAGTTTTTAATTTCTATTTGAAAAGATATTTTGGTTTTAGGGACATTCTGTACTTAGTCTATTTTTCTTATGCAATTTATAACTTTAAATGAAATGTATTATTTTATATAGAGCCTGCCGGACATCCATTACGAATGACGACATTTAGTTTTCACAAAAAGAATAGTTTTGACATTTTGCCCAACGACCGGGTACTTATCTTCGAGGGGTCGAGTGACGTAGGAGCAAGGGTTGTCCCAAATACACATTTCTAGATGTAGGGTTGCGTTCATGGAACAATGAATTTTATAGAGGTTACTTTTGTGCGTATATTCCGAATTGCTTTGGCATATCTAGTACCTTTCTGAGTTTTGTTCAAGATTTCACACAATTCTCATTGGTGGTGGATGGTTATTGCTTACGATAGCTAGATAGCAAACGAGCATGCTACACCGTTCAACCGCTGTCACCCATGACAACTGTAACAGACTTTATACAAAAAGTCACGTTCAAAGTCAGTTATGGATGCATACTTATGAAGATTAGAAGGAAGAAGATAATAATTAGAAATGTGTTGCTACCTGTGAGGACTAAGATGGTCGCCTTTGGAACTGTAACCGGAAACCACACCTTTCCAACCGGACCACAATTGCTTTAAAAACAATTACTACACTATACGATAGAAATGATACATGGTACCGTGGCGGGCAGTGGTACTGCCCCGGGCGAACTCTATATGGTACAAAATAGGTTTCATATATAAAACTTATTTAATTCGCTATAAATGTTTACAAAACAAAGTGAAAGAAGCAAATGTGTGCAAGCTGGACACAAGTTATAAACTAGACGAAAAGCTTAATTCATCATCCAACCCTTTCTTTGTCCCACTATTGGGCACGGGTCTTCTCTCAGAATGGTCAGCCTTCGAGAACATTATGATGAACTCTCAGGCATTGAGGTTTTCTCACGATGTGTCCTTCACCGTTATAGCAAGTGACATTTAATAATAATCGCACATAACTTTGAAAAGTCATTGGTGCGTGCCGCTGGGGTTTGAACCCGGACCGCTCGAGTGAGCGGCGAGTTCGACAGCCAATGGGCTGTCACCGCTGATAAAGCTCAATTAAATGTGTCGAAATATTTTGACAAATATAGAGAAGAGGGGATACTGCAGATCAAGAGGACCGTTATCTAAATCAAATGCCCTCAGACGACGACTGGAGCACTTTTAAGGATTTTCTGTTAAAATAACTTAAAGGTGGTAGAAAGTGCTCTATTATTACATTGTCTACTTGGTGGCAGTCTGAACTAACTTGTTTCTTTTGCAAGTTCGTTTGATTTTAGATATTTTATTTTTTTCATTGCTGTTTGTTTGTGTATGTTTTCCTATGTGGGAAGATAGAGTGATATAAAAAAGGGTAATCATTTATTCAGATTGGGTTAAGAATACAAAATTCTGAAAATTTCTGTTATATTAACAATCTTATTGAACCAACCATGCGTATTAGACGGCATAACAATGTTATCAGGTTGCAAAATAACGCATACTAGACGTGATTGACTTTCATAATGATTTATTCTAAGTCCGTGGTTCGTGATTTTCTGGTAATTCTTTAGTTACACACACATGTATCATTCACCGAGATACGATGCGGGAGGAGTTTAGCTGGGCGCGGTGCAGAATGTCAATGTCGACGCATTGTTAGCGCGAAATTATACATATATAAAAAAAAAACTGGGAAACGTGGACGCAAAGAGACGAGAGACGTGTTTTTTACTGCCCAGACTGTTATGACCCCTGTTTCAAAATTATTCCGTACACATTTCTATCCTCAAAATATATAAATAGGTACCATCGTATAATATAAAAGTAATTAAGAGTGCAACACAAATAGTTTTTTTTAAATCTTATAAAATAAATATAAAAAAATATATAAATATCGACAAAAATCGCCGGCGTATCACAGAAGGCGCGCTTATAAATCTATCGTCTGTTAAAATGAAAATCTGCTATTATAATGTTCTTTCTTTTCAGTCTTCCTTAAAGGACATAGAAGAATCAAAGTCAATACTTTTAAAAAGCAACAATAGCATTCGAGTATGTCCCCGGGCCCCTTCTGTTTTATTATGTAAATAGCAGGTCGCTTCCGGGTCGTAGTGTGTAGTTGGAGTATTGTACTGTGGTACCAATACTGGGTATAGCGGGCTCGCGGGGAGTTGAAATTATAATGCGGATTGGTGGAAGGGTTAGTGGCCAACCCAGTGTCTTTTTCTTAAGCAACCCGAAGGTCTTTGACAAAGCTTATCGATTGTTTTCACCATTGAATACAACCACGACAGTTTAACATGCGCTTATGAGCACGGTAACGCCGATGAAATTTGGCCACAATATTCTTTCATAATATTATTTTATTTTGCTAACATATTATTATCATTCATTATTTTGATTTCATTCTTCTTCTTCTTCTAAGTCGATACGTTCTTGGCAGAACGGTTATTCTTGATATCATTGCCTCTCCTAAATTTTAAGGAACTTCTAGAGGTTTCTCTTAATAATTATATTCTGACATAATTTGAGAACTCTCAAAGAATTATGTAGAGTGGGGTAGAGAAGGTAGTTTGTGCTAAATCCTACCGTCTGCGCCACAAACAGACATTCGACTTACAACCGAGGGCTATCAACGCCCGCCGATCTGTCCTCGGTGGCTCGAACGATCCTGAAATGCAATTCGAGCATTATGGAGCGCTTTGAAATTCGAAACACACTGGAGACACTAGAGAGGCCACTAAAGGGGCTCATCCACGATAGAGTGATCAATAGACAACCGATATGGCCTTCAGATAATTTGCGCTTCACTTTAGAAACGATAACATTGATTGGATTCGTAGATTTGTACTTTCTACTTGTGGTGACAAGTATCTCGTGTAGGAATGCATTTGGTCTCAATATTGGGGTACTTTTAATAGCAAGAAGCCTAAGTACCACGCGTATTGGGTACATACTTCTATGATTTAATAAGTTCAAGATTCGCATGTTAAATTTTACAACAAAGTTTACAACAAAGTTTTAATAATCTTCTAGAATTTGAATTTAATGAGAAATCCGTGCCTTTAAGGCAGTAGATGATTTACTTTTGATTTGCTCACCGAAGTTTGCATAACGATACCTGCTGGAATCGAGCAGGTTACTCATTGCTAAATGATCAGCATCATCAACAGACGTGTTCCAAGTTCAGCAGGAAACCTTTTAAGATTAAATAACCTTCCAGGAAACCTATAGCTTGATCCTTAAAAAAAGTTTATCCTTTACGTCTACTCCACATTCATGTGGCATTTACGCCAGCTAAACACTTTCAAACATTCCCAAAGAGCCGGCATATCTTGCGATCTTATTTAAATTCCCTTCTTTTCCTGTTCGGAATAAAACCGGGAAAGGTTAATGTATATAAGATCGGGGCGACATCTGGCGAGTCGCACGGTGGAGATGTACGCTGCACCTTCGAATCACGAGTACAATAAATATAAATGGACCCCCGAAGGGCACTTTCTTTGTGAAGTGTGCACTGTCGCACCGATAGAAGTGGTTTCAAATAGATCCAATCACAACCTAATGTAATGTAATAAGTGAAATCTATTATACATACTTACATAGACCAGCAAAATTCAGCACCCGTGACGTCTGATACAATGTTGAAGGTAGGTAAGAGAATGTTGGCTTTCGCTAATTAGCCTAATCAATGATTAAAGGGTAACACATATTTCATCTACTTAATTACATAGGATGTGACACACACACATACACAATGACATAATAATAATATGATGATAAACTCAATAATAATAACGTGGGACGTAAAACATATCTCGTAAGTAAGAAACACAAAATCATAGTTAAAGCAACATTAAATAAAAAAAAGAGATTAATAAGGAACAATTTAATGTGTATTTCTATAATAATTTGGAAAATGGCTTAGTTCGGATACCCGGAGTAGCAGATTCAAGGTCAGTGTGTGTGTGTGTGTCTGTAAATTTTGAATTTAATTTTAAAGTTTAGATACAGGTGTGTTGGAGGAATAGGTTTGCTGAACATGCTTGTGTGCGATGTATCTTGCAATGTCTCTACGATTTCTTCGAATATACCCCTAAATTCAAGTCAAGAACAATAATATCTATCGGCTCACTGCATTGTTACGTTATACTTATTTAAATATGGTATTTTTACACTACTTGTTTTGCGATCAAATTCAAACGATGAAAAAATTCTTCGCAGGTGGGGTTTGAACCCACGACTGTTCCATCAGTACTGGGAATACTGAAGAATTTTTTCAAGGTTTTAATTTGAATTTCTTCATTATTATTTATTTATTTATTATTGTTTTTACCTCCCCACGCTGTCCTTACAGAAAAATTATGGTTGCCACACCCCTGGAGACTGGACCTGGACTAAGTGAGAACTATCGATGTAATTTGATTTCTACTTCCTCAGAGATATATCGCAAACAATGTTGTTATATCATATGAATAACGCAACTCTGTAGGATATAACTCTGCAGTGTCTTAATATATAATTGTGACATCACCATCATAGATTGTTAGGACGCTATATACATATAATTTCATTATCAGGCTGGTCTGATGTTGATGCGACCAATTCCTTACTAACTATGTTTCCATAGTTGTAAAGTTAGAGCTCAAAACACAACTTATATTTGGAAATGCCCAGTCGTATCCTATGATTTTAGTAAATGAATCAGGTACAATAGAACTTCTATCGCCAAAACCTCCATAGCAGTTAACCGTCTGCAACATTGTTAAAAGATTATAGACCTGTCTAGGGCCTATAACCTACTTTTCAAATGCTTTTGGCCAATAAATTATTTGTATTTGTACTATTTACTTCCGTACTATGAGGTATTTGTGTTTGTGTAATTCTCTACTCACAATAATAAGTTAAACTTTAGTATGGTTTTATCAATACTGAAGAACTACTTGCATAGAGGTACATTTTTAAACTTTCAATGTTGGTAGTGCAGTTGTCGGTTAAACACAGACATTATTATATAAATAAAAGCCTTCACGAATAAAAGACAACCACAAAACCCTCGGACTATTCAACCGACATCACAAACAACTTCAAGTAAATGCCTCTAAAATTGGATATACAGTCGATTTAATGGGCACAATAGCTATCGGGATAGCTACCTTCAAGCCCACTCAAGTATCCCATGTCCAGCTACAGCGAGGGCAAGTCACCGTGAGATATCCCGTAAATGGAGGATAATAGAGTTGGCCAGATGATTTGTCGGATCGGTCCCTATTTTAGGAGATTGGATTTGTAGATCCGAGGCGATAAGGCGATAGGGCCCTCCCTTTAAACGGTAAAAGTTCACTGAGCTCCGTTATCACTGATTTGCGTATATCGATTCTGGCCCGCTTTCTCCGACGAGGATTTATTTATTTATTTTTAAAGGGAAGGGGATGCTCTGTAAGAAGGAATCTTTTGGAAGATTTGAAATGAGATTTCCCTTTCTATACGCGCTTGGATGATATTTTTGATGATATCTCACTAGACTCAAGACTTTAAACATCTTTTAACCAACGTTTAACTTTTACTTTACTTATGGTGTAGAGTTCGATCGGGGAGTACCGCCGTCCGCCACGGTATCTGGAACCATTTCTACCCAATACTATACAATACCAATACCCAATTCTACCCTGTAATAACAAAAAAAAAGTGTGATTTTTGCTTTTTAATTCAACGAATTAGAAAGTAGTAAATTCACTAAAGGCCTGGAAGTTTTTCAGCTTAGTGGATACAGAGAGGAAATACTGCCAGCGTTTCACACACAGAGTTCACCGTTCCCATATGGTACTCATATGGTACCCGTATAGTCCATAGTACAGTACCGTGATGTTTTTATTTAGTGATGTTTGTACTGTTTCAGTAGGCCTACCTGCCGTAAGATATTTAGGTACTTAAATAGTACGGAGTGGCGTCGTTTAGGAGGCCTATGTCTGAAATATTTTCTATTGTATGAGTCTGACTGTCTGCAGTTGCTTTAGCCGGGTTAACGACACCCATGATCAGTACGAATACAGCGAAAGTGCAAGATTTGACTTAACTTGCACTGACAAGAATATTGACCCTCAATGCATCCTACGTTTTATCCAATAGGCTGGCCTTCTGGATGCCTTGCATTAAGGCTAGCTACAATAACACCTTTTTTCAAATAATGATATTACCTGTGGCTATAATTTATTTTAAAGAGGGTATTTTAGAACACGACGATTTAGAAATATATTATATTACTAAGGTAGTGGCAGTGAATGCTTTTTTTGTTCACTGTTAGTGGTTTTGATTATTGTTGCATAGTAGAGTAGAAGAAATTATGCCCCAGATTTAGTAAAATTATGCCTCAGAAGTCTAAAAGATCGATGGTCAAAGTGATAAATGGCACACGATTTGGCATGCTTTATGAAAGTGGACGTTATCTTAAGTGCTTGAGTTGGGCAATTACAGCCCAAGCGCACTAGAGGGCGCCCGAGGCTGCATCTCTGATATCGTCATTATTACGGTCGTAATGTCCTCCTGATATCGAATTATGCACGTATAGGCACATTAAATCATTTAAACTAATAGAAACTATAATGAGTTATCAGTTGGACTTGTAAACCATCATACATCTTTGTGGTGCTTACGTTTGTCAGCATTTTTCATTTGGTGGGGAATAATAGAATTTTAATTTTCTTCGTATCTATGCCGCGGGTCGCATAGGTGGTCACTATCTAATCATGGTCGCGAAACCAGCGAAACAACCCTACGCAGAGGTCTGTATTGTATGTTACGAGTATAGACAAAATAAATAATAAAAAATAAACACATTGTTGCGCCCACTAAAATAATCTCCAAAAATAATTTCAACAAAGGGGAAATTTAATTGAAAACGAAGGGTATCACTGTCGTCTAATTAACTCTGGATCATGGCTGATAATGGACACTGTCAGTGACATCTTTTAAAATTATCGTCGCCTTTTACGACAGGAGCGGTATCCAAGATACTAAACTCTATGATCATTATTCCAGAAAAAACCGCAACATTGAATATTGCTGTTTTTATACTTATAAATATCCTCCTTTAAAATGACTTCCCTACGTGCCCTGAACACAAACCGGCCCTTATAGTTTTAATGGACCTTAACTCTGGGGAAGCCGAAATTTACGTGCCTTCCGAAGGCAGGAATGGGTCAGTGAGTCAGATCGCGGGTTGCAGGAGATTTATGAGGCAGAAGGATGGAAAGGAGTTTATCGTTCAGAAAAAATATTTAAGGTGTGGTAGATTTTGCGTGTGAGACTTGTGAAGGTGAAACTAAAAGTTCTGTCTTAAAATATGATAGTTTATAGAAGCAATGGCACAAAGCGCGAGGATCACCATACGTTACAACTAACGTCCTTTACTAACTCTTCCAGCATAAAAAATATTTTTGTAATAATTCGTCATTATAATAGTAGTATGAATTTAACAAATATTTTAAGTAGGTAGGATACATAATTTGTTTACCTTTTATTACTTTACTCTTTTTTTTTGTTAAACTAGTGTGATATCTACCCATTCCGTGCTATAGAATCGAACATAATTAGGTACCGAACGAAATATACAAAGTATAGCATGCATGCAATGTATCGCATAGTGAGTAATGTCACTACAAAAGCTTCCACTATCCAAAAACGTCTCGAGAACTCTCGAGCACGTAAGTCGCCGAAATCCGATACCGAAGGGTGACTTGGTAGGCCAGTCATTAAAGCCTCAAACCCCTAAGAAATTAGTAACTCGCTGAAATTTTGAGGATTTGTTAAAGAAGGTAAAATAACTTACCGTGTGATTTTGCAGCGTTCTGGGGTGTACGGAAAGTGTGAAAAAAGTTTTTTGTTAATAACATTGCCAAAAAAATTAGTAACACGCTGCAAATTTAGAATTATGTTGTTCTTACCATTTTGTAACATGTATTAAATTTGCAGCGTTTTGCAACATACGGAACATTGTTTATTATTAAAAAACAATGAAATTTGTTAATAAAAAGGGTAAAGAAATTAGTAATGTTCCGTTTGTTGTAAAACGCTGCAAATTTAGTAGTGGCTATAAAACGCTGTAAACAGGGTATTTACAAATTTACAGCCAGTTACTAATTTTTTTTACCCCCTCATAAAAACAAATTTAATTGTTTTTTAATAATAAACAATGTTCCGTATGTTGCAAAACGTTGCAAATTTTATAAATGTTATAAAACGGTAAGAACAACCTAATTCCAAATTTGCAGCGTGTTACTAATTTCTTTACCCTTGTTATTAACAAATTTCATTGTTTTTTAATAATAAACAATGTTCCGAATGTTGCAAAACGCTGCAAATTTAATACATGTTACAAAATGGTAAGAACAACATAATTCTAAATTTGCAGCGTGTTACTAATTTTTTTGGCAATGTTATTAACAAAAAAAACTTTTTTCATCCCTTTTCAACCCTTTCCGTACACCCCAGAACGCTGCAAAATCACACGGTAAGTTATTTTACCTTCCTTAACAAACCCTCAAAATTTCAGCGAGTTACTAATTTCTTAGGGGTTTGAGGCTTTAATGACTGGCCTATGGCTTCATTGGGTCCGCAACTGCTGAGAGGCACTCGGCTGAGTTTGTTATTTAAAGTAATTGAAAAACTATGAGTTTATGTAAAACTTAAACGTAACGTAACGGCTCTGTGGCGCGGTGGCGAGCGACCCTGACTACCGAACTACTGGTCCCGGGTTCGAATCGCGGGCGGGTCATATATTTATTTTGCATCATGAATGTTTGGTTGAGAAGGTTAATTGTGCAACACCGGCCAAGACAGGGGTTGAGTGTGTAGGTTACTAGTGGACGCCCGCAGCTTCGCTCGCGTGGAATTAGACATAATAATATGTATATTCTTCTTAGCGCGTTAACTTTAGCTCCACAAATTTGTAATGAATCCGTAAATGTGTTATCTATGCTTATTTTAGACCCCATTTTTACAAACTTTGGATGCCATATTTATTTATATCTAAATAACAGCCTATAATATAAATTTTATGCTTCTAGTTCTGAAAATGACAATAGTTTCATACAACTTTTCATCCCGCTTTTCAACCCTTTACAACACTTTTTTTCCAATTAAAAAGTAGCCTATGTCCTTTCTCAGACTCTATAGACTATCTGTGTACCAAATTTCATTTAAATCGGTTCAGTAGTTTTGGCGTGAATGCGAGACAGGGGGACAGAGTTACTTTCACATTTATAATATTAGTATGGATATTTATATATAGTAACGGTATTTAGGGTTTGCTAGGATTTTTCACACTGCATTTGTAATGAATTTATTAAATGAAGCCAATCTAAGACGATATTTCCTTATGTATATTAAGATCGCAGCAATCGTTATTATAAAGGGGTCCCGACACCCGTTTTAAAACTCGCTGTGTAGGGAAAACGCATCAAATCCTCAGGGTCGCATAAACTTGACTTTTGTTTTGTTTTAATTACACTCCAGCGTCACCGGGGCAAGGGAAGGCGAGTTGAAAAGTTAATTATCTTTAATTTTAACAGCAGCGGTCCGGAATTTCAATCTAGATGATATAAACATTTTGTGAAAAACTCGGCCCACTTTTAACATTCGTCTTGACCGGCGAGATAATGGCGGCAGTAAAAGATTTGCGTTTTCATGCATAAAATTATGAAAACATTTTTTTCTTCGAGCCTTAGATATTAAGTATGATTGCCTGGAAAATACCTCGCGTCGAACACCGTTATATCGCGGCATTGTCTCGTGCTCAAGCTAAGCATAACATCACGCCTGTTTTGTCCTTTAGGGGTAGGCAGAAGTGTGTAATTCACCCAAATTTCAGATATGTTTAGTTTCCATTTGGTGGCGGTTCAAGTTAGAAATCCCCGAATAATATTTTACCCGACCCGGAAATTGAACTCCACCAGTCACGCTTGCGACCACTTGAACGAGGCAGCCTAGCTAGCATAACGCTCTATTATTTTAATTTCAGCTAGTTACTAGCAAACAATCTTATATTGCTAGATTTGCCTAGTCATCTTTATAGCTACATATTTGTACTAGATCTATTTCGCTGAATAGGTACATAGTATATTTTATGTATTCAGCGAAATATATGATAACGATACCATGAAAGTCTAGCCAGATATTAAAAAGGTAAGTGGGCCATATACAAATAAAGTTTTGATCCATTTAATAACAATAGTATCGCCTCCAAACGGAGTATCCTCAGGGCAAGTAATAATAATGTTTTTGCTGATAGTTTTCCGTTAAAATTGTGTAATGTGAAACTTTAATGAGTAATTTTAATTTTAAAGAAATAAACATCCTAATCTTCAGAAGTCTACCAGTCTTACAGTCATCCACTTTAACGCAATACATACTCGTATTTAAACGGAATGGTATTCGAGTAAAAAAGTGTAACACATAACATTGTTCGAAAGTTGAAAATAAGTGGAGTTAGTAGGTACACACAATGGAACGGAGGGTCATATTCCGCTGAATATTGAGTGGGAACCCTGAAATGCGTTTGCGTACATCTTGCCCAAGTGTGGTGTAAATAAATACTTGTGCTATGACTTTTTTGACCGTAACTTTATTGAACCATAATAAATTGTACTAATAGTTAGTTTACAGCGGTCCGGGTTCATATCCAAGCGGTACGCACCAATGACAGCTTAACTTATGTGCGATTTAAGAAATTAAATGTGTTGATCAGAAAAGCGGTATCAAGCAGGAGCTAAAATAATTATATCTGTGTAATATGATGGTGAACTTAATGCTGTAAGCATTTGTTTATGGATATCAGGAAGAAAACGAGCATGTATCAGCCAACATCACCCATGATACCTTTATCACATCCTTTCAAAGCTAGTCAGAGAGAAACTTAGATGTTTAAAAACATCTTTGTACATACATGCGTCACTCTATGTGGTAGAGTCTATATGGTAACTAAAGTGGAACTAACTAACTGGCAGAGAATGCCTACCGGCATTGTTAAACCCTATTTTAAGGTTTACAATAAACTTATAAATAAATAAAAATAAGTTATAAATAAATTAATTATAAATAAATAGCACTAACTGGACTATTACTAACACCAACTAACAGGACTAACCATCACTAACAGTCCCCAGTCCTCATACTTACTAACAAACTGACCAACTAATGTTCTAATCTCAACTAATTGAACTCACCATCCCAGTCCCTAATTGAGTCTTGTTCAAAGTCAGTCACAGTTGTCATGGGCGGCAGCGGGTGGGTGGTGCTGCAAGATCGTTTGCTATCTTGTATCCATAAAAAATAAATAAAAATAAAATGCGATAGGAAATGAGCTTAACTTTTAACCCAAAAGATTTTCAGTTCTTATTATACATTTTTTTCTTTCTCCGCTTCAGCTCATGACTTCGACCGCACTTAAATGGGGAGGCAGCAGATGTCGCATGGGTGTCAATAAATTTTATCGCCTCCGCGTATTCTCTGTACAAACCACGCTCGGATTCGAAACTATGCATTTGATGTGGGTGAGCTGGCAAGAAACACAGTTTAGTAAACTTTTTAAAAACATGAACATTGGCTGCCGTAGGTAGGTTTAGGTATGAAACAAGGAACAGGGTTTTGAATGATAAGTTTTATACCACCATCTCACTCACAGACTCGGGTCTCTCCTCGGAACGGAATAATATTATGGAGAATTCTCCGGCATGCAGGTTTCTTTACGATGTTACCGTTACAGTATGTGACATTTAATTTCTAAAATCGCATATAACTTGGTAAAGTCATTGATGCAGCGGCACGCCTCAGGTGGATATGAAATGAACCCAGACCCCTCGAGTGAGAGACGTGTTCGATAGCCACTGGGCTGTCAAATCACCACATAAACAAAAACACTTTCCCACTTGTCCCACTGTAGGGTACGGGTCTCCTGTTAAGTCATTTTCTACCACCCTGGCCACTTTTTATTAAACTTAATCCCATATTCATAACGAATTAATAAACATATTTTAGCTGTAGAGTGTTTTGTTTTCTTCATTTAAACTCAGTGACAAAACATTTCATGGGTATAAAATACTTATTAATTTGTGGTAAATAAGACCCTTAAACCTTAATTACTTTATAATATAAATATTCTTATCTATAATTCTATTCTTCTCGGTTCAATGGTTCTATGAATTGAGATCGTAAACACATGACATTGGAGTTCACATGACATTGGAGCAGCGTGGTGGAGTATGCTCTAGACCTTGGTTGCAGCAGATGATACCATTGCAATCCTAAATTGCAGTCATAAAAATACATATTTGAAAACCAGTATTTTCATACTAGGTATTTTCAAAGCAACAGTAACAGAATCAAATATTAGTCTGTTGAGTGTAGCGTACATTGCTGTCTAGTTTGAAATTTGCACTCGTATGATACTGATGGCGCAGACTTATTGATTACTCTATTTTTAGATCGAACCCAGAAATAAAGCCTGCGGCGTCCCTGTAGCTCGGGACCAGAATAGTGCTACGGTAGCCCCTGCCTGTCGTAAAAGGCGACTAAAAGGGGACTTCTGGGGTTGCGGGCGGTGAGAGGGGGAGCTCGAACCGTCCATCGATGTGACCCCGGGAAAGACGACGCTGTTTGTGGCTGCACAGCGTTGTGAAACCGGGAAGAGCCCGTCTTGGGCGCAGCGCTGGAGGGCACCGGCGCGTTCTACAAGAGATCCCGGAGCCCTCCTGTAGCGCCGGAGTAGGCCACCGAGTGGGTTTTAGTGGGTGAAAGTCCCACATAACCCGGCGTCGCTCCCACGACGTCCGGGTACCTTTTCAAGGTTTCCCACTCGTAAAACAAAAAAAAAAAAAAAGGTTAACGCAGGTACTGTGTTTATGAATTTATAGCTCTCAGTTCTAGCATGTAATCTTCGACCATATTGTATAATGGTGATGAAAGAAAAGAACTGAGAATTAATGAAGAGGATTCAGGTGTTGGCAACGTTTCTCGGGACCAAGCTCATATCTATATATATAAAAGGAGAAGGTGACTGACTGACTGACTGACTGACTGACTGACTGACTGACTGACTGACTGACATATCAACGCAGGGCCTAAACTATAAGGGCTAGAAACTTGAAATTTTGCACAGGGGTTCCTATTATAACGTAGGGGAGCACTAAGAAAGGATTTTTGAAAATTCACCCCCTAAGGGGGTAAAACGGGGGTGCAAAGTTAGTGTGAAACTTTGCCGTTTTTGAAGTCGTTAGACGGGTAGACGTCGATAATGGATCTAATACTACGCGAGCGAAGCTGCGGGCGTCCACTAGTTAGTGTTGAAAAGTTAGTTAGTACGTGTTGAAATTTTTTGTACGTTGATGAAATTTTTTGTGTGTGTTCAAGGGGATTCGAGAAAGGTTTAGATTTACAATTTGGTCCACTGGAAAATGTTTTTTAAACACTATTTTAATATTTCGTCGTTCATTGACGTGAAGCGTCGCGTCACTTTGACATATCATATGGCAGAACAACGTTTGCAGGGTCAGCTAGTAATTTAAAGTTCTTTAAAATTTCGTTCAGTAGCAGTTAAACATTCAATAAGTCCTTGCCAATCAGTCTCATTTGCTTGTATTGTTAAATAAATTCCTATAAACCACCATAACCACACCTGTTATGTATGCCATATATGATAATGCCACAGATAATGCTCTGGAGTTCACAGTTTCTCTGCCATCGTAGCAATCTTTGCAGCGTCTTTTTATGGGGCAAGTGATCTTTTGGAGAGGAAATTCGACGAATCGAAACAAAACAATGTATTCAGTTACACGAGTGGGAGAAAACGACGAAACGTAAAGAAGTTTACGGCAAAAATTTACGGTTTTCACCCGCGGTGACTTCGTTATATCGCTGTGAGCTCATCATCCCCTTTTTATTACGACCCCTTATTGTCTCCAATAAAAAATCCAGGGAATGTTCCGTAAAATTTAATACAGGCACTTGGTTAAAATCCTAAGGTTAATAAAGTTAGTAGATTTACAAGCAAATGTGATTCGCCGTTTATGGGATAGGTGCTTCGAATTTTAGATCATCTTTTTTTCCAGCCCTGCCCATATTATGTTACAATAAAAATTGCATCGTTGTGAAATTTTTTTCAACTAGGCACATATCTACTTGGCTTTGCGCCACAGTGTACCTACTAGTACTAAGTATACTAATAAAATTAGTATTTCTCTAAAAAAATGAACCTTTAATCCGTTGCTCTATTGAAGTATCAAAGACTGCCGGACAATCAAGTGGTCGCAGCTTTTAACTTTGGTATAGATATCGGCATCAAAGTCTAGTCTAAGTCTCACCTTGAATGCGCTGAAGTCGAAATTAAGGTATCGCCTGGCGCGTTGCGAGCGGGTTGTCTTGTCAGTCTTAAACGCTGACAGGCCAGTCGTATTATAACTCTTGCGCATCTAAGTATCCCTTATTACGCAATTATTAAATTTTGACAAAAAACATTTTTTTCTTTTCTTAAAAGCCAATCTGCGGGTGGTGTAATATGAGCATTAATATATGGCTTATTGAGTGCTATGATATATTTTTTAATCACATCTAAAGATTGCCTCGTTGATTTATTGGTTGTATTGGCAAGTTAGATATTATTGGGTTTTTATATCTTTCAAAAAATTCAGAAATTTCAGAAATTTCAAAATCTCAGTATGGCCCACAGGCCATGTTATGTTATGTTCTATAGGTGTAGAGTACACCAAATTTGTCCTCTTGTTGCATAGAAATAAATACATAGCTGTTGTAGCCGAAGGAGACCTTTTCACATTTATCTCAATAATATTAAATATTTACAAATATAAATGCTTCAAGATTCGATCAGCCTCACCTCCCACGCAGAACCAATTCGATATTCAATGCGGTGTAATGATAAGAGATATAAACGTTACGGCCGAATCTATATAACGCGCTTACAATTATCCACCGCAACGAATTTTCAAAATTTACTGTATTTTGACCAGATTATCGAGCAAAGTCGACAATTGAGTGGGATCTTAGCACAGGATGAGCGATTCCTGTGTAGTTGTGTCCCTATCAAGCTATAATGCCGGGGTAACACCATCAGGATTCGGCGAATATTTGCGCTAACGCGACAGGTAGTTCGTCGAATCGCGATGTATTCGGGCAAAAAAATCATAGGATTTCGTCGCGTCATGACATCTACGATATCGCGCCATCGCGACACGAATATTCGCACGATAATGTGGCCTAATCATAAGGAAAAATAATATTATGATAATTGATTGTCAATATAATTATGTTTGAATTATCTCTAAAAAAATACCTCTTTTTAACTCTTCCGGGGAAATACAAAACTGATGCTAGGTTATGTTTTTAAGAAAATCTTACGAAAAAATCTACCATCGAACCCGCGTGTTGCTAGTTAATTACTGATAGAAGATGAGAACAAATCAGAGCTTGAAGCTATTGAATCATGTTGAACAAAACCGAAAGATTAGCTTGAACGGATATTGGCAATCTCACCTTGATCCGCCTGATCCGGACAAATGGTGCGATCCTGAACACTTCTTGTAATGGGCGTTTCTATATTTCTTTGGTGACGTGACTGAAGAGTTCTTTTATGAGATTCTTTCTGTGATTTTACTTCTCAATGTTTTAATTTAGTTAAAGAAGGGTAATGTATAAAGCATATAAGGGTAATTTTTAATTAACTATTCGTCTATAAATAGTTCTCGAAGCAAAATTGTTTCATTTCTAGCGCCCATGAAATTTTTCCACTAGCGGTCACCCATCCACATACCGACCGTCGTTGCTTAATTCTGTCCATCACATTGAATTGTCGCGAGCCATTGGGCTACGGAAGCTACTACCATATATTGCAATTAAAATGAACTAAATATTTTTGACATATTCTAAATTGTTTAATGACAACAAAGAGCAATAAAGCAGTAACAATAATAAAATTGTTTAGAAGATTCCTTGGTTTTGGTTACCGAACGTACGTTATACGTACATATTCCTCTGAAATTCAACAGGATTGGAGTTTGTTTTTACTCCTAAGGTGACCTGAAGCGTAGGTGTAGATATGCAGCATTATTTCATTGTCATGTCTGGTAGAGTCAATTTGGTGGCAAAGTCAGTGTTTTAGCGACTTTTAGCGGATGTTAAAAAACAACCTCACAAACGTGTTGAAAATATAACAGAATAACAGTCGTCCACTTCCACCTTAGGTACACGAATATTCTGGCATTATTTCACTGTCGTTACCAGCTGCAATCCCGACATCCGCAGTGTAAACATTCTTAAAGTGCGTGACTTAAAGTTGAGGCGCCCTCAAATCCTGAGAAATCGCGGCTCCAGTCGGCTTTCGACACGTAGGGGAGTGTGGGGGAAGTTGGAAAGGACTAGATGCGATGAAATTGTTAACGTAACGTAACATCACGCATGTATTTCCCTGAAGAGGCTGGCAGAGGGTGGTTGCACCCACTTATCACTACCATGTACCAGGTACCCATACGTTATAGGATAAATAAATGCTATGCACACTAGGCCTAGACCTGTGTCGAGTTTCTGACAAACACAGAGAACATAAGAATTTAAAAAAATTAAAAGATGGCCTCTCTCACCAGCTCTCTAGCTTTCTTAGAGTGCTCACATAATAATCTATAAAAAAACGATAATTTATTTATTTATTTATTCTTTAGTATACCAAAAAGCTTGTACAAAAGGCAGACATAATGCTGATAGCATTATCTAACAGTCGACCACCAACCAAACGACACCTCCTGCAACTTGCGCCGCCTGGTTATCGCCACCCGGATAATTCAGATTGATTTGGCTCAACTCTGAGGAGACAAATTCGATTTACGGCGACCAGCGAGCGAAGCTGAAAAATATTCCACATTCCTTACAACGAGGATTTAGGGCGAGTAGTGGGCTATAGGAGACTTGGATCAGATAACAGCTTGGATTCACAAGATGTGAAAAGATTGAGTTATGATTCGGACACATATTACTAATCTAAGATTCGGACATTGTAAGACAAAAGTTTGTTTCTTCGGAAAACATACTTAGTCGGCACTTATGTGCCGACAGAACTTATGTTCTGTTCAAATATTTCTCTAAATAACTTTTATATTTTTGGAAATTATTTGTATGAAAACAAATGCAGTCAAATGTAAATTTAAATTTTATTTAGATGATTAAAAATCCCTGATTGAGTATACAGGCCCTCAACCTCAGAGGTAATTCGTCGATCGCTGCACGCATAAGCTTTATGTCTATACCAGTCACTGCTTTACTCAGGGATGGTGAGTTCTCCTAAGTATGGGTTTAGTTAGTAAATGTTTCCGTATTTTGGAATCCAATGGGTTTAAGTATGGGCTGGAAGAGGGCCACTTGATGACTTTTGTGTGCTTGACGCTTGTTTTATAAATTTTTTAGTGTCATTCTGTGACAGAACAAATTAGTTAAATGTTACTTACCTATTAGTCAGAAGAACATCGCGAAGAAACCAGCATACCTAAAAGTTCCGTGGGTAGACCATGTCATAGTACAAGAGTGTAAAGTAAGCCAATAATGGGTTGAGATGATGATAAACAAAGAAATTCCACGTAGAATTCAATTTTTACGAGAGTCTGTTTTGACGTAACATATTCCCGTCGACATGACGCCTATTGGCGTAATACAGATTTACCGCGGCTGAGGTAACAAATGCGATTTGTGGCGTAACGGAAAATTCCGTATTTCTGATTTTGTCAAACGTGACCTGTAAATATGGAAAAACAAACTCGGATATTAATATTTTCTTTTTGGCTTAAGCTTTTCACAATATCCGTAAGAAATAGAGATAGTTACTGACAAGTCTTACTTCGAATTTAGAAACTAATTCCGTAACAGCCATATTTATCGTTTATTCTAAAAACCAACGGTTGCCAGCGGTTGCCTGGTTGAGCTGACTAATGCCTGTCACAATCAACAAGGAAAAGTATAGAGTAGGAACGCTCAAACTTTTCAGTTGTAAGAAGCGTTCAGTGTATAACGGATTGTAGCGAAAGTGCGGATACGTAAGTAAGTACAAAAAGAGTTCCAGCTATTCTCCAAAGTATAATCCCAAAGTTGAGACCACACATCCTCAGTTTGTTAAAAAACCACTTCAGAGCCAATCTCAAAAATGTCCTCGCAAAATCTCAAAAATGTCCTCGCAAGAAACCAGTAAGTATTTAGTATCATAGATTTATTTATTTATAGGTAGGTAGTTTTTAAAATTTTTGTAAAATTTACGTATTTGATTTTTCTTTTCTTGCCTACGATTATGAATTTTAATTCTTTTTAGTGACTTTTTGTACCACTTTTATAATGTTTATATTTTTATTTCTTGTTTGATTAGAATACCACCTTCGATGTTTTACTTCGCTTAAAGGTTATCTGGCACAGAATGCTTTAAGCATTACGTCCGCCTTTTGCCCCTCATATTTTATAGGTACAATAAAGATTTAATAAATAAATAAAACTTGCGATAAGCAATACATCTCAGTCATACCGTTTTATACCTGAAGCCATTATAACCGCAATCGGAACGCGAAGTACATCACAATGACATCGGATCAGTCGACATGAATTCTCTCCACGTCCGACGTGTAGCGTAATGTCCCTGACGTTTTAAGAAACAAAACTTGGCTCCGAACGCAACTTGGCTTTGTTTGTGAGGCGCTTGTTCTAGTTACGGCGATGTTTTTGTGATTGCCAGTTACATTTTCATAAAGGCAACTCAAGGATTGCAACATTGTGATCGACTAGAAACCTAACAAAAATTGAGTGGACTATCACTAAAACTAACGATGCCGAATGTTCTCAAGGAAAACAAGCGGACCGACTGTTTATCGGGCCCTTCGAAGACCGGAATTGACCATGAAATTTTGCCGCAATCTTGCAATATACTGCAAGATATCTCGCAAGTTGCTCGTCTATATTTGTTACTGTTACGTTACGTTATCGATACGTTACATTATCAATAGATTTTATTACAACTTAAACAAGTGTGTCACCTCATTAATAGTATAACGTCACATAATAGACGGTACTTGGGCAGGGCAGACGAAAAAAGTGAACAAAGTGCATCGTTTTTATCAAAATAATACGTGATCGCCGTTATATCTTGATTAATTTCTGTGGACACAGTAAGTGTCCGTGTAAGTGGTAATAATATCAAAACTCTTAATTCATCATCACAACCCTTTCTTTGTTCTGTTCTTGTTTCTGTTGGGCATGGGCCTACTCTCAGAATTAAACTCTTACTTACTTATAGTTAACTCGTCCACGGTAAGACACGAGTCTAAGTGGTATCCCATTACAGTGGGTTAAAGAGGGTCGTTTAAACGATTCCGATTGTAAACGATCGCTTCTGGACGAGGCGAGGCCTGTATCCTTTCAGGGTTTAGTTAGAGCTACAGACGCAATTTAGTGTTTTGCTAAATGCCCAGCTGTTTATGCGTATTTTTATATTGCGGCGTGTCTACTTATGTTTTACTTTGAAAGCCGGCTGGTTAACGATAGATACTGGGTTTGAATCCAGGGTTAACCTTTTTGCAATTAACTACAAGTTGCTCTAGGTGAGTCTCGCGAGGATGCTTAAATGGCTTGATTTTTATAATGTTTTCAACGGCGCGTCAAATCAGCACACACAGTATCGCCTGTTTCGGAGTATCTTGATGGACGTTCCCACTCTTGCCTCCCACAACCCCCGAAGCCCACTTTTAATCGCCTCCTACCAATTGGTCAATGTTGAGCACATTGGCCAAATAATAAATTGGCCACCCCATATTGGCAATAACCAAGGTACTGAGCGATTCGAGTCGCAACCATTTGCTCTCTATGACAGAGCAACGTTTACGTTATTAGAGAGCAACGTTTACGTTATGATAATTAAGTCCTCTAATATAGTATGCTGTCAGTACAGCAAGGGTGATTAGAGAAGGCATCGCAAGATATACATGTCCCCTTTGGACGACATAACTTTACCGGTTTGTTATTATTTTCGAACATCTTTCGTTGCGTATCACGTACCAATGTTTCGGATATAGAATCATAAACAAACCGCGCCTATTTCTTTGTTGCTTTCGATAATCCTTATTGCTGGGGTGTAAGGTCGATTTACGGGTGTCGTATACGGGTGTTTCGTTCGCGTTGTCGGTATTTTGTCTGCGTGTCACGTGCTATGCTCCCCGGACGATGCGTGTTCTTCCTTCATCCTCCATAAGGTGTGTGTCGTAGAATTTGTGTCGTAATACTCGTTTATACTAAGGCGAATAAACGAATTTTGAATTACTAGCTTTTGCTCGCGAATTCGTCCGCGTGAAATTCGAGATTTAATAAAATAGCAATAGCAATGTCCGGTAGCAGTCCGAGTTACGTGGATGTTACTTGAAAAAATTGCATATTTCCAAGAAAAAACAAACTATATACATAAAAAACTTGGGATCATATTTCCAGGATGAAAAGTATTTCCTATATTTTCTTTTCGTATACAAAAGTTAAAAAAGTTCAAAAAATAAGTATTGTTTTTTTTTAAATATTTTTTTTTAAAGTTTCTTTACACAACGAAAACATAGTCTCATACAAACTTTTACCAAGGGGGTTAAAGTTTGTATGAAACTTCGTCATTTCTCAAGTTTCATACAAATTTTAACCTCCTTTTTAACCACTAGAGGTCCATAGTATGCTTGCGTTGTTTTGAAGTATGTACCTAAATGTTACCAAATAAAATTGCAAGTAATGTAAGGCAAAGATCATGAGGAATCCTATATCCTTTGAGTTCAACACATTAGTAACTTAAATGACCAACATAATGATCTAAAAAAAAAGAAATATTTTGGAAATGCGCAGTTGGTGTTTGAGATGGATTCAAATAATTTAAGTACCGATAAGTTCAGGTACAAGTCACAGACTTGTACTATACAGTCTGAGTCTGTCAAGTACGTTTCTACCCTTTTACTGCCTTAAATGCCTTGGGTCTCGCTCAGCGAGGTGTCCGCTAGTGGAACCAGAGCCTTATCCCTCGTTATTCTTTACGTTGTTCATATCGGCGCGGCGTTACCGTGACAAAGCTGGTATTATTAAACGTATGAGCATCATTAGTGGGCGCGGCGACAGATATTGGTATCGACTTTGTGTATGTGGAAATACGTGATCTTAATTTCAGCTAGAATTTTCCATTGCTACGTTATGCGAGTGTCTAGGAATTGTACTGCAGCAAAAACCAGTAATGTTTAAAAGATATAGTATTAGCACAATATAGAAAGTCTCTCTATACTGTGGACGTAGGTAGGTATTGTTAATTTAGTTTTAGTTCATAAAAAAACAAGAAAAATATTATTTATTTATTTTATTTAGTAATTTTGCACACATTTAACATAGCAGTAATATTCAATACAGAAATAGGTGTACAGGGAATCTACTTATTTCATTTCGAAATGTCTTCAAGTAGATCCAACAAAAGAATTAAAGACGCAACCCTCAAGACGTCTCTCAGCTGTAGCTCTGGGAAACCCGTGCCCCGGAGCCCTCCCGTAGCGTCGGAGTAGGCCGCCGAGTGGGTTTTAGTGGGTGAAAGTACACATATCCCGGCGTCGCTCCCACGACGTGCGGGTACCTTTTGAAGGTTTCCCACTCGTTAAACATAAAAAAAATATGTGGTCTGTAACGTTAATTTTATTAGTAACCTCTTGGTAACCTAATTCTGTATATAATTGGGAAATAGAGTTAGGTAACCAAGAGTTACCTAACTCTTTAGAGAAGAGTGTGATTCATAGACTACAGAAAGTAGAATTCATAGAGTTTGTATTTATTCGATTAATTGCTAACCTAAATGTTTCATTACCTAATGTATTTACATCACAATCTCATAGAGATTAACAGCGCTTGTTCTTTTGAATGTAGCTTTTTAGTTTCCTCCGCTCCGGTCCTAGTGAAGGTAATGTAATTGCAGCCATAACGGCATTGGCTTCCCCTTCCGATTTCCTCTAAACGTGGATACATAAAAGCGAAATCTTTTTAGAGCTCGATAATCGTCCCGGCTAAGCATCTGCCACTTTGGCAAATTATTGGGAGATTCCCAGGAAAAAAGTTGTCACCCTCACAGAGGGTAGCGTATTTGATAGCGTGATTTTCTCCGGCGTACGGAAAATGTTAAATTACAGCCGAAATGAAAGATAATATGCCTCCCTCTTAACGGGCAAAAGTTACTCCGATTTGCATGGGGAAAAAAGTTCATGTCCCGAAAGATTTTGAAATTTCACCCGGAGGGCGTCGAAACTTCCCGGTTTTACGTTATTTATTCATGGTTTTACTACCGGAGTCTTGGTGTTCAGTTCATTTATATTTAGATGATCGCTGATTTAAATAAGAGTGTATGCAACTTTCGTTTAAGAAAGAAACCCTTGGGAGTTGGGTTTAAATAAGTTTCCGTCTGCCGTGCGTTTTGTTCGAGATACCTCAGGGTACGTTCTATCGTGTATACTGTATTGTCTATTGATGTTTACAAAATTTTTAATAATGATGACTTTTTGAAAACAGCATCTAAGTGAGTGATATTCATCCAATCCATAGTATGATACTAATATATACAATACTTTTGATTTGTTCCACAGGCTTTAACGAAGGGTAGGTACGTTGAAAAGAAAACAAATTATATTGAGTTCAAATCGAACAATTTATTTTAAACTAATACGAACGCATAGTAGAATTTACGATATATATTTAATAATATTAATGGTATAATAACAGAACATTGACAATAAAGCGATAACTTAGTTCACCAACATTTGATAAAGCCATAGTGATTGCAATCGAACATTATGTACAAACGGACAGCCGATCTCCAAACATCAAACATTATTCACATGTCAAAGTATTAAAGCTATTTAGATCATAGATCAGGGCCAGAAACCAGGCTTATTCTAAAACATTTTACAATAAAAACAGTCACTTAATTTGTACAAAAAATATAATAATCAAGACCTCAGTTGTGTTAGCTAATTATAACTCACTAAGCTTTAAACTGGTAGATTAAACAATGGTAGCGAAATGGTTATAAGTAAAGAAATGAAGAGGAATTGACCAATAATTTATACAGAAAATTTGTCGATACAATAATTCAATTATTATATAATTAAATTGTGTAACTGCAATAGACGTAATCAAGATCCATGTTTTGTTGGATGATGGATGGGAACTAATTCTTATAATTGTAATGTACGAGTTCTTATTATAGAATAGTTGAGAATAGTAGAATTTACTAATAAATTTATATATTTAACCTCTATGGGGTGTTCCAGATTGACTTATTCTCAACATACTTAAATCTATTTTCTCTGTTTGTTCTTGCTCACATAAAAATATATCATTATCAAAAAATAATTGTTTTGCTGTAATGAAACGATGTAAAACTGAAGCATAAATAGATAATACTTCAGAAGTCAGAACAGATATGAAACAGCAGTAGTCAAGTCATCAATCCAAAGTAAATAATCATGGACTACTTATAGATGAGAAATGCCGTACAGTTTTACCATGAAAACTAAAAGATATGAATATCACAATGATATTATTGATAAAGTTAGTTTTTAAACTTATACAACATGAAGATTACGTACTCGTAATGTAAGCAAAATAACAATACTTAGGCAAGTTAAAAAGGTGCACCTGTGCTTAAACATTAAATAAAAACTTTTTAGAAATTAAAAGTTTGAAATCATGATGATAAGATAATTATACCTACTCGTAAATCGTACTTTATATTTTATTTGGTTTCAGTTCTGAAGAAACTTTGCTTATTGACCCACTTGTTCTTTAAGGTTCGCGATATTACTTGGCAACTTTGAATTCTATTATTTTCATCAAATTGATCACAATACTTTAGCTCGTTTCTCGTAAACACTCACTATACAAGTATCTTAGCTCAGTTTAATCATGAAGCAAACTAAGCAATTGCGACTAATCATCCTATTTTATTAGAAGGACATTAAAATAAAGAGTTAGAACATTAAGTGACTGCAATATTTTTATAACAAGTTTAGTGCTTGCGCGAATTAAGAAGACATGTCGCGCAATGCCTTGAATTTATAGACAAGGGAAGACAGAGGAAGACTCTTGATATTGCATTGATATTTTACAATAGATTTTATGAAGGCTACTGTAATTATGGCTCGTCAAAATCACGACGAAATGGTCGGGTTAACGCAATCTTTCGCCAGGTTCATGTTAAATTTTGCATTGGAGAATCATATTGAATTTTCAAGTGAAGGCTTAAACTTTTATGCGAATTGGTACTGAAATATTCTGATTCAAGACGAGGTCTGAGTGGCTTGCGGAATCGACGATTTATTATGTTAAATTTTATTCAGTATTCAAACTTCAGTATGATTGTGGAGTCCAGTAACCCGACCGATAGTCTATAAAAGTATAAATATGAGCAGAAATATAACTATAACAAAGTTATTTGATCGTTATTCGTTGCATAACATCTATGTACACAAGAGTTACAATAATAATCTAATACGATCTTTCATTAAAAATATATTTCAGAGCGGAACTAGAAGCTTTCTCAAGGCTTAGAAAAATACAGTGGTAACCTCATTAGATTAGTGCCAAAGCTTTTTTTGTATAAATACGAGTATATCTAGAGTACAAAAACAGTCTCCAGATTAAATTCGGTAACGTAGTTTATTGATACGATCTATTCAGATTTTTTAACACCATAAGTACAAGAGTTTGTACTCTAAAGCATTTTTAACAGCATTATTTTTACTAGTGCTCAAAAATCACTAATTTCAGGGTCAGTGTCGGCGTATTTGCATGTAAAAGGGTTCCTTAGCCATGAACAGAAGGAGCGGTCACTGTGTTGTTTATATTTAGCGGTTGTGTGTTTCTTTGCATGAGCTCTCGCGACGGCGGCTCGACGAGTTGGATAGGAATCTAATGAAGATGCATCGGAATCTCTCGGCACTGAATCGTAGCCTGATTCCGCACGTCTTGACGTGGCAGCTGGACTGTGCTTGCCTGTCCTAGGTGTTGATTCATGTCCGCTATCATAACCATCTGGTTTCGAACTCGCAACAACTCTCGCTACAACTTTGTCGTTTTTATCGCTCTTTTCTGATCTCGGTTCTGCTGTAACAACGGGAGGTGTGACTTCTAGATGTAAATTTGATTTTAATTCCCTAAAAGTGTTTGACGGCGCTCCGTTCCCAGGTTGCCGTTTTTCTTCTCGTAAGTTAGGATCCGATGCCCCATCTGGGTGTCTCAGTGAAGCTATTCGTGCGCCAGTTATATCGTTTCCCCGGTATCTTTCGAACGGCCCATAAGAATCATTGTGAATGATATCTAAGTCATGAAATGCATCACATTCTTCTACAGCACTGCCAGGTCTTGACATTGTTCTTTTGCAACTATCACATATTTTATCACTAGGTCTATAAGCGGGCTCACTATACACAGATCCATCACCGTGATAGTCTTCAGTGTCTCTAACATTACATAATGATAACGATTGAAACTGTGGAGCAATTTTAGATGTTGTAGATATATCGTTGCCATCTAAAACTCTACGAGAACCATAAAGTTCACTTAGCCCTATAATATCATCTATTCTAGACCTGGATGAAGGTAAGCTCTGATGTGGAATATCTGGCATAGGATCACATGTGTAGTTTTCTGGAAAAAATGCCATGGCTTGTCTAAGGTATGCTTCATTTCTTATTTGTCTTTCAACTTCACTATATAACGATAATGTGTCAGTAAATGTGGATGCAACCGTAAGATTTTCTTGACTTAAGATTCTCAGGGGATGGTTTTCACTATCATCTTGATTCATATCCCCGTATGGATTATCTATTAATCCCATACAATAAGCTATATCTTCTTCTGTTACTTGAAGACAACTATCCTGCATAGGAACTGGTTCTAGTGGTTCTTCTACTTCAATAATTTCTAATATTTCATCTTCTTCATCTACTGCAGCTCTACTCATACCATGCTGATCAATATCTCTGCTGTGAATTGAAACTAAATCATCGTCCATCCTTAACCTCTCTTTGTATTTACTATCTAAACTTTCCATTGACACTTCTCTACTGCTAAGACTACTAGGTTGTATTAAGGGCAAGGCTGGAGGTATTTCTGCTAGTTCTTCACTATCGTCATCTTCATCTGGGTCATTTTTCGGTGCACTTTTATAGTTAGGGTTTCTTTGCAAACTGTAATCAGGTGGACCAACATTCTCTTCTTCTATTGCCATTCCTTTAGACCCAGCCTTTAAACCTGTCCGTATAGTTGATTCTTCAACATGTATTCGTCTTGTTGATTCTTTCGTCAACTCCATGCGATGCAGATCGGGCTCGTCAGATAATCTTAAATTAGGGTCTTTGTAGACTGGTGTGGCTTTATGGCTTGGTGAATTATGTTTAGATTTGTTTATTTGAGACGTTTGATTTTCAACCCATTTTCTTATCATATTTTTCTTGTGACTGTCCATATATCCATACCCTAAGTTCTCGCTTGCGTGTGTACTCAGCACACCAACTTGTAATGGTACTGGATTGGGTTGTACTGAAGCTGATTCAAACTGTTGTGATACTTTTGGTTCTTGCATTGGTCCGTCAATCCAAGTTTCTCTTTTACAGCTTTGTGTATCCTTAATTATGTGACGTGCTTCGACCAATTTAGACTTTGATATTCGAGGGCCATCAATCCATTGTTCATCGCTATTATTTTTCCCGTCATCAGAAAATTGTTTAGGAAGCGTCTTTTTGATCGGTGTAGCCTTTGAAGCAGCAGAATGGACCGGTGAGGACTTAGGTGAGTAAGTTGGTTGTATAATGGACTTGAAGGGAGATGATTTTGGAGATGAATGCAATTTATGGATTGGACTTTTTTCTTCGACAACTTTTGAAAGTGATGATTTATGCCTTTGTTCCGCTGCGGAACCCCTTAAGGCTTTGCTGAGTACACATCGATTGTCGCCGGAATTAATATGAGGTATATAAACTGGCGGATGCTCCCCATCAGTAGCATCATCTAAAGGACCTACGTAAATAACCGTGTCTGCAGACAAATCACTACTAGAAGGGTCTGGTTCACTGCTACTTGGCTTGGATGCATCTTCTCCAGAGCTTCCTCCGGACCCAGCGTTATTATTCGAACTATATTTTACTTTCCTACGCCTAAGTCTATGTATCCTTGATGCTAGTTGTAATGTTGTGAGCGTGTCAGAGTAGTTTTGAACATTAGGTGATACGTGAACTATCATTGCTGTATGACAAGTTAGCGAACCGAGGCACTCTTTTAACACATGAGTGAGGTTATGGTCACGGTATGGGAGGTGTCTTTGACCATTAAAAATAGCTAGTAAAATATTTCCTAATCCAGACAGGGGAATTCCTCCATTGCTTTTTCCACGCTCGGAGTTACCTAAATCTATTAGGTGTAGTCTGCTTCGACCTCCAGCAACTGCAATGAAAAATATAAATTTATTAGAATTACTACCTTTAATTAATTTAATTACTCTTTTTTTTTCATATACTAATCATTACTATGTCAACTATACAACTAACAAGGTCTCTCTTACAAAGTGTTAGTCTTGCCCCATGTGTTAGTACTATCCCAACTCACTGTACTTTGCTTGATTCAACCAAATTTAACGAAGCGATTTTATTTCACTATAAAAGTGAATTTATGAAGTGAGTTTTAAGCGCATGGAAGGTATCGCTAACCGAGCTGAATCTAGACCGCACCAAATACGAAAACAGAAGCCATTAAAAATATTTATTTCCCTGCGAAAGCTAAGCACACAACTCCTAGGGCTGATTGTGCCGAAGAAAAGTTACGAAAATGTTTTCATGGCGCTTTAGACTTAAGAAGGCGTCTTAACGAATAAAACTGTTTGCATTAAAATTAACGAGGATCCTTTTCCTTTATGCTAATTACTTTCAACCACATTTAGTCCAGAATTCTAGTTCGTAATTACTTCGATTTCATATTCATAAATACTATGTATGACTGAAAGTAAGGATAAGAACTCACGGAGTGATATTGTCTCGGGCCCACAGCGTTGGTACCTGCGGTTTTATTTCTAAACTCACGAGAATGGTTAGTTGCGCGGTTGCGCAGCCGTTGCGGTTCAGATCATCACCCGCAAACGTGATTATTAACCAAAACGAGCTGTTTTGTTATACTTACATCACAGAAGAATTAAGAAAAGAAAACCCGTAAATATTATAAAAAACAAAAAAGAACCGGCGTCGCCCGACAACCGATCACAGAGCACGCGGGCGCAACCCGCCGAGGCTGCGGGCACAAAGTAGATATACTTTGTGCTGCGGGTGACCGCGGCCCGCGCGATTCTACTAGTTTCCCGTCGGTGCAGCGGAATCCGCAAGCAACGACGTACACCGCGGACGTGAAACGCGTCGTTAGATGTGCTTTTATTTTTTATATCTGCATTCTACAGAAGGTGCGGGCCCGCAACTGCGGCGGACGCGGGTAAAAACCGCTTCGTGAGTTCTTAGCCTAAGAATCAGAATCAGCTACTGACAGATAGTCCTTTTAATTGTTACGTTAGTTTTTAATGTCTAGTCAGTTATTGTTAGCGTCTACCTAAGACTAAGACGGGTGCCTCTATATTAGTATCTAGATTCAATATTTACCTGCACCCTTCCCTCCAACACTGTACTGGTAAACATGCAGCGTGTAGAGCAAGTGGCTGTCCTTCCCTTCCTCCTTCGCTCCCCGCGTGGCCAAGGCGGCGTCCAGGTAGAAGGCAGCCTTCTCAGCGCTGTGGACCCTCAGCTCTGACTGGTTTTGGAGGTGTGTGCCGAACAGGGGGTCGTCGCGCAGGTATACTCCAGGAGACTGCTCCGTATCTGTTGCAACAAATCCACATTCATCATATTTCTAATCTCAATCAAGAATGCGAAAGAGCTCCAAACATTGATAGGTCTTGAGGAATATACAATATTCAAGCTACGAATAAGTTTGATTCAATGAACTGGCAACCGGCACGAACCAACAACTTTTTCTAAGCTATGTGCTATTATGAAATTAAATTTTATCTGTTGTAACGTTTAAGGAATGACTGAGAGGTCTCTAGAATTTTCTTAAAGTCATATGAAATCTACCAATCCGCACTTGGCCAGCGTGGTGGATTATGGCTTAACCCCTCCCACACCAAGAGGAGACACCTGCCCAGCAGTTAAATTAAATGTCATCTGTTGTAACGTTTAAGGAATGCCTGAGAGGTCTCTAGAATTTTCTCAAAGGCATATGAAATCCACCAATCTGCACTTGGTCAGCGTGGTGGATTATGGCTTAACCTCCATAGCAAGAGAAGATACGTGCCCAGCAATGGAACACAGACCGAGTTGTGGTGCTTTACCAAAAGCTAAGCTTACCATTCTGATAAGGCGCGAGCAGGTCTCGTATCTGATTAGTGTTAGTGCACAGCTCGACGGCCGACACCCGCACAGAGAAGCGCGTGCCGCACTTGTGCCGCTGCTCCGCGATGCCCCGGAACAGCCAGGATATCGCGCAGGGGATCGCCCCCATCGTCCCGGCCGCGTCCGGTCGCCCCAGCATAGTGTACGACTTGCCTGCAACAGATAAGAAAATGAAATTCAGAAATTATAAGCTACTACTAAGTCCAATAGTTTCCTATCAAAATATATAGCAAAGATATGAAGAAAGGGGGGGAAAGGGTTTAACCCATAAGCCACTGTATCTTTTGTACCAAATGAATCGTGAGTAGTAGTAGTAGTAGCATACTGCGATTATATTAAAAAACTTAACATTTCTTGATATAAAGAAAATAAATACATTAGTCTGCATAGTATAAACCTGCAAGGACTGACATTAAAAAAAGGGTCAGCATTAGCGAAGGCACACCGCGAGCGCTGCCGCGTTGATTCGAAAATGCTGCACCGTTTTCAGCTGGCAGTTAACAAGTGGACGATAGGATTAAATCTTCCAAAAGTAGAATTTTCTATCTCATACGCAAAGTCTCTTCTGCGGTTTACCTCATACCTAGACATAGGGATAGTTTGGTTGGGGGATGAATTTACAAATGCAGGAATGCCAGTTAATTTCAACAGGATTTAGTTTAATACTCCATGAAATATAATCATGATATAACAAGTTTCACCCCTCAGACATGTATCAGAGTTTAGACAGGCGTAGCAAACAAATCAAATCTCGTACAATTCGTACGTTATAGTGGTATTTGTTTAGCATTGTACAAGCATAACTCTGTATAATTAAACGTTAAGGGTGTTCCGACGTTTACTAAATCCAATTGGGTTCGGATCGGATAATGTCACGTTGAAACACAGTGACAATGGTAGCAATTTTGTTGTCATTACCTACTTTGTTTATTCTGAAAACTAGACTTAAGTTGTAAATTATACAGCAAAAATTGCAACTCTATAACTGAAATACAAATAATTCCTACGAGAATTTATATGTACAAAAGTTTAAGGTATCTAGTAAATAATAAATTACGAAACTGCGTTTTCCAAATAATCAAATTCTCGTTGATGAGTCTAGAGACTCCCTTTTCAGTTAGTTGGATCGACAATCCCCAAAATAAGCGGGATGTTGCATTAATCCAGGTTTCTGCGAGACGCGGTGCTCTCAGGAAACTTCATTTAACTGAAGCTTTCATTTAATTTACATTTAAAGCCGTAATCCTCGCAGTAAGCCTTTAGTGTCAGTTGAAAGGCCGCACGTTTTATTGCCTTATTGTGTTAAAATGAAATTTTAGCCCGCCTTGTAACACTTCTTCAGAATTTAGGTGGATGAAATGTTTTATGACTCGTTACTTAAGCGTTTAAGATCGATGACATGATTTCGCAGGAAGTTAATTAACTTCTTACGCAGCGCAAACATTAAAAAATAAAAAAGGTTTTATCTCATTTAAGAGGTTTAATAGAAAATAGTTGAATTGATTCAGTAGAGACCGATGATATTCGGATATTTAAATAAATGTACCGCATGACTGCAATCACGATTCGAATTCACGATAAAAAAACATTGGTCTCCTGAGTAAGTTGGTAAGCTGGGACATAGTGGCCCTCGAATGGAAGTCGTGTAGAATAATGGATGGAGCCAGATTGATTATTGTTTCTTATTCTAACGAACTATCTAATGTTTAACTTAACCGTAAAGGTTAAGTTAAGTCGTGGATAGTTCCTATTAATGCCTTATATCGGATTTTGAAATTGAAACATTATTTCCGCTTTAATTACTTTAAGGCTATTTTTTTATCATCTTTGTGATCCACATAGGTCTCTCCTAAAGAGCATCTCCGGTCCTGTGTCTTCTGAATCGAACCATTATTCCAGCATTGATCCAGACACCCTAACGAAAGCACGGTGTGCATTTATCGGCTGTAAGAAAAATATAACCTTGGTGCTCCTAAAGTTCGGTTACCTAAAAAGGTGGTCCCATTCGTAAACAAAAAAGTACAACAAATAACAAAATAACTTATTTATCCACTGGACTACCCTTTTCGTTACCTGAGTGTTAAATATTGACTTTACTCGTCACGAACTAAAGTAGCTACGAGTAGGTACAATCTCGTTTGCCATCTTACGAGTATATCCATAAAAACCTTTATTACCCAGCGCGTCGTGCGAGCTAGTCCCACCTTAGTATTTATTAAACTTTCAATTAAGTGCTGCGGCTTCTCGCGTTTGGATGCAAATCCCAAGTCGAGAAAGTTCCCGCCTGTGGTCTTGATAAATAGTGGAGCAGTCTGCCATGTGCTCGAATTAGAACTTCGGTTTATTTGCAGCGGAAACTTCAATATTTGCCAGTTTTCCAGATGCAACTGTTCCTACTTGCGAGTGGATTCGGAGTGGCATTGAATTTTAATTCGGCTGACGATGAGTCTTATTAAAAGTTGTTACTTTATGGTCGGTTCCATAATCTAACTATTCGTGGATTTGGTTCGTGATAAACAGGCTGTTTTGTAAATGTTGAGTACCGTTTTAAGTACATGTGTATACACAGTTCGGCATTCTGATCACATTTGTGATTTTTTATTGCAAGTATGTGCAATAATTATTGGAGGGCAGCATGCTTACTTCATTTATCATACCAGAATTACCCTCTTATTCATTAATTACATTACATTAATAAGCCTATACTACCCTCCTAACCATATTTTTTCTGTTAGTAATATAAAAAGCGAACAACAAAACTCCTTTTACATAGCAACTTTTAACACTTTGACATTGAGATCACCAGAAAACCTACAAGAACTAGAATTTGCCATCGAACACATAAAATGGAACATCATTGGACTGAGTGAAGTAAGACGAGTAGGTGAAGGTATTGAAGAACACAACCACTTCATCTTTTACCACAAAGGCGAAACACCTGGAAGATACGGCGTAGGATTTCTAATAAAAAGAGAACTAAAAGAATGCATCGAAGAAATAGTTGGCATATCCGAAAGGATTGCCATTCTGAATATTAAAATTCCAAACTATGGAGAGAAGTGGTCCATAGTGCAGATATACTCACCAACAGAGCAAAGTAGTAATACTGAAATTGAGGCGTTCTACATGTCCCTAAATACTGCCTTACAAACACGTACGTACAAAAATTGCATAGTTATGGGAGATTTCAACGCTAGAGTTGGTACCCAGAGAGATGGCGAGGAATTAGTCCTAGGACCACACTGCACAGGCAAAAGAACAAGGAATGGACAAAAATTAATGGAACTGGCATTCGAAAATAACTTGAAAATCCTCAACAGTCTATACAAGAAGAGAGCTGCAAGAAGATGGACTTGGATCTCACCTGACGGACATTATCAAAACGAAATCGACTACATTCTAACAAACAAAAGCACAATGTTCGAGGACTGCAGCGTTATTAACAACCTCAACTTCAATAGTAACCACCGAATGGTAAGGGCAAAGCTCAACATAAAAGAAGCTATAAGAAAAAGCAGACCATTCAAAATTAAATCAGGTTACAAGGCCGAAATTTCAACTGCTGGTATAAAGGAAGCATTAGAACTTCTTGAACCAAAGACCCTGCAACAACTTAATACACAAGAAAAATACAACTTCTTACATAAAATACTAACAACTAGATCAAGTATTACACAAGAAAATGAACAAAGCAGAAAGTTTAAGATGTCGGATAGGGTACTAGAACTTTTAACGAAGAGAGCGAATTTAATAAGTACAAAAACTAAAACAAAAGCTTCCAGGAAAGAAATAGGTGATTTAAGCAAGGAAATAAAACAATATATGAGGAGAGATAGAGCACAACTTAGACACAAAACTTTCGTAAAATATATCAATGAAACTGGGGGTATTAAAAAAGCTATCAAGCACCTTAAAGAAAAGACAGAGTGGATACCAAGCCTAAAGGACAAAACAGCTAAAAAAGTCACTAAAAGACCAGAGATAATATCTACTGCAACAACATTTTATAAAAAATTGTACTCGAAGAACAGTGCTACCAAAGAAACATATCATTGTGAACACGAAACAAACATAGTACCTTCAATACTGACTAAAGAAGTGGAAAAAGCAATTGACACGCTGAAGAGAGACAAAGCTCCTGGACCGGACCAAATTAGCAGTGACACGCTTTTAGCTTGTAAAAAGTCAATCTTGCCAATTCTCACACTCATATTCAACGATATACTCCAAAACGAAATTATACCAATACAGTGGACAAAATCTACAATAGTCCTGATACATAAGAAAGGTGACAAACACGACATTACCAACTACAGACCAATCAGCTTAATGTCTCACATCTACAAAGTATTCGCGAAAATCATCCTAAACCGATTGACAACAACGCTAGATGAAAACCAACCACGAGAACAAGCTGGTTTTAGAAGTGGATATTCAACCATAGATCATATTCATGTGGTCAGACAAGTCTTCGAGAAATACAAAGAATATAATGTACCATTTTACTGCTGTTTCGTTGACTATTGTAAGGCTTTTGATACTATAGAACACGACAAAATCTGGCTAAGTTTGAAAAATCAAGGAGTTGAAAACAAATACATAAAACTAATAAGAAGCGTTTATGCCAACTGCACAGCGAAAATAAAATTAGAAAAAGAGGGAGATGAAATAAAAATACAGAGAGGCGTGCGCCAAGGCGACCCTCTGTCTCCAAAACTCTTCACAGCGGTACTCGAAGAAGTGTTTCGCAAATTGAATTGGGACGAATATGGTCTGAACGTAAACGGCGAAAACTTGTCTCACTTAAGGTTTGCTGACGACATCGTTTTATTCGCTTCCAATATACAACACCTACAAAAAATGCTGCAGGACTTAGAGAGAGAGAGCCACATGGTAGGCCTAGCTATGAACCTATCTAAAACCAAAGTAATGACAAATGCCATAGAAGAACCCATCACGTTGAATAACGAGCCCATAGAATATGTACAAGATTATATATACCTAGGACAGTTGATATCCCCAAATAACCAGATGACAAAAGAATTACAAAGAAGAATAGGAAATGCTTGGAAATGCTATTGGAATCTGAAGGAAGTAATGAAAAACGGAGAAACGAATATGTATATCAAAAGAAGGTTATATAACACCTGCATTCTACCGGTTCTTACGTATGGATGTCAGACGTGGGCACTTACAAAAACACAAGCAAGCAAACTAGCTACTTGCCAAACAGCGATGGAAAGGAGTATGCTTAACATAAGGAAAACACAAAGAATAAGAAACCTGACAATAAGAAAATCTACCAAAATTCGAGATGTCATACCAACAATAAGAAAGCTAAAATGGCGATGGACAGGACACGTCATAAGGGGCATAGAAAAATGGAATAGGACCATTACATTTTGGCACCCCAAAGAGTACAAAAGGAAAAGGGGAAGACAATTTCGAAGATGGGAAGACGACATAAAAGCTGTAGCAGGAAAAACATGGACTAGAACCGCAAATGATAGAACAGAATGGAAAGAACTGGAGGAGGCCTATGCCGAAACAGGCAAACAGACCGAGCTGTCGATGTCGATTAACTTAGATGTAGATTAATTTAATATCCTTTGTAATTTTAGGTATAGTTTGGTCTGAATAAAGGCTTATATTATTATTATTATTATTATTATTAATAAGCCTATTATATTTATATAGAAATTCGTCACTTTCTGTCAAATTCTGAATTGAGCAAATATGTAGTTGATAAAGAAGAGAAGACACTGTATAGCTAAAATAGTGTTATTAATTTGTTATGAATGAGGGTTAGGCTTTCCATACACGATCGACTTTCTATTTTGCCCAGCGTGAGTAGGAATAGTTCAGAAATATAATTCCTTTCACATAAACTTGTTAATACATTTCATTGGCAAGGCCGGACCCAGAGGATCTGAGGTTCGTCAGCCGGTGACTCGCCGTCACGCGAAGATGTCAAATATCATTCTTCTTCTTCTTCTTTTGCTTCTTTATTTAAATGTATCAATCGATAAGTAGTGCAATTTTTGATTCGCTGCGACCCATAGACGTTCCACTGCTGGGCACGGGTCTCCCCCACAGACATAGCTGCGGGAGGTCTAGAGCATACTCCACCATGCTGCTCCAATGCGGATTGGTGGAGGGGTTAGTGGCCAACCCAGTGTTTAATAAATTATTGTAATTTTTGATTACACGTTTTTATCATAACGATTAAAATGTATTCTATAAAGGTTATATTTTCAATATGATTTTTATGCAAACTTGACCCACAGCGAACGCCTGGCTAAGTCTAGGCTATGTAGTTTCCCGCTAAAGTTGCAGGCCCGTTCGTTATAGCTCCCAAAGTTCCGGTAACTGCACTATTTGCGGTTCCCGGTTTTAAGTTTGGCGAAATCAGATTTTATGATCAGCGCGGGAATAGCTTTTGCGGCGCTAAATGAGCTCCCACGCTCATTTTATACGGTTTTGAGATAAGTTTTAGTCTAAAGCGTTCTATTGTAGAAGACTGTGAGAAAGTGATTATCTGCCAAATGTAATTGCGAGGCACTTTGCAATTTCGAAGCTCAAACTATTTCTCTGGTTTGAGAATAGTAGATATTTTATGATAGAATTACGTTAAGTAACGTTGTCGCAGGCTGGTGTTTGGCTGCAACCTATTGTTCTTCCCAGTAGTCTCTACTTACACCTGAGGAGACTTGGAGTGTACCAACTCCACTAAGCAGTTCAGCTGCGAATTGACGGTTAATGTCAAATTCGATTGTTGAAAGTTCTTAGGCCGTCCAAAGGTCTCAAAGGGATTCCCCCAAAGGGGTTGGCAGAGGTCTGTAGTTGACAACAGTTATGTTTAGGTCCCATGTAATAGTGCTTTTGCTATCTCAAATCTCCAGACTCCGATCTACTACTGGGAATTTACAAGTAAGAAAAACACAATAATACTTCTCTCGATCCGGGAATCGAACTCAGGACCATCAGCAGTCATAATTACAACCACCACCAATAAGGCAGTTACATTTTAGTTTACAAGTTTTTAACTAAGACTTGTCGTTAAGGATCTACACCAGCGTCACCTGTAGAACGCTTTTTTGTGAAACCATATTGTTTTTCATGACAATATTTAGAGTTATAATGTGCTAAAGACAGCGGTGTACATAACAGTTTGTAACTGACTTGTATGGGGTAAGTAACCTTGATTGTATAATGTTAAAGGTAGTAATAATATAAAAAATATAAGAGAGTAATAGTCTCGGAAAACGAAGTATTGGCCGCCCCCCGACGAGGTGGACTGACGACCTGAAGAGGACAGCGGGAAACCGTTGGATTCAGAGGGCGCAGGATCGGGAGGAGTGGCGACGATTGAGGGAGGCCTATGTCCAGCAGTGGACCCAGAAAGGCTGATGGATGGAAAGGTAGTAATTACCAAGTCCTGCGTGTCCAAAGCAGAAGAGGCAACCGTCGGTGCCGTTGATGACAGCATGGATGACGTCAGTGAGCGCACTCGAACAGATCTCCGTCTGAAACAAAATGGAGTTTTTACCACAGATGTATAAAGGTATGTTGTGACGACCGATTGTCGTTTCTTGGTTTGTAAGAAAAAATAGAGTGAACTACTCAATTTGTGCGTTTGCTTTTAAAGCGGTTATAGACGTAGTAAAGACATCAGCTCTAACTCGAAATGATGTCAGAGCTGATGTATACCTCAGTACCTAATGGAATAATATGGTTTGATTGATTTCGAAAGTTTTTTTACTTCTACAAGTTACATTTTTGACTAATTACTTTACAAGATATAATGCTATTAATTTTCAATGCAAATATAAACCTTTTGAAATTCACAAGGTACTAGTTTAACGTGTTCTTATCTAAGTTGACTAACAGATTCTCACTTTGTCGAAACGGTCAACGGATTAGGAATGTGTAGTTTCTTTCTGTAAATAAATAGAATGAGTCGGATTTTGTTAATAAATTAACACAGTGCGTTCAGACCAGTAGACCACCTCGATAGATCTTCTTATTATAAGAAAATTTAAAATAAATTCAGGTAAGACAAATTCTTAGGGTGGTGAAAAGCTTATCCAAATCGTGGGAAAATGAAGTCCAACACCGAAAACATGATAAAATCTAAAGTAGATGGAAGGTGTGCATAATGTTTTGAATAATTTAAATGTTATCCGGCACTTACAAAGTACCTGGAGCCGAAATCCGAAAGCCTTGCTAAGCACGCTTCCATGGTGTTTTCTTTACCGAGCGAGGGTTCCCAGATAATTAAACGGACTTATGCTGTAAGCGCTGAGATTAGATTTGAGGGGTCCTATGAGTTTTGACTATATGGGACATTCTTAACTAGAAATCTATACATAATAATATAATAAACGTCTAACGTGTCCGCGTCTGTAAATTAAATAAATCTAGAAAAAAAAACTATCAGGGAATAAGTAATCGACACAGATTCCGAAAATATTTTTTTCGAATTTATTGTCTTTCTGTCTGTCCCGATGGAATCAAAAACGACCGATCCGAGATGAAGTTTGAAGAACAGAATTCGACTAACAAGAAGGCTTATAGCAGGTTCTAATAAGATGTTGCGAAGGAAATTTTAGTTGTGGTGGAACAACATAAAGCAGAACTAGAAATATCTCTACATGAAAACACACGTAAAACATAACTCTTGTATTGGAAGGAATGGGCAGAGAAGTGTAATATATTCATTTTTACCAGAGGTTACATTGCCATACGCCAGACAAAAATCCAAAATCCTTGCTACTACTGGAAATTTCAGGTTTTTCGAACGAAACAATAATTTGCCCAACCCGGGGACCAAACCCATGCCATCACAGACACGCTTGTAACCAATGAGGAAGTTTACAGATTACCTAATGATTTCTCAATATTACGTTGACATAATAACCGTTACACCTGTCCCACATTAAATCATTGTATCTCGATATGGTCACCCTAACTCGGGGATTCGCAACTAGGTGCGGAAATATTGAAATTGTTTTGAATGAAAATTTTAATGAGCATCCCTCCGGTCGCTAATTGGAAACGCTTAGGCTATCACTCCGAGAGTGTTTTATCGAATTTGACACGGCTTTTACAAATATTTAGTTGTTTCTCCTTTTATAATAAAATACCATGATTAAATTTAAATAAGTAATATGTTTTTTTTTAAATTTTATAATGACAATAAAGTGAAATAAAGGTTACTTAATCAGATGTTTGGTGCGATGTATCTCCAGCTACACTTGTTCAATAATAATGTAATGTGATCAAATTATAAAAATTGTAAAATTTTGAAAAGAGTAAATACCGAGTTTCTTGCCGTGTTCTTCTCGGTAGCATCAACTTTGTGAACCGGCGGTAAATAAAACATGTTATGACGTTCATTAAGCGTATACAAAATACCATATAATGAAAAATAAATGAATCTGAATCTGAATCTGATCAAATTTTTGTACCTTTTGCTTTCCTTGTGTGACTTATAGATTGTGATGTCATCGAAATTTCTTTTTCACTTTATTTATCAATGGTTGTTCCTATACCTATCGCGTACCAAGCAAATCTCTAAACCGAGTTATAACCGTCGCAATATAACGAATATGTATAAATTGCATCCATACGAGCTGTATCAGTTTGCCGCAGTGCTTTTCCATGACAGGATAATCTAGTCCAGCCCCGGATTACCCGATTGCACCTAACGCGCTGAATGCGTTTTGTTGACCGAGGAAGTAATGAAAAACACATGCATAATGAATGTGAGAATATCTAGATTAATACTGTATTTACTAGCAAAGTCAGTTTTTTTATTTTATCACACAAAAGCCTATACAAGTTTTACAAAACTAATTAAAAGCTTTTATTGAACTTCACTCGTATTTATGTATGTATGTCCTGGAATCTTGCAATCAATATTTCACCCACTTCCACTGAAGCTATCGAGCTGGAATTTTGAAACACATACAAAAATAAAATAAAAAGGTATAAAAAGCTTTTTTTAAAAAAAATTAACGATATAATTATTTTTTTGTGTTGTTTTTAGCTTGCGTCAGTTATAACGCATTATAAAATTGTGCAGCAAACTATTTATAAAAGTTGTTTTTAGCTTGCGTCAGTTAATTATAAAATTGTGCAGCAAACTATTTATAAAAGTTGTTTTTAACTTGCGTCAGTTAATTATAAAATTGTGCAGCAAACTATTTATAAAAGTTGTTTTTAGCTTGCGTCAGTTAATTATAAAATTGTGCAGCAAACTATTTATAAAAGGGTCAATCAAAAATAATTGTTTTTATAGCAGTGCAATATTTAAAGTACTTCCCCTCAAAGTGGCATGGCCTTGGCACACCCTTATACGTCTGAGGGTATTAAGAAAAATGCATCGTGAACCAGTTCCGGGCAAGTGCTTCTACTTGTATAACAACATGTGTAATGTACATGTGAATACACATGTATGGTGCCGGCTATAACTCAGCCGCTTATGGGCTTAGCGCTCGCTGGCATGCCAAGCACTGCACTCCCTTTCAACCGCTCTATGTCTGACTACGGCTAATATTATTATCATCTGTAAATTCTGCAATGGTCATTATATGACGTAAGCGCTATAGTTCGCGTCCCTGTGGTTTGCGTCGATCGTACTTAATTGCAAGGGTTTAACAGCGTCGGGTGAAGTCGGATGTGTGGGCCATTGCATGCTTCGGAAGGCGCGTTACATTCTTCTAGGTTATTTTATATTATAAAAAAGCCTTTCCTTCATCAACCTTCGGTTTGCTTATGACAAATAATATGACAAATAATGACAAAAAATATTGGAAACGAGAAACAATTGGGACTTTTGTGTCTGAGACGAATCTAACTACACCTTTAAAGCTAAAATCCATTGAGATGTTTTGGCAAGCGTGCCAAAGTAATATACGTAAATACACTTGAAAAGAAACCCTCATGGCGCAGTCGGGTAAAAATTAAGTACAATTAGTACTCGTAATTGTTGCTCGTACATAAATGTTTACCTACATCCAAATGAGCCCTATGAAAATTGCAACGGAATTAAATAACAAATATTTAGTAGTTAAGTAGATAATACCAGGAATCCATGTTAATAATAACGCTGATCCCGTTGCCAAAACGGTGAAAATTCATGGATATAAATGTTCCGATTGTGAATTAGGGATGTAATTACAACGGCTACAAATTAAGCTTCGGCAAGTGGCTAATGCAGTGCATGATAAAGTGGATTACGCTATATTAATGGCTAGAGGAGTGCCGCAGGGGGAAGAATCGCGTATAGATTGGTCAGATGTTTTATCGTTTTATGGTCGCACGGCTTGAGATACGTGACATTGGACAGTGTTATCAACCGATCGATAATGTCAAGCTGCAACGGTTTCGGGCGGCAAGTCGGTTGTCTGATAAGTACCTACTGGAACAAGAAAATAATTCCGTTGTTATTTCTTTATTTATTAAAACTTTATTGTACCTAAAACATAGCTATTAGGAATTGGTGCATAAAGCATTCTGTGCCAGTCAACCTTTGGACAGAAGTAAAACAAGGTTACATTAAGGTCCCGGTTTTCCTAAGATAACTGCCTCAGTAAGGTAATGAGGCTTTATCTTTTTATAAGTACTAGGAGTCACCGAGTGGTCCAAATTCAACCATAATTACACGAAAATATATGTCTAGAATATATTTTCGTGTAAAAGGATGATTTTTAACAAACATTTTAAAACAATAGTATTATATTTTACATCGATTTTTTTTTACTGCAAGTAGGATTCGAGCCCACGGATACTGGGGTGCTCTAATCGCTGAGGTTTGAGAGAAACCAAGGTTTCTTCCACCAGCAATATTAAACATGTTTTTGTTCAAACTTTTTTTTGAATCCGTTTTACATGGTCGTTTGCGATCTAATAAAAAAATCGAGCATCATACATTTTTCGTCAGATGATTTGAAGCGAATTTCATTATTTCCATCATTATACTAATCCTCGCATACCTAAATAGGATTGGTAAGATTTGTATTGACAGTGACATAAATGTCAGGCAAGCTACACGAGCAGTAGAGAGTGGACGCGGGCCGTCACCGGCGTCAGATAGAGAGGATTACGTGATATTAATGGGAGTAGGGAATGCGTCGCGCGTCGCTGCTTTATGACGTCCGGCGCGATTCGTTGGCGGCAATAAAAACTGGATTTGTGCAGTTGACGTACGATATAGAGTCATGGGGTTGGGATTAAATAGAGTACACGCTGACGGACCAACTAAGATAACTGGTCATCATTGCCCATGAATACGAGCAACGCCAGGGAAGTCGCCACTATCGGTAGAGCAAAGAGTTAGTAATCAAAGTCTTAGTCGAACCCATGTCGGATGAAGCTAAAATGCTTTATACATTAGCAGATTTAGCTTTATGTAGGTTTTTTGTGTGTGATATTTGAGGACTTTACGGGACGATGTGGTCGCTCAGCGACAAAGTCATTCCTAATAATAATGAATTATTAAATTTAAAAAAAAAAAGCTTTTTATAACTTTTTTTTTTATTTTCGTGCATTGTCATCGGAACCAAATATTTTTACCAAATTTCAGCTCGATAACTTCATTGGAAGTGGGTGAAATATTGATTGCAAGATTCCAGGACATACATACATAGTATGAAGTTAAATAAAAGCTTTTAAAAATAAAAAAAGTTCTGGGTTGAACCTTATAGCCTTATTCTTACATTAACATTCACTAACTATTTCAGCTCATAAGTAAGCGTGAAAGCCCTACGTAGCCAGTCAAACTACGCCTCTGAAATTCATAAAAGAACAACAATATCGCAAAACCAGCATCTTCAATTTCCGCGAGTATCCGTACCAATTTCTTAGAAGTATTACTATTCAGTTAAAATGTGCATTCTGCCGAGCATAGTTCGAAATTCCCTCACGTTGCACAGTGAGGCCTTTCAACAATTTAAACATGAAAATTCGCAACCCTCTCAGCAATTTTTGAGCATGAAATTCAGGTGTGCTGCTGTATGACCGCCAGAGTGTTCCGAGTAGCAAGTAACCTTCGGTTCTGTAATCCGAGCAAACAATATTTCTTGACAAGAATTACAACAGCGATATGTTAGTGAATACATTTTTTTTTAAGTTTCTCATTTATGATCAATATTTTAGCTCTTTTACCAGTAATAATGATAATGATTTATGTGTTTCTGTGAATAAAGTTTTAGAAACGCTAACCTTGCAACGATAAGTAATTCACAGTAAGCCTGATTAAGAAAAATGCATTAAATATTTACATGTCTTGAATAAAGTTTAGAGTGCAGAGTATTTAATATTATTAATGTACATAATTCGAAGAAGACGGCGGTAAGCCGTTGAATTCAGAGGGCACAGGATCATCGCAGTGGTGTCGCTTAGGAGAGGCCTTTGTCCAGCAGTGGACCTCGAAAGGCTGATGGATAGATGAAAGTTCATAATAATATAACAAAGTGAGGTCTATCATGATAGATGCAATTCGGCAGCAGATATAAATTATTTATCGCTACTTACTCGTTCATATTTACTAGTTTCAGAAGGCACAGGACCGGTCGGAGTGGTGTCGTTTAGGAGAGACCTATGTCCAGCAGTGGACCTCAAAAGGCTGATGGATGGATGGATGACTCGTTCATCGCTCGCGATGTGACTGGCCGTAAGGAACCGCGACAACGCTGGCGTGCTTGTCGACGACCCAAGTTAGGGAATTATGCGGTAATAGAATTCTTTAAACAGCTTCGTATTACAAAGAACCAAGCAAGAATTCACCTTACATTGCTGTTTCTTTAATGTCACGCAAGATTTGTTGATACATCTTATGTAATGTAAAGCGTAGAAAGAACCTACGGAGAGTTTAATACTCGTATGTTTGGTAAGTTCTAATTGTTATGTCGACCCCAAGAGGGATACAATTATAGTGTAGAAGCTTTTTATGTACTTAATTGCAAATTTTTATTCTAAAACATAAGTACATTTTCATAGCTAGTGATAGTAAAAGGTCCGCAGAGTTGAGTTTTGTAAATATGCAAAGTGCCCTGAATATTTATATTGTATGACACAAAATAAAATTATTAGTAGGTAAATAAAAAAGGTGATGTCACCAGAGCTTTAGGAGGCATTATAGTGAAGTGTGTGATTTACGATAAGAGTTACGACTGGCGTAATGAAACAAAGCGGGCGCGAGGTTTATGATGATGAAAGTCACTGTACTATGCATGTTCAGTATGTTTATTTACATAGACTTATAACGAGTGAGAGCTATGAAATATTACACACTGAAATTATTTACACATAGGATGTTATCTGTACGAAAAAGAATAAGGAAGCTGTACGATATCGCGATAAAAATTGGTACGGTATTGACAGTATTGCGATATTGTTGATATTTCTGCATTTTTTAATTTCATTATCCTACGATCGCGGTATTGATAGTACGTTGGAGGGGGCACAGTACAAACACACACACAACTGGGCTGTTGTCGACAGTACTTGCTACGCCGTAGCAAGGGCGCTACAACAGTATTCGTAGAGAGTTTGAATGTGAAAAGCTTGTCTTTTCTCTGTCTAACCCAACTTCTCTGCAACTCGCCCAAAACTATATTTTGTTTGATGTAAACAAATACTAACAAGCTAGTATTGCCCTGCAGGAGTAGGCAGAGGTGTCCTCCAACTTTTTACTAGTAATATTTTAGTCCCATGTAAATAGATGGTAAGCTATTCCACATGGCACAATTCCAAACTCCGAGCCGGAAATTAAAAGTTAGAAAAAAACAACAATTTACCCGAGACGGTAATCGAACACAGGACCTTCAACAAATTGTAACAATGTAATTCAGCAATACATTCTAAAATATGATTGCTAAAATCTAATTCTAAACTACAATATCAGGTTGCCATCCGTTGCTAAGTTTAGAGACAATGGATCAAATGAATTCCGCAGTCGCTAACGGCAACCGTAATTGTTCCGGTCCATTAAAATTCGGCTTCGGGGCTTCGATGCGGCTTTCAACTGTTCATAACCAAAACGGACCGTCCATATTAATTATGTACGGATAATAGTCGCGTTACTCATGGTTACGTTTTTTTTTTAAATATACGAGACTGTATTTTACCTGTCCCCCTATTGTTACCTTTATGGGACAATAAGACATTGCTTATTTATTTTAATTTTCATGTTCATAAGCTAACATAAAGCCAACATAATGCCTAATGACATTTTCTACCAGCCAAACCTGCATGGATACAGAAAATTTGCTGGTGGGTAAAAACTAAACTGATGAATAACTAAGAACAGTGGTATATAGATAGATATACATACTACTGCTTAATTAATAAATTAAGTAATAATATTATACTAATAATTAATTTTACTTGATTATCAATCCATTAATAGTGTTAAGTAGCTAAACACTCCGCTAATCCTCACTTAAGAAGTGTCAACAAAAAGCAGTTAAGGGGACGAATGCCTATGCCAAATGCCAAAGCTATGTTTTGTGTAATTGAGTAATAACAATAATATATCCATTCAAAAAATTAAATAAAATGTGATTATGTTACTTCAATTAAAATAACTACTTACGTTAAATTAGAGCATTAGTTTATGAGCTACAAGAGGTACCTATATAAGATGAGATGTACCTACCTAATGTACCTACCAGATATGTACCTACCTGATGTAACTACCTGAGAGATACCTACAATGTACTGTAACATCAACTAAAGATGATATTTTAAAATTTCTATTTTAAGTCGGAGATTTAAATCCATAGTTTGTTTAAAATATAAAGTCCAGTAACTTAGACCGTTCTGGAATAAGTTTCGTGTAATAGTATTCTTTATTTTCCGCCAGGGAGCGTGCGATACGGAGCTCCCGGAACATCCGCCGCTAAGAGATAATTCTTATTTTAAAACCTGCGAAGTAGGTCGTTGTAAGCAGCCGAGAAACCGTATATGTTAGCATTTTTTTAAATAAAGACATGAATATAGAGGAGCTTCAGCACTAAAGTAGCGATAGGCAATGATAGGCGGGGCATGACCTCAGGGGTTAGATTATAGGGATGCTCATTGCAAGGTGTATTATAAAAAGTAACTGAACAAGCACTCACATAGTTTAGAATGTGGTAAAATTACTTGAGTTTATTTGTCGCTATATAAACTTTTAATGGTCAATCATATTTTAATAACTCATTTAATTCTACCTATGTATTTTCGTTGATTGTATATGACTGTATCGGAGCAACAAGCTTACAATGTTCTTACTACTTACACCATAATAACTCAAACTGAAAATCATTTATGCCAAATTGAACCTCCTTCTTCTTCAGATCTTTATATTTCCGATTACGAAAGTTGCCATCTGAAATAATCTTTTTTAAGACAATATTTAAAAGTCCACGTAAGAATCCTAGCCCCGCAGTAGTAACAGCTGAGACAGCTCCTGTTGTCATTTTGTTTTAAGTTGTTTTTTTTTTTTTTAAAAGCTTATTTAACTTCACTCGTTATGTATGTCCTGGAATCTTGCAATCAATATTTCACCCACTTCAACTGAAGCTATCGAGCTGAAATTTGGCACACATATTAGGTTCCAATGACAATGCATGAAAATAAAAATAAAAAGTTATAAAAGCTTTTTAAAAAAAAAATTTTTACAGTATAATTTTGTTTTAAGTTTTTATTTGTTTTTTCTTTGTATTTCTTTTAATGACAAATAAAACATTTGAATTTGAATTTTCAACTGAATATACCTGAGAATCATCCTGTGAGAAGATGGCGTCGAAAGCGAACATCTTGGGCGCGGCCACCCCGACCTTCCTGTCCTCCGGCGCGGTGGCGGCCGGGGCGGTCTCGCACAGGGTGACCTGCTTCTTGCGCTTGTCCAGAGCAAACGTTTGTGTGCCGCTGGTGAACGGACCCTCGCCTGGCGCCCCCACTCGAAGCATCACTTTCACCTGGAACAAGAGAATACATTTTGAAGACGATGTCTTTAAACATATATTTCTTGTGTACGTGTGTGTATATGTCATTGAACTCCTTCTAAACGGCTGGACGGATGTTGATGAAATTTTTTGTGTGTGTTCAAAGGGACTCGAGAATGTTTTAGATTCACAATTTGGTCCACTGGCAAATGTTTTTTAAACACGAATTTAGTATTTATTTTAACCGTCGTTCATTGACGTGAAGTCATTTACATGAAGTGTCGTGTCACTTTGACATTTCATATGGCAGAACAACGTTTGCGGGGTCAGCTAGTATATTAATATTATTTCAGTAACCAGTTACACCTATATGTAAATTGTGTGTTAAATTCTGTTGTTTCTGTCGCCAATAGCAACACACATTTTTAATTTTAAATTTTTGAAATTAATCGGGATATTAATATTGTTATTACATTGAACATTCATTCATTCATAGTTTCAGATTAATTAAGAAATAATTTATAGCTCGATTTCGGGAAATCCCCCGGGAAATCGAGCAATAAATTCGAAAACGATGGAATCAGGAGATCGTGTGCCTATAGATAAAATGTAAAACTGTATTCGAATGCTAACCAAAATAATTATAAGTGCCAGCTAAACCTGCATAAACAGTTCACCAACCACCTGGTAGGCCTCATAGGCTCCATACAGCAAAAGAAAATAATTTAATATCCATGACCAGAGTACAAAATTCGAGAAAAAAAAATCTGCCTCGGCCAGGATTCGAACCAGAATCTCGCGGTTCTACATCCACGCTAACTCACTACCGCACCAGTGTCGTAAAATCTTCAAACTGCATTCTTTCAAAAAAATTCTATACGTCTTTGCGATCAAAAATTTGCCAAAAGCTTGTCAAGAGAGAAAAATCACAAGAGCAATGCTGTAATTACAAATGAAACGCGAAACAGTCGAGTTAAACAAACCGACTCCCTAAATCTTGTATGCCTTTGTGTGCTACAGAGTTACAGAGTTTGAAATGCGACGTATCAACGACATTATGGCAAGAATATAACAGTGTTCTTAGCCACAAGGGGCTTATTGCACTGTCGTTGCTGCGTATAAATAAGAGCTGTTTGACTTACAAATAAATGTACGTACATCTACAAGGATTAAATTAACGTGAACACATTTCTGTACTCTCGAAATGTTATTATGTAACGAGTAACAATTGAAAATCTTCTTTGATGTATACCGGTAACTGTAAAATTTGGTACTTTTTAAGACTTCGACTACACTACCTGAGGATATTAGTAGTAGTAACCTACCTAGTGTTAGTCGCAAGTATTTAGTAATCATCTAGTGTTTAACCTACTAGCCGATTTAACTTATCTGTTACATCGATTGGGTCGACTAGTTTTAGTCGCAGTAAAGTTAGGTAGGCCACGTGCGAAGGTGAACGCTCAAATTATCGTAACTAATAATAAATCGTAATATATCTATCTATATATATAAAAGAAAGTCGTGTTAGTTACACCACTTATAACTCAAGAACGGCAGAACAGATTTGGCTGAAAATTGGTAGGGAGGTAGCTTAGAGCCAGGAGACGGACATAGGATACTTTTTATCCCATTCGACAGCGTTCCCGTGTGACTTGACATGAAACGTCAGTCACTATAAAACGTGGTATAACGAAAAAGAATCAGACTCGGAATAACAAAACGCAAATGACAGCTATGTAATTGACGTATAATGACAGCTATGTAATCTACTATATAAAAATAAGTCGGGTTTTCCTTCCTGACGCTATAACTCCAGAACGCACGAACCGATTTCCACGGTTTTGCATTCGTTGGAAAGGTCTCGGGCTCGGTGAGGTTTATAGCAAAGAAAATTCAGGAAAAATTTCAACAGAAAAGCGGGAAAAATCTTTTTTCACATACAGCGCCATCTCTGATACATAGCATGTACTACAAACCAATATTTTAAGTAGATGGCGCCGGTGCGTGATAGGTAGTGGTAGGGGTAGATGTAGGGGTAGTAGTAGTGGTAGGGGTAGTGTTAGTGGTAGGTGTAGTGGTAGGGGTAGTGGTAGGGGTAGTGGTAGTGGTATTGGTAATGGTAGGGGTAGGGGTAGTGGTAGAGGTAGGGGTAGTGGTAGGGGTAGTGGTAGGGGTAGTGGTAGGTGTAGTGGTAGGGGTAGGGGTAGTGGTATTGGTAATGGTAGGGGTAGGGGTAGTGGTAGAGGTAGGGGTAGTGGTAGGAGTAGTGGTAGGGGTAGTGGTAGTGGTAGGGGTAGTGGTAGGGGTAGTGTTAGTGGTAGGGGTAGTGGTAGTAGTAGGTGTAGTGGTATTGGTAGTGGTAGTTGTAGTCCACACACTTACATTAAGTTCTCCCAAAATATTCAGTAAAAATTATTTATATGGCAAAACAACGTTTGCCGGGTCAGCTAGTTTAGTCTAAAAATTTACCACAACGCACGACATACACACAAAATAAATTCTACACTGTACATTTTTAGCCGAACTAAAATATCTTTAGTACCTATCTAATTTAAGTTTCTCATTTCAAGTGACTATTACTGTAATGTATGTCTTATGAGAAATAAAATATCTTTAAACCGAACCAAATCTAGTTGTCTCTACTGACTAATTACACGTGAATTAAGCCACCTAATCATTATTAAGGCCAAATTTCTTTATCCACCCACATGGAGTAACTCGAGAGCAAGCCTTTGACGCACGCCTACCTTAGCGCGCAACGCACCCGGTAATTCAAACAGACAAGCAGGTGTAATTAATTCCCGTGTAATTACTCGGCACTAGTCGGTAGTGATTTGCGAGATGCGGCCGGAATTATGTAACTAATCACGATGCGTAGTCAGTCGCTAACTATTTTAGTGTTTAATAAGACGAGAGCAGATGCCGCATAGTTCGGGGGGCTTAGGGAAGAATTTATATGTGAAGGTAATTTGAAGCGGTGCGGCATACAAAGGAGATAGGTAGGCGTATCGGGAAATTGTTTAAGGCAATTAGATACCTACTTTAATTAATCGTGTGATTTTCTGTTTGATTACGGATTAACGGCTGCAAATATTAGCCGCCTCGTTTAAAACCAAGAGGGCTTAGGATTGGGATTGGCCAAACCAAGTGTCGAAAGATTCGACATAATATGAGGGTTTTTAAAGGCCTAATTTTAAGATTTTTGACCTTACTATGAACTTATTTAAAGTAAAATAATAATATTAGCGTTAAATTGTAGCGTCCACAGCCCAATGGCTCGCGTCGATTCAATGTGATCGAAAGAGTTAAGCAACGACGGGCGCGGTCGGTTTGTGGATGGGTGGCAAAATTTCATGGGCGCTACCGTGCTTCGGAGGGCACGTAAAGACGTCGGTCCCGGTTGTTTTCGATAGTGGAAACAGTCGTTAAGACTTGTCTAAGATCTTCGGGTGGCTTAAGAACATTCGAAACTGGGATGGCGACCAACTCCCCCACCAATCCGCATTAGAGCAGCGTGGTGGAGTATGCTCTAGACCTCCCGCAGCTGTGTCAGTGTGGGAGGCCCGTGCCCAGCAGTGGGACGTCTATGGATCGCAGCAAATAATATTGTTTCGCAACAATTCAGAAATTGGGCCTGATCGGACTACAAGCAACAAAATATGGTCATAAACAACGCTATATTAAACATTGTATTGCCGCTGTACCCACCTCGGAGAAAGAAATATGTTCACTGATTGAACTATAATATCAGCGCACGTAACGAAACTTCATGTAAATTTTCGGCGTAATATAATTCTTCATTTATATTTGACACGGTTTCATCTAACCGTCTCCACCGCAGCCGTTTACAAAGTTCCCTTATAAGTAACCCACGAGCCTAACGAGTCGTCACAAACACCTTTGAAGCGATTACACGGTTCCTACATAGCTACGGTATTATGTTAACAGAATCACAACACGGAAGTGTTTAAGGTTACCTAAGGATTTCTTTATGTTTGTTTTTTGTTAGTACCAATCAACTAGTAAGCTTAACTGAAAGTAGGGCTGTTTAGACGCGTGCCACATACTATATGCCACTTAAGCGTAGGTACTAGCCAAACATCTAAAATGAAGAGTGAAGTCCGCGACTGGGCAATGTATTGAGCGATGATTTGCGCAAGGCCGTGAGCACCAAGTGGATGAGAAGATGCGTGGGATGTGCCTGTGTCCAGCTGTGGGCTGTTATGGGCTAAATAAAGTCAGAAGGTTTGTTTTGTGAAGACCGCGACTGGGCAACGATGGCTTGGACGATGATTTACGCAAGGCCGTGAGCACCAAGTGGATGAGACTGTTATGTTCTGATAAATAAAGTCAGAAGGTTTGTTTTGCAGTGGTTTCTTGGATGCTTAAGAATTTGGCTCCTTACTCGAGACATCCGGGGTCAATTCCTAGCAACGCCAGATTTAGCAGATGCTAACCATTTCTGTTTAATATAAATATTCGAGTTAACCACAGCACTTGGCAAACACAGTGTGACCGGCTGCCAGAGAGAGTCAATCCTCCTTTTAAAATTAAAATTATTCCTAAGTCGATTTTCGATAAGCAAATGCCTTATTCATGATGGGCATTGGCATATATCTCTCTGCTACTACTGAGCAAAGGGTTATTGTCTGAATGAATGAATGAATGAATGAATGAATGAATGAATGAATGAATGAATGAATGAATGATGAATGAATGAATGAATGAATGAATGAATGAATGAATGAATGAATATTTTATGAATAAGAACAGAATGAGAACAGCTTGACCATACCAAGCTGAATAACAGCCACACGGATAACTTCATCGCGTATGAAGCGTGCAATTTAGAGTAAGATTCTTAACACATATATATTAAATTGTCGGGGTTCTAAATTTTAAACAGCAAATAACTCGTAGATATACTTAGGATTAGAATTTTTGAGATTCTTGAGTCAGAAAGCAAAGTACTAATCACTGAGCTAGGCTATCGCCATTGTTCTTAGAATTTTATTGAGTCACGACCTTAGGAATTTCAATTACTAATATTATAAAATTATAATAATATTATATAGGCGAAAGTTTGTGAGTGTTTGTTACTTATTTACGCTCATACGGCTGAACCAATTTTGATAAACTTTGGTATGGCTGCTGACACCCAGAATTAACATATAGGATACTTTGTATCTCGATACTGTGTTCCCTTGGGATAAAATATCAACTTCAATATTTTTTTCAGTATATAGTCGTACTATAAATTTGATACGGGAGAAGTCGTGGGCAGGAGCTAGTATACTAAATAGTATGGATCTGAACCCTGAAGGCCTTACCTTGAGGCTGCACTTACCATTCTAAGCCTCTCACTAATTCCATTTCCATTATCTCCCCAATCGAGAAAGCACCCGTTTACACGGAATTACACGCTTACAATATTAATCTTATAATTAGCGGGCTTCAACCTAATAAAGCTAATAGACCATTTCTAGTAGTTAAGATGAATAAAAGATAATTATTGCTTACGACGCGAGCGTTGGTCTCAGTTGGGTTCGAAATAGGACTTATGATAGTAGCGCGTTAATTTATAATCTAGCCCTGTCCAGGCATGGGTCTCAAGTTCGATAACCGGTAAAATTGATAAATAGCGCGTTCATTTAAATCTATATCTATTTTATTACTGAACGATTCGTGAGTGTCTATATTCATAGTTGAAGTTACCGGCTTACTCACGTGTGATTTAAGTCGAAAATAGTCCGACTAGTTTCGCCGTTGAACGCCGTGCCCGCCGCGAGCACTTTCACTCCTGAAGATGATCATCGTAATAGATCGAAACTAGTCGGACTATTTTCGACTTAAATCACACGTGAGTAAGCCGGTAACTTCAACTATGAATCTATATCTATGTATGTACATCAGTCTCTGACACCCATAGTACAGGTTCGCGCCTAGCTTGTGGTGAGGTGGCCGTGTGTGAGAATGTCCATGATATTTATTTATTTATTTAAATTGTTGTTAGTTTTTGTAGTTCAAAGTTGTATGTGTTCGAATGTTCCTCTGCCTAGTGAGTCGTGACGTCGTGTCGTCGAGTGTAAAAGCCCGTTACGTGCGTGGCTTGCTTGATTAGCGATTGAGAAATTCCACCACGTGATTACTGATTACACACATTGGGGGCTTGTCGCTAATTTGCCAAATGTGCTTCCAATGAATTATAAATCGAGAGGGATTGTATCGCCTGACGATATAGCGATATCGATTCAATTGTCAGTGCGTGAATCCCTTTGGGAAAGCTATCGATTCATTCGATTTAATTATTCGACGAATTGATGAACCAATGATGTCATAACCAGTTAGCGCATAGCTCAAATATTTAGTTCCTATATTTATAGAAAGTTACACATTTGAATTAGGAACGCAAGATTTCATAGAGTAGTTCAAGCACAGAGGAATTTCTACATACATAATGACCCAAAGAGCTTCAACTTTTGCGAGGTCGTAACAGTATTTAGTTTATGGCTGCGGAGCTGTCCATCACGTGGATCGAAGGGCACAAATAAAACCTTCTATTGCCTTTCATTCGAATGAAATAAATACTTTGAGCTTTCTCTCTAACCTATTCTTGTTGCTATAGAGTTTTTGGTTCACTCGAATTCAACACTTGAAATTTTTGACATAAAGATAAAAAAAACAGTGCATGATTGAGCTGAGGTTAAATTGGGGCAAAAAACGAAATTTTTTTTAAACTACTTTTTAACTTTATCTACGACAAATGTCCTTTATGTACTACACATTCGGTTTAAAGATCTTTATTTTCTCATTAAGATACAAAATATCACTTACATGAGGAAAAATAATTAAATTATAAGGTAGAAATACATGGGCCCGGTGTGGGTAGTTTTGTTTAACATTATAATTTATACATTATCAAAAATATCAAGAACGAATACAGCCAAACATGAGGGTGGGTAAAAATTTCTGCACGTGCCTCATTTTCCAAATAACATTGAATTTCGTAATAAATGCCGCATGTTAAGATAGCAGCAGACTAAACTTGTGCTCGGACAGAGATATCGCTGCGGATGCGTCAGTGGGATTTAAGGATTTACCCGTCAGCGACGCAGCCGACCGGCGGCCGACAAGCTTTAGCTTACGTACTTCGCCTTAGCTAAGTATCTGTTATAGGTAGTATAATAATTCAGTTAATATAACTGAGATGTCGGCCTTTCCTACAATGAACAACATGGAGGGCCAAATAATATTACAATACGCGTAGATGAATATGTAAATATAAGAATTACGCTGCGGTTCACCAAAGAACTAAACAAGCATAACAAATATATACGTTACGTTGTATAAACTTTCTTTATAAAATACGTATATTATAGATGGCATGGCTTATAGCTTATACAATAACAACATCGTTTAAAATAACTAAAAAACACGTTTTTACGCTACGCTACGCTACGCTGCTCTACGCTGCTCTACGCTGCACTACGCTAAGCTACGCTAAAAAGCACGCAAGCTAATAAAAACGTGTAAAAAAAACAATACAATTTTACACAAAAAGCTGGTACGCATATTGAACCGTATGATCTTAATTGTATATGTAGTTACACAGCCAGATTGTAACTACATATACAATTAATGTATAGGACAAGCAATAGATTATTTCTATTTTCGAAATTCAAATGAAATACTCATAGCAAAATATTTATAATCATACAAAGCCGCATATTTACCGCACTGCTTCCACCTGGAAGCAGACAGTGTTTGGTCAGCGATAGCACGGCCTGCGTCAGCGTCAGTGGGATTTAAGGCTTTACCCGTCAGTGCACCCGACGGGGAAATTAAATCATTACTCCCGCTTCACTACACCAGAATTGTAGTAACGTTAAGTTTTAATATGATGCCTTAATGGTTTGTGATGAAAAACCTAAAGATAGGATTTAATACTTATAAAACCACCCAGAATCCAGCACTACCCATCCGCTGCAGCTCTACAGTGGGACAAAGAAAGGCTTGTCCAATGCAATTAAAGGCGATATGCTTGGTCTTTAGTGCTTAGACCTTACAACCTTATTTTGGCTACGAATATTACTGCAGTTGAACTTTTTTAGCCTTCTCTCCCATCTTCAACAAACAAAAATTTTTTTTTGCAATTCTGGGTTTTGAAAGTCCTTTTTTTGATGCTGTTTGCTCTAGGCAGTAGGAGACTTTTCAACGGCTTGACTTCTGACACTATAGATCACTCACAACCTTCACAAATCAGCACTGGCACTGCATGTCGGTACTCCAGCGAGCCCCAGCAGGGGTGTACGGCTCGGAGTCAATAAATTAATGGGCTGCAGCCAACGAACATTTAGGCAAACTAATTGCTCCCCAGTGGGAAGCGCTCACGACTCTGCTGCGTGTGTTAAACGGTAAAAGTTAAGCCATGAAAACATACAGTTGATTTGAAAGGCCGAAAATGTTCATGATTTTTTTTCAGAGACTTATTCAGAGACAAACTTTTTTTAAAGTGCTGGACGCTGTCTAAAATAATCATTTTAGACAGCGTAGAAAATCTTCTACCCTAATTTTCTACCCCTACTTGTATGATGAAGTTTAGAGACAGGTTGTTTTAGTATTAATATTTTTTACTCGTATTAGGAGTGAGACTTCAAATTTGTTTTCAGGTCAGCCAATTAGAGCTCCCACGTTTTCCCTTCCGACCCAGTACACGAGCCCTTGTAAGCCCTTAAAAGGCATTGCGAGATAATTTTAATTCCTGTCAGAGCAAAATGAGTTCCTGTTTACGATGCCAGAAGAAAAATTTCGTCCCTGAAGACGTTATTCCGTGTTGACAAGAGGATTTGTTTTTTCCGAGCCTCTCAGACTGTTTGTCATTCGCCCGTAATGCTATAACGCCTGCCTTGTGAGATATAATGGAATTTACCTGGTAATTGTGTAAGGGAATACCTACTGGGAGCTTTGAGTGAATGTGATCGATAAGTTTTGGACGTAGGCGCGGATTGCGCGATGTGATTTTTGGGTAGGCAACCGGTGGAAAATGAACATCTATTAATCAACCGACTGCGCGTCGCAAAAAAGCGTATTGTGTTTATCAATCTAGTATGTTTGTTCCTCTGTGGAGACCGAACGCGTAAGGCGATTTTGATGATTCTTACGTCAAACGATTCGCCTTAACCATGCAAGTGTCAGTAAAGACATGACAGTAACCAAGATTAACCACTGCGACAACCAGACACCATATTGTCAAAATGAAAAATAGACGACCCAACTATCATTAGGTCGTCTATATCTCTACTCTATACCTAGAGTGAGGTATTTAGAAATCATTTTAAGGTTCCATTTATAATTTTTCATTTTAAATAACAGGTTAGGATGTATAACGATTTAAAGATGGTTAACAACCATTCTCGCCAACTTTCCTACTCATATTTCTGTTTTGCAGTTTGTTTCTTTTTTTTAATGATGCAATTTTTTCTTGACTTAAAAAGGCGTAGATAGTTTAGTGTACGCAAATGCCACAATTTATTGACATTAGACATCACGTACTGACGCGAAACTAAGCAAATGCACAAATAACTTTATAACAGGACTATTAACAAAACCAACTAACAGGACTCACAGACATTAGCAATCGTTATCCTAGCTCTCACATGTACTAAAGAACTGATCAACTAATGTTTATATTAACATGCAAGTCCCAATATGAGTCTTGTTCAAAGCCTGTCACTTGTTGTCATAGGCTGCAGCGGATGAGTGGTAACCACTGAAATTAATCAAGATAAAACGGTGAACCGGGCGTATACCCCGTGCCGCAATCTTGCAATATACTGCAAGATATCTCGCAAGTTCGGTCAGTGGGCGTCGATACTTTATATGGTATGTTACGTTATCGATAGATTTGATTACTACTAAAACGAGTGTGTCTCCTCACTAATTACTAAAGTGTGAAGTCACATAGTAGGCGGGAGTTGGGCAGGGCTGACGAAAAAAGTGACACGCATCGTTTGTGTCAAAATGTGCCGTTCTATATAAATCAATTTCTGTGGTGGTAACCTTTTCTGATGCAACTAACAACTAGTCGAATCGCAGGGCTACGAAAGCTTCAAACAAAGTTCTTTGCCCGCGACCACCGATCCGAAGCCACCCCAAATTTAAACGCAGAGAAATGCCGTTTCATTTCGACTTAATTTTATGCACGAGCTGTCACCACTGTAATGTCATTGTAGGTAAAATGTTAGAACAGCGTAAATAAATGAGAGTTAAATATTGGCTTATGACACGGTAATATTAGTTGACGACTCTGTGGCGCGGTGCCGAATCGCGGACTGGAATTCTGGCCGTGGCAGATATATTATTTTCACAGATAAATAATTGCACGAAGGTCATTGATGTTAAATTGTGTTTTTTTTTTTCAGTGTGTTCATCATCCGCACTATAGGCTGAGGGTATACGCCTATTTTTTACTTATTAATAAGTACTCCAACTTGATCACGAGTACATCGAGTAGGTTCTGAATGAGCTGTGCTGTTGGACGCACAGAACAGATATCCTCTTTTATCTGTTGTGTGGTTGGACGTACTTACACTGTGGTTGATCTGATGGACGTCCCGTGTGTTATCGCTCGTTCGTTATTTTATAAGCGCGAAGTTTCTAACAAGCGGCCATGTGCCTAACTTCGTTTCATTCTTGTTTTAGATATAAGGGGCTTTACACACCACCGCAGACGATATTTTAAGGACGTCAGGTCATTCACATCGTTGAGTCGGGATGTCATTGCAATTTATGTGTGTGTAATTGTGCATGTTGCATTATGCGTAATACGTATTACATATATAAAATATTCTATTAAAGATTGTTTTCAATTGTGGAAACAGTCGTTAAACCTTGTCGAAGACCCTCGGTTGGCTTGAGAACATTCGACAGTGGAAACCTCTCTACCAATCCGCATTGGAGTATGCTCTAGACCTCCCGCAGATTTGTCTGTGGGACCCGTGCCCAGCAGTGGGACGTCTATGAGTCGCAGCTATATATTAAACATACGTAATACAGTGCTGAAACCTACTGTCTGGATTTTTTACAGAATTAAGAATATCTGCTTATAAGTCGTTCACCAATGTTTGCAATATTGAGTAAGGATATTTAAAAAGAAGTGTCGACATTGTATGTTGGAAACCTTAAATTGGTCAACAGAAGCCTTTTTAGCAAGGACCTCATAACTTACGCTAATGGAATATCTACCAGCGGTATGACTTTTTTTGGAGTTACCAGCGCGTTCGCTTTCCAGGAAAAACCGACCAAACCGATTTTCCGGGAAAGGAACTTTGGATCCGGTCTCTAAGCTATCCCGTTTGGTGTGAAGCACCCCTAACACGCTTAATTTTATGCACGAATGCATGCATCCCGCTCGCTCGCTGCAGCCTCGTGCCCTAATTTCGCGTAATTTGAATTTTCCACGAGAGAACGTTCGACAGATATAAGGAGAGGAATTCCTCTCCACAATTTTTTGATACGTACGAACTTTGTGTAAAGAGTGAGTAAACCTTTCAAAGGTACCCAGAAGGTATGAAGTTTGTGTAGAGTGAGTAACATTTCAAAGGTACCCAGAAGGTACGAACTTTGTGTAAAGGTGAGTAACCTTTCAAAGGTATAGAAGGAACGAGGCCAGGTTATGTGCGATTTTTTCTCGCACTTACTCCTCGCACTTAAACCCTTTCGGTGGTGTTCCACGGCACTTAAGGGGACTATAGAATCTGACTGATACAACGTATCAGTGCCCTCTAGCGCTGTTCTCATTGATCCCATCTTTACAACGTAGTGTGGCCTCACACAGCGTAGTGTTTCCCCGGGTTACTGGATGGACGATTCGAGATCTCACTCTTGCCGCCCTCAACTTGGCAAAGTATAATTGGAATTTTCTAACTAGTAAATCCCAGTAACTAGCACGGAGCCGTATTATATATACCTTGCTGGTTAAGTGGTGACAAGTGTATGCACTTACACACCTTTACTTACACACCTTTATAAACAGGTAAATCGATACTACAGCATTTTGCACCGGTTTGATTACTGAATTAAAATTAAATGAAATTGTAGATTATTCCATTATGAACACGGTGGTATAGGGTTGTCTGCGAAAAATCAGTCCCGAATTCCAGTTTTTTTTAATGATTTCTCTGTTTTACTACAGATAACTTCTAGGCGACTTATGCTTACCTTTCTACTGAATATAGTCGTAGTTTGCATTTAGCAGACACCTGTCTCAAACGAAACCTTCAAGTGTGATATATATAAGTAACAGTGTAATCAATGATATTGCTTCTATCCTTTATCAAGTTGAAGAATGGAACATTATTATTTGTTTAGATTGCTCAAATACATTGTCATTGACATAAATCGTGAGGCTGAATCTTCGTTCATCCAGCATGGATTTAGGGTCTTCCTAAAAATAAGCATACTACCCTTTTGGAAACCCTTCAGGATGAGCATGTGCTGCAAATAAACGCACGAGTTTGCATGCTTACAATAGGCTAAAAGGTAGCCAAATTTTAGCGTTTAAATTTTCGTGAGTGAATCTAACATCAGTGCAACGTCGTATCTAAACGAGAGGACATCTTTTCTTCATTCACGCCAGTACAGTCCTTGAAGGTTTACGACTTGCTAATCAATCAGTATTCAGTACTCTTCGGGGCGGGAGTGCGCAAACAAATTTGTCGTTTACCGCAGTTTATCGGCAATAGGCAGCTAGGGTCGAGGCATCGACGCCTTATTTATGTTGTTGGCTTTTATCGGGACGTTCGTAGTTCCGTCTATAAAGTGCCTTTCACGAGGTGACTGATTGTGATGATGTGGCGGTGTTATGGGCGGTGTTCATCAATAGCTAACTCGAGTTATCCACTCGAAATACAGTGGTCGTTCACTCAATGTTCAATTCCTAAATAAGGTTTGTGCGTCTTATTAAAGCTGTGAAAACTGGGAGTTCTTTAAGTTCAGTGGGAGATCAATAAAGATTGCTGATGTTTATGATGATTATGATGTTACATCATAACGCTACATTTACAACGCTTATGATTAAGTAATGTAACTTTAATAAATAATGTAACAACGCTTATGATTGATTAATGTAACTTTACAACGCTTATGATTGATCAATGTAACTTTACAACGCTTATGATTGATCAATGTAACTTTACAACGCCTATGATTGATTAATGTTACCTTATTTTATGATAGCAAAGTAACTTCCAACTCCACCCATCGACTACCGCCAATGAATCCCGTGGACTCTGAACGATACGAGATCAATGTCTCGTGCCAAGTCTGTCACATATGTTGCTACTGTTGAGGTTTGAGATGGCCGCCTCTTGAAAAGTGGAACCGTTTTGTTCCGTAAGTTAGGGTCAAACTAGGAACGTTAAGAGCTATAGGGGAATACTGAGCTTGCTGTTAAGTACAAATTAACATTATATTTAAGCCTAGGAGACACGTACAATAAACTAAACTATCCGTATAAAATAAACATAAGTAAAATAAACGCACTCATGCACGTCATCGCGTAAGGGATGTTATTATAGAATACGCGCCTAAAATAACATCATCTCAACTAAAAAAACTCCACGAATATAACGTCCCGCGACTAAAAGGTCCAATTAACGTCTAGCGTACATTAAATCAAGGCATACGCCGTAAAATAGGCGTATCCATCCCCTGAGTTATGTAAATCGTCTTCGGCGGTTAACATCGTAATATTGTAAGCGACACTCGAGCCCCCAGTTTTGTGAGGGGTTAAATATAGGTACTAGAACAGATACGAAATCTTAATGATACCTGAAATACATTAAAAAAATGTTACGTATAGTCAAATTAAAATTTGGGATGTCTAATAATGATTAATATTTTCTTTTCATTGATTTCCTGATCCGATGTATGACCAGAGTTTTGAATACATAAGGAAGAAGTTACCTTCTTACTTAAAGGTGCAAAAGTAAACAGTTGTTCTTTTAGTAATTGAAAATAACTTTACGACTTGGAAATTAATAATATTACAATAATATGATAATAAAAATATCTGAAGTCTTACAAACCACAATGTAAATCGAAGACTATATTAAAATGCGCATGAGAGCTAAGTATATATAAAGTTAGTCAATTGAATTCCTGCTATCGACACAATATAATACTAACTCCTTCAGTAACGTATATTAATTTTTTTTCCATCATAATATACCCAATACATGTAAAGGCTATTAAATTGCAGACTAACCCAATCATTGCCTATTAAAACAGCCTGCCAAAAGTACCTACGGCAGACGTTCCACCCGACATTCTTACAATGAAGATGGTATCTGTGCCGCCATAAATTCGGCGAGGCGTGCCGCGGGCGGGCCCAGGTGAAAATTATCAAAGGGGAACACCAGATTTAAACCAAACATCGGTTCACAGCACCCGTCCGCGCTTAAGACCCGTCTACACTGAAGTAAGCTAGTTGGGCCAACTGACTGGGAAAAGAGTTATTATTTTATTTCTATCTGGTGGACGCCCGCAGCTTCGCTCGCGTGGAATTAGACCTAATAGTTTCATTTGTACCTTGTAATGATATAGCCTATGTCACTCAGTGAAGATGCAGCTTTCTAACGGTGAAAGAATTTTTGAAATCGGTCCTTAAGTTTTTGTGTGAAAACATTACAAACAAATCTTTCCTCTTTATAATATTAGTATAGATGTCTAGAACTACCATTGAATTAAATATTTTTGAATTTCTTGAGATATATTGATATTAAAATATCAAAAAACCGACTTAAAAACTATATAGTAAGAAATTATTGTAATTCGTTTATGGACGGTCCCTCCCACAGTCACAGTTGAGAGCATACTCCACCACGCTGCTCCAATGCGGATTGATTCGTTTATTCACGTTCTGATTATATCTTCGTAAAAGGTAATAAATTACAAAAAGAAATAAACTTAGGACCTTCTGCCAATTTAGTCACAAACAAGCTTTGTGAATACTGCTAGCTTGGCACCAATTTTATTAATGAGGCCAGTCCATCAAAAATTCTCTTAAGGCTGCTGGAATCTGGATGAATATTAATATAGTTAAATTATGCATTTGGATATTTAGAAGGGAGACTGCTGAAGAGCTGTATAAATGTAGAACAGCTTGTGCTGTATAGTTATGATCTGGGTAAGAGTTCATCTATCCATGAATCTATCAGCCTTTTAAAGTCCACTGCTGGACATAGGCCTCCCTTAATTGGTGGCCTCCCGATCCTGTGCCTTCTGAATCCAGCGGTTACCAGCTTACTTGCTCAGGTCATCAGTCCATCTATTTGCTCAGGTCATCAGTCCATCTATTTGGAGGCCTGTGCTCCGTTTCCCGAGCCGTGGTTCTCCCATTGACATTTCAGCTTGCTTACTCGACGAGCTTATGTCTGTAACCCTAGTTCGTCTACGGATTTCATTTCATCATCATCATCATTTCGAAGACGGTCTCGTAGCGAAATATTAAGCATAGCTGTTTCCATAGCACGATTAGTGACTTTGAGCTTGTGAATGAGGCCGACGGTATAGGACCACGTCTCGGATCCATAAGTAAGGTAAGAATTAATGACACAATATGAACGCAATGTGCCATGGCCCAAAAAAGTCAAGATGAAACTTAGACAAGTTGACCCAAAGTGTACAAGGGCCTTTATTATATTAACGGCGGGTTATCGTCTACAGACTATAAAATATTATGAGCGCAGCGATGCCGCTTCCAGTAGCCGCGAGGGAACTATAAAGTGCGTTCAATTTTACGTCGCGTCGCTACCGATGTGGATAAATGGTTCGCTCGAGCGGATTGAAGGGAACGTATGGTTGATGAATATTTTTTGCATACCAAGTGACGACTGGTTGATGTAACCTATAACGGGGTGCAGGCAGTGACGTTGATTGTGTGAACTTGATTCTGTATGCAAATTGAAATTGTTTGACGTCTCCGTTGCGCGGTGGTGAGTGACTCTGATTGCCAAATAGGATTCGGGCTTGAATCCCGGCCGTGCATTTTATTTTGCAGATAAATATTTGTATTCGAGTCGTGGTCGAATTGTTCTTTTCTGTAGGTATGTGCACAACACACAAGTCTTAGCTTACAGCGGAGGTATGTGTGATGCGTTTATCTATATATATAAAAGGAGAAGCTGACTGACTGACTGACTGACTGACTGACTGACTGACTGACTGACTGACTGACTGACTGACTGACTGACTGACTGATTGACATATCAACACACTCCCTTAGGGGGTGAATTTTCTAAAATCCCTTCTTAGTTCTCCCCTACGTTATAAAAGGAATCCCTGTGCAAAATTTCAAGTTTCTAACCCTTATAGTTTAGGCCCTGTGTTGATATGTCAGTCACTCAGTCAGTCAGTCAGTTAGCTTCTCATTTTATATATATATATAGATAAGTTTTCTGATGTATCACCTATATAAGTCGGTTCTGAGAGCGACTTTAATCTATTTTAGGTAACTTTGCGATCGAATATTAAATAATTAGGATGTTATTGTTAATTATACTTAGAAATACTGACGAAAAAATGACTCATTGTGTGCCTTCAAATTGTCTAAACGAACGCAATTTCATCCGTACGTACTATCTGGGCGTTTAATTATCGTTTTAATAAAGCCAGCTACTGAAAATCAGCGCACTAGCGACTGCAAGCGATTAACGAGATAGTAGAGTAGAGGAATCGAATTAGAAACAAATTTGTTCCATTTCGTTATCCTATACTCTTGGTCTGATATCCAAAATACAAACGACCTTCATCCCCATCACCTATCTTTTAGTCAGTATTTTATATCATCTTTAGTATGTTAAAAAATATATTGCGAGTGTGTGCTAAATTTAACATATAAAATACTTTTCATCCATTAAAGAGATTGGTGAAGGTCGTTTCTATTTCGGATCTTAAAGCAAGAGTATTGGATTACGAAACGGAACAAAAATAAATGTAGCAGATCTTATATTGCGTTTGCATGTATGATGATAAGAGTCAGAGAGTAATATAATTAAGTGAGTTACAGCAAAAAGTAGATTCTACTATGTGGTTACAGTATCATGAAGACAGGAACAAAGAACATAATCTTTATTAAATTAACAAGTAGATATTTAATTAAGTATCAAACGAATACGTATCGACAGTGAAGCTTAATAAAAATCGTTTACCCGCTTATCTTTTATCCTTCCCAGTAGGACTAATGGCAAAACAAGTATTTAAAATACCCTGAATTCATTTAAAAGAAGTCATCACCAGCCGAGAATCTCAAAAGGGTTGAACTCAATTACCATTTACTAGAATAATTGCTTTAAATTAAATCAGAATTGAATATACAAGCGTGGGGTGTCCCACAATTGATAGTGGGAGTAAATTTAAGAGGGATGGAGCGAAACGGCCTCATAAAATGAAGAAAAATAAAACGGCACTTCACTTGAATTATACCGAGGCCGCGAGGTGGTAACGCGGTTGCCTCTTTACGTGTTAAGAAAGTGCCACGTGCTACATTACATCATACGATCACGATTACGACTTTTGAGATACGTCACGACATTTCATGACGTGCTGATGAGTTGCAGTGACGTGCTCCTATACAATTTAAATGTTAAACATTAATAGTTGTGTGATTTCGCTGCTTCAGTGTGGATTGGCGGAGGAGGTAGTTGCCATTACCAACCGGATTTTTGGAAAGGCTTTGGCCTTCCGAAGGGCTCCAAAACGACTGTTATCTTGCAACAACAACTGGGCTGCTGTTTGACTTGCCCTCTGAAGCATGGAAGTGAAACAGAAAGGCCCCAGAGCAGGTCACCAAGCTACGGCTCAGGGCGCCAGGCCTAAGGCAATCTAAAGTACTTATAGAGTTTCTGCAACAACCTACGGATATTAATGAGACTCCTCAGTGGACAATGAAGGCTTTAAACACTTACACATAATGAGATTAAAATATCAAAAAAACAACTTCAAAACTAAAATGTAAGAAATAATAGTGAATTCGTTTGTGGGCATAGATCCCTGCGACAGTCACGGATGATGGAGGTCGAGAGAAGACGAGGAATTTGACTCCAAAGATATCCTACGGTTTATCTAAGCGATGTTTGAATTAATGGGGGCTACAATAGTTCTTTTTAGGTCGCAGTGGCTTGTGGGTGGAACCCCCTCCCTTCAAATTATAATAATAATAATTCAACTACCGGTCGAGGCCGATAACCTATGTACCTTTTCCTCTCTACCCGAATATATTAGCAAATTATTTTTAAAATCAATAACTAATCACTCACGTTGTCGGTCGCATCGTCGATACCGTTGATACACATCGTTGCGTCGTCACTACTAAATGCTTTGTATGACCGCTTAAAGGAGATAAATTAGTAATTTAGCTGCCTCCGGGGCCCTGATAAACATGTTTTGTTTGATATCTTCATAAGATCCAGTGTTAAATACGGTCGTAAAGGTGCCGTTAATATGCAGTTTATGCCGGCTTCTTCTGTATTCATTGCCCGTTACTGGCAGGAGTATAAAAATTCAACACAAAGACGCAGATAAAAATGTGGAATCGTTTAATTAATAATACTCGTAGGTACAGTTATAACGTCGTAATAAATAATAAACTGGCTCGTCGGACCAAACTACTCAACCAGGGCTTGCACTGAAAATCAGCACTACTGAGTCCTAGTCGAGCCAGCACCTTTATGATAAATGTCGTGACCTTTTGTCATGACACTGCAAAGTATATAACTGTTTAAATTTTAATTAAGTACTTGTAATTAAATAGTTGTAATTTAAGTATGTTTTAGAATTAAAAACAAATAAAATTTCAATTTTATTTTTTTTATTTTATTTATTTATTATCACTTAAAATATATTCAGGTAAGTTAAACATAAACGGTGTCGCATAAACTCACATGAGTTTCTCTGTACACCCGTGCCATCGACAAAACGTTTAATTTCAACCCTAATTAAATTTAATTTCTAAATAATATTATGATTTCGATGATATTCTATGGTTTTGAAGAACGTTTGACTCTTTCTGAAAGATGTTAAACATAATAACAAAACTAGTAAGAGCTCTCTAAACGAATGTTCACATGTTTGTGCTGTAGACCACGTATTCCGCTGGACCTAATTTTCTTGTTTCGCTCACCTGCTGACGCAACCCTGTCCAAGACAGACGAACTTGGGAATTTAAATCGTGTAGCAACTTGCGGGAACTTTAAACAACTTGTACCAAATTGGATTAGGTCCGAAGTAAGAAGCGTTTGTTGCATACGCGATGACTGTAGCTTTACTTTGATAAGAATAGAACACGAATATGCATTGCTCTTCTACCAAACTTCGACAGGACTCTATTGATTGAATTGGAATTGGGATTGTTCAAGAATTGCAATGTAAAGAACATAATTGTTTCAGTAATTAATGATCTTGGTTATCATTCGACAAAGTTAATCAATATAGGTACATTTCTTTCTAATTTAAATAGGTATACACGAATTTTGATTTCATTAAATTTGGCTAATCTCGCATGTGGAATATTATTATTTAAAGGCGAAAACGGCAAAAATACACTCATTACGTGGATACTTCTCAGACGGCAAACAGTTTGCTTACTTGAGACGCGGCAGGCACGGATAATTAGAAAGTTTCTATCAAAAGGTGAGGGTGAGAAAATGTCGCCGAAATTATTCAATATGACCCTAGCAAGTGAAAAATCTTAGAAAGTATGTGAATTTAAAAACATAATGAATAAATTAGTAAACTTCTGGGTAAGTATTAAGTAAATGTCATTTTTAGTTATTAATTCCAAGGAAATTTGAATTTGAATGAATTGAAATAGGAAATGAATTTCCGGATAAACATAAGCTAAACAAATTGTTTACAGAATAATTCATGAGGGTCTATATTCATAGCTGAAATTACCGGCTTACTCACGTGTGATTTAAGTTGGAAATAGGCCGACTAGTTTCGATCGATTACGCATCCTCAGGAGTGAACGCGCACGGGGTGGGCACGGCGTAGACGCCTATTTCACAATCATATGACATAAACCACAAGTGAGTAAGCCGGTAATTTCAACTATGAAATTGTTTACAAATCCAACACAAAATTATTCGAATTGAAACGTTCCACTAAAGATATAAACAATTGTAAAAGAGCATTAACCAGATGATTGAGTTAATAACGAAGTACCCATAAATGTACTAGAACATTGAATAGTACACGAAAATGTACAGTAGCAGCTTAAATTTGATGTCATACAAGATCGTGAACCAAATAGCTTGGCCAACGAAATTACAAATGCTGTTCAAGACATTTCCAATTGCCTCAATTGTATTTCGATTTTCCGCCAGTAGCCCTAAAATCTGAAGGTTTCCAGCAAACAAAGAGTTTGGGACTGGCAATAAACTTAAAATACAGTGCGCTGCGTTCAACCAACATGTTTCACTTGTTATTTTGTGTGAGGGGAAGTCTGGACGCTTACCAGACAATTCGTAATTCGATTTGGAGCAAGTTAAAGACAAAGGGTATTCTGACTTTATATTAGTGATGTAGGCTGAACGGAAAGTACCGAAACGTCCTATATAAATATATTTACTATAGTGTCATAGAGTAATGTGTTATATCTAATTTCATGCGAGCGAAGCTGCGTATGAAATAAATATCTGCCTCGGCCGGAATTCGAACTCGTTATGGTGCGATTCGTCAGTGACCCACACTTGCCTCCGTGCTATGGAGTCGTAAAAAAATATTTAATAAACTATTCAGGAACTTTAGAAGAAGGAACCAAAAAAGGTTAAAAATATGTTTTCATAATATCTAAGCAAAATAACGATGAGAAACTTTAGTTTAGGTACGCATTAGCTGAAAAGCCAGCCAAATATAACTAAGTTATAGTTATACATGTGTGTATCAAAATATCTAGATCTAACAAATTAATAGAAAAATCAGGTTTATACAAAACAGATTTTCCTTGTACTCGTACCTAAGTATTAGACGAATACTTTGACTTAAGCTTCACTACCCTCATCTCCTCTCATCCCTATATTCATCGTTATAAATTCACCTGATCCGTATATATTGGAACTACATTATAATAAAGCTTTCCTTGGAATTTATTTGGAAAGTATAGGGAAGTTGCAACCCCTAACGATTGTTACAAGCAAGTTTCGAGAGCCATTACGTGACTAAGCGCGAACAGGAGGGACACTTCTTCCGTGCCACAAATTAAACAAGTTTTGAATTCGGAGCCAGTCGGTGCAAAAGTTAATTATTAGTTAAACGCCGTCCTGATTTCAGTTCTGCTCTCGAGGTGGACGATGTTGACGCCGGAATATTGTTTTGTTGGCAAACAATGTGAGTATATTATTCGAAGTTACGAGTGGACTGCCGAACACTTGTAGGGCCAAGTGTTTTAATTTTTATTGGTTCGCTCGTTAAGGTCGAGATTTACCAATTTAATTGTTTATATCGGAACTAAATTTGGTGAAATATTGTAAATACTACCTACCATTTTAGGTTAGTTGTTATCGAAAATTTTCATTCTTAAGATAAGGCATATCCAGCATAATAAACACTTTTTTTTTGTCGAAATAAACACTTTTGCTATACGGTCATATATACCTTTACGGCGTCACCGAATAGGGTGTTATGCTTATAACAGCTCAAACGTTCCTTTCCTTGGATTCTGTGTATTGAAGAAATTAGCGAACAATTCCTTAAAGTTGGTCCCGACAATCCTCATAACTCGGAAGAACAATAATGTTGTTGCGCACACAAATAACAGGACAGACTTCGCTCTTCTTCGGAATAACATTGCGGGTTTGTGAGTGGGAAACTTATCACAATTATATAATTAAGAGGAACTGCAAATAAACAGGAGTTAAATGTGTATTTCATGGTTTTCCTAGAGCAGATAAAATAAATTGTAAGAGCCTTAAGGGCGGATTCGACCAAACATAGACTTACACGCGCGTAATTATTCCAGGGATAATTTTAGAATAGAATAGAATAGAATAGAATAGAATAGAAGAATTTTATTTGCTAAAATATACAAAAATTATAGCAAATGGGTCTGCACTCAGCCCAGTTGCGACATAACACCGCAACACTGATTTTCAGTACAGCCTGATAAGTAAGGTAGCTCGAACTGGCTAACAGTCCCTGTTATTAACTAATATTATAAAAACTAAGATTAAAACAAAAAGAAAAAGTAAAACAATTAAATGAAAAAACAAATTAAACAAGAAAACATACAGTACAGTTTTTGGCATTATTACTTAAATTATTATTTTAAAGTGGCGAGCTGAAAGCTGTCATTTATGTGTTAATTTTGCTTTGACATGACAGCTTCTTCTGACGTCTGATAGAACATAAAAATCGCGTAGGCGATCATATGGCGCCTTATTCTAAGGATAAAATTTATTCTCGTTTGGTCGAATCCGCCCTTAGAAACATTTCGCAATGATCTTGCTTTGCATGCGTAGGAATTGTCTTATCATTAGTAGTATGTTACAATTTATGTGACTGTGATAAGACTCATTGCGAAGTGTTTCTAAGGGCTTCCACGCCTAAATAGCCATTGCCTACAAATGTTTTGGGAGGAGAATCAATCAGCTAATACGTAAAAACTTCGCTTTTCCGCGGTATAATTTCCTAACTCGGCACTAAGGACTGCCTAAAGAAGTTTCACCGAATTGTACGTGAGATGGGTGCAAAGGAAGTTCCTGCGAACCAAATGACGAGTTGCGAGTTTCAAGTTTCCAAAGGAAAAATGAGTGAAAGTTCGAAATACGTGTTTCGATTCGACGTCGTAGGTTTTGCAAACTAGATCAAAGGCATACTTTTTGGGTACTAACTTTTCTCTATTGGATAAAACTTTACCGTTGTCTTTTTATAGATTTAGATACCTATATCAATATTAGCCACAACCCTAATAAATAACAACCACGAATTAACACGATATTAAATTGTCTGGAAGAGATCGCTCTAAGCGATAATACCGCCAATTGTTTAACCTAGATGTTTTTTATTCTTATATCTACGTGTGTTTTTCTTTTGTACAATAAAGTATTTTGTATTGTATTGTGTATTGTATTATGGAGACAGCTATGCAGTGCATCCGCGCATCATCCCTCCATCATGTTAATAACTTTGATATGTTTATACTATCTGAGCCTTCAAGTTAAAAAAGGAAATTAAATTAAATTAGGCGCGAAATTTTGAAATATCGCGCTTGGCGGCTTGGCCAATCAGCGTGCAACTTAGGAGCAGGGAATATGGAATAAATAAATTGCATTTACCACATAGAAAATAATATAAAAAAATAATTTAACATTCGTAAACACCTATCGAAACCTAAATACAGATTCCATACAGGCTTTACCACCTAAAAGATAATTAGAAATATGCTTCGATATTTACGAGTCGACCAATGAAACCCGTCCGACCAGCATTTACAGCGCATCCAGCGAAACTTGTCTCGTTAATAAGTTAGCTCATAATCCCGCAGTCTGTTGCCGGGGGGCATACATCGTTAACAAGACAAGGCTTTCTTTGTGCTGGTGGATGCATATTTACAGATTTTGCAGCAATATCCTGAAGTAATATCAAATTCAAATGGTATCATTTGTGAAATGTTGTTAGGACGCCTATCTCAAATAAATAATTAAGTATATTATAGACTACATCGTTGGTCTAATGGTCGCAAGCGCGTCTGTTAAGCTAAAAGTCCTGGGTTAGATTCCCGGGTCGGGCAAAGTATTGCCTACTGTCTTTTTCTAACATGAAATTTCTAGTAGTAGCAAAGATGATTAAATAGTTAGTATTATGTTTATATTCGCAATAAACGCAGTACAAATTAATTGTAGTTAATGAACTGCTACAGTTGGACTGGACCGATTTCAAAAAATCTTTCATCATTAGAAAGCTGCATCTTCACTGAGTGTCATAGGCTATATAATATTACTAGTTGCAAACGAAACTATTGTTGTCTAATTCCACGCGAGCGAAGCTGCGGGCTTCTACTATACTTAATAATTTCCTAGCGAACTTTAGTTAGCGCCACGCTGAGGTTTACTACGGGAACGTCCTGCCATCATTTAACCAAATTCGGATCAGTAGTAAAGAAGTTTCCCCAATTGTGGTCTGCAAACAGTTAAAGTTCTTCGGCAGGCAACAACAACTATTCGGTAAGAAAGGCTATTGTGTCTCCATGCGCATTCTTGACAGTAGTCACTGCTCACCAAGTATTCCAATTGATCCAGGAATACACCACCGCAACCCTTTCTTGTCCCACTATTGGCCACGTGTCTCCTCTCGGGATGGGAGGTGTACCATGCTCCACCATGCATATTGGCAGACTTTACATCGTGGAGAACTCAGGCAAGCAGGTATTCCCAAGATGTCCTTAACACCGTTACAGCAGGTGATATTACATTTCTTAAATCGCACTTATAGTCGAGTGGCGCTTGGATTTGAACCCGGACCGCTCGCAAGTTCGAGTTCTAGTTTGATAGCAACAGGGCTGTCACCGCATACTTTACTCTATAATCAACTGAAACTATGCGAAACTTAAACTATATCTTAATTTAGGACGTTCTGACCCAGTTTCAAGTTTAAGAGCCGACCCTACATCAATATTAAGCAAGAGCAGTAAATCTTAATGTTTGTTTGCATATACTTGGCTTGATACTAGGCTTGATATACTTTGTAAAAAACCGGGCTATGTACTTTGAAAATTTTAAATAAACTGTTCGTTTTAGTATGAATGTAATAATGAAGTTATCAAAATATTTTTGTGGAAAATGTTAATCAGATTTTCCGTGCTCAGTTGTTCAAAAACCAAATGAATAATGAAAACTAATTATCAACTGATTTGATTCTATTGAGATCAAAATAATGTTTTTTTTTTGTATATTATCATTATTAAAAATTATATTTCAATATTAAAGTAATTTAAGAGTCAATAAACATTGACTCTTAAATTATTTTTCACAGTAGCAAAAACATGAACTACTACAATACTACAAGTATTGTAGTAGTTCATGTTTTTGCTATTATACAGTTATTGCACCGTTTCTTTTTTCTCTATAACTATTTGTTTATATAATACTAATAATCGTACTAAATACTGCATATCAATACTGTATTATGTATATTGTACCTACTACTAATTTTCTTCATTCTATGTGAAAACTTGTAAGAGGCTTTCGGATTTTATAAATATATATTTGCTCAATCTTTATTTGTTAAGCTGTAAGTTTTCCGAATAAATAAAATAAAATAAAATATTGGACTAAGGGACTTATTTTTTTCTTACCTAAACAGCATTCAAGTTCAATGGAACTACCGTGAGAAAAAAATCCCAGTAGTTCCTAACGGAACTAGGTAATGGAACCAGGCGCGCAAAACAATGAAAAATTATACATAAACATTAATTAAAAAAGATGCTTACAACCAACTCTTTAACAAACAAGATTGTCCCAGCGGAAATAAGATAAAGTTATAAGAACAAAACAATGGCAAAGCAACTGTAACGCAAAATTAAAATTAAACAGCATTACGAAGTGTTACTACCTATTCGTTCCATGAATACTGTGGCGGACACGAAAACTCCATAACTATTCTTTATTCAAATTTATCGTCCTGTATTTATCCGACTTGCTTCAGGGTGAAAGGGTAAACGATGAAAGTCTAGCCGTTTTCTCGCTGAGAAAATTAATAGAAAAAAAAACATTCGACCACTCTTGACAACTCTGTGGCACGGTGACCTGCCGCCTGGCTGTCGAAACGTGGGTCTCGGGTTCGAATACCGGCCGGTTCAGATACTTATCACGCAGATAAATATTAGTACTCGGGTCATGTGTATCAGTGTTGCTTTCTATGTTGCTGTCATACAAGCCTAGCGTATTTATTTACACGTTAAGGTCGACAGCTATCATAACACCCAGCTAAGTAGGCTTTTTAAACCAAGGCCAAAACCATACCTAGCCAAGTTAGCCATATCTAATGCGACGGCTCAGCGTGTTAATGGTATCCTTCATGACATTTTGTCACTAGCGGTCAAGTTTTCAATAACATGTCGGATTAGATAGGGCTAACTCATCGTGTGATGAATGGTACCGTTCATGTCATTGGACCAGCCCTTTCATATCTTTCATATCATAACAGCGGTGAGAGCCCGGTGCCTAACGAACACGCCTCTCACACGCAATCCGGCCAAGTGGCACACACCAATGATGTGCGTTTGCGCGATCGTGAGGAAACCTGCATGCCTAAGAACTCTCTCATGTTCTAAAACTCACACTTAGCCGTGGTGAGAAACTCAATTGGTGTGATATGATTCATTAGATTACAAGATTGATGTTGACCCCACGATTATTGATCATACTAGTACCTACAAGAGGCCACAAAAGAGATAAACATAAAAGCCGTAAACAGAGGAAAATCCTAAACAATAAAACATAGTGTGACTAAAACTTCAGATAAAAAAATAATTTTATATGAATCGATATTACTATACATTAGTTGTAAAAAATAGTTAATATTTTCCTTTGTCTTGATTACTGTAATAATTTAATTTGTCTGCATTAAATTCACTTGAAATTTAATAAATTAAACTTAGTCTAATACTCAAAACTAAAACTTAGAAATGAAAGAAACTTATATAGAAACTAGCTGACCACGCAAAAGTTGTTCTGCCATATGAAATGTCAAAGTGACGCGACACTGCACGTCAATGAACGACGGGTAAAAATAAAAATACTAAAATCGTGTTTGGAAAACATTTTCCAGTGGACTAAATTGTGAATCTATACCATTCTCGAATCCCCTTGAACACATACAAAAAAATTCATCAACAATCCAGCCGTTTAGGAGGAGTTCACTGTCATACACACAGTACACAAGAAATATATATATTAACATAGTATTTTATCTTCTTGCTCGCGTTCAGGGGGACAGTCGGCAGAAGTCGTATTCAGCAGCCCGTGGGAACATTGACCTTTGCGACCGCAGTTCGCACTTACACCGAATTAATTATGCATCTCTAGTGTAAATGCGAGTATTTCTGCACTCGTTGTTGTGCATACTCATTCGGGGAACATTAGATTTGAATATTTTATAAGCAGGTAAGTTCAAAGCCTTTGTAAACAGGATATATGAAATATACAGTAAGTTAATTTTGTATCGGTTATACTTTTGTGTTCATTATTTATTCTTGCAGTATCAACTAAAATAAGATTTAATAAAAACAACCAATATTAGGTACGTTTAATCACGATGAGTGTAAAAGTAGATACGTCTGCTCTAACGATGTAGAATTGTAAAACAAAGAAACCTGTTTCCCTGAAAGTTCGCTCCAATGGTATCAACTTAACGATTTATTACCTAAATAGAAACTTAATAATTTTCAGTCATCATTCACTAGGTACGTGTAAAACTTGCACTTTGCTTCCTTCCCAGACGGCATTAGCGAAGTGGCGCACATAAAACTAATATATTATACTACATACTACATAAGTATTCTTCAAAGTTGTTACTCATCTCTTTAATACGAGTATTGTGTTCCCCGTGGATGTTTCGAGTTTGAAGCCGCATTTCACACTTCCGTTTGAGTTTATTAGCTAAGTTTAGTTTTATAGAATTTAAAAATTACGTACAGTTCTCAATGAAATCTTTGCAATGGTATCGACAACATTTTCTCACAGATACAAGAGGTATCTTAATGTTGATGTTTTTTGTGTGTGTTCAAGGAGATTCGAGAATGTTTTAGATTCACAATTTGGTCAACTGGAAAATGTTTTTTAAATTATTTTAGTATTTTTGTATAAATTATCGTTTACATGAATTGTCGCGTCACTTTGACATTTCATATGGCAGAACAACGTTTGCGGGGTCAGATAATAGGTATATATTACTTGAGCTGTCAGCTTGAGCTACGGTCTGTACCACACCAAGATTCACTACAGTTTGTGATTAAAAAAACAGACAGTCATTAAGGACTGTCGACAGACAGACAAACTTATAACTTAAATTAGTGTTTTTGACGTGATAAAATCTTATAAATCGATGAATTCTGTGTAGTGTTTTATTGTTTATTATCGAAAAACTCTTATTTCATATTATGTCGTAATCACGTAAAATTATCGTCACATTATCCATTAATATAATAATGCCATATACTCTTCACTACTATTTATTGTTAAGCCTATTGCCATCCGGCGAGTTGGTGGTCGAAATGTTTAGTTGAAAACCCCAATAATACTTCTCCTGACTGCTCGAACCCGGGATCTTAACAGTCACAGCTTGCGACCACTTTACCATCAAGGTAATTGCGGAACAAACGAATAAATGTTAACGGGTTTACCTTGCTTGTTTATTTGCCTCGTCCACGCCTCAGTTAGCGCCGACAAAGAAAATGTAGTCGTGTTTTGCGTTCCATTACACAAATTTATGTAACAAAAAATTGTTAGCATAATGGTAGTGTGATGTTGTTACTCTAACTTTGTTACTTCACTTTGTCCGGGTGAGTGCAGCGGACAGCGTTAGAGGGTACTTAACTACTAGGTCGATAACAATAATTTTACAACATTAACACCATTATACAACACTATTATACAGTAAAATTTGTGTATAGTTTTACTGTGACTGATGTTTAGCGGTGACAGCCCAGTGGCTATCGAACTCGCCTCTCACTCGAGCGGTCCGGGTTCCAACCCAACCGATTCGGGGATAGAACCCAGGACCTTTAAATTAACAGTAGTGTTTGCGATCACACCCATGAGGCAGAATATTTAATATTTAATAGATGTAACTGAAAAATATTTTCTGATTGATTGATTCATTCATGGCTCAAAAACCTATGATAGTATAAATAATCCTGATCGAGAATTAAATCTAGGCCCACGGCTTGTCAGTACCACTGAAAACGGGACAAAAAGCTAAAAGAAGAAAAATTCTCAACACTTTTATTCCATTCAAAACATTCAATATTATAAAAAAAAAACGTAAACACTAACATAAATGACGATTCTTTTTATAAAAATAAGTAAGATCTCTCATCCGAAGAATAGCAGGGCAGAATAATTGTAATCCTGTTGACCTGTTTCTAGAAGAAAGGGCGCCCTCTGCCTTGAAACACAATGCGATATTAAAATGCATCATTTATACGTCACTGTTTTCTTTTAGCAATTAAATAAAGCCGCGACTTTATGGATGTAATCATAGATATAAGAAATTCTAAATAATATGGATAAGAAATAAGAAATTGTGGATAAGATAATTATTTATGTATTACAAATAATGTATTGAAGGTCTTCATCATCATCCATCAGTGAAGATGCTTTCTAATGGTGAAAGAATTTTTGAAATAGGTCCAGTAGTTTTTGTGTTAAAACATTACAAATAAATCTTGCCTCTTTATAATCCATACTTACTAATATTATAAATGTGAAAGTGTGTTTGTTTGTTTGTTTGTCTGGCTTTCACGTCGCAACGAAGCTATATATGGTATGGTTTTTGTGTGTGGAGATAGTGAGGAGGGAGGAGTGACGTAGGCTACTTTTTACCGCGGTAAAACATCCCCATGGGAAGATATCGATGTTTTGTTATTTGCTAGATATTTAGTTCCGGATGTTGTTAATAGATGGCGTTGTCATGTATGATAAACAACTCATAGTTAATTCCATTTGACCACGCGGGCGGAGCTAGTATTAGTATAGATATAGATAGATGCTCCCATGAAAAGCAATAAACATAAATTAATAGATTAAGGTTGTTAAGCTTACGTATTAGATATAAAACATATAGAAGGACATATTCAAATACAGTTAGCATGTCCTGCTTGGAATCCATTAAAAATCCTTTCTCAGGACATTACCGCGGACATAATTCGCGGGGGCGCGGCCGGCGCGTGCCACGCCGCCGTTACTTCAATTAGCCCAATAAATAGTTTGGAGTCAACAAGCTACCAAACCATTAAGGTTACGGTATAACGCTTGATGTACAATATTTTAAAACGCGATCCCACCGTTCTCGTAATGAAAGCGGCAACGCACTTTCCTTATATCTAGATTTGCAGAATAAATCGATATTATAGTCTCAATCGCTTCGCTGCGACCCATAGACGTCCCACTGCTGGGCACGGGTCTCCCCCACAGACACTACAGCGGGAAGTTTAGAGCATACTCCTCCACGCTGCTCCAATGAGGATTAGGGGCCAACCCAGTGTCTAATGTTCTCAAGCCACCCCGAGATGCGCAGACGCTGACGAGGGGGTTTTAATGAGTAAAAATCTCACGTACCGCATACCGTTGGTGCAATCGGTAGTGACCCTGCCTGTTACGCCAGGGGTCGTGGGTTCGAATCCCACTCAGCACAAACATTCGTGTGACGAACACTTGTGTTTGTACTGTGTCTGGATGTTAATTATCTATTTAGAAAGAAAGAAAGATAGTATATTTTAGAATATCTACAAAAAAGCATCTATGTATTTGATAATGTTGTAGTATATGAACAAAATGGGTCCGCACTCAGCATAACTGTCATGGAACAAAAAGCAACCACGAAGCTGATTTTCAGTTCGGCCCGCGGAGGGTAGGAGGAGGACAGCACCATTTAAAGCAAAAGTAAGTATTTAAGTAAGTTTCTATTCTATAACACCCATAGGTTCTGCCTAGTTTGGGATCAGATGGCAGTGTGTGAGAATGTCTATGGTATTTATTATAAATAAAAAATATTATTTACTAGTGATTTACTTTTACTATACACAAACGTGTCACGGAATCGTTTAACGCAATAAAAACCAATGTGCGTGCCTTATATTTAGGATTGCACGGCTGCTTATGACCGTAAAGAAAGGTTATCAGATGAAGGGATTCATAAAATAGAAAAGAAACGGGAACACCTGGGTGTTAGGACCAGGGCCCACTGATATTTGATATGAAATCCAAATATTTTATGACTCGACTAAAATTATATACTTCTATACTAAATTTATAAAAAGGAAGCTTTGATTTGTAATGTTTTCACACAAAAACTACTGGACCGATTTCAAAAAATCCTTCAAAGCTGCATCTTCACTGAGTGACATACACTGACTGTGTGTGTGGATCTTACATTTAATTTTGTATAATACCTTATTATTTATTTAATTATTTACAAAATAACATTACCAGTTTTACAGATAACCACTTCTATTTAATAGGTTAAAATATGTTTTTAATACAGGTGATTAATATTCGATACGGCCATAAATATGAAATAATAAAATTAGTAATCAACGCACATAATAATATGATAATTAAAATCGCCGCATATCCTCAACAAAAATAAATTAAAAAATCATTACGATATTTCAATAACCCTCCGACCGAAGTCACGGAGAGGGTTAACCGCAGCATTCACAACCTTGAACGGCAATCTGCAAGTGATAACAAAAGGTCTAATCGACCCAGCCATATTAATTACGCGGGCCTACGAAAATAGCTCTCATATTGGAGATCATTAAATCGAAGCCGAGCGCCCGAATCTACATTTGATAAGCTTATTACTACCGCAAATGCCCGTGAAATTAATTAGTGTCGGTCCCGCCGACCCGCAACGCGCTATTGACGGTTAATGTTGCGATAACAAGTAATAAGTGACGGCGTTTTAAAATAGTATAGGGTTAGAAATTCTATTACAGTTTTCTTTATTAGTCTATAGAATTTGAAGGAAATATCACAAAAAGTTAATCACAAAAAAAAATCCAATCGCAGTCTCCATCCGTAGACGATTAAATAAAAGGACGATTACGGTACATATTTTAATTATGTACTTTATAATTAAATCAATGATACAATACAATTTATAAATACTTAGCAAAAATAGATACATACAGTAAATTACAATACATTTCAGTGAATCCATGTATGCCTTGTGTGTGCCATATGTGTGTGTGAAAATTACACATACTTACTGTAATTTTCACGGTACAGAATAAATCTCTCAAACAAATGAAGATGCTCTTTTTTTAATTTTTGTACTTTACTCGTAATTATGGTAACGTCTTCCTAAAAAAAGTTCAACCATTATGTTGCGTGGAAAATTTTAACATTATCGCTTATGACTTGAACGACGTCAGAGATATTAAGCTATAACGGCAGACCCATACATTGTGCCGTTGAATAGCTTCCCAATACGAATAAAAATATGCCGGTACCTACAACACAACGGCAATTCGTTGCAGATACAAATGCATGTCGTTTACGAGCTCACGACACGATAGCCCACTATTGAGGAAACGTATGTACCTACGCAGTACCTATTGAGATCTAGAATTAGGTAGATCTTTGATATTTATTCATACCATACATTTATTTATTTATTTATTTATTTATTTATTTATTTATTTATTTATTTATTTATTTATTTATTTATTTATTTATTTATTTATTTATTTATTTATTTATTTATTTATTTATTTATTTATTTATACCTTAGATATTTATTATACTGTCGCGTACATAGCCCAATGGCTCGCATCGATTCAATGTGATCAAAAGAGTTAAGCAACGACGAGCGCGGTCGGATTGGTGATGGGTGACCGCTTGGGGGAAAATTTCAAGGACCGTACTTTGGAGGGCAATTAAGCCGTCGGTCCCGACTGTTTTCAATGTTGGAAACAGTTGTTGAGCCTTGTCGAAGACTCACGGGTGACTTGAGATTCGACACTAGGCTGGCCACTAACCTTTCCACCAATTCGCATTGGAGCAGCGTGGTGGAGTATGCTCTAGATCTCCCGCAGCTTTGTCCTTTGTGACTTGATTAATATAATAGAATGGACACAAATCAATACAACATGACTCTTATGAGAATCCTATTCTACTTCTACGCTACAAAACAATATAAACAGCTACAATACAATATATAATAGCTTGTTGTTCACAAAAATGTCACCTAAATATTTATTCACATTAAATACGGGGCTCTAAAATGTCGCTGAGTGTTTACGTGCGGCTAATTCTCACCACGGCACTAAATTTCACTCTGCGAGACACGGCAGTAGTTTAGTGCCCCATTCTGCGGCGAAGAGAGCTCAGCTTGTGAACTCATGTGTGCCCATGCCTAGAACGCGTTTGTCTTAAGTCTGATACGAGTATAAACATTCACTATCATAAGACAACACTCATGTTGATTGTACAAACAAAAAAAAAAGTGCAACAACTTCGTACAAGTTCTAATACGAACATATAAAGTAAGTACCTTTACTCGTTGATTCTGAGAAGTAAGAGCAACACAAGTTTTTCAATCAAGTCTTGGTTCACAAAAAAAACTAATTCAAAATGTATGTTTCAAACGGCCGATTGAAAATGCAATTACTATTTATTACTATATTTTTTCTATAAATATTATTATTATGTTTACGTGCGGCAAATTTATGACGGGACGCGGCAGTTGAACTGAACATAGTATGTGTGTAGAGGGCTCATTGCTCTGAGGTCTGTAGGGTAATATTATTAGCTTTTTATTTATGTTAGTTCTGAATAAACGAAAACTTATCACAATTTAAGTTCTGTAATCTCATGTTCGATGTAAAGACAGGTTTAAATTAACGTTAACCTAAAGTTATACTACCAATGAGCTTTATTAAAATACAGCAAGTGAAATAAACCAAGTCGTAAAGTCACACCACGCTGCAGCTGAAACCTCGTACACGTACCATTTTTAATTTACAAAACATTTTTAACCTAGAAATTTATATTTCGAACGCGGGGCTTTAAAATGTCGCCGAGTGTTTACGTGCGGCTAATTCTCCGCGCGCCACTAAATTCCACTCTTCGCGACAAGGCAATAGTATAGTTAGTATAGTTGCGGCGAGCTCGGCTTGGGAACTAGTGTACTGCTGCAACTAGTTATCTTGTGATGTTGTGTGTATCTTTAGGTCAAGTTAGTAGTCGTACCAATAGATTTACAAATCTTAAAAGTCGAGAAATGTCCTTTTTAAGGTTCCGTACCTAAAGGGTAAATCGGGACCCTATTACCATAGAGTATGCTATTACTAAGACTTCGCTGTACGTTCGTCTGTCCGTCCATCCGTCTGTCCGTCTGTTGGTCTGTCACCAGGCTGTATCTCATGAACCGTGATAGACAGTTTAAATATTAAGAGATGATGTATTTCTGTTGTCGCTATAACAACAAATACTAAAAAACAGAAAAAAATAAATTTAATGAGGGCTCCCATACAATAGACATGATTAGCCGTTTTTATAGATTATGGTACGGAACCCTTCGTGCGCGAGTTCGATTTTTTTAGTATTATAACCTTCCGTGGACCTTATGGAACATACAAAAAAAAATTTGCCGAATTGGTCCAGCCATTCTTGAGTTATGCGCTTAGCAACATTCATATATAGAAGATATTTTCTTTCATTGGAGTTTGAGCCCCGTGTAAACAGCTCTCCGGCTTAAATTATTGGCTTATTCCAATGTATTATGATCATAATCTAGCTTGCAAACAATCCCCTTAAGGTTACATACCACGGTAGTTGGATAACTCAGACTTAGATGCCAAGTATTACCGCTAAACTCCCGACATGCGTTGAACAGTACTACAACTGTACTGACAACTGTTTACAATTCGCGAGCGTTGGCAGGAATTCATGGCCGTATCACCCCATTACACAGGTCCCGGCGCCTCGTGTCTGCCAAGTCGCCAGTCTTATGATGTTTGGGTTCTGTACAACGAACTCATATCAATGTCGAATGTCTAAGCCATGTCTAAGCATGTTATTAAGTTAGTCACGCTTTGGAAGCCAAAGAGGTTTACTGTTATAAAAATTACATACCTAATGCTGCTCGTCTAGTGTTCGCAAGCCCGACTGCTAATCTAAATAGGTTAGACTATGTTGCAAATTTTGCAAGAAAAGCAATATTATGACATAAAATAGTTTTTCAATGATAAAATAATTTAAACATAATTTTGACATCATTTTTTTCTTATTACATTAATTTTCTCTATTTGACAAAATTGATATTTAAATTGTAAATGAAATGCTAATGCTATGTTGTATAATTTGAGCTAATGATCATGTAAAGTGATTTCATGTGATACATAATGTAGCTTAATTAATATTAAATATTTGTACACTGGTATATCCAGTAAAGTATATTGTTCCAAGCCTACTTTTATAACACCTAATATGTATACAATGTAGCCAGAAAATCATATAGTAGCCAGACATTTTTGTCTGAATTAATAAGCGAAAAGATGCAGAACAATGGCCCGGCCGCGAATCGAACTCAATTGATATTGATGAGTTTGTGTAACAGGTTATGGCACCGAGAGCCGGGAATCAATCAGGCGATGATTACAATAAAAAGTCCGTTCGCTTCGAACGATGGAATCGTTCAACCGTCGCGTGGCTGCTAAGCAAGAGGTTTTTAATTTAAATATTTTTTTACAAGCTTTTATATAGTTTCACCTGTCCCGTTGAAATCTTGCAAGTGAAATTTGACCCGCTTTCTGCTTTCCGACTGAGCTGAAATTTTGCATGCATATGCGTATTGCGTGACAATGCAATATTATGACGACGTGGAGCTGATCTGACGCTGGAGCTGGAAGGTGGCCATAGGAGCTCCGCATTAAAACGACACAACTCCATCGAGTTAGGGCTCGTTTGAAACACATCGATCCATCATTCCGTTGAAGAATGAAAGGCAAACCAACACACTTTCCCATTTACATATTAATAATAATAAGAATTTTCAATCTGGTTCACTACCTTTTATTTAAACATACCCTACCTTACCTCGCTACAAAGCAAAGTACTTTGAACTTGTATAATATGAACATTGTAAGGAAATTGCAACCGCAACCAATAAATTATTAAAACCCTTTCTCGCGCCTTCTATGGCCCGACTATACGAGGGAAGGAACAGGCGATAATTGGAGGGAAAACAAGCGGGTAATTGATTAACGAACCAAACTTCGGCCGACCTTGCACCTCTTTATTAAATTTCACTTTATTGCTGTCAGTTCTCTCTTCGTTCTCGCTTTCTCCGATCAAGATCCACATAAATTACGTCGCTCAATATCACATGTAGGAAACCTTCGAAGAGCCGTCTTTCTATTACTATAAACAGTTTTTTGTATATAGTAGGTGGGGGGTAATACTAACTTTTTTTATTATTATATTTATTTTTTTAATGCAGTTCATATGATATAAATAAATTTTCTTTCTTTCTTACTATTTACTTAATAGTCAGTGTAACCATTCACGAGTTACGAACATATTATGTAGTCTTCAATTAGCGTATGTAGTGTTTTTACTCCCTGCAAATGGTTTATGAAGTAAAAAAAAGGTAGGTTATTGAAGTCAAAAAAGGTAGGTTATCTGTTAAAATGCGTCACCATTAGAAAGCTGCATCTTTACTGAGTGACATAGGCTATATAATATTACTAAGTGTAAACGAGACTATTGTTATGTCTAATTCCACGCGAGCGAAGCTGCGGGCGGTCCACTAGTCATATTATATTCCGCCGCAAGCGTTAATAACCAAGCTAGCTGTAGTGTAATTGAGAAATAATGTGTTGTTGCCGTAAATTAATAATACTTTGTGTGTGCTGTAAAATATTAGCTATGCGCGCATTTCGGTTGGTTAGTCGGCCGGCTGAGTCTCGTGCTGGCTTTGGCGTTCGTTTGTGCAAGTGTCACCTTAATACCCTTAGCGTATGCATTGAGTAGCGAGTTTATATTATTATACCTTTTGCAAAATTTACGTCTTTTCATTTTACCTTTAGATATTTTATAAATACTTACTTAAATAGATACTAATATTAACATCCAGACAGAACACAAGTATTCGTCACACGAATGTTTGTTCTGAGTGGGATTCAAACCCACGATCCCTGGCGTAACAGGCAGGGTAAACGATTGCGCCAATGGGACCATCAAAAGTGTAACTAGCCTTGTCTGACTCAAAAACCCTTTCGACACTCGGGTGATGTTGTCAGCTATTTTGATAAATATTAAAATTTCTCGACAGAGCTACAACACACATACACGTGGTCCCACGCTGTGTCTCACTAGTGGTCCGCACGGATTTCTCAGACAGCCACTGGAAAGGTAGATTTAAGAGCATAGTCCATCACGCTGCTCTAATACGGATTGGTGTTGAGGTTAATGGTCAACCCAGTGTAGAATGTGCTCAAGGCACCGCCCGCCCAATTTACCAACCACGCTTGCCGTTGCTTAACTCGTCAATCACGTACAATCGACTTGAGCCGTAGGGATATAAGCACTTCATTTCTTGACAGGTTCACATCTAATTATTTTATCACAATACTTGCTATTGAACCATCAAGCCGCAACCCCAAGAGCCAGTTAACTTTCCAGTAAATTGATTCGAACGTTACAGATTCCATTATTTATTTCCCTGTCGAATTGTGAGATTATTTTTCAATTGAAAGAAAAATAAAGGAGCGTCGGTAAAATATCACAAGGAGGGAGATTTACTGGAATCGAAACCGTTAAATTTTCATTTATCGTTTGTATTATAAAGTTATGCTTCCGGCTATGCTTAATTTTATTTTTTGGCGCGCATGTGTGGAACGAGCTTCCTTATGTGGTTTTAATTTTAATCTGCATTTGAAACCCAAGGAAAGAAGCCATACATTTGGCAAGAGCTAAACTACTATAAGTAATATTACATTTCCCTAAAAATTCTCCAAAGGATACCTACGCTAACTCTTCGGCTAAATAATCAGGTTTACTCCTAAAGATTATCCTCGTAATCGTATAGTAATTTACGACTTAAATCACACGTGAGTAGGTAAGCCGGTAACTTCAACAATGAATATAGATACTCACGAATCATTCAGTAATAAAATTGCAAAATTCTTACTCTGAACCTGAAGACTACATTTTTAGTGTGAGATTCACTTGCTATTTCCAAGACTGCATTACTAGCGGTTCCACAAGGGTAGGGTCAACAAAAACAGCGGATCGGACACAAACGGACACGTCACGGCACCACGTGCAGTGGATAAAGTGGGCCCGCCATTCGTATCAATAACGTGGGCCGCTATATAAATCATATGTACTAGCTTGGATCCGGGCCAAGTCTCAACACTTAGTGATTCTTCAGGAGTCTATTTCACAATAATTGCCTTCTAAAAGTATTGTAAGGGGAGATCGAAAAGTCAATATTTTTTAGACATTGAAATTTACTACATTGACATTTAGTACATATTGACATCGTGACAGATTTATTAGATATTGACTTTTTATATTTTTTAATCTTAAATTATATTTTTTTTTTATATTCGAATTTCTCTGTACTCTCTGACATTTATTTACAGTGAATTTTTTTATTTTTTATAATTGCTGCACTAATGTATTAGGGAAGCCTGTAATGTTGTGTTAAGCTTGGAAATAAATAGGTAAATTAAAAAAAAAAATTACATTACGATCTCTAAATTTTTATGTTTCTGATGATTTAGTAAAACATATCGTATCTCAAATGTATTAAGTAATACATCATTACGCATGCACATAAGCGAATTAGTGCATGAGCTAATTGGATACATGCATATGACAATTCGTCTGTTTGTGTAAAATATGTTAGTATTTGTACATTTTACATCAGCACAGTGTGAAATTTTGCTTAAATATGTTAGTACCTATTTGTATATTTTACATCAGCACAGTGTGAAATTTTACTCGGCAATCGAACCCACGACTTGCAAAGTGAGACGCTTATTCCCTGTATCCTACGGAACGAAAGGTCAGAATCAATAATAACTTTAATCCCATGGGCGACGTCCTTACTCGTACTGGCTACAAAGTGATAACGAGATACGAGGGCTGGGAATATTACAGAAATCTGTTCAAAGTTCATACTGCACGAATTTGTAAAAAAATTATGCGTGTTTTGGTATAACAATGTAAATGAACGATGAATGACGATGAAACTCTGATCGGGTTACAAATCTTAGACTCAAAATCCTGATTTTTCTGTTTTTAAAGTAGAAAGTAACAAACCTAAATGTCATGAAATTCCATATGTCTTAGTCTGAAATTCATACCGAGCAGATGATGATGATGCCATTCAAACATGGGTTGATGTGAAAATCAGACAACTACTGCTTAGTCTTTTGTTGGTCTGAACTGTCATGTTTTAATTGTTTAATAACCCAGATTACTAAATGGTAATTAGTCTTAGTAATAAATTCAATTCTTTTGAAAATTACTAAGTGTATCATCGCTCAGGGTCAACTGGAAGGAAATAACTTAAGGCTTTATGTAAGCCACAAGGTATTATAAATAAATATAAAATAAAACTGCTGACATAATTAAATGTTAAATATGTTTTTAATAAATAAATTGACATATATATTACTTGACATTTAATTTTCATGTTTGTAATCCTCGCTAAACAAGAAACTGACTCTACTTTGCATTGTTTCAACGCCGAGTAACGATGCCGACGACCGAGCGATGTTAGTTTTATTTCTTTTACAACTAATACTCCTGCTTAGTACTTAATTATGTCGTGTAGTGTCATGTTGTACAACTCTGTATCCTATTAGCGCTCCGACTTAAAGCGCAGTGTACGACTACAAAAATAAAACATTCAAATGTTTGTCGACCGGACTATGTACCCATGTTTGTATGGCTTCGAAGGAATTATTGGATGCCAGTAATTAGTATCGTCCATAGCCCAATGGCTCGTGTCGATTCAATGTGATCGAAAGATATAAACAACGACGGGCGCGTTCGGTTTGTGGATGGGTGACCGCTAGTGGTAAAAATTTCGTGGACGCTACCGTGGTTCGGAGGGCACGTAAAGCCGTCGGTCCCGGTTGTTTACAATGGTGGACAACGACAACAGTCGTTAAGTCTTGTCGAAACCTCAGGTGGCTTAAGGACATTCGACACTGGGTCGGCCTTTTGCTAAAACTTTACTACTTAATAACATTGACGAACATAATTCATTTTAAAACTCCAGCTACGCTCCCGTGGAATTAGACATAATGATAGTTTCGTTTACACCTAGTAATATTATATAGCCTATGTCACTCAGTGAAAATGCAGCTTTCTAATGGTGAAAGAATTTTTGAAATCGGTCCAGTAGTTTTTGTGTGAAAACATTACAAACAAATGTTTCCTCTTTATAATATTAGTATAGACTGTTCCTTATCCTAAAGTCCTTTACTACTGATCCGTGGACCACTCGTTTATCATATCGTTAAATAATCCACAATTTTTATCACAATACAAAACAAGATCACCGAAATGAATAATCATAGAACGACGTTCAAGAATTGAATCATAATTCCAGCTGAAGATCCGTCCCTAACGTGTCCAATCAAAATGTTTGTATGTCCGTAAACCTCATATCGGGCGTCAAAACAATCTCGCGCAGTATTAGCTCTAATGCTATTTGCAGGCTTCGAGGGCTACGGACCCTCAGACGGGTCCAGGTGGGGAGTTTATGAAATCTATGATTGGATTCGCTGTTTATTGTTGCTTTTACGTTCGTTTTTAGAGAAATAATATCGAACTGTAGCTTGGGATAGTGATTTGAGAGAAACTGATTTAAGTAGGGTAGTAGATTTCTTTTTTTATAAGCATTTTTCTACGTTCACTACACTTGTATTTCCACGCAAGGATATAGGTGTGTTATACCCAATTTTCACCAGTTATGTTTAGTGCGTGTTTAGGTTGCTATATACCGAGCACAAATCAAGACTGTTCCGACTGTGACTATGTAGAAGATGTACATCATGTACTGAAGGAGTGTGTATGCAAGGAATTGTTTATGAGGGAGGTTTTTGGTAATTTAAGTGTACCTATATGATGTTAGATTGTGTAACAGAGAATTAATGAATGAATATAATTTACAGTGCACTGGCAAACTTACAGAGATCTTGCCAGAGCTCTTTATAGCTCTTTATTACCCTTAGCTGATATAGCAATAAGGCGAAAATGTAAATGATTTGTTTTGTTTATTTGTGATTATGTGTACGTATGTTCTTACAGAGCGACATTGCTGAGGTCGACAAAATAAAGAGAAAAAAAAAATCAAGACTCCGATTCGTATTTTTGAGGAAATTTAATATTGTGTACTCGACCTACTAGTAATACTGTAACAGCAAATACATAGGTAGCTATATAATTAGCCTTTCCACAAATCCGGCTCCCGTACATAATGGCTTGTAATCCGAATGTTTATGTGACGTTGCGTCGGACCGAAGCATCCGACCTTATCGAGACCATTCGTTGTTCCTTGAATTGCAAATGTTGTTTGTCGAAAAAACAGCGCTGTACACGGCACACACGGCACTATACATGGCACAGTGGAAATATTTGTGAGCCTAAAAGATAATATTATTGGCCGTTGAGAATATTATAGCTAAATAGCTGACTGCAAGCGGTTTAAGCTGTCTTTGAGGTGACCAGACACCAATTAGGCAACCTATACAGATGAATGATTATTTAAATGTAATTTTGTTATAAACAAAATAGTTACACTCCGAAATTTAAAGGAATATTTATTTAAGATCGACGGAGAGTTGGTGGTGTTGTCTTTGTTTTACCATAAGTAAGACGAATTTAAATAAAAGTGGTTATTATAGGTTGGCGAAAGAACTATCGACTGCTGCCACTTAGATTACCTACTAGCCCAACTCTATGATATATGTTCTAAATAAAAAGTAAGTGCTTAAGAGTTTAACGCGGACGACAATGTAAGAATAAAATTTAAATGAATCACATTATATAAATCGATCATATATTACTGTACCTGCACCGTGCCATATAAACCTCACAGCGCACAAATTTCTATCATTACGAAATAAAGTCTACTTACGCGCGTCTAGTTAGCGCGTCTTCGCAATAAGGATGCGTACACACGATTTGAAAGTTGAGCCAATAACCGGTTAGTCTGGTAAAGTACTTTCCGGTTTATTTTTAACTGAATATGTTTTTCAGTACTAAAATATATTAAGATAATCTGAAATAAAGTTATTACTCGTTATTGTCTTTGATTATACGATCCTTCACTATTCGTTCTTTTACTTACTAACTTAACTAATTCTACCAATTTATCTGCATTTTAAGACGCACCTGTTACAGTAAAATCCATAAATTGTAAGTTTTTACCTAGAAGAGACCAGAAGAACCTATCACACTTTCTTAAACCATATTTTACATTGATAAAATATGTCGAATGTCGCCGAACGATCGCCTTCGAACGACTAAAAATTATTTTTATTTGTTTTTATCCTCTTCGCTGGCATGCTATTACTATCTGGCGGCTTTGACAGTTTGCTGTAAGCAGGTATGTTACAATAGAGGAAAGGTACATAAATACACTTCTCATCAGAAAAATCGAAACACCTTGCAAGTTTATGTTTTGTAAGGATTATCAGAAAAATGTGTGTATTTTGGAATATATGTCAAATGTCGTTTAATAGTGCATGTTATGAGATTTTCAAATCCTAATGTTAATGTTCTAAATTCAAATTAAATTTTCATAGGTTTCATATTTTGTTTAACAAGTAATTTTTACCCTGTATGGAGTATGAAGGAAATTGATAAAACAACACACGTAAATGAAAAAAAAGCTAAGAAACGTTTATTTAATAACGTGTATTCCCTCCCCGAGCTCTTATTACTGCTTCCATACGGTTCTTCATCGATCGGATGAGAGTCACAATCAAATGTTGTGGCATTCCATTCCATTCCTCTTGGATTGCATCTTGCAGCTGGCTAAGTGTTTCTGGGGCAGGATCTCTTGCACGAATTCGTCTCTTTAACTCATCCCACAGATGTTCAATCGGATTCATGTCCGGGCTTCTTGCTGGCCATTCCATAATGGAGATACCGACTTCGGTAGCAAAATCTCGTACGATGCTCGCGGTGTGAGCCCTAGCATTGTCGTGCATGAATATGAAACCGTTGCCAATAAAATGTGCATAGGGCATCACGTGAGGCTCAAGACACTGTTCGATGTACCGATGACTGTTTAGTGCAGGCAGACGTGGCCCAGACACAAAGACAAGCTCTGTCTTACCGTCGGCGCTGATTCCTCCCCAAACCGTCCACGAACCGCCACCATAGCTGACCTTCTCTTCAATGCAGCATTGTGCAAAGCGTTCTCCATCTCTTCTGTAGACTTTGTTCCTTCCGTCGTTACCATACAGCATAATTTTACACTCATCAGAAAAGAGGACTTTGTTCCACTAGAGATATGACCAATTTAGGTGCTCACGTGCAAAGTTAAGGCGCGCTCTTCGATGGTCTGCAGTTAATTTCGGCCCATTTGCTGGCTTATGCGGTACCAGTCCACGTTCCTTTAACCTTCTTCTAATTGTAGAGTCACTTACAGCCACCCTACGTACAACATGAAGATGCTGCTGCAGTTGAAAAGCATTAAGGCGTCGATTTCGTAAAGAAGTTGTTACAATAAATCGATCATCTCGCTCAGAAGTGACCCGATTCCTGCCAGATCCTGAACGGCGTGTGAACAAACCAGTCTCCCGATAGCGTTTGTAGACTCTATGAACAGACGACAGGCTTAGATGCAATCTTTCAGCCACAACACGCTGGCTAAGTCCAGAATCCAGCAATGCCACCACTTGGGCGGCTTCTGCGGGCGAAGTATCCATATGTTTTAGAACAAAAACTTTTCAGACGTCCCAAAGTCAAGTACACACACAGTATACAGAACACAGAACAAAATTTTTTAAGATAAGTGCTAATTTTTAGTTGTTAAATGCACTCCAACTCTAAACACACGCTTGTCTCAAAACTGAATCATTTCATTTATAAGATAAACAAATGAAATTCTAATTTTGAATTTAGAATTTTCGCTAATCACTGTAATGGCCAAACTGCCAGCTATACAATCATGTGATTTTTTTCATGGAATGAAAACTCTTTTGTGTTAAATTAGGACAGAAACCATGAAAAGAGAAGTGTTTCGATTTTTCTGATGAGAAATGTATATCTGATTTAAATAACCTTTTTCCCAAACAATATAACAGGCACATGATACTCGTAGGTTCACTTAAAAATCGACATAAAATTATGAAAAAAAAATTTAAAAATTGTGTACTAATGTGAAATGCCCTTATCCTCAGCATAATTGCCGGAACGTACAAATAACTAAACAAACAACGCGAGACGCCTGTAACGAGGTAATGTCTGCGCATGCAGTTATTTACACAGCTCGTTACGCGTGTAAGGGGCTTGTTCAAACATGAAGCTATTTTACCGATATATTTATGTTCATTGATAAGCCGAACACCGTTTATCAAGGCCTTAAACAGATTTTGTCGAAGCAACTGCACTAATACCTACCATAAAAATGCTTCGATTTTTTGAAGAAACATCATCTTACGTCATCGAAGCCTAAATGGTTGGATTATCGTCGCACGTTTAAATCTTTAAAATTGTAAAAAAAATGCCAAGGACCGAGGCCCAAGGACTCAAAATTGTAAAGGTATCCAAAATACTTAATTTTTACTCAAATTTTTTACATAAAAATAGAATATTTATTAATAATATTTGAAGTAGGTATACCTACCTATTTGAGCACAGCTCGTATGCTTCGTGCGCTATAACTAAAAATCGATATTCATTTGTTTTGTCCCGAAACACATTTTCAGGTTCACAATAACTGAATCACCGGCGGCGGACCGAACAATTAATATAATTTGCTTATTGTGAAACCGGCTTTACTGGCGGTAATTGTGATTCCCGCAGTGCGTCTCGTTAGCCGACCGTCTTATGACATTAGCGGCTGCGGACGGGGCACGTCCGGACCCGGACCGTTGCCGTCGGACCGGACTCAAAGAACAGTTGCCAGAGGTGTCAATCTACTGTTAGTAGCACAGTTTTTCTGTATTCTGAAGTATAATTTTAAGGGCACAGGAAATATGGCCGTACCTTCATACTGAGTAATTTAAACGAACAAAACTTTGTACCTTCTCAAATATGCCGTTTATTTGACGACACTGTGGCGGGAGGGTGAGTGACCTGGACTACGGGTAGCAGGTTCAAATTCCGTCCGGATTTTGTATGCACATTATCTGTAAGAGCCATCTTATTGCTGGGTGAAGTGTGTAAAGCGTTAATTCTTAACCAATAGGCTATCGTGATAGCATACAACTAGCGCCGTGTGACCTATACTGGGCTTTATTCCTCCGTTAACAACCGGTTAGCGGCTAAATGCGAGCAAGTGTGTACGCAGCCTGCGTACACCTCGTTGTGACCGTCCCCCACTCAACACCGGGAATAATACCGAAGGTCTTGTACCCCTGGAGCAATTGCGTGGGGTAGTGGGACTTCCGTATACCTTGCATGAAGGTATTCGGAAGTCCCACTACCCACGCAATTGCTGACAACATGGCTGCAATAGAAGAGGTTCAGTTCGGTGCCCTTAATATTAAGGGCAGTGAATGGTAGTATAGGTACTTTTCAGAGCTGTAGGTACTAAATTCGTTATCGGCCAAGTTCGATAAACTGCGGAGAAACTTGATTAGCGTTGATGCCAACTGGTCTGGCGGAGACGTGATCTGGCTTCCTGATACTTTCTCACATTCATGTTGTTCTAGGAGAAAAATCGATGCAATCATTGACGTGATAAAATTGTCTCTATGTTTTAAAACAAGACCTTCTAAACTTGGTTAGTGAGCAGCTACAAACATTGCTCGATACTTCGATATGGCTATACCATGATGCAATTGCTTTTAACAGGGCCTTTACTTTGCTAATTGGCAGGTTTTAATTGTAAATACTTCCTAAAACGATCGAATGCATGAACTAACACAACATTTCTCGCGTCAGTGTTACGTTTTCTTGAGTATTTTGTTTTTCATTTAAGCCGCTGTTCAAGGTAGTCTAAACTGGGTTTAGGTAATCCTAATGCCTCGAGAAGATTTTGTGCTATAATAAAAGAAGTACAAATTATTAATTATATTATTAAGTAAATTAAATTATTTCATGAAAATGAAGCAGCACTAAACTTAAGTAAACTACTTAAATCCGACTTAAATCACACGTGAGTCAGCCGGTAACTTCAACTATGAATATAGACGCTCACGAATCATTCAGTAATAAAAAAGAAAAATAATATGTAATTCGATAAAATTTTAATTTATTGAAAAATCGTTTAATCAGTAGGTAGTGTATTATTTTCAAAAATATCCATGCTTATTTCACGAGCTTATTTGCAACATTAGTATATTTTAACAGCTTTATGTTGATGTCATTATCTAAAATAAAATCAACCGACTGTTGAAAACTGTTGCAAGCCACGAGAAATTATAAACTTATCCTTACCTACATCTTTTATCAAGCAAGCGTGTTTCAACCTAAGTTTCCTCTGAACCCTTTGATTCGTCTTTCACCTTTATCCTTTAATCACTCACCTTCCCAGCCCGGTGGGTTCCTGAGCGCCCAGCTGGCTGAGCAGCGTGGATGGGGAAGCCGGGGTAAAATGGGGAAAAGCGGCGCACCCAGTAAAACTTTCAGTAAAAGAGGTTATGCCCTCGTTCTGCAATGCAATATTTATTTGCATCTATTTGTGGTCATTGCGAAAAGTAAAGAAGTATTGTCAATAACATTTTATATTAAATAGTGCTATCCCAATGAAAATTCATAATTTATGCATTACTGCACTACCAAATATAAATTCTAATTTAATTTTTTGCAAAGCATGTATGTCGGTGTCGATGTATAGACATCGACACACATGTGATAACTGTCATGTGTCACATGTGATAACATGTGATAAATGTCATTTAGTAGTGAAGATTTTAATCTACAAGAAATGGTAAAAATATCCGTTTCTAGTTTTATCGAAATATGTTTGGAATCTTTTAATTCATATTTTTTACTAGTGGACGCCCGCAGCTTCGCTCGCGTGGAATTAGACGTAACATACAAAATATACAAAATTTCATTGAAATAATGTAGGTATATACGAAAAACTTTTATACCTACTAACTTTGCACCCTATCTCTTAAGGGGGGCCTTAAGAGATGATTTTCGAAACTCAATAAAGAACCTTCATTTCATTCGAATAACATCAAAAACGGCAAAGTTTCATACTAACTTTGCACCCCCGTTTTACCCCCTTAGGGGGTGAATTATCAAAAATCCTTTCTTAGTGCTCCCCTACGTTATAAAAGGAACCCCTGTGCAAAATTTCAAGTTTCTAGCCCTTATAGTTTAGGCCCTGCGTTGATATGTCAGTCAGTCAGTCAGTCAGTCAGTCAGTCAGTCAGTCAGTCAGTCAGTCAGTCAGTCACCTTCTCCTTTTATATATATAGATAACACAGACAGACGAACACGCATAGGAGCCGCCTCATCGTAAGTAGTAACAGTCACATTTAAACACGTGCGACAGATACGTGTATTTGCCAGCTAGCCCCACAGATACGTGTATTTACCAGCTTGAAGGAAGCATTTATGTTATTAATAACAGTGTAAGATAAGAGTGTAAAACGTAACAATAACTTTGTGAGTAGTAGCACGGACTACATACTTTTGGCCCTTACTCTATGATAGTAGCTTGTACTTTGATCACTCACCTTCCCAACCCCAGTAGGTTCCTTGACGCCCAGCCTGCGGAGCAACGCGGGCGGGGGCGGCGGCGGCGTCCGGTGCAGCGCGCCGCTGAACCCACTGCCCCCGTCCTCCTCTCGCCGCCGCCGCTCTCTGTGTGGTGAGCCGCCGCTGCATTTCGTGGATGACCTGGTGACAACCAAGTGAGCCTGTGAGCAACGATAATTATATCTTATGTACAGGAAAATAAAAGAAATATCATTGATTCTATGACCCTTAAATATAGGCTACGTAGTTATGATTTGTATCAATTTTGTTTGATGATTTTGTATTTTTAATATGTGTAAAACGCCTAAGGCACAACAATTTAAAATCAAACAAGATCAAAGAGGAATTAGATGTTGGTAGGTGGTTAATAAGTAGTATCTATAAGTAGAAAGAAAGGCTCTTGAGTTTAACGAGAAAATAATTATTCTTTTAAATTTGCTATGGTTATATTTAATTAGTGGACGTTGAACCTAATCTAAGAAACTTAGCTTATATCTGTGCACTAATTCTCAATGTACCGGCAAGCATCGCTAAACCAGACAAACTGACCGCCGACCGTTAACGATACAAAGTAGTAAGGAACAAAACAAGACCACGAAGAACTGCGACCGATCGGGGAGCTAGTTGCAGCAAAATTAAAAAAGAAAGCGGCTTAGACGAGACCGGAGGATGCAACTTATTTACAATTGAAAACGGAGAACGGCGCTTCCATCGCACCGAAAACCCCTTAAGAATTCGAAGGAGAAATAAATGAACGGTACGTGATGTCTCGGCTGACCTTTTTACATTTTTCAAAAATTCCCTCCCCGCGTCAATACCGAGACGTAAAGGGGCTTGCACACGACCTGTGATGGATGGCTTTTACGTGACGACTGGCGACACGGTTCGCTATTTTATTTTAAAGCCGACGCCGTATTGCATCCCGGTGGAGGATCAAAATTGAAAATTCTCTCAGTGTATTGGAAACTGACGTGACACTCGTACGGAAGCGATGGCTTTATCGATGTGGATGTACTCGTACGTCCGAAGCAGTCCGAAGTGTTTTAGCACTCAATATACATATCAAGAACTGTTCAAACATATCACTAGCGGAATTATTGACGTCTCAGTATTACTGAAATGAGGTAGATACTTGTATCACATAATGAAAATAATGTTTTGTGTTGTAATAATTTTCTTCTCATTGTATGCTTTCATTTTTGTTTGTGAAATTCTATGATCATTCTTGATCCAGTTCAGCTGAGTTATCGGCAAGCTCATATTAATATTTTGTTTCTTTGTAATTTCTTTATTGCATACCTACCAAGTACTTGCTCTACCAACTACAGTACTCGTATCTACCATGGTGATAGTATCGTTAGTACTTTCATGTATCTATGTGGTTTAATAAAGATAATTATGTAAAAATAATTATTTCCGAGTGATAATTTCAAAAATTACATTTTTAACTTGCATTTTAAAAAAAAATATGGCACCTGCTGTATCTATGAAGGTACAAAATTATTAAATTACTTTCCAAAATTTACTCGTCTACATTGTCGTTTACATTGTTGTTCTTGCCGGATTCACTGGCTGACTTTGCAAACTTCCAATTCAGCCAATACAACTTCATATTGATTGCAATGTCTCACGAAAGTCACGAAGCAAACAATTTGAAACACTAAATAAACCGAGAGAAAATAACGTCTGAATGTCTTATAGCATTTTGAACCACCATCTACATCATGCGGCTGTCAACACGTTAAAGTTCACATAAAATTCGATTCGCAAATCTGAAATTTATCGACACAAAAAGACCACCTTGGAACGATCGCCGCAACCGAAACTTTGTCTAGGAGTTTATAGTATAAGTAAGGTACACTCGCGAGCAAAAGTATGGAAACACCTGTCATAGCAATTACTATACAGTTGAAATCATACTCATCAATCATCATACTCGCAATCGTAGTTACAAAATATAATTCAAAATCCATATAATGTGTGGTAACATTACCCTTTTACTCGTAAAAGGCGGTACAAGAAATAGCTAGGAGATGGGTAGCACATTACTGCTGTCGGATTTTGAGAAATAAATTTCATAATGACAATAACAATGTATTTTGAATACACCGTATTGCAAACTTTACATCCTAAGATGAACTCTACCATTCTGATCGATATAGATTCGTAGGGAACCGGTCATACCGCCCACGAAATCGTGACAACGTCACATTCGGATTTAAATTTCTTACCATGGTGTCACCATGAACCTTTATGACTTTATCCGATCTTTTTTAAGTTGGCAAGAAAGTGGACGTAATAATTTAACAAATCTTCGCTCTGAATGAAATTGATTTCATTTGTTGTTTAACTTCATTCCAAAATCATCGGTAGTTTGTTTCGCCCGATTCGTCTCAGAATTTCGTGAATGCGGCCCTAGGTAGCGTGTGGTGGTCGCGTGTCGCCGCCCGCTGTTTACCGGCCTAAGAACTATTAACATTCTTATAAGGGAATGTTTAGATAACTCTCGACTTGGCGGGACGATACGACTTACGGCTTACGGCCCTTGTGAGTTGATAAGCCGAAATAAGCGTCGCGATGGCTAATTGAAAGACCGTGGTTATTGATTTGTTTCCATTCACATGAACTGGAAGAAACTACGTGAAAACCCGCTACACAGGTCTAGGAATGAAATGATCCATTGTTCATTAACATCAGAGCATCAGGACAAATAATTATACCGTTAAAAATTTGTTTTAAAAAAAAGCTTTTTATGACTTTATTTTTATTTTCGTGTATTGTCATCGGAACCAAATATGTGTGCCAAATTTCAACTCGATAGCTTCAGCGGTAGTGAGTGAAATATTGATTGCAGATTCCAGGACAGGAAGTTAAATAAAAGCTTTTAAAAAAAAATAAAGTTGCAAGTACGAAAAGATATAAAGAAACATCAATACAGGAATAGTCAATACAAGTCTCGTTCAAAGTCGGTCACAAATGAGTTGCTACTCTAGGTAAGGTATTACCGGAAACCACACCTCTTTTTGTTTTTTATCGAAATATACTTCATATCCACGGTTCCTTCGCTTTCTAACGATGATAAAAAAAAACTAATCTCTAAATTACATCAATCCTTCAGTCATTGCTATCACTTGGAACCGCGGTTTCCAAGGTGTACGCCCCCCTTGCACTTACGCGTAATGAATGTATCGTAGATATTGGTGGGTAATTGACGTGGGATAGACCAACCCTTGGAGAAATAGATGGAGTGTATTGGATACAACGGCAAAGGAAATTGTTTCCAAAAATAAACTAGATAGCTTGGGATAAGATTATGACAATAATCGAAAATTATCGCGGGCTAAAATTTTAGTGTTTAAACGTGTTTTGGAGAACTTAATTCAATTAGTTATTTAGACATTTAGTTTTAGTGAGATTTTATATTTCTTTGAATTTCTATGTTCCAAAGTTGAATAACTCCAAATAACTTCAACATACCAATTATATAAAAGTAAGTTGCTACATAACGAATATGATTTTCATAATTTAATAACCGGTTATATTTGAATTTATGACAATATAATCAAGAAATATTGCATTGCTAACTACAAATAAATTTAAGTGTCATTCCCTCCCTTCGCGTGTTGTGAGTCACGTCGCATTTCATTAGACCCAAGGACCTTAAATAGCAACTCTTCCTCTATTTATACATAGATACCTACATCAAAACTAGATGCGCCTTCTGATCCGTCCGCTTTCATATCATCACAATAAAACCAGTGTTCTGACAAATAAAAACATGTCTATGAATGTGAAACGCCGAAGATAGAAATCTTGCGATGTTTGTGCCCCTATGATGTCGTTGATTTCACGGGCCGGCGGTTCCGCTGAAAACAATCCTGAAAAGGTCGACTCTTGACATTTGATAGAATGCTCCTTGGAGCATGAATGAGGCGGTCGTTCTACCATAAGCGGCAAGTGGATTGGCAAGCGAAATCTGCCGGACGATTTATAAACAATATAAGGTGGCATTCGTCACTTATTGGTAATTTATACGGAGATTTTGTTGTTGTCTAACTGATACGTTGACTGTTATAGTGCTCGGGTATTTCGGGAATGCTCAAATAAATATTTAACTTAAAAAAAAACTTTCGTTCTTCCTCGGTTGTGGTGTATTGAGCACGTACCTTTGTAAGCTAATAGCAAAATTATAAGGCATCAGTGTTCTCTAAAGTCACCCAACGGAATTTTAAATTTCACAGCTGCGTATAGACTTCTTCTAAAGTTAAAACTTAATTCCGGAGCTTTATAAGCGGCATGTGCCCAGTAAGAATATTTTGCTTCTCGTTTCTCGCTTATCGCTTGGCATTTGCTCGCTCAAAGCGCAGTTGGTGAGTGCGCGGCCATTTTGAAGCCGTGCTCTTTATTTTGTTTGAATTTCTTTTCAATATACCCTTTCGAAAATCTTGAAGGTTAGACTCTACGAAGCGCGTCGATTCGTTTGCTTGGAAATTTCAATTATGTCATTTCTAAGCATCACTTTGATATTTTCTATCTGAACAGCATACCAATTTTTTTTTATAAATATATATAGTCCTCCTCATCGATTTCGATGACGGCGACCCTAACTAATTATTAATGCGACAAAATTGAATGCCGCTATTTTCTTGCATGAGCTCTTATATGGCTGGCTAGACCAAATTTGGTTTTAAAAACTCGATCACACGGTGAACAATACAGTTCACCAATCGAGTTATAAGTGTACGAGTAGGAGGGCTTTGGTCTATCTTTACGAATTTGGCGTTTTGCGTCAAGAGCTTTAAGTCGTGCCTCCTCAAAGTCTTTAACCTTGTTATAGATGGTGGAGCGCCAAGATGACCTTTGTGTAGCGAGCTCCTCCCAACGTGAAGGCTCAATGCAGCAAGCATTCAAGTGTCTCTTTAACACGTCCTTGTAGCGCAAATGCTGGCCACCGCGCTTCCGCTTGCCCTCAGCCATCTCGGAGTAAAATACAGTCTTAGGCAAACGATGCTTTTCCATGCGAATGACGTGTCCACACCACCTAAGCTGGCGCTGCATGAGCAGAGATTCCATGCCATACATACCAGACCGACGTAAAACCTCAGTGTTAGGCACTCGGTCCTGCCACTTAATTTTTAGGATGGATCTTAGGCACCGAAGATGATATGTGTCAAGTTTTTTTATGTCGGTTTTGTATAAGCACCAAGTCTCCGCACCGTATAGAAGTATCGGTATTATTAATGCCTTATAAACACTAATTTTGGTTTGTAGTCTAAGATCGTGCGATCTCCACACTCGATCAGTAAGTCTGCCGAAGCTGGTGGCGGCATTGGCAATGCGCGATGGTATCTCCGAAGCGAGGGTGTTGTCGTGCCTAATTGTGCTACCTAAATATTTAAAGTGCGACACCTCATCAAGTGGCTTCCCATCTAGATTGAGTGTTGCTTAATCAGCTTCGCAGCCCCGTGGTGGTTGTTTGAGGATTTGGGTCTTGGATGCACTAATGACCAGCCCAAATCGTTGACATGATAGGTGGAGTACGTCAATATACCTTTGGAGATGCGCCACGCTGTCAGACATAAGACATAAATCGTCTGCGTAGAGTATGTCCAGAACTGGTATCTTTTGAACTTTGGACTTCGCTTTAAATCTTGAAATGTCAAATATGCCTTTTTCTGTTCGAAAGTTTAGTAGAATATTCTCAGTGCAATGGTGCAGTGCGTCTCTCATGACAACTGAGAAGTATATGGCGAAGAGAGTAGGTGCCATAACGCAGCCTTGTTTTACTCCACTTGTAATTGGGATCTCCTCAGAAAGTTCATTTTCGTGCTGAATCCGCGCTTTCATGCCGACATGGAATTGGCGTATGATGTTGACAAACTTCTTTGGGTATCCCAACTTTTCGAGAACAAGCCACAGGGCCTCACGTGGAACTCTATCAAAAGCCTTCTCTAAATCGACAAAGCACATGTAGAGGGGCCGTTGATGTTCAAGGCTTTTCTCCTGGAGTTGTCTCACGACTGAAATAGCATCTATTGTACCCCTGCTGGGCCGGAACCCACATTGGCTCTCAGGTAGGCACGTTTCTGCTATTTTGCTCAGGCGGGTGTTAATAATATGCGCAAGTATCTTACCAGCACAAGATAGGAGCGATATACCTCGGTAAGAGCTGCAATCGGAGACATCTCCCTTCCCTTTATACAGCTTACAAATAACGGCATCTCTCCAGTCCTGTGGAACCTCTTCAGTAGTCCACACTTATTATAGAGCCTATTTAAAACATTATTGCCACTGTATTTGTATACTTCAGCAGGAAGTTGATCCATACCTGGTGTCTTTAAGTTTTTGAGACGGTTGACTGCTTCTACAAATTCTCTAAGAGATGGTGGATCGTCTAGTTGGTGACACACCGGCATTTCCTCAAGCATTTTAATATGGGACAGATCAGCGCTGAGGGCATCAGGGTTAAGGACTTCATCAAAATGCTCTGCCCACCGAGTTATCACTTCGTTCTTGTCAGTAACTCGGTGTTGTCGGTCTTTTGAGTACATTGGTGCAGTTTTTCTTACTCGCGGGCCAAAAATGGATTTTATGCCCTCAAAGAATTTGCCAGTTTGATTTGTATCTGCACTATGTTGCAACTCAGCTGCTTTCTCCTTCCACCATCTATCTTTAAATTCACGGATCTTAAGTCGTAGTTTCAGATATGCTTCTTTTCTACTGCTTGTGTCTGCACACTTTGCATTAAGTTCATATCTGTGTCTCTCGACTAGCTGTTTTATTAATTATTATAAATAACTATGTAGAAGGATGGAAAATATTGAATTGAAATATAATATAAACATTATTTATTAATTTATTTTATTGGTATTTTAAATATAATTTAAGTTTAGCCTTCGAAAACGCAATCCATGCCATCTGATTGATATGTGTTGATGATTGCGTATTAGAAAATGTACCTAAGATTGATGTCTCTCGATAGAAGACAAACGTCTTTTATGTTATCAAAGTTATTAAATTGTAGCAGCTTTATATAACGTAATGTTAACTACAGCATTGATTACGATTTTATTAAAAGCTTTTATTTAACTTCACTCGTATGGATGTATTCATTCATGTATGTCCTGGAATCTTGCAATCAATATTTCACCCACTTCCACTGAAGCTATCGAGTTGAAATTTGGCACACATATTAGGTTCCGATGACAATGCATGAAAATAAAAATAAAAGATATAAAGCTTTTTAAAAAAAAAATTATTAGAGTATAATTATTTTAAGTACATCCAAATATACCTGCGTCTTACAAAACAAAAATTGCCGCCTTCTGTTGCGTCAAATATCACAACTGCCGGCTCACGTGACTTCGACGTCAATTACAACTCACAATTAATTTCCCGCCGCATAAACGCCATTGTACATATTTTCTGATTCATTACGCCCTAATGGCGGCAAACAGCGATCTAAACGTTTTATTTACGTTCGTGAATCTGATCGCAGCTACCAATGCCACGTTTTTTGGGGTGGCATACATTTATTATAAAATACGGTATGTGGTATCAATATTGTGAGGGAAATGAGTATGAAGTATGATTGTGTGGTGAGAATTGCGGTGCGTTTTCAGGGTTCCGTACCCAAAGGGTAAAACGGGACTCTATTACTAAGACTTCGCTGTCCGTCTGTCCGTCTGTCACCAGCCTGTAGCTCATGAACCGTAATAGTTAGACAGTTGAAATTTTCACAGATTCTGTCTTTCACTGATTTCTATTGCTGCTATAACAACAAATAAACATTTTTTTTGCATGTATGTTTTCATTATTTTGTTGTAGTCAAGAGCGAAATTAATTTCATTTTCATTTTAATTTTCATTTTCAAATAAGTACTAAAAAATAGAAAAAATTAAAATTTAAGGGCAACACAGATTTACAAACAAAGATTTTTTTGCCGTTTGTTCCGTACCATTATAAGTACTCGTGTGAGTACTTATAATGGTAAGGAACCCTTCGTGCGCGAGTCCGACTCACACATGGCCGGATTTACTAAATAATTTCATTAAAATTTTCCCCAGTATTGTTATTGTGTAATAGTATTTTCCAAGTTAAAGGCGTGACGTGCATACACAATGCTTGTTAGAATAATATTTTACTGATAAAATGTTATAACGAAGTTTTTTTATTGATGACGAATTTTGCATATTTATTGTATATGTGGGCTGGGCTTACTCAAATTAATTTATGTTCGTATGAAAAAATCTATTAGTTATATATTATGAAGTTCACCTGAAGCCTGATTTGTATAGGTACTTAGCTCTCAACTACACAGCCACTTAAATTAATGCCTAAACGTCCACACGACGTGGCACCTGGAAAATATCTTCAGGAATAAATTAGATTTATCAAGTAACAGAAGACTACTACTAAAAATATCCTTACCAACCTTTTCTTGTTTTGACACATGCCATGAGCGTTCAAGAAAGTTATTCATGCAAGTAAAATGGCATAACTGTTTGGAAAGGACACTATCGTCTCCGGATGAAAATATTTGCGAACAAAACATTTGTAAGGAATTTGGCTTCAGAAATTCACGAGATATAAATGGAAACAAGAAAATTATCATAAAATCAGTGTGAGAATATTTTTCTTGATAAAATAAGGGACATTTGGGACAAGGGTTATGTATTACATCCCAGGGGTATGTCGCTAATGTAAAAGTATAATCTGTAAATAACATATTTCACGTATTTCATATGCCTAAAAAAACAGTTGAATTTAATAATAAGTGGCATTATAGTTTTGTTCTAAGGAACCTATTTTTGGAATTTATAATAATGAAATGTCATTTAGTTTAATAGAAAACATGTTTTCGACCATGCATTCCTGTTATGTTATAAATCCACCACCACAACCCTTTCTTTATCCCACTGTTGGGCGCGGGTCTCCTCTATGAGAGGGATTAGGCTCTAGCCCACCACGCTGGTCAAGAGCGGATTGGCAGACTTCACATGCCTTCGAGAACATTATTTAGAAATCTCATGCATGCAGGTTTCCTCACGATGTGTCCTTTACCGTTACAGCAAGTGTCATTTTATAACTAGTGGATTTTCGCTCGCGTGGAATTAGACATAACAATAGTTTCCTTTACATCTACTAATATTAGTGTAGATGCAGTTTTCTAATGGTGAAAGAATTTTTGAAATCGGTCCAGTATTTTTTGTGTAGTACATTACAAACAAATCTTTCATCTTCATAATATTAGTATAGATATAAAAAAATATGTTATAAATAATTCGCTGAAACCATATTGAGACTGAAAAGGAAGATATCATAATAAAATGAAAGCATGAGATTTAGCCAATTTTCTGCAAGACAAAAAAGCAAGTTCAAATTGCGCTATGCACAATGGTCTAACTTTTAACTGCTGGAACTTACACGTTAGTTTCTTAAAAGAAAATCTGGTTTCCGATGTCAAGTGAACAATATGAATATTGTCTGGGAAACTTATGCGGAGCTAAGTTTTGAATTCGAATTCTGCTTTTACACCTTTTATTTCCCGAACGGACCAGACTATTTTTTTCGGGTTGCAACTACGTGGCATGAAGCCAGGAAAATGCATTTACGTTTTGCGGTCGCTCAAGTAGATCCCGTGCCGAATTAAACTTTACTCCTCGGTAATACGGGGATAGGGTTAGTTTTGGAGCGATCGGCTGACGGTTGTAAATTCAGTATTGTTTGGGAAAATGATGGCAATAAATATAAAGAAAGGCCTTTAGCAAAGCTGTCCAATCGCAGTGCAAGCTTTTCAATACGGCGTATACGTTTATGTTAGTTGTCCTCGTGCCCGTATATCACAGTGCTTAAGCTGTCATTGGTGCTCGCTTTTGTACTTTATTTTTAAACACAAAGCACTTTGTAAAGCCACAAAGAATGCACCAATGATACGGTCTACGTTAGCAAATTTACATAAAAATATTATTATTAATAAACTCTTGTTATTTGTAGTCCATAATTGTATAATGCGAGCTGGATTCTTAATAACTATACTGTAAAAAAAATTTTTTTTTAAAAAGCTTTTATAACTTGACCTTGAAACCTAATCGTGGTCAAAGTTCATTACAAGACTTTACCACAAGTGCAAACACGACTATGATACGATATTCCATCATGAAGTTCCAGTTAATATCTTCCGGTTCCATCATCAGATCAGTTTGACAGTACCATATTATTGCATTGTCATCGGAGCCTAATATGTGTGCCAAATGTCAGCTCGATAGCTTCAGTGGAAGTGGGTGAAATATTGATTGCAAGATTCCAGGACATACATACATGAATGAATACATACGAGTGAAGTTAAGTAAAAGCTTTTAAAAACATAAAACTGTTTTATGTACTACTTTTCACTGGTGGCAGCAGCTGTTTAAACAATCCTGTATCTTTGTTATAATTTAAGTTCTTTTGTATTTTAGTTTTTTTTTTCCTTTTTTTTAGATTTGAGTTTGATTTATCTTTTTGTATTGCTGTGCTCGCTAGTGTAAATAAATCAACTTCTATTTATATTTCTATACACTTATTGATATCTCAGTTTGCGTTCAAGTGAAGCGCGAAAATAAATAGCGAATGGTTTTGTTATTAGTATATTTATTAGTGTTTATAACAATGATGCGCTACGTAGAACTAACATTTAAGCCATGGATAAACCGCAAACCACGAATTGCAACCAGAAATAATTTATTAATGAAAAACAAACAAATCAGTTACGATTGATACAGAGTTAAAATACTTGGACATAATTTATGCTATTCTATTTATCTAATGGCAAGTTACATAATACTAGTGGACGCCCGCAGCTTCGCTCGCGTGTAATTAGACAACAATAGGTTCGTTTACACCTAGTAATATTATATGGCCTATGTCACTTAGTGAACACTCCACTCCATTTAAACAGCAACGTTGAAAACGCAGGAAACCCCTTGCCGGGTTGAGTCTGGCTGAAAGCTGCATAAGCCGATTTGCCTTCTAGATCCCACTGAAGTTCCTTTGTGGCACGATCCAACTTTGCTTGAGTTGTCCTTTGGAGCGAAATATTTGAGAAATATTAATAAGTACCTACCTATAATTTTATTGGGGACCTCGTAAAGAACTCTTGCATGTATTAGATTGAAAACTTAAACGTCATACATGAATGAATACAATACTTAGTAAGTCGTTATTATTTATTTATCTATCTATACTAATTTATAAAGAGGAAACATTTGTTTGTAATGTTTTCACACAAAAACTACTGGACCGATTTCAAAAATTCTTTCACCATTAGAAAGCTGCATCTATACTGAGTGACATTGGCTAAGTATATAATATTACTAGGTGTAAACGAAACTATTGTTACGTCTAACTACGCGAGCGAAGCTGCGTGCGTCCAGTAGTATTCTACTAAACAGCTTAGCCACGACCACATTCACCAAAAGGAGTCTCACAGTGAATATTTAATGTGAAAAATTACACACTTCATCCGATAAATGCTGCTCGCGGGATGTAAGCACGATTAATGTGTTGACCTTAATCTGACCTCTGAGGGACTCGCGTCTTAAACGGGAAAACAAGGAGGAAGATGTATGCAGTGCTGCTAGCGTCATCAATTTTGAGTGTAAATAGGAGAAATGACTCTAAGGAAATGGGACCTGTATTTAGAGCCCAGTGGCTATCGAACTCGCCTCTCACTCGAGCGGTCCGGGTTCAAACCCAAGCGGCACGCACCAATGACTTTTCTAAGTTATGTGCGATTTAAGAAATTAAATGTCACTTGCTGTAACGGTGAAGGACACATGAGGAAACCTGCATGCCTGAGAGTTTTTCATAATAAAATAAGTAAATATGTTTTGGACATTCTCACACACGGCCATCTGACCCCAAAGTAGGCGCGAGCCTGTGATATGGGTGTCAGAGACTGATATACATACATAGATATTTTTAAATACATACTTAAATAGATAATATTAACATCCAGACACAGAAATTCGAATCCACGACCCCTGGCGCAACAGACTTGGTCACTACCGATTGCGCCAACGGGCCTGTTAAAATAAAGTCATAAAGTTAAATGTTCTCGAAGACACGTGAAGTCTGCCATTCCGTACTTGGCCGGCGTGGTGGACTATGGCCTAATCCCGCCCTTTCTGAGAGGAGAACCCAACAGTGGGGCAAAGAAAGGGTTGTGGTGGTGGATGACAAGAAGACAAAGTTGAATCAACCCGTTTCTTACTCGTAATAATATGCTTCCATGTAACCCTTAGGCTTAGCGCACCGTGCAGTCAATAGTCCTGGGAACTAGATCACTCGGACCCGCTCAGGGCTAAACAATACATTTAATCTTGGCTCTCAATGCTCTTTATGTCCTGCCCCACATTTATATTTACAAGGACGAGTGTTTTCTCTTAGGAACAGGAGGATCTTAAGAATTCCCCGTGTATTGTTGTCTGTATTTTCTCTAAGCTCAAGATGTAACGTCGCTGGTTCAAGTATTCTCATCGTGTTTATTCATTCGTGTGTCTTTAAAGTATTGAAACTGTCATCTGCACACGTTGACAATTTTGCTGGTAATGTTCATAGAAATAAAAATTATATCAGTCGCTTATAATGATTGACCAGTAGGTATATATTATGAGGGGGAAGTTAATTATAACTAACTGAGGTGCCAGTTACATTTCTCGTCACATTTAAGTCCTCAAGGGTACTCAAACCTTAAGACATGGCTCTCACTAACAATTTCTAACTAGACTACTACTAACACCGACTAACAGGACACTATCACTACAATCTATGCCAGGTCGTCATGTAGTAACAAGCTAATGAAGGGTATAAAACATAACTTATGATTATATTATCACACTCTACTAACTGGACTAAACCTCCCAGTCTCTATTTATATCTTGTTCCGTTATGTCACAGTTGTAGGCAGCAGTATGTAGGTGGAGCTGGATGCTCGTTTGCTATCTTATTTTTAAAAAGAGGTTCCTCATTAATTCTCTCGCTCAGTTTTCAGCCTCGAGCCTCTAATACACAAATTATAACCCTAAACCTCGGATGCATACGCATTGTAAGCGCTGATGGAAAAGTTTGGTAAAGGGTGTAGCATACCGATTTTTGTACTTTGCCTATTACAAGAACAAAAGGCCTATTCATGGGGTGGAATAGGGGATTACATCCGCGACAGCGAGCGCCCCGAGTTAGACGTTACATGGCGGCTCGTTTCGAGTCATCGGAGTGATGGTTTTTAATTTGTAAGTAGTAGGCATCATGTATACAACACAGGCATCGCCCAGTGTTATAAATTCTCTTTCTCACTTGCGCAATTACGAAAGGAGTCCAGAAATACGGTTATTTAATCCCCGACGAATGAAAAGGATTGCTGTAAGTTATCTTTGTATCGTTGTTTCTGTCAAGATATAAATGTCCATACTTTAATATTTTAAATGCAAATGTAACTCTGTATGTCTCGCTTTCACGGCAAAAGTACTGAACCGATTTAAATGAAATTTGGTACACAGATAGGTCTAGAGCCTGAGAAAGGACATAGGCTACTTTTTAATTGGTGTTGTAAAGGGTAGAAAAGGGGGATGAAAGGTTGTATGAAAGTATTGTCATTTTCAGAACTAGAAGCATAATATTTATATTTTAGGCTGTTGATTAGATATAAATAAATATGCCATTCAAAGTTTGTAAAAATGTTACCATTAAGGGTGTAAAATAAACATATGGGATAACTCATTTAAGGGATAACACATTTACGTTAATTTCTCTATTACTTAATAATTTAATTACTCTAATTCAACAACCTTAAATAAGCTTCAAATTTTTTCTACATTGCAATTTTTACTGGAGACTCGCTAATAAGTATATTCCTCTCTTGTCATTTGTTCGCTATGAATTTTAAAGCTTTAAAAGTTTTCTTATGCATCTGTGAAGTTAGTCGATTGGTTTTCGCTAAGGTCGAAACAAGGGCTCACGGTAATGGCTTAAGCGCAACTCTAGGTCACAGTTCTACGTAAACCCAAGATGGAGTCGATCAAAAAAACGAATTTTCCCTTTCACTTTTCCAACAAAAACGGTGTGTAAATCTCGCAACACGTGTACAGTAAATCTGCGCCAGATAAAGGCGCTGCTACACTCTGCTACAACTCGGAAACTAAGCCGTAAAACACGCAGAAATTCTTCTTTATGGCGTCACAAGTGCTGCGGGACTTACTTTACCACGCCTGGAGAGGGTTGGGTGTTGAGATGGCACCTGTCAGTAAATCACGTGTTCAGGAAAAGTATACGAGAGGTTATATTTTTCGGTATCAAAGCACAAAATAATTTCATGTTTGTATTTTAGCTTGATGGGGTAGACAGAGGTGTGTTGTGTAGGTATACCCAATTTTCACTATTGAGTAAATGGCTTAAAACGCTACGCTATGTTTAGTATGTAAAAACAGATAGTAAGCGAGTTTCTACTGGAAATGAAGAGCAAGAAAATTCAATAAAACATAATTCGACGGGATTGAACCCAGCCCTTTTACTAATCGCTTGCTACCTCTAGACCAACATGTCAAATTGCTAAATCTGATATTCATCAACGCATAAATACTTCTCACATTATCGCATTTGATATTTTTTGATAATACATCTTTATCTTATTTTATTGTCTTATCCTTTGTAAGAGAACAACAAAGCACTTGCCACATAATGTTAGGAAGAAACGAAAAATAAAATTAACAAAAGACATCATAATACATCCGCCGCTACCCTTGTAGCAAACGGATACACATTATAGAGAAATGGAATATACGGCGGACGGATACGAATACAAATACGAAATAAAAATAAACGCACAAGAGAAATTCCGGCCACGGAAATGAGAAAAATCATTCTGAACCCCAAACCGCGAGAGGGACCGGTATCGCCCATTAAATCTGGAGGTGATAATCTTGGCTTGCATTTCAAGTTTCCTGCTTTTTGAACACACACTCGTACAGCTATACATAAGTAAACTATACATACCTACGTTTTATAAAGTTAAGTAGTTAAGTAGAACTTGACTTAACAATTTAATTTAACATTGTCTTTGGTCTTTGGTCAGTGTGCGTAGATTTCCGCATTAATTCGACGCAAATTGAACATTCTTTGAGCGGTAATATAAATATTACCTGTATTTTCAAGACGCCTTACTTAATTTTTAGTTTAGCCTTTACCTACTTTATTACTTGCTGCAATTCAACAAATAATTTGGTGCTTTAGAGGTTAAATACGTTTATAATATTGTAGATTACACTAAGTAATATTATTCCAAACTAGTGTGGAAGAAGAACGTCAACATTGTAGTGTTGAGTTACCTTAAAGTATCGTATGCCAGACTCGAATTAACACTCAGATTTCTTCAGGGCTTGAATAACACTCGGAACATAACGATAAACGTCAACTGAAAATCTCAGTGAGACGAATGCTCCAATCTAAAAGACCCGAAATTCTCAAAGGAGTTAAACGATATAACTAGCAAAGCACGTACGTCTGTAAGTCGTTCTGAAATTGCACGGGGGGCCTATTCTGGGGACTGGTTCGCGTCTTCCGTGCCGTGAGTCAGCTTTTTTATTCCATGTAAATTTACATAATGATATTTTTGTCGCGCAACTTGTGGTGAAATTTACGGCGGGGCAAATCTCGCGGGTTGAATGGGAAGTGGAGGGGAGCCGCGAATATGGCGCCAGTAAATCACATCTGTTCGGCTTCAGCCCGCAGGGCGCGTGTCGATAAAATCGCTGATAAAATGTCGTGCGACATTATTACGCGTGGCGGAGCATGTGTGCTCGTAATTGACCATTAAATGAAAATTTTATTAACATATTAGTCTGGAACAGGCCACCTGAGTTTTCTTTGATAAACATTTGAACCTGTTGTGATTTGTGTCTATCATATTCACATGGTTAAGGTTATGTTCATACTACAATACAATTAAATGTGAATTATGGTAAATTAATTTTCAAAGTAAAATTTAGTATTATAGGGTTTCAGGTTCATAATATAACCTAACCAGTTTTCAACTAAGTACCTACAACTAACATTGAAAGAATTCGATAAAAATGTACACAACCAATTACCGGGTGTAATTATCAAAAAAAAACACATCCGAAAAATTAATGGTTAAATACTATCCCGTAAGTGGTAAAAGGCAAATTAACGTGGACAGACTCTCACTCCACCGACGAAATTGAATACCGAATTTAGTGTTTATTGGACCGAGAAATTACTCGGTCAAAAGTCAAAACGGAACGCGGCACCTGCACGCACATATCCATGCACACATGCACGCATATGCGCATGTTCGTCATATGCATGCACCGAGCGATATCGCTCAAACCATCTGTGAAAACTTTTTTCACGCAGCCATGTTTAAAAAGAGAGAAAGGCTCGAAGTGAATACACCTCGGGACAACATTACGAGTGAGTACGTATATTTTTGTTAGCTGCAGCGCTGTCGGCATAGTGCTTTAGTCTTTTTGCTAACAATCTTTTGGGCCCTAAATTAGGTGAGTTGGAAACGCAAAGAGAACTGCGGATAAATTGGATTTAATGAGACTGTGATGAATGTTAATAGGCGGGGTGTGGAAAAATTGTTTTAATTAGTCTTAAAACAACGTGAAAGAACCCTAAGGTTCTCGACACAAAGATAGGCATACTTCTGCACGGTTGGAAATTTGATGTATGACTGCTAGTGGTGAAATAATTCAAGATTTGAATTTCGAATTTACGCTGTGAATAACCGACAGCTGATTGAGGCAACAGAAGTTGCCTACCTCCGTCCGGTCACCACTTACAGAAAATCTGATGTATTTACTCAAATTTCTGTATACACGAAGAATGCTGTCATGTATTCCAAAGTAACATTGATTTCGTATCAGTATCACGTTAAAAATTATCTACTAGTGAACGGATTGAAGGAATCTGGTAAAGACAGAATCACCACCTCCCAACATCTCGGTCAAAATTACTGCCATTATGTTAAAGCCAAGCTGAAGTAAGCATTTTTTGTGCATATTTATGAAGTCCTCTTCCCCTTAAAGCCAGTGTAATCTTGATTAAATAGTTGGATTATCGGTGCTGTCGGTTGGACGTACGTCGAGGACATTGGTTAATCCCGCATTTGTAAGCGGGCATTAGAGGGATGAGGAAAAACAAGTGATTTACTTATTTTTTGTAACCCCTGGAATTATATAAATTGGGTCAGGAATCTTGAATTTAGAAGTTATAAGACATTTTTTTTAAATTCGTTCATGGCCTAATATCAATTTCAATACACTACACATCAATCTTAGTCGACATTTGCGAGGATGTAATTTTGCTAGATAGTTGGGAGAGTTCTAGATGAATGAAGGGGATATTTAATAGTAGGTATAGAATAGATTATTGTACTAGACAGTACAATTAAACGAATCGAATAAATGATCGATGAAAATATGCATCCATTAAAGGTGAAAATTCTATTCGCGAAATCCTTGAAATGCATGCGCATAAATACGTTTAATACTACACGAATCCTCGAAACACACTTCACAAAAACAGTTCTAATTATCTTGCAGAAGCTAAGCTAAATCGAGTATGGCAAAGAATTTTCAAAACAGCTATTTTAGTAAAAATATTTTTTGTTTTTCAGAGACTCAATGACACGTAGGTACTCGACCGAGCTCTGGCCCGACAACCGACAACCCTACTGGCGCAGGTCAGAGGTCCTACCACCTGGGATCAGCTCGGTGATAGCCCTGAGGCCAATGTACGAGTGGTGTCGTCCGCGAATACGAGTATTTGTCAAACAGTGTCGCGTGCGGGCCGCAAACATGCGACTTAATGGAAATGCAAATGCATTTCCCGCTACTGGCTTAAGCGAGAGGATGTCTGTTTCTCAAGTACCTTTTATAGTTGTAACGTTTCATACGCCTAGAAGCATCTAGAAGGTTATGACGTCATAAGCCACAGGGCTATGAAGCAATCAAATCATTGCAAGCGAGAATTGCAACGACACTGGTCGCAGCTAGAGAAAAAGAATATATTTGTGTAAGTTTTTCAAGTACGTAATATGTTATTCCTGTTCTCAGGCTTTAGACTATCTGTGTACCAAAACTCAATTAAATCGGTTCAGTAGTTTTGGCGTGAAAGCGAGACCGACAGAGTTACTTTCGCATTTATAATATTAGTATGGATGTATAGCCACCCTTTTCGACCGTTGAGCACAGGAATGACTCAAGTACTTCCCAAACAGAAGCGTGCGGGTGTCAAACACTTCTGCGTCGGGATTGAAAACCCACTGCCCGAAAACTACAAAGGCACCTAGTGCATTCGCCTGTTTAGTAAAATATTCAACCTGGGTTCAGTTTAAATCTGTTACCATACAAGATGTTCAAATGAATAAAGTTGCGTTTCGAGTTCTTTTTCCAATCCGCATTGGAGCATCGTGGTGAAGTATGCTCTAGACCTCCCGCAGCTGTGTCTGTGGGGAAGACCCGTGCCCATCAGTGGGGCGTCTATGGGTTGTAGCTAAAGGCCTTGAAAAACTATAAGTTAATTATGTGTATTTTCGCCAAATTCCTCTTCGTATAGGGGTATTTTCTTTCAAAATAAAATAAAATCTCCGACCCAAAACATTCCTTAAAGATTTTAACATCTTTTTAACTTTTACTTTAACTAGTATATGACTAGTAACATTAGTCTTTAACTGTAGTAGCGTTAGTATCGTAGAGTCGTTGCGACCTAATGATTGGGCCGAGCGATGTCCGGAGTTAGTATTAGAAAAATATTTCATCAAAAACCTTAGCACCCAAAATCTACATTTCAGCAGAGTCAATGCCATAATTGTAGGTATAAGGCATTATTATGGATATAAGATAGCAAACGGGCTTGCACTACCATCTATCCGCTGCCGCCCATGACAACTGTGGCTGACTTTGAACAAGACTCAGATAAGGACTGGGATGGTTAGTCCAGTTAGCTGAAAAAGTTAATTAGAACATTAGTTGGTCAGTTCGTTAGTGGGTATAAGGACTAGGGACGGTATACTTAGTCCTGTTAGTTGGTGTTAGTAATAGTCCAGTTACCAATTGTTAGTAAGAGTCTCGTTTCAAGTCAGTCACAGATGTGTTACTACCCTTGAGGACTAAGATGGTCGCCTTTATAGAAGTGAAACCGGAACTTCATACGACTCACTAGATAGTTCTTTAGAATATCAGTGCTTGAATCATTTTCTATTTTCCTGTTAATCGAGGACCATATCATCTGCAGCCAAGCGGTATCAGAACGCGCAACAAGCTCTTCAAATACGGCTAATGGTTATGCAAATGCACGCTTCCCGTGTACTCCTCATTTATTGCCGCTTCTATAAAGGCATTAGTTTGCGCTTCAATGACTATAGGAACGTGCGCAAATAGGATGTCTGGACATTTTTATTCCGGTACGTAGGTACCTTAGTTTAGGTCTCCGGTACAATTTATTAGGTGACTTTGTGTCTATGTTACATGAGTTTAGTATATGTCTAATCAATAAACCAAGTAATTCTAGTCAAAAGACACAAGTTTGATAGATTGAAATATAAATATAAACATTATTTCCTTAAAAGAGTTGAGTCACTTACGAACTTCTGTATTAATAAAATGTCGTGAAAGTGAGTTGCAAATAAAATTCAGTACCGAACGAAAATTTATTAGATAATACTTCAAAGAAGAATATTAACATAAATTAGAAATAACTCAACAATATACTTGTACCTTAACTTTATCCTACATTTTTACAAAAAAATATAAACAAATACTTTCATCACTTTACTAACTTCCCAAGAATATAGTCCATGAGAAGGGAAAAACAAACTACGAAGTGACGGATGACGGTGCATGCATTTGCATGAAATCCATGCACAAGCATGGTTTCGGAATAAACGTCGAAGCAACATTTCATTTTTTCCATTGTTTTTGCAGATTTTCGCGCGTAATCGAGCCTGCCAGTGCGTGTGACATAGCGTGACGGACGTTGTGAAATATGGCGGCGCGCCGTTCGGAATAGAGATGTTAAGGTGCTCGTATCCGAAACTCTTATCCGAAATGCAAATGTCAGATTAAAATGAAAGTTTTTTATTGATAAAGATAAGTCGACAGCCCTGTTAAGTAGTCACCGTCGCTTATGAACTTGGCCGCCTATGTGCAGCACCAGTGGAATTATCCACTGTGTCGTCGACTCTGAAGGGAAACTCTAAGGTAACAGTAAAATAAAGCTTCACATTACTACTCAATTATACAATGGTTTTTCTATATGTAAGTGTATGCTTAACCTAATAAAGAAGTTTCTTTTTTTACTGGTCTAGCCATCGAGCCGATTCGATCTTGCAACATAAAAATATAAATTATAAAAGGTTATTAAAATGTGTCGAAATGTGTTGATGATATTAGCGACCTTTCAAACTCAAGAATATCAAAGTGTTTTAAGTACAGATGTATGACATTTTTGGTGAATAATGATATTGAATACGCTAGTGCATGTATATAGCACAACTCATATATATTTATACATAGATACAATGCTCTTGGTTTCGTAACCACGCACAGTATGCGTAGATATTTATCTAAATTAAGCATTATACTAGAAATATCTTTCATAAATGAATATTAGTTAATACTTACCCAAATCTCTCAAAATGTCCAAAATAATGAACAGATAGTTACATTTTTATACCGAAACCTCATTATCTATTACAGCCCTAGTTTCGTATCACACAGTATCCGATGTTATGTATACAAACAGTAGAAATATAGCGACAATGCGTTTGATGGTTTAGTTTAGAGAGACAATGGGTTTTGACGGTTCTGCTTAAGTTATTAAAATGTCTACCTACCGAAACGCGATCGTACAATACGACTTTGTCTTCGTTACTTAAACTGGGTTTACTCCGATAAACTTAAGCATATACACTACAGCATATTATTTAAGTAGCGTGCACAATAATTTCGTCAAATCAGATCAGGTCTTAGTAGCTAAGGTAGTAGCAAAAACTTTTCAAATCATAAAGTCCCTAAAAAATTCAAGTGCCGTTGGCTTCGATGAAATATCCACTAGATCTATTCAAAAAATAGCCCTAGAAATTATCCCAATTGACTACTTGGATGTACTACATCTACAACTACCTACTTGTAGGTCTTGCCTACCCTATAAATTGATCCTTCCAATCAGGCCACTTTTCTGAGATTTTTTTCCTTTTTTTCTTCTTTTACTTCTTTACATGAAAGCTAATTGGTTCCATATAGAGTTCGCCCGGGGCAGTACCACCGCCCGCCACGGTACCTAGTACCATTTCTGCCGTGTAATAATTGTTTTTAAAGCAATTGTGGTCCGGTTGGAAAGGTGTGGATTCCGGTTACACTTCTTTAGAGGCGACCATCTTAGTCCTCAAGGGTAGCAACACATCTGTGACTGACTTAGAACGAGACTCCTACTAACAAGTACTAACTGGACTATTACTAACAACAACTAACAGGACTAACTATCACTAACAGTCCCCAGTCCTCATACCTACTAACGAACTGACCAACTAATGTTCTAATTAACTCTCTCAACTAATTGGACTAACCATCCCAGTCCCTTATTGAGTCTTGTTCAAAGTCAGTCACAGTTGTCATGGGCGGCAGCGGATGGGTGGTGCTGCAGGCTCGTTTGCTATCTTTTTCCCATAAAAAAAAAAAAAAAAAGAATATTTTTTTCATTCAAATTGCAATTTTCTTTCCACTCGTACCATGCGAGTTGTTGGTGAAAGAAGGCTTTCATTTGTCTCCAATCGGCTTGAAACGTTGACTAGTATTGCAAATGCCTTATTTAATATCGTCGGGACGCTTCAAGTTTACCATTAAGTAGCTCTGTATTTCGTTTTATATTCTTACTCAATAATCTTCTTAGCTAAACCATGCTGTTGTGCACGGTGTTCTTCTAACTTAATAAATAAATAAATAACCTTCACTCATTCAGGCTACAGAATATAAGGTTATTAAGCAATGACACGTCAAGTCTGCCAATCCACACTTGGCCGGCGTGTTAGACTAAGGCCTTATCCCTCCCATTCTGAGAGAAGACCCTTTCCCAATAGTGGGGTAAAGAAAGGGTTGTGATGATAAACAATATGTTCGTCTATATGAAAACGTTCTGTGACTAGTCTTACGTTATATATCCGTATGAGTTACACAAAGTAAAAAACAAGTCAGGTAATTTAAGGTGTAACGGGATTTTAAAAGTTAATAATATTAAAATTAGTACCAATACTATAAAATAGTCAACCTCGCGTTACTTAGCCCAATTCAAACTCCTACGATACAGTAACATACTCGTAACACGAAAGAAAATTGAACTTTGACTATTCGACAAATGTTACTTTTATGTATATTTTAGGTAGTTTACGAAGTAAGTGTGTAAGTAGCACGTGCTACAAAGCAATGAAGCGATGGGAATAAAGAAGTTTACAGCTATATTTCAGTGAAGTCTCATTACAGTGAATTTTTGACTGTCAACGTAATATATTATCACTAGTGGACGCCCGCAGCCTCGCTCGCGTGGAATTAGACGTAACATAACCTAAATACAAAATTTCATTGAAATAATGTAGGTATATACGAAAAACTTTTATACCAACTAACTTTGCACCCCCCTTTTACCCCCTCCCCCGCCTTAAGAGATGATTTTCGAAACTCAATAAAAAACCTTGATAGGTACTGAATTTCATTCGAATAACATCAAAAACGGCAAATTTTCATACTAACTTTGCACCCTCGTTTTACCCCCTTAGGGGGTGAATTTTCAAAAATCCTTTCTTAGTGCTCCCCTACGTTATAAAAGGAACCCCTGTGCAAAATTTCAAGTTTCTAGCCCTTATAGTTTAGGCCCTGCGTTGATATGTCAGTCAGTCAGTCAGTCAGTCAGTCAGTCAGTCAGTCAGTCAGTCAGTCAGTCAGTCACCTTCTCCTTTTATATATATAGATAACATGGAGTAAGAGTTGTGCAAGAAGTGACAGCTTATTTTTCTACTCTGCGGCGATGCATGGCGTAAATTCGTAACTTTGACTGCATTAATAATAAAATAAAACTAGTTATAATCTTTCCGAGGCTATTCTTTCCGGCCTTTCCATTACACCCTTGCCTATTAAAATTAATCAGTACTGAACCATGTGCTCGTCAGTTTTATTGAATGTGAAAATTTTCCTATTTATCAATCAAAACATCACAAACTTATATCTTATAAAAATTCATGAACTTTATATTATAGTACTTTTGTAAGGAGACATTTTATGGGGCTCGTGGTAGAATTTGAGTGAAAAAATTTCACGTAAGGAAAAGCGACATTCACACTATATCTGCTTCTTTCTATCATTTAATATAAAAAAGTGTGGTTGCTTGAGAGCTCTGTGCTTTGTCTCCTCAATTTCTAGCCACATCCAGTATCTCTATCACAGAAACTTACCGCAGCATTAGCAAGACGTAATGCCTAAGGGGACTTCGTTCGTTTTTTCGTTTCTCGCTATAGTACATTACCCTTGCTACGGGTGCTGATCACATTTCAGACGCCAGTCAATCTGACTATTGTCATATTAAGATTGCCTTGAAGGGAGAGAAATGAGCCGAATATTGTCCCAGATATATTTAGCAATATGCATCGTATAACGTTCTTTGTAGTACAGTTATTTACGGAACAAATCGTTGCTTCGCTTCATACTTGTGCAGCTAATGTTTGACAGTATTTGTAAGCAATGCAATTTGAAATAATGAACCAATATTGTTAAATAATGAATACTATTCAAATAAAACTATTACGTTCTGACCAATCGATATTACCGACCCGACCTTCGTTATACTCGTCCGTACAGTTATATTTAAAGGTTTATCTCGCCAAAGAGTGTCATGCAATGCATAGCAAACAGAAATTCCTTAGAATAACTGAGTACCTAATTCAACTATAGATTAGATAAGTACATAGCAGTACATAAGAACATACATTGGGTGCCTCACGGCCTGAACCAAGAGAGACACAGACTAAGTAATGGTACGAGCATAAATCACATACAGGAATCACTTTGCATTACTCTGTGCTTACAAGCAACATCACTTGCACACAGAACATTAAATCTCAGACTGGTTAATCTCTTGTAACAATTGTCATATTATGAAGACAGTTAGCGAGGGGGAGAAACGGGTCATTTCCTAGTGCTATCATTCATACATATACTATGAAAGGTGCTTTGTCTGGGTGTAGTTAAAGGTATTTGTGTTGCAATAATGATTAGTATAATACTTAATGCAGACTTTATTTATTCGTCCCAGTATTTTCGAAAAAGAAGTGTTTTAAGTACAGAATATCCTATAATAATCATATAAATGTTTTGTTTTGTAAAATTTGTAATTTTAATCTTTACATAGAAATTAATAATAAATGTTTTGTAAAGTTCCTATAAAGTATAAGTCCATCCACTTTAAATTTGATATTGTTCATACAAAATACTAAAATCGTGTTAAAAAACATTTTCCAGTGGACCAAATTGAGAATCTAAACCATTCTCAAATCCCCTTGAACACACACAAAACATTTCATCAACATCTATCCAGCCGTTTAGGAGGAGTTCAGTGACATACACACGTACACAAGAAACATATAAATATAAAGAAGAATTGTTGAAAAATAATTATCCCTTTCTCAAACAAATCCAATAAAGGAAAGGGACTGGAAAGCTTGTGGTTCCTGTAAGTGCGGCAAAACCAAGGTAAACAAACCGAAATAATCCGACTCCCTCGCATTGCCCCACTTCCCAAATCCCTTAAGAAACCCCTCCGAAATGTCGTGTTACAGGATAATTAATATCAGAGAACACTATTTTATTTCATTACTTATGCGACAGTACAGGCCATAACTTCTCTAAGTTAGAACTTTGGCCCGACTCCGTATGCGTACAGTCATGTACATAAGTACATTTGTAGAAATATTTGAGGATATTTTACACAAAAATTATTCAACAATTATCATACATTTCGATGTAATGCTCTCATAAAATTCATGCGCTAGATAAGAAAAAATATTTATTAAAATTGTTCGCGCTTTCCTTGTAATTTACCCGAAACTTTTCCCACGGGAACTATAACTGTATTTCCACTTACCTAAAAACCTTTTCTTTTTTTAAACGCAGTTGGACAGTAGATTATTTTTGTGGAAGCGAGTCATTTTGTTGAAATATAAAACATTTAAAGCCTTTTTGTAATTATTGTATTTTACTGCGATATTCATTATTCAATGCAAATTCCATTATCTTTATATAATTAAATGTTGATAGTATTTTTTGTGTAATTGGTGTTTTGGATTTTTTATTCATTTTTATAATAGTTCACTTAGCAATGTTAGATATCGTATAAACCTTTTGGACTAATCCATATTGTAGTTAATTACTAAGGGACCGATTCTTTTAGTAGGTTTACATTTCTTTAGTGTTAAATGTTAGCCGTTAGCCTGAGTCTTTACATATTTTAAGTTAAGAAATCCACCATGTAACTAACATTGTGTAGTTCTTTTGTATGATAACACAGCTGCCCATCCCGGGGGTTTTCCTCTTCCTTCAAGGACCCAGAGTGATATACCAAAAAGAGCCACGGCTTAGTTAAGATACAACATCCACTGAAAAGTGGGTCCTATTACCATGGGGCAGTGACCCTTGAGAATTGCTCGAGAACCAGGGATACCTGAAACTCGGATTCGCACATAGGGTGACAGGAGCCGCTGCGTTAAGGACGCATACGTTGTTGACGCGCTTTTAAAACATCGATATTTGAATCGTCAAACCTACGACTGAGAAATAGAATTGGAAAGCGTCGCAGTTGCGACACTAAACATCTGCGCGTGACTGTACCTCCTTCTTAATACCGAGCGCACGTGACAACGGTGCAAAAATTAGCTCCATAAATAACATAGGAAGTTTGTCTGTCTGTTCGTTACACGCTTATCTTCAGTTCGTTAGAGTTAGGAAGTGCCTTATTAAGCTAATTAACGTTATGGAAGCATGCTACGCTCGGAGGTGTTATGTCAATATTTCATTTTGTTGTGGCTCATTTTTCGGGTTGACTTCGTTAAATTGAAGTCAATATTTAAAGTGACGTAATCGGTTTTGAACTAGTCTGTGTTATAAGGCCATAAAACAATTCCATTCAAATAGCAAATAATATGTATTTCGTGTTCGAATCCCACTCAGGTCAAACATTGGTGTAACCAACTTGTATTTCTACTGTGTCTGGATGTTAATATTATCTATTTATGTATGTATTTAAAAATATCTTTAAGTAAACAGTTTTAAGTAACTTTTAAAAATATCTTTAAGTAACTTTTTAGTTAACAGTTTTTAAGCAATAAATATTGATTGATTGATTGATTGATTGATTGATCGATGTATGTATATCAATCTCTGACACCCATATTATAGGCTCGCGCTTAGTTTGGGGTCAGGTGGCCGTGTGTGAGAATGTCCATGATATTTTTTAATTTATTTATCCTATTGGCACATAGACTGAAACAAGAATAGGTATGTCTGAAAAAAGTTAAAAATGCCATCAGACAAAACGCTGCGACCTAAAGCATCTCATTGTCTCGGGCTTTTTAAGGCTTAATAACGAGGTACATAAAGATGGAGACATTAAAACCTTTCTAGCAACAAAAGTATAGCCGAAGAAAAACGAGGAATAAGTAACGGGGCTGTGTGGCCACGAAAAACGCGAATTTCGTCCGTATCCGACTGAGTGCGGACGGTAAGGAAGGACCTGATGCTTTCACTAGACATCAGGCCATTAAGGTTACTTTGTAAAGTGAATTTGACGTTGAAGTTCAGGTTTGAAGGACTGTGAGTACGGAGAGTATGGATTTTAAAAGACGTCTTTGTCGTTTGTTTCGACGAATTTATGGGTAAGTATGCTTTCGAACGTTGGATTTGAAGCAATCTTATGTGATATTAAATAGGAATGGGAACCGTGTTTTTTGCTGATTTGCTCATTTTCTCATAGCACAAGCTTACAGCTTTTGTTGATTATGAGTACTGTAGATTGTTGATTAATAGTGTGATTTAAATTAGTTATAAATATAAATAAATATCTTGGACATTCTCACACACGGCCATCTGACCCCAAAGTAGGCGCGAGCCTGTGTTAGGGGGTCAGAGACTGATATACATACATAGATATTTTTAAATACATACTTAAATAGATAATATTGACATCCAGACACAGAACAAATACAAGTGTTCGTCACACGAATATTTGTCCTGAGTGGGATTCGAACCCACGAATCCCACTCAGTTATGTTATTCTTAGTTAATAATAGTTCAGTTAGTTAATGTTGCTTACATTCAAACAACACTGGTCTTGTTAGTTGTAAACTTATAACAATTTTCCAAATACAAATAGGATTTTTCAAATACCGGTAGGTTTTGTAATGAGCCTATCTGATTCTATGCTACAACCATAGGCATACCACTATTGGGCACGGTTTAGTTGCCAACCCAGTGTCAGTCTTAAAGTCTTCGACAATGCCTTGCGGTTGTTTAAGAATCGGAATTGACAGCGTAACGTGCCCTTTGAAGCACGGATGTGCTCATTTTCATTATTTCCGTTTAGTATATTAGCTACCATCAAAGAGGTTCAGAAATTTTTATCTCTTTATTTATTTAAATAGAAAAACCTCAAAAACGTCTTTAACACTTGAACAGACTCTAACAAATCAAGACTACAATTTTGTACAAGCTTGAATACAACATGAAACTTTTAATAAGAGTGTACGAGAGTCTTATGGCTCTGTCCTAGAGGGCAGCAATATAAAACGCTTGGCATTTCAAAAGGAGAATAGGCAAGCACGCACCTGGATAACTTTTATCTACGGATACAAAGAGTTTTGCCGAATCGTGAACTACAATTTTCCATTGTATTTCAATACAAAATTCCCGAATTTTCGGGAAAAGGTACCGCTGTAAATGTTAAATATGTATATGTGCGTTTTTATATATATAAGAGGGTAGTATTTAAGAGGACGAATTCATAGTCAAATTAAAGCCATCAATAATCCGAATATTTAGTACTAAGTGCCGACACATTGTATGTCGTCACATACAATCTTGAAAATACAAAATTTGAGTAACTAGTTATTCAAAACGATCATTACATCAATTTTTAAGCGAACACTGTGTTGGTCACTCACTCCTTCACCAACCTCCCGCAGCTGTCTGTGGGGAAGAAGAACAGAGAAGCCCAATAGTCCCAACAGTCATCTATAGATTGTAGCCGGCGACCTATACTTTGGTATATTTACAGACTTTGTCCAACCGTGAACTCCAATGAGTTGGCAGCAAAAGGATTCTACTTAATAAATGTTAAAAAAAGTCACATAAATTAAATTATGCCAATCAATCAACATCCAAGATCTATCGAGTTGACTTTTTAACTAAATTAAAACCCCTGATTTGCCGTAACAAGCGGGCCAAGTGGTATTCAAATCATCGGTTTTCGCTCCACGCTGATTGCATTATGTAAATGATACCGCCCTTCGTATTAACCGAATTTTACAAAGAAATACAGTCAATGGATGAAATCGTACTTGAAGTTGAACGAAACATATTCTGAACTAGTGGACGCCCGCAGCTTCGCTCGCGTGGAATTAGACGTAACATAACCTAAATACAAAATTTCATTGAAATAATATAGGTATATACGAAAAACTTTTATACTTACTAACTTTGCACCCCCCTTTTACCCCCCCTTAAGAGATGATTTTCGAAACTCAATAAAAAACCTTCATAGGTACTGAATTTCATTCGAATAACATCAAAAACGGCAAAGTTTCACACTAACTTTGCACCCCCGTTTTACCCCCTTAGGGGGTGAATTTTCAAAAACCCTTTCTTAGTGCTCCCCTACGTTATAAAAGGAACCTCTGTGCAAAATTTCAAGTTTCTAGCCCTTATAGTTTAGGCCCTGCGTTGATATGTCAGTCAGTCAGTCAGTCAGTCAGTCAGTCAGTCAGTCACCTTCTCCTTTTATATATATAGATATTCTATGCTATGGAATATACTAAATTGTGCTCGCCAAGTATTTTGTTCGTTATAAGTAGTCATTATTATTATTATTTGTAGGAAGGGGTTGTGGGCAATGATGCCCATAAGCCACTGCGACCTAAAAAGATCTATTGTAGCTAGCCCCCAGAAGTTCAAACCTGATCCCGAAGGCCAATCACTCGGATAAGTAGTCATACTTTTTATATTATTTTGGTTCATACATTTTCTGAAAAATATTACATAGCCTTTGAATAAAAAATACATCAAGTTAGAAAAGGCCAGGAATACTTTACCAAATACAGGGATCAAACTCAGTACCTACATGGGTAGGTATTTGTCAGCAGTCGCGTCAAAATTACAAAGAAGATTAGGTACAAATAGATTTAGGTCTTTACGGTGTAATAGGTTTTGTATATTTAAAGGTTGACCAATTAAAAATTTTAATAAATATTATAATTGTCTTTTCGGGTCACGGACGTTTGGGCCACGAAATGTATTGTTATACTGTATACTCGTATCTCCGCTACACATAATTATATCTACCGAGGATTATTTATTTATTCTCTATAAATTCATTTAATTTAAAATTTAAATAATACTGACCTTCTTTTAGATTAAAACCTTTTTGAGACTGCAACCTTTTTGAGACTACAACCTAATCTCAAAATTATTTAAAGAATCTAAAGTAAAATCTGTGAGCCTGATTTCGAATGTTAAGTTGTTCGAAATACTTTTTCTTCGAGTCAAATCTTATCCTATTTCGTTTATCTTAAACAGATTGCCTCTGTAGACGTTTCGTCGCGTTCGTATTGCGATATTGCGAGATTAGCGTAAAGAAGCGTGTTCTATTTAAAGAATTCGTTTACTCGAATATAAAACTGGCAATCAATTGGGTTTCTTGTTTTCCTTTACAATTGATAACAAAAGGTAAAAACAACTGAACGTGCCCTCCGGAGCACATATTACACGCGACATTGCTTAACGTCAACGTTTGACAGAACGTTGGGCTATGAGTGCTTTAAAAACCTTAAATTACACAGGTATTTCTAATCTGTTTTGAAATAACAAACTTACGCTTCCCCAACCGTAACATGTTGTATTATTTATCCGCGCGCTCCCTCGAGATAAAAAAAAAATCAATCAAAATAAAAACTGGGAAGGCATTCGTATTAAAAATGAGTAAAAGCGACGCGTCTTCGCGAAATGTAAGAAACATTGCAAATTATGCGATTGTCTTTCGCAGCTGCGTCCAGAGTAAGGGCTTGTTCAAAGTTGCGCCAGTATTGTGATGCGTCTTGTGCTTTTCAATTTAGGTATTTCACAAGGAGTATGATCATTAATTGATGATTCCTTTGTAAATACACATATAATTCAGTCTTCCGGTAATATTCCCGTCTATTGCAGTATAAGTTGACTACCTTACGACTTACGCATAATTATTATCCCGTTTGGGCAAAAGTGAGGACTAGAAATGTAAGAAAGCATCTGGAATATCTAACAGTTAATATTGTTACATATTCCAGAAATTAAGAAAACATAATTTTTGTTTTCATTCAGTATGGTATAGTGTTATGTGACTATCTTACGACTTTATATTATACTAGTGGACGCCCGCAGCTACGTACGCATGGAATTAGAAAAACAATAGTTTCGTTTACACCTAGTAATATTATATAGCCTATGTCACTCAGTGTACATGCAGGTTTTTAATGGTGAAAGAATTTTTGAAATCGGTCCGGTAGTTTTTGTGTGAAAACATTACAAACAAATGATTCCTCTTTATATTATTAGTATAGATCCCGTGTACTACCTAATTGTAAATCTTAACGCGTGATGTTGATGACGATACCTACAAGTGTGCCAATCTTGACAATGTATGGGAAAATTGCATCACAACATTCCCCATCGAAGATCGGCCAAGTGGGATCCAGTGACGACAATATCTAAATCATTGTGGCGGAATTCAGTGTTAGTATTCAAGGCACACCGATACCGCCGCTCCTGCTAGTCAGAGATGTGAGCTTATTAAAATGCAGATAAGATAGAATGTGTCTTGCAAACTCGACTTTGACACTCGATTGTTTGCGTGAGAGCTTCGACTTAAAGTAATCCTTACTAAATCCTAGACTAAATCCTAGAAATACACAATGAAAATACTCGTGTGATGATTTTTAAAATTTTATTATTATTTTTAAATATTATTCTGGTTAGCATAAGGTTTGGTTGGTAATAAGTGAACGAAACGGTGCTGGCAACACTGCCACGAAATGTCAGCTCGAGCGACCAATCAGATCATTCTTACTTTTACCCAAGCAGTTCTGGCTAGCTAGCTCTCTGATATTTTTATATACCAGTAATAAAGATTATTATTATATGACGTATTCTGAGTAAAATTTTCGAAACTAATACATTCATCCCCGAAGTGGCCTATGCTTGTGTTGCGGAAGTAAGGCACACAGAAAACACTATACAATAACCCGAGAATATTTATTTATCTGCGAAATAAATATTACAGTTATAGTTTATCTATACTTCTTATAATATCAAGATTCTACTATTAAATTTTGAGTGTAAAAAATACTGTATTGTTACAGTCAAAACTCATAATATCCGGTCAAAACCACTTTTGACTGAAAAAATCTGGCAAAAGTGTTTCGACCCATGCCCTTAGTTAAAAATAGTTTTGACTGATTTTCGCACTCGAAAGTGGCTTTATCTAAGGACGTTGAGAAAACCTTTTTCGCCCGATTTTTGCAGTCAAGTTGTTTTAGCCTGTTATGAGTGTTGACTTTAACATTAACATATAACTTATATGTGGTTAAAGGTGTTAGTTACCTTTAACCAAATATAGCGTACAGCTTATTAGCTCTAAACTGGCACCTTGGGAGATCGAAAATTTAGTCATCACGGGTGATGGGGCCGGAATTAGCATTCAGGAGCGGCGCGTCCCGCGCGATGCGACTACCAAATGCCGGTTTGGTTTTTCGTGGCGTAGAAAAAGGACATGTAGACCATTCGTATCTAGTGGCCATTGTCAACCAGTGAAATTCTCTAACAATCAGAGTATAACTTAAAGGTTTTATACATAGTACCTATTCGATTTTCAGAGAAACAACTGTAACCAATCTCACCAAAAATTTGTATCAATCAATGGTTATAAGTCAAACCTATTGTCTCATACTCATATACTCCATCAATCCGCATTGGAGCAGCGTGGTGGAGAATGCTCTAGACCTCCCGCAAATTTGCCTGTCGAGAGATCCGTGCCCAGCTGTGGGAAAGGATAGGTAAGCATAGGGAAACATTGCCTTTGAACTAATACTATGCCTGGACAAACATCGATTAAGTGTGGCATTTTCATCCATTTTCACTACCTTATTGTTTTCACAGACATTAAATTTTGTTTCTACTCGTAGAATTAGTGATATTTTAATTAGAATTTATTAGTACGAACAAAGTCTGTCATGTTAAATTAGATTAAAACACCGAACTTTCCAAGACCTAAACTACTATTTTAGGCTATAATCGCTCAAATCGTGTTACACCGATATAGGGTCTACCACCTTAAAAAGTAAAGGGATAAGGGGGGGAAGGGAAGTAAAAGAATTAGCATTCAGAAGGTCTGCTGCGTACTCTAGCGCGCCGACCAAGCCCGGTTCAATACAATGCAACCAGGATGTAGATATTACTGGAACTTTCTAGTTCTATGAATTGACGCGTGGTTTGGGCCATTATGTCGATCTAGGAATAGGTAGTTCTATTCTATTGAATAAATATATAAATATATATTGTAGAAATCTACATGTTAAGAGGTTTCACTGAGTACGTAAATAATTTAACTAAGTAATTCAAATCTGCTATTTCATATTGCACAAAAGTTTATCATAATCGATCTATCCTTAATACAAATCAAGGAAGCAATATGAATTTCCCTATAATCCTAACGAAAGTGACGTTGACTATTAGCACAGGGTCAAATTGCTGTAAGGGGACTCGTAGTTCCAACTTGGGCGCTAAAGTGGGCACCTGGCACCCTTAAGTACCCACTAAGAAGTTCAAATTTTCGACCCCTTCATCGGGCTGGTTTCACAGTTACGCTTACAATCGCGCGGACGATCACAGAGAACAGTGTTTTTCCTTCACTTCTCTACACAGAATCCTAATAACTATGCATTAAATAATTGAGTTAGTAAATAGTCTTAAGTAGTAGTCAGTTAGTAATTATAGCAAGTTCGACAGCAAGTTAGTAATTACAGCAAGTTCGACAGCGGTGACAGCCCAGTGGCTGTCGAACTTGCGAAGAACTGTTGAAGTCATAGATTTATTACTCTATACGTTGAAGTCGAAATTATGCGAGATATTACGGAGATGCGATAATATGTATTTCTTTATTTGATTTTTAAAATATAGAATGAATGATTAAATTTTTCGATTTAATTTCAGCGTTCGGACAGTTCATGGCGGGCTGTGTATCTAGATTACCAGCCACGTTTCGTAAGCGTGACTCTGAAACCAGCCTTAGGGAACTAGTAAGAACCCTCCAAGATTTTACAGAAGTCAGCGTGGGGCCAAAGGGCCCATTATTAATTTTAGACTTCCTCCTGCCAGTGAGACGGAATGATCTCTTTAGTTGTGCGTTAATTTTCAGGATGACTTATTAAAAATCACGGAGTCTGAAAACGTTTGTGGAATTCTTTGTCATATTATACTTTTGATAGTATGTTTATTGAGGTGGTAGCTATCTATCTTCACTACTGACAAGTCTAGTGTATAAATACCTTTGCTTCTGCTTCAGTGAGAATTTTTATCTAGGCTGAATTCTGCATGCTCGGTAGATTTTGACGTGGCTTATTTCAAAAAGGGCGTAAAACACCCTTCTTTAGGATCAGCATTGCAGGTGTTGGTTGTATTCAGCAATGGTCACTTACCATGAGATGGCTTGCCTTCAGCTTGATTGGCGATCTTAATATATAAAATTCTCGTGTCACAGTGTTTGTAGCAAAATTCCTCCGAAACGGCTTGACCGATTCTTCATTTTTTAAACGCCTAAAATCGCGTTTAAAAAATGAGTGATGTGGGTAGGAGGGTGAAAAATAGTTTATGACCTATTGTCAGAATATACACACAAAATTTCATAAGAATCGGTCAAGCCGTGTCGCATGTACTCGTATGTACCTTTTTTTTTTTTTTTTTTCGCTGGTAAATGCAGTTTACGCATCCCGCCCGGTCGTAAGTGACAATACCGTTTTGTATTACAATATCCAAATATTTTAACCGTCGTTCATTTACATGAAGTGTCGCGTGACTTTGACATTTCATATGGCAGAACAAAGTTAGCCGGGTCAGCTAGTAAGCTATAAAAAATCTAATCAAAAAATCTTGATGCAACTTTATTCTTCCTCATTTATTATAATGAACATCCGAGTACATAAATTTTTCTATTTAAACCTGGACTGGTTTAAATAGAAATATTAATACCATTCAAATTTCACGCCCGTCTAACAAGATAATCCGGCCACGATTAACTTGAACGCTCGTATCAATTTCGGGGAATAAATCAAGGGATAAATCATTTCTGGAAAAACGGCGGGCGAAGGCGAGAGAGATGTAAAAAATGGTTGCTGTCAGCGCGCCAGCCGAGCGGGTGTATCAATCTCGGACCGAAATTGGTTTAGCGTCGGAACTCAGGATTAAAAATAAACTCAAATCTAGCGCGAGCGAAGTTGATTACTGATGCGTCGGCGCTGTTGAATCGATGGCAGTTTAAAAATAGCGGTGCTGTCAACACTAGTTATTGGCTTTCAACTGATCTAAGGATACACTGTCATTAGTCTCTCGTTAGATGGGTTATGCCATAGTCCTTCGACTAAACCAGAGATGGTTACATCTGGACACTTACTTACGCTGTAGACGGAAGGCGTGAGTCTATCGGTAAAAGTACTTATTTAGTCATTTTATCTATGGAACCAGTATTTCCGTCAACCTATACCTAGTTTTTACACCCCTACCTTTCTACGGACAGATATTACGCGAACCCAAATTTACCCTGTCATAACATCATTAGCTTTATCACCCAGCAAAAGGCAGTAGGGCTTTACGTAATCCGATATCCGAAACTCAACCGTCCAACTCGTAATAACGTGAACAGATAGAGGACACGGGAAGAATGCCAAGACGCCGGCTAGTGGTACAAAAATTATGCACCCCAAACGTTTTCCGCAACTAAAAGCAATATACGAACCAGGTGTACCGTTGACGGGCGATACATCGGAACAAATGGTTGCACGTGACCCGGGAGTCAAGGACGACCCGAATATTATGCTGGCGGACTCTTTGTTTCTAAAAAGGCATTGGCATGTATTGTTTGAGACTGATATGTGGATGTTAAAAAGAATTAACATAAAGGCTCGAACCGAAATGATTACCGTCTCGGAAGACCGTTACTCATCACCAGTCTACCGATTTTGCATATCCCAGAACGAAAAGCTATACGAGCTAATTGCGCACTTCACTAGACTTCACATGCTTTCGAAAAAAAAAACGAGTCACTCACGGAGTAGTTAACTGTAAGTAGCGAATGTAGAAGTTCATCTGCAAGGTATTCATTTCAAGTGCTGAATAATGTTGACAACACCAAATGCAATTATGGCATTTGGTGTTGTCAACACAAATGTATTGCTATGATATTGATTGCATTGAAAAATCTGTGATGCATGTATCCAATGACAATATTCCACTTTAATAAATTAGGTAAAGTAAAAATAATCCAGCTTCTTAAAAAAGTGTACGAAATCATACGAAGCAACACGTAAGGTGATGGGAGTCGAAAAGTGTCCTCTTAATCCCATTTATAAACATAACGTTGCTGAATGACGGGGCATGAATATGAGAGTATTTTGTCGCGCGATGCTCCGGGAAATTGATAATACGGTATCTGATTCCACATGTTACGCGATGATAATATGGTTATTAGAAAATATATAAGAAATTTTAAATAGGCAAATCTGCCGTAGGCGCTGAAAAAATGGAAACTAAATTGATTCTGATCCTCTTTTTGTGTCATGTATGTGTTAATCTAAGATTGTTTGTTTCCAAAATAAATAAACACATAAATAAAAAAGTGAAGCTTCGAAAATGTCTTAAATTGTGACTTTTAAGAGGCTTCTCGCAAGGCAATGAGCACAACGCCATGTTAATAATGTTTGTGAGCACATAGAAGAGAGAGATAGAGCAGATAGAATAAAATCATTGGTTATAAGTTCATAGGTTGTGATATAAGTAATAACATATTTAAATACAAAGTTGCCATTTAAACGAAGCATTTTAAACGAATAATATATTTCAGCCTTAAGTAGATGCTTTTATATTCACTTATTTTACAAAGCTAAAATACGTAAACTGTGCAATGAAGTGCAGACTGCATTTTGTTTTTAAGTTTATTGTAGTTGCACGTTATGGTCACCACTGGCCGAATAACGCGAGTATTAACAAAAGAAAAAAGTACCATGACAAAAAATGCACGGTGCACTGCAGACGGGCGAAATGCACATTGACAAAACATAAAATTTTATAATTTTGTCACAAACCTAGTGAGTAAAGTACGGAAAAACAAGTGAAGTATAAAGTTACCTACACACTGGTCGAGACAGGCTGCGATTAGAGGCAATCATTTGATAAACCGCTCCATTTAACAGCCAGATGGGAGTCTGGAGGAAGATCCGGTTTTCACTTTTAAAACCTTTTTTAACGCTGAAGAGTCTTGAATTGAAAAGAGCGTAACGATTAATAAACATTAAAAAATATATAATATATAAAATAATATATTAGGTATATTCTTTTATATATTACACGAAATTAGGTAGAATCCACTAGTCTATGATTATAGAAATAACGATCAAACTAAAATTTTGAAAAATGAATTATTGTCGAATTCGAACCTGTCGGCAACAATTAGTATAATTTAATGCTTCAAGAAAACATGTACTACAATACTGATAAGATTCATGTGGTCCTTATTGTCTCACATGTACACAGGTGACAGTGACCACATAGTTATCCCCTGCCGTCCATGACACTCTTGACAGACACTGATTTCTAGAAAAGTGTGAATAAAAACCACAATTTTGCATGCAATAGCTTAAATGTACATCTACTCGTAAAACAATGTTTATGTAACACAAATACTGTTTCATATTTGCCATTACACAAATTGGGCGGCTGGTTGTTTTGTGAGCTCTTGGTTAACCAGAGAACCGAGCTTTTAATTAGTAAACTCCCGGTGTACACGATTAACTCATAAATAATATTGTTGTATTGCCTACCGATGTAATTAGATAGTATTTTTCACAATCTTTGTGGCGCTAGACAAAATCTACTCGTTGTTTTTGATTATACAATACTTGATGTTTAAGCTTAAAGTTCAAGTTTAAAATTTAAGCTTAAGCTTAAGTTTATGATGCTTAAGCTGTTTACTCTACACACAGACAGACACGGACAGTATCTAGGAAAATCAGCTTATTCAAGTAATGTGCAATTTAAAGTAAGGATAATATGTTATCCGGTACATTATGAAAGTAGAGTGTTATGTATTGAAATGTTTTTATTGTGACAATAAAATTTCTGCCGAGTGTAATTTTTGTAAGCAATGGTATTTCAGTTGAATGAATGTGTTTACGGTCACACGTTTCTAGAGGCGACCATTGAGTCCTTAAAGGTAGCAACGCATCTCTGACATTGCTGTGTTGTTATTATTACATGGGACCAAAACATAACTGGTGAAAAGGGGGTATGTATACACATCTGTGCCTACACTTCGTGGAAATACATGCGTGATGTTATTTTAATATTATATTATGTAATAGCAGAAGTATTAGTATATAGTAAGTCATCAATTAGTTAGTAAATCAGGTTCACTGAACGGATAACATTCAATCTTTTTGATACGATACCTATAAGGACGAGAATTTTTCGCTATCTTTAGATTCTTTAAAGGTTCAACTTTACTTTTGGCACTCTTCAAGGAACCATGACACGACTTTTCCTCATCTCTATTCCGTTCGCGACAGTCTGTGAAGGCGGTATGATAAATATGTAATTTTGGAGGGATAAGGCGAAAATTTTTACATGGGACTTTACGAGACGAAAGTTAAACATTGATGGTATGCCCAAATGCTTTTTAAGGGGATAGAGTTGATGTAAAGAAAGCGGTGATATTTGGTTAATTAGCTACAGGCTTTTTTCAGTCATGTATCAAGCGCTGCACCAACTGTAAGGATAGCTGAGAGTTTTATCTCAAAGACGTTTGAAACCTCAGAATAAATATTCATAAAAAATTTCAGTGGACCAGTGATTCTCTGTTAACACACATTAATGCTGAGGAAAAAATATTAATATTTTGAATCAACACATTCTACTTTTTCCAGATTTTTGTTGTTATAAAATAGTACAAAAAGAACGCCTTTATTTCCCCGAAGGGCTAGGCAGAGGTGTGTGTGTATCCATCCATCTATCAGCCTTTGAGGTCCACTGCTGGACATAGGCCTCCCTCAATCACCGCTCCTCCCGATCCTGCGCCCTCTGAAACCAACGGTTTCCCGCTGTCTTCTGCAGGCGGAAAAAAAAGTTGTTGCCCGACTCGGATCGAACCCAGGACATCAAAGCTTAGCAGTGGCGTTTGCGACGACTTGACCGACGAGGCATTATACTTAAACTAGATGATAATAAAAACATAAACAAAATTAGCTATTTTGTCTTCAATATTTAGTAGGTATACAACAGTTGTTTTTGTTAAAGGTGCAACTGCAAAAAATGCAACATGATTACAAGTTCAATTAATTTCTAAATAAATGCAATTAGACCAACTTGCAGCGATAGAGATATACTTACAACTTAGTATTTCCTGATTTCACACCACCGTTATATAATTTAAATTTTCGTTCTTTTTTCGATTGTCATCTAGAATTACAAAGAGCCACGATATTCAATTATCTGGCGATAATTGAATATCGTGACTGGGTGATTACCCTGAATTTTTCATAAAGACCGACGTTATTTCACTTAGCGGTGAGCCAAAAATATTATTATTATCCGGTATCGGAATAATTGGAAGTTCCGATACAAATAAAAACGCACTCGGCGCGCTTATAGCGCCGCGTCGAAGCAATTTGGGAAGGTGACCCAAATAAATATTTTCACAGCAAATAATTGATTTACCGGGCCAAACCCATCTGCATACAAGAGAATAACCTGCAGTCATTCGCCAATTTGTCAACAATGTTGGGTTACTCGCATTTAACTGGATAATACTTGTTTAAATTATTAACCATGATGATAATAACATAATACTACGCAGTACTTCCTCAAGAGGAGATAAAAAACTCATAAGAGTCTCGTTCAAAATAGGTCAAAGACTAATTGATATCCTTAGGGACTAAGATGACCCTAGTACGCATACTTAGTTAATAGTCGAAGAACAACAAATATCTCAATAACATTATTCATGCCTAACATGATTCAGGTGTAACATTATTCAGGCCTAACATTATTCAAGCCTATCATTATTCAGACCTAACATTATTGAGGCCTAACATTATTCAAGCCTAACATTATTCAAGCCTATCATTATTCATGCCTAAAATTATTCAAGCCTAACATTATTCATGCCTAACAAAACGGCACCTGTGTCGCTATCAACTGCATTTATTTCTCCACACCTACCTCGATATAAACGCACCATAACCGCAGCATCTAACGAGCTAAGGCGCGTCCTTCATTAGATCCAGATGTAGACAAGAATCTGCAATAAAGCCCGTAGCACTCCAATGCCACGCTCTACGGCTCTACGCGGTACAATCGATATGACTACGTGCTACGGCGTGTCGTAGCATGCGTAGATAGGTATGAGCGTGTATAAGTTAGTCAAGCGTGTAGCAGATGCGTATAGTTTAGTCAAGTTAGTTGCTCGAATAAAGTTTATGTTATCAAGTGTGGTACATTTATTTGTTATTCGATTAACTAAATAAAATAAATTAATACTATAAAATGGCTTGAAAAGTTAAGCAAAATCTCCTACTATATTTGCACAGGACTGGTCGGAGTGGTGTCGTTTAGAAGAAGCCTATGTCCAGCAGTGGACCTCTAAAGGCTGATGGGTGGATATTCATCTATTAAATCCGACATAATATAAACTTTTAAAATTAATACAAACTTAAATAATTGTATCAAGCGTTACTTTGCTGAACTTTATTATTATAGATTAATCCTTAGTTTGTAGCACAAACTTACTCTTATATTTTGTATTTAAAACTATTGTCATAAGTTTAAACAAACAAAATTACTAGTTAAGAGAAAAAGCAGGAAATACATAGTACCAGTTTCATACAAAGTAATTTACCCATGTAACCGACGACTGTATTTTAACGACAGAAGCAAAGCACTGGAGTTCTATAAATCAGAACCCAATACAATAAAACTCGAATCACGAATAAAACTACAGCCATTAAAAAATCGTAATTTCTGATCAAATACAATAAAGTTTCCTCATCTAAAAGTTGCTGGCAGCCATTGCTCACGCCGTGATAATTACACCATAACTCACGCTATGGATTTCACCGCTAATATTAAACTCAGATAATGTTCCGTGATCAGTTTTAAAATATAAATTTATTGCGTCGCCCCTGAATAAAGACCACATGTTACTTGCCTCGACAGTGAGCGATAAACGAGCAAATATAACACAGTGGTGAATAAAATACGGAAATTGAGAAATTATTCAACAATCATAGTAATTACAGATAATTATTGTACAGAATGTTCTCCTGCGATAATTATGAACATATGAAATCTTTACTAATATTATAAAGAGGAAACATTTGTTTGTAACGTTTTCACACTAAAACTACTGACTGCGGACTGATTTCAAAAATTCTTTCACCATTAGAAAGCTGCATCTTCACTGAGTGACATAGGCTATAAAATATTACTAGGTGTAAACGAAACTATTGTTATGTCTTATTTCATGTCAATAGAATAGTCATAATAATTGTTTGGCTGTGATATAAGGTCAGCTCGATTTTACCAACATCGAATAGTGTTTTCTTCCAATATCTTCGAATATTATTATAGTCATGGAAGTAATACATCTTATAATTTCCTTTATCTAGTTTATATTTCGCTCGCATGCAGGGGCATCCAGGAAGGTGTAGCTGCAAATTTTCAGCGGTACCGAGTACGTGATAGGAAAAGAATAGCTCGAGAGGGCCATTATTCAAAAGTATTATATAATATACGCAATAGATTAGATAGAATATAATGTGAAGTAGGTATTGAAATGGTCACATGTGGCGGGAAACTTTTATACATGGGACAGGACTTCAGACTAATAGGTTTCAATTGAAAATACAAACCTATATCTATACTAATATTTTAAAGAGGAAAGATTTGTTTGTAATGTTTTCACACATAAACTACTGGACCGATTTCAAAAATTCTTTCACCATTAAAAAGCTGCATCTTCACTGGTGACATAGGCTATATAATGTTACTAGTCGTAAACGAAACTATTGTTACGTCTAATTTCACGCGAGCGTAGCTGCGGATATATATTAGAATACTAGCTGACCCGGCAAACGTTGTTTTGCCATATAAATAATTTTTACTGAATATTTTGGGAGAACTTCATGTAAGTGTGTGGACTACAACTACCACTACCAATACCACTACACCTACTACTACCACTACCCCTACCACTAACACTACCCCTACCACTACCCCTACCACTACCCCTACCACTACCCCTACCACTACCCCTACCACTACTCCTACCACTACCCCTACCTCTACCACTACCCCTACCCCTACCATTACCAATACCACTACCCCTACCCCTACCACTAACACTACACCTACCAATACCCCTACCACTGCCCCTACCACTACCCCTACCCCTACCACTACCATTACCAATACCACTACCACTACCACTACCCCTACCACTACCCCTACCACTACCACTACCCCTACCACTACACCTACCACTAACACTACCCCTACCACTACCACTACCCCTACATCTACCCCTACCACTACCTATCACGCACCGGCGCAATCTACTTAAAATATTGGTTTGTAGTACATGCTATGTATCAGAGATGGCGCTGTATGTGAAAAAAGATTTTTCCCGTTTTTCTGTTGAAATTTTTTATGAATTTTATTTGCTATAAACCTCACCGAGCCCGAGACCTTTCCAACGAATGCAAAACCGTGGAAATCGGTTCGTGCGTTCTGGAGTTATAGCGTCAGGAAGGAAAACCCGACTTATTTTTATATAGTAGATTACATAGCTGTCATTATACGTCAATTACATAGCTGTCATTTGCGTTTTGTTATTCCGAGTCTGATTCTTTTTTGTTATACCACGTTTTATAGTGACTGACGTTTCATGTCAAGTCACACGGGAACGCGACTAACACGACTTTCTTTTATATATATAGATATTTATAATAATATAAATTTATTATTTAAATCATTTTTATAATATTTCCGTCCACTAGACGGAAATATTCTAGAATAATAGAATAGAATAGAATAGAATAGAATAGAATAGAATAGAATAGAATAGAATAGAATAGTAAAGAATACTTATATTTTTAGTACGATTCAACTATTAACAGTGGTCGGGTCAGGGGCGGGTAGCGCAAATTCCACACAGCATTAACCGTCCCATTATGATGCTTCCATTTGTTTTTTAATTTCGCGCCCCTTGAATTATGGCCGGCAGCCATTGAGTTGTTTATTGGGGAGAATAATTCCAACTGACGAAATTATGTACATGAACTGGTATGAATTTTTATTTGTATCTGGTACTTTTTACAAAGGGCTCAAACGTACCAAGTTGTGCCTATGTGTAGCATCTTGCATAGGTATATGATGTGATAGTTATTCGATGGGTTTCAGACCCACGACCTTCCCATGGATCCTGGGAGTCTTATAAATGCCCCACCAAAAGCGAAATTTTTCAAGGTAAAATACAAATTTGAATTTGATTGCAAAACACATGTAATATCACAATTAAAATGAGTTCTTTGATGGTTTTCAGTTGGACTTTAAGGCAGGCACCTGATAAACAAAGCTAACAGTTTTAAGTAGTTTCCAGTCCGTTTAACTACTTGAACGCGATAGTTAATAACTTTTTTAATATGAGATTCGAGTGATTTTTCTTAATTTTATAAAATCCATATAAAATATGCAAAAATATGCTTTCTGTAAATAAAAATACTTTTATAGTTGTATACTACGACTATTCAATTTTACTCAATTTCAATTTATTTATTTATTTTATTAGGCAATCCAACAGCGATAAAAGTACAATAGTTAGTACAATGTAATGTTATTATCTGGGGTCAACAACCTCCTAATAAGAGGATGCTTAGCAGCAGCAGTAGGTATAGCTTTTGGATGATTCTAGATAACATATATATATAAAGAAAGAGTAAAAATATTTATATTCTTTTTTTATGGATCTCTATATATCTATCTTGTTAGCAGGGACGGGGATGGTTAGTCCAATTAGTCGAAAGAGTTAATTAGAACATTAGTTTGTCAGCTCGTTAGTAGGTATGAGGACTGGGGACTGTTAGTGATAGTTAGTCCTGTTAGTTGGTGTTAGTAATAGTCCAGTTAGTACTTGTTAGTAGGAGTCTCGTTCAGTCACAGATGTGTTGCTACCCTTGAGGACTAAGATGGTCGCCTCTAAAGAAGTGTAACCGGAAACCACACCCTTCCAACCGGACCATAATTGCTCTAAAAACAATTATTACACGGCAGAAATGCTACTAGGTACCGTGGCGGGCAGTGGTACTGCCTCGGGCGAATTCTATATGGAACCAACGTTACGTACTTAAAAGTATTTTAATACTTTGCAACTATTCCAACGAACAGACTAAAAAAAGCGAACACGCAAACAGAACGCATTTGGGCATCATTACAGCGGAGGGCCGCCTGGAAATGCATAAACCATCCGTAATTATGCCAGCAAAAAAAATACAAATTCCCGAAATGCGTTTACAAATATTTAGGGTGACCTCACACTAAATTTTCAGCGCCTCATTCTGTACACATAAGCAGCATATCCTATTCATACTTTGCAGTGTCGCAACTCCTGGTCGCAAATTTTTATAGGTAAACTTTATGAGTAAACGTGAAAAAATATTCTTTGATAAATAGCATGAAATTGTTATAAAAGCGTCAGAGTAACAGTCCAGCCTGGAATTGAAAAACATACATTACTCTTGCACACAGGGATCGCAGGTCACCTCGTTTGTGTCAGAAATTCGAGGGACATGGGTTCGATCCGGGTCAGGAAAAGTAATAGTGGATTTTTCTAACTTGCAATTCCAACTAGTACTACTACTACCAATCGAGCTTCATAGTCATCACTAGTGTGCAACCACCTTTAAATACAGGCAAGTCTAGAGCTGCATTCGTTGTATCGATTTTACTACATCCGCGGCAAACACGGAGGCTCCCGCCTGACAATAGCATCCCACGCGAGATATCGAATACTCGGGACTAGAAAAGGTAAGAATTCTTTGATCTATATACTCGTATATAAAAGGAGAAGGTGACTGACTGACTGACTGACTGACTGACTGACATATCAACGCAGGGCCTAAACTATAATGGTTACAAACTTGAAATTTTGCACAGGGGTTCCTTTTATAACGTAGGGGAAAATTCACCCTCTAGGGGGGTAAAACGGGGGTGCAAAGTTAGTATGAAACTATGCCGTTTGTGAAGTTAGTGAATGTCTAATTCCACGCGAGCGAAGCTGCGGGCGTCCACTAGTATTTAAAAAAAATAGTCTGTACTTATGTAAAAATCCTTGCGACGTTAAATAATTTAAACCTTCTTAAACATTTTTAAAGAGATAGAACAATCATTACAGTCGAACTTATAGTTTTTCTAAACTGAACTAAATGCCTTAAACTAAACTAAAGTCATCGGGCTTCGGAGGGCATGTTAAGCCGTCGGTCCTCGAAGGCATAATCCGCACTTGGCCAGCGTGGTGGACTAAGACCTCATCCCTCCCAATCTGAGAGGACACCCGTGCCCAACAGTGGGACAAAGAAAGGGTTGTGGTGGTGGTATTCAAAACACTAATCAAATACAAATCCCAAGGGTCGACTGGTAGATAATGCTTTTAGCATTAAGTCCGCATTTTGTACCACAAGCTTTTTGGTATAATAAAGAATAAATAAATAAATACAAATAAATACAAATACATATTAATAAATAAAAAATACCGTTTATTGTACATATCAAAAAACATAAGTAAAGCAATAATATTAAAAAAAGTTGGTGACCAAAAGCTCCAGTAGCGACTTCTTCCAGACAATCTCCAAATTATAAATGAATAAACAAAAAGAGACGGGAATACTTCGAGCGGATAACTGGACGAAATTAACGCAACCTCCATAATGTAACGTGTATAAGCTTTGAGAACGTGGATATGACAGCCCTTTGCTGGGATAAAGGGAAGATAATGGACAGTGAGTGGCTTTATCGCTGATTTATTCAGTTCGGTTTAGCAGAGATATAAACATTGCCTTGGCTGCTATACTCGACCGAATTTCTAGGCACTGTGATGTTCACGACAACACTTTTATTAATCCACTGCTGGGCACAGCAAATATGTAGAAATTGTAGGCATGGAAGTGAAGATCAATTATGTCGGATTATGATCGACCGAACTGCGGTAAGACCGACTTTTGGCCACCACCATTACATTGTTTCTTTTTCTTTTTAATGTTTTTTTTTCATTCTTGTGGTGTACAATAAAGCATATTTGTATTTGTATTTGCGGGTGAAGCTAGATTTATATAAGTGGTAATCTTTGGTGTAGCTTGCCGTTAAAGGCTATGCTTATTATATTTTAAAACATCACTGTATGGTAGACGTAAGTCTGCACGATTTGACACGTCACAGTCTGGGGGAAAGCTACAGTAATAAATCTTAGTTACCTTTTTACCGTTCGCCGTATATTTCTACGATAGCCTAGAACCAGCAATTTTATTTATCAATCATTATTGACAAATCAGCGAAAATTTCCCAACCCGTAATCACTGTGCGTTCATGTTTAGCGCAGTCAAATAGATTTAGTTGCGCAAATCCGTTCGCTGTTTCTCTATCAACAATTCAGATCGGACAAATAAAAACGCGTCGAAAATCGCTCGTCCAAACAAAACACGACACGCCACGGTTATCTGAATGTGAGTGTTTTGTCAATTTGTACACCCAACCCTGGCATTTGCATCTAAACTATTTTGTGAGATTTTTCGACGTTTGAGCTCGTTTTTTTTATTAATTTATTGCTGTTGTAGATAACTACATTTTTTGTTTCTCCCACCGTTAAACGATCACATCTATTTGAGGTGAAAAATGCTATATGGGGTTTTCATCCACTATAACCTCTTCGTTCAAAATGCGCCTGCTCTCTAGCGCGGCTCCTATGAAATTCTCGTCATGGGATGTGAAGTCTCTCCATGTTTTCGACGGTTTTCAAACACACACAGCATCGTATTTTCAAGTCTTCCACAACCCTAAAAGCTCCCTTGTAGAAAGCCTCTTACAAGCAGCGGATACCTCCACCATATTGCCAAGCATTCCCTATCGTAATAATATTGCAAGATATAATAGAACTGGAAAAAAATCATCTATCACCGCTATCAAAGATCAAACTCACTTAACCATATCCTTATCTATATATTAAAACCAAACAGCTCCCTTTTAAAAGCAAACTGATAAAATCGATTAAAACAAAAAAAGAACGAGCATTTCGTTCATCGAGAGTTTAAAATGTTTATCTCTATTCCGTCAGTTACTAATTACAGTCGTCAATCAGAGGCCACGTCACGGGCCTGAAATAAAACGTTAGTTGGAGCGATTTATCTCACCTCGATAAGCCACTCAGCCTGGCATGTGTCCAGAAATATGATAAACTGGATTGACGAACAGATAATTGTTTAAACAATAAATGTTTTGAACGTTTCATTTTACAATAGATCGTGGTTGGTGGTCTCTACGATTAAAATTCATTTTTACAACGCATTTTATCATATTTTTTACAATTTCACATGTGCAGTGCTCAGAAACGCAGTGTTTGAGGTGATGAATGTTATGTTTTGAGGTTAGAGAACTTTTTTTCATTCGTTACACACGCGCGGACGTCACGCCTGTATTTTCATGAATGTAATTTACATATTTTTTTACATTTTATTACAAAAACAATAGGGTATCATTGAAATAACAGCGTACGCACAGTGTTCGGACTAAAAACATGATCTTGTCATAAGGTCGCTACCCTGTATTGACTGGAAATTACATACCTACTTAATGCACTGGCTTTGTAATGATGCCTAAGATGTTCAAAATTAGAAAATTATTTTTTCTTATTTTATATATTATATTATTTTCCCTCATCATGTAAGATAACCATACCCCATTGGTTCGCTTCAATTCAATATGAACGACAGTGTTAAGCAGCGACGGGAGCGGTCGGTTTGTGGATGGGTGACCGCTAGTGGTAAAGTTTCATTGGCGCTACCATGCTTCGGATGGCACGTTAAGCCTTGTCGTAAACCTTCGGGTGGCTTGAGAAGATTCGACACTGGTTAGCCACTAAGCCCTCCACCAATCCGCATTGGAGTAGCGTGGTGGAGTATGCTCTAGTCCTCCCGCAGCTGTGTCTGTGGAACGTCTATGGGTTGCAGCTTAACTTATGTAACATAACACACAGCATAAAATATTGTACATAATGTTGTATCTATGGATTTAGCTTTACATTCAACACCTCATAGTAAGCTTAAATGGATTACCGGAATCAAATAACATTTTGTCTTTAATGAACTCATCCCAGCAATGTTGGGAGTGAATTCAATTCGACATGAATTGTAAATGAGTGATAGAATGGATGATATATTAATGTTATAACAGACTCGTTCCATCCGATTGTTATACATTGCAATGAATTACGAGACATAATTATTTAAACATGGTTACGGTTTACCTTAACGTAAACCCTAACCATTTCCCAACACTGAATATTATGAAAGTAAGTTTTTTACTTGATATAAATAATAGCAACAATTATACTAATATTATAAAAAGGAAAGATTTGTTTGTAATGTTTTCACACAAAAACTACTGGACCGATTTCAAAAATTCTTTCACCATTAGAAAGACTTCTAAGATATCTTCACTGAGTGACATAGGCTATATAATATGATTAGATGTAAACGAAACTATTGTTATGCCTAATTCCACGCGAGCGAAGCTGCGGGCGTCCACTAGTAAATAATGTAATGACAACCTGAGGGTTAGCAACTTGAGGCTACAATAGTACTTGAAGTACACATTTATATGATTTTATTGAAGATTTTATTATATTTTTTAATGTGACGTCTGTTAAAGTAAATGGTATTCATGTGAAGACGGGCTGATAGAGCATCATACACTTCGTGGTACAATGTGCTGTATTACAAGTAATTAAATGTCTTTTTCCTGGGCTTTCCTTACTTATATGAGTAGATTACAGTCTTATAAGTATATTTAACTTAGTGCTTATAAGTTGTTGTCGCGGTGGCTATAGAAAGTTATTGAAGAAGAAGAAGCAAATCAGAAATAAATCAACCACCAAGCCTACGAGGTAAAATTTGTTCTCATCGTGGTACAGCCTCTAGAACTGAAAATAATGTAAGTGTTACTTACCTGTAAGTAACGTTCCACTACCACCGCCCATAAGTTGTCCCAATGTTTTCCCAGTGCGTTTGGCAGACTTCACATGCCTTCGAGAACTGCTCTCTCACCGATGTTCAAGTAAAGTTGAACTTTCACTGTCCGCAACTACGACTACAGAGACTAATATACATACATAAATATTTTTAAATACATACTTAAATAGATAATAATATACAAACACAGAACAAACAAGTGTTTGTCACACGAATGTTTTTCCTGAGTGGGATTCGAACCCACGACCCCTGGCGTAACAGGCAGGGTCACTACCGATTGCGCCAACGGGCCCGTGAATAATAATAAAAACTATGACTTGTACCTCGGAACCTCCTTGGCTGGGCTCGACTGCGTCTCCTGGTGACTGTAGGAGGCCATCTTGGACTTATTTCGACGTATCAACACTCATTTTAACTCACAGTTTATTGTATACACTCGCTAGTCATTTAGTGGAACGAACTGTCCTAGGAACATTGTCACTGTAACAGAGGTTTGATACTTCAATCATTTGAACACAAAATTAGAAACTATCAAAAAATAAAATTATGTTGATATTCTTGATCTAGATAGTAGTGCAGAGTAACTAACGAAATAAATATTGTTATCATTCATTAACAATAATTATTTCGTTGGTAAATATTTCGTTATTAAAGTACCAATACAATAATATGATTCAGCCAGAGCCAAGTGTTACATAATAATACAATGATGCTCTTTTAAATTAAGGTAGGTACATTTATGATGGCTCTTAATTAAAAAATTCGGATATTTATATGTATTTAATTCTTATATTCTATGTCTAATTAAGAAACCATATTATCAAAAGTATGTTCTTAAAAATCTTGTTAAGTTTAAGCTGTGTTTATGTAATGTTACATTGTGATTTATTATGTAAACAATTATAATATTAATGTACGACCACCGCCAGCAGTCGTAGGAATTAAATAAGCATTCGTAACACCGTCGGCAGTCACTACCGAACCAGATTTCACGACCAATAAAATTCAGTCCCGAAACTCGTTAATCTGAACGATAGCTTCGGGATTTATTTGACAAGTTATAGCAAATAGAGCCTCCGGATTGGGAAATTAAATTTAGATCTCGCGCACTTGTGATTCAGTTTGATTATTACCTGAGCCATTATTTTAGTATGTAACAAAATCTGCTGCTATGTGTATGTAGCGCAAAGAACCTTCAGGCTTGCGTTGTCGCAACGTTATAGAGAAGTTAGGCAACGTCGGGTGCGGTAGGAGATGGGTGACCAGTGGCAGATTTCACGAGGGGCTTCGGAGGGAACGTTAGCTCGATCCCGGTTGCTTTCAAACAATCATTCGAACTCTAACCACTCTACCAACCCCCATTGGAGCATCGTGGTCAAGCCTTACACCTCCCTTAGCTGTGATCTTGGAAGCTATCCGTGTCTAACAGTGAGACGCCTATGGTTTGTAGTTTTACAAAACCTTCGCATTACTGAAGTGGCAATTATCAGACACGTCTTATTAGGAGAGTTACTATATACTCGTATATTTGCTTATTTATAAAAATTACAATACTCATATTATTAAGTTTAATACTTAACGGTTAAAAAGATGCAATTCCGTTATCATATTCGAGTTAAATGAACTCGTTAAATGCATGAAGAAGTTACGATTCGTATAAAGTTCCAGCAAGTTATTTAATAGCTACTTTTGGGCTCAAATATTTTACAGATATTTCATTACCACAATAAAAAGGTATCTTTGCAATAAAAGCACAGTATAGTTTTAACGTCTTTATAAATTCAGTGCAAAATCTACTTATTGAACACGCACTGATGCGACGTTTAACAACATTCTGTACTGACATAAATATTTTAAAATGCAATTTCAAATTTTTAACCAATTTACTACTTGTATTAAAAACCGTAATGATACCTTCGTAATTGCGTTATATAAAAATAAAATTAAAAATACGGTGATTTTTTACCTCGAGGTAACAAGTTCAGTTTGTTGGATATTTCCTTTGACATAATATGACTTGAGATAAAATTGAACTCATTTTTTTGGACTCATTTTAACTAATTATTGCGTCGATAACGATCAATATCTTTTTATACTTTCAATATAACACTGTAGAGGGAGTATAAAGGTTATCAAGCTAATAGAAGTAACATGAAATCTTTAACTACTGCATTCGTATTACCCCTGACAGAGCCGTAGTCTTGCTCGCTGCAAATGAACAGAGTTCTGTGAAGACGTTAACAATTTATGTGCTCACTCTCCCCCTGCTTTTATTGTCGTCAGTGTTGCCAGAATAATTAAAGCAGAGCATGTCTCGCTCGGCACTGAATAAATTAAAAAGTTTGCCGAACTTGGGTTCTAGGGTTTTTGCTTTATGGCTTTACCAGTCAGTACATGTGGGAATTTCAGGTGGTGTTAAGCCTATAAAGCTTTATACAATAAGGTTTTAAAGTACTATTACTGTAGTTATCTGATTATTTTATAAAAAAATGTACCAAAAAAAAATTATTAAATTATACACATCATAACTCAGGATAGCCTAAAGAATCATTTGTTGGTACCTACAAAGAACATGTCTCTACCTATATATAATTACCTACGTAGAAGTAAAAAAACAATTATATCTATTTATTATAAATGATTGGATACCAATAAGTTTTTGATAAAAATATTTAACGGCTTGGAGAAATTTCAAAATCCTATTGTACAAAGCTGTTCTACCGCAGGCTTCTTGCAGAGCTTCCACCTTGAAATGCTGCTTTGACTTTGTCTTAATCTGAAGTGCTGCTTTCGATGTTATCTTTGACTTTGTCTTAATCTGCGAGGCCCCAAGCTCGAGTGCTGTTCGGCTTCATGCGGTCAACTAGCCCAGAATAGCACCTGATTGTCAAGAGCAATTAACGACAAGACGTAATCAGTGCTATCTTAAGGTGGTGTCTGACTGGACATTAGGTTGTTATGTACGGGACCATTAACTGCGTAGATTAACAATACCATAGTACCCACAAAATTAGACAAGGTTTTCTGTCTGGACAATGTTTCTTATCTATACTAACATTGTAAAGCGCGAGAGATTTCTGTTTTTTAAATGGTTTTATTTATTTTTCTAAACGCGCTAATCTCTTACCTTTAGATATTTTATAAATACATTTATGTATGTAATGTTAATAGATACTAATATTAACATCCAGGCACAGAACAAATACAAGTGTTCATCACACGAATTTTCGTCTTGAGTGGGATTCGAACCCACGACCACTGGCGCAACAACAGGTAAAGTAATGGCTCCAGATAGCTACCCAGCTGATATTCGTGAGTATAAAGGCGATCTTAGCATTGCCTAATCCGAGGTCTAATCGATCGTTCTATCTTTGAACTGCGAGAATTCAATTATCTGCGCACGTTCAATTATAAGTTTCAGAAGTGGTAGAATCCTACGTTGGAGAACCTATCTGTTATTTCTCATTTGAATAAAGGCATCCCTGTGAACATATTTCCGGGATACTTACTCTGCCCGTTTTTATGTCCCACTTATTTCTGTAGGTAATAAGTTTCATCAAAATCGGTTCAGAGGATTCAAACATAAACAATAAACATAAAACCATCACAAGGGAACATATTTCCAGGATAATCTATATACAGGGTGTCCCAGAATGAATGGATAATCTTTGAGCCCCGCACAGAACAGCTCTCCAGCGCTTAGAAAAAAATATCAAAAAAAAAAAAAATCCAAGTGATACCCAAAATATGATTTTTTTTAGAAAAACATACGTTATTTTAGCTTCACTTCACATTCATTTACACAACTGCCACAAATTAATGATATTCTTGGCGTTTTTGGTGTCATTTTATTCCTGATAGACTATACTACTAGAAATACATCAAATAATATAAGTATCTGTGATACTTTTTTTACAAAAAAAATAAGAACTTGAATTTTTAACATGAAATTTGATACCAAAATAATTTTGACATAGTTTGAGAGTGTTTCATGTAAAAAAAAACTATGAAAACGTAAGTGTTCAGCTATTTTAAAAACATGCGCAGTTAATACAGATTAAATAATGGTATAATACATCATTTTATCTAATACTACTACGAAGTTATTGCTATTGAGATGCAAAACGAGTAAATACGACTAAAATTAAAAAGTTAATGTCTTAATACATTTTAATAATAATAAAACATTTCAGGTGTCGCTGCGACCCATAGACGTCCCACTGCTGGGCACGGGTCTCCCCCACAGACACTGCTGCTGCGGGAGGTCCAGAGAATACTCCACCACGCTGCTCCAATGCGGATTGGTGGAGGGGTTAGTGGCCAACCCAGTGTCGAATGTTCTCAAGCCACCCGAAGGTCTTCGACAAGGCTTAACGACTGTTTCGTAGGAGGTAATGGAATCCCATTGGTTACAGAATGATGGCTGCCCTGCATATTATGGTACAAACGTCCGGGCTTATTTAAATGCCACGTATCCAAACAAATGGATTGGTCGTTTGGGTCCTATTCTGTGGCCTCCTCGATCTCCAGATTTAAACTGTCGGGATGTTTTTTACTGGGGCTGTCTAAAGGAAGAAGTGTACTCGAAAACAATTTCAAATGAGGAATTACGCAGCCGTGTTCAAGAGGCCGCTTCAAAAATAAATGAATGACTCTACGGACGGTTTCTTAGTAGAGCCTATAAAAGAAGATGTCGAGCGTGTATTAGAATCGGTGGCAGACAATTTGAACACCTGTTGTGAATAAAGATTGATGTAATGTACACCTGAAATGTAGCGTCCATAGCCCAATGGCTCGCGTCGATTAAATGTGACCGAAAGAGTTAAGCAACGACGGGCGCGGTCGGTTTGTGGATAGGTGAGCGCTAGTGGCAAAATTTCACGGACGCTACCGTGCTTCGGAGGGCACGTAAAGCCGTCGGTCCCGGTTGTTTTCAATGCTGGAAACAGTCGTTAAGCCTTGTCGAAGACTTTCGGGTGGCTTGAGAACATTCGACACTGGGTTGGCCACTAACCCCTCCACCAATCCGCATTGGAGCAGCGTGGTGGAGTATGCTCTGGACCTCCCGCAGCAGCAGTGTCTGTGTGTGACCCGTGCCCAGCAGTGGGACGTCTATGGGTCGCAGCGACACCTGAAATGTTTTATTATTATTAAAATGTATTAAGACATTAACTTTTTAATTTTAGTCGTATTTACTCGTTTTGCATCTCAATAGCAATAACTTCGTAGTAGTATTAGATAAAATGATGTATTATACCATTATTTAATCTGTATTAACTGCGCATGTTTTTAAAATAGCTGGACACTTACGTTTTCATACTTTTTTTTTACATGAAACACTCTCAAACTATGTCAAAATTATTTTGGTATCAAATTTCATGTTAAAAATTCAAGTTCTTATTTTTTTTATAAAAAAAGTATCACAGATACTTATATTATTTGATGTATTTCTAGTAGTATAGTCTATCAGGAATAAAATGACACCAAAAACGCCAAGAATATCATTAATTTGTGGCAGTTGTGTAAATTAATGTGAAGTGAAGCTAAAATAACGTATGTTTTTCTAAAAAAAATCATATTTTGGGTATCACTTGAAATTTTTTTTTTTTGATATTTTTTTCTAAGCGCTGGAGAGCTGTTCTGTGCGGGGCTCAAGGATTATCCATTCATTCTGGGACACCCTGTATATAAAAGGAGAAGGTGACTGACTGACTGACTGACTGACTGACTGACTGACTGACTGACTGACTGACTGACTGACATATCAACGCAGGGCCTAAACTATAAGGGCTAGAAACTTGAAATTTTGCACAGGGGTTCCTTTTATAACGTAGGGGAGCACTAAGAAAGGATTTTTGAAAATTCACCCCTAAGGGGGTAAAACGGGGGTGCAAAGTTAGTATGAAACTTTGCAGTTTTTGATGTTATTCGAATGAAATTCAGTACCTATGAAGGTTTTTTATTGAGTTTCGAAAATCATCGATCGAATAAGTATGCAAGTCGCTGCGACCCATAGACGTCCCACTGTTGGACACGGGTCTCCTCTCAGAATGGGAGGGATTAGGCCTTAGTCCACCACGCTGGCCAAGGGTAGACAGTATGCAAGTATTTAATTATAAATCAATTTTGAGAGATTTTTAATTTTTTTAGAATTTATAATGAAAAAACAACTGATAAAATAAGTTAAGTATTTTTATGCTAAGTATATTTTTTGTTCATCTTACTCGTGATGTCGTTTAACATAGAGAATAAATCAAATTCTGATAGCTGAACTACAGTTAAAATACTCGGGTATTTCAGTGACCCGGTCCCCGGTCGTGTAATCTCAGTGAGCCCAGCTCGTTAAAAATGACGACCTACTCTAGAATTAATCAGCCCTTTGAGATCTAGCTCAAAGGTTCCAGAATTTATTTAAAATAAGATTTTTGCTCCGAAGTTGTAAATTCATTAAATGACGCAATGATAAAATGTGAATATAACTCAATCTATAAACATCAGAACCATACATTTCATAAGAACTAAATTGGAAAGTACAACAACGTATTTTTGTTTCAATTACCTTAAAAGAAGTAATTATTGGACAGATTAATTTCAGAAGCACGCTTTTGCCATTTATTCATGAACATAAATATATTGTTGTGCAAGGGTCTGGGGCTGCAGTTGACCAGGCCCAAAATGCGAAATGGATCCAATGGACCAGCTGACATGCAGTCCTTTATTATGGGTTTCGTTTACACCTAATAATATTATACAGCCTATGTCACTCAGTGAAGATGCAGCTTTCTAATGGTGAAAGAATTTTTGAAATTGGTCCAGTAGTTTTTGTTTGAAAATATTACCAACAAATCTTTCCTCTTTATTATATTAGTATAGACATGTCGGTTAAGTCGACTTTTGCATCAGGTGACCGGAGGGCTGGCTGTTTATAAGCACAGAAAATAATCACGCTCACACGAAGAGTTTAGTCTCTAAAGTAAAGTATAAGTTACAAGTTGTTTCTTGCTAATAGACTTATCTTGTATCCTATATGTCTATGGACAGTGCGTAGGTGTAATCAGTATTTAATCCAGGATCTAGCACACGCTGGTACTCGCATAAGTAAATCCGCAGTGACCCGCAGCAGCCGGCGGGGTGAATCCTAATGAGCCTGGCTTATCATTACAAATGACGCAACGCCCGCCCACCAGAAGTTAAATTAATTTATGAATTAGAGGGACGCCATTAAAATTTCCGACTTATATTCGGATAAAATCAGAGTTATCACTTCGTAATTTTCGTATAGAAAGAATGATTATGATATAATTTTCATCAATACATTCCATCTACCCATTTACGTTGGACTTTGTTGAAGGCTGCTGTTTCTACTGCTGATTGATTTTATCTTCATTAAACTTATTACAAATTAAAATTTATTTCCTCAATTCAATTATTTTTTAGATAATAATATAACATTTAGGTACTATGCATCTACCTAATTAAATTTTGACTATGTTTTTTCTGTTATTGTGATTGTACCTAATTACTAATATTAGCATATTGGCATATTATTTTTTATTTTCGTATCGTTCTAATATTTTCTTAAAATCGTTATACCTATAACCGCATTTATTCCAATATTTTTATATTTATTGCCGAATATCCAATCATATTTCTGTAGTCGGGTTTAAGGCCATCACATTTTACAGCGTCTAGTTCGAAGCACTAGAATTTATGTGTATCGGAATATAAATATAGTATAAATGCGTATTCAAAACGATCACGTGTGTAAACCGGCGGGTTCCCTCGGCTCGCATTCGGTTTAGGACCACCGCCTCGCGCACTCCGCACCGATACGGTGCGGTTTTATGATTATTACACTTTATAAAACAACGGTTCGCCAGGGTTTATCGATTATAAATTTCATTAGCGTATGTTGTCGGACGATCGCGTTTATTGCTCGATACACACGACCGCGGAGACTGGGAAGTACGAGTTTTATAGTAACATCCATTTATTGAGCAATTAGTAAATCGGGCTAATCACCGGTCGTAAGTCCCGTGTTGAAATTTAAACCTTCCTATATGCAGGTATTGCGGTCATCAGTGCCATAGATCAGCCTCTTTCGTCTGCAGTTTGTGGGAGGAAACTAAATATGTATCACTAGCTGCTGCCCGCGGCCTCGCCCGCTTGAAGAAATTTATAGAATATACTGAAAAAATATTGAAAATTTGTTATCCCAAGGGAACACAGTATCGGGATAAATAGGATACTGTATGTTGTTAATACATGGTGTCACCTATCTCCATGAGAGTATACACAATCATACGCCTTGTTCCCGGGTTGTTGCAAAATTGCTATATTATTTTGCATTGTTATAATAACTTTATAACAATGGATTTCCGCAAAGTCACAACTGATGCAATTAACTATATTCATGCATATTAAAAGTGTTTTAAAACGACGTGATATTAAAATAATTATTTCCACTTTTAAGTCCAATAGTATTCCGGTATTAAAATAAATAAATATAAATAAATAAATATCATGGACATTCTCACACACGGTATATTGCTCGATTTATTCCATACTTGTGTGTATCGCAAGTTTCTACTACATGTAGGGTGGTTTATTACTCACATTTACATAGTTAGCTCCTACAATTAATTAGTTTGGTAGTTTAGTTTTGTTTCCCTAAAACGATCTGAAATATATCGTGATAGCGCCCGTTGATCGCTTGTTTATTTTGGTTCTTCAGATGTTTACGCAATTCTCCATTTGAGTTTTCATATGAATGAGTTCAACAATCCCTTTAACAGACTTTGCGATGTGTTGATGATAGACCTCGATTCCTTGGTCGTTGAGTCATAGATTTTAAATTTGTTGTTCTCTTTAATGCGTTGGCAACCTCGAATAGGTATACTTAAGCTTAGCTACCTTGAATTGAGACTAGAATATTGCTACGCCTGTGGTAGGCGATTAAAGCCCCTTTTGGGGTTGCGGACAAGAGTAGGAGCTCGATCTGTTGATCAAAAACTAAGTAAAATGGACGTTGTGGCTCGACACTTATTGTAGAGTACGATATAACTTGTAAGACTGAGTAGACCCCGAGTTGGGCAAGAGGAGGCCGGCGCGTTCTAATAAAGATCCTGGAGGCCTCCTCAAGAGCGGAGATGGAAAGGTTTTCGGTGGTGAGACTCCCACATATATTATGCGTAGTTCCCGCGAAGTTTCACTAAAGGTTATATTAAACAAAATCAAAGGCATGTGGGTTGTGAGTGTGTCAAAGTTAGTTTATATTTATATAATAGTTCGTTTGTTTCAATATAGAACTTGGTTGTGGCAAGGTCCGCTGGTCGCATTTACTTTTACGCGCCACTTTACATTCGTTTTTAACTTTATTGCTTCGCGGCCACGTTTCACGGGGCTTTCGCACTTACTGTAATTGTTCCCATACGCGTGTGTATAAAGGTTTTGTTAAAAGAGGGGATACTATCGCGTTAATTCTATTGGTTTTTCGTAGAGTTGCATGGCTACAACATACGATATGTTTGTAAATGCTCGCGTTGTTTTTGGACTCAATTCGTCGATTGCGATAGCGATCTCGTATCGAAGAAGTTTTATGTACATTTGAGGAAAAAAATCACATTTACTTTGTTGGTCAAATAAGGCGTTATCATTAAGTTTCTCCATCCTTTTAAATCAACAAAATTGTTCTTTATTCTAATTTATGAATTTAATTCTTGTTTAATTTCAAAAATCGCCGTTTATCCGTAAGACGGAGGAGAGAAATAAAAAATACTGTAAACCTTAGAATAGTCTTAAAGTATCTACAAATAATTACAAATTAGACTTATATTGCACTACAGCCGAGGGCAAAGGCTCTCGCGCTAAGGCGCTTAATAAAATGAAAACTCTAGGCAACGCTAAGCTTAAATGAAAGATACTTTGCAGTATTTCGTTGGAAGTCTCTATTTATTTTATACAGACTTAAGAAACTTTCCGCGAAAAATATAGGTCGGCGATATAGTTGATTGCCCTAGTAAGATGTTTGCGATAGCTTTTTGACTTCAAATACTTTAATAATGATTGGTTTTCTTTTTATAGCTTATTATCATTATTGATCAAAGTAAACCCCGCTCCTAACAATAATAGTATTTCTGTTATACATTTTAATAAAATAAATTAACTGTGATTTCTATTTTGCCATCGAATAATGTCGCCGACTGTGTCTGTGAACACTGTCAACCATGAACATTCAATTTTAAGATCGATCATCGATCGATTTCGTTTCGATTTCGATTTTCGATTTTTTTTTCAATAATAATTATAAATATCTTTATATTTTTTGCAAGCTTTTCACCCTTTATTGGACACCCCACTAAATAGGTTTTGAGAAAAAACATTTTGAAGACATATAATGGCGCCAAAAATCGGCCATTTAAACTTTCATAATTTTGATTATATGTCACTGATCTAACGAAGGTGTCGTTAGATAAAAGCTAAAATCCATCAAGCTCGCTCATACGATGTCCACTCGGACAAGGTACTCAGCTTTATAAGTTTTCCCACTCGAAAAACAAAAAGCTTAGTTACATTTCACCCTATAATAAATGAAAAATTACTTAATTTTAACACTATTACTGCTATTACGAGTACCTAAGTATGAACATTATCGTAAAAGTGTTACACGTTTCAACTTCATGTAATTAGCCTTTCATATTAAGAATTTTATATTACGCAATAAATACAGTGTTACTTAGAAAGCACTAACTTAAGGTTAATGTCTCTCTCTCATGGATCCAAACTATTAACACCCCATCCCATTCTCACGGATCTCTTCTCATAGCGGTTCTAGTCTTCACAATTGTGAGAAGATACCCGAGCCCTGCAGTGGGACACTAATGAGCAGTACTATTACAGTTCTGTGGTTAATATTAGGGCGGTTTCTCATGGTGCTTGATTTTCAGATGGACGTAGATTCGCGTACACGACTCACCAAGGGAAGATGTCGTCTGTAAAAGTGCGGCCGTCCAGCGTCGTCGGTCGTGAGTGATGATTTGAAGATTCGCAGACCGTGGGAAGCCGGTATAAGTGGGAGTGGGTATCTACTGCTACATACTCATCTTCCCAAAAAAAGGACATGATTCTATTAAGAAATTCGAAATACCTACGCAATGCCGAATCTAGACAAAAAAGGTTAGGTTATTTTAGATAAAAAATCTCTAGAGGAGCTATCTAACGATAAAAATGTCGATGTCAAAAATGAAGTTGAACGAAAATTCAGCTGTTATTATTTTTTTCTTCCGACCCTCCAAATTGCAGAGAACTGTTTGTGTTAATAAATGTTTGGAAGGTATCATTAAGTTAATCTTCACAGTAAACATTATCAAACAGAATAACCCTAATAGAAAAGACAAATCAGTTGTAGTACAGATAGCACATACAATTTATAAATAACCTGTTTTACCAGCACTGGCACGAAACAAAACACCCTGCTCGGTGGGAAATTAAATATGAGCGAACTTTGTTCTAATGTCCACTACTTAACCCATTTGGCAGCGAGCTTAACATCTTAAGAGTAGTTCGTGAAACTGAATACTGCCTGCTGTTGTTATTTAAACAATTCAAGACGCTAGGATTTTGTGTTGCACTATCTGGTAACTACGTATTAATTACTACTAAAGACATATTCCATGAGGATTGTAGGTATTTGGGGTTACTTATGGCAATGTTTCATTTGGTTAGTGATACTCGTAACTCAGAATATTAATTGTGGAAAATCTTAATAAGTACCTATATACAGGGTTATTGGTAATTCGACGTATTCCCGTTAGGAGGTGATAGGGGTGACTATTTGTGATAATTTTAACCCCCATATGCATTATGCAAAAGTGAACCATTTTCGAGTTATCAAGCTTTTCAGATTTTTTCAAAATAGGTCAGAAATGCAACATCAAAAATTTATTTAAAAAAAAGTATCAATTAAAATCTATTTTTTTCTTCTGATTTATAAAAACGATTAAACAATGGTTATTTATCAATATTAAAACTACAATTATCGGTCCAACTTTAAAAATGCGAGACGATTAACGATATTACTTCAATATTTTTTGAGATTTTTGTCCACTAAAATACCTTAAAAACAAAAAAAACTTATATGAAACTTGGCTTGCAGATTATTTTAAAAACATAACCGTTTTCTTAGCTTTCCAACAAGGCATAACAACTATGAACTTATTTTTAAAAAACTGAGAAAAACCGATCACAAAGGAGGCAGGCGGTTATTCCGAATCACATTTGCAGGACATCCGTTTTGCTAGTATATCATGTTTTGCCTTATAGCCATAGGCACGTCTTCGAGCATTTCATTTGTTAAAAAAATTCGTAAGCGAGCAAAATTGGTTCATCGATAAATTCTTGCACATATTGCACTTAATGAAGAATAATTTGACTACTTCGGTAGTTAAGTTACACCTCAGAAAAATAATGAGACTTTGCGTACGCAATAGGGGAAGTCCCTTCGAGCAAGAACTTTAATTAGGCTAAATTACAAAATGTCTTCATTGTTACTTATTATTAATTGTTATTATTACTAAACTTTTACTGGTTCTAAATTTAATTTTATATTTATATTTTTTGTTTTATTTACATTGGGCATTGTTTTTAATTACTTTTTTTGAAATTTTAAAGAACGACCTTAAGTTTAGTTCGAATACAAATTTCCGCCTGCTTCCTTTGTGATCGGTTTTTCTCAGTTTTTTAAAAATAAGTTCATAGTTGTTATGCCTTGTTGGAAAGCTAAGAAAACGGTTATGTTTTTAAAATAATCTGCAAGCCAAGTTTGATATAAGTTTTTTTTGTTTTTAACGCATTTTAGTGGACAAAAATCTCGAAAAATATTGAAGTAATATCGTTAATCGTCTCGCATTTTTACAGTTGGACGGATAATTGTAGTTTTAATGTTGATAAATAACCATTGTTTAATCGTTTTTATAAATCAGAAGAAAAAAATAGATTTTAATTGATACTTTTTTTTAAATAAATTTTTGATGTTGCATTTCTGACCTATTTTGAAAAAAGCTGAAAAGCTTGATAACTCGAAAATGGTTCACTTTTGCTTAATGCATATAGGGGTTAAAATTATCACAAATAGTCACCCCTATCACCTCCCAACGGGAATACGTCGAATTACCAATAACCCTGTATATTTCTTGTATACGTGTGTACAGTGAACTCCTCCTAAACGGCTGGATAGATGTTGATGAAATTTTTTGTGTGTGTTCAAGGGGATTCGAGAATGGTTTAGATTCAAATTTGGTCCAATGGAAAATGTTTTCTAAACATTATTTTACTATTTTTATTTTTAACCGTCGTTCATTGACGCGAAGCGTCGCGTCACTTTGACATTTCATATGGCAGAACAACGTTTGCGGGGTCAGCTATTACTTCTATAAAAATATGGTCAAGTATGTGTCCTTTGATTGGTCAGCTTAAGGGGCTTTTCTAGTCTGAGTAAAGGGTGGTTGTTGAAGCACTCACGCTCGAGGCATTGTCTACGATTCTATTGTCTTGCCCAGCAGTTGGGATATGTTTAACATTTATTTTATAATTACGCCCTAAAATTAAGGGGCGTATTTAAGCGTATGAGTCAATGCTTCTATAGTAATAAGACCTTCATAGAATTCAGTGTTAAAAATGTGCTCAGAAACAAATGAACACGGCGTAGTGCTAGCTACTCAGCGCGATGCAAAGTAATCAGTAAGGGTCGACTCATACTGGCGCAGAGTCGAAGCGACGCGACGCGTCATGTTTTTCCGCCTACAGCATATTCAGCTCTATTGCTCTATTATTTAAGTACAAATTTCTGCTATGTAAATATGGTGGCACGCGTCGACGTGCGACTGGTGTCGAGCGGGCTGGAATCGAGCTGTGCTTTAATAATAGAGAAATAGAGCTGGATATGCTGAATTCGGAAAAACATGACGCGTCGCGTCGCTTCGACTCTGCGCCAGTGTGAGTCGACCCTTAATGTCAGAAAACATCCCAATTTGGGACGAAGCTTCACTTTAACAGCGTTATAGTGCGTATGCGTTATTATATCTATGGTGTGAGATAAATAAATAAAATGTATTTGTGACAAAGCTAAAAGGTGCCTGCAAAAATATTCTAAATTTGAATGATCGAGGAAAGGGTGCTTCATCGCATGATTGATCTCGTAGCTGAGAGGTTTTAGGCTGATTAGTTTGCCGATGCTCGACGCACCGCGCGGCCCATGTGCAGGGTGCTTTATTGAGGCATTTAAGACGACATACTCGAAAAGGAGTGTATTAAAGCATGCCTGACTGATGTATCGCTGTTATTAAGTGGATTAAGGTGTAACAGCTGATACTGATTATTTATTGGATTCAACTTTAAAAATAAATTAATAAAATTTAATAATTTCGAGTTAAACTATTTTGATAATAAAAATTAAAGTCACACCACAGAATAATAGTACAAGTGTCACACTCAAAAAGGCTATTAAAGTCATGGTGCGTACCGCTTGGGTTTGAACCCGGACCGCTCTAGTGAAAGGTGATAAGCCACTGGGCTGTCACCGCTATGTACCTACTACATGTAGTAGTAGAGATCAAACTGAATTCAATTTCGACTTCAATTTCAACATTAATTTCTGCGTACCTAAGTAAAGGAATGTAAGTAAGATAGATAAGATGTGTAAGTAAGACAATCGACATTCATACATACAAAGCCACACTAGGTAATCATCGAATCATCATCGAAATCATCGAATTTCATTCTTTTTTCTGTAGAAATACGCATTTCAAATGACAGTTTCTTTGTCCAATAAAAGGCAAAATAATTAACTGTACATATATAATAATACTTCCTGCGATATTAAGAAATAGTTATTTAGTTTGAAACTCGAATTACTTTAGAAGTTGTATTTATTTGTAGTTGAATGATCAGTTGAGTTGAATACACAAGAGGTTTTATGCTGATTAGTTTGCTTATGCTCCGCGACAGTACGGCCAGTATGGACGTAGCTTTATCGACTAGCTTCGATGTTTAGAATACAGCTTACAGGGTATTTGGGTATGCATCGCAAGTCCTGTGATTTGATAATTGTAATAAAATGATAATTTGAATAGTACCTACATACTACTTAAAAATTCTGAAAAAAAGAGTACGTAAGTAATTAGAGAAAAAAGAAAGAAATAAAATATTAACTCACTCTCTGTCCGTGAACTAAATGTCACTGGCTATTGATATTCGATTATTATAATATAATTTATTAAATTATTACTACTACTTATGTACTAACTATACACACACACACACAATGACTCTGACACGAGAAATACATGCCTGATTTGTCTACATCATTCTGATAGTAATTTAACTAACAAGGCTGCGAAGCAAAACAACCTCTAATTGGAATAATTATATTTCAGGACTCCTTTAATTGCTTATCTACTTTTAAATTAATAAGGAAAATATTAAATTACATGGTATATTTATTTTATTTCGAAATCTTGGTAGGAAATTAATTAATAAACCTATTTACTTAACGAGATCCTGCACGGAATTCCGGAAAATGACGTGTTTTCAAAAGTACTATGCGTTTAATTAGTACATATATCGTTATTTGTTTGTGATAAAAGCCTTGTTTAGAATAAAATTGAATAAATTAAAATTAATTTTAATGTTTAGGATTCTTTGATCCTTAAACAAGGTTATTGTCTTTTGAAATTTAACAGAAATGATATAGGTAATGATTGCAAGTGTGTAATATTAAAGTAATCTTATTTATTTTAAGTAGATTCTTCTAAATTTGACACAATAAACAGACAGTATTATCAGTATAGACAGTATTAGGTACATATGGTGGGTAGTTAGATTTTTTAATTTTTATAAGAAATAATTATGAACATAATATTAAGATTTTTCCCTTTTTTCCTATATTTTTTGTAGTGTAGGATTTATAACCAGAATAAGAAACATATACTATGTGTAAAAGTAAGGATTGTATGAAGCTGTTGAATGAATCATTACTTTTGCACGATGTACCTCCTTAATTTCAGGTCACAAGAATCGTAAGAATAGTACCTAATTGCATAGATCAGCACAGATGATAAATGATTACTTTCAAGGCATTATTCAGAATGCATTCCCAACTTAAATAGTCTATAAGTGATAGTAATATTTTATAAAATTGGACCGTCGAGTACAAGAAAATCATAACAAACTGGCATTGTAAAGTATTGACTTCACTGTGATAACTTTCTTATTAAAGTAAATTAAGAATAATGCATAGATTTAATAAAAGATTTTTTGATAAAAGACATGTCCATTATCACAGAGACAAAGACCAGTAAAAATGATCTCATGAAACAGTATGTAAAGGCTCATAATACATTGTCATACACAACCTTATCACGCCGGCAGCTATGCATAACAGTTTTTACCGGAATGCAGGCGTGGACGACACGCCGTATCCGAGCCTGAATATTTAACCGAATGTTGCATATCCCTAGCAATGTGTGATATCCTAAACATTTTAATGAAAATAGTAATCATTTCAAAGGAACTTACGATCAGATTGAATCAACATAAATAACGATCTGTTCGTTTGAACCTATTAATAGCCAGCTATAAATAATTCAGTGTTTATTTATAATGTAATAAAAATTATGTTTAATTTATGAATTAATATTGAATCTTTGTATATTTTATGCCTCAGAAATTATTATTGTGTATTTTTTGTATGATGAATGTATTGGTACTTTAATAGGTTTATAAAAAAAGTAAAAACTATCTAAAATCTCTGGTGATATTTTGAGTAGGTATATTATTACCATTGAGTATATAAAAAAATAGACAAAATTTAATTTTTACGGAATATGAAACATTTTTTTCCACGAAAACAAAAAATTCAAAAAAACGTTCATCCTATAAATAAACACAAACCTTAAAATATCTTGCATTGAAAAACTATTTTTAATTTATTTAAAACACTTCACTACACGCAACCTCGCAACCTTTGCGCCGCAACACACATGCGCCACGATCCGCGGCCGGCGCGCTACTGAGCTGAAAGTTCAGTCAGCTCGTCTAGTCTAGTGCATCTCATACCCTGCGCTGAGCGCCTGGTAGGCCGGATCGACAATGTGGAAATTGCGCTTCGTTTTCCGGAAGCTCCCTAACTTTTTTTTTCTATTTTAACTGTAAGCCGGAGGCATTAGGATTTGTGGTGGGTTATGGAAATCAAAAATTGTTTAGTAGAGTCATAGTAGGTAAAGTTCACCCTTTACGAGACGTAAATATTCTTGATGCTTTTATTTATAATATTTTTGTGAATGTTGAAGAAGTTGATATGGATAACGATGATTTTGTACAGGTGTTTATCTACCAGAGTAGTAGCGTAGGTCCAAAATGTAGTTTCTAGAGCAAAAGGAAAATAATTTCTCTAATTTGTTTGAGTCGATATCGAACTAATATAACTGAACTTATTCAAGTTTTCATAAAAACTGTAAAACAATGAAGCATTGCAATCACAAAAAATAGCATATTTGTGGTTACCAAAGTCAGTTAACTAAAGTATATCACTTAAAAACCAACTTGGTTTCCGAAGATTAACTTTGTAAATTGTTTTAATACATACATTTTTGCGATTTAATATTACAAGTCAGCTGACTAATTAAAATAATAGATTTTACATCAAAGTAGAAAACCAGCCAGTGAAAACTTGTAGTGGTACTAGTTGGTTTAGTATAGTATTTAGTGCTGGACTATTATTGAAACATGTATCGTAAAAATGTGACCTATTCATGGTGCAATAAAATTTTTGTGTATGAATTCTGACCCGTCTGATAATTTTTCTATCAGTATCGTAACTGAATTTTATACAATGTGCAGCTGATGACTGGAGATTTATTCTTATTCGTTCAGATTTAAGATCCTATTGATCGAATCGTTATTCCATTTATACATATATAGTACGATCTGTATCGCTCAAAAAACCTTTTTGCATCGGAAGAAGGCCAACGATAAAAGATTGCAAATGAGGGGGGTTAGGGCCGAAAGGGCCCCCCAGCCAAATGATTCGCCCCGGACTCCAGGTCTCTTCTTCCCTTTAATTAATAGAGGAAATTGTTTGTCCGAGTAGCGGGCGATCTCTAATTACTCCACCCAGCTCAAATCGCGGCTCGAATATGCCATTAGTCGAATTATTTTCACCGTTGTTTTTAAAGATACTGTCTCGTTGGTCTAGTGGTCGACGATTGCTAACGAGGTCCCAGGTTCAAAACCAGACCCACATATTTGTAAATGTTATGTACCTATATTGGGTTGTATGCGTGATTTTGTCGAGGGCCAACTTGCCTTTACGAGTCTACTGCGATAACACGAGGTACCGACTGCAGTAGTAGTCCTATCCAAGCGCCGCCCAAACCTGGGCAGCTAAATACTATTACCACCACACCATCACCACAACCCTTTCTTTCATACTTGAACCAGTTACCAGCTTTTTCACGTGTGATTTAAGTCGGAAATAGGCCGACTAGTTTCGATCGATTACGAGAATCATCTTCAAGAGTGAACGCGCTCGCGGCGGGCACGGCGTACCCACCTGCCGCATATAGACACTCACGAATCATTCAGTAATAACCCTTTCTTTGGCCCAATTTTTTGGATCAGTCCTTACAAAATGAGAAGGGTTAGGCCAGGTGCACCACGCTGGTCAAGTGGCTGACTTCACATGCCTTCCAGAGTATTATGGAGAACTCTCAGGTATCCACTAAGTTTTTCCTTTACCGTTACAACAGGTGGCATTTTAGTTCTTAAATCGCCAGTTACTTAGAAAAGTTATTGGTGTGTGCAGTTTGGATTTGAGCCCACAGTCTCGAGTGAGAGGTGAGTTCGATGGCTACTGGGCCGTCAGCACTGTACTGTACTTTATATAAGCTGATAATGTCTCACAGCACGAGCAGTTCATATCAATGAATGTCTATTATGTCCATACCGGGCACTGCCTGACAGAAATTAGTGCGGATAACAACCATTTTCAACACATTCTATTGAATTTCAAGTAAATTCCTCTGTAAGATAGGATCTGGCATGTGAAGGACATGACAATTGTTGGTGCAACTGAAATACAATTGGTTGGATACAAGCATTTTGCTACCGAATATTTATTCTTACTATGCACACAAGAATAACACAGTGGCTGCAATTTGAGTTCTCACTCCAGAGGGTCTGGATTCGGACCAATGGACTTTAGCTATAGAAAATTATACAATTATCTGTACAGGAAACACAGAAGAAAACAGCATAAGAACCCGCAAAGACGCACAAAGTAAGTTATATTACAAGAATAAACAATGTTTAATTACATAATTAATTTTAAATAATTAATCTTAATAACTTCTCAATAATCTTCTCATTAATTCAATGAGCTTCTTAATTAAAAACAGTAGGTAATAATAAATAAGTAACACCATCACCCTCCAAGGGCATCTAAATATGAATGGTAGAATGATCATTGCTTCAAGCGGACATCGCCCTTCGAATCTCCCCCATCACACCAATGGCGCATTAAAGTGAGTTAAATTTGTTTGCATTATAATATTTACCTGTCCACTGAACCATTTAATACGTGCCCTTAGCTGAGGGATCCATCCGTCATGTACCGGCACGTCATTCCAAACTTGTAACTGATTTTTACACTTACAAATTTACAGTGCCGCTCCAATCTTTGGACATGTCCTTATTACAAATGGCATAAGGGTAAAATTGTCACAGATTCAGTTAAGGAACTGTACACGGAATTGCAGAAAGTAGTAGGTGGGGTGATGCAAGATGCGTCCGCCCTAGTAATAAGATCGCGACTCGTGGGAACGTTCGATTTATGGACGCGGACGATAGGCTCAGCAAAAGTATGAACGGGACAATATTTGCAAAGTTTGGGGTGAATGTGGGTGTTGCGTGATATTCTGTGAAGTAGGTTTACCTAATAGGGTTACGACAGCGGAATTTATTTCAGTTATCATTGAAGGGGAACGGGATTCTTAAGATGTAGAAAACAAACTGGGCACGGGTCTCCCCCACAGACACTGCTGCGGGAGGTCTAAATACTCCACCACGCTGCTCTAATGCGGATTGGTGGAGGGGTTAGTGGCCAACCCAGTGTCAAATGATCTTAAGCCACCCGAAGGTCTTCGACAAGGCTTAACGACTGTTTCCACCATTAAAACAACCGGGGCCGACGATTTTACGTGCCCTATGAAACATGGTAGCGTCCATGAAATTTTGCCACTAGTGATCACCCATCCACAAACCGACCGCGCCTGTCGTTGCTTAACTCTTCCGATCACATTGAATCGACGCGAACCATTGGGCTATGGCTACAGCATACTACATACGCTAGATGTAAAGATACCGGATCAAAACTTTAAACTTTCTATAATAATAATATAAAGAGGAATCATTTGTTTCTAATATTTTCACACAAAAACTACTGAACCGATTTCAAAGATTCTTTCACCATTAGAAAGCTGCATCGTCACTGAGTGACATAAGCTATATAATATTACTAGGTGTAAACTAAACAATTGTTATGTCTGAATCCACGCGAGCGAAGCTGCGAGCGTCCACTAGTAATTAATACGTAAAAGATCTCCTTTACTTTTCAAAGGCCCTTCATTCATGTTTCCGTCTAAAGTTTATCCCTGGCCGATGAAACAGATCGTTTAGCTTGGGATCTTTACATGGCGAGGTTTAAATTCTCCCCCACAATGGAAATTGCATGTAAAGTTGTAGCGAAACTCGCAATACTTTTTTTTATAAACACCAGATGTCGTGATACGAATAAAATCGCTCATAGAGGAATGAATATTCTACAGTTCATTCATTGAATACAATAAGTATTAGTGGTCGGCGAGTGGTCGTAACTCCGCCATATATATTTTTTTTAATTTAAAGTTTTTAGGGTTCCGTATCCAAATTGTGAAAAACAGAACCCTATTAGTTTTTGCTGTCAAAATACTAAAAATTTAACAATTCTGCACCTACGAGTAACAGGGAGTCCACGTAGTTCATACTTAACCAAATAAACCTCTGTTTTAATTATACAACCGATACAACTTGTATTATATAAAACATTAATATAATGAGAACTCATTATAATTATTTGGTGAGCAATGAATTAAAAAAAATCTCTTTGTATTTCATGATTTCACCAGTAAAACGTCCATTTTTGATTAGGTATTTCTGAAGCTTTCACGGTTTCAGGAGATCCATCAATTTGCACCGTGTCACCGCTGGATGCGACGAATGTAACAAAATAAAGATAGATCACCCTGGAACTTTAGCAAATCTCTTTCATCATGCGTTCGTTTGCTATTTTTTACCATCCAGTGAAGATAATGGGATAATTAGTTTCATATGGAGACGGTATAAATGTACTCATTACAGTACCTCTTAAACAAAAAATTGTTGTTGTTTGAAACCGTGATTCAATGTAACTAGACTAGATATGAGGAAACTAATCTAACATAATATCACGCCTGTATTTCCCAAATTGGTAGGCAGTGGTTTGTAGTATATCCACTCTTCACCAGTTATGTTTGGTATCTACCTAAACATACCTACTGAAAAGTAAACATATTATATATTTATCATCGGTTGTGAGCTGATTGCAATATCGGGCAAATATTCAAGGAATGAAGATACTATGGTAGTCGTAGCTCCAACTATTTTTAGGATTTGTGTGGCTGTAGAAGAACATCAGAATCTGTCCTAAGTCATGGTCGTAACGTAATATTGGTCGAAATAAAGATGGATGAATGTGTTACATCGTAATCTAAAACCCGTTCTGTATCTTTCTTTTATTTTCTGCTTATATCATTTAATTTATCCGGAAAAGAGATATTTTTTTTTTCTAAATATTGTCTATTACCTCGCAAATAGGTATGTAAAAAGAGTACCACTAGGAAATATATGTTACCTTTTGATCCTTACATCTTCTGTTGAAATATTCTACTTAATCATAAAGTAGGTAGCATACCTGTAACAAAATATAATTGCAATTAATACCATGTATAAAAGCTGGTGCACAACTTAGATAACATTTAAATCACTGGTATAACATCAAACGGATCCAAAGTCAAATAGTAAGTCGGACAGTTTAATCTGACTTACAAACTCAGTAAATTCTTACATTGCCTCTTTCATCCCTAACAAATTGATCTTAAGGAAATTAGTTCAAAGCGGAATAGGCTAGAGAAATGACAGGTCCAACAGAGAGAGGCGAAATAATAAAAATGGTGGCTTAAGGAAAATGACAAGCTAAATGCCACGCATCGGGAGACAGGATATAGGCTCCCCACATACAGACTGGTTGGAATATTCTTGGTTTTTATCATTTACCTATTGTGGAAAGTAATATTTTGTTGGCTAGTTTGGATTAAATATTATTCTGTTAATAGAATTATATTCTCAATAGTAGCTGCGCTTTTCTAGACATTGGCTATTTCGAACGAAGTCCATCTCTTCATAATCATTGCATTAGTTAGTTAGTTGTCTAGCTAGCTGGCATTGGTGGTAGTGCTATAGTTTTCGTACGTTTGAAAAATGAAATGAAAATAAAATTGATATCGCTATTTACTACAACGTAACATGAAAAAAAAATGACAAAAAAACGCAACACACTCAGCATGTGCCGCGACAGTTAAGTTGCGTTTCCATCCATCCAACCATCCATACCAACATTTCCAATCCTTATGTGACTAAACCAAAGCTCACTAATGAATGAGCATTGATATTACCAGCATACCTAACCAAGTATGCTGATAATGTAATATAGTACAGTGGTTTGCTGGTAGAGAATGCATTATACATTAAGATCGTCATTTGTCCCACTTCATTGTTTTTACTGTGGTTCAATAAAATTTAAATAAATAAATCACAAAAAAACGACTCGTGGCATTGGGCTATGGACGCTATGTAAGTCTTGTGAAAGAAGCCCTAAGGAAGAGCTACCCACTGAGGCGGGTATGATTCGAAATTGCCCTGTAGTGGTGCGTTTGAGTTTCGCCACTCAGTTTAATATCAATCGTTTGGGACGCGGACGAAGTAATAAAAGAATTGTGGGAAGGTAGGCTTTTATTACTCTCTTTGTTTATTAGGCTCTCATGGAAAATTAATTTCTATATAAAACCATTTCCTAACTTCACGGTGATTGCATCGTCGATTTTACGGACAGACGGAAAAGTTCCTTTATTGTACACAAAAATAATAAAGATACAACATACAACAAGTACATACAAAAATAATAAAATATTAGAGTGGTAGTACCTACAACTAAAAAGAATTTTACACATTTAATATATATTTTTAGAAACTGTAAGGGAAAAATAATTAAAAAGAAACACACACAGGTTCACATAAGTAAGATTCGGCAACAACCACATCAAAAGATGGAACGTACTTACAGCATAGTAGCGTTATGTACCGACACATAGCGTAGGTACAACCTTACCGTTCGACGGCTGAGCAGAGAGTGTGTTCTGTGGTTGGCTGTGTATGGCTTTATATAGGCACGGTCGGGTAGTTGACCGCTTAATGAGGGTAGTCGCTAACACGGCCTCTCCTGACCGTGCGCCGTCCTCGGCTGCACTTGGCACATCTTCTTCAGGAGCACTGGCAGACACGGCAAGGGCACCGCGACCGCCTAGCGCACCCTAAACATGACGCATCACGTGCGCCCGTCCGACGATGCATCTTGTGCAGAAAGGGAAACATGGTGACCAATCACCCACCCGACTGCACTATAAGCAGACACGGGTATTCCCACTATTCCCATCATTCGTAACCATCTCTTGTGAGCTGGCCGTCATCGATGTTTACTCGTAAACTATCACCATCACAAGAACACATAAGACATCATATGAGGATTTGCATAGGTAGTACAATACTGTGTAGTCAGAAGCTAAATGAAAACAATATGAGGTTTCGAACTATACTGTACAGCACTATTAGTTGAACTGAAACATAAGAACCAGTACCACGGGCGCAAGCGTGCACTCAAGCGCCCGATAATAAAGGTCCCAGTAGCTATGTAAGCCGAAAACAAACAAAAAGAACACTTAGCTTCAGACTCATGGATGACATAACACAAACATACACAACATATGGACAACAATAAAAATACAAGGCATTGCGAATGATAGCATTCCGGACTACCATCAAACGCACTGCAATGCATCAATTAAAAAGGGGAGATGCCACGTTATCTCGTCTCCACTTCAGACACTTCTGACTTTAGGATTTTGACCTTATTTAATGTTGTGTCGAAAAATCAGCAGCGATGTCGCACACATGGCCTAAACTGCGCAATTCAAGGCACAAGTACGACACTTTTACAATGGTTAGCCCGTTCACAGAACGTCTAACAAAGTAGCACGCTGTTGTCGCTAATGCTCACCGATACAATGAACACCACCGACACAACGCCTACACAGTATGAGAAGTAAGATCCGGCCGAATCCACCTCAAATCATACTGCTAAGAGCGGGAAGTAAAGCATAGAAATGCCCACCTCGAACCGTTCAATTAAAGTGGGAAGTAAAGCACCAAAAGGTGCCCACCTCTAACCAACACGTGCGGGAAGTAAAGCATAAAGATGCCCACCTCTGACCGTACAGTTAAAGTTTAAAGTGGGAAGTAAAGCACAAAAATGTGCCCACCTCTACCGATACGTGCGGGAAGTAAAGCATAAAGATGCCCACCTCTAACCGTACAGTTATAGTTTAAAGTGGGAAGTAAAGCACAAAAATGTGCCCACCTCTACCGATACGTGCGGGAAGTAAAGCATAAAGATGCCCACCTCTAACCGTACAGTTAAAGTTTAAAGTGGGAAGTAAAGCACAAAAATGTGCCCACCTCTACCGATACGTGCCCGCGGCGTAGACACGGCACACGCGCCCCGGGCAGCACCCGCGGCGCAGACAGCACACGCGCTCCGGGCAGCACCCGCGGCGCAGACAGCACACGTGTTAAGGACACGTCCGCAGAGCAGAGCCCACACGTGTCAGGGACACGTCTAAAGAGCTCATTTTTGCAGTGCGTGCGCAACAAGAACTAGTCAGCTTAGTTCTCCGCCTTTTCACTGTGAAGAGTGATCGATATACACGCACACACAATCACATCAGGCCTGGATACATTTTCTGAAACATAATCAGAAGCGTAAGCTCACTTTCAAAGAATGCGGTGCAATGCAGGGCACCCTGTATCAAGCTGCGGCCTATGTTGTTTTACCACGTGCACCACTAAGCAGTTTAAACTCATATCGGTAACACTTAAGCTACGCGGTATGAACCCCTCATGCCAGGGTCGAGCTTCCCAGCGGACTGAGAATGACTAGTGCTTCAATTTTGTGCCGACTCGGCCTAACCTGACCGTGAATAATAACGCGAGCGACTGCGATGTACTCGTGAACCAGTTACCTATGTCGCGCGAGTGAGTCTGTCACAACGCGAACACGAACGATTTCTACTATAACGTGACTTTGAATGAGTTATAACACAGCGCGAACGCGTGGCGATCGTGAAACACGCGTATGGTCTTGTCGATATTCACTGTGACGGCTACGACGGCTACGTCTAACCCCAGAGCGAGGCGGCGTCATAACATTCTTATTTGAAACCAACGGCTGTTTGCGTAGGTATCAAGGCAATTGTGAGCAAACAAGTCGAATCCCGCGAGACCAAGTAGTTGGCGCACTTGCTTCACGTTTTTCGTGGGCACGGTCTCACCTGACCCTCCAATTTGTGGAAACAAGCACTTCACAGGCTACACAATTAACACAACACAAGCACAGTACTTAGTAATTCGTAAGAAACGGCTTTGTTATTTAGTTTTCCATCAATAGTGGACAAATGCGTTCTTTATCCTCACTTCTGATTTTAGAAACTGTAAGGGAAAAATAATTAAAAAGAAACACACACAGGTTCACATAAGTAAGATTCGGCAACAACCACATCAAAAGATGGAACGTACTTACAGCATAGTAGCGTTATGTACCGACACATAGCGTAGGTACAACCTTACCGTTCGACGGCTGAGCAGAGAGTGTGTTCTGTGGTTGGCTGTGTATGGCTTTATATAGGCACGGTCGGGTAGTTGACCGCTTAATGAGGGTAGTCGCTAACAATATATTATATATTTATATATAGGTACATTATATATTCGATGGCTCTGTCAAAATGATACCTAACAATTTAATGACATTTTAATGACACATGTAATCTTCTATGATGGCCGCGTGTTCTCTTATATTTAGTAAATTTTAATTTGGAAAATCAATCAATCCCTCTTCAACACATCAATTAATTAATTAATTAACCATTATACACTCACACCCCGCACCAGGCCTACGTATGTATTGCGTATGTATGGCGGACACACATGTAAAACACCACTTCATGAACAATAATAATTAATATAATATTAATTGTTAATAATAATTTTAAGTTAATATTAATTGTTGTATAGGTAATATTTTATGCATCTGTTAGCACCTGCCGAGATTCAAACCTACGTCTCGCTTCTCGGCCAGACTCACACTCAGGCGAGCTACGAACTCATCATAAAAACTTCCAAGTTGAATAGTACCTACTTGCCCTATTTCATTGCTGAAGCATTGACGGGGTCAATTGATTGGAAGTACAAAGCTAAGCTCTTCTAGTAAATTACATTCTTGCTTTAGCTTTTTGCTCCTTTTAAAATGAATTAACTTTAATTTTTAAAATAGTTTGTTTTAAAAGCAATAAATGATTGATGGAAGTGATTTCCCATATTTAATGCATCAACATCATACTACTCATACATTAACACGTTGATAGACAGGTAGTTGCACTATTCTCACAGAAGTAGTCTTTTTTAAAATAGGTAGTACAAGTAGCGTAGGTATTCACCAAACCTTACATTGTGAAAGCCTGGTGACTGAGATAGGTTTTCGCAAAAACCTGTGGTACAGTTCACCAGCGCCCTCCCGCGGGACGATTTTCGAATATTTTCATGTCGGTCACTCTAAACTAACATTGAACACTGAACACACACCAATCCGCATTGGAGCGTGGTGGAGTATGCTCTAGACCTCCCGCAGCCATGTCTGTGGCGAAGACCCGTGCTCAGCATTGGGACGTCTATGGGTCGCAGCGACACTCTAAACTGACGTTTAACTATGACTAACAATAAGTTGAGCAACATTTAAACAAATAAACATTTAAACAACTTAATATTAAATGAGGATGATAAGAGTACGTTACACTGTCAATAAAAAAAAAACTCAACATTATCATTATGATCGATAGTTGCACTATTTTTGCCAGCCTGTTACTATTTTAGTTCTATTATTTTTTATTGTATAAAGCATTACATAAAGAAAACAGAACGGAAACCATATTTGAAAAGTTCAAAGAGGTGGGAACCCTTTTGCACCTTTTTCCCAAAGTTAGTTTACCACTGTTCCAGTTTGGATCGGAGCCTTTTAAATTCGAGTGTCTGAGATCAGAGACAGAATAAAGTTTGACCAAATTGGTGAGCGCAAACTTTTTAATCGTACTTCAGTAGTAGTTTTAGATAATATTTCGCAATTTTTCTGGGCCGTGCGAAGTAGGTCGAAGTCTGGAATTGTACTCGGTGTATGGCATCAGGCTCAACATTGCTGGTGAAAAGTGTGTACCACCGAACTTCTGCCTGGCCCTTCGAATAAATACAGGCATGATGTCATGTTCATGTCCATATGCGTAATTAGTAGATCTTCTTCGCCCAAATTAACTCAGCATGTATCCGTGCTTTTATTGTCATCGCAAAGAAAAACTGTCAAACATTCATGTTTACTCAGGTGTGACATTTGATTTTTTAACCTAACATTAACATTTTAATGGTAAACAGAGTGTGAACTTACTCGTGTGTTATTATTTTTCCTCTGCAATTTCAGCATTCATGATGTCACAGACCTCGTGTAAAGATGCAATTAAATCCAAGAAAAAAAAAAGCATTTCAGATCATGAATCACTGTCGCAAATGTATGTCCGCCGAACGCCATGTTTGGCCCAGGGGCACTGCGTCCTTGTTTTTGCCCCGGGGCACCCGATAATCCGGGGCTCGTTACAAATGCGCCGGGATTTTGTGACACTCTAGGGGCGATGTGATAAGTGTTTCCACTCAAGTATAACTATATGACGGTTTAACTGCCGTGAGGCCGTGAGCTTTACGAATTTGAATATTGTAAATATTCAATGTAGGTAAATAAAATAAAAATACATATTATACACAAAAATTCTCTGTCTTTTATACATATACAGGTGTGGCTTTCATCAAATTACAGCTGGCAAGGATTATATCTGGAATGATATATACTCGTATTACTTTTTGATTGTTCAGTCGAAGTTGGTGTATTTATTTATAGCTACAGTACAGTTCTAGCTATAAATAAATACACGAAGAGCTGTAAAATGTACATAGATTACCTGCGTTTACAATTATTACAATTAGCATTAAGTATATCAGTTCATCTATCTATTAGTCTTCAGAAGGCTGCAGATCTTGCAAAGGCCTGTAAATCTAGCTATTTTCCACCGTTTTCTCAGGATTTCTGTTCACCTGGTCGAAGACTATGCTCCTTTTCTAGAGGCCTCCATTCGAGGACTTTTCTATCTCACTGTTATCAGTTATCTGTTACCAGTTATTGTAACTTCCAACCACTCCCTCAGCCATCCGAACGCTCAGAAAATCTTTGTAACATCATCACTGGATACAGATTCCATGGTAAAACTATTCAAGTTCAAATAACTGCAGATCTACACATCAATAACATCCACTGCAATCATATAAAAGCACTGATTTCACTTACTCAAGAATATAAGAGACCATTTCGTCAGTCACGACAAACTGAAATAAACTATCCCTGTAACATAATTTGCACCTTTAACAGATATAAATGGCGTGACGTGGCTGCGCAGTTCACTTACGTATTTTTTCTCCTCGCCTATTAACGTTGGCAATAATCACGGTGGAACAAAAGCAATCCTGTTAATCGAAACGGTGCCCGTTTGTTACCGTCGTGCGTCCGGCAAATGGACAAATCAGATTATTTCACCCACTATGACTTTGTAGATAACATTATTGTTAGCGCTAGGCTCGATTGAGAAGGTGAAGCGGAAACTATATGGCTGTTTGTAACAAAAGACTGGGAGTGATTTTTATTTTAATTTATTTGGGAAACAAACAATGTTACATTAACACATAGATGATACAAAAAAATGGCCGCATAATCAATTTCTATACAGCGGGGCAACGCTGCCAGCGTTCTGGGTGACATATTTATTTTGTAATTATTTCTTTTTAAATATTTCTTTGTTTTAATTTAAGGTTAGTTTCCACTTTATAACTATTACAGATATTATACAGTAATAATTCCTATTATACCGAGACATTTTATTGGTCAATTTTGTTTGTCTCAGTTCATGGTTTTCTCGGTGGTTGTATGACATAGGAATCTTTATTAAAAGCGTAAAAAGAGCTCTTCTTCGAAGCGCATTAGCAACTTCTCTTGTGTCTCTCATGTTCATAGATGACGGTCCACTTGCCAACAAACAGCCTGCAAATTGTTGTTGCCAATTTCAAATTCTACTAACACTCTAATACGTTAATAATTTCATATCCACACTGACTTTTTCCTACTCACTATGATTCCATGAGTGTGACAGCAAAGAACAATTTTGTAAGCACTAATCAATCCATACATCCAAAGAGTGTTCCTAATCCAAATAATATTCCTCATCCAAAGAGTGTTCCTCTTCCAAAGAGTGTTCCTAATAAGTTCCTAGCTAGTTTCTAGTTTATGTTCCTTCTGTTATGAAAATCCTATGACTTGTGGCAACAATCAGCGCAGAGCTATAAATTAAGAGATCCCGCTAAGTCCCCATCGCTTCGCGCACCCCGCGGCGTCGCTCGGCCTAAGGACATCGCCGCGCTTGAGTGGAAGTTATCTTACCCTGATTATCCTTATACATTTTTCTTTCGCCCCCGATGAGTGAGTTGGTTTTATGTATTTTATGTCCTCCTAATTGGGGGAAACTAAGAGTAACGGTGATACAGCGTCTTCTATCAATTATATTCCGATATTCTAGGTCTATGATAAGTAAACATATTCTTTTTGGTGATCAAAATTTTACTAAAATTTTAATTATAAAATCTCAATGAAACTTTTCATGCCAATTATAAATCCATTTTGAAATTGTTTCGGAACTTATAGTCATAAATATAGTAATCAATATAATTATAGTCAGATATGTTTAATAAAGAAAGTGTAAATAAAAAAATTAAGCAATTTCAAGGCATAAAACCCATTTGAGCATTACAATAGGAGCGTCTTCATTGTCTGAAGCAAGAGCTCGACGCTTTGCCAACAGAGTGGACTTGGAGTAATTCACAGGAGAGAGCGCGAGTATTGGTCAAGGCAAATGTTATTTAGAAAATCTATATTTCAGTTGTGTGTGGCAAATGTGTTTTAGAAAATCTATATTGTGTGTAATACTGACTTGTATTTGAGTTACTATAGTTTAACAAAACAAGGGTCAAAACTTTACCATAATTGTGTATACAGTTTTTGTCAAGAATATTTTTAATTTTTTTAAAAGCAACAAAATATATAAGAACCATATATTATATATTTTGTTTTAGCCTAGGAACCGGCCGATATCACTAGTAACCACTTCACCAATGTAAAGATTTATTCAACGATTCGTGCTTCTAGGAGAATGTCAACTGAAATTCAAAAAAGTATTTTTTATTTTTTCTCGTTATCGTTGGATTAATTAACAAGAAAATCTGCACGGCTGCAGACACGAATTTAACAATTTAGCAACTAACTGTTTTAGTAATATTAAAAATCAATTGAGAATGACTTACCCGACTGCACCCGACTAATCCATCCTGAAAACCTCTGTCTCTCAAGACTTGCCACCCAATCTGTGGTGCTATCGAGGTCTAAATTGCAAATTTAATACAGCTATTTGCATACGAAAGGGGCTATGTAAAGTCGTTTTTCTACTCAGTGATTTGTACTGCGTATCTACCGTTTCATCTAAATTTGATATGTGCTAAAAGTGTTTTGTTAAAGCTAATACAGTTCTTTGTCTCGACGCCAGACTGAGTTTTTTACTGCTATTCCAGATTAACTGCGGGATAAATTGGCTGGTGCCTTTGTTGCTTTAGTTTTAGATTGAGTGCGATGGCGGATGAGTTCTGCATGCCCGGGTGTTTTTTTTTAGTTATTAAATTATGTGTTTCTGATTAAAACTCTATAAATGTAACACAAGACATATGTAATTACTTAACACAGTCTAGAAATGGTAGAGAACGCTATAGTCGTCCACACTGCAGGTTGCTTGCGTTTGCTGGAGATAATATTCCTCTTTAGTTATTTTATCTCATGATATTACAAAATACGAAACATAGAGTTCAGTGGCTCAAGTTATCGGTAATTAGTATTAATTTACCACCACATCCCTTTCTATATCCCACGGTTGGCCTCTCGGATTGGATTGGGTTAGGCCATAGTTCACCACGCTGACCAAGTGCGGATTGGTGGACCCTACTTTCCTTCGAGAACATTAAAGAGGACTATCAGGGATGCAGGTTGCCTCGTGATATTTCCTTCACCGTTACAGCAACGTCGCAGATAACATAGAAAAGTAGCTGCGTACCGCTTGGATTTGAACACGGACCCTTCAAGTGAAGGCCACGTACGATAGCCACTAGGCTGTTAATTAGTCGTATGAATTAAATTAGTATCTATTAGTAAGAATATTTTTATTAGTTAGTAAAAGTATATACTTTTTAAAGTGTAAAATGTTTTGTCCTTGTTGTCCATATAATATGCTGCTGCTTTATAATAACCGTTTTTACTACCTGTTTTGCAAAACCAAGAACCATTTTTATTACCTTTTATTATTTTGTAATAGAAATAGTAATATAATAGCATATTCGAACTGGCTTAAGCTTAAGTTGTAGGTACTAATTGAGTAACATAAAATTGTATTTATTTTCTGTGAATATGAGAATAAATAAATTAATAAATAAATAAGAACCTTGTATTATACGAGCCTGAAATTACACGGAAAGTAGCAATTAACAGCAACGCATTTATCAGGCTTCGGCGCTTAACATCCAATTGGACACATTTCCGAAGACCGTAAAAATTAAGAGCGAAACGTTGTTAGAAGTAATGTCCACTAAACTGTCACATTTTGGCGGTGATAGGAAGGAAATATGAGCGGATGGTGGTACAAATAAGCTTCAGGATTTTGCAGTAAATATATTCTACGACGCCCGCAGCTTCGCTCACGTGGAATTAGACATAATGATATTTTCGTTTACACCTAGTAATAATACAGCCTATGTCACTCAGTGAAGATGCAGCTTTCTAATGGTGAAAGAATTTTTGAAATCGGTCCATTCGTTTTTGTGTGAAAACATTAAGTACAAACGAATCTTTCCTCTTTATAATATTAGTATAGATTTGAAATCAGTGACTTCGTCCTTCTCCGGTCGCTATTTGAAGTTAGTCAATACGTTTAGGTAGCAAAGTATCAGCGAAAAAACTAGACTCATGCTAACAATTGCTAAAAAAGATAAGCTACGTGCTGCATAGACGTCCCACTGCTGGGCAGAGTCTCCCCCAAATCTGCGTGAGGTCTAGAGCATACTCCACAACGCTGCTGCTCCAATGCGGATTGGAAGCTACCTAGAAGTGGTTATTAATGTCTTGAGAAAAATGTCTTTGGTTCTCGCACTTACGTTGGTTCGCAGCTACGTACTAGTGGGTATATAATTCGTATTCAAACCTTATAAAAATTACGGCATTAGTGGGACCAAGATGACCCCAGAAGAATCTGTTGTATAAGTTATTTAACCTTCTAGTTTTCACTGCGCATTGAGTTTCTCTGTTAATAAAAACATATCAATATTCATGACCCATGCACGTGCCCATGTACCATCGCTGTCCGTATGAATTGAATGAAAGGGGTAAGTACACTCGAGTACAGATGCTTTAATAAAAACTTGACGTATGATTGATTAAACGTCATCTGATATACTAATATCAGATAGATAAATTTTATACTAATAAAATTTCACTGTCCAAGTGTCCACTGCCCGCACCGGATGCACTCGCGTCGCGTTCTAAATTCAAATAAACCTTCGTATTACCACAGTGTAGTCATAACCAGTAAAAATATATTTGTACAATACACAGTTATTTTTTTTAAATAAAATTATTATGGATGGATGCAGACGAACTCGAACAGGAGTGTACTATTGGACTAGTAGTAACTAGTAGATAACCAAAGCATGTTAACATAATATGTTTATCTAATTTAAGATTTCGAAGTAAGTAGTTTGATGCACGCAAGTAGATACTACCGGCCCCTATTCACCAAGCTATATTCATGAACTATTGAAGTAAATTTTAGTAAAGTAGGCAGTATTTCGTAAATAGTATTATACAGTTATCATGGAATTAGTTATAGCACGGTTAAAGATACCAAAATTTAAAAATTTATTGAATCCTCTTGATCCACACTTTTACTATGAATTGCAATGAGTCTCTATCAGTGTACACAATGCAATATATGTTAAGTACAAAGAACTATAGGTTACAAAGAACATCTGATTAAACAGCTTAATAACAGCTTAAATAAATGTACCTTTTAAAACAATTCTTCCGTCTGGCGTGTCAATAAGGTTGATTCTCTTTTGATTTCACGGTCGTTTAGTCCGGAAATGAGTGTATTGTTTTTACTGCTGGTTCATAAAGCACTGTCTCACCACTAGCGATTTTGTATTACGACGGCATAAGTATTCTCTATAGTCCTGTCTACTGAGTTCTGGAGACTAAATTAATCTCGATTAATTTTATGCGATTACCTCAGATCAGTAAGGACGGAAACACAAATATTCTTCAATCACTACGATCGTTATACCACAGCCTGCTCTGTAGAAGACACATTTTGACAAATCAATCGTGTGTGAAGGTGGTAGCTGTTGGACTACTTATCACTCGTTTAGTACAGACAGACGAGTGTCGTATGTATGCGTGCCGCATTTTACTAATAAATTTAAACACTTTTAATTTACTTTACCTAAATGTGACATCCCTGCGGCAGTGACAGCTTTTCGTGAGACATCTAAAGTGACGGGCCCCGTAGGTAATTCCTCTGTGATGATGATACCACTATTCGGTGACGCCGTAAGGTTCTACCACCAAAAAGTGTCAGAACTTTTAGTCTTAATTTTTTCCGTCTAGCCCCCTTTCGCAACACGCGATAAGGAACTCAAAAATCTGAGTTACTCCCTAGTCGCGCCTAAAGAAGTATTACTTCAATAATGTCAGTTTTAACTATGCTTTATTTCATCGCATCCATTTCATATTAGAGAGTCTGACAAGGAAGTAATTGTCGGCTGGTATGCAGTATGAATGCACTTTTAATTGACTTCGCAAAAGCCTCAATTTGGGCCGCGTGTTCCTGTGTGCGCGAGTGTACCAACCAACCCGTTAGTGCATGCTTCGCTTCGGGCTTCATCGGGAAATAAGCTGTGAGAGACGCATTTTTTCCATTTATGATTGATAATGGAAGTGTTATTTTTATATCACACTGTGCAATATCGTACAATTAGTTAGTTTTGTCTGCTGAAATTGTGTTTTGAGTGTTCGTATCATTTACATGAATCCAAAAACTGCCTTGATTTGAGATACAGTCAAGGTAACCTTGGTCTTTTCTCGACACTAATACAAGATATTCCTAAAATGAACGAGTGAACTGTATCTATAACCAAGTAGGACGAAGCTGAGATTGGCTGTGAAGAACTAGGTCCAGTGCAATTATAAGCTAAACTACTATACTAATAAAAAATGTATGCACTACCCATAATAACCTCTGCCTACTCCATAGAAATACAGGCGTGATGTTGTGTATTGATATTATGGACATTATGATTATATGTATTATGATATTATGTTGGCCGTTCGATGACAAAGGCTGCAATTTCCGAAGTCGCCGGCGCACAGCCGTGACCGACACGGCTATTAGCTTGACAGCTGACACTCTTCAATTAAACTCTTTTGTTCGATTGATTTCTTTGCATACTCATTTCTACGGAACACAAAGAGGTAATTTCAACCACAGTGACCATCATCATAGTCGCACAGCGAGCTATGGAGAGAGCTATGCTCGGTATTTCTCTACGGGAGCGGACGCAACGATGAAATCCGTAGACGAACAAAGCTTACCGACATAGCTCGCAGGATCAGCGAACTGAAGTGGCAATGGGCAGGCCACGTCGCTCGACAGACTGATAACCGTTGGGTAAGAAAAGTCCTCGAGTGAAGACCGCGTCTCGGAAAACGAAGTATTGGCCGCCCCCGACGAGGTGGACTGACGACCTGAAAAGGACAGCGGGAAGCCGTTGGATTCAGAGAGCGCAGGATCGGGAAGAGTGGCGACGATTGAGGGAGGCTTACGTCCAGCAGTGGACCCAAAAAGGCTGATGGATGGATGGATGGACCATCATCGATAGGTATCAAAAATATTAGTAACATTAAATTATTTGGTAACCTTATTTGATAAGACCGGAGAGCAAATAATGACTAAAGTATCTATAGAAACGGCAAAATGTCTGTTGTATGTAGTAAAATTTCAACTGTCTAACTATCACGGTTCATGAGATACAGTCTGGTAACAGACGGACAGACGAACACCGGAGCCTTAGTAATAGGATCCCGTTTTACCCTTTGGCTACGGAAAACTATAAACTCCGGCACAACTGTGAGACGTAGATTGAAGCTATTTCCTGGCATATTTCACTGCGATCAGCGCAGAAATTAGTGTAATATGACTATTATTACCAGCAAACACAATCTAGATAAGCGTAGCGTCCATAGCCCAATGGCTTGAGTCGATTCAATGTGATCGAAAGAGTTAAGAAACGGGCGCGGTCGGTTTGTGGATGGGTGACCGCTATTGGCAAAATTTCATGGACGCTACCGTGCTTCGGAGGGCAGGTAAAGCCGTCGGTCCCTGTTGTTTTCAATGGTGGAAGCAGTCGTTAAGCCTTGTCGAAGACCTTCGGGTGGAGACCTTGAGAACATTCGACACTGGGTTGGCAACCAACCCCTCCACCAATCTGCATTGGAGCAGCATGGTGGAGTATGCTCTAGACCTCCCGCAGCTGCGTCTGTGGGGGAGACCCGTGCCGAGCAGTGGGACGTCTATGGGTCGCAGCGAACAATCGAGATAAAGTTGAGTGTTGTTTAAATGGTCTTATTACGCCAAAAGTGAAAGGCTGATGGAAAATGAAGGCACGCCAAGCCCGTGACGGCGAGAGACAGTACGAAATATCTGGGAACGTCGGAACGTCACGTCTACGGCAGATGGAAATGCGATGAATAATAAACTCACTCTCTTAGGATTGGGTACAGTTTTAGCTATACTGTGTACTAGTAACGCAATTGACACAGACTCATTGGATACAAATGATGAAATACTTTTTTACAATGATATATATAAATTAAAAAAGAAGAAAATAAGATTAAGGTCGATTGAGGTCTCACCGATTATCATTGTTGGTAGTACCACGATATAACCGTACGGGACCGTGGTTTAACTGGGCTAGAGGCGAATTATAGTATCGATTTAATATCTGTATTTTCATCGATTAAGCATTTAAAATTATTTCTTTGAAGAATGAGATAATAACACCCAATAACTGTATAGAATAGGTGAACGAAGTTCAAGTAATTCAAATTACGAGGACTAGCGTGCAAATCCATGAAACCTAATCCGTTAGTAAGTACTCAAACTATTGTCTATACTAATATTATAAAGAGGAAACATTTGTTTGTAATATTTTCACACAATAACTACTGGACCGATTTCAAAAATTATTTCACCATTAGAAATATAATATTACTAGGTGTTAACGAAATTATTGTAATGTCTAATTCCACGCGAGCGAAATTGCGGGCGTCCACAAGTAAGATTATAAGACAACAAAATAGCTTTAAGTGGAAGAGTGTCTTTGCAAATGAGAAATAAATATTCGCAACTCCAGGGAGCGCTGCAGTCTTCGGGCTCGCATCGTACATCATCTTTCGCAGCTACTGAAATATATAATGGATAGTGTTATGCTCTCTTAGAGATATATTTTTAAATTGATGGACTCTGTTGAAAACCATATAATATGAATTTGCATACCATCACGCAAATGGGAAAAATTACCCGGGAGAAAATGGTTTAACTATTTGTCTTCTGAAGGCGCTTTCGTTTAGACAAATAACATGCCTCTACCTATGACAGCCCATTGTCTATCGAACTCGCATCTCACTCGAGGGGTCAATAATTCAGAAACCAAACGACACGCACAGTAAAATAGCTACAAGCCAAAGACTCACTGTTGGCCCCGGGTCCCCCATAGCAACAGCTGCGAGAGGTCTAGAGCATACACTACCACGCTGCTCCAATGCGGATTGGTGCAGCGAGTGGCCAATCCAGTGTCGAATATTCTCAAGCCACCCGAAGGTCTTCGACAAGGCTGAACGACTGTTTTCACCATTGAAAACAACCGGGACCGACGGCTTAACGTGCCGAAGCACGGTAGCGTCCATGAAGTTTTGCCACTAGTGTTCAATCCACAAACCGACCGCGCCCGTCGTTGTCTCTTTCGATCACATTGAATGGAGATAATTGTTAGCATTTCTATACCGATTTATACGGCAGTGAAATACTCCAACTTTTCTAATTTCATCCGATTATTTGTTTGTTCGTGAGCAATACTTAAAACAGCAACGTTTTTAACGTCTCAATACAAAGGGTTATCGCGCTCCGCTCTCAAAGGCGTCAAACAAACATTCCTTTCATCTGCGAGGAAACGAGCATGTAAACATACAGACAAAATGTGTTTCCCATTTTTATAGTTGCGTGACTCTAGTAGGTATAATGTGTTATCGATTAACTGTGTCGAAACATTATACTAAAGAACAACCCTAAACCTTTGAATACTGAAACCCCCTTTAAGTTTACAAACACACTAAAGCAATTTGAATTCTAAAAACAAATAGTTTATTACATTGGCTCTACATGCTGTTTCGATACTCCACCTTAGTTGTATCAGTTAATTCGCTAAAGTAATTAAATGTTTAGCAAATAATTTAACGATAAATATCACCATCACCCATAGAATGTGTGCCTGAGAGTTGTCAAAAATGCGCGGGAATTCTGAGTATCTCTTCTGACTCGTACCATAGAGTAAGCAAACGAGGTAATCTAAACTACTACTTAAAACAATTGTATTACTGATACAAATGAACATATCCCAACTAGTTTACGTCTCAATTCCTTTTAATCTGACCTCGTGAAAAGAAAGTATCATTCAGAGTGTTTTAAACACACGCTAACGAGCGATTAGGGTAAATGCAGGAGGGTAAATACAATAAATTAATAGATATTGATTCCCTTCGGAGATATCCTAAAGTCTACAATGGGTTATGGCTACTGAAAGTAGGGTACCGTGACAATGATGGCTTATCTATGGCGTGTAAATTTACTGATAATAGGAGATTAATAGATGTGTTAGTAGGTACTTAGATGGGAAAAGGGCCTTTTAGTTGTCATTGATATTATTATGTAGGTACAAAAGCCTTTACAAAGCTTAGATTTTAAGTATTAATTTTTTTTTTCATAAACTAAAGTTTTTTTTTGTTAGCAAAAAGTTTGTTTTTATAATTTTAATTTTAATATTAAAATTGCATAAGTATTTATTCTTATTTTTAATTTCCTGGTATATAACATGTTATATATTTACTTTCTTGAAGTCATTCATATTTAGATGTTCATATCCAAGTTGAAATGTCATGAAATTTCATTGTAAGCAAACTGTCGAAATATATTAAAACTGTCAAAAGATTAATATCAAGCAACAGCCGCCAAGTTGCAAGGGCTGGGAAATGATAAATTCACTTCAACCCCTTCAAATATAAATCAAATTTTGTTCTAAAATATATATTCGATACCGTTTTTGTTTATTAGATCCTACTACAATTATTAATCAGATAACCATAATTACAGCCTTTTCACTGTGAGAAGTTGTTGAAATTTCGTGAACGGAAGTGACGTGGTCATACAAAGACAAAACCCGTTATAATAATAAACAAAAGATTTTAAAAAAGGTTTGAAAATCAGCTGTAAATTTTTATTTATGTATTTTCTTTCACTGATAGGTACTGTTACTACTGAAGGTTGAAAGTATTTCGTGCGAGTTAACTGAGGAAAAAAACATATTATATAAACTACTAAATTATGAGATGATGAACATCATGGCACCAAAAACGGTCTCACATATATTTCTTGAACCTTTTAACAAGGAACCCTAAAAAGTTCACAAGTTTAATCGCCCAAGCCGTTAACAAAGTTAAAATTCAAAGTGCAGTATAAACGACCGTCAAGCGGTAATATCAGCAGGTAATGTCTCCTTTATTAAATCATAAATCTTGCTTAATGTTTGAGAATCAGTGTAAATATTTGGAGGCCTATCAAAATATTACGACGAATCGCCGTGGCGGTCTTGAGGTAGTACGCTTTGAAGTCTTCATTATAGCCTGAGAGTTTAAAGATTTTCACCATATAACCACATAATGTATTAACTGTTTAAATTTTAAGTGGATAAGAACTTGGAACTGGGAGCAGAAATGTCGGTTGATAACTGTTTGGTTAAGGGTAAAAGGCCGTGGTCCCACCAATCATACATAATGGTATACCGTGGTATACTAATGGTATAAGTAGGTATAAGTAGGTACCCCTTTATACGGTGTAGGTACCATAACTTCACTGAAACCAAAACTAGTTTCCTCTTCAGCATTTTTAAGACTGAAATAAAGTTATGGTATGGTATAAGTTTATATGAGATCTCGCAATGCATTATGTTAAAACTTGTTTGTTGAATTGTGAAGATCAGTGGTTAATTTAACTTTTTCTGGAGTTCGCATTAAAACATTCCCAGGAATAGTCTTTAGATAGAATTGGCCTTAGTCCACCACGCTGGCCAACTCCCAGGCATACAGGTTTCCTCAAGATGTGTCCTTCACCGTGAAAGCAAGTGAAATTTAATTTCTTAAATCGCACATAATTTAGAAATAGTCATTGGTGCCTGCCGCGGCGTTTGAACCCGGACCGCTCGAATGAGAGGCGAGTTCGATAGCCACTGGGCTGGCATCGCATCCAAATTTAGGTCAGTCTAAATCTAAAGTTATAACTAATATAATTTTCTCAAATATTTGTTACTCAATTCACAGACATGTAGTGCAGATATTCAGGTCACCTGTTAGAAGCACTTAAAAGTAAACAGGTTAACATAAACACATCTAAATACGTTACTTCGCGCCGGTTTCTTTAATGGAACACTTTAATGTGTCTTATATAATTGACATGATATAATTTGGTGTCCAATATCAACATCACCAATGGACTATTACTAAGCCGTCAGTAAGACATAATGATAACGTGCTGACGTAAGAAATACTGCGCTGGAGATTTATTAAGCATCGTCGAAACACTATGGATGGCAGATTAGAACCTCCGATGCTATCATAAGATGAAGAGCTATTTACACAGAAATTCGCTCGCTCGCTGCGACCTCCCACAGACACTGCTGCGGGAGGTCTAGAGCATACTCCACCACGCTGCTCCAATGCGGATTGGTGGAGGGTTCAGTGGCCAACCCAGTGTCGAATGTTCTCAAGTCACCCGAAGGTCTTCGACAAGGCTTAACGACGATTTCCAGCATTGAAAACAACCGGGACCGACGGCTTAACGTGCCCCCCGAAGCACGGTAGCGTCCATGAAATGTTGCCACATGCGGTCAGTTGCTTAACTCTTTTGATCACATTGAAAGAACGCGAGCTATTGGGCTATGGGCTACACAGAAATTGCCAGGTCAATATTCGCTGCTTAGGAAACCGCCGCGCGCCGGTCCCGGTTTTTAAAGTATCGTCGTTATGCTATGGCAGAAACACACCTAGCTACTAGGATATACATGCTAAAACACCAATTATCCTCTGACCGGTGGTCGAACCCAGGACCAAGCTTAGCAGTCGCGCTTGCGGCTAAACCAGCGAGGCAGTACGATAATATCACCGGAGCGACTCTTTATACTATGGTATCACTCCGCATTATATCAATTTGTCGATTGTCAGGCGGTTCTCTGGTCGGAACGCTTCGACGCAGAACGATGACAGAGATATCAACAGGCGACTTCGATCACCCGCATTCGGCCCGATCAATTTACGACGGCCCAATTACCTTTCGTTCAATCTTGCGACACACAGGCGTGTAGGTTTACTAACCAAGCGATTATCGAGTAGCGCGATTGTGCTCGCGAGTTGTGCAAATTATTGTGTAATTCACCAAGTGAATGCGTTTTCGTCTAAGTACATATTGCCACTGATTTATGAGTATGTGACTAATTTGTCAGGCAGCTCCACTGAATTTATTTCGCAAATATGACATTTTGCATGGATGTCAATGTTTATGACCGTAACTGAGAACACAAGCATACTCAATGATGGCTATTAATCTGGGGCAGATTAAAAAATCCAAAAACGCTAATTTTATTTAAAAATCATTTAAATATTGTATCTCGTGCCAACTCTGATTATGAATCTCTAACAATTAAATTATATATTTATGTTTTTATGACTATTTATTATTTATAAGGCAATATTATAAATCATTCGCTGGTCGCTACGTCTGTATAGTATCACTTGCTCGTCATTATCGGCCTCGATAGACATTAATAGACAATAATTAGAGGGGAATGCTATGGCTTCTTGGTAAGATGCAGGAATGTCAATTTGCTTACACCAACCCGTAATAAGGGAAATGACAGGTTTTATGAAGCTATGTTTCAGCTTTAATCAAGGCAAAAATTGCTCCTGTAGAGATCAAAAAATTTATCAACTTATGATACAAGTAAATATAAAAAAGTTTGTACCTATGAGGTAGGCCTCTTAGGTACAAACTTTTACTGGTAACGAGCACCTCGTGAATGATTTTAATTAATCTTAGCTCCACCATGACGTGCCTTTGATAAAAAAGCAATCGGTAGTAACCTTGCCTGTCACGCCGGGGGTCGCGGGTTCGAATCCCACTCGGACAAACATTCGTGTGACGAACACTTGTGTTTGTTCTGTGTCTGGATGTCAATATTATCTATTTAAGTATGTATTTAAAAATATATATGTATGTATATCAGTCTCTGACACCCATAGTACAGGCTCGCGCCTAATTTGGGGTCAGATGGCCGTGTGTGAGAATGTCCATGCTATTTATATTTATTTATTTACACAGATGACGCTTGTCGAGAGTGATCAACATGTTACCACTCGTCGACCACTAGTCGAAAATATCATTCACTTCGAGTCACTAAACATTGCCACATCAAACATTTTAATTCAATATGAATTTTAAGTAACCAACCTGCTGCCTGAACATAATTAATTATTAAATTATCAAACTGAATTTTTGAACACAAAGTAGGTATTTTCGCATTTTCATCGAGGAAAAAGCCATCGGGCACGAATTTCAATTTAAGGGAAAATAGAAATGTCGGCTTGGTTTCCTTGTAATTATAACAAGATGACAAGTCCGTGTACGTTACGCATAACGTGGGGTTCTAGAAAAAACATAACGAAAGCCTTCCATTTAGTATATTTTTTAATAATTGCTAATTTTTTCTCGTTATAAGTAAGGAATTACATTTAAAATTTATAAAAATGATTAACCATAATATTCATATTATGGTTATAGAGTGGCTGAAATTTTGGCTCACATTCAAGTCCGTAATTCTGATTATATTCGTTTTTAGAAACTTTTTTTTTTTTAAATATCTTGGACATTCTCACCATCTGATCTCAAAGTAGGCGCGAGCCTGTAATATGAACAGATAAAATCTGTTCTGTGTCAAAGACTGATATACATACATAGATATTTTTAAATACATACTTAAATAGGTAATTGTTAATATTACACACAGAACAAATACAAGTGTTCGTCACACGAATATTTGTCCTGAGTGGGTTTCGAACCCATGACCTCTGGGGCAACAGGCAGGGTCACTACCGATTGCGCCAACGGGCCCATCAAAGATTTCTACACAATATTCTTAAAGGAATATAAGTCTGCCTATCTACACTTGGCCCTCGTGGTAGACCAAGTCCTTACAACTCCTATTGTGACAGTAGAAGAGTTTGCTATTAATAGTCCCAATCCTGCCAACTATAACTTCACAGTTCCTTATATTATTTTTAAAGGAGGCTTATAATTTTTTTGTGGCTAATAATTATTGACAGACTTGGATGACTTTCAATTCAGCAGCACAATTTACGATAAAACCGGAACCGGAAACCTTTTCGCTCGGAACCCTAAAAATTACTCGATATGGCTTCCGGACTAATGGAATAATCAAAAAGACATTAATTGGACTTAATTGTATCTCAAGTATCATCCATTGGATCTACTTCGGAAACTTCAAAAGTAATCTATAAAAATAATTAATGTCATTACGAAATGAATGTCGGCTTTATTCTCAAATATTCCACGATTCTGGACCTACGAATTTTGAGATCAGGGTCGATAATATTTAGTTTTATGATCAATAATAACATCAATAGAAAGCCTAATTAAATCAGTTTGCTAAGAACAAAAGTAGTCAAACATTAAAGTCGAATATTTCAGGCGGATTTCTTCGATATTAATTTTGACGAACATACGAGTAGCTCGCTCCATAGCGCTCTGAGATTGAAATTCATCGATACAACTAGATTTTCGTATACGAAACATTTTCTTATGCGAATTTAGTTTCGAGTAAATTGTAGGCATACACTGCTCGAACACATTCGTGTTTAGACAAAAATTCATAATAAATTTGGATATTAAAATGTGTCTTAACATTTATTTATCTCTCTCTCTTTGCCTCTTTCTCGAAGATAGACTTACAAAATTGTGGTCCATTTGGCCTAGGTTACATTCGTTAACAACTTCAAGAGTAGTAGGCAACAACTGGTATAATGATATTGAACATCATCCTTTGTCTTGTCCGTATTCATTTTCAAACCCACATGTTGCGTTGCCTCGGTTAGATTTTAGTAAAATTAATTTAATTCTGATCCCAGTTCCTATTTATCTTGAACGATAAGTTAAACTTCGGTCTCTCTTCAAAACTTTCAGTTATCATTAATACCGTCTGATAGAATACACCCGGCTTGCCCGTGGAGATTGTATCATAATTTGATACCTAATTTCGTAATGGCGTTCCCACAGGACGATCCTTTCGGGAAATAAGTGAGAGTCTATCGAGTTTTCTACGACGTGGACGGAACTATCCAATTCTGAAGTAATAAGTATTGACGTCAATATAAATCAGCCTTCTGATTTTAGCGACTTAGTTTAGCATGTTAAATGTTATTAGTAAATAAGATAGCCAAACGGACCTTTTTTTTGTTTAACGAGTGGGAAACCTTGTTAAGGTACCCGGACGTCGTGGGAGCGACGCCGGGTTATGTGGGACTTTCACCCACTAAAACCCACTCGGTGGCCTAATCCGGCGCTACAGGAGGGCTCCGGGATCTCCCCTCCGGCGCTGCGCCCAGGACGGGCTCTTCCCGGTTTACACAACGCTGTCTGTACATCCACAAACAGCGTCGTCTTTCACGGGGTCACATGACGTACAATTTAAAGACAGAGTGAAGAAAAATATTTCATTCATCACAATTCATTTGCCGATTATATCTGTCAAATTGCTTTATGAGTTCTGTAAAAATAAACCTAGGTACGCTTTTTCTTACACCAGCGGTCGTATTAACTGAAAAGACATCGATGTCAGTCCATACATTTTATGGTCTGAGTGAACAGGCAACTCAGCATGTTCTTAGTACAGTCAAACATTAACAATTCAAACACTTTTGTCGGTAATAAATTAAGTCGCGCCGCACACAGTCGGTGGATAATCTCAAAATGGCGGTGTACGTCAGCGATTCAGTGTAACAAGTAAAGGGCGGTAAGCGATTTAATGTGATCATATTTATTGATCAACAATAAAAGCTAAAACTATAAGAAATAATTGTATCCAAAAATCCTGCGTTCTTATAAACAAGTATAAAGGATGATAACAGTACTCATTATTATGAACCAAAACTACCAAGAAGATCGGTTAAGATGTTTCTCAAAAATAGTTATCTTCCCTTTTTCGTGTCAATAATGTGTTATGTATTATGCCTATAATGTGGTGTGTGTGTGTGTATTATGCCTTATTGTTAAACGTAACTTAATTTAGTGCTGCATCTTAAATCATGATCATCATCACAATCCTTTCTTTGTCCCATTGTTGGGAACGGGTCTCCTCGGATCTCTCCATCATCTCTCTCAACGGAATGGGAGGGATTAGGCCTTAGTCAACCACGCTGGTCAAGTACGGATTGGAAACTTCACATGCCTTCGAGAACATTATGAAGAACTCTCACGCACACAGGTTACCTCGCCATGTGTCCTTCACCGTTACAGCAAGTGACATTTAATTTCTTAAATCGCACATAACTTTGAAAAGTCATTGGATGCGTGCCGCTGGAGTTTGAACCCGGACCGCTCGAGTGAGAGGCGAGTTCGATAGCAACTTAAATAATCAGTTCAAACGTCAAACGCCTGGTAAATAAAATCGTTTGCTAGACAACGAAAGGTTGCTAAGCAGTTAGTACGGTACTACACTCGACCACGTTCAGTTGTAAATCGCTTCATCTTGTGCCCTGGGCCTCAGAGGTGGAGCGGTTCCCTCCACTTCCTGCCCGCCGTTTCCTGGAGACGTCGCGGCCCGCTGTTTGACGTGTGATGCTTTTTCTGTTCCACTTAAGTTTGATAATTAGCTAAATCTACCTAAATTTATACGAAAAAATTTTATCAAGTTTATAAAAAAGGATATTAAATATGAAACCTTTACACTAATTATGTACCTAACGACGATATTAATCGTGACAGGCATATATTGGCGGACTCGTTGGCGCAATCGGTAGTAACCCTGCCTGTTACGCCAGGGGTCGTGGGTTCAAATCCCACTCAGAACAAACATTCGTGTTACGAACACTTGTGTTTATTCAGAGTCTGGACGTAAATATTATCTGTTGTAGTATGTATTTAGAAATATCTATGTACTATGTGTATATTTATTATTATTATCTCTCTATTTTATTTTACTGTTACACATTACATAAACATCACTGCAGTGCTTCAACGGAATAAAAAACTACTATCCATCCATTCATCAGCCTTTTGAGGTCCACTGCTGGATATAGGCCTCTCCTAAACGACACCACTCCGACCGGTCCTGTGCCTATAAAACAACTATACTGTAATGTTATTTAATTTCAGTAACACAAAAAAATTTGCTTAACCTGTAAGGTTAGTGAAGTTTTTGGATTGATTAAATAAATAAATAAATAAATAAATAAAAATACATACCTAATCATAATTATTTTATGTCTCTTTTTTACATAAAACCTTCATGCCCATTTGCAGCTCCACATAGAAAAACATGCAACCCCAAGCAATCAGAAGCCGAGGAAGGTCTTAAACATATTTCCGAAACTCCTTATCGCTGAAAGATTGGCAATCGTTGCCGCGGTCCACGAGCTCCAAGTTTGCCACTAAATCATCACCCCAAGTTTCATCCATTTGCAAAATGGCCGGCCGCCTATTAAATGTCGATTTTTCACATTCACGTCCCCTCCTTGAGGAACGGTTGATTTTTCCCCGTTCGGTAGGGGTAAGCTACTGTGATTCTTCAGCCCAATCAGTATGCGCGTAGTTAAGAATTTTGTGCCTTGTGGGAATTGTACGTTTTCACAGCTGTGACATTGTCATGATGCTAAAGGTTAATAGGCCTGTGGGATATAAATAAGCGTTAAACACTCACAACTCCGCGATAGACTTAGGCCTGTATTGCAGGTGGCGTAAGCAGAAAATAACATATTGACACATATTGACATCGAAAATACCTCAGTGTTTGAAGCCGAAAGTGTACGAATAGTGTGTTGCCATTTATGACTTACTGACATACGTACTTCTTACCTGACCTTGGATCCAAGGCGTGGACCTTTTCCGTCGGCCTAATTCATATGCTCAAAGTAGCTCAGCGAGACATGAAAAAGCTATGCTCGGTATTTGCTACGAGATAGGATTCGTTCGAGGGTTACCGACACCCGTAGCTCAGTGAGTTAGCAAGCTGAAATGGCAATGAGCAGGTGACGACACTTGCAGGACTTACAAGCGATGAGTAACAAAGGTCCTTGAGTGAAAACCACGACTCGGGAAACGGAGCACAGGCCGCCCTCCAACTAGGCGGACTGATGCCCTGAGGAAGTAAGCGGGTAAACACTGGATTCAAAAGGTACAGGACCGGGAGGAGTGGCACCGATTAAGAGAGGCCTATGGTCTAGCAGTGGACTGCGGAAGGCAGATGGATGGATGGATTCCGGAACTTAGTCCTCAAGAATAGTAATCTGTGACCGAGTTTGAAAGACTCTTATGAGCAAAGTCAGGGTTGTCATGCTGCATGAGTTTGCAGTCTTATATCCGTAAAAAATTCTTTAGTATTAAAAAACGATATCCATCTTCCATCTCGGTACTAATACTCGAACACGGCTGTATGAGATTCCCAACGGATATAATGACAGTGGCGCTGTAACGTGAAACAACCGTGCAAATCTACCCGAACATCTCTCGCATTCAACCGTGTATTCATCCAAACCCCACCTGAGGGCGCAACTTGACAGTGTTAATTATTAACAGGATCGATGGCTCCCGTACCCGTATCCGTCTTTGTTCGCAAACAGTTTGGACAACCCTAATGTTGTTTAATATTTAAACCCGCTCCATGTCACTCACTGTTCGGAAAGAGTTAAAAGGGATTGGAATTTCTGTGACTGTTACTCTACTTTGAAAGTTTTCTCGAAGTTTGGCCATTAAAAATTTAGACGGCAAGTAAGTTGGCCAAACACGTGCATTATTAAAGACGTTTAGGACTCTTAACTTGAGCGAGTGAACTATTTACGGAATATTCCAGATTTGAAAGAACTTGATACACAACTGCAGACACTGCAGTGATTTATGTAGGTGAGCGTACAACTCTTTGTGAGTAGCTTTTAACCTAATGAGAAAATACATATAGTGTAGTAGTATAGACTTGGACAGTTACAGCCCATAGATTGTCCTGTACCCGTCCCTTTGTTGGGCACTTCTCGCGTGGCCACAGCTGGGGAAGATTGAGCATACTGGCCCACGCTGCTTCAATGCGGATTGGTGAAGGAGTTAGTAGTCAACGCAGTGTCTAATATAAAAAGCTTACCAAACAATTGTTTTACAATTGAAAACGGAATTCACAATCCTAGAGTTGACCATCAGACAAAAATAATGCTCTAGTATTCATGCAATAGGCATATAAAATATGCCTATTGCATGAATACAGCCTGCAGTGAACGCCGTGCCCGCCGCGAGCACATTCACTCCTGAAGATGATCATCGTAATAGATCGAAACTAGTCGGACTATTTTCGACTTAAATCACACGTGAGAAAGCCGGTAACTTCAACTATGCATATAAAATATCATATTAATTTCAACAAAATATCCGCCCTAAAATTATTCTATCCAAACGAAATTCACTGAATAAACCACCTACAGTTCCTTCTCAGATGAATAAATTTGAACTCTTGAAAAATCAAAACAAGTTGGTGCAGAGTAAGCTCACTAAATCGCTCACAATGATTAAAGTAAACAGAGTCGCCCTAAGAGATATCTTTTTTGTAAAATACTTCGTAAAAGACGAATTCCGGGAACGATAAGAGAGCACGTCGCGACTCTGACATTGGAGGTGGTCCAAGATTAAGTATATAGCGTTTTGAAATATAAATAAAATCCATAGTTTAACATGAATGCATGATAGTTAAAAAATCGTTTGTACTTTTGTAAGTGCAATGAGCGATCAATGACTGAAATTTTATTTCAGTCATTATTTATTGTGCGTTTGATTGATCTACATAAAACCAAATTGAATAGATACTTCTAGACTTGACCGAAAATATATTTGATACACAAGATTGTCTGTATAATCTAATAATTTTGATGAAAAATGTGAAATTTTAAAGTTTTTTTTGGAAAAGTAAAAAATTAAACTTTTGAGTAATGTCCAATACGCTGTTAAATATACAAAAAAAATAAAAAAATACAAAAATCTTTATTTTCTTAATGTAAAATACATTGTTTAGAGTTGGATCCCTATCCTCCATTTTAGCTTACACTGTGTTATGGAGGGATAGTGCCTTCCCCTACCTTTCCAGTATCAAAGGAAAACAAAAATAAAAAACAAAAATAAAAACAATAAAAAGAGACTAGAAACTAGAAAAAGAGACTTAACTTAAGATAAGATTTTTTTTTTTCTTTCCTTATACTTTTTCCTTACCAGAACAAACTAAGTTACATAAATATATGTACGCACATGCCTTAACCTTAACTAACCTTATAATATTTTTAAATTACTTGGAGCAAACTTAATTAATTGATTATATTATATTATGATTATAAATATTATGCAAAGAAATTTTAGTTCGACAATTTCCAATTTCTTTGGAGTTTTCTATCAGAGTGTATGATTATGAGTGTCAGTGTTTGTGTAGTGTTGGAGCTTTTTATTTTTATTGTGTTATTATTGGACCGTTATTATTAGTTTTTCGGTGTCTTCATAATTAAGGCTATATAAAAACTCGGTTAATATACTTGTCAGCTTCCGTAGTGTTAAGTTTCTTATATTGAGGATTTTGCAAAAGTGTCCATACAATTTTGGGGATAAATAGTTATAGTATCTTTTTGCAAAAGCACTATTACATCTTGGGATTGGAATCTTTTGTATCCTTTTACGTGTTATAGGTAGGGTAGGGGCAGTTTTCCTGTGGTGTCTTAATAGGCACCTAAGGACATACAGTTTTCTTACTGTCAGTATCTTGCACTTTGAATAGAGGTCAGTCGTAGAGCTGTGGAAGGGCACTCCTACAATTACTTTAAGGAGTGCCCGCTGGGCGCGCTCGACTTCTATCATGTGGGTCTTAGCTGCTCCCCCCCATGAACTAATGCAGTATCCAATGATGCATTCTCCCAGGGCTTTATAGGTATTAATGAGTAGCTTGAAATTCGTTACTGGGCGTAGATTTTTGAACACATATATGAGTTTACGTATTCTCCTTGACACTATCTGTATATGGGGATGCCATGATAATCTATGATCTATTAACACACCGAGGTATTTAATAGTATCAACTCCATCCAAAGCTTGACAATCACTGTACGTGTTTGCAGTCAAGCAAGTACAAGAAGAATTGTGAGCAAAAATTTTGAAGTCACGTGGGAGTTTGTTTGCATTTGTTTTTTTAAAACATATGTATTTGGTCTTCGATAAGTTCAAGGAAAGCAGGAAAGCAATATAACCTCCTTATTTGTTTTTTTTTTTTAATTTTAATGACATTAGTTTTCTTCTTTCAAACTTAATTCAGAATTAGAAACAAAGTGACCACACTTTTTGTATAGCTATAACAGGTTTATTAGTTGCTTAGAAATATGTTGGAAGCTCTTTAAAACTGACTGGGCATGAAGATCAACAGTAATAACTTTCGATGCAGCGATCGCTTGTAACTTGGACCACGCGCCACTGAACCCTCGCGTCACCTGGCGGCGGCGGGCGCAGAATAATTTATTACGTTTCTTAAAAGCCATTACCGGGTGATACCAATGGACCGACCGCTCCCCCACAATTAGCATGAACAACACGCTAGGAATCAATGCATAATGTGACGACTGAGTGACGGCTGTGTGTGAGCAGCAGAAGGTAGTAGAATAATCTTTTATTTTAATTCAGTACAATACCAGATCAGAGTTCAGTTTATTGAAAAGCGTGCAGGAATATAAGCGTATGAAATAACGTAGGTTAATAAGGAACAAGGAAAGGGCTGTGATGATGATGATGACGAATAAGGACTCTATGATAGGTAGATTATGAAATATGTACCTACTCGAGTGGAGACGACGCCTCGGCCGCTTTACAACACACCAGCCAGTTATTTACCTACTACTGAATGGGTTAACCTTATTTTTTCTTTTTTAGGAAAATCATGTTAGATTTTTAATAAAATAAGTTTCCTATTTACTAAAATGCGTTTAACTAAACTTTTGTTGGTTGGTTTATTTAGGCCACATGTGAAGTTACACCAGTCCAAAACTGGAACAAAGAAACATGCCCCACATTACTGAGATTTACGAGTCCTGCTAGATTATTCCTTAAACTTGTTAGTGGGAAAAAACGTTTAAGCGTTTCTATTTATTTACGAGCACTTATACAGTTGCAGTGACGTAAAGTGTGCTTTAGTTGGGGCGGAAATAGGGAACGGAATTTATTTGGTACATTACAGCTATTCATGGACGGCGTTCATATCGATAAATATTCAAACCGAGTCCTTAACACCGATTGACATTTTCAATTATTTTCAGTCGCATGAGTCTCCTTACTTACACAGACGAGTGATATTATATTAGTGGACGCGCGCAGCTTCGCAAATTAGACATAACAATAGTTTCGTTTACACCTAGTAATATTATATAGCCTATGACACTCAGTGAAGATGCAGCTTTCTAATGGTGAAAGAATTTTTGAAATCGGTCCAGAAGTTTTTCTGTGAAAACATTAGAAACAAAATGTTTCCTCTTTAAAATATTAGTACAGATAAATAAATATCATGGACATCCTCACACACGGCCACCAGACCCTATACTAGGCATCATAGATCACAAAACGTTTCATTAACAGCGACCGTGTTTTTAGGTTCGCTGTTCTTCAAAATTCTTAAGCAGAAATCTAGGACTCTCCCTCAGGCGATGTTCGCACCTTCGATAGTTAACACCTTTTTCAAGCGCAGCTGAATAGCTGCTTTAGAGCTGCTCCCAAAGATTATATCGTGCGATTTCGTCTGCGTGCAAGTCTGCGTAGCCTCACAAGTCAACTACTAAAGCGATGGACGCTTTTTGTCACTCGGTGGCATTGATATACAGGGTTATTGGTAATTCGACGTATTCCCGTTAGGAGGTGATAGGGGTGACTATTTGTGATAATTTTAACCCCTATATGCATTATGCAAAAGTGAACCATTTTCGAGTTATCAAGCTTTTCAGCTTTTTTCAAAATAAGTCAGAAATGCAACATCAATAATTTATTTAAAAAAAAAGTATCAATTAAAATCTATTTTTTTCTTCTGATTTATAAAAACGATTAAACAATGGTTATTTATCAACATTAAAACTACAATTGTCGGTCCAACTTTAAAGATGCGAGACGATTAACGATATTAATTCAATATTTTTGGAGATTTTTGTCCACTAAAATGCATTAGAAACAAAAAAAAATTATATCAAACTTGGTTTGCAGATTATTTTAAAAACATGTCCGTTTTCTTAGCTTTCCAACAAGGCATAACAACTATGAACTTATTTAAAAAAAACTGAGAAAAACCGATCACCAAGGAAGCAGGCGGAAATTTGTATTCAAACTAAACTTAAGGTCGTTCTTTAAAATTTCAAATAAATTAATTAAAAACAATGCCTAGTGTAAATAAAACAAAAATATAAATTTAAACTAGCTTTTACCCGCGGCTAAGCCCGCGTGGTCAAAGGGAATTAACAATGAGTTGTTTATTCATACATGACACATTTGTGGTGGATGAATAGGACAGTTCCACGATTAAAAGATACTGAAGATACTGAGAGGAACCAGAGGTAATGCTGACCGCAGATAAAGTGTACGTACACTGACATACTGGAGCTTTAAGCTAACTTCAATAGATGTGTACCTACTGGTGAAGATTTATGCAGGATCCACCGATCGTGCTACGTGTACTTACAGGCAACACTAACGTGGAGAGCACATATAATTGTGATTTGTTTTCCAAATGGGTGTGAATCAAATGAATTTTACTAACGCCATCTATTAAGAACATTCGGAACTAAATATCTAACAAATAACAAAACATCGATCTTCTCTTGGATGGGGATGTTTTACCGCGGTAAAAAGTAGCCTACGTCACTCTCCACCCTCCTCACTATTTCCACACACAAAAACCATACCATATAATAGCTTCGTTGCGACGTGAAAGCCGGACAAACAAACAAACACACTTTCACATTTATAATATTAGTATGGATTTAAATAAATTAAAATTTGATTATTCCGAATCACATTTGCAGGACATCCGTCTTGCTAGTATATCATGTTTTTCCTTATAGCCAAAGGCACGTCTTCAATCATTTCATTTGTTAAAAAAATTCGTAAGCGAGCAAAATTGGTTCATCGATAAATTCTTGCACATTGTTATTGCACATAATGCAGAATAATTTGACTACTTCGGTAGTCAAGTTACACCTCAGAAAAATAATGAGACTGCGTACGCAATAGGGGAAGTCCTTCGAGCAAGAACTTTAATTAAGCTAAATTACAAAATGTCTTAATTGTTACTACTAATTATTAATTGTTATTATTACAAAACTTTTACTGGTTCTAAATTTAATTTTATATTTATATTTTTTGTTTTATTTACATTGGGCATTGTTTTTAATTACTTTTTTTGAAATTTTAAAGAACGACCTTAAGTTTAGTTTGAATACAAATTTCCGCCTGCTTCCTTGGTGATCGGTTTTTCTCAGTTTTTTTTAAATAAGTTCATAGTTGTTATGCCTTGTTGGAAAGCTAAGAAAACGGACATGTTTTTAAAATAATCTGCAAACCAAGTTTGATATAAGTTTTTTTTGTTTCTAAGGCATTTTAGTGGACAAAAATCTCCAAAAATATTGAATTAATATCGTTAATCGTCTCGCATCTTTAAAGTTGGACCGAAAATTGTAGTTTTAATGTTGATAAATAACCATTGTTTAATCGTTTTTATAAATCAGAAGAAAAAAATGGATTTTAATTGATACTTTTTTTTTAATAAATTTTTGATGTTGCATTTCTGACCTATTTTGAAAAAAGCTGAAAAGCTTGATAACTCGAAAATGGTTCACTTTTGCATCATACATATGGGGGTTAAAATTATCACAAATAGTCACCCCTATCACCTCCTAACGGGAATACGTCGAATTACCAATAACCCTGTATATGTCTCGGTGGTGTTTTAGCGAGAACTCTAGTGGCCAATGATGGGTTTTGTTGAACGCCGTTGTCGCAGTTCTATCTACTACCCATAGACGTCCCACTGGGCACGGGTCTCCCCCACATACACTGCTGCGGGAGGTCTAGAGCATACTCCACCACCCCGCTCCAATGCGTATTGGTGGAGGGGTTAGTGGCCAACCCAGAGTCGAATGTTCTCAAGCCACCCGAAGGTCTTCGACAAGGCTTAACGACTGTTTCGAACATTGAAAACAACCGGGACCGACGGCTTTACGTGCCCTCCGAAGTACGGTAGCGTCCATGAAATTTTGCCACTAGCGGTCACGCACTTGTCGCAGTTACGTATAGATAAGACAGGCAAAGAGACTGCTCGAACAGCAGGCGCACCAACAGGCACCCGTTGAATGGAATCCCTTCGAGAACGTTATGGAGAACTCTCAGGCATGCAGGTTTCCTCACGATGTTTCCTTCACCGTTCCAGCAGGTGACATTAAATTTCATTAAATCGCACATAACTAAGAAAATTCATTGGTGCGTGCGGCTTGGATTTGAACCCGGACCGCTCGAGTGAGAAGCGAGTTCAATAGCCACTGGGCTGCTATATATGCACTACCTCATATCACCGCTATTATGGTACTAATGAAGCAATGAAAAGAAAACATAAAAATAAAAAAGAAAACAGCCAGCCATAGACAGAAAGAATAACGTGAACTGGTTTTAACTCGACGTTCTCATACAGTACTTCAACCACACAGAACAATGCGTACAATTAATATTACAAAACGAGTGGTAGACACGTAACCGTTGCTCCCAGGACCTTTGGCTTGTGGGCGGCAAACAATGCCATTCGAGCTGGAATTAAACCCCACAAAGCTCATAAAGGAATCGCTTTTGAACTTCCTCAGGAAGCACGTATGAGGACGGAGAAAAATCTATTTGCCGTCATCGATTCCAAGATGCAATCGAATTTAGAACTTATCGCAATACAATAACGGCTTATGTACATTTGTAAGACAGTATTGTAGAGTTTGTTCAGGTGTACACAGCTTAATTGTTTCTTTCCTTTCTTCCTAATGAGGCAAGAGTGGTCTACAATTGTTGTCATTGACTTTGGAGTCATTGCTGCCCTCCCGGCGATTTCATTTGTTTCCGCGTATCGGAGGTGGAGTTACTAACACTTATTAAACCCACTATTAATTGTTTAAAAAACCTAAGGTGACGTTAATTGGGTATTATTGTTCTGGATGCCTGTAGGGTACCCACTATTAATTGTTTAAAACATCTAAGTTGACGCCAATTGGGTATTATTGTTTTAGATGCCTGTAGGGTAGACGTAAAATATTATTAGCAAACTAGCTTACCCCGCGGCACCACCCGCGTCCATTCGAGTTACGTTCAGAATTACATCTACCATCAAGGAATGCTATAAAAGTTTGCCTTTATCAACGGCAAGCTGCACCAAAGATTATCAATATCTAGCTTCACCCTCTGTCCGGATCATAATCCGAGTAGTAATTAATCGAATAAACATCGATCGATATAAGCAATTTTCTGGGATAAAAAGTGCCTATGTTACTCTGCAGGCTCCAACCCTACATCTATGCAAAAAATCACGACAATCCACCATTCCGTTGAGGCGCAGAAAAAGGACAAACCAACAAACATACTTTCCCATTTATATATTAGTAAGAATATGAGAGAGTTATTTCAAAAGCATGGTAAGTACCAAGTCCACTTGAGTCTTATTATTCCTATTACTCACACCACTTTTGAATTAAACAATATGAACTATAGAAACAACAAAATAACTGATTTGTAAAGTAAGTACCACTATTAAAAATACTTACCTAAAGACATTTAAAAAAGAAAAATAATAAGTACTATATCAATTATAACAATAACTACCTTGGAATTAAAAGATTCGTACTAGATTTCCACTTGTACCGTAAACAGAAATCACAGCAGTTTCCAAATTTAATTTCTTTTTTCAAAATTTAATGGAACCAATATGTAGGTCGAGCCAAAAAGAGCTCCTTGATTGAACAATGATATTTTGTAGTAAAAAGGTTGTGCCGACCCCAAGTGAATGTGAGGAGAGTAAGACATCCGGAGCAGAAGCAATCCGGTCCGTCAGTAGGTACCAGCGACACTCGTTAGGTCGCTGCAAACAAATCTGATTACCTAACGATGTGGACAGACAGACGCGACTGCCGTACGCAAAGGGATTCTTTAGGGGACTATTTCGGCATTTGGGTATCTAATAATATGTGGAATGTAGAGCTATATTTTGTTAGAATACTTTGTGTGCTACAAATTCCCAAAAGTGAAGTGAGCAAGCATATTTTTTGTCAAACTAATACTAAAATAATAAAATTATTTTATTAAATACATCAAATTTCTCACTAAGTTGTTGATAATTGGATTAGTGGCATAAAATTGTCTCCGAAATGCAAAGGTTCCTTGTGCTCCACTGTTAAATTCTTATTTGTATGATACTCTCAAATACTGTACAATTATCTGATAAATATTAAGTGGTATTAGGCTAAATAGGCTAAATAGGGGCAATAAATATGTAATATGTCTGTACATATTAGACTAGACTCTTCGATACAAAAATACTCCTGAACAACATTTATGCACTTAAGAATTAACCCCCAGACTGCACTCAGTTTGCTTACAGACGACTCACGCCACGACTCGATATTGTTTGTTTGTAAACATGCACTCATGTTACGAATTCGTATAGTTTTTGAATCTGTGCTTCTGAAGAACTCCCTAAGCACCATGCAATGAGGACTTTCGACATTGCACAGAAATAGCTCACTTTATAGCAAGTGAATCTTTTGAAGTCAAACAGGTTTGCAAATATTTTCTACACATTTCGTAACAGAGTGATTAAGCCAATATACAGAATTCATAGGAACACATTGACATTTACCAATGAGTTAGTATGTTATAACTAAAATGGGTGTAAACATCGTAATGAAGTAGATGTTACTAAAAATAGCCTATTGACGTCTTTGAAATATTTTTCTATGTAAGCTGATGAATCTCATCTTGGAAAACGAAGTAGTGGACTGAAGACGTGAAGAAGACAGCGGAAATCCGTTGGATTCAGAGTATAGCTGATGGATATAAGCTGGTGAATGATTCTTTACAACAATTTAATTTTGTTTTAAAAATAAAGTGTTGACCAGTTATTACGCAAATAAATAAAATTAACAGATTTAAAATTTTAAACAATACACTGATACAGCTGTCTTTTCAGATTCACAGACCGATAACCACTAATACTACCCGCTCTTAACCCTAGGTTACTGTAACTGCACATTCGGTTAAAATATTCAATTCAAAGTATTGAATTGAAAGTATGTCACAGTTTAACCCTCAATTGTTCTGTTCAAAATTAGAACAATGGAACTGCGACATTGTATAAACTATTGAAATAGCATGTGCTAAATTATATAGAATTGGAACGATTTTAAAGCTAGTATTTTGAAAGGCGTTTCACGGGGTGGCTGTATTTTAACCGTTACCTGACGCAGCCCAATCAATCTACATTGTCCGGTAAATTTTTGTTTGACGAAAAATTTTGTCACGGGATGTGTGGCTTACGATTCGATGGCGAGGAAGATTAGATGGTGTCTTTCTCCATTCATTAATTTATCAATTAAGCAAAAGATAATAAATGTTGCTTTAATCATTATAATGTTCTAAAAGAAGATGACATTAGAATCTAGGTATAAGAATACGTCACGTACTATACGAAACTAAGCAAATGTTAGATGGGGTAAATGAAATTAAATATTCAATTGGTATACAGCTATATATTTGGGCAGAACTTCACCCTATATTGTACAAATTTCGAATGTGTCTTTACAAATGGCAATCCTAGCTTTTATACAAATCTTTAAAATATTCAAAAACGTATTTATTAACTATAAGTTGAATTAACAATACAAAAAGGTCTTTCAATAGTATAAAAAGATTTATCAAATACAATTTGGTATTATCCTAAGGAGTATTTAATCAATAAAATCAGCAATTGACTCAGCATAAAAATACAATGGCTTAACGGAATTGTGATTATTTTAATATTTGAGTTATGAGTTGATAGTTCATGATAAAAGTTTATTAAATATTCCAACATTATTTACGAAGTTAATACAGGCCATGAATAATATGCATTTTGGAAAATGATGTAAGAATGCCACCTAACACGTGGCACAGTTTGCACTCATAAAATGTTTTATTATTACAATTAAATAACGAATTCAAAATAATATGTTTATGAGTACATTTAAATATGATTAATGTATGTTTAATAATAATTACGTAAACAACGGATGTTAAGGATCAAATTCTATTGAGTCAACAACTTTATGGTAACAAAATGAAAAGTAGAATTATAGAAAGAAATTAATAATATGTAATCGAATCTAACTTACTCAAAACAATAATTGAAATAATCACGATCAATATGTAATCAATGATATTTAATTTATGATATGTAATTTAAGTCTATGGATTGTTTATGGACGTTGTAGCGATGTCACAGCCTCCTTGACGTTGACACTGACACTGCCGCTGCTTCTATCATCGCCCTTTGTTAACACAAAATACGCACAAATTTATTCAGAATTTGTGAAACTTTCAGAGCTCATTTAATATATTGTCGCTTTGCAATTTTATTAAAAAGTAATTAATATCTAATATATAAAATTTCCGTGTCACAATGTTTGTTGCAGTACTCCTCCGAAACGGCTTTACCGATTTTTACCAAATTTTATATGCGTATTCAGTAGGTCTGAGAATCGACTAACATCTATTTTTCATCCCCCTAAATGTTAAGGGTAGTCCATCCCAAATTTTTTTTTTTTAATTGTTAGATACATTTTTATTTTTGTATTTTTTTATGATACAACATTAGAAAATACATACAACCCTGAATTTTCAACCCTCTACGATCAACCAAAAATTATTTATATGGCAAAACAACGTTTGCCGGGTCAGCTGGTTATTATATATTATCTACCTAAACGTCTCTAGGCATCAATTTAACTTTAGTAACGTTTAAAACACCACCATGTATATAACAACAGATGCTGTATGACAGTGTCACGTGAGAGGTGACGTTAAACATGAAAACTCAATAAATTTTGCAGTGTTCACGTCTCGCCCGCGGCGGCCGGTCAGCTGCCAAAATACACACGCTTTATGAATCCAGTGGTGATAGCTCCACCACTACCACCACAACCCTTTCTTTGTCCCACTGTTGGGCACGGTTCTATTCTCAGAATGGGAGGGATTAGGCCTTAGTCCACCACGCTGGCCAAGTGCGGATTGGCAGACTTCACATGCCTTCGAGAACATTATGAACTCGCAGGCATGCAGGTTTCCTCACGATGTGTCCTTCACTGTTATAACAAGTCACATTAAATTTCTTAAATCGCATATAACTTAGAAAAGCCATTGGTGCGTGCCGCTGGGGTTAGAATCCAGACCGCTCGAGTGAGAGGTGAGTTCGATACCGCTTTGTGATAACTCAGTGGTTGACAATTTGAAGACACTCCAAGGGTCCGGTTTCTAAATGTATCTGATAGTTCACGTAATCTGTATCATACATACATAGATATTTTAAATACATACTTAAATATATAATATTAACATACAGTCACACAACAAACACAAGTGTTCGTCACACGAGTGTTTGTCCTGTGTGGGATTCGAACCCACGACCCCTGGCGCAACAGACAGGGTCACTACCGATTGCGCCAACGGGCCTGTCATAAAATCATCTAGATTGTGTCAAGATAACCAGTGGTTATATTGGCAAGTCCTTTTTTGATTTCTCTCACGTTAATGTAAGATTTGCTTCTCATAAGAGGTCTACGTCGAGTTGACTTCCAAAGGAATGAAATCAATTAACGTAAAGGTCAATTTCGCTGTCGCTGTCGCTGCGACCCATAGACGTCCCACTGCTGGGCACGGGTCTACCCCACAGACGCATCTGCGGGAGGTCTAGAGCATACTCCACCACGCTGCTCCAATGCGGATTGGTGGAGGGGTTAGTGGCCAACCCAGTGTCGAATGTTCTCAAGCCTCCCGAAGGTCTTCGACAAGGCTTGACGACTGTTTCCAGCATTGAAAACAACCGGGACCGACGGCTTTACGTGCCCTCCGAAGCACGGCAGCGTCCATGAATTTTTGCCACTAGCGGTCACCCATCCACAAACCGACCGCGCTCGTCGTTGCTTAACTCTTTCGATCACATTGAATCGAAGCGAGCCATTGGGCTATGGACGCTAAGGTAAATGTACTTTCGATCAACCATCGATTAAGGAGCAAGTTTTCCTTGATTTCGTTTGAATCACAACCTTTAAACTGGTCAACAGACCTTCGGCATTTCTCTCGCAAGATGCAAGCCTACGGCCGTAAAATTTATATTTCTAAGTGACGTTTACAATCTCGTCTAATTAGACAAGAGTGAGGTACAGCTATATATAAAAGGGAATTGTCAGTCTGTTTCAAATTAAAAAGCGATAACTTTGGTAGAGGGCGAGGAATTTTTTTAGTACTATGATTTACGAGATCGTTAACATTGCGGCCTCGGTGTTTGTTTAATCTGTAACAATGTATTCCGTGGCGGGAACCGGGAACTGATACGATACGGTATAAAATAGTATTAAGACGATAGACTGTACATGAGATAGTAAGTCAAAATATAAAAAGAACAAAACAACATTTGAGTGTCAATTAGGCGGGGCTGCAGTCTGTTACTTAAAAAACCGGTCAATTGCGAGTCGGACTCGCACACGACGGGTTTAGTATTTTAGTTGGCGATTTTTATGGTTACTTGTACGGGGACCCTTTTGGGTATGTAACCATGCATTCTCTGAAACGCTCAAGAGATAAACGACAGACGGACAGCGGAGCCATATTAATAGGGTTGCTTTTGTCACCTGTTGGGTACGCAAACTAAAAAATGAATACAGTCACAACTTACTTTCATTCTCAAATAATTGGTTTAAAAATGAAAGTATCACGGAAACTCATACAGACCGAAAGTGCTTCAAATGAATAATAACTTTAAAAAAACGTATAATGAAGAGACGTGTACGCAATAAGCCCTCACGTAAGTAAGTAGGAAGCAAACAGAGTGGGATAATGATGAGGTTAACAAAGCTTTTTGTGAAACAATGGGGTCTAAACGACACGGGTGAAGTCTGTAAGGGTTATTTATTTTGAAACATAATTCACGGTACTTTTAAACGAAACTCCGGTGATGTTAATTCAAAGGGTTAGGTGACGCGTGCCGCTCGGAATTGGGTGGGACGTTACAACATTTTTACACTTGTTTGAGTGTTTCAAAGCGTACGACGTATTTTTTTGCCACACATCGGAATTAAACTTTTTCAATGCCGAAAGGACATGAATATACCTAGACAAAATACACACACGTTGCACATGTTGAAATTCGACAAGGTGGACAGAAAATGGCGGGAAACCACTGGATTCAGAAAGCACATGATCGGTCGTATTACAGCTTGTGCTCTTTAGTGGACCTGAAAAGGCTATAAGGATGATATATTGTAAAAATGTTTTGTATGTATCGACAAAACGATCCAAATATTTTCAAAAAAGAGAATACCTAGAGTATTTGGATGATATAAAGGCATGGGACTGAATTAAACTCTGACAGGCTATCACTATGCTTCTGTATTAATTATACTAAAAATTGTAAGCAGGTGGCATATGGGGTGATTCTTGGCATACACGATTGGCTGTCTCGTGTCTGACTTAATCATGTCATGGTCATACTGTACATTTTTCTGTAAAAATTAATTTGAATTTTAAAAGAGTACCGAGAGTTTTTTCCTCCGGCTTTTTTCTCTCTCGGCCTACACTAGGGCATAGGATAAGAATATTGTAAATTCTTCCTAAAGCCGATGACCATATAGATAGTCTATCGTGACTTAGAGCTTAGCTTAGTGGTAGGTAATTATTGTAAATTTATCTTAAGGCAAGTTAGACACCTGTGTAGGATTAGCTATTCATTCAATAATCAATAGCTAATCCTTTGCCTTATATAGATCAGTTAGTAGTTTAAGTAGTTTTTAGTTAGGTACCTAGACTTTCGTTAAGCGTGTCTAATCACCTCATAGCGAAATAAATTATTTGACTTTGACTTGACTTTGACTTTGATTTAATTTTTAATGGGTATTTATCATCAATTGCGCATCAGTTTACAGCAATTTATTTGCTTTAAAACTAGGAAATGAGGGAGTACAACAGATACACGGCAGGTAGGTTCCATAGTAAAGAATAACTTGTGAAATACTTGGAACAGAAAGAAGTGTGTGAAGGTTTGAAGGACAAATTAATAGTACCGACTGAAGCGGTTGTTAGTTAAAGTTCTGAAGTTAAAGCGTGTTTAAGATAAGTTGGAGTCTGACTGGATAGTAGAGTACAACGAAAAAAGATTATGTGCATCCCTGCGAAGACAGATTGGAAGCCCATAAAATATCAGGCAAATGATACCTTCTTAATTGTAAAAAGTTACCGTATATTTTAAATATTTGAATTTTTAATTATAATTTATGACTGCATCAGATAAATAACAACATTATTATCATTATATTATTATTATAAGCTCCATCTTGGAACGCTAAAGTAATCATTTACAGCTGCATCAGATAAATAACTATCACATTAATATAATAAGCTCCATCAAAACACTGCTCTAATTAAATAAATAAAATAGCAATTTAAACAGCAAACAATTTTAATAGAACACGCTCATTCGTATTAACACATCATTATGGGCCCATTCACAGTCGGCTTAACCCAAACGACAATCAAAAGCCTAACGAATCAATTAAATATTTATCCGGTTCCAATTGGTATAAAAAATAACTATAAATTCAGTATACAGGTAGACTGGACTACAGGGCAGAGACGGAAACAAAAATTGCGGGCGTTTGTCAAAGTCCCCCACGGAAATGGTGCATAAATAAAGTCCAGTTAAAAAATATGTGTAGAGCCACTACCTCTGCAGTTCGGTAGATATTTTTTTATGGATAGGTGAAGGACATACATATAGAAATAGTAGTAGCATGGTAGTAGTAATATTAACAATACTATCAGAAATAGGCCGACTAGTTTCGATTTATTACGATGAGTGCCCGCCGCGAGCGCGTTCACTCCTGAAGAGCATCGTAATGATTGAAACTAGTCGGCCTATTTCTGACTTAAATCTCAAGTGAGTAGTAGCTAGCTAGTAACTTCACTATGAATATAGACACTCACGAATCGTTCAGTAATAAAATACTCTCAGAAAAGCATGTCAATCAATCAATCTAAACAAAAAAGGGTTAATAAAGTTATAGGTACTTTCTTCTGACGTTATCTCCGTCTTGTTTTGAATCCTTCTAATCTATCTACATGGATTCGAAGGTTTCAAGTTCAATTTTCAATTTTCAAGCTCCACTAGTTCTATGTTTTTTTTTAAATTCTTATTTCAAATCATAAATACCAAGCCAAGTAAAGCCACGATCAGACATCACTTATGAACAATCTGAAAACAAAATGCAAATAATGCAATTCGAATTCAGAAGTCTTGCCATTGCGATAACAAAATGCAACGTCACCGCGTCTCGCATGCGATTAGGCCGGGACTCACATCAGCAGACGTAGTTTGCTTCTCCGGGTCAGGTTTGTCGCATCTAGTAGATAACTATACATGAAATAGAATAGAATAGATTTAACTTTGACAAGACAGATGAGTTGTCAGCATTGAAAAAGGAACATGTCAGAAATACGAAAAACTAATTACAAAAATTAAGATTAACTAACAAAACTAGTATACAAGACACAATAAAAATACAATACCTACTACCTAATATATAAAATTTTAGTATTTATCATAAATAATTATCATTATTTATATTTCCTTTTGTTTATCGAGTATGAATCATTCTAATTCGTCCGGAATTATGTCATAAAAAGCAAAACCGAATACATTTTGTATAATATGGCCTGCAGTAGTTCCTTAGTATTTGTTCTCTGCATAAGACCAAGTGAGTAGTGGTCGAGCTTCGAGTGTAGATGAAATCATGGTAGGGGCTATGATCTATAGCACATTTTACAAAGTAAGCCATAAAATTGAACGTAAAAATGGCCGGTAATAACGTTGTCTGTCTATACGTTTCGTACGAGAGGTTATTTGAAAAATTGGTCTCGTTATTGCAGATACTTATCGTTTCGGAATTTATTCGATTATTGCGATTAGAGATTTCGGAAAAAATGTATATGCATTACTTACAATGTATTATAAAGTCAAAGTCAAGTCAAAGTCAAAAGTTTTTATTCAAAATTGAAACATATAGAATACTTTTTGAAAGTCAAAATATACATACATTAATAAAATCACACATATAAGAAAACATTAATTTTAGGATTAGATTTTCCTGCTATTGAGGAGCCAGAGACACATCGCCCCACGGATTGTCATCGATTAGGTAGTCCTTTATTTTGTAATAAGCCTTTCTGCATAGATGCTTTTTAATAACAACTTTGAATTTTTTTTCAGGAAGTTGTGTTACAACTTGCGGTATTTTGTTATAAAAGCGAACACAATTCCCTACAAACGATTGAGATATTTTACTTAATCTAAATCTTGGTAGTTTTAATTTATCCTTATTCCTAGTGTTAAAGTTGTGTAAGTCACTTTTGGTACTATACAAATGTCTGTTTTCCTAAGGTACATTATATTTTCATAAATATATTGTGAAGGTACAGTCAAGATGTCAATGGACTTAAACAGTTCTCTCAATGACTCACGACACCGAAGATTATAGATAGCCCTTACTGCTCTTTTCTGTAGAATAAAAATAGCATCTATGTTGGCTGCATTGCCCCACAGTAGAATGCCATATGACATAATACTATGAAAATAGCTGAAGTAAACGAGTCTGGCAGTAGGTATATCTGCAAGTTGTCTAATTTTCTTAACAGCGTAGGCAGCGGCACTAAGTTTGTTAGACAAGGCAAAGATATGTGGGCCCCATTGAAGCTTAGAGTCGATGGTAATTCCAAGGAAAACTGCTTTGTCGACAAACTGCAACGGTTCATTACTCAAGGTGACATTCATCAATTGATTCTTGACATTGGGCAAAGTAAATCTAACACAATTAGTTTTCTTTGCATTAAGAACTAAATTATTAGCACAAAACCATTTATCTATGGTTTTGAGGACAGCATTAATATTATCGTCACCTTGACAATTTCGTTTTATTTTAAAAATTAACGAAGTGTCATCAGCAAACAATACAATTTTAGATCGGGATTCTATTGCAAAGGGCAAGTCATTAATATAAACTAAAAATAAAAATGGGCCCAGAATAGAACCTTGAGGAACGCCAATATTCACACATGACCCCGAGGATTGAACCTCATTAATTTGAACACGTTGAATTCTGTTATCTAAATACGAGCTAATTAAGTCTAGAGATTTACCTTTAATACCATAGTAATCTAGTTTAAACAGTAAAGTTTTATGCTCTACACAGTCAAACGCTTTAGACAGGTCACAAAATATTCCTACGGCATCATGTTCATCCTCCCAAGCATTAAAAATATTTATCAACAAATCTACACCCGCATCGACCGTCGAACGACCTTTTCTGAAACCAAATTGCTTAGGATGAAGAATATTGTTAGTGTCAAAGTGTGCGAGCAATTGGTTAAGAATTAATTTTTCAAAAATTTTACTTAGTACTGGTAGAATTGAAATCGGTCTATAGTTTGTAGGGTTTTTCCTATCACCGTTCTTATATAAAGGAACTAGTGGTCCGCCCCGGCTTCGCACGGGTATTTTATATAAAAATCAAAATTATAATACACACACATAAACCCTATTTGCGTCAGGTTACTAAAAAAATAAAAATTTAACACGACTTTATTTTACTTAAATAGATTATAACAATAGTTTCGTTTACGCCTAGTAATATTATATAGCCTATGTCACTCAGTGAAGATGCAGCTTTCTAATGGTGAAAGAATTTTTGAAATCGGTCTAGTAGTTTTGGCAGCGCACGCCAGAATAGCTCGCAGATGGTAGATTTTTTCCTACTTACCTACTTGACACTTATCGTCATATTTTGGACAATTCACACAATATCTTTATAAATTTGAGCCTGTGTGTTATTCTGATGTATAAGCTATATATTATTGTAAAGTTTCATTAAAATCCATTCAGTACTTTTTACGTGAAAAAGTAACACACATCCATCCATACATACATACATACATACATACATACTTACAAACTTTCCCCTTTATAATATTAGTAGGATAGGATTAGTAAGGATTATACCTTATCAACAGCCTAAAATTTAAGTTTTATGCTTCTAGTTCTGAAAATGACAATACTTTCATACAACCTTTCATCTCCCTTTTCAACCCATTACAACACTTTTTTCCAATTAAAAAGTGTCTATGTCCTTTGTCAGGCTCTAGAGTCTAGAGTCTAGACTGTGTACCAAATTTCATTTAGATCGGTTCAGTAGTTTTGGCGTGAAAGCGAAACAGACAGACAGACAGACAGACATTTCAAAACCAAACATCCAAATTTTAATCATTCAAAGACCAAATATTTATTATCTACATAAACTGTAAATGTAGTCCAAAAAAAATTCAAGATAAAAAAATGGTTGTTGTACCTCACTCGACATAGGTATAGTGTGTCGCGGACTTTTTTATAGATATTTATAAGATCTACAATTAATTAGAACATTTTATGGTTCTATCTTTTATAGTTTAGGCAGCGTACGCAAAATAAGTAACTTTTCTGGTTGATTTTTTACACCCTGTGTCCGAAAAACCCAAATATCTTACGGAACCCTATTTTTTTCCAAAATAAAATTTAGCCTATTTCACCCGGGGATAGTGTAGCTTTCCAACAGTGAAAGAATTTTTCAAATCGGTTCAGTAGTTTTGAAGCCTATTCGATGCAAACAAACAAACAAACAATCAAATCTTTCCTCTTTATAATATTAGTATAGATAACTTTACTTTCCTTCATAAGATCAGGGAAACAACCCTGATCTATGCATGAGTTGAAAATTTGGGCTAAACAGGGTGCCAGTGTCTTTATAATCGCGCTGCAAACTTTCACCGACATGCCCCACAAATCTTCAGTAGGTATTTTTAATATTTATATCTCTAAAAACTTTAATAATGTCTAGATTAGAAACGTATTTGAACTTAAATGTAGAATTAAGTGTCGTTACATTTGATTTAAGGTAATTAGATGCAAGAGTAGGGGATGAATTTAGGTGCTGGGTTGTTATAAGAAAGGAGATTCAAATAAAATATCCTTTCTGTTGAACACTACTGTTGACGCATAAATTAATAGACTAGATTAATATAATAGAATTTACGCTCGGTGCAAATTATCTCACGCTCCACTAGGTACCAATACTCAGCAAACATAATTGTAACATTTTAGAAAGATTAACTACTTACTTTCTTGTCGAGTTCTTCAGAGTATCATTAACCTTGTAAACAATGCAATAAACGTTCACTAAGTATCACTTTACTAATGAAACATAATCGAATTTGCGAAATAGTATTGACAGACAAATTGATTCAAAAATAGCAGAAATACTTCTTTTTTTATTTGGGTTTTTATATTTAAACGAACCATTTTAGAGTGTTAACTGATAAACTTATTGCAATTATAAAAAACGTGGACTACCCCACAGCGATGCAACAACAACATGTTGGGGCGTAAAGTGCAAAGTGAGGTAGATGCACAAAAATAAAGTGAAAAGTGAGTAAAGCCCACTTAGCGTTTCACGCCTCATTCGCGCCCTCGCGGCCTCGCCTGTTTCGTTGTGCTTTCATTTGGAGTTTTACATTCAAAGACCTCATCGCTGATTCACGACCCTTTGGACTCGGGTTCGATGCTTAGCTGATATAGAAATGTTATAACAACATCATTCTTTCCACGAATCTATCTATATATATAAAAGGAGAAGGTGACTGACTGACTGACATATCAACGCAGGGCCTAAACTATAAGGGTTAGAGACTTGAAATTTTGCACAGGGGTTCCTTTTATAACGTAGGGGAGCACTAAGAAAGGATTTTTAAAAATTCGCCCCCTAAGGGGGTAAAACGGGGGTGCAAAGTTAGTATGAAACTTTGCCGTTTTTAAAGTCAAGTGGGCAACCCGAACGCGGGCAGACGTCGTTAATGGGTCTAATTCTACGCGAGCGAAGCTGCGGGCGTCCACTAGTGTTTTCATATACTTCGACTTCTTAATTGTTACACTACTTGTAACCGTCCTATTAATAACTATCGTAGTGAAATTTTTCCTAATTGTTACACCACTTGTAACCGTCCTATTAATAACTATCGTAGTGAAATTTTTCCTCTCACTCGAAAGGGCCCTGATTCGAATTCCAAGAGTTCCAAATTCCGAGTATAACACTTCAGTAGACTGATTAGTCTATTGTTAGTTAGTATACTGTTTTAAGTTCGCATTTTCTGTGGGTCAGTCAAGATACCTCAATCCCCGTGGCAGTGAGCGCTTCATACGCATAACAACCGGTTCAAGGTTCGCCTGTCCGTCGCGTCGGTATGAACAAATGAAGTTTTGCTTGACTGATTTATATGCGGCTGGCACGGTTCGGCGACATGCGCGGTAAATTAATTTGCTCGTACCGACATGTATACGGTCTTGTCTGTATGTCTGTTTGGGTATGTCAGTGGTCAAGTAGTTCAGCCTTGAATACCAGGAGTCCATATTTCAGGAGCACATAGGCACTCGGTGGTCTATGGTCCGAGCTCGCCTTATGCCAAGCAGGGCGTATAAAAGCGTGCAAGACTCTGAACACTTGCAAAAGAGCATTGTCCTTTATCATTGTTCATAGATCTTGGTGCATTTCTATACTTATATTATTTAAAGGAAAGATTAGTTTGTAATTTGTAATATTTCACACAAAAACTACTGGACCGATTTCAAAAATTCTTTCACAATTAGAAAGCTGCATCTTCACTGAGTGACATAGGCTATATAATATTAGAAACTAGGTGTAAACGAAACTATTGTTGTCTAATTCCACGCGAGCGAAGCTGCGGGCGTCCACTAATAGTATAATAATTTATAATTTACTTTTGAAAAGGCCCAAGCACATTTTACTTAGAATTCGCACCCGAGCCGAGTCAGAACAGTTATCTCACAATATTTAATTGTCAAGAAATAAAATTCTCCAGTTAGAGAGCGTTAAACATTCTTCAATAGATAGCTCCGAATGTAACATTTCGCGTTAACGTCTCCCATCTGTCGGTCCGGCGTTATGGCGTTAATAACAATAAATGTTACAGTAAGTTACAAGACGCGTTCCGGTTATTGTTATTGTTGCTCCAGACTTTCCGAAGCGATTAACATAACAATTCATAACAATCGTTATAAGTGAACGAGATGACTTTTATTTGTTCTCTGGATCGAACCGAATCATGTCACTAAACTGGTCCATTAATGTCTCTCTGTCGAGGAGTTCTGGGTTCAACTCCAAGGGACACAAAGCAATGATTTTTGTAAGTTTCGTATGTTTTAATCAAATCTCACCTTCTGTTACGGCGAAAGAACGTTACGAAAAACATTTTGCATTTTCTGATTTTGTTTGAAAGTGACATGAAAACAGGTTTAATGGGATTTTTTATTTTATTAATATTTGGGAAACATTACATTAAAAATTTTTCTCTCCCCAGTGCTGCTGCTCCAAGACATGCTTTCTTTTTGTTAGTAAAAAAATGTATGTTCTTTTTTTTTCATTTCTCTTTTTAGCAATACATATATGTTCTTTGCTATGAATTAATTTTGTAATATTGTAGCATTAAGAACTCTATTTCTATAAATACGAAGATCATCCTTACCAAAACAATCCACCCGATTGATATCAACACGAACATTCTAGAACGGCGGGCGCCGACCCTAACTCCGCGCAATAGATTTCTAAAATTACTTTGAAAACTCACTCCAGACACTGTTTTCATTTAATTAGGACTAGAGCACGACCTTATCTGGGACTATTTTTCCAGTCGGTCGCCTGCGGTTGGAACAATGCCCTCAGCCCGTGCGATGATTCGATAAGCACTCTTTTATTTGTATAGATTTTTGTTTAAACTCAGTCTTATGTGAAACAAAATAAAAATAAGAGGCGGACTCGGTCCAATCGGTATAAGATCAGTTTGCTGCAGTTGTTAAAATTTAAAACCGACCAAGTGCGAGTCGGACTCGCGCACTAAGGGTTCCGTACCATTATCTATAAAAACGGCAAAATGTATGGAAGGGTTTAAGGGGGTTAAATATTTATTTATTTCTATTTTTTTAGTATTTGTTGTTATAGCGGCAACAGAAATATATCATCTGTGAAAATTTCAACTTTCTAACTATCACGGGGTTCATGAGATACAGACTGGTGTCAGACGGACACCGGAGCCATAATAATAGCAGTTCAGGTATCATTTGGAAAAGCCGTCGGTAAGAGTAGGAGTAAGAGTCGAACTGTCCTGCCAAGAGAAACGATGGACAGTACCTACATACGCCTGCAGAACGTTGTAAATATATTCAAAGAGATGAACTATCCATATCCTATACCATCTCTTCCGTGACGTGCAAATAACAGACTTCATGCTAAAAATGGAAGGCTAAGGTGGGACTATCAGAGATAGTGGAATTCTATTTAAACCTGTAAATCGTCGGTTGCCCATGGATCCTGGTTTCCTTCAGATACTTTTCAAACAGAATCAGAAAAATGCCTCGAGTTCCTTCCAAGTTATAGCTGATGATATTTTAATTGCCTTCAACGCACATAAATTAGAAAGGAACCTATAAACTGAACCGTAGTTTTTTCCATGTATTGTTTGTACCCTGTGTTCTGTACAACTATCATCTTAACATTTAACTAGATATTTGAAATTTATCAAGTTCAAACAGCTATAGAGAACCTTTGTCTTCTCTAAATTAACTAATACATCGTCTAAATTGAATTCTTTTGTCTGGCACCATAGTATTATCTACCATCTCACGCGCACAAAATAGCACTTTGATAAAGTTTAAAAGTGTAGAATAAAGTTCAAAAAGCTGTTTAAGAAAAGTATCTGATTTAAAGATAATATTATATTAAGGTTGCTTTATCGTAGACAAGATGACTCGGTGAACTTCGTACTACCTACAGTCAGTGATTTATCAAGTAAAAAGCAGATAATATTTTACCTCCATACTATTCAGACTGAGACTGAGAGAGATAGTCCTGTTAGTAAAGGATGTTGTTTAATAAAAAACATTTGTTGGTCAATTTGTGAACACCCGAGTAGGGACTGTTAGTGACAAAGTCCTTTTAAATAGTTGTATCAACATTACATTTATAATTTCATTTAAAAACAAAAATCTTCGTAATAATTCTTTCAGAGTCACGCCAGACGACTCACACACTAGGATTCCATGAAGCCGAACTAGCCGAAACAACACAATCAAAAACCCGACATCCAAGTTGAAAGATTTGTCTCACAAACATTTCTGAGCCGGCCAGTAAAATGATAATAACTTCCCACATTGTTGGTCAATGCACATAAATTCTGTGATGTTTACAAAGCACTAATAAAACAGCTATAAATTACCAAATCATGTTGTAGAACAATAAATCTAGGCATTTACTATATATCCCGATTGCTCTAAATCATTCCTTCATCGAAATCTTAACTTTACATGATATGTGTGATCGTTCCGGAAAATGCCATAACCGTTGTACTTTTCTGCGACCGTTTAAGATCTTCATAGAACAAATAAGCGGCGCTTTGCTTTTAATATGTCGTAAACTGGAACTACTAGAAACTTACTACTGCAAGGACTCCTCTATTTCGTTAAACATAAAGTTGAAAATTTACATTTTCGCATGCAATAGTCTCGCTGCACTTGTAGAGTTGACAATTTTACATTTGCGGCCTACATCAATTTAGATTCGGTTTTATGTTAAGGCTGTTAAGATGATTTTTGCTTGCAGGGTAGGTTAATCGTGGGCGCTTGTAATTTGGCTTTCTGGAGACAAGTCCTGAGTGCATAGACGTCCTTCCAGCGAGCTTTATGTCCATACGAAACGACACCGAATAGCTTCTTATCGCTTCGCTGTAAAATGTTTTCGTAGTAGGTACCCCGTCCGCAGTTACGAGGGAAAAACGTACATTGTTTTACAATACTCGAGAACAGTTCGCTCCAGGCATTGTGGTCTAGCCAAGACAAGAGTGAAGTGTCTTATGTACCACTAGTGGGCGCCCGCAGCTTCGCTCGCGTGGATTTAGACATTCATTAACTTCAAAAACGGCAGTTTCATACTAACTTTGCACCCCCGTTTTACCCCCTTAGGGGGTGAATTTTCAAAAATCCTTTCTTAGTTCTTAGTTCCAAAATTTCAAGTTTCTAGCCCTTATAGTTTAGGCCCTGCGTTGATATGTCAGTCAGTCAGTCAGTCAGTCACCTTCTCCTTTTATATATATAGATTAATGGATGTGTTGGGCTAGCAAATGAAAATGGAAGAGTGGAACTTATGAGGCCAGAATAATCTCATTTTAAGATGTTCTTTCATTCTCTATGTTCTCTCGTTATCTTTTTATATGCAACGCAATTTAATATATTAAAATTAATTTCTTAATTAAACAAACACAACAGAGAATATTTCTATATCGTTGTATTATAGAACATGCATATTATTTATCTAATCAATACGTAAAAATGCAAATGTGTGGTTAGCTTTTAAGAATCTGCTATCGTCATTTCTAAATCCAATTAATGTATTGCCATATTAAGAAAAACAAGAAGAAACGAAATCTATAAGTAACTTACTCAAAATAATAAGTAATTACCTCACACCCTTTTTACTTCTCATCTGATATTCTGTTTCAGTAGAAAAGTTGTCCCTTCCCCTTGCACGTTCCCTTACCTGAAAGAGGAAACAAAAATTGAATAATTAGATACAGGGAACTCGTGTTAATTGGGTCAGTGGGCTTAGGAGCCTATATTTTAATTAGCAAAATATTAAATTTTCCATGTGACAACGCTTTATGGCTTTCATATGCAAATGGGATGACGCCCCATCGCTCCAATCTTTCCATGGATTTGTTTCAGTAACAATTTGATTTTGATTTTAAGTATGTTACTTATATAGGATGTATAATAGTTTCAAATTGAACACACATTGATGGCACAAAAACCTCATCATAATGATTAGTAAACCAAAAAGCCAGGATTATGTAAGTAGTATTTATTTTATTTATTTTTCTTAAAACGCACGTACTTAACTCTGAAAATTTTAATTGATGCGTGAGCTGGTACTTGTACTACGAGTAATAGCTTTTTTTTCTACTGTATGATGTGTTATAAAACACTTCTGTCATAGGCTTCATGCTGCATAGTCGTTGTTACAATATAATATCCATAAAATAAGAAAAAGGTTGAAACACACCAACGAGCTTACACTCTAGTTCAGCTGAAACATCTCTCACGCCTCTCTTTATTTACCGGCCCCACACCTAGTTTTCAATTGGGCACTTTAAAATATTTTTCTCCGAGCGATGGCAAAAGTTTGAAGTTCAAAGTTTCGCCACGAAGTACAAACAAGATGAGCCCGTAACCCATTTGCGGCGCTAAAACAATGGCCGTTGAGGTTAATGTCGCACTGTCCCGCTTGAGTGAAAGCCCTACTATTAGTTTAATGTATGTTTTTGTGAGAAACACAAACTCGAACATTTTATTAAATTATTTATTTATTTCCAAGCTTAACACAACATTACAGGCTTCCCTAATTCGTTAGACTAAACATAATAAGTGTTAAATTCGAATTCTTATTTGAAGGACAATCTGCCTATCTTATACTCATTGCTCCTCATAGAAGCAGCCATTTTAGTCATTTACAAGCTTTCATAATTGCAATATTATTATTAGCTACTAGGTTTTTCCCGCAGCATCGCCCGGAAAAATTGAACAAATAAACAAGTATCGACACCTGTTTTCATATTTAAGATATGCCACAGATTTTATTTTAAATTTAAAATAAATATAAAATAAAATAAAAAATTTAACGAAAGTACGGTATAAAGTAGCACCACGTTTCAGAATCAGTGTCAGCACCATCTATTGATTCTGTACCAAACAATATGAGTTGTATTTAATGGCGCTAACCTAAAAAAATGTTTGTTAAATACTAAAATAAACAATAAACATTTTTTTAATCAAAATAACTAAAACATTAGTACCTAATAACAAAATACTATGCATAATGACTTTAGTCTTAGTTTTTAGTAAATTATTATATCCCAAATTAAAAGAAGGATAAACCGACAAGCAGCACTCCTAGCTGTAAGGATTTTATAATCATTGTTTTGTTTGTTCGTTCGACTGTAAATCGAGAACCTGAAGTAGCTACCGGACGTTCCAAGCAATGTGCACTCTGCTAAGCGAGAATGAAATGAAAGTTTTGTTCGCGTTTCGTTTATGTCGCTCCAGTTCAGTTCAGTGTTGGCGTTCCATTGATTTATTGTTTTTACCAGCCGTTTGTTTGGAAATTTTCCTTTGAACTCCAATCGATGGCACGCATTGCCATGTCGAGTCGACGCGTTAAGTGCATGTTTGCTTATAATTTTGTACAGGCGTGAAAGTTTGGGATGTGAGGAGCAAAACATGGGGTTCTTCACAAAAAGGCGCAAAGAGAGCTCGCCGAAGAGCCTACCATGTTCACTTTGTTTATAGACAGTAGAGGCCACTTAAAAGAAGGCCGTGTCTTTTCTGTTTTTTTGTTAGGCTTTGCTAGACTAATTACTCGAATAGGTACAATAAATAAAAACAGCCACATATTTAAAAAGAAAACCCCGACCAATGTAAACTAGCAGAAGACTTAAAACATTTTTCATAGCATTGTATTATCTAAAGTTATTAATAAACTTTGATACGTTTCAATTTAAATGATAATTGATTTGTCAATCAATATAAACGATTATCACTGCCTTTTCTTCAGGTCAGTCTGCAGTTCTGATTCCTTTAGTTAGAAGCTCTTTATATCTCACAATCGATCCATCTAATAGATCATACTAATCAACCTATCGGTATATACTTGTACTGTAAGCCTAACATATATCAATACTGCGTAATTGTACTGTCGCACGCACAAAGGTAACGCCACTAAATCATTGTATGCATGGCCTGTATTGATGGTAACAAATCATTGCATTTACACCATGATAATTTATATCTCCATAGGGATCTTTGATACGTATTCAAATCCAATATAATGGTTCGCCGCCAATGATTAGACTTTGAAATATTGTTGTCGCTGATGTTATAAAATGAGGATGGATGTATGCATGTAAAGTGAGTGGTTGCAATTAAATTATAACTATAGATGTCTATAAATACTAGTCTTATCTAATCTGTTGGTCAGTTGTATAATGGAGGTTGTTAATAATTACTTTATTGCAGGGCTTTGGAGCAGTCGATCAAGGGTGGTATTGCTGTGCCATATCACAACTCATTCAAATGTCTCAAAAGGGACTCTTTGTGTTGGACCTGTGTCCTCATGCAAGCCTTCCAAATTACCGGGTCGACATTCGGACCCGTGTAGTTAAAAGTGATCACGTAATAATAATAATGTTGCATACAAAGCTGTTAGTGAGTTAGTGGATTAAGTAGATCTTGTTGATGCAGTTAATACTGTATGGGCTGATAAAAAAGTTTTAAGTAGGTATTACATTAAAATTACATTCTAAAAGTTTTTTTTAAGTACGTCTGAGTAGACTGTAAAATAGGACTAAAAAACTTCTCATAGGTATAGGTAAACACAAAAATACTTCCTCTTCCAACTTTACACCGACCTAGGAGAGCCATAAACAATGTGTAAAAAATCTCCAACGCTAATGAGAGGAAGCTCCCAAAAGCAAAATAAAGCATAAGCCGACGATAAGCATAATCTTCCTCGAATACATCATCCGTGGATTGTAAATGGCATTTCGCTTCCGATAATCTATAAATAAGGCCAATTTATCTTCCACTTAAAATATGTAAGAGTTTATCCCGAACCCGCGTTTGGAACTGACATCATAACAAAATGGCTCAGCCTCCTACACCATCGTAACGTGACCTTTCTATAGCTAAGTAACTCTTCGAAAATAAAGGATTTCAAGCAACGTGAAAGGTCCGTTCGGATTGGTAGTTAATGTTGCCATAAATAGTCCAGGATATATGGACGAAGAAATGATTTCTGACATAAAACTCGTGGCGCTCCTTAAGGCCTTGACTTAGGGATTTAATTTGAATGAAACATTACTTTTGGGGGTTTAACAGTGGTAGTGGTTACGGTGGCTTTTAAATAGACGTTGAAAGAAGTCGACAGACAGCTATCAAGGCGTTCTAATAGGCGTAGCGTACGCCAGAAATAATTTACAAATTGCCTTGTTGGTGAGACTGATTCGAGTTGCGTTCGTGTACACGTGGTAGTCGCTTTTTGGATTATTTTAGGCTGCCTTTGTGAGACTGTTTAGGAATCTCGTGATGATTTGTATGACAGAGCCGATCCTTCATTTTAATTGGGAATGTTAGTCAAAATGTTGTGTTCCTATATTAGAGAACTTCAAATGAAATATTTGATGAAAAGGGGTAGAAAATTAAGCTAGCTAAACATTTTTTTTCTCTTTTAAAAAAAGATTCATCACTATTTAATGCTTGGCTGGGATTGAAACCTGGGACCGTTGGCGCAATCGGTAGTGATCCTGCTTGTTACGCCAGGGATCGTGGGTTCGAATCCCACTCAGGACAAACATTCGTGTGACGAACACTATTGTGTTTGTTCTGTGTCTTGATGTTAATATTATCTATTTAAGTATGTATTTAAAAATATCTATGTATGTTTATCAGTCTCTGACACATAGTACCGGCTCGCGCCTAATATGGGGTCATGTGTGAGAATGTCCATTATATTTATTATTGTTATTAATATATGTGTTTCGGGTATTAACGTGACAGACAGACTAAAATCCACATACCTACCAAACATAGAGCTATTACTACGATAATATGGCATAAAGGTACATTCGGCAACAGATATTTAATAACGGCTCGCTACGTCTGTCTGTCTGTCAGGCAGATGATATTGCGCCGCCTGTCCCGGCTAAAACAATAAAGAGAAATGCCTCGCGTGCCATAAATTCATAATCTTTGTACTGTATAAGTTGTGATACATACTGGTTCGAAAAGTAGCGAACGGACTCGTCATAATATATGTACTTGAATCGATAGTGGTATTTAAGTGAAAGTAGATATAGATAGATAGATTGATAGATACTTGTTAGGCTGTGGTAAAATCTTAAATTAATAGCATCTACCTATATCTATAGTTTCTACTTTAGAAGATAAATCAGCTGTTCTCATAAATGTTACGAAAAACTTCCGACCATCGGGTCAGCATGTATAACCCCTTCGTAATATAGATATATATTTAGTAGAGACAGCCCCTGGTACATTTTTAGATGAGATCTATTACATGCTGAAGTTGCTGCATGTACATGCTGAATTTCAATCAATTCAATCATTATGTAGATATATATTTACGTAAGTATGTGTGTTTGTGTTGCTTAACTCTTTCGATCACATTGAATAGACTCGAGCCATTGGGCTATGGACGCTACCGACAAGGCTTAACGACTGTTTCCACCATTGAAAACAACCGGGACCGACGGCTTTAAGTACCCTCCGAAGCACGGTAGCGTCCATGAAATTTTGCCACTAACGGTCACCCATTCACAAACCGACCGTGCCCTTCGTTGCTTAACTCTTTCGATCACATAGAATCGACGCGAGCCATTGGGCTATGGACGCTAAATATGAATATGGACTATGGACGTTTCCATAATACCAATTTGTAATTTTTTATTCTCGTAGCAAAAATATGGTGATTTTTATCCTTGATCTAGCATTAATATTAGGACTCTACCTTGTACCATCAAATCCGTATGACTGTAGCGAAAACTTTTAACGTGTGATTCAGCCTGAATGGGATTTGCATGTATTTGCATAATTCAACAGTTTTCTGAAACTCCAGATTCCGTCGGGCAGTTTGCCGCCATCCTGCGCCTTGTTAACACACTGACAACGAAATATGAATAAACATGAATTGGTATCTCACGGGTATTCAACAAAAATCTGTTAAAGGTGTTGTATAATGATTGAGTATTTACTTTGTAGTATCTTTAGTATTTTTATTAGTCAGTGCATTATTGAACCACCATAATAAAAGTAGGTAGTTCCTTCTCCATTCATTGAAAATATTTCATTACAAAAAGTAGGTATTTAATAAAATATCAAAATTAGAGTATATAAAAATGCAAACTATACCTAAGCTGTATTACTTTTCCTACCTAAACTAACTAAGAGGAACTGGAACCCATAGTGTCCCACTGCTGGCCTGCTGGGCACAGGTCTCTGCCCATATAAATCTATGGAGGTCTAGAGCATACTCGATAACACACGAAAGATACTCGTAACTAGCTATACCGTCCATAGCCCAATGGCTCGAGTCGATTCAATGTGATCGAAAGAGTTAAGCAACGACGGGCGCGGTCGGTTTGTGGATTTCATGGACGCTACCGTGCTTCGGAGGGCACGTAAAGCCGTCGGTCCCGGTTGTTTTCAATGTTGGAAACAGTCGTTAAGCCTTGTCGAAGACCTTCGGGTGGCTTGAGAACATTCGACACTGGGTTGGCCACTAACCCCTCCACCAATCCGCATTGGAGCAGCGCGGTGGAGTATGCTCTAGACCTCCCGCAGATGCGTCTGTGGGGGAGATCCGTGCCCAGTAGTGGGACGTATATGGGTCGCAGCGAACTAGCTATACCTAAGATAATAAGCAACAACGCTTTTTGAAGACGAGCGCCATCTATGATTTAGCTCAAGAAACAGAACGCGCTCGGTTATGGCAGTTCCCACGGGAACTGAGTGGTTCCTGCTCAGTTTTCATAGATGGCGGTGAATTCCACTAATACAATTTTGTTGTTTGTTACTTGTTTTATGAATGTGAATTGTATGAAACATAATTGTACTCTAATACTAACTTTGTTGCATACTTAATATACTTATAGCGCGGTACTAGCCTTGTGTCTGAAACTTAGCCTCTCTCGAGAGAGGTTCCGGATTCAAATCAAAGCAGCACGCACCAATGACTTTTCAAGTAAGTAAAAAATTAAATTATCACGTGCTCTATGTATTTTATCCTACATCACCATTGATCTAAATACTTAAGGATCTATTTCTTACATGATATTTATTTTCATGCCTGAGATTTATCTCTATGTTTTTGATGGTATGCGCTATCGGCAATCCGCACTCAGCCAGCGTGGTGGATTAAGGCCTTACGCCTCCCCCCGCGCGCCCAACAGTGGGACAACCTATGGGCGGTGGCAACAGAAATCTCAGCCTCTCCTTTTTATCATATCGTTGAACTATTATGTATACTGGTGATAGCGATAAGAACAATTTATATAGCTTATGTTACTGACTTTCTGTTGTTAAACACAATTAGTATCATATTTTGCTTCTTTTCTTTCTCTATTATAATATACGATGGAAGTTTTTATTAGGTAGTGTAGGTTTTCTATAAACAACGGTCGATGTAAAAGCCACTGGATACAATATGAGGTGAAAGTAGTAAATTAATGTTTTGAAACATTTTTTCGGTAGATTTCCTAAAGGTTTATGGCGCGAAAAATGTTTCGGGGAAAATGGGTCAGGTCCATGAAAAAACAAGTTTACTAACAGATAAAACAGCGGATACGCTTACAGCGTGTCAAATTAACTGATCGACAATGTTTGGCAAGATGTTACGGTGGAGCTTCTTTCCACCACCACAATCCTTTCCTTGCCCCACTGCTGGGCACGGGCCCTCGCGAAATGGGGATAGGCTATAAAATAGTTTCGTTTTCACCTAGTAATATTGAATAGACTATTTCACTCGGTGAAGATGCAGCTTTCTAATGGTGAAAGAATTTTTGAAATCGGTCCAGTAGTTTTTGTGTGAAAACATTACAAACAAATGTTTCCTCTTTATAATATCATACATAATAATATATAAAAGGAGAAGCTGACTGACTGACTGACATATCAACGCAGGGCCTAAACTATAAGGGTTAGAAACTTGAAATTTTGCACAGGGGTTCCTTTTATAACGTAGGGGAGCACTAAGAAAGAATTTTTGAAAATTCACTCCCTCAGGGAGTAAAACGGGGTAGCAAAGTTGCCGTTAATGGGTCTAATCCTACGCGAGCGAAGCTGCGGGCGTCCACTAGTTAGTATAGATAATAGGTACCTAAGTAAGATGACCACAAAGTACCTGAGCATATAATTTTTTAACATTCGCTGTGCGAGAATCCTAATCGTATTTCAATAAACAATCATATAACTGGCAATTTATTCCAGTGCAGGCTCGGCTCTCGGCGTCTTTTGAAATAGCCACGAGCAGATAACAAAGGCGGGAACGGACCAAATTCACCAGGGATTGCTTTGTGCGGTACATAATAAGATCATTTGCCGATGTTTCCGGTTTCGCCGATATTTTCTTCATATTTTTCTTAATCATTAACTATCAAAGGCGGCTTTGATAGCACCTTTTCTTTCTTTAAATCAAAACTATCGCGAGTACCTACGAGTTAAGTCGGGACGTGTATAGAAAAAAACTAGTGGACGCGCGCAGCTTCGCTCGCATGGAATTAGACATAACAATAGATTCTTCTTATCGCGTTAACTTTAGATCCACAAATTTGTACTGAATCCGTAAATGTGTTATCCCCTATGTTTTTTTTACCCCCTTAAGGGTAGGTAACGTTTTTACAAACTATATGCCATATTTGTTTATATCTAATCAACAGCCTAAAATATTAATTTTATGTTTCTAGTTCTGAAAATGACAATACTTTCATACAACCTTTCATCCCCCTTTTCAACCCTTTACAACACTTTTTACCAGTTAAAAGTAGCCTATGTTTTTTTCAGGCTCTAGACTATCTGTGTACCAAATTTCGTTTAAATCGGTTCAGTAGTTATGGCGTGAAAGCGAGACAGACAGAGTTACTTTCGCATTTATAATATTAGTATGGAAGTATGGATTGTTTGATTGTATAAAAACCTGAGCGTCACGTGCCAACTTTGTAACTGTTCGCGCGCCAAATACTGAAGAACGAAAATTCACTTCAGCATCTATTGTTCTGTACGTATAAATATGTGTCCCACTCATTTCTTTCCGCCCGTGACAACTGTGACAGAAGAATCTCGTTCAAGGTCACATGATCAATACTACTAGTTTTATAAATATTCGACTTCCAACTGCTCGCGTCGATGTAGCGTCCATAGCCCAATGGCTCACGTCGATTCAATGTGATCGACAGAGTTAAGCAACGACGGGCGCGGTCGGTTTGTGGATGGGTGACCGTTGGTGGCAAAATTTCATGGATGGTACCGTGCTTCGGAGGGCACGTTAAGCCGTCGATCCCAGTGGTTTTCCTTGTTGAAGACCTTCGGGTGGCTCCAGACCCCTCCACCAATCCGCATTGGAGCAGCGTGGTGGAGTATGCTCTAGACTTCCCGCAGCTGAGTCTGTGGGAGAGACACGTGCCCAGCTTTAGTATTTACATATTTATTTAACAAGTAAAGGAATATTACAAGGTGAGAGAGCCCTTTGAAATCGTTATGAAATCTTCATTAAACCAGCAAGTTACCCACAAAGCGGGTTCAATTAGATTACAATTACAGCCTAATCAGTTTTCAGTTAGTGTAACTGACGCGGCCTGTTGAAACGAACAATTATTTTGACTGCCACTGTCTTCATTCACCCGGCGTAGAAGTACCGATTTATATTCACACCGGGAGTACCGCGTGACTTAGGAATGGGGTGGCCAAAGATTTTGTACTTCCAAGACTTCCTGAGATTGTAAGGATCATATAGAGATAAGGAAGAATCTTTAGCTTGAAAAGGGATTATAATTTATAAATAAACAAAATAATATTAAATTATCAAAATTATAATATCCTGATATCTGAATCGCTCGTGCTAAAACATCTATTTGCAGTCATCTTTTTGACACACTTTTCAACCTGTCCATCTAGAACCTATCTAAAATTTCTTTGGCCGGTTTTATTTTTAAACACTTATGAACCACAAGAAGATAGCATGAAACCCAAGGATTCATATATGAACAGTTAAATTTTGTGATTCGGATGATATTTTAACTTGCAACTTGCACTCTCTCTATAACTATATCTCTATGATTAAACTAAGATCATTCACATGTTTTTTACTTTTAACAGCACAAATTCCTTATTTTCTACTTCCCATTAGTAAATGCCAATTAGATAATAATTCTAATAGCCAAATTTAAATCCTAGCCCATAAGTCTTGAAGTTCAGTATCCCCATGTCCCCTGTATCCTCTTTTCCTCGCATCAATGAAGTCCGCATCTTGTCCCCTGGTCACCCTACTAGCCGAGTCAAAGGGCCGACATCCACGTGCTACATTTTGACAATACAGCGACGACATCGCAATGGGAATACAAAAAATCTACGGACGCTTACTATTGTTTATTAACAGGCTACGTTTCGAGTTTAAAATGTCGGCAAAAGTTGTTTTTAAGTTGGGTGGTCGGGATTCGGGATACGATGAACGTGACTTAAACTTAAAACTATTTCGTTTAGGTATCACAAGCTGAACTTTTTTATGTAGCAAAAGAGCATAAGTACCTACAAACAGCAAGAAAAGTTTATTTGAAACTAGGGGACGCCCGCAGCTTCACTGGCGTGGATTTAGGCTGCGGTGGGTTCGTTAATTTTCCTGAATTAAAATTTAAAAAAAAAACAATTTACAGAAAAAGTTCCTCTTCAGTTTTATTATATTTATATATAGATCATTATATCTAATCAACAGCCTAAAATATAAGTTTTATGCTTCTAGTTCTGAAAATGACAATACTTTCATACAACCTTTCATCCCCCTTTTCAACCTTTTACAACACTTTTTTTCCAATTAAAGAGTAACCTATGTCCTTTCTCAGGATCTAGACTATCTGTGTACCAAATTTCATTTGAAGAAAGAATCTATTATGTCTAATTCCACGCGAGCGAAGCTGCGGGCGTCCACTAGTATAATATATAAATAACACGTAAGTAAAATTCTCTTGGTTAAATCCGTCCGTTTATTCCTTTGTAACTTTATAATCGACCGATTGCGTCGCACAATTAGTTATCTCACAAAAGATGGTTCCGTACTTCTAGATTATGTGGTTGTGATAATTTGCGTCCATTGTCTTCCTACCCTCGGGCCGGGTTATTAGGGATGGCCTGCGTCAGCGGTAGGGGTGACTACAATGGGTCAGTTGATCTCTCCTATTGACGGAATGTCAATGTAGGTACAATTTTTGGTTTTTGGTGCAGCGATTTGCGATTGGAATGACCATAGATTGTTTTTTTTTGTTTGTTACGTAAGGCTGAATGGTTTGACGGACGACTGGTTCCGAAAAGGGAAGATTAATTGGAGACTAGTGGACGCCCGCAGCTTCGCTCGCGTGGAATTAGACATTCACTAACTTCAAAAACGGCAAAGTTTCATACTAACTTTGCACCCCCGTTTTAGCACCTTAGGAGGTGAATTTACAAAAATTCTTTCTTAGTGCTCCCCTACGTTATGAAAGGAACCCCTGTGCAAAATTTCAAGTTTCTAACCCTTATAGTTTAGGCCCTGGGTTGATATGTCAGTCAGCTTCTCCTTTTTTTAAATAGATTATTGCTGATCGCAATACCTCTAATCCACATTGGAGCAGCATGGTGGAGTATGCTCTAGAATTCCCTCTGCTGTAACCGTGGGATTGACCCGGTTCCAATAACGCTTATGCGCTATGGGTTGTAGCATAGCATAAAGGCACGATTCCCCACTACACGGTTCTGGGTGACGGGGTTATTGGTGAACCTGTGTTTAAGAAGCCTTAAGGCTGCCTGTTGGCATCCGATAATAGAACCGATATAGAAGTTGGTATAGGAGTAGAACACTTGAATCTTTGGAACGCACTTTGTAATGGGAGCAAAAGAAATTTATTCTATATACTTTTTAACTAGCTTACTAACGCCAGCAACATTACTCTATAATATACTTATCTCTACATCTACAAATCTTAATTTTAGTTCCTATGTATTTAGTTCATAATAAAATAAAGAAATAGCCATAATTGGTACGGAACCACCAGAAAACAAGAGGAATGTAAAACAATCTTTCTTTTGAAATTTACTAATAAAACATTCCCAAACTCCATAAAGGCGTAAGTCCTCTGGTTCATAATGCAGCGTTAATAACCTTATTGTTTCCTTTACCAAAGAGAATAAAATAAAATTCAATAAAGCTTGCACAGCAAGACTTTAATATTTTCATTGACTTTTACGATGCAAAGGGAATACCTAAATGCAGGAAAATAATTAGTCGCGAACCAAGCGCTATCGAGATATAGAGACCCGGAGAACGTCTAACAATAAATTATTTGTAAATTATTATTATGTATTTCATTAAAATTTCATTGCTTGTGATACAGGTGATATTGCACATGTGGTAGATACCTCCATTAATTGGTACATACAAAGGTGGCCCCGCTAGAAGCACAGAAATTTTATTACTTATTAAATTATAAAAGAGAGGGTTTGGGTTCAGCCCATAAGCCAATGCGACTTATAAAAATCTATTGTAGCTAGCCCCCAATTAATTCAAACCTATAGTTTCGGGCTGCACACTTTTACTTGAAAAAACAAAACAAGTATTGATTTTAACTATTTGAAATAAAGATATTGTAATTATTCTCGTTAAAATTCTCGATTCTTGTTATAGAAATAGAAATAACATATTTTTTAGAGTTTAATTTCATTGAAGGAAAAATCATAGCATACCTACCTATATACTTTATAAATTGTTCATCGTTTAGCACAGTTGTCATGAGTGACAGCGGATACTGAAACTCGTTGCTATACGCTATACACCCACAAAAAAAAACTTCTCAGATATTTGCCATCCTCGGAGCCCGTATGTGCCGCGAATAAGGCATGCATTTATAATGCAGTGACGCGCCCAGACAGGGCATGCACCAATCACATTAAAATAACCCCGCGCTGTTCATTGTTTCTGCTCGTGTGTACTGAATGTTTAGGTGAGCCTTAAGAGATGACATGTTGCTCTTTGACAAAATTAAAACGAACATTTAAGATTTAATTTTGGAAATTGTTTACATATTTCTAGCCATCATTTAATATCCATAAATTATTTACTGCCGTGCATTATACACTGTTCATAAGCTATCTAATAAGTTTTTATAATTTCTTGGAGTTCAAGTGTTATATTCCAATCTCAAGTCAGAGAAAGGGCTTGAGTAAAGAGTTGAGTATTATCTTGAAGACGTATCAGCTTATCTTGAATCACAAAAGGGCCGCACTGAAAATCAGCGCCGTGGCTCCTTGTGAAACCATGGCATAAGCTGAGTGCGGTACCTTTTTGCCATCGAACAGTTTCATATCAGTTGAAATTCAAAAGTATTAATAAAGTATGTACTGATACTACTGATTAATAATAATTATAATTATATTTCGTTGTTATTAGTTATGTAAGTGCATATTGTGTTATTATTATTTTGTTCTCTTGTAATTGTGTTGATGGCAAATAAAGATTTATTCTATTCTATTCTATTCTATTCTATTCTATCTTGATCCTGATTTACGTATGGTTTATGAATAACTTAGCCCTCAAGGGATACACTTGTAACTGACTTGGAACGGGATCAAGTCGTCAGGATTGTAACTTACTAACTGCACTAACACTAACTAACAAGACTAAGGCACGAATTATTATTGTAATTGACAGTTCCTGCTCTTATACCCGATATCCCAATAACGAAATGACCAGCTACGATCCTATTAACAGCAACATCACTACGTGTAAGTAAGTCCCTTTGTGTCTTGTTCTATGTTTGTCACAGTTGTCATGGGCCGTGGATTGGAGGTGCTGCATGTTCGTTTGCAAATAAATTTTTTATTTAAACTAATATAAACGTTTGTACTCGTTAACTTGCTAGTCAAGTTGAGTAATAGCCTAAGATCCCTAAAAAAATAATTACAGGTAATTGCGGCTAATTGTTTATAGGCAACCTATCCCTAATCCATTGCGTACATTCTTAACATTCATTTATAATTAGTTTTATCAAAAAAACAGATACCTGCTGAATCGAGCATTGGGATCTTGAACTATAATGACATACTGATTTGTAACTTTTATTTTTATGACACTACGATAGCTAGTATTGTATTTATTACTGCTTACCTATCGAAGTTTACCGATGTTTCTTTGCTTGACAAAACGAGAAAGTTTTATTGTATTCAAATTGGCGTTCTCAGAGACGGCAGCGCAGCGCAGCGGACGGATAAGCGCGATCGCTATCGATTCGCCGAAATATATTTGTCACTGTACCGCAGACGATTTCGAAATGTGTCTTCTTTTACATTTCCATATATGTTTTATTTTAGCTCTGCGTAATTAGTAATAAATTTAGGCTTAAGAGATATGCACACACGCGCGTAAATCCAAATTTATAAGGTGCATTTCCACCAAGCGATCGAAGCAGGCTTTTCATTCGAAGATATAAACAGCATAATGGGAATGTCAAATGTACGAGAACAACGCTTCGCTCCGCCAATCTCTATTTTTGGAAACACTCTTACGAGTAAATAATGCACACAGTTAAAACCCAATGTATTCAACCCCCACATTTAATTTATTGCAATTCGCAGTCTTATTGCGTGCGATTTAAGAGATTAAATATCACTTGCTGTAACGGTGGGAGGACACATCGTGAGGAAACCTGCTTGTCTGAGTTCTTCATAGTGTTCTCGAAGGCACGTGAAGTCTGCCAATCCGCACTTGGCCAGCGTGGTTAACTAAGGCCTAATCCCTCCCATTCTGAGAGGAGACCCGTGCAACAGTGGGACAAAGAAAGGGTTGTGGTGGAATAATAAAAACACAGCTCAACCGAAAACATGCTGCGCCATAACATCTCAAGTCTGTCAAACATCGACAGACGCCGCAGGGAACGCATCATTTCCTACATACTTATCAATTTCCACGCAGAAAGTAAGCCTGGTTATTCTATAACGAGGAGCGCAGTTAGTTTCGAATTACACAGCCCTCGTCATTATCCGAGCACAATACCTGTAGGAAATTGATCGTATAATAACGGAAAATGATTATGATAAGCCTTCACTGTTGAATTCTAAACCATTGCATAAACCTGTATGATTTAATGATGTGCCTGCTATAGGTATGTACAGGCTTGTATATGATTATGATCGTCGTAATAATATTAACCTTAAGACTAACCAAAAAAGGAAATAAATAAGTACTACGATATACGACAAATATGTAAACCTATGAATGATGAATCAAAACGACCTTAATTTTTTGCTTACTTACCTAGTAAATTAAAAGTAAAATTCAATCAATAGGTGACCGCTAGTGGCAAAATTTCATGGACGCTACCGTGCTTCGGAGGGCAGTCCCGGTTGTTTTCAATGTTGGAAACAGTCGTTAAGCCTTGTCGAAGACCTTCGGGTGGCTTGAGAACATTCTACTTTGGGTTGTAAACTTTAACCCCTTCACCAATCCGCATTGGAGCAGCGTGGTGGAGTATGCCTCAACGTTTCACTGTTGGACACGAGTCTTCATCACAGACACAGCTGCGGAAGGGCTAGAGCATGCTCCACCACATTGCTCCAAAGCGGATTGGTGGAGATTTAGTGGCCAACCTAGTGTCCATTGTTCTCAAGGCACCCGAAGGTAACGACAAGACTTAACGATTATTTTTACAATTGAAACAAACGAGACCGACGGCTTAACGTCAGAGGTCATCCATACACTAACCGACCGCACCTGTCGTTGCTTAACTTGGTCGATCACATACGATTGACGCGAGCCATTGGGCGATTTGTACCACATACATCCATTATAAGAGAATGTAAAGTCACTCTTGTAATAACTCTACTACAGCGGCACCTTCCGTTAGCAATTATCATATTGTTAATTCTACTGAATTTCATATTGATCAAAATCAATCAAAACAACGGATTAGACATAGCACGTTACGTACTTTTTACCATAAATAATTATACCGTTAAATTTTTTTTTTTTTTAAAAACTTTTTAAAACTTTATTTTTATTTTCATGCATTGTCATCGGAACCAAATATGTGTGCCAAATTTCAGCTCGATAGCTTCGGTGGAAGTGGGTGAAATATTGATTGCAAGATTCCAGGACATACATGGATACATACGAGTGAAGTTAAATAAAAGCTTTTAACAAGTGCAAACACGACTATGATACGATATTCCATCATGAAGTTCCAGTTAATATCTTCCGGCTCCATCATCAGATCAGTTCGACAGTACCATATTATTGCATTGTCATCGGAACCTAATATGTGTGCCAAATTTCAGCTCGATAGCTTCAGTGGAAGTGGGTGCAATATTGATTGCAAGATTCCAGGACATACATACAAGATACATACGAGTGAAGTTAAATAAAAGCTTTTAAAAACACTATCAAGTTAGCTTTAACCAACCGAATACTACAAAGAAACAAAGGCAAGTTCCTGAACAAGGTCTATGAAAGTTCAATTGCATGTAGTGTGGGGTATATTAAAATTCGGTGCCTTAATTATTTGGAGTGATTAATCAACCGCTTTATCAAGTGTCGCTGAGCCGAGCTCCGTGCATCGATACGCGGGCACGCGAAAGACGGGCGGCGAAACCGGAGATAGATTAAAGTTGTTTTCAATTTTGTTTGTTTTGGAAAAATGGTTGGTTGAAAATTTGTTCGTTGAGTAGGAACCAGGTAAGCAGGATACATTCTGATTCACCTCTTGTGAGGCCGAGATACGTGAGACCTCTCCTTTCGAGTCTTCCTGGCTGATAAAAGGAGAAAGGTGGAGGATTGACCAAAAAATCATCATTTCCTCATTCTACCTGCTTATTTCCTCTATGTTGTAAGAGTGAAGTGCATTCTAAAAGTAGAACAGACTGAGTATAACAATCGGCACGAAAGTTTAGCTCTTCGGTGGGAATAGCTGATAGCGCTTACAACTGACATAGACCTTACCCTGCCACCGTGCCTTAAATTTCGACTTCTGCGTATTCAAAGTCAGAGCTACACTTTCGTTCCGGTCCGTATACCTAGTATTCCATATCACAGGCCTCTAAGATAATATTTTCAAAGAAGAAAATGGATTCATCCTTTATTTCTAGTTCCACTGCAATTTATAACCCTTTCCTCTCTTAGAAGCCTCTACAAATAAATTCGAGATTTGTTATTTAAAGTTTCCAGGTAAACACTACTACTTCTGGCCCTTTACCGAACCAAAAAAATATTGAATAGTTAACAGCCTAATTTTATTTTGTTTTCCGCAGTCTACCTGAAATTCCTCCAATACATTGGAACCCAACTCTGCCACTATAGAGATCTTGTTAGGAAAACCTAGCGTCGACATTATTCCACCGTCTCCTGGATAAGCCCGGCTAAACAGACACACAGACAGCAGATAAAGAAGCCTGGAATTGCACCGTTGCAGCTACTTTTGAATGTATTTTTAAATTTGTAAACAAGGAATACGAAGGTTACATTTTTTTGCCTGGATAAGCTTTTTTACAATCAGTGGGACAGGGAGTTCTATGTCAATTTGCAATTTTCTATTTGATCTTTACAGCATTGGCGTTAGAGAGTGGAAATGCAGGCTTGTTCTCTTTACATCATAAGCATAATATATTGGACGACGGTGATGGAAGCACTTCCATCTGTAATGTTTTCTTGTCTAACTTTTTTTTTTCAGGTACCTATAAACCCTTTGCCGACTAATGCCCAATTACCTACAACAAATAACACTTAACTTTTATCCATTTCAGAAACAGTACGGCAAAAATTTTATGCAATATGCAACAACGTTCTAACACAGCAACGGCTACAAACGGCACAGTTATACTCGTTCTTTTACAACCCCTCAACTTTATATCGTTTCTCCAATTTTTCCATTTAAATTTCCATTTTATTATAAAAACCCTACACAGTGGGTAATGTTTTCCTATTGTGTTGAAATTTTCAGTTGTCCCTAGGGAAATACGGGCTACAATTCACTCGATAACTATCACACGTCCGGTAAACGCGGTCTGTATAAGCTTTAATGTTAAATTGCGATCTTGAAACGTAATTTAAGCGGGATACCTACATTTTTGGGTCGACCGCGTCTGGTAAACTTTTGACGTGTTACATAATGCCGTCCGTCCTTTTGGTGGGCGGTTTGGCGAAGCTTGAGAATTAGGTTGTCATCGTTATTTTAAATTAGAACGTGGAAAATAATACAGGGAAGGTGTAGAAGTAGTTTTTAAGTATCTTCAAGCTATCTTACATAGTCCTCGAGGAATAAGATGTTATGTTATGTATTAAGCTGCATCGGGTCAGGCTGGCAAATGAATAGATGACTGATGATGAGTGACCGCGTCTGGTAAACTTTTGACGTGTTACATAATGCCGTCCGTCCTTTTGGTGGGCGGTTTGGCGAAGCTTGAGAATTAGGTTGTCATCGTTATTTTAAATTAGAACGTGGAAAATAATATAGGGAAGGTAAGTAGTTTTTAAGTACCTACAAGAGCTATCTTACATAGTCCTCGAGGAATAAGATGTTATGTTATGTATTAAGCTGCATGGCAAATGAATAGATGACTGATGATGTGTGACCTGTGTAGCTCGAAGGATCAGTGAACTGAAGTGGCAATGGGCAGGCCACGTCGCTCGACGGACTGATAACCGTTGGGTAAGAAAAGTCCTCGAGTGGAGACCGCGTCTCGGAAAACGAAGTATAGGCCGCCCTCCGACGAGGTGGACTGACGACCTGAAGAAGACAGCGGGAAACCGTTGGATTCAGAGGGCGCAGGATCGGGAGGAGTGGCGTCGATTGAGGGAGGCCTATGTCCAGCAGTGGACGCCAAAGAGCTGTTGGATGGATGGATGGATGTGTGACCTCTGAGCGCATCTGGGAGGGCACGTATGCCATTGGTCGCAACTGTTCGATAACAGTCAGGACAGCAGTCGTAAAGTCAGCTACGGGCGACTTAAAAACTTCCTGACAGCGTGGCGAAGTTCGCTCCAGGCTTTCTTAGTAGAATCTGTAGTGAGGCGCTCTAATTGGCTGCAGTACAGCTACTTATAAGGGCTAGAGTATATCCTTTTCACATCATCACATCACAACCATTGTCCCACTGTTGGGCTCGGGTCTCCTCTCAGAATGGGAGGGATTAGGCCTTAGTCCACCACGCTGGCCAAGTGCGGATTGGCAGACTTCGCATACCTTCGAGAACGTTATGATGAACTCTCAGGCATGCAGGTTTCCTCACGATGTGTCCTTCCCCGTTATAGCAAGTGACATTTAATTTCTTAAATCGCACATAACTTAGAAAAGTCATTGGTGCGTGCCACTGGGGTTTGAACCCGGACCAGTGAGAGGCGAGTTCGATAGCCACTGGGCTGTCACCGCCTTATTTCCTTGTTCGTAGAATTGTATTTTCATTGTACCACACGTAGCACAGGAGTTAATTTACATTTAGGATCTTTTAGTAAGGGTGATCATGTGAGGTTTTATCATGCACTAACTATTTATTTATTGCACTTGTCTAAGTGCTCACGTTGCTTCAAACTAACAACTCGATGGCATTCCACATTAATCATAGCACACCTCATTAACAATACCCTATCGTTGTACACCTTTTAATGTTACTTTAAAGGGGGCATTATTACACTAATAATAATTCTTAGGTATTTTATCGGGCCCCATGTTTCAGCAGAGCTGGTTAATGTGTGTTCGCACGCGACATCTGGTGATTAAAATTAATAATTAGTTTATGGTGGTCAACATATTACAGGATTTTTCCGGGAATCCACTGAAATAGAGCAGGAAAGGAAATGTACCGCCTTAGTTTCTGGTTTTGTTGTTTCGTATTCGGGAATTGTGTATTTCCCCATTTATTTTAAGAATTGTAACGTAAGCCCACATTAGTGAATTAATAAAGATTAATTTAAGTAAGTAATTAATTTAAGTAAATTAAGGGTAAGCATAGACTGTTACCCTTTACCTATTCAATGTACTGCACTGGCTTTAAATATAAACCTGCTTTTATATGACGACTCTGTGGCGCGGTGATGCACTCACGGTCACTACCTCGGCTGCCGAACTGCGGGTCCCGGGTTGAATCCCGGCCGATATAAGTATGATTAGTTAGTAGTTTATGATTTAGTTATATTACTGTTGTTGGTAACTTATTATTATGGTATTGTGACGCTTTTGTTTTGTTTTTCACCTTTTTTTCAGTCACTAAAGTTTTTTTTTGTTTAATCCTGTGTTTTTTTTAATTTCTATATTTACGCTTCATGTTCGTGTTAGATTTAAGAAATAAATTGTTACGTAATAAATTTATCCCTCAGATTGCAAGTTTTTTTTTTTCTATTTCTATTGTAGCCTATTTTTACTGAGTTATAAGTTCGAATAGGAGCTCTAAATAATCTCAAACATCCATATTTTGAACTGTCTTTTTCTTTGTCGTATCGCTCTTGTCAGAGCGGTCGTGGTCGTCACGGAGTATCTAAAATTATTTTGTTTGATCTATATTTTATATTTAGTTTCGAGACTTAACTTTCCGTTTTGTTACTACAAAAATATTATGGTTGGATTTCATTTTAATATTAAGAGAACAAGGACCAGAATTCTAAAGACGTCTAGATACGTACGTACATGTTGCTTTTCCTCAACTTCAAGCAAACTAACTAAAGAAGCATTAAGTATGAAAATATGGCGTCACTTAGTTTTACCCAAGAGATGGGCAACACTATTATTTGTACCTATTCTTTAGCCTTTAAAAAAAAAATCTATTTTAAGATGCTTAGCTCAAGCGGTGACAGCCCAGTGGCTATTGAACACGCCTCTCACTCGAGCGGTCTGGGTTCAAACTCAAGCGTCATGCACCAATGACTTTTCTATGTGCAATTTAAGAAATTAAATAATATAAAAATAAATCACTTACTGTAACGGTGAAGGAAACCTGCATGCCTGAGAGTTCTTCATAAAGTTCGGAAAGCCAACCAACGTGATCGACAGAGTTAAGCAACAACGGGCGGGGACGGTATTTATCTCTTTACTAATTATTTCTTATTCAAAAAAGTTACATTCATTTATTATCTTACACCATGAACAATACTATTCATAATTACAAAAAATCATTTCTATACGATGTTGTGAATCGATTCTAACAAAACTGTTCCAAGATAGTTTCTTGTACAACATAGTAACCACAATAGTAACGATACCTACCTAACAAAATATTGAGACAATTTTCCTTTTTGTTTGCAGCGACGATACTGCACTATTCCAAATTTAAAAAAAGGCGGTAAAAATATTAACACTTCCAAAGAGTAACTGAGGTACGGTCCCTCATATTTCGGGCTTATCAATACGTGCGCGAAGCGACCTTAATATTGCATCGGCGCCAAGCGAAGATTATGTTGAATATTTTATTAAGGAAGGTAAATAGGCGGACAAAGAAATGCGAGTTAGATCGGAGCCTAAATAAACTTCGGTTTTACTACGAGTTCGGAAATAATGACTCGCAAAACGAACGCATAATATTATTGCAGTTTCTCATATTAGTTTAGAGAGAAGCTGCGGGCGTCCCCTAGTATTATATAAGTAACTAGCTTTCCCCGCGGCTCTGAACGCGTCAAATTGTTTTACGTGCAGAATACCTAGTACCTAGTACTATAAAGAGACGTTTCAAAATATAATAAGTGTAACATAATTTATCAACAGTGCAGCTACACCAAAAAATCTATCATCACCCGCATTCCATCGTAATCCGAAATAGCCATCAATCGATTAGAAAATAGTTTTCAATAATAAACAATCGGAAACCTTCGATCGTAAACTTCTCGATCGCATCTCACCGCCATTCCCTTGTAGCTCCCCCGAAAGCCATTACTCGACCCGCCGGAGGCACCGACATTATTTATTTAATACACTCAAAGGTCTAACAGAAGCGATATAATTGTTCGACTACAATTTCCATGAAAATACTCCACAGACGACCTTCAGGGGTGGATCTGCAAGGTTCCAGATTAAATTAAATTTTACGAAGCGCGGATAGAGGTTTTGTGTCTATGCCTCATATTTTAGTCAACAAGGTAAAAGTGGTTTGAGGTTTGGGTAAGGTTGAAGCGGTCATAACTCGTGGTAATGTCGCCCGGTCTACAATCAACCTGAACCTCAAAAGAGGAAGAAGGTGAGCTTCCGAAGTAAATAGTTTTTAAGCCGATGTTAGATGAATTTTTGGGTCATCCTACGGTCTACCCTTTCGGGTGATCTCCAGTGATATCGGCGCAAATTAGTTAGATTGATGATTATATATATAATCGCAAAGTCCCCAAACTCCACTTCGAATACAATTTAGGTCAACTTAGTGTAGTACATACCTCAACAAAAAAAATTTAATGGTAATAAGTGGTTAAAACGAAGTATTGGCTGTCCACCGACGAGGTGGATTGACGACCTGAAGAAGACAGAAGGAAACCGTTGGATTCAGAGGGCGTAGGATCGGGAGCAGAGGCGTCAATTGAGGGAGGCCTATGTCTAGCGATGGACCCCAAAAGGCTGATGGATGGATGGTTAAAATATGTCTAAAGAGACAACCGAGTAGTGATTCGGCATCTTCAACTTCGGATTCCAACCAGGCCTTGTAATAGTCATTAACCCATTCTTAGAGGATCCTATTATCCCAGATTGTATAATCCTTCGTCTATATAAAGCTACAATATTCTAACAACAAAGAAATCAAACTCGATACTGATCTTTAGACCCCAGACGTTTCCTCTAAGACACATCTCAACAAGAGTTTGCCCATGACCACTAATTATATTAATTAGAGAGAGAATCAGTTCATAGCAGTATTAGTTCGAGTGACATGCACAAGTTCTCAAGCGGAGAACTCTCAACTCGACGCAACGAAACCCCAACAGAACTTCGCAACACTCCAATTAACTGAATTGATATTGAAAACAGGTTGGTGTGCGCAGTTCGTTCAGTCCAGTGCCAAAATGTAATTATGACAGCTAAAATATGCAACATCGACCCAGATAAGGATAGTAATATTCGGTCAAGAGAGTCGGATTTTTTAGATGAATAATTAGGCTAAGCAAAAAGCTACAACCTGCATAGGCGTCCCACTATTGGCACTGTTGCTAATGGGCCTTTCCCATTGTTACAGCCGAGCTCAAGAGCATACTTACTTCACCACTCTGCTCAAATGCGGATTGGTGGAGGAGTTGAAGGCAAATCCAGTGTCGAATGTTTTCAAACCACCGACTTAGTCAAGTTAAGTCAAGGAAAACAAACGGAAAACAAGCGCTTATGAAATTTAGCCACTAGCTGTCACTCATCCACATACCGACTGCGCCCGAAGTTACTTAACTCGGATGATCACATCAAATGTTTATTCTTAAATTCAAATAAATAATCAAATTTAAATATAACACAAATATAACTAATACAAATATATAAATAAACACGCCCCTGCGCTAAGCCTAAGCCTGTGATGTAATGCTAAATTAGGTCATAATATCTACATACCGTACCTACTACTTTAAAAGGAAAATATTAAAAACGAAAAGTAATATCTCATTACGCATGCCGGAAACATGATATGGGTCACGTAGACAACAGTTACTATCCAACACAGAAACAAGGATTTTATCACTTTTAAAGCCTCAAAAATCTCTACGTAGAAAAGAAAATGTAGGGTAGACGGTAAAACGCGGGTACGTTGCAAAATGTCGGGTAGAACGAGATTAATTTGCCGCCGTCGGTGACAACGTCGTTAGCTCTAGGTTAGTATTAGGGCTGTCACATTTTCTATGTATGGTGTATTGCGTAAGGTTTTGTACTCAGAGGTCGAATAATTTACGAATCGAATACTTGTGTTGTTTAAACACAATTATCACTCATCATCATCATTAACATTAACGTAGGGAATAATCACCATTATCAACGCCAACAAATATTTAATTTGAACTAACAAGTTTTAAAACTAGTATTGCCGCAAGAAAAAAAAGGGAATAATAGAGGAAGGTATACATATATAAAGAGCGCGAGCTGTTAAAAGTGTATATTTTCTGCTAGCGGTCTGTTCATGCGAAGCCTGTTTGGGATCACAAACAAATTTTAGTGGTGTTGTGTGTATATGTATATTTTTATTAATGCATGTTTCTTGCGTGCAAAGTGTGTTGTAGTTACGAATGCAAGCAAACGAATCCCTGAGATTCAAGAGAAGCTATGCTGCTGGGACCCATATACTCGTACGTCCCACTGCTGGGACCGGGACCGACGGCTTAACGTGCACGGTATCTTCCGTAAAATTTTGCCACTAGCGGTCACCCATCCACAAACCGATCGCGCCAGTCGTTGCTTAACTCTTTCAATCACATTAAATCGACGCGAGCCTTTGGGCTATGGACACTAAAAAGAGATGCTATACTACACGAAAAGTCATTGGCATTTTTAAATTTCGATTTCTTGAGCAAGAGTTCTTAGCCTGGACTATCAAAGGTCGCTTGTTTGATGATTACACAGTTTTGCAGTGATAAAATTCACATCACAATAACAGTCTAGACAGACCTTTACTATCACAATTTCAGAGCATTAAAATGTGAAATTTCATTACGTAGCCCTCAGCTTCTCGTAAAAAGAGACCGCGACTCCTAACTTCGTTGCTCTTGAATTTTAATAAGGCCAGTAGTTGGCAATTTAATTATTTGATAACTATATTCGTCTTACGGATTTTCACCGCCATTGTTTCTAACGGACTGGCAATGTCGAATGCATTGAAAGGACGAATGAATAATGAAATACATTGTTTAAAATATAATTGAAAGCTTTGTATGAGGTGGTACCTACTTCAATAGAAATCGAGAATTATTGAAGCTAGCTTTCATATTCGTATTGCATGTAATTTGGTTTGACTATACATTATTATGTATGTAGAAATACTATTTATTTCTAGAGGAGACCCGTGTCCAGCAGTGGGATGAGACTGTGGTGGATATTAGAATTAGACGCCCGCAGCTTCACTCGCGTGTAATTCGAACGAATGTTATACATATTCGTTTCTATCGTTTATTATATCTTACTATTCATTCAAATAGTAAACATTTGATGCAAATATAAAGTTCAGTTTCGGATTGAAATTTGAGAAGTACTGAAACCATCTTCTATCCCATATCCCTTTTTATTATCCTCAAACGCCTACAATGTTAACTCAAAATATTTTTATGTTATGTCTAAACAATAATTACTTGACTTTAAAACTTTGCTCCCATTTTATAACCATTTATGTATTGAATATACAAAAACATTGAATATGTTAATACATTCATCTTAAAGCCAGAACAAAAACACCCAGGTTTATCCAGTAATGCCTCTTGAAAAATTAAAATTATTTAGTTAGGTATTTAATTTTTTTCTTCACCTTACAAAATACAGAAATGTTTTTCGGAGAAACAAGTACTCTATTAATTTAAATAAGTATATCTAAATCCCCTGATAGATTTTTTTAAAGGTTTATTCAATGTTCATACGCGGACTCGATACAGTCTTATTATATGTAGGTATATTTTAGATCTATTAAGTATTTGCTCTGCATCTTTAAAATTAACTAAAATGGCGGACTCTCAGTTAGCACGTAACGAACTTACGACATTTTTATAACCCCCATCAAAGCGTAGCATTTGTTCATAGCTGAACAGTAATGATTAAATTGCACAGTGTAATTAGCCTTTGTTTCTGTATAAAATACGCTTTATATCGTTATTAGTCTGCCGTAACTTTAACGGAGTTGTTCGAGGCAGCGACTACATTTATATCTAACGACACGACGCTTTGGAAGTATGGGTTTACAATAGAAAAAGCATAAAAGATTAATTTTCTCAGTATACCTAATTAGTCATTGTTTTGTAACAAAGTAGGTTTTCTTTTGTTATAGCTGTTTGATTGCTACACTTATTACTCACAGAATACTTGATAGTATAAAGGCTAGTTAGTAAAAAATCTGCCGGTAAGTTTTAATTATGCGTAAATTACAACGATTTATTTATACGCAAGTGAAAAATTATAAATCGATGAACGCCGGCTGCTCGCACGAAAAAGTTCTACTCACGTTCCACCTGAGCCGAGCGTGCAAGCGAGAGCGAGGAGCGACAGAGCGATAGAGAGGCACGATCGGCCTAAGCGTTTCGTTTCGAGTGGAGACATAAGTCCTAGTAGAATAGAGACAGCGGCAGCACACAACCTACACGTGAACTGTTTATAAAGCGAAGTAAAAAGAAGTTTTCTTATGACGTTATCACGTAAAATTTCAATGAAAACCAAATTATTTTTCTCTACTAAGGGACGGATAGAATATATAGGTTTTGCCTATATATTTGTTTGTGTAGCCTTAGGTTCTTTAGTTATAACCATGATGCGTGAAATGTCGCACGATGTAAACATGATTTTCACTTTCGATTCTCTTTTACTCCGCATTTGACCCCCGGATCTACATTAAGCCCGAGCCGAGTCTAGCCACGACTGTTTTACGATATTAACTTGTTTAATTGTTTTGTTTAACGTCTCTCACTCAAACAAGTTGACATCCAAAGACCTGTCCTATATTATATTCTGGCTATGTCAGTTACTCGTACATTACTTTTATTGTGGCTACATTGTATTTTAACTTAGTCATCTCGACCAAGGCTTGGGCGCAAGGAAATTATACATATAATATAATAATGATAATAATGATAATAAAAATACACAATTTAGTAAATCCACTGGGATTTCAACTCGGATTTTTATGAATAACAGTTAAGTGGAGGGTACTTTCAACCCAACACGCAAATTTTAGTGTGTGCCAAGTTTTATTAATTTTTAGTTGAAAATAAGTGGATTTTTAGGTTTTAAATGTGGTAAAGTAATACTAAAACCCTCAACACTCACTGCCATCTAAAAATTTCTTATATACTTTCCTTTATCTCAATATTGGTTTAACATTATTACTTGCCCTCACTATGGAAGGTCAAATGGTGAGTAATCTGGAGGATTTGGAAAAAATGTTTGTGTCACGGATTGCTGCACATGAAGAAAAGCTGCAGAAGGTAGCTGAGGGCCTCAGCTCAACCTCAGGCAACTCCGAGATTGCGACATTGAGTCATGAGTTCAATGAATTTAAAACCTTCATCTGGAAAGTGCTGGCTAAGTTCAAATCTCAGATTGAATTACTATCAAACGGGTACGATAAACATGAGACGGTGATGCGTAGAAAGATATTACTATTCCACGGATTGCCTGAAAACCCACAGGAAAAATTACATGAAACTATTTTTAAGGTTATATCCGGCAAAATGAATGTGAGTAATATCTCCATGGATAACCTCCAAGTTTGCCATCGCCTTGGATCACCACAGACCAAAAACCGTCCAGTATTGGTCCGATTTTGTGATATGGAGCACCGGCGGTCAGTTTGGGAAATGAAAACCACCTTAAAAGGAACCGGCATCACCATTTCTGAGTTTTTAACCCAAACAAGGTATCGCGTGTTTATAGCAGCTCGTAAGCATTTTGGTGTGAATCAATCTTGGACTTCAGAAGGAAAAATAGTAGTACTTCTTCCTGACAAATCACGTAAGAAGTTGGAATTCATGGCTGAGCTACAGACACTTATCGCCCAGTATCCATCGAGTTCTGAAGCTGCTAGCGGTTCGGGAAAGGAGGAGATGGCCACAAAGGGCCGTACTTTTAGGAAAGATAAGAAGAAAGATGAACAAGAACTTTCCTTGGATGCTACCAAGAAAAAACGCCGCTGATCAAGCATTTAAAACCAAGCGAACTTTATACCACTAATTGTACCGTCAGCCTACCGACCTCTTAAAATGGGCGTATAGCTTTGGTTATTACTGTTGATGTTATGATAAATTATTTGGTGTTTGTTTGTGCCCTGTGTGTGTGCAGGTTTATATCAGTGCTACTAAATTATTTAGATAGAAATAGCATTCATAAATTGTGAATCATCAGTATTCCAAGTTACTATGGTAGGTAGGTATTCTGTTAGCTATAGGTTATAATTAATGAGACTGTTTTTATTATTTTTCCTGGATCCCTGGATTAAGATTATGGATGAAAACATGCAGTGTCTGATGATACAGTGTAGATGCTAAACAGGTACTTAAATATATATATATTTTTAATCTATTAAATAACGTCACTCAGGTACATAAACAATAAATTAGTCTGAGAACAATTTGGTTAGGATTAAGTAAAGTATTTTTAATTCATTGCTACTTTTTGGCAATTACCAGGATAAGATCATCGTTATTATTTATCTGTGTGAATAATCTTTACTTAAACTAAATATATACCTAGCTAAATTATGCATCTTCAAATTGAATTACACATACAAACCTAGTTAGCTGGTATAAAAGTTACCAAATAACTCTCTCCCTGATAGTAAATTTAATATATATATATATAGGTAGTTTAATTAATTGATATCTCTTTGGTTTTGTGCTCACCTTTTCTTTTCTTACGATTGCTTTTATTTCTCACAATTAATCATACTGTGCTACTTAATATTATTCACAAAATTTGCCTCTAATACTGTATTATGTTATTTTATAATTTTTAGTCTGTAAGTACCTAATTACAATACAACATAATGTATTTGTATTCGTCTGTTACTGCAATTTATAAGTAAAATCTAGGTACATAGCTTTTTACCTTTATACATCAGTACCTAATAGGTACCTTATACGGAATTACTTAATTATTTGTGAATACTTACACAATCCAAGGGTTCTTAATTATAAAGTAAATAATGGTTCTTTTGGTTGGCGCAGTCGGTTTACTTAAATGTCTATGTGCATTATTTATTTAATAAAATAAGTACCTGGTTAGGTAGATATTTTAAAACTTTAGAGTCCCTGCATTTCTGTGATTCAGCATGCAACCTCTAACTTCCTTTCTATCTTTTTTTTTTTTTTTTTCTCTCTTATGAAAGTCGTGAACCTACCTACCAGTACCTATTGGTTATGTTTAACTGTATTTTTTTTTTTTTCTCTTTGATATCCGTTTGTTGTAAATTCGTAGTTAAGGTTTAAGTTGAATAGTATATATAACACATTTGTGTTTTATTGGCCTTGTATCTTGTTAACTGTTGATGTATCATCATCTTTATAATGGGTCTAGTACATATATAATTTGTTTGAACATGAATAACTATCTCACCTATCTTATAACTTCTGACAAACAATCTCTTCCATCACATCTGTGGTAATAAAAGCAGTGAGTGGACAGGGTTTATAGAAAAACGCTCTTAAATTTAAAATTATTTAGGTATAATTATAATAATTAGGTATATTTCATTATTTATTTATATATATTATATATATTTATATTAGTGTATTTGTAGGTATATAGTATTATTGAATATCTATACATAAATGGAAGATAATAATGATCTATGTTTAATTAATGATAGTTTTTTTTCTTGCTCCTCTTCGAGCAGTTATGTCAGTGCTGTAAGCGACCTCGATGAAGGTCTTACCTTACGTGAACATATTTCTAGTATCTTTTCAGGATTTATTCAGAATTTCAATGTGGTGCATATTAATGCACAAAGTATTCCTGCTCACTACTCCGATCTTCTGGCATCATTTAACACTGCAGAGATTGACGCATTACTAATATCGGAATCCTTTTTAAAGCCCTCTCTTTCTTCTACCCAGTTTGCGTTGCCAGGATATGTCTTAATCCGTAACGACAGAATAGGACGCGGCGGTGGTGGTGTTTCGGCATACCTTCGTGCGGATTTACCGTACAAGGTCATCAGGGCATCTCCATCGCAGTACTCCGAAGCAGCTGAGTACTTGTTTCTGGAGGTAACAGTTAAAAATACAAAAATTCTATTAGGTGTGTTATACAGTCCAAATCTCACTATTGATTATTTTAGTACTCTTGATGACATTCTAAATGACTTATGCCCAATATTTAATCACACGATTTTAATGGGAGATTTTAATACTTGCCTATTGAAAAACGACTATCGAGCTTCTAAATTGCAGTCAATAATTACTTCCTATAATTTGTATCTTTTACCTCTTAAACCTACCCATCACTTTCCTAACTGCAATCCATCTCTTCTTGATCTCATGATAGTTTCATCACCTGGTAACGTCGACACACATGGTCAACTTACTTCTTGCTTCTCATATCATGATCTAGTGTATCTCTCGTACCGGGTTCGTACTCCAAAACGTTCTCCGCATTATATGTTACTTCGCAGTTACAAAGGCATAGATTTGGATGCATTAAGGCGTGATGCTGATGGCATCGATTGGTTACCGCTTGTTAATAGTTCAAGTGTTGATGACAAGGTACAAAAATTTAACGAATTAATACTGAATCTATATGATCGTCATGCTCCTGTGAAACGTGTAAAAATAAGGCGTAACCCTGCCCCTTGGCTTACACCTGCAGTGAAGAAGCTTATGATTCAGAGAGACAGTGCTAAAAGAAAACTTAAACGCTGTCCATCAGAACAGAATTTAGCAAGATACAAGTTGTTACGTAATCGCTGCAATCGGATGTGTAGAGATGCTAAGAGAATCCACTTCCATAACTCTCTTGTAAATCGTAGTTCCGTCGAAGTCTGGAAATTTTTAAAATCTGTCGGAGTAGGTAAAACTTCCAATATTACTAAGAGTGGGATAGATCTAAACAGCTTAATCAATCACTTCTCCTCATCTCCTGCCTGTTTAGATCTTATCACTAAAAAACAGACCTTACAGTCACTTAATCGCTTACCGAAACCTACCGGTTCTCCTTTTGACTTTACGGAAGTTACGACAGAAGACGTTAGTAAATCTATCAAGTCTATATCTTCGACCGCAGTCGGAAATGACAAATTGTGCTCTAAAATGATCTCATTTATCCTTCCAACAATCCTTCCAATTCTTACACATGTAGTGAATTTCTCCTTAAAGACCTGTTTGTTTCCCACGGCCTGGAAGCGGGCACATATAATTTCTCTACCAAAAATTGCTAATCCCATCTCTGTGTCTGATTTTCGTCCCATCTCTATTTTACCTTTTCTTTCAAAAGTTCTGGAACACATTGTCCCCAAGCAAATCTCCTCTTATCTCCTCTCCAATGATCTTCTTAGTCCTTACCAATCTGGTTTCCGACCCGGTCACAGCACAGTGACTGCGCTGCTAAACGTCACAGAAGACATTCGTAAGGCAATAGATGACAAATGTCTTACAGTTTTGGTCTTGTTAGACTTTAGCAGTGCTTTCACTTCTGTTGATTTCGACATCCTTACTGGGATTCTTCAATCTATTAACGTCTCGCCTTCTACCGTTTCATGGTTTGACTCCTATCTTCGAGGACGCTCACAGCGTATCTGTCAGTCTGATAATTTCTCAGACTGGTGTGATCTGCATAGTGGCGTTCCTCAGGGTGGCATTCTCTCTCCCTTGCTTTTTTCTTTATACATAAACTCTGTAACTAAACTTCTTTCTTCCAATTTCCATCTCTACGCTGATGATCTGCAGCTTTACAGACACTTCTCAGTATCAAATGCTGAAACTGCAATCTTAGCTATTAATGAAGATCTAAACCGTATTAGTAGTTGGGCGAACTCACATGGTATCTTGATTAACCCTAGGAAAACACAGGCTATGATAATAGGAAATAGATATGCTCGTAATGCACTAAGCTACCTAAACCTGCCGTCAATAGTCATTAATCAGACGCCAGTACCATACTCCGAAACGGCTAAGAACCTAGGTGTTATTATGGATTCCAACTTATCTTGGGGTGCTCATGTTAAGGAAGTTAGCCGTAAAGTACATTATACTTTTCACTCACTTAAATGTCTCCAAAGTTTCCTGCCCTTTAAAACTAAAATAACACTAGCGCAAACTCTTATTCAACCGATACTGGATTATGCGGATGCTTGTTATTTAGATGCCACGGAGGAGCTATTAAATAAGCTTGAGCGCTTGCAAAATCTTGGAATTAGATTCATCTTTGGTTTACGAAAATATGATCGTGTCTCCCATCTTCGCAAGGATCTCAAGTGGCTCCCAATCCGCTTTCGCAGGAATACACGGGTTCTCTGTCTGCTTTTTAAAACACTTAATAATCCTACAGCTCCTTCTTACCTCAAGAATCGTTTTTCCTACAGTCGTCCTTCAAATGTCCCTTGTAGATCACATCTTAAATCCCTTCTCAGCTATCCTACACACAAATCCGCATCCTACTCCCGTTCATTCTCTGCTCATGCAGTTAGATTATGGAATTCTTTACCAGTTAACATCCGCGAAGCTAAAACGCTTTACTCATTTAAAAAGATGGTAAAGGAACACTACTTGGCATTATCCTGATATCCTCTTTGTCCTTTTATGAGTTCACACTAGTATTCTATTATCTCATCACTGATATAATTGTTCTTCCATTAATTATAATTTATATATATTATATATAGTTTATATATGTTTAGTAGTATACGTATGTATGTATTTCATATATTTATGTTTAGTTTATTTAAAGTAGTTACATGAGTTGGACGCCGTAGGATGTTTTTAAAAACTAAATGTATTTTAATATAATTTATTACTTCACTTTTACAAAAGAATACTTTAAAAAAAATCAAACATTAATTAATTATTAACTTAAATGGATGTGTGTTCACGATCCGCGATGGAAGTGAACTCCCTAATTAAACGTGTGTCCACAATCCGCGATGGAAGTGAACTCCCCGATCCGCAGGGGGTCTCGGTCCACGAAGCCACCCGTGGCTGCTTCGTCAGCATTCCCTGAACGTTGCCAAAATCTTGTGGTGTTGCGGGCCACCCACGGATGCGACGTCAGCGTTCAGCATAAAGGTGTTGCTCAACTTTAAGTAGCGTTGTGGTGTAAATTATGTAGGGTTGGCAATAAGTGTAGATTAGGTGTAGGGTTGTCACGTAACACCCCCCAACCAAGATAAGCAATTATTTGCCAACGTCTAGTGCAAATATTGCGGATTTTCTATCCTTCATAGATTGATCGCTGCTTGAAGTTGGTTGAGCTGAAAGTTCTATGTCTTGGCTTCCATCTCTTTTTGCAATTGCTCTACGCCGCTGGAGTATATAGTATGCAAGAATAAGAATCATACAGGGTATAAGTAACACTATAAATGGTATTGTTACATAGTAGTTATTATATGCAGTATCTTCATTCAGCCTTTCAGGAACTTGCATTGTAACCTGACTCTGAATTTCGTGTAACTTATTCAGGTCAATTGAAGTTATGTTGAAGTAAAGTTTGCGATTCCTCAAAGATGACAAAGCTTGCAATTCTGACCGTGGAAAGGTAAGTATTTCGAAATGCTGTCCGCGAATTTTGTCGTTCACGTTGGTGATAGTGAAATCCGGTGTTCTTATGCTGCACATTCTAGGTAATGTTGCGAGAAAACTTCCTTCTATTGTTTGATAGCGTTCGTGTCCACATGTGATCAATATTTTAGTGGGTCGTTGAAATGAGATTAAGTAGTGCTGATTATCCAGCTCCATCAGAGCTTCCCTTGACAGAGAGATAGGCGTGGGGTTACACGTTTCATCTATCTCCTGTGAATGGATCAGAGTGAAGATGCAGTCCCTATATGCTCTTCTTTGATAGCTTACTTGCTGCTTACAAATATAGACAGTGTCTACCTTCGGGCATTCAGCCTCCATGTATGCAAATTCCTTGGTGTTGGTTGCCATGTAGGGGGATGGGGGTATAATAACGTCATGGTTTTTATTAGGAACTGGGCATAGATGGTATAAATCGTAGGATTGTAAGGTGGAAATAGGGAATTTAAAAACGATTATAATTTTATTATCTACGAAGTAACTACCTAGACTAATTAAATCGTAATAATATCTAATGTCTCTAAAGTTAATTATCTGATCGGAATTATAAAGGTTTTTTAATTTGCTTATCATTTCATTAATATCTTTCATACTCAATACAGAATGATGCACACTACTTGTGCGGCTAAAAGCTACAATATTCTCTAGCCTATCTATTTCTAAAAGTAAATCTTGAATATTTTCAGTAAATTACAGCTAACATTTGCGATAAATGTGCGTAACGTAATATTTGTTCAATATGATTATTAGCAGTGTTAATATAATATGTAAAAACTTGTTGTAACTTACGTTGATTTAAAGTTAAATTATTAAGTATTTCATTTTGATGAAAAGTCATCTGCTTGTACAAGCTAACGTGCTTGCTTAGACTGTTTGATAAAACCACGTTATTTTTCTGTAAAACGTGAAAAATCTGTTCGTATCTCAAGGCGTCATTATAATCAAGATTACCCGTTATGCTCTTAATTACTGAACCCAAAGGATTAATTAAGCCACGTTTAGTTCTTTTCGGTCGAAATGTATCTAGTTGAGAAATTATATTTTCAATTTTTCCGGATAAATGCAGAATTTGGAATTTAAATAACGCAAAATCTCTATTAGTTATGTTGTTAAGTAAGTCGTTAAGTTGAGTCTTTGTTAAGTCAACCTGTTTTTGAATTAAGTCGAGATTTATGTCTTGTAAAAAGGTGTGGTGATGAGAAATTATCTTTGCAGGTCCTAGTTTAAATGGAAGAATGCCAGGTCCGTCATTCAAGCTGTCAAGTCGTATGTCTTGTGCTCGGGCCAGGTTCGTCAAGGTTATTAGGCATCTGTAACAAGTTACTCGTATTACTTTTAAGTTTTCTTTTCAACCTATTTTTCGCTATTGGTCCGCGTTTCTTCGATGTGTATATGTGTACAGGTAAGTTAGAAATAACTTTGTCGTGTGTGTATCGGGGTGCAAGTTTTTGTCTACTGGCCTGAGGATTTCTAATGAACACTTCTTGATTTTCCTCATAATCTAAATGTGGTTCCCTATCGCTGTTTCTCTGTAACATTAGTGAGTTTCGATTAGTCCATGAAGATTCCTGAATAATTTTATATACGGTTTCCATTTTTGACCGATGATCTTGGAGGTATTGCTGCATTAAACGTTCGGATAGATTTAGGTCAGTAGGGTCCCGTGGATCAAAATGTCCTGATATTAAATCAAAAGGTCTGCATTTCGTTAAACTATGGACTGAACTATTATAAGCTATTAAGGCGTATGGCATTAAATTGTGTGCAGGTTCATTTTTGTGTTGTAATTTTAATAATCTAAGGTGTTCTAAAATAGTGTTGTGGAATCGTTCAATCATACCATTTTCATTGGGTGCATGAGCAGCTGTGGTGTGATGAAATATATTATGTAGTTGTAGAAATTCTTTGAATACCTGGTTATTAAATTCTGTGCCTCTGTCAGAAGTCAAATTAATTGGGAATCCATGATGGGTGCATAAAGTTAGAAAAGCTTTAACTATATTAGGGGCGGTGATATCTGGCATTCGATATGCTTGAGCGTACTTAGAGAATGAGTCTATGATTGTGAGATATTTTTCTTGATCAATAGTTAATACATCTGCGTGGACAGTTTCGAATGGTTTGCTAGGAGGTGGTACAATTTGAAACTCTGGACGTAATGGATTGCGGTCATATTTTGCACATCCACATATGGAACAGCTATTAATATATTTTGTTACAGATTCTTTTAATTTAGGCCAAAAGTAACGATGGTAAAGAGATAAATAGGTTTCATTAATTCCACGATGATTGGTTTTACCTTCGTGGTATTTTCGGATGATATCTTGCTGTTCGAAATAATCACTGACATTTTCTATTTCGTGCTTAACCATGTTTAACTTCATAGATGAATTTTTAAAGTGGTGCTGTAAAACAGGAATAACACTTAACATTTTTTCAGGAGGTTTTACGAGAATACCAGTTAGAATTTTTGGGTTAACAAATTTTTTTACTGATTCTACTAGGTCTTGTTCAAAATCCTTGATTGAAATATCTATGATAATTTTTTGATATGTTTCGAAGGGTGTAACTATCTTAGGTTTGTGATTAGACATTCGATCACATAAGTTAAAAATTATTTGCTTACGGAATTTATTTAGAGGGTGATCTACAATAGGGATTCCAAGGACAGGGTCTTCCTCACTAGTATGTATAGTGTCACCAGTTTCGCTAGGTGGTCGATCAAGTAGAAAGTCATTGTCAGAAGTGGGGTTTTTGTGTGTAACTAAGAGGGGTGGAGAATTTGAATGAGCAGTTATCGTAGAAGATGGGCTGCGTAAGGGTCGAAGAGAAGGGGCTGTGTCCGTTGAAGATTGACTTATGATGGGTCTGTCATCTGGTGCTGTAACAGTTGATTCAGACGATGATGAAATATTAACTACGATGGAATTTAGATCTTCATTATAGATTTCAATTCGAGAAAGGGCGTCTGCGTTAGTGTTATTTTTCCCTTTTTTATAAATTACTGTGAAGTTATATTCAGCTAATTTTAATTTCCATCTTGTAAGTCTTGAGTTTGATTCTTTTACATTCATAAGCCACTGTAAGGGTTTATGATCTGTCACGATTTTGAAATTTCGCCCATATAGATATGCTCTAAAATATTTCGTTGCCCATACTATGGCTAAAAGTTCTTTTTCAGTAGTCGAATAATTAATCTCGCTTTCATTAAGTGTCCTGGATGCATAAGCTACGGGTCTGTCGTTACCTATCGGTCCTTGTGATAGTATGGCTCCTAGAGCAAAGTTCGATGCGTCAGTAGTCAATATAAAGTCCTTAGTAAAGTCTGGGTACTGCAGTATTGGGTCGTTTAACAAAAGGGTCTTGCAATGCTCGAAACAGTCTATATACTCTTTAGAAAGGGTAATTTTTGCTCCTTTTTTTAAACAAGAAGTTAATGGTTTCGTTATTCGTGCAAAATCTGGTATAAACCGTCGATAGTATCCAAGTAGTCCTAAAAATCCTTTGATCTGCTTGCTAGTTTTTGGTAGAGGAAACTTCAAAATAGCATTGATTTTGTCGGGGTTGGGTTTAACTCCGTCAGGCGTTATTATATGTCCTAGGTAAGGGGTTTCATGTTTTAGAAATTCGGATTTGTCCATCTGAATTTTGAAATTTGATTCTCGTAGGCGGTCAAAGATCTTACGCAAGTTTACCATATGTTCTTGTAGTGACGTGGAAAATACCAATATGTCATCAAGATAAACTACACAGATTACGTTTTGTAGGCCTTGTAGGACGCTGTCCATTACTCTTTGGAACGTAGAAGGGCTGTTTTTCAACCCCATAGGCATGCGTAGAAATTCAAAGTGTCCTGGAGCGAAGTCTACACTAAAAGCTGTTTTGTGAATATCGTCAGGATGGGTTTCAACTTGATAAAACCCACTAGCTAAATCAAGGGTGGTAAAGTATTGACATTTACCTAATTTGTCTAAAATATCTGCAATATTAGGGTTCGGATACTTGTCATTAATAGTTTTTTCGTTTAATTTACGGAAATCGACAACTAATCTCCATTTAGTTTTCCCAGAGGCGTCGGTTTTTTTTGGTACAATCCATATAGGAGCACTCCAAGCTGATGTGGAAGGTCTAATGATGCCTTGTTCAAGCATTTTTTTTATTTGAGTCCGTACCTCTTGTCTATGCACGTAAGGATATCTGTAAGTTTTACAATGAACAGGAATTTCATCGGTAGTTTTAATACGGTGTTTTATCTGATTTGTAAATGTTAAAGGCTCATCTTCAATATAGAAAACATCGGCATATTTTTCGCATAAGGTATACAAATTAGCACTTTCTTCTTTATTTAGGTGAGACGTACGTAGTCGCGATAAAACTTTCTCAGTTCGTTCACGCTTTTTATCTGACTCTGCTTTAGAACGTTGATAGTCGAAAGAAAATTGTTCATTAAATATACATGCGGAAATTGGTTCGGTTAATGTGAAAATTAAATCATTATTTGAAGGATTATTTATTTCTATGTATGCTTGACTGTTGTCGGAGTTAGTAAGGCACTCACTTATAATACAACCACAAATAGTCTGACCTTCTATTAAAATATCGCCATTTTTAACATTTGTAGGGATTTTAATTAATTTAGTAGATGTCGCGGGAATAATAGTTTCAAATAAATTTACACTGCCTGATTTATACATAAAAATTGGGTTAGTTGCAAATTGAGTTTTTAATATATACGAACTTAAGTCTATTTTAGCTTGCCATTGTTCTAACAAGTCACAGCCAATTAAACCGTCAAAGTAGTTATGAAAATTGTAGACGTATAATTTAATGGGTTTTCTATCCTGAATCTCCGGAAAACATGGAATATCTATAGAAAAGTCATTCTTTGTACTAGCATGTATGTTTGTTACAATGAAAGGATCGTAATTTAATTTTACATGAGGAAAAAATTTTTTTACTGCGAAGGGGCTAATAAATGATTGATTAGCGCCGGTATCGACTAGTAATTTAAGAGGTGGCGACGAAATTTTAATATACGGAAGTTGTCTTCTATTGTGAATATTTAATTCTATTTTTGGCCATCTGAATCCGTAATTTCGTGAAAATCCTGCTCGGGGTTACTATCTGAAACTTGGTTTTGTTCTAAGAAATCTTGGTTGGCTGCGTCATTATTCGCGATTAAATAGTCTTCTACTGTAGGTGGATTTTCATAACCTTGTTCGTTCTCGTAATAATAGTTACCAAAGGAGTTGCCCTGCTCGTTAAAATTAATTTCTTTAAAATTATTTAGAGGATAGTTATTGCGGGTTGGTGGCAAGGTACGTGCGCGGGGGTGACTTATTCCACTCATAGGTTGAGCATTGGGTTGACGCTGGTACGCGGGTTGGTTTGGTATTTTAAACCCTGTGCTCATATTAGAACGTGGAAGTGCCCTAAACATTTCCTGTGTTCTTGATAATTGATTAGGCCTATAATTATTAAAAGATTTCCGATTCATTTCGATATTTGAAGTCATTGCAGGTGAATCGCGCACAAATTTATTTTGAAAATTATGCTGTGGTTTTCTTGAATAAATTTTTTTATTTTGTTGATAAATTATATTTAATTCATCCTCTGCAAATTCGAGGGCCTTTTCTAGTGTTTCGGGTCGCATACATCGAATTCGCGAGCCTAGTGGTTCATGTAAACCTTTGAGGAAAGTTTGTAGAGCAAGTTTTTTGTACAAAACTCTTTTAGCTTCAACTGTAGTCGCGATATTGTCGTGCAATTCGACATAGGTCATAATTATTCCTAGTAAATTCTGAATACGTTCATAAAATATGTGCGGTGTGTCACTGCCTTGAGATAACGCAGATAAATCACTATATAAGGACGATTCATCCCTATGATCAGAAAAACTGTTTATAAGAGCAGTGCGTATTCCGTTCCAGTCCGACGGGATGCCATTTGTAGCTAAAGTTCTAGCCGCAGGTCCCGTGATTTTATTTAAAATGCCATTAATCACTGCGTAATTATTTAATTCATTTCCCGGTGCTGGATCGATATACGCTAATACTAATTGGTCACATATATTTAAAAATCTAATTAATACATTTGAATTCCCATCAAAATTAGGAACTAGTCGTAAAGCACTATATATTTTGTCGATTTTGTCTGTAGCAGTAATAGGGCTTGCGTTCGATACGCATCCACTATTCGGTACAGAATTCTCCGTCATATTTAACGTTAAATAATTAATTTCTTCTAAATCAAATAAATCTAAGTTACGATTCTGGTCTCTTATTAATCTGCGATTAATGTCGCGAGAACTGGGTATACAACCCTTATTAGACCGTTTCGAAAAAATCTTGGAAATTATTAATTAATATCACTGCACATAAAAAAAAATGGAAGGAAAATAAAAGGAATGCAACCAATAGGATTATTGCATAACTTAGAATCTATTACTCACAGAAGGAGTTTCATCTCGTAGCGGGACATCGATTTTTGGATGAACTGCGTAGAGCTGTACAGGATTCTTCCTTCAGGCGTCTTGAACTCCGTAGGTTCTTCGCGAATAGTCAGCGCGCGCGATGCGACTATCGCAGTCTATCTAGGAATTACTACGACGTGACTACTTTCGCGTTTCCGACTGCGCCAGTTACATGAGTTGGACGCCGTAGGATGTTTTTAAAAACTAAATGTATTTTAATATAATTTATTACTTCACTTTTACAAAAGAATACTTTAAAAAAAATCAAACATTAATTAATTATTAACTTAAATGGATGTGTGTTCACGATCCGCGATGGAAGTGAACTCCCTAATTAAACGTGTGTCCACAATCCGCGATGGAAGTGAACTCCCCGATCCGCAGGGGGTCTCGGTCCACGAAGCCACCCGTGGCTGCTTCGTCAGCATTCCCTGAACGTTGCCAAAATCTTGTGGTGTTGCGGGCCACCCACGGATGCGACGTCAGCGTTCAGCATAAAGGTGTTGCTCAACTTTAAGTAGCGTTGTGGTGTAAATTATGTAGGGTTGGCAATAAGTGTAGATTAGGTGTAGGGTTGTCACGTAACAAAGTATATGTAGTAGAAAAATATTATTTATTTACCTATTATTTATTATATTATTATTTTATGTAGGTTTATAGTATTAGTTTGTTTCTAGTAATGGTATGTATTGTCATTAAAATTGGATTATTATTTAATAGATTTTGATTATCTTTATTATTCTCATTATTTCTTTTTTGGTGCACGCTAATTTCACTCTCAATCATTGCTCCATTCCCAGGCCTGCTGGAAGAGATTTCTTTTTGGAATAAGTAGGACCTATGTACAAAATTACTATTAATTCTGTTTTTTTTGCTGTTTGTCGTGTACATGAATATATAAATAAATAAATAAATAACAGGTAAAATTTTAAGCCACCATTCTATCAGCACTGTTAACTGAAAGCTGATATCTTCTAGTCGGCATAATTGTGAAAATTATGTATTAATTTTCTGTGGTAACCTCGTGCTTAAAGTTTATTAGGTTAGTCTACGTTTTAGTCATAAATTAATTATGATTCAAGAGCTGTAACTAACTATACTAATAGAAAAACTTTCTATGTATTCTCTTCTTGTTTATTCTAAAAATACCAACGCAAACTATCTCAGAAGGTGAAATAACTACTAAACAATGACTGTTGTTATGCAATAATTTTAAATTACATTTCCTCAAGCAAGATATTATATTAAGATCCCGTATTATCACCGTAGCATGTCTACGAGTATCTTGTAGAATTATTTTCACGTGAGTTCTAAAGCGTGGTACACACATATTCTGTTATTTATAAACATAGCTTTTCCCGCGGCTCGGCCCGCGTACATATCGGTCTTCAACCAATAATTATCGACACCTTTTCCAACATAAGCGATGGTTTAGAATCAAATCAGTATCAGTAAACCCGGTTCATTTAACGAAAGTCATCATCTACCTATGTGCCAAGTTTCATTCAAATACGTTTTGTAGTTTTTGCGTGATAAGTAACAAACATGAAAACATACAAACATTCATATTTAATATTAGGTACTAGGATATTCACTAGTGACTAGAAAAATATTTCACTCAGACGAGTCTTTGATTCCTGAAGGCAGTCTTACAGCGTCTTTTTAAAAATGCGTGTAAGACAATCTTAGAACGTCACCAATCTTCGTACCGCGTGTACTGCTAACTGCTAATGACTACGGAGCAGTATAAAACTGCCTTTTGTGGCTCCAAGGATTGTCACGTCGCGATGCCATCCTTGTATTGACGTCGAGACAAGGGCCTGCACAAAAAAAAGATAGTTTTCAGCGTATGTTTGGGCCTGTTGGCGCAATCGGTAGTGACCCTGTCTGTTGCGCCAGGGGTCGTGAGTTCGAATCCCTCAGGACAAATATTTGTGTGACGAACACTTGTATTTGTCCTGTGTTTGGATGTTAATATCATCTATTTAAGTATGTATTTAAAATATCTATGTATGTTTACCAGTCTCTGACACCCATATTACAGGCTCGTGCCTACTTCGGGATCAGATGGCCGTGTGTGAGAATGTCCAAGATACATATATCCAAGATATACATATGTTTTTGTCTCTCACTCACTTGTTTGTATATTTTTAAATGGCATTGATGTCTTATATACCTACCTACATCTGCTGCCTATCTGTCACAGTTAAAATTATGTAAATATCTGAGATTTTCATAGAATGGCTGGTGTTAATGTCGTTACAAATAATAAAAAGTATACAAGTTTATCTCGGAATCGCTCGGTAGTACACGTTTGCGAGTCCGACTTGCACTTGAAGGTTTAAAAAAAATATTTATCAAATAGATTTGTACCTACACTACGCCTTATCCCCGTAACAGCAGTAGCGCCACCTGAGCATTTAATATAGCCAAATACGTGTCAACTCTCGCTCGTGTAGTATTTGCTGAAGACGTACTGATGTTAAACTCGTACCTGTTGTGAGATTTCTAGAGCTCCCACCATGAGTTAACGTACTAATACGTACGTGAGTAATGTACTAGTTTAACACTGTTCATGCAAGTAGAATTACGATCTGAGACGAAGATTTCGACGACTCTCCTGACTGCCTTATTAACGTACCTACTAGCTTTTACCGTCAAATCATTTTCCATGTAGAATTATCTCTACCATCAAGGGTTGGTTTAAAATATTAAAAAATACCTACCAGCAATAAAAATGTAAATACGGAACCAGTTTTATGTATTGACATTAAATTAAACCAGATATAACCGGTATAACAAAAATACAGAATTATTCATTGGAGTATTACAATTTTGAAATTAGAATTATTTGAATTGAATTCAGTCGAGTATATTCGAGATATTTGTCGAATCTCTTACTTACCTATAACGTAACATTAACATATAAGTGGCGCGGTATCCGGAACTAGATATATTTATTTGTTACCCTATAGAATTCCAAAAGGTGGCTGGACGTCACATGGTCATTGACCATTGGTAGCAGTGTTGCTAATTAACATGTTATCTTACTATAATTACCCATATATTAATTTATTTCACATTTACTTTGGGCTTAGCTGTAAGTAAAATGTTGAATGTTAATCTATATATATAAAAGGAGAAGCTACCTGACTGACTGACTGTCTGACTGACTGACTGACTGACTGACTGACTGACTGACTGACTGTCTGACTGACTGACTGACTGACTGACATATCAACGCAGGGCCTAAACTATAAGGGTTAGAAACTTGAAATTTTGCACAGGGGTTCCTTTTATAACGTGAGGAAGCATTAAAAAAGGAATTTTGAAAATTCACCCCCTAAGGGGGTAAAACGTGGGTGCAAAGTTAGTATGAAACTTTGCCGTTTTTGAAGTCAAGTGGGCAACCCGAAAGCGGGCAGACGTCGTTAATGGATCTAATTCTACGCGAGCGAAGCTGCGGGCGTCCACTAGTAAATAAATAAATAAATACTGTAACGTTACATTAACCGTTACATTGTAACGTTACGTTACCATCGTAAGTTGTCTCACGCGAGCCGACCAACAATAAAGCACTGGCGGTTGCACCGAGCCGCGCTACAATATTTACAACACCATTGTGGTGTAACTGCCTCCTTGGTCAAGTCACAAGCGTGACTGCTACGCCTGAGGTCCTGGGTTCGACCCCTGAAAGTCTAAGGTACTGAGTTTTTCTCACGGAACACAGAGTTGTTTTGGTCTCTGCCTACACTTGTTCTGCATACGCCTAACTTACTTTAAAAAAAAGCTCCTAAGCTGCAACCCATAGATGTCCCACTGCTGGGCACGGGTCCCCACCACAGATAAATCTCTCTAGAGGGAGGATCTTCAAAGACAGGCACCCTCAAGTAGGCAAAACCTTTTAATACAGTCGCCGCGCTTTAGCACGCTATTGATGTATTAAAAACCTTCAAGTTGCCACCAAGGGAAAAGCCAAAAGCCTTGCACTTAAGGCACAAAAAAAAATGAATCAGAGCTATGTGCAACTTCAAAAATCAGAGATACTTGTAAACCACATTTTAGGAGATTGAAAATATTGACATTACCATGTAAGTATATATATTCTAAAATGTATGAAATTTGTTGATGTTATGACTTGCACATCGCTGGTTTTATTTATATTTTTTATAGCAACACAAGTATTTGACGACCTGCGGCGAGATGTTATGAAAAAGTTCATGTTTAATTTCTAAGTAGGTATACCTAGTCGTTATTGTATTTTCGGTTCGTAGCTTGGTGGTTTGGATGAGTTGGTGACAATAGGCAACTATTTACCCACCTGTCGCCATGGCGGTTGAACTAAAACAATAAAATTACTCGCACATGGTTTAAGCTAACGTGATATCACGCGATCGCCGAACTACGAGTATAGCCCGCACCCTACGGTTTTATAAAAACTCGTAGTCGCCGTAGTTTTCTTGTTGTAAACCACACTAAGCCTACAGAGCCAGAGTTTTCATTATTTTGTCGTTCAATTGTGTCAAGCTTTTCCCTCTATTGCACAGCATAATAATTATACTGTTGCCACGAGAACAAAACTGACTTACGGCCGAAATTAATAATCTATCTTTGGATTGATTTGCCTATCTGAGTTAGTTATTTGACACATTTTACATCGAGCATATGTCAAATCAGAAAGATCCTAAATGTAAATTAACTCCTGTGCTACGTGTGGTACAATGAAAATACAATTCTACGAACAAGGAAATAAGGCGGTGACAGCCCAGCGGCTATCGAACTCGCCTCTCATTCGAGCGGTCCGGGTTCAAACCCCAGTGGCACGCACCAATGACTTTTCTAAGTTATGTGCGTTTTAAGAAATTAAATGTCACTTGCTATAACGGTGAAGGACACATCGTGAGGAAACCTGCATGCCTGAGAGTTCATCATAACGTTCTCGAAGGTATGTGAAGTCTGCCAATCCGCACTTGGCCAGCGTGGTGGACTAAGGCCTAATCCCTCCCATTCTGAGAGGAGACCCGTGCCCAACAGTGGGACGTCTATGGGTCGCAGCGAAGCGAATATGTCAAATAACGATCTCAGATAAGCAAATCAATCAACAAAGATAGGTTATTAATTTCGGCCGTTAATATACGTAGTATAATGACACAAAAGTCTTTGACTTATCCAAATATGATAGTGTTGTTATAAATAATATTGCGATATAATAATGAGCTTTCCACGTAGCCATTAGTGCTTGCATACCTATTGCAAATTCAGAAATTTACGTACATTATAACAATATTGCTAGGGTCGTGAAGGATGAACGTTTCGGATACAAGCAATGATTTTTTGGGTGCAAAAATACCTACAATCTTCTCTGCGACCTATAGACGTCCCATTGTTGGGCACGGGTCTCCCCCACAGACGCAGCTGCGGGAGGTCTAAGGCATACTCCACCACGCTGCTCCAATGCGGATAGCGGCGTTTAGCTCTGTATCATCTTCACAATCTATCTTTAGATACCCAATCTATACCTACTACTATTATAAAGAGGAAACATTTGTTTATAATGTTTTCACACAAAAACTACTGGGCCGATTTCAAAAATTCTTTCACCATTAGAAATCTGCATGTTCACTGAGTGACATAGGCTATATAATATTACTAGGTGCAAACGAAACTATTGTTATGTGATGGATAAAAGGTGCAATCACTTACCAGTGCCGAGGGTTGGATCTGGAGACTTCGGGATTCGGGATTGTATGAGCTTCACTCGTTTTTGTTCTCTTTTTCGAATTTTTACAGAGAGACGCGTGCGCGCGATGTAATTGCAAATTTTGTAGAGGGGAGAGGGGGCAGAGGGGATTTGACATGGCGGCAACTACACCAACCAATCAAAATGGTCCCGCGGTTCCGTTTCACACAATCTATACTTAACATAATCCCCCACCAAAAAGGGGATTACCCCTTTTTCATAATATTCAAATGCTGGTGATGATTAAGTTTGATACAATAACAATAATACAAAGATTTAGTGGACTGTATGCAGAAATTATGTATGATTTGCTTATATTAAATTTAACTTATGTTACAACTAGATACAATAGGTAAGATTAAAAACTAAGAATGTGCTGGTTTACTATTGTGATCTAATTGTCGTTACATGGCAAAGGGCAGACCTTTGACAATGACCTAACAAGCAGGCCCTTCGCCGTTTTTATTTCTACCACTCTAATCACTGAGTCCTGTCCAGGAAAAACCTTGACTACGCGTCCCATACACCACTGCAAGGGAGGTAGGTTATCTTCCTTTAACAGTACAAGATCATTGACCTTTATATCAAATTTAGTGGAGTTCCACTTATTCCTCTGCTGTAACGTATGGAGATACTCGTGGCTCCATCTCTTCCACACGTCAGTTACGATCGACTGCAATAAATGCCAACGGGAAACCAAACTCAAACGTTCGTTGGCAGGTGTTTCAGGCACAGCTACAAGAGGAGCTCCAATTAAAAAGTGACCCGGAGTCAATACTGACAAGTCACTGGGGTCGTTAGACATAGGACACAGTGGCCTTGAATTTAAGATTGATTCTATTTGAACTAATATTGTTGTTAGTTCCTCGAAGGTTAGATTGCGCTCCCCTATAACCCTCTTTAAATGGTTTTTACACTGTTTCACGGCTGCTTCTACCAGACCATTGAAATGAGGGCTTAGTGGGGGTGAAAATTTCCATTCAATGATGTGTTCAGCTAAGTAATTTTTCAAAGTAGGATCGTTGTAAATTTCTTTAGAGAATTTGCCTAAAATGTTGCTAGCGCCCTTGAAATTTGCTCCCGAGTCGGTTCTTATTTCTTTAGGTAAGCCGCGTCTACCTACAAATCGCCTTAACGTTGCTAAAAATGCTTCTGAAGTTAAGTCGCTAACGAGCTCTAAATGAACTGCTTTGGTCGTGAAGCAAACGAATACACATACGTAAGCTTTACCAATCTTGGCATTTCTGACCGGACTTTGTTTTATGTTGAAATGACCGGTAAAGTCAATTGCTGTGCTTAGAAATGGCCTATAGGATTGCGTGACCCTACTGGTAGGTAAGTTACCCATCAATGTTTCGGGCGGCTGACATTTTAAATGAAAACAACGCAAACATTTAAAAATCCTACTGCGTATGACGCGCCTAGCGGATAGAATCCAAAATCTTTCTCTGAGTATGGACATTAAAAGATTAGGTCCGGCATGTAAATGTTTCAAATGGTAATAGTCTACCAGAAGTGTTGTAAAATGGCAAGTGTGAGGTAACACTAGTGGATGTTTTGCAGTGTACGCGAGCTTCGAGTGCACTAGTCTACCACCTACTCGCAACAGCCCATGCTCGTCTATGAATGGGTGTAAGCGTTGCAGCCCCGTGCTGCATGGTTTGTTTTGAGTGATAAGTTTAATATCACTGCCGAAATAGTAATGTTGAACTAACTTGACTAAGGTTAATAAACTATGTTCTAATTCGTTGCCAGATAGACTGTCTGAAGTTACAGATTTCTTTCTGCAATTACTAGCGAAACGTAGACACCATGCTGTGATACGGATAAGATTAGTAAACGAACTGTATTTGGAAATAAAATCCAATGAATTAGTCTCGGTGACTACGGCGGCGGTAACCTTCTTCTGCTTTCTCACACCGGGCAATGTGTCGTAGGTAAGCTGCTCACAAGGCGCGGGCCAAGTGGATTCGTCTCCCAGTAGCCATTCAGGACCCCACCACAGAGGGTGATGCACGAGCTCCTGAGGCGATATGCCGCGCGACGCACAGTCGGCTGGATTTAATTCCGACGGCACGTATCTCCAAAACTCAGGCGACAACACGTTCTGTATTTCACTGACCCGATGAGACTCGAACACCTTTAGTAAGTGTGGTTCCGTTCGCAACCAACATAACACGATAGATGAGTCACTCCACGCATGTATTTGCCTCAACAGATCAGTATTTAATTTTAAACTGTCAGAAACGCGTTTTAATAACTGAGCCAGTAACAAGGCACCCGACAATTCAAGTTTGGGAATTGTTAATTTTTGCTTAATTGGCGCGACCCGTGTTTTAGAAAGGAGAAGATGTATGGTCACCCTACCGTCAATATGAACGCATCGTAAATAAACACAAGCCGCGTAAGCAGCATCAGATGCATCGCTAAACCCATGTAAATCGAAATAAGCTGTGTTATTTGATAAAACATGTCGCGGTATGGACAAGTTTGTAAGGTAATCTATATTTTCACAAAACGATTGCCACTTAGAAATTATAGAATCGGGTGGTATTTCGTCCCACTGTACACCCAATATCCATAATTGTTGCATTAATATTTTTGCATTAATAATGAAAGGAGCTAACCAACCGTTTGGATCGTAAATACCGCTTATTTTAGACAGTATTTCTCGCTTTGTGCATTTGTCACCATTAATATGAATTTGATAACTAAATTTATCCGAAACGGGATTATATTTAAAACCTAATATTTTTAATGACGTGTCTTTATCCTCTGCGAATTGAATTTCACAAAATTCTGACGGTATGTCTGAAAGCAGTTGGGTCTGATTGCTGGTCCACTTGCGCAGTTCTAGACCACCTAGCGCCAGCAAGTCTATGAGCTCGGCCTTTATCTCCTGCGCTTCGGAGAGAGTACTTGCACCCGTCACCACGTCGTCTACAAAAATATCATTTAATAATATTTTAGACGCGCGCGGGTGGCTCTCTCGACCTAACTTGGCAAGCTCGTGTATACATCGCATTGCTAAAAATGCTGAAGAAGAAACCCCGTACGTCAGAGTGTTTAACTGAAATTCGCTTATGTTACTGTCTCTGTCATCCCGCCATAAAATCAATTGATAATTGCGATCATCGGGATGTAATAATATCTGCCGATACATTTGGCGGATGTCTGCAGAAAATACAATCTCATGTAATCTAAAATGGAGAATAATGTCTACTATGTCTTTCTGAAGTTTGGGTCCAGCTAACAAAATATCATTTAAAGAGTTCCCCGTGCTACTCTTCAAGGAAGCATCGAATACACAACGGATCTTATCGGAGCCCTTCTTATAAACTCCGTGATGAGGAATGTAGTATTTTGGAGAACGTAGTGCGGTTGAGGGTTCAACCGGCTGCATGTGGCCCAGCAAGTGATATTCTCGCATGAAGTCTTTGTATTTCCGCTCTAATATAGAATCACGAATAAATTTTCGTTCGAGTGAATGTAACCTATTCACTGCTAAATTTCTAGTTTCGCCTAACTTGTGGTTGCCCTGTCGGAAGGGCAAGCGCACGATAAACCTACCATCATGAGTACGCGAATGCGTCTGCTTAAAATGATTTTCACAATAAACGTCATCTGGGTGTTGAATTCGATTCGAATGTACTTCTTCAATCGCCCAGAAGCGCCTTAAAGTATCATCAATGTTACTAATACACGTAAATGCATGATAATCTTGCCTATCTAAAATATTGCAATCAAAATCGCCCATTAAAACCCAACCGAATAATGTCTCAAAGGCTGTAGGTAAGTTATCTCCGAGAACTAATTTATTACCTTTAAAAATACGAGCACACGCGCCTGCACCCAGCAATACATCTATGGGTCCCTTGATATTACAGTGTGGGTCGGCGAGTTCCAAGCCTTTAAAATGTTGTAGAAAGTTACTACTTACCGAAGTTGTTGGTAAGTCACACGTAATACGCGGCAGCACAAACCGATACCTCTGGGCTCAAAGGGCGTAAAGCACATTTTGGGCCAAATGGAGTTAATAATACCATCGTATTCAGTTTTTCATTCTCTATCGATTGGTATATACGAAGTTGCCAAATTCGCACAAAAATGTTCTTTACACCCCATCTATTTTGGGCTGCTAAAACAGAATGAAACAGGAAATCGGGCTGTAAATTACATTACTGTGCAAGTTAAAAATGTCCTAGGTTGTATAGGAATCCAATTGGACTCATAATTATGAGTATTATGGCGTAAACCGCATTAATTCTCATTATTGTTCTTTACAACCATTCAACATAACAGGACTTGTACTTTACTACTCAAAATAATTACAAATATTTCCTGAAGTTTAGGGTGTAAAGCACATTATTCTATAGGCTTAAAGTGAAGAAATTTATTGAATCATTACCTGCAGTGCCATCCCATTACAATAGACAAAGAACAAACAGAGTGTATCTACCTCAAGAATTAAAGAACGTGTCTAATTTATATCAGATAAATAAAAAAAGCATAAACAGTGTCCAAGACACTGTTAGTGAAAATATGTTTAGAAACATTTTTAATGAATATAATATTAGTTTCCACATTCCCAAAAAAGACAAATGTGTAACATGCACAAGAGTGGAACATAATATGGATACAATGAGTGAGAAAGATAAAGAGTTTTTTGGCTATCACATAAAATAAAAAAAGCAAGTTATAAAAGGTTTAAAAAACATCAAAATTTGAAGTCTTTTGTTAATGGAACTATTACATGTAGTTTTGATTTGCAAAAGGTTTTAGGCACGCCGCACGGTCAAAGTATGTAACTATACTATTCAAGAAAATATGTGGTGTATAATTTTACATTTTACGAAAGCGGCACACAGGAAGTTTACTCCTATACCTGAGGAGACAGCGACGGTAAACGAGGAAGCAATGAAATTGCCTCTTGTCTTTTAAAGTACTTAGAAGAGAAAGATAGAATAGGCACAAAAAACATTATTTTATACCGCTACAGGAGCGGCCAAAATAAAAATAAAACGGTATTGTCCACTATTAAATATTTTCTAAAGTCTGCAATTAATATAGAAGTAAAACAAATAAATAATCTTCTGCCTGGACACACATAAGTATATGCCCGTTGACTCTGTCCATGCCACGATTGAAAGAGAAGTACAACAAATTAATTGTATGGAGTCCATCGCAATGGCCGACATACTTTGAGACCGCTCGGAAAAAACCTAAGCCATACAAAGTCATTGGTATGGACTACACCGATTTTCTGAATTTTGATCAATTAACTGCCAATACTTTCACACCAAGCACATTTGAAAATATAAAACTAAAACAGATTAGAAATGCTACATTTTAAAAGAAATACGAAAACCAAATAAATGTCAAATATTCCATGGCAGAGGAAGCTGAAACTCAAAATATAACGTTAATGGAAAAGCCATCGGTCAAAGGAAAAGGCAAAGGCAAAGGCAAAGGAAAAAGTAAAGCAAAGGACAAGTCAAGCGGAAACAAAAAGCAGGAAGCGGAAGAAGTTAAGCCACTATATATAACTAAATTAAACATAAACAAAAAGAAATACATGGATTTGACACGTCTCTGTGACAACGGAACTATACCTAAGAGATTTCATGACGAATATAGAAAACTTCCATGGAGCTCTTATGTTTGTGATACATTAAATGAAACTAATGAAGAAGATAAAGAAGAAGAAGATAAAGAAGATGAAAATAATACTGAAAAAGAAAATAATTCTAAAGATCAATAACCCAAAAATTGCTTAAATCTTTCTTGTTTGCCCTTTTATTACGTATAGTAAGAACTATTAACAATAACTCTTCAATTAATTAATATTTAAAAAGCTTTTTGGCTAGCTATTGGGATGGGGATTAATGAGAATAATCCATCAGGATGGGATGGGGTACCCCCCACCCCGTTTAACCCTTTTTATTATGAAAGTTGTACAATTTTAAATGCAAACTTTGTGATTTACATCACAATTAAACATTGCTATTGTCATTTACTACATAATATTATACAACTTTTTTACGCTAGGTTGTATTTACTGCCAAAGTTAATAAAGTTAGCTGTTTTTAAATGGGCTTAAAGGACATTTTGTTGTTTTTTTTGGGTAGTAAAGCAAAACTATTTTGGAAACTATTATACTTAGACTTCGTTTAATAGTATTAACTTAAAATATAGGAGAATGTAAGTATTTTTCTCATAGATTGTTTTTTTATAATTATTGAGACAAAAAAGTTATAGCTAATTTTGTTTTTTTTTTTGGTTTTTTGGCTCTCCTGAAAAGTAGCTGTTTTGTGCTATACGCCCTTTGAGCCCAGAGGTATCGAAACGCGTCAACACACAAAGACGACTCGAGATTATTCGGTTTTAAATAAAGTTTTAATCGACCTTTCGCACTGAAACTAACTTCACCGCCTATGCCTGTAACACTTATATTCGTTCTATGATAACTGGCATTTAGTCTTTGCACACAACTCAACGTGACAAAGTTTGTCATACTCGCGGGATCCAAAAGTGCACGGATTTGTAACGGATGATAATTACCTTCCGAACTAGAAATATTAATGACGGCTGTTGCGAGCAGGGTATGACTTTGACGAGATGCGTTGCCGCTCGAGCTCGCGCCGTGCGATACGTACGAGTGCGAAAGAGATGAGTCAATGCCTTGCGGTTCAACGTTTTGTTTTGAATGAGATTCCGCCGGTGTATTGATAATATTCGATGGATTAGGCAAAGAGTTCATATTATTGTCATTCAACTGAACGGTATTCGCATGTGTCTGTTCACTTGAAGTATGCAACAACGTATTATGCTTACATTTGCAAATTTGACATCGCGACTTAGAAAAACAATTATGCACCCGATGGGGACGTAAACAATTGAAACACAAGCCTTTTGACGTAACGAAATTAACCCGAGATCGTGTGTCCATGTTCATAAACTTCGTACACTTAAATAAATAGTGAGAACTATTGCATAATGGACAGCTGGCATTACTACTTTGATTCGGTTTGCGTGATTCGACGTTCTGATTGTTGTGTGTTGCTGTGGATGCTAGCGAAGCTTTGTGTGAATTACTACACTTGTTATGGGGAGCAGATTTGTTCCCGCTTGTAGTGTATAAGCCTGAAGTCTCTAAAGTTTTACACATGTTATCTAGGAAAGTTATTAAATTATCGAATGTAGGTATTTTTTTATCTTGGTGCGCTAGTTCGAATTTTGACCGCAAATCAGTGTCTAGTTTTCTTACAAAGATGTGTAATAATAACAAAGACCATTCGCTAACAGGGAAGCCTAAACTAGTGAGACCCCGCGTATTCTCTTGAATATTACTAACAAAGCTGCGCAATTGTGAAACACTTTTAATTGAAACGTTAGGTAAAGACAACATTGCGCTCAGATGTGAGTCGGCTATCAATCTTTTGTCATCATACCTACTTTTCAGTATTGAACGGGCCTCTTCATAATTCTCTGGAATATTAGTTAGATGTTTAACTAAGTTTAACGGCTCGTGTGAAAGGCAACTGAGTAAATAATGTTTCTTCTGAACAGGGCTCAGCGATTGATTATTGTGAATTAAGCTATCAAATAGGTTAATAAAATTTGGAAAATCACAATAATTACCCGAGAACGACGGTAAATTGATTCTCGGTAGGCTTACATTGTTGTCAGAGTTACAATATGATTGAAAACTAGACTTTGAATCCGAACTATCAGATACAATTGTAACAAGTGATTGATATTTAATCATGATTTCTAAGTACTGCTCTTCGAAAGTCACGTACCTTTCTTTAATTGTATCTAATTGTTCAGTGTTATTAGAACTTAGGCTAAGCAAATTTAGATAACAGTCCTCGACAGTTTCTTTGATTTTAACTAAATCGGCACATTTCATTTTGAACTTTTCGGTGTGTAACGGATCTTTCACATTCACAGATGAAATTGAATCGTGGATGTTAGCGACCTTATCAATGTAAAAATCATACTTAATCACCAGCATTTGAGTATTTTTCGACATATTGTACTGTAATGACTAATGAACTATGAATTTAAATTGAAATACGTGGACAAGTTCGAAATTACACACGACGACAAGTATGGCGGCCGGTCCACGTACGTGAATTAACACTTAAATCCGGCTCGAAGGACCAATTTTGATAAAAGGTGCAATCACTTACCAGTGCCGAGGGTTGGATCTGGAGACTTCGGGATTCGGGATTGTATGAGCTTCACTCGTTTTTGTTCTCTTTTTCGAATTTTTACAGAGAGACGCGTGCGCGCGATGTAATTGCAAATTTTGTAGAGGGGAGAGGGGGCAGAGGGGATTTGACATGGCGGCAACTACACCAACCAATCAAAATGGTCCCGCGGTTCCGTTTCACACAATCTATACTTAACATTATGTCTAATTCCACGCGAGCGAAGCTGCGGGCGTCCACTAGTCCTGATATGAAACTGAATGACTAATGTATCTTGTATCCTCTCTTGTTTGCCAGGCTGTCTGGAAGAAATCGCTCAAAGCAATAAGACAGCCTTTTGCAAAACTTCTTTTTCTTTACTGTGTTCTCTTCTACTCTTTTTCTGGTATATATTGTATTGTATTGTATTGTATTGTATTGTATTGTATTGTATTGTATTGTATTTTATTGTATTGTATTGTATTGTATTGTATTGTATTGTATTGTATTGTATTGTATTGTATTGTATTGTATTGTATTGTATTGTATTGTATTGTATTGTATTGTATTGTATTGTATTGTATTGTATTGTATTGTATTGTATTGTAATGTAATGTTAACAGACACGCATTTATTCTATTTCGTATATCCTACCGTTGGAGCAACGGATAGGGTTGAACTCGCCCAGCACTATGAACGAGTTGACCTGCAACGATGGCTCGAACTTTATCAGCACGTCCTCTCGACTGGAAGCGAATCGGCTTGACTGCGCCGCATAACGAGGGAGTGTTTCAGCCATGAACACATGCACTGAGGTGACTTGATGGACGATTATTTTAAGTAACAAAATAAACTAAAGTTTATTAACGTTTTGTAGAATTGTCAGGTAAAAACTTGCCGATTTTGTAGACGGTATGGACATACTCCTCCCGATCCTGCGCCCTCTGAATCCAACGGTTTCCCGCTATTTCAGAGGGCGCAGGATCGGGAGGAGTGGCGTCAATTGAGGGAGGGCTATGTCCAGCAGTGGACCCCAAAAGGCTGATGGATGGATGGACATACACCCACTTTTTACCAATTATGTGCTGGGCCTATTGCCATAAACCGGTCACAATTCTAGACTCCAAGCTACTACTGGGGATTTCAAGTTGGAAAACCCCAATGACACTTTGCCTGACCAGGGAATCGAAGCCAGGACCTCTAGCATAGCAGTCGTAACGTTTGCAACCACTGGACCATAGAGGCAAAATTAAATTCATGAGCACGAAAAATATAACCATAGTACTATCACTAACAACAGATACTTCTTATTGCAATGAAAATATAGCTCCATCCATCCATCAGCATTTTAAAGTCCACTGCTGGACATAGGCCTCCCTCAATTGGTGCCACTCCTCCCGATATAATATTTTCCAATGTGAATTATTGAATGTAGATAATATTATATATGATATATTTTATTATGTTGGTCGTAGTAAATAATGCCCTGAATGAACTGTACACAGATTCTACCTCAAACTTTTGAATTTTCAAACGGTCGGAAAGAAAGCCTCATTATTTTAGTCCTTGAAACGGCCTAACGAACACAATCTTATTCAGATTATTCATTGTTTGTGCGAAACTCAACTAAGGGTTTTTAATAAACTGCTTGCCTGGGGTCGTGTTCGAATGGCAATACTTTAGTTACGATGCATTTAAATTATTCGATACAAGTCATTTGTCTGAGAACAATGAGATATCTTTCCCTTTGAGCTGTATATTGTTGTGAAGAGTAGCAATTGCTTACACAATTATCTATTGGTACAAGTCACGAAATAAAGCGATGATAAATTTAAATTTGAAAACAGAACGATGGTCAGTATGGCGAACCATAGAGGTAGGCACGGGTCTCTCCCATAGACACAGCTGCGGGAGGTCTAGAGCATACTCCATCACGTTGCACCAATGTAGATTGGTGAAGGGGTTAGTGGTCAACCCAGTGACAAACTTAACTTCTCGACTTAGGGCAATCTGAGAAGTTAAGCATGATTCAAACTAACCTAAACTATTCCTCATGAATGTTATTATCTCGTGCAAAAAGACATTTTTAAATAAAACTGGCCCAGAGATTTAACAATTGTGCGTTTAAACTAACAAATAAACAAAAAATCTCTTCAGCTTTAAAATCTATATATATAAAAGGAGAAGCTGACTGACTGACTGACTGACTGACTGACATATCCACGCAGGGCCTAAACTATAAGGGTTAGAAACTTGACATTTTGCACAGGGTTTCCTTTTATAACGTAGGGGAGCACTAGGAAAGGATTTTTGAAAATTTACCCCCTAAAGGGGTAAAACGGGGTTGCAAAGTTAGTATGAAACCCCATACCGTGTTAGTATTAAAGTTGCAACCCGAACGCGGGCAGACGTCGTTAATGGGTCTAATTCTACGCAAGCGAACCTGCGGGCGTCCACTAGTATCATGATATAATGAAAGCGGTGTAAATCACACCGTGTGATGATGATACGCTGATCGCTTATGCCTTATCCAATGCCCAAAGAAGAGATATCGTATCGCTCGCCATCGCCACTAATCGCCTATTGTGCGATACTATCGTCGCGCGATGGGCCCTTATAGGTCGCGATCCGCTCATTTCGAATAATATTTTTGGCTTACATTTAATATGGTAGGCTTTATCACATTAATCAAATGATATTTCCGTACGCATTTGTGTGCAAGTGCAGCCTTAAGCTTAGTTTTTTCCCGAAACGGGGATTGAATCCACAAACTCTGGCTTAGCAGTCGCAGTTACGACGACTAGGTGTTGGTACTGTTGTACGGATAAATCAAAACCCCTTTTTAAAAAAAACCTTCAACTATGAAAAAAGAATTTAATTAAACTAGAAATATAAATGAACTTTACATAAAGATATTTAAATTGGGATTTATCCTTAGGCAACCGTCGTGTATGAATGAAGACCCGTTAAGGACTGGAGGGTGAAGCTCTCCAGAGTATTTTTAAAGAACCTATTGATGTCTCAGCATTTTAGGCTGGAATAGACATAGCAGACTCAGCGGGTCTACCCTAGTGAGGCAGGGTATAACAGTACCTACGTTTTATTCCGGTTATTACCTAAGGAATAAAGTACGAAAGACAGAATTCGGACAGAACGAGGTGTAAATAAAACTACTGCTATGCCTAAATCCACGCGAGCGAATCCACTGCGGGCTTCCAATAGTCTAAAATATAAATCGGACCGGTGATCAAGGCAAGACAAACCGTGATTAAATATAACGGATCGTGATCTAAAGACCCCGGAGATGGCTGTATCGCACGCAACATCTTAATGCGCGATACAGCCATCCGCTGGCACAATAGGCCGTATCGCTCCCGGTTGCGTAAATAGAAAACGCAATCCAATACCTGCAGCCTTTCTGCTTACGAAGTATAAGAGTTGCGATTTGTGAAATTTTAAATGAAATATTAGATGATAATTCCTTCGTACTTAAGTGAGCTAAGTAGACGTACCTAAGTACATCATCAAACATGATTATAGTCTGTAATTTACCGCAAGGTTAGGCAGTGTCGCTACGACCCATAGACGTTCCACTGCTGCGGGTCTCCCCCACCACACTGCTCCAGAGTGTACGTGTGTATGTTATACTCCCACCTGTCACTTATTTAATAGTACAAAATGTCTCATGTAGAAAAACTCTTTGTAGAAAAACTCTTTGTAGAATAGTGAGAATTTCAAGAAACCAATAAGTAACACTTTGCCAAACCCAGGTCTGTTGCGGAGCAGTTGCGCTTCCGACTAGTTCGCACCATCGAGGCAGTTCCATCGTTCAACAAACCTCAAAAAAGATTGTAAATAAGTATTACAATTAATAATTTTTTTTAAAGCTTTTCTTTTAAAATTTTAATTTTTATTTATTTTCATGCATTGTCATCGGAACCAAATACGTGTGCCAAATTTCAGCTCGATAGCTTCAGTGGTAGTGGGTGAAATATTGATTGCAAGATTCCAGTACATACATACAAGGATACATACGAGTGAAGTTAAATAAAAGCTTTTAAAAAAAAATTACAGGGGTAAAAAACATTTTTGTCGAGTAGGTAATCGCGTAGCTACAGATTTTATTTGAACATAATTATCTCGAGGAACGATTTGTAATAGCTTTCCAATGTACGCCTCCGCTCTCCTTAGCGGCCGCTTTCGCTACCGTGGGAACGTGTCGCCGTGTCATATAGAGCGGCGCGGCGGGTTAAGTGGACCTTTGTGGCCTGGCCTGGCTTTGTAATTGAATAAGAACGGACTGAGATGCTAAATCATGACTGGGCCCACTGAAACACTACAACTAAATGACTAGTGGGTACTTACTGACCACTTTCAAAATTTTAAATCTAAAAAAATATAAGTTCGAAATTTAAAATCCAAGGTCCGATTAAAAATATATAAGTTCGAAATTTTAATTCGATCGACCCATGACATATTCCGTGCCCAGGATCCCAGACATCAATCAGGCTGTGATGGTTGGCCGGATTAATCGTCTCCTTTCATCACAGTCACGGATCTTTTCTCGGAATGGAAGTTATTATCAGGTTTCACTTTCTGCACATACCCTCAAGAAAGTTAAGGAGAACTCTCAGGCATGAAGATTTTCATACTACGTTTCTCTTCGCCGTTAATGCAGTTGAAGTTTAATTTCATAACACCAAACAGTACAGGAAAGTCACAAATTATGGAATAGTACTCCTAATATGGAAAAAGTATTGGGGGTATTGGGGAAAGTAACCAAATATGGAATACTATTCCACACTACGTTTTTCTTAACACTTAATATTATATTAAGTTAATATTAAGTTATTTAAATACATATATAACTTGGAAATGTCACGAGACCAAAATATTTTTCCTCTAATTTAATGACTTTATTCAGTTCAATTAACCTTGAATTAATGCCTACTGACCTGACTCGTAGTCGTTAATCCACACAATTAACTTATCACGTACGCACTTATCTCCATACCTGGCTACGCTAACTATCCCGGCTAGTTGCGGTGGCCAATTATTTAGTCAAGTTTTTGCTCAGCGACAGCTGCTCTCGATTCAGCGTAACGCGTGTGTCCAATGAACAAGAACGGTACGAGAAGCATACAGTAAAATATTTTTTAATCTGGCCAAATTGGATTGATTTTAATAAATTAAATAACACCTGCTGCAACGATATACAGATATATTATCGTGAGAAAATATGCATGCTAAAAGATTTCCATTCACCGTCATTTTCTCGGCATCTGAAGTCTGTCGATTCGCATTTGGTCAGCGTGGTAGACGATGCCATAAAGTGCAACAGTGGGACATAAGGTAGTTTATACACATACAAATTTGGCGCAAAAGTCATACAAATTTTTATATATTAGACGATATAAAAAAAATCCTACCATGGTGGTATGGTAGGTCATAAAATTATTTCTGTTCTGAATCTAGCTAGAACATAATAATAAACACATTGGTACACACTCACATCTTTTCAATGCAGGAAAAATCACTAAAGAGGTGGATTTACACTCAAGACTAGTGTGTGTATAATATTGACCCTGCACCCTTAACTAGTTATTTGAATTGAATAACACACAACGCGCATCGCCATATCGAGGGGGGTCAGAAAAATCACGATAACGAATAGCGTATCTGGGACCGTGGAAACGCACCGCCAACCCGCAGCGGGCGGGTCTATGCGTTTTTGCGACTATAAATCGCGTCGCACGTTTTCGTTATGACGATGTTTGATTCATTTGTCTACGATCACCGCTCGTTAATTGTGATATATCGATTGGGTTGACGGTGATAATGCGTATTTTGGGATGATTGTTGGATGGACGCTTTGGAACACCAAACTACCAAAGGTAAATTTATAATAAAATTTACTATGTAGGTACAATAAAAGTTACTAAAAAAAAGTTACTAAGTAATTAAGTTACACGTATTGTGATACATACTTATCAATTTGGAGTTTTTATTTTATATTATTTTATATTTTATCATTCTTTCTTATTTATTATTTTTATATTCGTATTCTGTACGTAGTATGCTATGTATATATAATAATATGTATATATACATAGCAGTGGATACATAGCAGTAGTGGTAGATATACCTAACAGATATTCCAGTAAACATTTGGAACACAAGGTAAGGCGCGGAGCCCGGCCTACGTATGCGACGTGTCTCGTGAATTAGTTCGGCGCTCGCTGATTAGTTTCCGACGTTATACGGTATTCCAACTAATTACAAGTTCGTGCGGAGGTGGGCTCTGTAGGCATTTCTGTCCTTATTATTACACATTGGTGTAACCGGTGAAAAAAATGAGCTGTATGCTGTAAGCTGTAGACCCGGCGGTGTATTAGCTAAAGCAATAATAATAAGCAATTGGCGAAAGATCAACGAATCGCGTTGACGACGCGGATTGGGTCAAATCACACATTTCACATTCACTGTAGAGAGAAGGTTCACTGTAGAGGATGCACCCGGTTCTACCCAGTTCCTAAAAAACAACCGGTTCTCACTTTGCTTAAAGAACCGGATCCACGATGATGTTACCACACACACTCACACATAAAAGAACCGGTAGCCGGAGCCGAAATACCCGGCTCCTGAATATAGAGCAGTTATGCATCTAGTTCACTTTCAGAAGAAACTCAAGCCATAAGAAAGTGAGAGGCCCCATATAGTCTGCCATCCATATTGGTTAAATCGTTCGCTGTTTGCTTATTTTAGCTAATAGACCCGCAGGTTGGTATCATTCGCTTGTCGCGTACAAGAATTGCTTATATATTTTTATCGACACCCATTATATTCTTTAGAGGCAGAAGCCCAGGTGCTCGAGACGATCTGGTCCATGCTTAATCCAACTAAGTGAAGTGAAATCCAACGTTCTCAACGTCTCTAAATATCTAACGTTAAACAATAACTTTCACAGTTGTCGCCATAACACAATATCGACAAAGAAACAGAAAAGCGACATAACTCTGTTCGCGAAAGCGGCCACACACAATAAAGTTAACTCAGTCAAAAGTCCGGATTTCCTCAGTGCCGGCCGCATAATAAAACTTACAAACTACGCACGTTAGGTGGCTGCACGTAAAGCGAGGAGCGAGGAGCGATAGGTGAGGAAAATAAATATTCAATGATCACGAAGTACGGAAGGGAGGGCTGTTCTTGTATGCTTGTAGGCATGTCTTGTCGCCTATTCTTACGTCAGTCCCTGGGCTACCACAACACTTGGTGAGGAGTTGCAAAATTATGTCAATTGATAGTATTTATCAGTAGTTAGTTATTTTCTTGGACGCTAGGTAGATTCAGAAAAGTAGGCGCAATTAATTAATTGCATCCCGCTCTCTTACAACCCTGCAAATAAGCGACAAATTGTATGAAAACTACGGGTACTCCTGTCTTCTGTAGGTTCATAGTTCGTGACAATAAGACAGCTTTTTTGATATTTTATAGTTTGTCTTATGTTGGTTTCTATTAACATCGAAAAAAAGGTTTGCAAGTATAAATAACTTATAACTTTTACCAAGATTCATATTTTTGAATGAGTACAAGAACGATGTGAAAACAAAGAAACTGTTCTGAAGTTAAATCAAACATGACTTGTCTGAAAATTCCAGCTATATTTTTATATATTTTTATATAGGTACTCTGTGATAAAACTGAGTTTATGTATTCATATCTTACAAGTTCTTCTCACCAGGTATCCTCCTATATCTTCTCACTAATCGCCATCAGTATGACACATTCCTGCAGAACTGGAAGGAGGCAACTTGACAATAAATCACAAAAAAGGTCCAATGCGCTACACTTGGGGATCGCAGACATATATTTTTAGTGTTTCTGGACTAAGAAACTTGCCGATGGACTATTAGAGGCCTGCGGGCTGTGAATTTATGTGACGTTTTTGACTTCTTTTATGATAAGGAAGGAGCAAACATGTTTTTAAGGAGTCAGGGGTTGAAATCAATCTTTTATTCAATAGTTTTAAGTCCCGGGACCAGTTTGAACTGTACTGTAACGATATTTGTTCATTTAAGGCCAGCAGGGAGTTTTGTGAACGGTTACCTTACATAATTTGAATAAAGATTTAATATATCAGAAAACCGACTTCAAAACTAAAATCACAGAAATAATAGTAATTCGTTTGTGGGCTCAGATCCATTCCATAGTCAGAGTTGAGGTCGAGAGCATACTCCACCACACTGCTCCAATGCGGATCTTTTCGTTTATTCACATAATATTTTTCAGTCAGTCCGGCAGTTTATTTCATGTCAACATGAAAGTTGGCCTGACTCAAAATATTACTTGTAAAATCTTCTCCTTTTTTCGAAGTCAGTTGAAAATGCAATTATCCCATTTTTATAATCTAAGAAATCACAATTCACACACGTAGGCTTACGACCTATAAATGTACATACATGTATTGATGAATATGTGTCGTCATGTATGACTAGCATAGGAGCATAGGAGTCCTTTTAGACTATAGAATATCCGTGTAATAAGTAAGTAGTAAGTTATAGAGGAATGGTAAGAATCTATTTGAATGTTTTCAAAGCTCAAATTCAATTTAGTACAAAGGATGAAACAAAAATATTAGAACCAGAACGAATGGATTGCGCTTATATGATGTTTCAGCCCTTAGGGAGTTTCAAATTTAATATTCCATTACGAGTCTGCCTACCAACAGTACGAAAGGAAAATAAAAATTAAACGCAAAAGGTCGTATATCGCTATTTGAAGATACCTATGACGTTTGACTGGATATGCTAGGTTCACCTGGAGCGTCCGACAAAGCCTGGGATGACATGGTTACCTTCTGTGACCATGTCATGACTGCAAAGGAGGATGCCGAACGGGCCAGGGAACTCGCCGACCCAGCTCGGAGACGAAGGCGCCGCGGTGGGTGCCGCGGTGGGCGCCGCGGTGGGTGCCGTGGTGGGCGCCGCGGTGGGCGCACATAGCCCCACCGCATTGTCCCTGTAGCTCGGGACCAGAATACGAGCTACGGTATCCCCTGCCTGTCGTAAGAGGCGACTAAAAGGGGGTTTCGGGGTTACGGGCGGCTAGAGTGGGAGCTCAAACCGCCCACCCAGTAGCCCCGAGCAGGACGACGGTATGTGTGGCCGCATACCGTCGTAACAAGGGCAGATCAGGGATGGGGCAGCACCTCCCAAGCAGAGCCCAAATGAAGGGCACCGCGCTAAGAGGACTCCGGTTGCGTTCCATTGGAGATCCCGGAGTCCTCCACATAGCGCCGAGGAAGGCCACCGGGGGGGTTTTAGTGCGGTAAAAATCCCACATAACCCGGTGTTGCTCCCACGGCACCTTTCCCCCTCGACAACAAAAAAAAAAAAAAAAAGGTTCACCTGGAGCGTAGTAGATTCCAGATTCTTCTTAACAGATCACATTGAATACAACATACCTGAAACAAAAATTACAATTCTATAATCACATTGATTTTATATTTTTAAAAGCTTTTATTTAACTTCACTCGTATGTATGTAGGTACTAAGTATGTCCTGGAATCTTGCAATCAATATTTCACCCACTTCCATTGAAGCTATCGAGCTGAAATTTGGCACACATATTTGGTTCCGATGACAATGCATGAAAATAAAAAAAAGGATTAAAAAGTTTTTTAAAAAAAAAAATTTACGGTATAATTACTTGTACATTAAGGTGATAACTGACAAAAATTTTAGCTGTTTTGCCTTTCATGAGCTGGATAACGATTTATTTTTAATTTAAATAACTTGGGATAACAAAAATGTAGGAATCAGCGTTAGTTTATTTGTTGCTGCTACATTGATCATTTAATATAATGAAAAATGGCGAATCCCTGAAATAGTTATACGATACTTCTAATCCTGGAAAATAAGAAGGTATGCAAATATAACAATATCATAATTGCAAACATTTAGCCTTGCTGTACAGCGGGGCAATGCTACCAGCGTTCTGGGTACAATACCACAAGGTCTGTTTCTGGATGACATATTTATTTTGCGATTACTTCTTTTTAAATATTAATTTCTTTGTTTAGTTTTATTAGATTACTAATTAAAATGTCGCCTTAAAAGTGTAAGTAAATAATAATAAATTAGATAAAATTTTAGGAATCCTACAAAATAATGTAGATTGTCTTTTCCAGCGAGATTAATCTGTAGTTTCCGATATTGAGTTCCGGGAGTTGGCTTTCCTTTGCTCTCCGAGACACAGTATTGGTTAAGTTTCCCGAGCATTAGCCGCTCTGCGACGCGCTGACCATTTAATTGCAAATTTTTGTTTCAGCTAACTTAAATGAGAATTGGAAGAAAATCTAAAAATGCGAATATATGTAGTTTTCTTTCAATGAACTATAATCGCGTACTATCGATGCGAGTCATATTGCGATGAGCATTCAAGGTCTGAATACGCGTTAGTGATTCGGTAGAGATATAAAGGTTTCTGAAAAATATCCCCTTGAGCTAAGCGCGAGGTAACTGAACTAAAACTCCATTTCAACCACAATCTGTCAGCCCTGTAATCCTGCAGAGTGGTAGCACCAGCGAGCCTTTTCTCACTGTTAGTCCTTTCCACTACAGTGGTGAATCATGCCTTTTAAACTAATATTATAAAGAGGAAACATTTGTTTGTAATGTTTTCACACACATTAGATTTTTCGATTTTCCTGAAACCCACTTTTCATAGATTTTATTAATTTATTTCTATCTTTTATTTATTCATTTCAATTTCAATTTACCAACACAACAGCCTAATGCGATGAAAAACATAATTAACTTCAATAAATCAACTGAGATAAACTCAATAAATCTATAGACAATGAAATAAATTCCATATTATGAACTAGTGCTGTAAACAAACGCCCACTGGAGTGGATCAGAGCGCAGGTGTGTTGACACGGCATTAGATCGAGTGTTCTTACGACCCCGCGCCTACCTACCTACTTCACGAGCACACAATGATAGACACTGAGCTTAATATTAGTTATCGAGTGGGAAACATGTACATTTTTTACTGGCTCCTATATTGATCTAGAAGGGTTCCGTCCACGATTTATTGATTTTTTTCATTCAGAATTTTACTACCTCCTTCTATGTAAACCATTACTTCATTGCTGCTCTAGTGGTGAGGTTCTAGCGGCCTGTGGCATTTTTGGACGTTATACCCAATGGTTCAAAGGCTTAACGAATCTCTAAGAATAACAACCGGAATAGACAAATCAAAATACCCTCTAAAAAAACTAACAATAAAAAAACTAATAATCGTATTATGTCTTGATCAAAGACGGGTATGAATAACTACCCTTGAGGACTACGATGGTTTTATCTAGAAATGTGTATTTGGTAACTTTACAAAAGGCACAAATACACTTTAAAAACAAAGATTGTATGTACATCTGTAGACAAGTTATTCTTATAGTGACTCTACACGCAATGGTGCATCATGGAAGACCGGTCTATCGCTCGTAAAGCATATGGAAACGAATTGCGGCATGGAACATGAAAAATAGCGTTAATTAATAAGCGTGGAACGCAACGCACCCACCCTAAATACGACAAACGCGTTACAAAGGCTGGCTATTAAATAAAAATTCCTTTCTACTTGCAAAAAATCAGAGAACAATGTCGGCGACCGCCGCCGAGCGATTCGAAAATATTTTTAATTTACCACAAGCGCACTTTCATTACGCAAACCTTTGATGTCTGTACGATCTACGGTGTCGACACGTTATATCGTGCGCTGCACGCTACCTACATACGAGTGTGGTCCACGCGGCTTATGCGAGGGCATAATTAATAATAATAATTATGTTTTGTTATCAACAGCGGTGACGTCCAAGTGGCTATCGAACTGCTTCCCTGCTTCTCATTCAAGGGGGTGTGAGTTCGAAACCAAGCTGCACGCACCACTGCTGTAATATTGAAGATGAGAAACCCTATTTATATAGATGATGAGGAAACCTATTTGGCTGAGAGTTCTCCGTAATGTTATCGAGGACATGTGTAGTTTGCAAACCCGTACTTGGCCAGAAGAACCCATCCTATTCCGAGAGTATACACGAGCCCAACTATGGGACAAAGACATAGTTTGTGGTGACGGTGGTGAGCATCAGAATCGAATATTGTCCCACCGAACACTAGTCTATACTAATATTATAAAGAGGAAAGATTTGTTTGTAATGTTTTCACAAAAAAACAAGCAATCCACTAGTATATTAATACATAATTAGGGCGGTAGTTAAAAGCACTGTACATACGGTAAGGTCTCAATAAGCAACTACACGGAAGTAAGTAATGAATTTTAGGTCTATTAGGTACATGTGGGGTAAGACGATTCCCCGTTCTTAATTTAAACTGGGGTTACAATAATAATCATTTAAACATTTAAAGCAGTGTTCCTTAAAGTATATTTACCTAAAGTTAGTCTTCATAATCTTCTATAACTGAAATGTACCACAAAGATCTAAGAGCACAATAATTATGATAATGCAAGGCGACGTTGCGACATTGTGTACATGTATACTATGCTTTTGGTTACTTTTGCATTTCTTTTTTATATCATATTCGCTTCCTTTGTCGCTCATGACTTTGGATTAAATTTTGGCATCGTAATTATACGTCACGGTTGTTGGATGTACTTGAAAATTCGGTTTCAGAGAGTGAATAGTCATGCACGGAGTTAAGTTGAATTGTATGATTCTTTTTGCCGCCATATTCCATACAGCATAACCACAGTATAAACTTATTCCATCCTGCTAATATTATAAATGATAATGGTTATATGTTTCAATGTATGGATGTGTGTTACTCAATCACGCAAAATTTACTGAACGGATTTAGTTTAAACTTGGCACATAGGTAAACGATAACCTAGATTAGCACATAGGATACTTTTCATCCCGAAAATATGTTCCCTTGGCTTTGCACGTTTATTGAAAAGTTGTCTGGTATACCGTCAACAGATGGCGCTGAGACTAATTCTTAGATATCATCATAAATATCATGGACATTCTCACACACGACCATCTGACACCAAACTAGACAGAGCATGTACTATGGATGTATGAGACTGATATACCTACATACAACGTGTTTTTTAGATTTACACTTATATAGATAAATAAAATCCAGACACAGAACACACAAGTTCATCACACGAATGTTTGTCTCGAGTGGGATAAGAATCCACGACCCCTGGCGTAACAAGCAGGATCACTACCAACTGCGCCAACGCGCCAGCGAAACTTAACTTGACAACACTTTATCCAGGGACAAAAGCTAGTAATTCATAATTTGTCGAAGTTTTGTTAGATACCCTTCAACTTGATAAATTAATCAATAAATTCCGTACATTAATCATTTTCATGATTATCATTTCTCTCACCGCCTCAAATACTCGAGTTCGTTAATCAGCCATGGCGCAATATTTAAGTACCGTCATATAACCACGCATCAATTACGTTAAAGTTAAAGTCTGCATTTTGCCAGCGTGGTTGCTATGGCCTAAACCTCTCCTGAAGAAAAGTCCTCGAATGGAGACCTCGACTTGGAAAAAGGAGCACAGGCCGCCCTTCGACAAGGTGGACAGACGACCTGAAGAAGCCGCTGTATTCAGAAGGCACAGGACCGGTCGGAGTGGCGTCGTTTAGGAGAGGCCTATGTCCAACAGTGGACCAAAGACAGGCTGATGATCATGACTGAGACAAATAAAGGGTTATAGTGGAAGACGCAATGACTGCTTAATTTCCATGAAAAAGTATTAAGGCCTTAAAAGGCCACGCGGTTTCGACTTAAGTTTACATCATATTGTGTTGCGAAGTATCGATTCACTACTGGCCATTCATCATCGAGTTCCTTACAGTTGATTAATTGTTGCGACGCGTGTTAAAACACGGCGGCTTGTTAATGTAACTTCGTGTTTCGCGCTTATGATCGGTTATGTGACACTTTTTCCTCTTTACGTAACGTTGGCAATTCACGTGGAGTGATAACAATTAATGATTGAACGAACTTACCTGTACGTGAAGTTCTATCATAATTATACGAGGGCTTTGTCCGAAGAGATTATTCCTTAGCATTAGGTTTACTTGTATTAGTTGATGTGTACCAATAACTGTATTCCAATAATACTGTTGCGGTCATTGATATATATGATATTTAACTCAATGGTTGCGGTACAGTATTATTTGGTATCGTTATATGGTATTCGAATCGAGCCAGAATCAGCAGTTGAACGGGCGAGCATTAAACTACAGTGTAAAAAAATTAGGGCTAATGTGCTTTGAACACTTTGTTTTAAATTTTTTGTTTGTTATTATATTTTTGACGAAGACGATTATTGACGGATCATTCTCGGACAAATTGATTGTCACATTTCGACAAATGAAATAGTTTGATGATAGCTCTCAAACAAATCCGACTTACTTCAAAGTCACCACCTAATACAATCTCGCTGCAGGGCTGTGAGCGATTCGTACGTGAAAGTATATTTTTATTCACTGCCATCCGCTTTCGCCGCGCGTGTAATTGTGGGTGATTAATTATTTTTCGAATTAATCGATCAATCGTACACGTACCTACCTACTTAATGCAATCTTGATTGCCTCGTTTTTGCGTTAACCGCAGATGTTGCGTACCGTGTGCTCTTTGCCTTATTTACGAGTTTTATTTTGACTACAGTCAGTAATATTATTCGTTTTATTTTGCCTGCATTCAGTAATATTATTAGTTTTATTATGCCTACAGTCAGTAATATTATTCGTTTTATTTTGCCTACAGTCAGTAATATTATTTGTTTGACTATGCCTATACTCAGTAATATTCTTCGTTTTATTTTGCCTAGAGTCAGTAATATGATTTGTAAAGAATATGTGTATTGTAATTTATAGTTGTAGAAAGTAGATACCTACTGCCCCGGGCGAAAAGTAAGCGGGTTTTGCTATCCTTAAACACCACTCCATGCGAATAATGACTACGCGAATTTTAAAAACAAGAACGTAACAAAGAACAGTTAAATGTTCATTATTGATCGAAGGTTAAATGGAAAGGTTCAATCGGCGTAACCATAATATAAACTATAAAGGTTCTATAAAGCCTCTACCAATCTACGTCCATGTTTCAATCGGTATCTGGTATGACGTTGCTTCGAAACTTGAATGTATGTGCAGAGCCACGAAGTACGGAAGGGAGAGAGTCGTAAGAAATTTTTTCATACAAATCGAGTGTCGCATATTTGCCGAGGCAAATTTAGGCTACATTAATTTCATTCTGTTCTATCTAGCTTCCATGAAAATAATTAACTACTGATGATTATTTGTAGCTATTGTAATTATTTCGCTACACCTCGCTTGTTATTCCCAGGAATAGATCCTGTCCCTACATTCGTTCCTACAGGAACAGCTCAGGACCAGAATAGTGATACGGTAATTCCCTGCCTAGCGTAAGAGGTCCCTGCCTAGAGTGGGAGCTCGAACCGTTCATCTAGTGACCTCGCGAAAGACGACATTGTGTGGCACGACTTTATAGGTGAGTGATGGATGAAGATTTTTATGACGTCTTGTCCGAGACGAGCCTATCATAGGCCCAGCTCTGGGGGGCACCGGTGCGTCCTAACAGAGATCCCGGAGGGCTCCGGAAGTACAAGCGCTGAGTAAATCCAACTACTGGGTTTTAGTGGATGGAAATTCCGCATAATCCGGCGTCGCTCCCACGATGCCTGGGTACCTTAAGAGTAACACGTAAATCAAAAAAGGCCAGGTACTGTCGATATAGAACACAGTTTAGGCGACAAGGCATGGTCGCATACTCCTCTCGTTTCCGTACTTCGTGCACAGAGCAAACAACCCAGTACTTGAACTGCATAAGCTGGCTTGCCACACAGAAATCTTAATAAGCCTCCCTCGACGACGCGACTACTAAGTGGATTTAGATTAATCTATACGCTGTGGCTCCATTTGTTGCGAATCGCGGCTCGAGTCATCGGGCCATTTTTTGGATGTGATAACAAACGAGCTTGCAACACATCCGTTGCCACCCATGACAAATGTGACAGACCCTGAACACTTTTATTTATTTCTTCATGTAAACGCCAATCAAAACAACAGAAATAGATTAAATATTAATTTAGAACATAGCCCCTGCATATTCCAAAATGAAATTTCTTCCAGCAGACGGGAATGGAGCATTGATTTAAAACAAAATTTGCGTAACTTTTACGAGTTTCGTTCAAAGCCAGTCAGCGTGAAGATACATCTCTAGAGAACACAACTAAGACAAGTACAAATTTCTTTGCGAAATAGATAACGTCCTGACCGGGATTCAAACTCAGGACCGGCGCTTCAGCATTCAAGGTCACTCACCACCGCCACGGAGGCGTCTACTGATTGAGAAGAACGAACGAAGAAAGAAGAAGACAGAAGTTTGAACTAAAATCGAATAAGTTCAAAAAACAGCCTTAACCTCGAGACGGCATACATAATTATTCACAACATGTTCGAGATTGCTCGCGAGGCAAGTTTTATTGGAAACAACTAACTGAACTTGTTCTATAAACTTTACGCCACTTCGGTGGCTTTACGCGACAAAATAACATTTTTTATTATTCGAAAGCAGATTTTTTTATATTCAGTTGATTTACTTTTAAATACCAACGATATAGCTGCGACCCATATGTCCCAGTGCTGGGCACGGGTCTCCCCTACATACACAGATGCGAAAGGTCTAGAGCATACTCCACTACTGGTCCAATGCGGATTGGTGGGGGTAAGTAGCCAACCCAGGGTTGAATGTTCTCAAGCCACCCGAAGGTCTTCGAAGGCTTATCGACTGTTTCCATCATTGAAAACATCTGGGACCGCCGTGCCCCCCGAAGCACGGCAATGCCCATGAAGTTTAGCCACAAGCTGACCGCGCCAGTTGTTGCTTAACTCTTTCGATCACATTGATTCGACGCGAGTCAATAGTCATAAAGTCATAGCCCAATGCTATGGATGCTACACCATAAATAAAGTGTAAAAAATTGTAGATATATTACACGATGCGATCTCAAATTAGCAAAATCTTATTAAGTTTTTGCACGTTCTGTTAAGTTCGCGTCATTACGTGACGAACATTTACATAATCTACTGTCAGTAAATATTTGCCATTTTCAAAAACTGTGTATTATGTTTGTAAAATATTCACCTCTTTTTAACTTGATAAATGATTGCTACTGCCGATATTATTGCACTGTGGCCGGTACAAAGCAGAGCTAGAAGTATATCGATGTTGCGGCTCTACGACAGATTTACACCAGACTAGTAATATATCCGTTCCAACTAGTTAGTTTCCTCGAACTCAGCTCGTCGTCAAACAGAAATCTAGATTATCTGCACAGGCAGCCAGTGAGTTACGAGTACGTGTATATTTGCCCAGAATAATTCGTCGAAGTTAGAACATAGCATAGCTGAGGCTTGCTTTGAATCGTCCGGGATTCAAATTACAATTTTTTTTTATCTATCTATAATTCGGTCGGCATAGAGGGTTTGGGTTTATGGTTAGTGGGTTTGGTTTGGGTTGGATTGGGTTCTTCTAACTTCAAATTCCTAGTAGACGCTCGGAGTCTGGATTTGTGTCTGATGTATAGCAATAGACTCAACACGTGTTACATAATTTACTTGTACACCTCTGCCTAGCCCATCGGGAAAATGCAGGCGTGATGTTACCTTATGTTATCTATGAGCGTTTTTAAGAGTAAAATCGATCCCTTCATACAATACAATACAAAAATACTTTAATGTACATACACCATATCTAAAAACACAGAAAATTACAGCACATTTCGGTGAACAATCAAGATTTTATCGCTTAAAGAGATCTCTTTCAGACAACCAACCGCGAATTAAGGACAAAATATATAGAAATAAAATAAAATGGGTAGTGGTATTGAATTAAATGCTTATTAAAAAAAACACAATGTCATTACTATGACGTTCGTTACTACAAAACGGATACTAGGACGCAGTGTGAAATGTCACGTATTATTATATTACATAACACAGTATTGATCATAAATAAATGAATAATGTCAAACATAGTAAGATACAAGAGCAAGAAGAACAATAACTATACTGTAAAAAAATTTTTTTTTTAAAAAGCTTTTATAACTTGACCTTGAAACCTAATCGTGGTCAAAGTTCATTACAAGACTTTACCACAAGTGCAAACACGACTATGATACGATATTCCATCATGAAGTTCCAGTTAATATCTTCCAGCTCCATCATCAGATCAGTTTGACAGTACCATATTATTGCATTGTCATCGGAACCTAATATGTGTGCCAAATGTCAGCTCGATAGCTTCAGTGGAAGTGGGTGAAATATTGATTGCAAGATTCCAGGACATACATACATGAATGAAAACATACGAGTGATGTTAAGTAAAAGCTTTTAAAAACAAAGATGCATTAAAAATAAGGTTATAAATAATTAATGTGAAAGATTAGCGATTTAACTTGCTGTGTTCTTGCTATCACTTTATTCCATAAAGTGACAGCAAGAACACAGAATGATTTATTTAAAAGATCCACATTTGTGAGAAGAAGGTTAGAGATAGATCGGAGAACACGGTTAGCACCCTTCATGGGTATGAGAAGAAGGTAAAAGAAGAAGAGTAGATTCCTTGTACACCTTTTTCTGCTACGGAGTAGCAATTATTTTAACAATGAAGTTATTGAGTTACTGCGCAGTCACGTAAGATATAACGTAACTCGAATCAATCTAATTATGGCACGTCATTGGTTCATTGAACGATCCATATAAATTAATTAGAGAATCCATTCATAGTTATATCGGTTGATGAGCTCCGTGACAGAGCGAACAAGACAACGTGAAACGTCTCGTGACATTATCCGCTACATCTGTGCCGCTGCTATGTTAGTGTACCGAACCTATCTAAATGACTTCTGAGGGGAAGACTGGATGAGGGTAGAATGGCCGCCATTCCGCATCTTTCTACCAGTCAAACCCTGGTTGAGTGGGGAAAAAAGTTGCGTAAAAGAAGAAAAGCTAATTGGTTCCATATAGAGTTCGCCCGGGGCAGTACCACCGCCCGCCACGGTACCTAGTACCATTTCTGCCGTGTAATAATTGTTTTTAAAGCAATTGTGGTCCGGTTGGAATGGTGTGGATTCCGGTTACACTTCTTTAGAGGCGACCATCTTAGTCCTCAAGGGTAGCAACACATCTGTGACTGACTTAGAACGAGACTCCTACTAACAAGTACTAACTGGACTATTACTAACACCAACTAACAGGACTAACTATCACTAACAGTCCCCAGTCCTCATACCTACTAACGAACTGACCAACTAATGTTCTAATTAACTTTCTCAACTAATTGGACTAACCATCCCAGTCCCTAATTGAGTCTTGTTCAAAGTCAGTCACAGTTGTCATGGGTGGCAGCGGATGGGTGGTGCTGCAAGCTCGTTTGCTATCCTGTATCCATAAAAATAAAAAAAAATAAAAAAGTTTTTGAAAATATACCTATGTACAGTTGGAAACCCTTTCATTTGTAATTATAATGATTGAGCCTTGTTACCTCAACAGTTAAGGCTTAGGTACTCCCGGTAAATATGTGACGCAGCTTTCGTCACACACGCCTTACGTTTCCCATGGAAACGGCAGAATTGTCCAGGAAAAGTTCAACCAAAAATACTGAATATCTGTAATGACACAGCGTGGTACTTTAATTAGTTCGCGCGAATTCCCTCTTGTCCGTTTTCGTTCAATTAAACTTTTTAATTACATTATAAACCTTAGCCGGATTATCTATTTATCTGGTGCGCGCGGCCGAATGACCGGTTTCGTTTGGACTGAAATTTTTCGCTTGATCACATTTATTAAAATTATAAAGAACTAAAGTAGAAAACCTACTTATTCATATTTTTACAGACTGCTTTGTGATTATAAAACGCTGCAATCATTTCCGTAACTAGAAGATTTTGCTGTGCTATAAGTAAATGAGCTGCGAGTAAAAAACAAAATGCTTAAATTATCAAATTGTTATTTAATCTACCTATAAGCGTTCAAGATTAAGATTCTTCTCGATATAAAAAAAAGTCTTTATCATCTTTTATTTGTTGTCATACATGCCAGTATCAACTGAATTTTTTGAAGAGCAAATTATTTTCTTTGGTTGTCTGTTGCGACAGACACAAACAATAAAAAACATACATTTGAATTATTTAAATGTATTGGGCACGTAAAGCCGTCGGTCCCGGTCGTTTTGCAATGCTGGAAACAGTCGTTAAGCCTTGCCGAAGACCTTCGGGTGGCTTGAGAACATTCAACACTGGGTTGGACACTAACCCCTTCACCGATCCGCATTGGAGCAGCATGGCAGTATGCTCTAGACCTCTCGCAGCAGTGGGGGAGACCTGTGCCCAGCAGTGGGACGTCTATGGATCGCAGCGAAATATATTACTTATATAATAAGCCCTTAAACCTTGGACACAACAGTCACTGCAGTAGACCATCAACATGTTATTACGGCTTCAAGCTGATGAGTACGCCAAATTATCCTCTTATGGCAGTTTGAGTTGTGTAAAACGTCCCGAGAGATTCCATAAATCGACACCCAGACATGATTAACATTGCAAACGCTATCATTATTTCCGACGTAAATTTTGCAATAATCTGTATTATTAAGAGTGATAAAAGAGCTTTAATAGATTCAGTGGAAGAGAATTGAGGCCACCGCGCCGTTTCGATTTCCGGAGATGAAAGTCTTTTTATTGGTTCAGCAATCATGACGTTTGGTTTAATGTAATGTTCAAGTAGGTTATTATTAAGTAAGGGTGAATACCCCTGTACCAATTCAGATTGGTGGACCAGTTAGTAGCCACTTAGCCAGCCCATTAAGAGGTTAAGTCAGCCGTCCAATTGTTGGCCACGCGTCTCCCTTACAGCCAGAGCTGCTCCCACAGCTCCCGGTCTAGAGCATACTCCTCCACTCTGCTCCACTTCGAATTGGTGGAGGGGTTAGTGGCCAGCACAGTGAGCCACCCGAAGGGCTTCGATAAGGCTTCGAAGCTATTTTTTATCTAAACTGTATTGCGGTAGGAACGACAAAATTCCATATCAGGGGTACATTCCTGTAGGTGAACGTTTTCAAGCATTAGTGCGACATCTACTTGTAGCAAAAATACGCATGTTATGTGCGGAACTCTGTAATACACTTTATCAATAAGATTAATAAGAGGTATGCAGTCATAGTTGTAGCGTCCATGGCTCGCGTCGATTCAATTTCAAAACAGTCAAGCAACAAGGAGCGCGGTCTGTTTGTGGATGGGTGACCGCTAGTGGCAAAATTTCATGGACGCTACCGTGCTTCGGAGGGCACTTTAAGATGTCGGCCCCGGTTGTTTTCAATGGTGGAAACAGTCGTTAAGGCTTGTCTGTGGTGGCTTGAGAACATTCGACAGTGAGTTGCCCACTAACCCCTCCAATCCGCATTGGAGCAGCTCTGGAGTATGCTCTAGCCCTCGCACAGCTGTGTCTGTGGGGGAGACCCGTGCCCAGCAGAGGGACGTACTCGTATATAATTCGCAGCTATACAGTCATAGCTGGCACTAGTCGTAGCAGGCTTGAGTAAAAGTGAGAGAATGTGAAAAGCGAGACACGTGCCCAGCAGTGGGACGTATATGGTTCGCAGCTATGCAGTCATATTTACTAGTCGTAGCAGGCTCGAGTAAAAGTGAGAGAATGTGAAAATGTTGCTGCTAGCATGGACAAAACGTGAAATCTTAAGCGCTATCCATTACATTAATGCTATTACAGTAATGATCGTAAAAGGCACGACCGAACTGACGTGTGACGCCGGGGGCGCGCGGTCACGAATGATGTATGGCTGTGATGTAATGCATTTTCATAAATAAAAAAATACTAAATTAATCCATAAGAAAAATTGAAGCGGCCATAGCCCAGTTCGCGTCGGTAATTATGTGATCGACTGAGTTAAGCATCGACGGGCGCGGTCGGTTTGTGGATGGGTGAACACTAGTGGGACGTTTATGAGTTGTAGTGGTTCTGTACTTCAGAATGATTAACGCTTGCCAACTTGAAAGTTGCTGCGTTTTATTGGTCATTTGTAAGTAGGTATAAACTAAACTAACAGAATTGTCACTAAAAACCCAGCACAGAATCCCCATACACATAGATCATCATATGACCTACATTTTAAGTTAGGTATGTACAGCCTTTACTAACTGGAATATTCCTTCACGTCCCTTTCCGAGTCTTATTCAATGTTTGTCACAGTTGTCATCGTTGCTACTGAAATGGTGGGACAGCATTCTCGTTTGCTAGTTAACATGTATACAAATTTTAGTAAGTACAAAAATTTGTGAAAATACAGTTTAATTTCCCTCCGAGTAACACTGCGGTTATCCGTATGTATTCGTACCCTTGAGTCGCATTCCATTATCCAGTCGGTGTTAATAACAAAAAATAATTTGAAAATTCCAACATTAAAGGATTCATATTTTTAATGAATCCCTCACATTATTGTAAGTGCTCTTTATGTTATTAATATTTCTGTTTTACTTAATATAATGCGGCAATAACATCCCGTTTTCCCGTACTTACATGTAATTTTCAGACTGGAGTGATGGGGCGGGTCCCCAAGGAACTGAGACCGCTATTTATGTAATCGAAGCCCGTGATTGACAGAAACACTATGTTCACTAAAATTTCTTCTGCATAAAAAAAAACATGCTTTATGCGCACTGAAATAAATGGAATAAATCTGCGACATAAGTATCTGTCCTGGACAGAATTCGTACCGGGAACCCATGAAGTCGTCAAGAACCATAAAAATCTCCAAAAAAAAGAGAGCTACGTCTTTATTTCTAGCACAATGTTTACACTGGCAACACTTATTTAAATTGATTTCCATTTATGTGTGACATTACCACTATCCAAATCCGCCTGTCTGTTCATTTGTCAAAGCTGCAAAAAATCTTAGTCCTCATGTCAATAATTTGACAGGCCCGTTGGCACAATCAGTAGTGACCCTGTCTGTTGCGCCAGGGGTCGTGGGTTCGAATCCCACTCAGGACAAATATTCGTGTGACGAACTCTTGTACGCGTATTTGTTCTGTGTCTGAATGTTAATATTATCTATTTAAGTATGTATTTAAAAATATCTATGTATGTTTATCAGTCTCTGACACCCATATCACAGGCTTGCGCCTACTTTGGGATGAGATGGCCGTGTGTGATGTCTAAAAAAAATAGTAATATTTATTTATTTATATCATATATTAAACTTTATTGACAACTCTAAAGAGATATACCTACAATGGGTGGACTTAATGCCTTATGGCTATTTCTACCAGTCAAATCTAGTAGCCGCCTACGATAAATTTTTCTTTAACAAATGTTTTACTTGACCCTTCAGGACTACTGCAATTTTGAATATCGAACACATTGCTATCGATCCAACCTTACATAAATTCCAACAAAGTTACAACTTCTCCCTCGTATCAAATAATTCGAGGCAGAAATTTTGAAAGCCTGCACAACATAACTGGCGAACACTTCGTCAATCACTCGCGATGTTTTCATTCCATTTTTCCCTACAACTCAATCGGCTGGCAGGACTGACAGACAGGGCTGACAAACGTTTGAAGTTGTTTTATAATATATACTACTTCGACTTCACATAATTACAATCGAACTAGGTCTAACGAACTAAGGTCGTTTGATTGTAAATTATAAAGAGGAAACGTTTGTTTGTAATGTAAATGTTAAAGGCACAAAAACTACTGGACCAATTTCAAAAATTCTTTCACCATTAGAAAGCTGTATATTCACTGACTGACATAGGCTATATAATATTACTAGGTGTAAATGAAACTATTGTTATGTCTAATTCCACGCGAGCGAAGCTGCGGGCGTCCACTAGTCAGTACTAAAAGGAAAAAAGTCTGATGGATGGATGGATGGATTATCAGTACTTGTTTTGTACATTAGCTATCGGCTAAGGCTAAGTCTAAATCGGGAGTCAGTGGCTGTTTTATTATGCAACCAAACCAGATCTAGTAGTAGATCTTAGAACGTTAGATCTCAGTACAAAACTACACTGTTTGACGACATTGTTAAAATTGATGTTTATAAACCAAGAAAGTTTTTATTTAACATATCTACATTAGATAACAATTTTGTAATAATGACTCCGGGTACAATTAAATGCCAGTACTCTGTTGAAGTAGGTAAACCAACTTTATTCTTCCTACCTGCATGCGGGCACCAAACACTTTGACACGACATAACGTAACCAATTTTGTAACACACTAGACATTTCTGCATAGATCACCCTTCCAGTCACATCGGTATCACTCGTGAGAACTTGTTAACTGTCGTCGTCAATAATTAAATCCCATTAGAGCCCACCAAACCAGAGTATATTAAAACGCTAGGTAACTTTCTAGAAATTTTCAGTTGTCTTTATATTTCAAACAAATTTGAGTTCGAATATTGTTACTTGTTACATTTGAATTTCGAACACAACATTCCACAAAGTAGATACAATACAAAGATATTTTACATGAGCACCCTTTAAAAAAGCTTTTATTTCACTGCACTCGTATGTATGTAGTATGTATGTCCTGGAATCTTCCAATCAATATTTCACCCACTTCCACTGAAGCTATCGAGCTGAAATTTCAGCACACATATTTGGTTCCGATGACAATGCATGAAAATAAATAAAAATAAAAAAATATTCTTTTTTTAAATAAAATGCTTTTTTTTTAAATATTTTTAATTGTAATTTATAGTCAGATTTTATTTCATGTTCAACCCTACACCCGACCCGGGTACAAAATAAACCAAAGCTTTCTATTGTAAACTAAAACTTTACATTCTCGTAATCAAGCATTAACTAATAAGCGTTCCAAAACCCAGTTAAGAATCGTCTCTGTATAGCACAGACGAAGTACCTACATTTCACAGACGGAGTACCTACATTGAATTATTAATCACATACTGTCCACCCTATATGGTAAAGAGGATTATAACAAAGGGCATCCAGCTACGGTCCAATCTCATCAGCCATTCGCAATTATTCGAAGCCACTTACCTATCGATACTAATATCTAGATCTGGAGATTAATAAGATGAAAAATGGAGCGCGGTATAGATAACGTCGCGGTTTTAAAATAAAGTTGCGTGTAGATGCAAGCTTTTAATTTAAATGATTAAACTACAAGGATTAATGAAACGTTTAATCTTTTACACTAACTTAACAGTTTTAAATATCTATCACAACGAAGACGACAAATTGTTTTCTCATTATTGTGTCAATTACACTTTTAAGATACCATAACACGAAAAAGTGTAATTATTTGAATAACCAATTCTTTGCTGACATAAATAAGAAGGATGGTCCTGTGTGTGAATGAGTCGTTTTTAGGGTTCTGTACCGAAAGGGTAAAGCGATACCCTATTACTAAGGCTCCGCTGTCATTATTTCTGTATCTCATAAACCCTGATAGTTAGTTACACAGTTGAAATTTTCACAAATAATGTATTTCTGTTGACCATAACAACAAATACTAAAAAACAGAAAAATACAATAGACATGATTTTATTTGCCGTTTTTATAGATAATGGTTTTTGTTTTAACACGCCTATCTTTGGAACCAATAGTATTTGAATAAATCGTTTCACTTTTTTTTTACCACCATGTTTTACTCGTATATGCTGTATTCAAAAGCTAGTCATATAATTAATCAAACGCAGTAAGTCATACGAGTTCACCGTGACCTTACAATCCTTAAGACGTCTACGCGTCTCAGCAACTGCCAATCTATCACAACCATCTACAGGGTGCAATTTAAATCCCCCAAGTCTAACCGGACATAAAGGGTGATTATTCATTTCCCTCCCCCTTGACGCGATGATATATAGATTCTGAGTTTTAGAAACCTATGCACAATCAATCAGGCAATGATTGGGTCGAGGTTAATACTTTCGGAGTAAAGTAAAAGTTGCGTTTTGATTTATTGACTGCAACCCCTATTTTTACCACTGCTGGGCACAGAATTTCTCCATGAATACGGTTAATATGTACACAGTACACCCCTGTAATGTAGTAATTTATTAAATGTATAGTTTTGTCCACGACAAAACATAAATTAATGATGGGTGGGATGACAGTAATAATTAGAAATTTTAGTGTGAAGTTACACTTTTCTAAAGACCATCTTAGTCCTAAAAGGTAAAAATGCACCTGTGACATGGAAAGAGATTCCTACTTACAATAATTATCAGTATACTATTTTGTTCGTAGTACTAATTATTATTACTAGTTCGTGCATATCCTTTTATTTTAATAAGAATATCCTCAAAAAAGGAACCAATTCGCAAACTATTTATTGTGCATTCTTCTTTTCTCTATTGTTTGTAATTATTATTTAGTAAATTATAAATTCAGATTAAACAAACGCAACAAAAATTATTGTTAATTTATTTCTTAATAACTAAAAGTGGTATAAATTAATTTAATTTATATACATATTAAAATGACAATTTTATATGAAAATTGGCGTTTTAAGTAAGTATTATGAAGTAAATTTACTTTCCCCTTACGATATTCAAAAAATGAAATTAATAATAGAGACCAATAAATAAGTCCTATGATATATTATTCTTTTAATAAAGAGCAGATCGCCCGCTAATACTTAGCCCCAGCTTTAGCGATATAAACCAGTGTCCGATGAGACAATTAATTCCCATACTATACTATTACCTGAATGAGTTATTACTAAATAGAAAGCTGTGATCACGGGTCCGTTGCATAAATTTAATCTCGATGAACCGATATAGCGATCTCCTTGTACGTTACATTTTGATTATTTTATGTAATTTTAATGTTTGTCCTGTATGGGATTCGAACCCACGACCCCTGGCGTAACAGGCAGGCTCACTACCGATTGCGCCAACGGGCCCGTCATAGTGTGATAAAACTTAGTTTGGTTTTGTTGTTACAAAACGCTTATCGTTAAAACTACCAGAAGCCAGTATTAAAACTACTTTAAAATATGTTTTCATTGATAACCCTTGGCTGCAATTTAGCGTCCCCAACGGAGCACAGTTATCTTCGCACAACTGAGAAGCCTAGAGCATACTCGACCACTCTGCTCTATAGCGCGGTTGGTGGCCAATCCACTGTCGGAAGTTTTTATGCCTTCTTAGTTACAATTCATAAACGACCCACTGTTGGACACAGGCCAGCTCTCGTATTGGCGGACTTCAGATGGCTTCGTGAACATTATGGGGTTTGCCTTCGTGAATATTATGGTGAAATCTTAGACATGCAGGTTTCCTCACAATGTTTGCCCACACCGTTACTTATTTAACTCATCGCTAGGATTTGAACCCAAACCCCTTCTAGTGAAAGGCGAGTTCGATAACCGCTGGGCTCTCATCATTACATCAAGATGAACTAATTATTAAATTAATCCACATGGTATATTATTGAGTTTCACAGATTAATAAGTAAACAATGGAGCTTTATTAATATTCATTTTCGACATCCCTCCCTCGTCTAAACAGGAACAGTTTAATCCATTACGTATTCTAAAATCAGATGTTTAATTGCATTTGCATAAATACAAACAAAACGAGAAATGTACGATAAATGCGAGCCTAGTGCTTTAATGTCGTCGATATTAATTGGTGGTTAATAACAATTAGTGTAATATCTAACAGTAGACGAATTTGGCGTTTTATTAGTATTTAGGTTCAATAATTACTTTGCGCTATTGTATAACGCATGATTGTATGCATTGCCGCCATATATTATTGATATCAAAAGGGCATCGAGCTGCTAATGCAACCCATAGACCCACTGCTGGGCATTGGTAGCCCCCACAAATCTGCGAGAGGTCTATAGCATACTCCACGACGCTGCTCCAATGCGGATTAGTGAATGGGTTAGCGGCTAACCCAGTGTCGAATGTTCTCAAGCCACCCGAAGGTCTTCGACAAGGCTTAACGATTGTTTTCACCATTGAAAACAACCGGGACCGACGGCTTAACGTGCCCTCGAAAGCACGGTAGCAACGGAAATTTTGGTCACTAGCGGTCACCCATCCGCAAACCGACCGCGCCCGTCGTTGCACATTGAATCGACGCGAGCCATTGGACTATGGAAACTACTAACGCAACAAATAAAGTGTTGTTAAAAACAAATAAAATGTTGATTTTATTACTAGACACTAATTAGAACATCGCAATCCAATAGCCTTTAATAAATCAATGTTTTCAAGCCCCAATTTTTCAAGCAAAATAACCAAATACCATTTTACAATTCAAATCTTAAATATTATTGATGTTGAATCAGCGGTTTTCACCACCAATCTATTACATTAGTATTTGGCTGTCACCATCTCACTACGAAAGTTCGATTCACGAGTAGGTACGAGTTTTGTCAACTTTTCCGCGATTCCAATGTTTGGATAGTGTGACATTTAATTGGAAAAGTACAAGTTGTCGAGCCGAGCCTAAGCACCTCTTGCGCCTGACTGCTAAACGACATTAATTAAACATTGTTGGAATGTTGAATTCGCGAAATGCTGCTTAATTTTCGATGAGATTTTCAATTGATTTAGACGGAATTATGAATCGATATGATATTTTGCACTGGATAGGCTATTAATTATCCCGGAAATTTGTATGGTTCTCATGAAAAGGAAAAATAAAAACAAAAACATAATACTATGTTGTTTTATGTGACGAGAAAATAATATTATTATTATTATTATATTCTATTAGCACCAAACTAACTGAAAATTCATGATCAATCCTCTCACTAATGGTTCAAGATCCCAGTGCCGCCAGACGTTACTTATTTTCTCACAAACAATTTATATGCGATAAGCTAGTGTTAGTACATACTTTGAGCGTGTGCATACTCGCTAGCTTCGGTAGACGGCCAATTCATTGGTATCAGACGCTGAAAATCGAAAATTTCAGTCCCAACTTTTCTTATTTTCTCATGGCTGATTTTCACATATGTTTTAGTTAGTTATGTTACAAATTAGTAATAACTATTGCCAGACACCTTCCGTCGGCCCTTACCCTTGCCAGACGCCTTAAAGATCCAGAAAAAATGATGTAAGTTTACTTATTTTCTCAAGCTTGATTTTTATGCACGACACTTGGGGAACTATTTCAACACTGTTAGTCAGCAGCCAGACCAATCGGATGGGCCAAACGTCCAGCCAGACACATATAAAGTGCCGCTAGGTATAGAGCGTGAGGTCATTATTTGTACGATTGAGAGTGACAAATTAAAGTCTCAGTACTGATTTTAACATATGTTTTAGTTAGTTATGTTACAAATTAATAATAACTATTGCCAGACACCTTCCGTCGGCCCTTACCCTTGCCAGACGCCTTAAAGATCCAGAAAAAATGATGTAAGTTTACTTATTTTCTCAAGCTTGATTTTTATGCACGACACTTGGGGAACTATTTCAACACTGTTAGTCAGCAGCCAGACCAATCGGATGGGCCAAACGTCCAGCCAGACACATATAAAGTGCCGCTAGGTATAGAGCGTGAGGTCATTATTTGTACGATTGAGAGTGACAAATTAAAGTCTCAGTACTGATTTTAACATATGTTGTAGTTAGTTATGTTACAAATTAATAATAACTATTGCCAGACACCTTCCGTCGGCCCTTACCCTTGCCAGACGCCATAAAGATCCAGAAAAAATTATGTAAGTTTACTTATTTTCTCAGGCTTGAATTTAAGCATGACACTTGGGGAACTATTTCAACACTGTTAGTCAGCAGCCAGACCAATTGGATGGGCCAAACATCCAGCCAGACACATATAAAGTGTCGCTAGTAGTCCGGTCAATTTAGACAATTGAAATAAAGAAAATTCCGACAGAGCCAAATCTTCGTAGAGACCTTAGGTTTACCACAAGGAATAAAGTGTCAAAAGTCCCAATCAGTCCCGTGCGCTTAGGGACTTATTCGGGGCCGAAGTAGGCATTTTTGTTTGCTTGAGTACCTAAATATGTATATACGTGGCATATTGTGTGCATACTATGTAGAACATGATTCTTACAAGCGCAATATCTGGGAAAAAGCGGGTCTTAGAGAAAAAATTATAGGGACCATTTTTATAGAGAATTTTAAGATCCACAACTTTGCTCTAAGGTACTTTTTCGATAAAACTTACCGTTTTCGAGAAAAATCCAAAATACCTAAAATTTTGACCTTGGGCCCCGAATAAGTCCCTAAGCGCACGGGACTGATTGGGACTTTTGACACTTTATTCCTTGTGGTAAACCTAAGGTCTCTACGAAGATTTGGCTCTGTCGGAATTTTCTTTATTTCCATTGTCTAAATTGACCGGACTACTAGCGACACTTTATATGTGTCTGGCTGGACGTTTGGCCCATCCGATTGGTCTGGCTGCTGACTAACAGTGTTGAAATAGTTCCCCAAGTGTCGTGCATAAAAATCAAGCTTGAGAAAATAAGTAAACTTACATCATTTTTTCTGGATCTTTAAGGCGTCTGGCAAGGGTAAGGGCCGACGGAAGGTGTCTGGCAATAGTTATTATTAATTTGTAACATACCTAACTAAAACATATGTGAAAATCAGCCATGAGAAAATAAGAAAAGTTGGGACTGAAATTTTCGATTTTCAGCGTCTGATACCAATGAAATGGCCGTCTACCGAAGCTAGCGAGTATGCACACGCTCAAAGTATGTACTAACACTAGCTTATCGCATATAAATTGTTTGTGAGAAAATAAGTAACGTCTGGCGGCACTGGGATCTCGCTCTATAAGTCATGTTCGATGTTTGTCACAGATGTCATGGAAGGAAGTAAATAGACGAAGCGCAGTCTCGTCTATTATTATTTCGCTACTATTAACATTCAAAAGTCGAAGCTTGGACATCGAATTAGTAAACTGAAATGCCTGATAACGCTTTTCTAGGTTCGTATTACTTAATACGTTTGCAAATGAAACAATTTCATGCAAAATTATAGGGGTCGAATTTTCACAATGCGGCTCGACCCGTCCTACCTAATGGACGTTATACTTTATACTGTAAATGCCACAAGGTCAATGCGCTGTAATAATTTTCTTAAGTTACTGTAAATATGGCAGGGATTTATTAAGCAGCTATGACCAGCACTATCCCACTGTTGGGCAAGAGTATCTTTTTTTATGGTATGATTTGGCCATATTCTGCTGGGCTACCAAGCTAGCAAGTGTAGATTTGCAGGGAGCATTATGAATAATTCTGACTTGCAGATTGTTAACGATGATTCCCTTCACCGTTAACGCAGTTAATGTTTTACTGTCCCTGAGATTTGAATCTCTTTCTATTTTCTTATTCAAATTAATTTCTTGATTTTGTTACAAAATAATCAAGCAGTTTCGAATGCAAAGACGAGTTCTAATAAGTAATAAAGCGGTAAAATAATAAAGTAATAAAGCGGTCTGAACACACGCATGTTTCCTCGCAATAATTTCAAAAGTCTTCACCAACAAAGTTCAAACTTAATAATTTAAAAAGCGGTAAAACCATTTTAAAATAAATAGAATTAACATTGTGGCGATAAATAGAAAAAATCCGATATAACCGAACCTAGAATAAATAACCAGAATTATTATTATTGGAGGTAATAATTCGAAAACCAAACTTCTGCATGGAAAGTTATTGTTTCTGCTCGTAGTTCTCACTTGTACTAGATGTACAATTTAACGCGACCGTTCGCATAATAGACGCTACCTTTACAGCGTAATTGCCACAAGGTCATCGCGCTCCTAAGGTTCCTAAGTTACGGTTAATAAGGCAGGGGTTTAGGAGCACCTGTTACCTGCGATAGGTTTATTATAACAAGGTGAGTAAATCGTTTTACTTTATTGCGAGATGATTTAGCTTTTTCAACGATTGCCCGATTATAAGATTAAAGAGTATCATCACGACCAGTTGGGTTACTAATCAGCATCGTTTTATTATAAAAAAGTGCGAGTCGGACTCGCGAGTGAAGGGTTCCGTACCATCTTAATATATATATTTCTTGTATATGTGTGTATGACAGTGAACTCCTCCTAAACAGCTAGATAGATGTTGATGAAATTTTTTGTGTGTGTTCAAGGGGATTCGAATAGAATCGAAAATGTGTTTAGATTAACAATTTGGTCCACTGGAAAATGTTTTTTAAACACTATTTTAGTATTTTTATTTTTAACCGTCTTTCATTGACGTGAAGCGTCGCGTCACTTTGACATTTCATATGGCAGAACAACGTTTGCGGGGTCAGCTGGTTATCTATAAAAAGGGCAAAAAAATCATGTCTGTATGTGTACTACACACATTATGTTATATTGCGATGTTTTAAATGTATCAATTCTCTCATCGATAGTCGTATTTATCGCGTTATCGTTATTGTATCGTCATTTTTTAGCTAAACTTTAGATATCAAATCAGAAAGTTCCGAACTCAATGTTTTCAAACGCTGTGATTTGAACCTGATCTCAAAGCATTTTCCGGCCCGTGCTGACATCCAGGTTACCACTGCGCACTAAAATCGGCATTTATAAATGCTATATCCGATCCAGGCTGACGTACGCGGCGCCGGCATGTTACGCTCTGGCGGCGGCCTCGAGGCGCAAGCGTCTTCAGGCCCAGCAAAACCTCGCCCTGCGAGCAATCACGGGTGCGGGGCGCTATGTCCGGAACGCGGTGATCGCGCGCGACTGCAAGCTGGAGTCGCTGGATGAGTTTGTGGTCCGGTTGGCGCGTGTTATGTATAACCGCGCCGACAATGGGCCGCATCCTCATCTAAGGGGGATAGCGCCGCTACATGCACGCCCTCCTGAAGGCCGACCGCTCCCTAGAGAGCTGTTGGACCTTCTTCCCCCCGACCATCAGGGGGGAAACAGCGACTAACGGCTGCAGACCCGCGCGCGCGGTACGCGTGCGCGATGACACACCGTCTCCCACGCTCAACAGCGGGGAGGTCACCGATGGGGTTCACCCCTGGAGCAATTGCCCGGATAGAAGGACCATCCTTAAATCCGAATTCCCTCACGCAGGAGCGCTCACAGCGCCGCGAAAGAGGAGGTTTCGTTCGTTCAAAGCATTTGACGTTTAAATTGCAAAAGTTTCGAGCCGTAGAGAATGGTACGGTACAATAATACAATTATAAAACTATATTTGATTCTCGCTTGAAAAAAGTTTTATTGATCAAACTACAGTTTTTTAAATCAATCTCTTAAATTAAAATAAATGTTTTTAATAATTTCAATCTAGCACAACGAAGACTTTGAAGCGCGGTGGAGAGTGTGAAGAATATCAAAGGGGGAAGACATATTTTATTTCGGATATAAATATTTATATCTACTCGATACATGTATGTTAAATTGCGTTGTTTTCTATTTGAGCTCGCCCAAAAAAAATAATCCTAGTGCTAAAATATGTAAGCCTTAATTTTTTTTATTATAATTACGAATAGATGTGGAGAATTCCACAGCACAAGGACTCTAGGTTATGGTCACTCAGAATTAGGATGATAGAGTTTAAATAATTAATTATGTAGTAAGGATCTTATGTCCTTGGTAGAGCTAGTTAGAATACCGGATATAAAATAAGTATAAATCAAATAATACTTATTTTAATTTTTTAGTAATTCTAAGTTCAAAAATTTGATTTTTAAAACTGGCAGCACTATCATTTTTATTTATATAATTATGGAAACGATTAAAACACAGTACTTTGAGCTTACCAAATTGAAATAATTTAGTAATGTTACAATTTGGAAATACTCGTAGAAGTATTTTGTAAACAATGAAGCTTATTTTCATTTTGATTCCTTTAAGCTGTACTATACGAATTTTATAAATGTATAATTAATTAACCATCATATTGGAACGAATAAAATGTTATGTAGAGTAAGGAGAAAATAAATCTTTGAAGCATTCTAATCAGTTCTCAAAATATTATGCTAAAATGCTTAAATAAAGTTGAGTGTTTAATGATGACATAAACATAACATCACGCCTGTATTTATCCGAAGGGGTAGGCATAGGTGTGGATACATTTGTTATGTTATATGTTTAGGTCCATCTAACAGGTGGTGAGCCTATTGCAAATCCAGATTCCATGCTGCTAACGGGCATTTCAAGTTAGAAAAACGCAATAGTTGTTGCCCGACCTGGGGATCGAACGCAGGACCTCCAGCTTAGCGCGGTTACGACCACTAGACAAGAAAAATTTCACTTCAAATTAGTTTTTAGAATTCGAAGTCGTAGTTAGGCAGCTAACAGAACATAACAAACAGGTCAAAACAAAAACACTGACGTTCACTGACCTTACGACCACCTGTTGGCTGCCAATCCTCTGTTCCTTCCGCTTCTTCCGGCACTCACTTTCCACTCTCTTATCACTGCTCTCACGTATCGTGTGATATCGGGGTTGGTAACTTTCGAGTTGCGTAAACAATCGCGCGCGCGGCGCGTCGAGTCGCGACATGTCGCGTGCGTTCGGTTCGGCGGTCGACGCCATACTGTGGCTCGGAGGATGTCGCCCCGGGTATACCCTCTCGGCCACCCCTGGTCGCCGCTTTTCCTCAGCGAAGGCGACCCGTGGTGGTTTTGGCTGCATGAGGTTGATTTTCTTCTTTTTCGCGGTCGAGGATACGTAGCCGTAGCAGAAATAGCCGTTTTTGTCCATTTTCGGCGCGGTCGCCTTTACCTGCAGGGATAAGTTGTTTTAAAATTAGTTTGGAAGTTCAATGATAAACATTAAACCTAATTAAATTTCATAACATAGTACCTACATAACAGTTTAATGTTTATCGCTAATTAAGTTTCATAACACTGGCACGTGCTATAGCCTTAAGTGCTTGATGGATTTTAGCTTTAAAGGTGTTGTTAGATTTGTTTTAATTGTGAGAGTGACACTGGGTACCTATATGAAAATTATGAAAATAAACATGACTATTTTTGGCGCCATATTATGACTCCAAAAATGTTTACTTTCATTTCATAGCTGTTGTTGTTTTTATTGAACTTTTTTTTAAATTTCAAATTTTTTTTTTTTTAAATTTAATGGTTGAAAGTATTCACAAACGCAGTCGGAGGCGTCAAATACGTAAACAATGATTTCTATTTTGTAATCGGATAGCTGGCTGGATAGTTGGATATTGAAAATGTATGGAGACTAATTTCAAATTAGGACATAGAGAATGTGTGTTTAACTCGTCTGATTAGCTTAGTAAGCTTTGTTTAAAATTTAATTGCTAAGAAGGAGTTTCACTCCTTCAAATAAAATAATTTTGGGTACACTTTAGAATGGTAAGATATGGGTAAGCTTCCCGTTCCACATTCAAGCGCATAAAATGCGCGAAGTCACGAACCAGCCGCGAAACGGCTCAACCTGCAATAATATTTCGCGGCAACGCGCCCATTTGCGCTTTTGCGACCATTTGTTTTTTCGCTTACATGAATACAGTATGAACTAAACTACGAAAAGCGTGGATCGTGATAATTTGTTATTTTAAAAGCTTTTATTTAACTTCACTCGTATGTATCTATGAATGTATGTTTGTCTTGGAATCTAGCAATCAATATTTCACCCACTTCCACTGAAGCTATCGAGCTGAAATTTGGCACACATATTTGGTTCCGATGATTTTTTTTTATAAAAAGCTTTTTTTTTTAAATAATTATTGCAAGATATACAGTAGATATTACGATAGAAAATTAATTACAGCAGCTTTTTTTTTACATGGAGGACGTCGAAAATGTCCTTTGCGCTACAAAATCAGTTCAAGTAATACAATTACCTCGATATAGGTAAGCTAAGCAATACAACCCATAGACGTCCTACTGTCGGCTGATCTTTCCCACACCAAAGCTGAGATAAATCTAGAGCATACTCCACCACCTTGCTTCATTGCATCAATCCGGTTTATTTGAGGGATTTTCCTCAGTGGCCAACCCAGTGACGAATGTTCTTAAGCCACGGCAAGGCCGTTGACAAAAAACAATTAAAAACAACGGTCCCCTCAGAAGCACGGAAACGCCCATGGAATTGTGCCACAATCACATATCGAACGCACCCGACGTTGCTTGACTCGGTCGATAGCGTTCGATCGACACTAGAGCTTCATTCCTCTTTGTATTTATCTGGAACTGTTGAATAACACGCCAATCGTTCGACAGTTGCATAGTGCTCGCAGCCATCAAACAATACGTTATCGAGAACTATATTGAGTTCGCTCAGCAACGAATGAAGCGATTGAGATAAAATCGTTTTGTTCTTCATTTGGACCGTTGCGATTATATGATGGCAAAAAAAAATCACTGGGATATATTGGAAATTAACAAAATTAATTGGAATTAAACAAAAAAACTTTTCACTGACCAGATATTAATAACTTATCTGATCGGCTGGCTAGCTGGAATTGAGTTAGTAACTTATTGGATTTAGTTATAACTAGCCCAAAATCTAAGAATTGATGTTTAACATTGTAAAATATTATGGTTTATAACATCTAATTGTTAATTTAATAAATACATGGGCTTAGTAAATGGTAAAAAAAGGACAAAAGCGAGAATCTCGTGCGCACGCGAAATCTCGAAAAAAGAAAAGAATCTCTAAATTTTATCTCCCACCGTTGCGTCTGTGCCCAGCAACGGGACGTCCATGGGTTTTAGCCACACCACTTCACCCAGATATTCAAAGAAAGCCCTGCTAAATAAGAGACCTACTTCCGTGAACTGAAGAGAAAACCGGAAATTTCCATTTCTTCAAGAAAACGTGTCTTTAAACTGATAACATCAGCTTCATCTCCACGCTCTACATTTGTGACAGTCGTCATAACCTATTCGCGATCCTCTTTGGCCGTGTGTCCCCGTGCGCGGGTAGGGTGACCAAATTATAAGGGTTTTCTTTAAATAATGAACGTTTATAAGTTTTATGAACAAAAAATTCTTGTTTTTTTTACAGTTGTTAAAAATATTATCTTTATTAAATATTGGTAAATTTTAATCAAAATTGATAATTTATGATAAATAAAAGATGAATTATATATTACGGAGCGAGATTTTAATTAGAGGTTATTTTGACACACAGAGTAATAATCAAGGAAGAAGGCAAAGACACAATGACAAGTTAAATTTGGTGTGACCACAGATACATTACATAAACATAGGTTGATAATTTACTTTCTTCAACACCCTCACCAAATTTCAACCTTCTACCAATTAATTATTTAAGTACACAGTTATACACATTACACAATACAGAAGTTAGCTAGTTACTTTTACATCTGAATTACTTTTACATCCAATTTTCAATCTAAGATACTGAAACCTATCCCTAGGTAGAGCCTTCGTAAATATGTCAGCAAATTGCTCTTTTGAGCACACATATTTTAAATCGATTTGTTTTTCTATATATTTTTCTTTTAAAAAATTATATTTCACATCTACATGTTTGCAACGTTTATGAAAGTCCAAATTTTTTATTAAGCAAATTGCACTTTGATTGTCTATATTTAAGCACACTGAACTTTGATTGAATGCACCAATATCAACAAGTAGTCTTTTAATCCACAATGCTTCTTTAGTGGCTGAGCATGCCGCCATGAACTCAGCCTCTGTAGTGGACAATGCAACACTCTGTTGGCGCTGAGTTGCCCAAGTCACAGCCGCTCCATTCTTCATAAAAACGTAGCCAGTTAATGAACGACGAGTGGCTATGTCTTTAGCGTAATCAGCATCACTATAGGCTTCTAACTTATCATGGTCCATTGAAGTATAACATAGTCCATAGGACTTTGTCTCCTTTAGATATTTGAAAATCTTCTTTACAACATTCCAATGTGTTCGATCATAACAATTCAAAAATCTACTCACCAGACTGACTCCATACATGATATCAGGTCTACTGACAATTGCTAGGTGCATGAGCGAGCCGACGGCCTCTCTGTACTGTATATTTCCATCAGCTGGTTCGGTGCTCTTCTCCAATGTAGTGTGAGGGTCAACTGGAATATAGTTACAGTGAGCATCATGCATGTTAAACTTCAGCAGCAATTGCTCAATATACCTTGTCTGGTGTATGAAGATACAATTATTTGATCTTTCAATTTGCAGTCCAACAAAAACTTTTGGTTCAAAACATTTTATTTCAAAATTTTTCTTTAACTCATCTAACACTTTATGTAATGATTCTTTATGTTTTGAAATCAGAAGACCATCATCCACATATAACAGCAAATATATTTTATCGTTGTTTATATTACCAATGTAAACACATCTGTCTGCATGACTACTATTGAATCCAAATTTCTTTAATATAGAATCAAATTTATGATTCCAGCACCTCGGTGCCTGCTTAAGACCATATAGAGAACGATTGAGTCTACATACCTGATTTTGAGAAGTATTCAAACCTTCAGGTGGTGTCATGTAGATTATCTCGGTGATATCTCCATATAGGAATGCAGTCTTGACATCAAATTGTATCATGTGAAGGTTATTCTGGGCTACCTCTGAAAGCAAAATGCGGACTGAATCATATCTGACGGTAGGTGCAAAGGTTTCAGTGAAGTCTATTCCCTGTTTCCGACTGCATCCTTTTGCACAAAGCCTTGACTTATAGAGTGGACCCGATGGTGAGTCTTTTATCCGGAAGACCCATTTGCAGCCAATTGTCTTCACTCCAGAAGGCTTGTTGACCAACTGCCAAGTATTATTTACTGCATGTGCTTTTAGCTCTTCATCTATGGACTGTTTCCATTGTACTGAATTTATATTTTCTGATGATGTAGCCTCAGCATATGTTTGTGGGAGTGTGGATGTGTCCACGTTAGCATCCACAGAAAGGTAAGTATTAGCTTCTTTAATTATTTTAGTTTTCGATCTTGTTGTTACATTTGTATTCAAATCAGTAGGATGAATAGTCTCATCTGGTACATAAAGAGATTCCTCATCAGAGTGAAAAGAATCATCACTAGATATTGTTATATTTTCTGGAATTTCTTCAATTGTTGATTCCAATTTTTCACTTAAGGTGTTCTCAGATAATGGTAATAAGTTATAATTGTTTTGAATAGTATTTTCCAAAAATATTACATCCCTGCTAATTATTACCTTCTTGGTTTTAGGATCTAGTAATTTATATCCCTTGGTAGTTTCACAGTAACCAATAAATATCATTTTGCTTGCTTTAGAATCCAGTTTTCTTAATTTTTCTTTGGGAATGTGCATCATGGCTTCGCAACCAAAAACTCTCATATGTTCCAAATTTGGTGTTTTACCTGTCCACATCTCTTCAGGAGAGGAATATTCTAAAGCTCGTGTTGGGCATCTATTTGTCACATAAGCTGCAGTGGCAACAGCTTCCGCCCAATACTGCTTCTGTAATTTGGAATTAAGAAGCATGCACCTAGCTCTTTCCAGAAGGGTTCGGTTCATTCTCTCAGCATGTCCATTTTGTTGAGGAGTATATGGGGTTGAAGTTTGATGTATGATCCCTGATTTATCTAACAATCTTTTAAATTCATTGCTTAGATATTCTCTTCCATTATCAGAACGAAGTATCTTAATTTTTATGTCTAGTTGATTTTCTACAAGAGCTTTAAAGTTAGAAATTTTTTCTATGACATCAGATTTATTCTTTAGAAAATAAACAAATACTTTTCTTGAGTAATCGTCTACAAACGTAACGAAGTATCGAGCTCCTCCTAGACTCTGTACTTCCATCGGTCCACAGACGTCAGAGTGGATAATTTGTAGTAATGACTTCGCACGGGATCCATTCGATGGAAAGGGATTCCTCGTCTGCTTGCCTTCAGCACAAGAAACACACATAATCTTCTGTTTATTTTCTAAATTAATTCCCATTTTAGACAGTTTGTTTAGATCTTCAAAATTCAGATGAGCCATTCTTTGGTGCCACAGATACATATCATTTTCTTTTATCTTGGTTAAATATGCCGGAGCAGCACATGTATCAAGTTTGTACATGTTATTTGTTAGCTTTGCATTTGCCACTTGAACATTATTTTTGTTGAATATCTTGCAACTTTGCTTGTCAAACTTTACACGACATCCACTATGAAGTATCTGGCTAACAGAAAGCAGGTTGGTAGCCAATCCAGGCACATAAAGCACATTTTGAACTTTGATTGTATCAATCTCTCCATTTTTATTCAAAATACTCAAATTTACCTTTCCACAGGCTGTCACGGGTAATTTCTTATCATCAGCAACCCTAATACTGGTAATTGGAGGTGTGATTTCGTCATAGAGCAGGTCACGGTGCATAGTCATATGCATTGACGCTCCAGAGTCTATAAACCAACCACTTTCATTGCTCGCAGAAGCGGAGAACACAGCAACATATCCTGTGTTGTTCTGCTTGTGTTCATTCTTCTTATTTCTACAATTTTTACTAATGTGCCCATATTTATTACATGTAAAACACCGTGGGCCTTTAGTCGAGGTATAAACTTTATCGGTCCCTTGATTCTTACTCTTCAACTTACAGTTACTTTGTTTTTGAACAATTAATGCTGCCTCGGATTCGGATGCCCTTATATCTTGCAGCAGTTTAGTCTTCACTGAATCAGCTGTGATTGCCTCACCGGAACTCTCTAGGGCCATTATCATTGGGAGATACACTTCTGGTAATCCGGCCAGAAGCAACGTACCCAGCCATTCCTCATCAACCGTGAACCCTATATTTCGTAGTTTGTGAGCTGTGGACATTATCCGTGTAACATACTCTTCTATGTTCATGCAGCTATCAAGCTTTGTATTAATTAAATCTCGCAACAATCCAACGCGACGTGTCAAGCCTTTGTCGTCGAAAGCTTTACTAAGATTATTCCATACCTCTTTAGCAGTCTTCGCGTCTTGTATGTGTATATAATTTACAGGATCAACTAGTAAAATAATCTTTGACTTAGCTTTAGTGTCTAGCTTGGAATTTGTCTCCGTCCCTTCAACACAACTCCACAATTCTTCGTGTTCCAAGTAAGTTTTTACGGCAAAACGCCATGTCGGATAATTATCTCTTCCCGTTAGTTTATCAATCATCACCATCGTGTTGTTGGACATCGTTTCTAATGAAGTGATATTAATTGCTTGCAATTTGAAATGCAAAAAGCACGTTGGCCGATTGCGTCACCGAAGTAGTTACCGGTTACCGGTTCGAATAATTTCACAAGTTGAAGTTATAATTCAGTTTTATTTTCACTTTTTCGACTTTACAGGCAGGCTAAAGCGTAATCTGGGCCCATAACCTGATAATTTATGATAAATAAAAGATGAATTATATATTATGGAGCGAGATTTTAATTAGAGGTTATTTTGACACACAGAGTAATAATCAAGGAAGAAGGCAAAGACACAATGACAAGTTAAATTTGGTGTGACCACAGATACATTACATAAACATAGGTTGATAATTTACTTTCTTCAACAAAAATCAATACGAACCGTTCGTTCGCTTTAAATTAAGATAAAAGCCTGAGTAACAACTTTTCTAGTGTACATACTGTACTAGCATTCATCTCTCTTCCACTCCATAGGCCGATGCGTCTGAGTAGAATAGAGACAGGGACGCACACGTGAACTAACCTACACGTGAACTGTTTTGTTAACTGTTTATAAAGTAAAGTGAAATAGTGTTTTCTTAAGACGTTATCACGTAAAATTATCGTCCGCAAGCCGAACTTACATGTCTGTAAATTTAACGAGTTTAATTTTTTTTTTAATTTAATGGTGACAACCATTAAAAAAACGAAAAATTAAACTTAGCCTAAGTGTACTAGGGCTAGTCCTATAGACCGAACCATCGCCTCGTAGTATTCGGTAAGACTTACATAAAAATATCCTAAATACACAGTGAAAGTGGCAACCCTACAGACCGATGTTATCGCAGCGCCCGCGGCATCTTTCTGCATGGCCACTGAGCTCAATGCAAAGGCTGCCTCCGTGACATCTGTGTGCCATCACCGATCCCCGCTATGATAGCCGCCTGTTTCCGTGGCATTTTACCATTAAGACTGCTCCCGTTTGACCAACAATAAAAGATAATCTGCCCTTATTTGACTAACTTTGAACTTTGTCTCCGTCAGTAAGATAAGTGGCAAATGGCGAGATTAAGCGCTACCGTGCTTCAGAGGGCACGTTAATCAAATCATTAAACTTATTCATTATTTTCACTTTACTCCCAACATTCCTTGGCGGTTTGATGGTTATTCAGTTATTTTTTTGACAAGTAACACTTGCCTGTAAAGTTCTTCTTTACACAATGACAAAACTCCTGAAACAAAGGGTTAAGGCGGCTCTCGCCACGGCAATGTAAATTCACATGTGGAGTAATCCCGCCGCACACGTGAGAGTTTGAAGCGTTCTTTATGGACTGTGTTGTGAAAGAAAACACGGAGACGCGGCAAAACCAACTGTTATTAGAGGATTTTGTCAAGCTGTTTTTAAGTACTGGAGGACGAACGTATTTTTATTAACCTTCAGCTCGAAGCGTCTAGTTTGAATTGCACTATTAAAGCTGTAAAAACTGCGACCCATAGACGTCCCACTGCTGGGCACGGGTCTCCCCCAGAGACATAGCTGCGGGAGGTCTAAAGCATAAACCACCACGCTGCTCCAATACGGATTGATGGATATTTGCCTGCGTGTATAGTTTCCGTAAGCGGTGACAGCCCAGTAGCTATCGAACTTTTATTTACACAATGTTTAACTCTCTTTATCTAGTCTCAAACGGCACTCCCACACGACGTTAATCTACGACGTTAATATATTATCATCCCTCAAAAATTATCTCTTAGTCAAACATCATAATAAAATATCTCGTTTATGAAGGTTTCCATTAAACAACTGCGAGTAAGACTCGAATACATATTTGCGAAGATAAAAATTTGGGGGTCCCAAATCACACGAGCGGTCCCCAGTTCCGTACGGAACCACCGTATCCGGAGGGTTGTGTGTCAATATTTGAGGATGGATCCATCGGGAGTACAAGCAGAGAAGACAAAGACGCCTTATAAATTGCCATGCAGGTGTCTTTGAAGAACTTTCAAGTTTCGGAGTTTGAGTGAGAACTCTGTCGGATGGTGGCGAAAGTATTCAATTTAGTGCATGCAGATCAACGTCCTAATTGTAGTTCAACTACCAGCGAATTAATGGTATTTTCACAATTACCTAAATAATTTTGTGACGTTTTGTAGAACCAAGTAGGTGTCTACTAAAGCTTTTCGTAATACATTTAAATATAGTATTTAGGTAGGCAGGGTAAGCAAAGCATTGGTGTGTTTTAGTGAAGTCAGACACTAAATCCCTGTGCTAAATCCAAACTTCGTAATAATTAATTAATTTATGTCGCAGTTCTACCTAACTACTCGTGCTTCAATTAATTTCAAGTTTTTGAAAACTTTGGTGTGAAGCGTGAAGGGTGCATAACCCAGTGCTCGCATCGATCGTATATGACTGAAGCATCGGGCGCGGTCAGTTTGTGGATGGGTGACCGCTAGTGGCAAATAAGTTAGGCCGTTGGTCCGGGTTGTTTTCTATGGTATCAGCAATCGTTAGGCTTTGTCGACCTGCTTAAGATCATTCGATACTGGGTTAGTTACTAACCCCTCCACCAATCTGCATTGGAGCAGCATAGTAGAGTATGCTTTAGTGATCCCGCGGCTGTGGCTGTGGGAGACCCATGCCCAGCAGTGGGGCGTCTATGGGTTGGTTACTTTACGTGAACCTAGGATCGAACGCCTCACCTCCTACTCATCAGATAGCGACTGCGATCACTAGACCAATTAGGCAGTCAGCATAACTTCACCTAGCACTTATTTAACGAAGTGAGAAAAACGTTAAAATGTTAATTTCAGCAAACAGTGCAAGGACACGACACGCAAAGAATGCATTTTGACGTAGATACTTAGGATTTGAACCCAGACACTCTCGAGTGAGTGTTGAGCTCGATAGTCACTGTCACGACGTTCAGTTACGACTGACCATCAGTTAACATTTTTAATATAGACGGACAAACAGACGAACGGGCCACCTGATGGTAAGTGGTCACCGTCGCCTATGGACACGTGCGACAGCAGGGGTATCACAGGTGCTTTGTCTGCCTTGAAGAGAGATTTTTGAAAAACCATCCGCTGATTTTCCGTTTCTATAAAAAAAAATGGTCGTCTCGTCTGGTCTAGACCCATGCGCGGCAAACTACAGCAAAATTGCCAATTTTATTTTTTGCAACAGTCATAAAGTCGCTTAAATCCAATTTGCTGGCACAAGCGAGCTAATGAATAGTACTGAAATCGAGTTTCTTACAGACCAACCACAAAGATCCCTCATTAAATATTCCCATTAACAAGAACATTATGTTCACAAACAGTTACTAAACGGGAAATTTGCCAGAACGTTTTGACTGAAGCTTTGTACCTACTTGGTAAGTTGCTTTGAACACAGTCTAAACTACTCTGGACGGATATGCGATGTGCGTTGAATATATTTACTATCTTAATATAGATATCTGGATAGATGTTGATGAAATTTTTTGTGTGTGTTCAAGGGGATTCGGATGGTTTAGATTCACAATTTGGTCCACTGGAAAATGTTTTTAAACACTATTTTAGTATTTTTTTTTTATTTTTAACCGTCGTTCACTGATGTGAAGCGTCGCGTCACTTTGACATTTCATATGGCAGAACAACGTTTGCGGGTTCAGCTAGTATATCTACATTTTTTAAAGTTATTTCTGTAACAAAATTTCATAAATAACTAATTAATAGCTTAAAAAAACTAAAAAAACACGCTTTTATAAAAAATCCAACTAAAAAAGAAGTCTAACCTAACCTAATCGTGGTCAAAGTTCATTCCAAGACCTTACCACAAGTGCAAACACGACTATGATACGATATTCCATCATGAAGTTCCAGTTAATATCTTCCGGCTCCATCATCAGATCAGTTCGACAGTACCATATTATTGTATTGTCATCAGAACTACATACAGCTGCCAATTTTCATTACGGTACGATCCTTGGAAGATGGTTAAATTAGCTCTCTTAGATTCCACTTTATAGTAGTTAATATCTTCCGGCTCCATCATCAGATCAGCTCGACAGTACCATATTATTGTATGTGTCTCAGAAGTACATACAGCTGCCAATTTTCATTACGCTACGATCCTTGGAAGATGGTTAAATTAGCTCTCTTAGATTCCACTTTATAGTAGTTAATATCTTCCGGCTCCATCATCAGATCAGCTCGACAGTACCATATTATTGTATGTGTCTCAGAAGTACATACATCTGCCAATTTTCATTACGCTACGATCCTTGGAAGATGGTTAAATTAGCTCTCTAAGATTCCACTTTATAGTAGTTAATATCTTCCGGCTCCATCATCAGATCAGCTCGACAGTACCACATTATTGTATGTATCTCAGAAGTACATACAGCTGCTAATTTTCTTTACGCTACGATACTTGGAAGATGGTTAAATTAACTATCTTAGATTCCCTTACATTGTGAGTTACATACAAGTGGACCTAATAAAAGCATGTTAAAATCGCGTCAGCGGATTAACACGTGAACAACTTTAAATCATCCCTATACCTAAACATGTCCAATTTCCATTTTTATGTTATTATGTAATTTAACTATTTGACTTATTAAAACAACAAACGTAAAAGCTCCTTAGGGAACGTATTTCCGGCATAGTTTACAGTAGTAATATTTTCGATGATTTAATACGTGTTGTACTATTCAGCGCGTAGATAAATCCTACAAATCAAAAATCATAATAAATAAATAAAAAATACTCCATAGTTCCCCAGCCTCTCTTATGGGGTGAGACGAGTGTCTATCGCGAGTGTTTATCCAGCAGATGCCTTCAGCGCGGTCTGAAGTTGCTTGTATTGTTGCCATTGTACAAGTTCGGTCGGCAAGGTCTAGTTCCATTGTCGCGTGAAGTTCAGTTCACGTTTAATTTCTGCTTTCCTGCCTCTTATGTTTTGCTTGAGTTTCACGAACACTGCACTAATGTATTAATTAGATCCTGATTAAGGAAAGCTGTGCTTCACAATTTTCACGTAGAGCGTAATTTTTTTACGGCTGTAATAGACAGCCCAGTGGCTATCGAACTCGTCCCTCTCTCACTCGAGGGGTATGGGTTCGAATCCAGGTACGCATCAGACTATTCTAAATTATGTGCGATTTTAGACATACATCGTGAGGAAACCTGCATTCCTGATTCCATATTGTTCTTGTAGGCATGTAAAGTCTGCCAATCCGCACCTGAGCAGCGTGGTGAACTATGGTCTAACCCCTCTCATTCCCATCCATATGAAAAGTTTAAGGCAAATAAATAATTTTTTTAGTACCTAAGGGTTCTGTTTACTCTTCCGAATGATTGATACAACTATACTACGTACATAATTTCATCAATAGGTACAACAATTCATACCAGGATTCATAAGATAATTTCTCTCACGCATTTCTGATAACATATTCTATATCATTATGGTTTCAGCGTACAACCTTTTTGCGGAAATTGTAATCAGAGTGGATAAGCTGCCGGAAATAAGCGCCTTTCAAGCTTGATTTCGGAAACCAAACAAAAGGTTAACCCACGGAATCAATCAAAGAATATTGCGGGACTGGGGTTTTATTTTTATGTCCGGTTTTTTAGGGACGGTGAGGAAGAAATGTAGAACCTTTATGGGTTATTTAATCATTTTATTTAGAGTTTGCCTGGGGCAGTTTCATCGTCGCCAAAGGTAGGTTATTTTCTACTGTGTTAAAGTTCTTCTTATGCAACTGTATTTCGGAAAACAAAATCTATGTATATATTCCGGTTACATTTTTCTAGATACGACCGGCTTAGTCCTCAAAAGCAACAGACTTGGAGCGAGACTCATATGAGTCTTCTGACTCTTGTGTGTCTCGTTCGTGTGTCGGGGTTTTGAGTTGGCAGTGGATGATTTTTGTTGCATGCTCGTTCGCCTACATTAATGAATAAAATAAATATCAAAAGCCTTAGAAGTTTAAAACCAGTACAAGCCTATAGATCAGTGACAATAGATACAATGCCACACTGGATTCTCAGAATCCATTGGTAATAAATATTAGAGAAATTAGCTATTGGTTTCAACCTTCTTAAAATCAGACTAGGCTGTTGTTTTCCTGATTCACAGCTACATCTAATTTTAAGCGCTCTTGATAAATCTAGAAAATATTTTTACAGCCAAATTCAATCTCAAAATAATTACTCATATTTTTACAACATTTTACCGTCCTCAGAAACACATCATTCAGTTACATTAAAGTATCATTAACAATCTTTAGCGAGTAGCAAAAACGTAAAGAATTTGCATATATTAATACTTAAGTGTCAATTTTTCTGGTCCTCTAACTCCTAAGGTATGCATGGAGCATGCATCGAGCATGCAATGCGCATCTTGATGTATCAAGAGTGCTTCGTGATATCTAAGTTGACATGCTTGTAAAGATTAGCTCATACCTTTGAGAACCACTGGAGCGTGCTTAAGGGCGCAGCTACATGTGGGTTGAGATATATTTGTTTGAACGAAGAATTGTAAAAGAATTGTAAATAAAATTGTATACGCTTTGCAAGGCCGCTAGCATTTTATGAACCTATAACTCTTACTTTAAGGGGGTAAATTTAATATATAATGTATAAAAGTACCTACATAGTTTTTTAAATTCCACTTTTAAATCCTGTAAAATTGTGAAGGGCGTCGCATACTAACGTATTGATGGATCCCGGATCAGACAAAGAACAGAGTATTAATCTTCCATCCCGACAAACTGAAAATGGGCCGCGACCCCTGTCGCTTAAGCTTATTCACTGCTCTGTGCGAATGAAAGCACATAAAAAATATTGGACTATACATACCGATTCTTATCAAAGAAATTGGGGGTTTATTAGTAGGCAATTCCAATTTCTTTGATTGTAATTGTGGTCTATTTATTTGACATATAACAGCTGCAAACGTCAAATCTCATATAAAACTGTCAGTTTTAAAAATTACAAAAATAATCTCTTGTTAAGGTAAATGACAAGACTGTAACTATCGACTACTAACGAGACTATTACTAACAACGAGTAAGAGGAATAACTATCACTAACAGTCCCTATACCTACCAGACAATACCAGACCTCATACTTACTAACGTATACTCTTTTTAACACCTCTTTCAACTGGACAGTCACATATTTGTGACAGTCAGTATATTGGGACTTGTTCAAAGCCGGTCACAGTTGTCATGGGCGGCAGCGGATGGGTGGTGCTGCAAGCTCGTTTGCTATCTTATATCAATAAAAAAATATCGCTGGTGACAAAACATAACTAGCGATGAAGTAAGTGATAAACAAACCTACCTATCTACCCCTTCGCAGAAATACAGGCGTGATGTTTTGCTATGTTAAATACATTCAAAAGGTCGCCCCTAAAGTGGCTGCCTTGTATATGTAGTGTTCTTACAATTATTTTGTCTAATTAATCTTAAGATCTTCAGTCGCATGTGCAACGGGGTAAGGGCTAGATATCTGAGGGGCGATTCGACACAGAGCAATAGATTGCCTTGCGCCTTTGTGTCCCTACAAATTTAATAGGGCTGTTTGAGATTGGCATAGCTTTGAATCGTGATTGGGTACGTAGCCAACACGATGCTACTGGATTCCAATACCTTGATTTTGTTTGAATTTGTTGTAAATAAGTCAGTGTTGTAGTATAGCGTCCATAGCCCAATGGCTCGGGTCGATTCAATGTGATCGAAAGAGTTAAGCAACGACGGGCGCGGTCGGTTTGTGGATGGGTGACCTCTAGTGGCAAAACTTCATGGACGCTACCGTGCTTCGGAGGGCACGTAAAACCGTGGGTCCCGGTTGTTTTCAATGTGGGAAACAGTCGTTAAGCCTTGTCGAAGACCTTCAGGTGGTGTGATTCAGAATAATTTGACTACTACGGTGGTTAAGTAACACCTCAGAAAAAGAATGAGACTGTGTATGCAATAGGGGAAGTCCTTTTGAGCAAGAACTTTAATTGGGCTAAATTACAAAATGTCTTAATTGTTACTTATTTATTATTAATTGTTATTATTACTAAACTTTTGCTGGTTCTAAATTTAATTTTAAATTAATATTTTTTGTTTTATTTACAATGGGCATTGTCTTTAATTAATTTTTTGGAAATTTCAAAGAACGATCTTAAGTTTATTTCGAATACAAATTTCCGCCTGCTTCCTTTGTGATCGTTTTTTCTCAGTTTATTTGAAATAAGTTCATAGTTGTTATGCCTTGTTGGAAAGCTAAGAAAACGGTTATGTTTTTAAAATAATCTGCAAGCCAAGTTTGATATAAGTTTTTTTTGTTTTTAAGGCATTTTAGTGGACAAAAATATCATAAAATATTGAAGTAGTATCGTTAATCGTCTCGCATTTTTAAAGTTGGACCGATAATTGTAGTTTTATCGTTGATAAATAACCATTGTTTAATCGTTTTTATAAATCAGAAGAAAAAAATTGATTTAAATTGATACTTTTTTTTAAATAAATTTTTGAAGTTGCATTTTTGACTTATTTTGAAAAAAGCTAAAAAGCTTGATAACTCGAAAATGGTTCACTTTTGCATAATGCATATGGGGGTTAAAATTATCACAAATAGTCACCCTTATCACCTCCTAACGGGAATACGTCGAATTACCAATAACCCTGTATAAGAAACTACCATATCCACCAACAGAATATAATTCATCTCGCCCAGGATTCCCTGCACCTTTGATACGTTGTTATCCATTTCCGAAGATGAAAATGTTGTATTCTCTCAGCTTAAGAAACATTAGGGATGGCTGCCCCTTCGTACGCGAACTTTTAAGTGATTTCTTTTATTACGGAGCACGGAGTGGTGCCCCTTGTATTGTAGGGGAAAGTAACCAAATATGGAATAGTACCCCAAATACGGAATCTTACCTGTATTGCGGTAGGACATACGACATATTTTTCATATTAGGAGTACTATTCCATTTCCCTGTAGCTCGGGACCAGAATAGTGCTACGGTAGTCTGTACGGTTTGTCTGTCGTAAAAGGTGACTAAAAGTGGACTTCTGGGGTTGTGGGCGGTGAGAGTGGGGGGGCAAATCGTCCATCATGTGACCCCGGGAAAGACTACGCTGTATATGGCTGTACAGCGATGTGTAAAGCGGGATGAGCCCGTCTTGGGCGCAGCGTCGGAGGGGACCGGCGCTTTCTACAAGAGATCCCGGAGCCCTCCTGTAGCGCTGGAGTAGGCCACCGAGCGGGTTTAAGTGGGTGAAAGTCCCATATAACCCGGCGTCGCTCCCACGACGTGCGGGTACCTTTTTAAGCTTTCCTACTTTAGTATGATCTGAATTGTCCATAGGCCAATGGCTCGCTCAGTTGTAAAAACAATCGATAAACCTTGTCGAATCCCTCCACCAACGCATTGGAACACCTCAGTGGAGTATGCTCTAGAACTGTTATTATGGATATAAGACAGCAAACAAGCTTGCAGCATCACCCATCCGCTGCCGCCTACGACAACTGACTGACTTTGAACATGACTCAAACTCCCGCAGTTCTGGCTATGGGCGAGACGCAAAGTCCCCTTTTTATTCACTAGTTACGATAGGCAGAAGCTCCCGCAGCACTGTTCCGGTCCCAAGCTCTAACTCTTCTCCTATCCACAACCCTTTCATTGTCCCACTATTGGGCTCCGGTCTCCTCTCGGAGAGGTTAGGCAATAGTCCACCACGCCGGACAAGTGCGCATTGGCAGACTTGAAATGCCTTCGAGAACATTATGGATCACTCTCGGGTTTCTGGACTATGTTTCCCTCCCTGTAACCGAATATTTAATTTCTAAAATCACACATAATTTAACAAAGTGCGCGCCGCTTGGTTTCGAAATATTGAACCCACATCCCATCGACTGAGAGACGAGATCGATAGCCACTGGGTTGTTACCACAGAACAGATAAAACCTCTTTTATCTGTTCTGTGGTTGTTACCGTACTCTTCTATCCAAGACAAATGCAAGAGCGGGCGCCCAGCCCCCGCATTGTATTTTAAAGCGATTCCCTTTATTACGAAGCATGAGCGCTGCCCCTCGTGAGGAAGATGTGAATCCTATCGGTGAAAAGTGCAGCTTTACGACGCAGGTTTATGGCGCAATGAAGGCGAATGATTGAATTAATGTCCTCCTGTCGCGATGTCAAAGATTAAACGCTAGTCCGCGCGCTTCGGTGCCGACAAGTTCATTTATGATACCAGAGTCAGTGGAAATTAATAATTCGACGACAAAACCAGTGTGATCAAGCGCCGATACTGAAGGTTCAGTCAATTAATTATGGAATTAGAATTAAAGTATATAGGTACCTGGCACGAACCTCCCAACGAGGGCGTCCTGAAAATCAGCGGCTGCGGGCTTGCCGCGGCCATTTGCTGAGGGCGTCCCATTTCGGCATCGATAATTTTCTACTTATTTATAATTGTATTGTTTCACATTTCTTGTATGTTGTATGTCGAAATAAATTTTTGTCTATGTCTATGTCTATGTCTATGTACCTATGGAATAATGCACCACCTGCAATAAAACACCTGGACTGACGGCTTTACGTGCCCTCCGAAGCACGGTAGCATCCATGAAATTTTTCCACAAGCGGTCACCCCTCCACAAACCGACCTCGCCCGTCGTTGCTTAACTCTTTCGATCACATTGAATCGACGCGAGCCATTGGGTCATGGACGCTACAATAATCCTAGTATATAAAGAGATATTGTAAACAGTATTTAGTTAGGTCAGTAAGTGTCTGGACGGGAGATCCCGGACATATACGAGTATGTTTCATAATGAATTAAACGAATTATTGCAAGGTACAAGCATAGAATAAAGAGTCGCTCCGCTCTGTACAAGGTCCCTACAATACAGACGACAGCCAGTCTATGATAGGTATATTTAGTGTAAGGCGCCCTTATTCAGGTCATTTGCTTAATCTTTGAGCATATCACTGGACACCACATTTTATAGGACAACGCCGTTAAGTGGCAGAGACCTACTTCGTGATTTTACGCGCAATATTTTATGTATTTTCGTGATAAAAATAATGTTAGGCATTTTTCATGATACTTCTCGTGTTAATCCATTTGGAATGTACCCTCATTTTCTATTTTAAAAGCTTAAATATTGTGTATATACTTTTAATAAGGCAAAAACCTTAGTTCTAGTCTAGTATCGAGTTTGAATTAAGAAGACTCTCAACACTCCCAATAGCTAAAATAGGTATATTATTTTTAATAAATAAAGGCGTAGGACTAAGTTGTCTTCTGATGTATGCTTTGAGATATTAAATACCAATTACCCAATTGATTCTTGAAGCTGTCTGAAAATGATAACATATTTTTCATGACCTGCTGATGATGTTATTCCGAACAAAAATAATATATTAAGTAGATGACGCACGCACAGTAAAATGCTTTAAGTGGAGTACTATCACATATCTCTGATTAAGTGCCACTGAAATGCGTAGTCATTGTTGCGCTAATAGATGAGATGGAATGGTAGAAATGAGTCATTAGAAATATAAATAGATAATCCAAGATCAAACATCGTATCCTAATTTATATCAGAAATTAGTTTATTGCTCTATTGTTTCGTCCCAAATATAAACAGAACAACCCATGTTATACAGTAACAAGCTACACATAAAGTAAAAATAATACTTATACATAAATACAACATCATGCTGTATATACCCGAAGAGGTACAATTTTTCTCTGTATTACAAATTCAGGAGTAGTAAAAGTATATCTCATACAGATATCAACATAATTACATTTACGAACACCCGAAAAGTTTTCGAGAAAACCTCGTATACCGTTTCCCATTGTCGTGTTAGGTTAACATCGGGAAAGACCTTCACAAATCCTTTTGCATTGCAAACAACAATCTTTCTTTAATCTTTGGATTGCGGTCATAATATTTATACTTAACAATGTTATTTACAGACTTACTGAACAGAGGCTTACGTTTGTAAGTAATCCAGACCGCAAAATCCGGATTTTAACATAAAAGAAATATTTAAGGTATTAATGAATGACTGTTTTGCTTCTTGTTATAAGTACTCGTGTTTTAACTCTCTCTTTATCCAAGTCTATCCCAAGGAATGCCACTGAACCAAAACTTCTCCTCTTTTCATCCACTTACTCCTCGCCGCCTGGTAGAGTATCTATCTACTATCCATACTAATATTATAAATGTTGTTCAATCCTTTATCACTGGTCGGTGTGAAAAGAAAAGTAAAACGCCTTCCAAAATTGACATTCATTGTCACAAGAAAATTAAGGAGAGTTGCGTCAACTCCCGGAAAAATATCTGGTGAATTCACGACGTTCGTGGAGTTTCCCTGCAGGCCATAACGTTTATGGTGCTGCTCCGGCCGTGCCGTGAGTCAAACAAGAGGCAGTTGTGTGCAGAACAATCCGTCGACATTGGATGTTAAGGTTGGTTGGATCTTTTCATACTGATTGTGGTACTGGATTGCTACCTACTGCCTCACATACATTTATACAGTCCACACATAAAATCGAAGGATCGCCCCTGCGATTACCGCACAAATGTGAAAGTGTGTTTGTTTGTTTGTCCGGTTTTCACGTCGCAACGAAGCTATTATATGATATGATTTTTGTGTGTGGAGATAGTGAGGAGGGTGGAGAGTGACGTAGGCTACTTTTTACCTCGGTAAAACATCCCCGTCCATGGGAAGATCGATGTTTTGTTATTTGCTAGATATTTAGTTCCGGATGTTGTTAATAGATGGCGTTAGTAAAATACATTTGCAAGTTCTGAATCACGCTAACAAATGATACATGTAAATTAATAAAGTCATAGGCAAATAAAATTCTATTGAAGTTAGCTTATAGCTCCAGTATGTCAGTGTACGTACACTTTATCTGCGGTCAGCATTATCTCTGGTTCCTCTAAGTATCTTTTAATCGTGGAACTGTCACTATTCATCCACCACAAATGTGTCATGTATGAAAAACAACTCATTGTTAATTTCCTTTGACCACGCGGGCGGAGCCGCGGGTAAAAGCTAGTCTTTGATAAATACACAATGACATGTATGATGTTTTGACTTAGTAAATTTTTAATGATAATACCGTAGAAATTACGCTAACACATTATCATCCATCAGCCTTTTGAGGTCCACTGCTGGACATAGGCCTCTCCTACACGACACCACTCCGACCGGTCCTGTGCCTTCTGAAACATAAAGGTACCTGCAAAGTAAGTCGTCAGTTTTATAACTAAATAAATAAAGTGTAGTTCTTTTTTTTCTGTAAGGAACTGTAAGTTTCGAACAATCAGTTTCTATTATTACGTATTTCTGTCGAAGAACCGTTACCACAGTATAAATAAACTTACTGTAAACATTAGGTAAGGGAAACTCGGGCTTTTTGTTTTTATTTTTGCAATAATATTTTTTAATCACTTTTTTCATGCTTTTTAAGTTCATTATTTTTGTGTGTTCTATTTCATGTGTAGGTACTGTAACGATAAGGAGGGGAATATATCTATCATATCTACATCAGTGTAATCTTTCAGTTCTGATACGAAGTTACTAGTGAGCCCCTCTGCTTTTGGCAACTAATCGACTGGTCGTCAATCAATTACGGACTTTAGTTTTTGTTCGCGCCTGTACTTGCCACAGAGTTATAAAATTAATAGAAATGCGATAATACATTACACAATATATTGTCGACCGTTATATAAACAGGAGTGTCGTCAATAGATGGATACCTACGTCCAGCCATGGACGCATAAAGGATGATGGATGGATATTGAATATTGTAAAATAATAAATTGGGTCAACAAAATGGTAAAAATACAATAAATACAAAAAATACAATTAGGTGCATATTAGCTGATGGGTGACCGCTAGTAGCAAAATCCTTCTGTGACCTTTGGGCTTGGTAAAAAATTACAAGAATCCGCCTTCGCCAAACCGCACTGGAGCAGCGTGGTGAAGAACGCTCTAGCTAGACTTGGCCGGCAGTTATAAAGAAACTCGAGCCCTGAAATATGACACAGGTTGACAAGGGTTGAAGCTTTTAATATTTATTATTCTTCCATACATATTATGTTAGTCAAAGATTTTACATAGGTTACTAGCTGACCCCGCAAACGTTGTTCTCACACAGTTGAAAAAAAATTTACCATGACGTTCATTAGTTCATATGCAGTTTTTAGCACTGAATTCTATTGAGGTCACATTATAGTACGAGTATAAAGTCATTGATGTCAATTTATTTTGCGTACATTATGAACGGAAATCTATAGTATTTATGCACCCTCTTTTTATTAAATCTGAGACAAGTTATATATGAAATAAGCTTGAAAATTGATGTCTCCTTTTCGATTTACCTGTATTTATTTTTTATACGTTAAGAAAAACTTTCTAAGGTAACTGTCTTGCGGCCCCTTCTATCTATTATTCTCCCTAATTTCTTGGGTTATGAGAAAAATATTAGGGGGAAAAGAAACGAAACATTGCTTCTCGATAGATTTGTATTCAGTCGGCACAAAACTTAGTTGAGCTATCATGTTTTTTAAACTTAAGCTAGGTATTCGTATTATAAGATATTTTACATAATGGTCTAACGTTTATGGATTCAAATTGGACGAATTTTCTATATAAGTTTTCCCAACCCAAACCGCAACGGCAATTTAATACGCATAAATAGCAAAAGAGTATGACCATCTACTGATAAGCTCGAACTTCTCGAAGCGTTTATTGAATAAAGGTTAAAAAACATTGTAAGATGTATTTAAAACAAAATGCAATAAACAAATTACATAAAAAGATTATCTATCGTTTAACACTTGAATAAATTGATTGTTACAGCCAATCCAATCATTCATATTCAATGGATATAGCCGTAGCAAAAGTGCGGGAATGTTTATGAATTTTGTTCTCGAGTATACCTACCAATGCAAAGCTATTCGGAATTGCGCGCTAAACTTTCACGTTCGTACGATACAGAGCACCCAAAAATTGATTTTTTGCAGTTAAAGCTATTTCGAGGAGTTTGTTGTAATCGCTGATCGTTATTACTCGGTGTATTCGCATAGACGTCCCACTGCTAGGCACGGGTCTCCCCCACAGACACGGCTGCGGGAGGCTCTAGAGCATAATCCACCACGTTGCTCCAATGCGGATTGGTGGAGGGGTTGGGGACACCCCGTTGTATCGTTTGTATGCGTGGGGCCACCACTTACAATCAATTTAATATTTCATTAATTTTAGTTCAATTGCCCCTTTGTTGCTTGTTCGCTAAACTTTTCAGCTGGGGCATTACCACCCACGTTACCTAGTACCTATTCTATTCAAAACTGCCATCATGTCATACATGTTTTGCTACGCATTTTTCTCGCACAAAATCTATATATATAAAAGGAGAAGGTGACTGACTGATTGACTGACTGACTGACTGACTGACTGACATATCAACGCAGGGCCTAATAAGAGTTAGAAACTTGAAATTTTGCACAGGAGTTCCTTTTATAGTGTAGGGGAGCACTAAGAAAGGATTTTTGAAAATTCACCCCCTAAGGGGGTAAAACGGGGGTGCAAAGTTAGTATGAAACTTTGCCGTTTTTGATGTTATTCGAATGAAATTCAGTACCTATGAAGGTTTTTTATTGAGTCTCGAAAATCATCTCTTAAGGGGGTAAAAGGGGGGTGCAAAGTTAGTATTAAAATTTGCCGTTTTTTAAGTCAAGTGGGTAACCCGAACGCGCGCAGATGTCGATGATGGGTCTAATTCTACGCGAGCGAAGCTGCGGGCGTCCACTAGTAAATTTATATAATAGCTCTTCCATCTCCTTCTTTTCATACGTGCTTCCAAATATACGTTGCGATCCGTTTCACGTTGATTACAGTATTTATCAGGTTTCAACATTCTCGTAGTTGATAAGTCCGTTGTTGGGATTCGTGCACAATTTAATTGGATACTAGCGGACTGTGTAGGTATGTGGTTTAAATTATGTTTCACTAGAGTTTAAACTTAGACATAACATTAACTTTAACTTATACTTTACCGGGTAACTATCCATATCAAATCCGCATAAAATTCTTTTTAGCGGATTGAAATCTATGCAACAATAAAATAGTCCCTACTATACAGGTATGATGCTATATGGGTAGCGTCCATAGCCCAATGGCTGGCATCGATTCAATGCGATCGACAGAGTTAAACAACGACGGGCGCGGTCGGTATGTTGATTGGTGAAAGCTAATCGCAAAAATTTTATGGGTGCTTCGGAAGGCACATTAAGAACACATTAAGGCTTGAGAACATTCGATACTGGGTTGGTGACCTCTCGACCAATCCGCATTGGAGCAGCGTGGATATATGCAAGATAAAGTTTAGACTAAAGACAGCGAACAAAACCATTGACTGCGAATTTTAACTGTAACCAGACTGTAACACCCCACTGTTGGGTACGGGTAACTTACGCATATCACTCACATCAATTCATTACGCAATCAGCATAACAAATACCTTATTAATTAATTGGGTCAGCCGACCATGAATAGTCAGGATCTGTGTCACAATGCATTTCACATAAATTGGATCACTCCCTCCGCTTAAGCGCCTCGAATTGAATAATTAAATAGGTGACATGTGAAGTTCCTCCGAAGTAATTATCTGTAGATATCTGTGTGTAGTGGATTTGAAAGAAAGAAAGAAAGTTAATCAGTTCATAATATTACTACAACATATTCATACAGCATAAAAATGTGCACACAATAATTATTACTAATAAAAATACCAAAAAAACTGAAACTATTTGACAATGTTGCAGTAGATACAGGAACCTACACTATACGTGGATCAGAAAGAAACCACGACGCTGTTTTTCAGTGCGGTCCGTGGAGGACAGCACCATTTCAACCAAATTTAATTAAATATACATTTATACTTACTATACCTATTTAGGAATATTTTTACATACTTATTTGCTATCTTAAATCTATAAAAATAGCATAGAATTCCGGAACCTAAATCCTGTTATGAAATTTAACGTATATAACTAATCAAAGTCAGACACACGCCTCAAGTTATAATTGGCGCGAAGACAATCAACAAGACAAACTGCTCTATGAACAGTCGCGAGTTCGGGTGAAGAATAAGCAAAGGGGCTTTGGATAAGCGGCGCACTGATCACGTTTGAAATTAAATTCAACGAAACAATATAAAACGTATAAATTACGCTTAACTCATTTCAAAATCAGAATCATTTCAGAGTTTTTAAGAAGTTCAATGTCACCTGGCAAAGGTGATGGATAAAATTCCAGTTCCCGTTATGTTTCGAAGGCAATTTGTGGCCAATTTTATGGCCTACTCCACATACTCTGAGGGAGACCCGTGCCTAACACTTGGATAAAGAAAGGGTTGTGGTGATGTCTGCATACGCTTAATGAACGTCATTACATTAATTTATATCTACCGCCGGTAAGCAAAATTGACCCTACCGAGGAGAAGACCAGAAACTTGGAAGTATGTACTCGTTTCTTGATACAGGTATTGAACTTGAAGTGGGGCTAGAGATACTTCGTACCAAGCGTTTCAATGTTTCCTTTTCTAAAATAAATATATCTAAAATCAAAATTAAAAATAATTTTGTTTTATCAGTTAAATAAGTGGCAATCTCTCTTATGCCCGGATTATATTTTCCGATCCGTCCCCAAGATCATACGTAAGCCGGTTCAAATCTATAATCAAGCCCTTTCTCACGCTTTAGTGTATGATGCATACCCACTGGTGCTAACGAATAGTAATCTATAAATATTTATATTCAGTCCTATTAATGACATACTATCTACATTATTACACTCCTATAAAGGGAATCCTACTATGATCAGATTTCATCCTAAAATCAGAAGTTTGAAGATACACCACTGCGCTGCCCGAGTGTAATTTGAATTTGATTCATTGATAAAGATGTGCATGAAGATTTTCGCACGTTTTACCCTCATCGGTGCATCGAAATGCACAAAAGGAAGAAGTACGTCAGTCATTGAGATTTGAACACCATAAATAGCATCCAATAAACATATTATTATTTGTATTTCTTCTTCGTAATGCAATGTTCATATTCAGCATGGAACTTAACGTTCAATCACGGATCCCCTCGCAACGATCGCTGTCTGACGTGCAAATATTGTAATGCTCGCAAACACGAGTTTTATTTCATTTGCCTACATAGGTAAATATGGTGCAAGATTTGAGTGGAAAAAGCGTGATATTTTACTTGACTCGTGAGCAGTCAATGAGTTCCGTGTAAAACTACGCAGTTGTCCGTGCACTCATAATTTTGTTATTCATACTAACTAACTAAATAATGTCCAAATTAACATCCTTCCCTTACTGCAGTGACTTTCCGGTCCAGTGGTTTTAAAAGTCCTTCAAAGTCGTCTTCTAATCGTTAAAAGTTTGACGGCAGTTGAAGAATACCGACTAACGAATTAACCAACTGGTGCCTTATTTTGCTTAAATATGTACCTCGGTAGCTAGCGGAGGAGAGGAATGTCCATCTGGAATCAGCTGATGCTAAGATGTGTATTAAATCACATGCTTATGTTTAAGGAATTCCCCAAGCTCGCTGGATGTAGGGTGCGTGCGTCGGCGCGGTAACTCGATAACGCCCCCAACGGCCGGGGGATTTATTAATCAATCTCCTAAACGTTTTAACAGTGCAAATTGAAAAATTATGTGCCGACGTCTTGATCCACCCCCAGTGCAATCGTTGGGACGTGTGATTCAGCTCCCGCTGTTCAGCTCAATTTTTAATGGCTTACTAGCCTTAGCTTGCATACTGTTTTTTCGTGGTGCAGCCAACGGACTCTCACGACGGACTCAACGAACTCTGTATCCCGGAAATAATTATGTATGGATGTTGATGTCCCCATTTCCCCCGCCCCTTGTTTCCCGGGAATCTTTTCCATAACTTTTTACCACATGTGTTTTTTTACTGTGGATCGGAACGAAAGTTTTCTTCAGAAAATTAAATGATTTCCGCGAACGAAGCTGCGGGCAAAAGCTAGTCCTGTAATAAACGCACTCGTACCTAGCCAATAAACAAAGCTTGCGATTGAAGATATCTCGTCAATCACATAGAATGTTTATGATATGATCATCAGATTAATTACAAATCAATAGGAGCTCAGGTGCAGCGGGACTTCCGCGCGGATTACGGAGATGTCCGCCTGAATCAATTGAATATTAATTGCTTTTAAAGAGGCCGCGGATTATCCGAATAATTGAGCCGGCGATGACGTCATGTGAGCCGTTAACGATTCACCTCGATATCCGTATACCTGGTGCATACTTGCATAGAAAACTTTATCTGCACTGCTCTTTCGCCATAACCCTTTCTCTGTCCCACTTTTGGGCTTGGGTCTACTCTCGGGTTAGGCCATAGTCGCAAGCCGCCAAGTGCGGATTGGCAGAATCTGACAGAGTAAATATATTTTATTAATTTTTTTACAAATTTTAAGACTACCCTTACAAGTTACCCTTACTTATACGTTAGCAATATATTCTACTACTACCGTATTATAACTATTCAAAAATACCTATGGCTATAGGGCTACGTTCTTTTACCTCGCCCGACGACGCTCGATGACATTATACGCGTTCTAAAACCATCGGGTGATCGCTCGACGATCACTAGTAGCCGTTCCTAAATGTCGCCCGACGACGCACCGGTCACCCCACGAAATAGGTGGGTGAAAGTCGCCCTGACGTTTTAACATATTGTCAACTGTCATTTAAAGCTTCTATAATGACATTTGGCACTTCATAAAGATAAACATTTTCAGGTTATTAATATTAATTTAAGTTTTCATTCGCGCTAAACAGTGTTTCGTGTAAATATATTAATCTATCTTCATTATATTCATCGTTGAATCGAATCAAAATGGAAACAATGAATATTGTTACTCAAAATGGCCAGTTAATATTACGACGATCAAGGCCGGTTGTACCTTTTGTACTATCTCTTCGATAATTCAATATTGTGTTTTTGTAACTACTTTGTGTGTACAATAAAGTGTATTCTATGTATTTTAGACTAAACGGATGGATTTTAATAAAACTGTGATGATATAAAACGAGGTTTTAATTTTGTTACACCATAATGAAAAATGTAAAAAAGTCAAAAAGTATGCGTTTATACATACATGCATTGTATGGAACTCAAGACCCTGGAATAGGAAATAGGGTACTTTTTATCCTGAAGGGCACATTAAATAAATAGCTTTAAATTTAATATATGGCAGTAAAAAATGTTTGTAATAAGTACATGGGGTACAATGGACATAATAAAATCTAATTTTCAAAATGGAAACAATTTCATTCAGATTATTGTTTATTCAATGAAGTGTTCTTCACTCAGGTAGGTACATCAATTAAAGTCACATTTTAGTACATTTACAGGATTTTTATAAGCTTTTATGTAACTTGCTTTGATTGCATGATGTTCCAATTCACAATTTGCAATCCATTTTCTAAGCACTTGCTGGCATCCAATTGAGCTAAAATTTGACATAGCTATGTAACTTCAGTCAATATGGTACCATGGACCTGGCCTGCACATGGAGCCAAAATAATTCTTCAAAACAATCAAAACTCCTCAACTACAACACTCCATTATATACCTTTATAATTCTAAAAACTAGAAACTGAATGAAAAACAGTTCTTAGGGTAAACTGATCCCCCTCTGAGAAAATAGTGTTGCAGCTATTTCATCTCGCAATATTCCGATCAACTTCTACATTGCTTGTGTCACTGTTGTCTTAGGTCTGGTGGAGTGGAGATGAAGCATGCCCTCATCAACATACTCTTGAATATGGAGATCAGTATGGCTCAGGCAAATGTTGTGAAGGACACAATAGTAAAAGGCACCAAAACAATTCTGACGATCTGGCGATCCATTTGGCCACTTAAAACTGGTCTTTTTTTAACGTATTTAGCTTGATTCTACGTAAAAAGATTTCCACAATTCAAACGAAACGACTATTGTACATAATGTAAACAAAAAATGACAAAAATGTCTATTTTGACAGTAACAGCTATGCAGTGTCGTTCGTAAACGTCGGATGACGGACGTCGCCCCATCGTCGCTCGGCTTGGAGTGAACGCCCGTCGTCGGGCGAGGTAAAAGAACGTAGCCTAGGAGAAAGAGAGTTTAATAAGAGTAGATCAAGAAGCTGGATTCAGAAGGCACGGGGCCGGTCGGAGTGGCGTCGTATAAGAGAGGCCTAGGTATATCCAGCAGTGGACCTCTGAAGGCTGATGATGATGATGATGATGTGATCAAGAAGCAAGCATTTTTAACATAATATATATTTATTTAATGTTCAAATCCGGATTTTGCGGGACGGATCTAGTGGACTACGGTCTAGTAGTCCACAACGCTGGCCAAGTGCTGATTCGAAGACTTACAAGCCTGTGAACATTATGGAGAACTCTCAGGCATGCGGGTTTCCTCACGGTGTTTTCTTTCACTGTTACAGAAGATGCGTTTTATTTCTTAAAACACACAACGATTTAAACCCAGACCCTTCGATACCTGAGTTTTCGCCCCTATGACACATAGATACATAACAGCACAACAAAATAATCATCTTTAGTTACTGTTTACTCTCATATTTCTAATTTAATCTGTGGTCTCATGTTGTAGGGCTACGTTCTTTTACCTCGCCCGACGACGGGCGTTCACTCCAAGCCGAGCGACGATGGGGCGACGTCCGTCATCCGACGTTTACGAACGACACTGCATAGCTGTTACTGTCAAAATAGACATTTTTGTCATTTTTTGTTTACATTATGTACAATAGTCGTTTCGTTTGAATTGTGGAAATCTTTTTACGTAGAATCAAGCTAAATCCGTAAAAAAAAGACCAGTTTTAAGTGGCCAAATGGATCGCCAGATCGTCAGAATTGTTTTGGTGCCTTTTACTATTGTGTCCTTCACAACATTTGCCTGAGCCATACTGATCTCCATATTCAAGAGTATGTTGATGAGGGCATGCTTCATCTCCACTCCACCAGACCTAAGACAACAGTGACACAAGCAATGTAGAAGTTGATCGGAATATTGCGAGATGAAATAGCTGCAACACTATTTTCTCAGAGGGGGATAAGTTTACCCTAAGAACTGTTTTTCATTCAGTTTCTAGTTTTTAGAATTATAAAGATATATATAATGGAGTGTTGTAGTTGAGGAGTTTTGATTGTTTTGAAGAATTATTTTGGCTCCATGTGCAGGCCAGGTCCACGGTACCATATTGACCGAAGTTACATAGCTATGTCAAATTTTAGCTCAATTGGATGCCAGCAAGTGCTTAGAAAATGGATTGCAAATTGTGAATTGGAACATCATGCCATCAAAGCAAGTTACATAAAAGCTTATAAAAATCCTGTTAATGTACTAAAATGTGACTTTAATTGATGTACCTGAGTGAAGAACACTTCATTGAATAAACAATAATCTGAATGAAATTGTTTCCATTTTGAAAATTAGATTTTATTATGTACATTGTACCCCATGTACTTATTACAAACATAAAAATCACTGGGTAATTTTTACTGCCATATATTAAATTTAAAGCTATTTATTTAATGTGTCTTTCAGGATAAAAAGTACCCTATTTCCTATTCCATGGTCTTGAGTTCCATACAATGCATGCATGTATAAATGCATACTTTTTGACTTTTTTACATTTTTCATTAAGATGTAACAAAATTAAAACCACGTTATATATCATCACAGTTTTATTAAAATCCATCCGTTTAGTCTAAAATACATAGAATACACTTTATTGTACACACAAAGTAATTACAAAAACACAATATTGAATTATCGAAGAGATTACAAAAGGTACAACCGGCCTTGATCGTCGTAATATTAACTGGCCATTTTGAGTAACAATATTCATTGTTTCCATTTTGACTCGATTCAACGATGAATATAATGAAGATAGATTAATATATTTACACGAAACACTGTTTAGCGCGAATGAAAACTTAAATTAATATTATTATCCTGAAAAATCTAAAAATGTTTATCTTTATGAAGTGCCAAATGTCAAAATAGAAGCTTTATATGACAGTTGACAATATGTTAAAACGTCAGGGCGACTTTCACCCACCTATTTCGTGGGGTGACCGGTGCGTCGTCGGGCGTCATTTACGAACGGCTACTAGTGGTCGTCGAGCGATCACCCGTTGGTTTTAGAACGCGTTTAATGTCATCGAGCGTCGTCGGGCGAGGTAAAAGAACGTAGCCTAGGTCATGTTAAATAAGACAATAGGACTGCGCCAGAAAGCTTTGACTTTGTTCGTGTCTGACACGGGTCTACATTTGAATGAGGTCAAACGAAATGAAATGAACATCGTCTTACTTTGCATGCATTTGTCATTGTGACACAATTTGGCTTCGAACTAGACCAGTCAGTCATCACCTTTCATTGTCGCGTTGTTTGAGGGCGGGTCCCTTGCAACAAGTGCAGAATAGATGTATTTTCTTATGACTACAAGATAGCAAAAGAGCATTCAGTTCTACCCATCCTTTCTTGTCTATGTTGTCCAATATGAAAGTTGATTGGGTTTTATTTATTTAATTATTTATTTAACTTTATTGACACCTCTAAAGAGATATACAATGGGCGGACTTAATGACTTATGGCATTTTCTACCAGTCAAACCCTGGTTGAGTGGGGAAAAGTAGCGGTAGGTGGAAAAAGAAAAAAAAAAACCTAATTAAAACGAAAACATTATGTGATGTTATGGTTTTATGTGATGCATAATTATTTTTAATATTTTCAAAATTATCATAACATTCGTGAGTTCATGAATATTTGTCTGTGAAATAAATAACTATCCAGTCCGGGATTAGTGAGATCGTTAGTTGGCGCCAATAGTTGAAATGACCTCTAGTGGTACAGTTGAATTAGTTTGAATGGATGATCTGCAGTGTCATAAGTTGCATTAAGACATTTAGTTTCAAGAGTTGAATGATCACTAGTGGATTAGCACAATGACGAAAGAGTACCTACTGCAAAATATCTTGTGCTCGGACAGAATGTTAAACCGTCGTTACCAGTTTTTATCGGAAGGCTCGGTAGACTTCCAATGCGCAATGGAGTTGTTGTAATAATACCCATGCTAGTTTCCCAAACAATATTATACGTAATTTAAAGGTAATACAATTATTAATTTACATTTTGTCAATTTTGGTAAAGCTTGCAATAGCGGAAAGCGTATTTTAACAATTTATTAATTAATCGAACGCGCCGTTCCAATTTCAAACAAAAAATTAACAAATAACAAACATCGAATGTATTAGAATTGTTCAAACAAAAAACACGTCAAATTGAAATAAACAATATTGAAAAGCACATTACGTAATACATTTACAAATATACATTTAAACAAATACTATGAATGAAGGGTTCCAAATTAATTTCTCGATAATAAATTAACCATGTTGACATGTTGGCCAGCCATGAGCCTGACGTATTTTGATGGAGGTTTTTATTGGAAAATTACCAAAATAAAAGCCCGCACGTGTACCATAACGACTGGCAATGAAAATATTCTTTTCATTCGCGAGGCATGATTCGGTTTGCGATGTAGTCGTAACGAGGATATGCCGTTAGTGAAAAAAAACATACTTAACATAGCATAACATCACGCCTGTATTTCCTCGAAATTGTAAGCAGATTCGAGGTGTGTATACCCTTCATTAGTTATTTTTAGGTCCTAGTAAGGGGAACCTATTACAGGCTCCCGTTACTCCTTACTCCCGGATTAACGTGCTTACGGATTAACGTGCCCTCCGAAGTACGGTCACCCATCCACAAACCGACCGAACAAACCAATTCTGTCAAACACATTGTATCGACGCGAGCCATTGGGCTATTGACGCTACTTATTAATTAACTAGTGGACGCCCGCAGCTCCGCTCGCGTTAACGACGTCTGCCTGCGATCGGGTTGCCCACTTGACTTCAAAAACGGCAAGGTTTCATACTAACTTTGCACCCCCGTTTTACCCCCTTAGGAGGTGAATTTTCAAAAATCCTTTCTTAGTGCTCCCCTACGTTATAAAAGGAACCCCTGTGCAAAATTTCAAGTTACTAACCCTTATAGTTTAGGCCCTGTGTTGATATGTCAGTCAGTCAGTCAGTTTCTCCTTTTATATACTATCGTACTTATCCTATACTATCGTATATAGATAAATCACCATATATAGATCTTCATAGGTCGCAGTGCCTTGTGGGTTTTACGGCCCTCACCCCTGTCCTTCAAATAATAATCACCACAAAGTCGTGTCTATGTTATATTTCCACCCCTGTGAAGGTAATTCCCGCTATGTCCCCGCGCGCACCTGTCGCACGCCGCGCGGCCCCCGCTCCGTCACTGTCCGGCAGAACACGACCGTTTTTAACTAATTTTGTGTTTATCAAATGGCATTTCCATAGTTTTTTTAGAACTGGCTAATTACTAAATTTTAGAATAAGAATTAGAGGATGGATTAATAAATTAGATATTATATTTTTGTAATGTTTCCCTTGCTCGGTATTGGTTTTTCTTGCCAAGCAAAAGCCTGTGGGTTCGAGGTTCAGTTGGGGCAAACTTTTATGAATCGGTAAATGTCTATTTTAGAGTCTAATATGTTTTGATTTCCAAAATTATCGACCCTACCAGAACTGTGAAAATACCAGGACATAATTTGCCTATTTGTACGTAGATATTGCCATTTTTCGGCATGTAAAATATTACTGTATGAAAATATTATTTACACTGCACTACTTATGTATCCAATTCTACATGAAAGAAGAACAGGCAAAAATACAAGCTTACATGTTCAATTACATTACATTTAATTAGTTAATTAAAGTAACCAAATATGGAATAATATATGGAGTAGTAATATGGAATTTTGTCGTATGTCCAATTATATAAGAGCTTACTGCGGTATTTTTGTTTGCAGTTCCCGAATGAATGAACGATAGAACTAATCGATCGCCCCGTAAGGACTGGTGGACATCAAAGGATTATGTGCATGCCAACGGTAGGTACCATAGATGCCAATTAATTTCAACATACCCTCTGTTTGTTTAACGGAGTACGAATGGAGTATACCACTGTAAAAACAGATGACGGGTAAAATAAGCGAGATAGTTAAGGAATTCACACATATACAGACTCGCTTCCCTTAAGCATATTGTGGATTTCGGGTTCGGGAGATTATTATGCACAAGGTGTCAAATTTTATGTTTTGCAATAACAATTATAAGGAAATTTTGTAAATGTCCGATGCCTGTAGCTTTGAAATATCTTAATCCATACTAATTATTATTAATGCGAAAGTTACTCAGACTGTCTGTCTCGCATTCACGTCAACACTACTGAACCGATTAAAATGAAATTTAGTACACAGATGGTCTAGAGCCTGAGAAAGGACATAGGCTACTTTGGAAAAAAGTGTTGTAAAGGGTTGAAACCCCTTTTCAAAGAAAGGGTTTGAAAGGTTATATATAAGGCTGTTGATTAGATATAAATAAATATGGCATGCAAAGTTTGTAAGGGTGTAAAATAAACATAGGGGATATTCATTACTTTATGGAGCTAAAGTTAACGCGTTAAGAAGAATCTTAAAAATTATTATGTCTAATTCCGCGAAGCTGCGGGCGTCCACTAGTACCTAAATAAATCCCATATACACACTTTCGTCAACTTGGGAACAGGGGAGTAATATTGTGTTTTTAAATTAATTTATTAGTACCTATGCTGGATGCAACTTTAAGTAATGATTACAACTAAACGGAAAGCTAATTTACGTCTATAAAATGTATTCGGCACCGTTAGCAAAGCTTAGGTACAAGCATTTTGACGGTAGGCGAGGAAATTTCAATGCTTCTCGTATCGCATCGGCGATGGGACATCAAAAGGCGGATTATTTGTAAATTGGAAACGTGACGCACGCGGCGTCAACGCCAATTAATTCAGCACGACTATACCTCGAGCGGACCCTTTCACGAAACGCCTGGCGCTAACGAGCCGTTTGAGCCTTTTGGATCGGACACCTTTTATTTGTGAGGAAGGGTTTACCGAATACAAAAACAATAAAGATAAACGCCAGTTTAGGGTTAGAAAAACAAATAAAATAATATTTAATATATGATTTTGAAATTCCAAACCAAGGTACAATAAGGAGCTTTTGAAGGAACACTTTATTGTACACCAATGTGGAACAGTAAAGGTAAAAAAAAAAACAGAACATTCAGGTCGTAAATTGGTGATATTATCGCTTGAAGCGATATCTTCCAGACAACCATTTCTATAAGAGAATAATCTAATAGTGGTTAAGCCAGTGCCGAATGTTCTCAAGCCACCCAAAGATCTTCGACAGGCCTAAACCATTGTTTTTACCTTTGAAAACAACCGAGACAGTCTTTACGTGCCCTACGAAGCACGGTAGTTGCTTAACTCTGTAAGATAATATCATATATATAAAGTTCAAACCTCAGCTGTATACTACCCTGCCATTGGAGTCAACCATTGTGAATAAGGATTAGCGCACATGAGCAAGACATGAAAAGAAAACGATTTGAAAATACGCACCTGAGTCACAATTTAAGTGGTGCGAATTTAAGGAGGCCCGAAATAAATAAAAATTGATAGTTATGTTTTGAAATGTTTAACTAATTTTTTTGCAAATAAATATTAAATTCTTATTTCTGAATCTAATTTATATAATTTTTTCAGTAACCAAAGTAATGCAGGGAAATGTTCCCATCTTCTCACGTATTTTAATTAAAAATAATATTTATTTATTTTATGTCATCGATCCATGATAAGTGTGCAAAGTTTCAAATTGATCCGACGTTTTGAAATGGGTGAAACTCACGTCCAGAGATTCCGTTACATACATACACTGATGCCTAAATACCAAGCTAATAAAAGCGTGTTAATAAAGTACTAATAAATAATTTAATTATTATTAATATTTTATATTTAGTAATTTGGTAATTCATATTGGTGTCCTTGCTATCAATACTCTTTCCACAACAATGTTAAAATATCGCATGGGTTTTCCATACAAGTTTACAACACTTGCATGGAAAACCTATGCGATTTACCACAGACTCCTTTATCTGTTCTGTGCGATTTACTCAGCTCAGAATGTCACTTATTAACTTTTTTAGTTATCTCGTGCATGTACTTAGTTATCTCAATAAACGCGAATGTTTAGTCAGTTGAAAGATACAAATTGCCAACATCTTTCATTGCAACGCCCATCGCGAGAGGGGTTACTGCAACAAATACTGTTGACGTGCGAGTAATTCGTGACTCGTATTGGGATGAAGACACACCTGAGCCACAATTAAGTATTTGAAGGGTGTTCGTATACTCGTAGCATTAATAATACGTCACTCTCAGCATTAATAATACGTCACTCAAGAAGAAAAACATCGTAGGTACTTATAACAATACTAGTTATAGCCTCGATGGGTTAGTGGTCGCAAGCGCACCTGCTAAGCTAGGAGAAGTCCCAAGTTCGATCCACGGGTCAGTCATTGGTTAGACATAGTAAATATTGTACAGGATTTGTACCCAGTATCTGGAAATACGCTCATTGCAAACGAGGTATAAGAGAACAGTAATGATGTATCTAGTGGGAACCCTTGCCTACCCCTCTGGAGAAATAGAGGCGTGATGTTACGTAGTCTCCGTACAGAAAGAGAGGGAGGACTTTAGTTCATTGCAGGTTCATTACAATAATAATTTGTTTGAACTTACACTGCAAATAAAAGTTGATTCCCTCTCTCCGCCGGTACAATCGTTATACAAAGTCCTACAATTAAAATCAACGTAAGTCGTTATAAAAAGCATTAGTAATGGAATGAATATTTATTTTATTTTATCCGATGGCGTCTGATGATAATTACTACGGTTTGTTCCGATACTGCTTATAATAAAGCGACTTTTTTCAATAACGAGTAGTGATTCGCGACTCGACTTTATACAGGTGTACCTGAGTCTCGATTAAGTGCACGCCACTCGAAAAACTTGTTTTGTATACGCACTTCGTTATTTTATTCTGCTTTATGGGGTGGAATGGATTGAGCTTGGCTTCTTTCATGTGTCATATTTCGGTTTTTTTTTTTCATAGTTTGTGTCAGTTTGGTTTTGTGTTTATTCGTGATAGCGTTCATTTAGTTTTTCATTCGAACTTGGGTCTGAACAGATTGGTACTAGGGATGCTGGAAATCATAACATTAATACGCGAAGCTAAAACTTTGTATACTTTTTATGAAAATACGTGGACGGATGTATGCAATTTGGCACAGAGCTTATATCGAGAAGGGGTGCATTTCAAATACATTTAATTAATAAAAGAAAATATTACACACACTACCAATGTTTTGACACGCAACATAATTACCTAATAGTCACATGTCACTTTGAACATTGGTTCTTAATTCGAATATATGACTATTGACCAGATATACCATCTTTAAAGAGAAATTAAAATGATAGCATATATCATAACCTCGAAATTGATTATATTCTACACTGCGATGTCCTCCATGTATGTTAAGAACGATGAAAAGATACAAAAAAAGCTTTACATCTGTACCATAATTAATTATGTAGATACAACAGAGATATACGTGCCCCGAGCACATTAGTTACTGCGGAGATATCTTAATACCGTCCCCTCGAGGTGAGGAAATGAGGCTGGGTTTTTTATTTGATTTCGCATCCAATTTGCCCGCGCCCCAGAAGCGACCTTCCCGCGCAACTGATTCCACTTACGTCATAATTACGTGTTAATACTGTGTTTCGTGTTAACGCATACGTTTTGGCGGTTTGAGATGCCGGGTAGGTTAACGATTGTGTTAATGTGACGATCCCGAACGGAAGGGAGACGGAAAACTAGAGTCCTATAGGCTTAGAAAACACACGTTTGATTGTTGGATGAAACTGCAAAAAAAAGCATTATATTGCTTTCTATATAATCGAACGCATAAGCGCCTTTTTTCAGTGACTGACTTTATTTTTTTTTAAACTTTTTTTACTTACTACATTATGGATCACGGTTTGTAAACGTGCGGCGCTATCACAGCGGTTACCCGCATACGGTCAACTCTTCTCCTTTCCTCCCTTACATTAGAAGCTAGACTGAAGCTGGATTATTTATGTCCACATTGAAATAAATTTACAGTTACAACGATCTCGTAACAAATGAGGTGTGGTGTCATTAAAACGTATCCATGGCCGATGAGCAGTCGATGCGCGCCGCGATAATGCCAAAACACCCTTTGTGACGCAGTAATGACGCGCGCTGTACTGTATCACACTTATTGTGCTTTCGGGCCCCTATAGACGCTGGAAGTGACTTCGTTTTCAACGTCAAAAACATATAATTATGATGACAAACGCGATGGAAAGCGTGATTGTATCCGATACATTTGTATCGCAAGTCTGACCAAAACGCGAAGACAATAATGCAATCTGCTTTGTTTGGGACTCATTTTACTTGGTTACTGAGACCCGAATTAATCCTTACTAATATATAAATGGGAATGTATTTTGGTTGGTTTGTCCTTCTCCTCCGCCTCAACGGAATAGTGGATCGACGTGATTTTGTTTGGGTACTTTTTATACCGGAAAATTGCACGGTTCCTGTGGAAATGAACGCAATACTAATAAGCGTTCGATTTTCCATCGATAATTAACTATCGATCAATTTTAATCGATTGATCGATATCTCAGATTTTGATCGGTCGAACTGCAGGTGAAGCTAGATTTTGAGTAGTGATCATTTTTGCTAGCTCCTAATAAACGCTAACTCATTATATTCTACGTCATCCCTTGACGGTAGAGGCCCTTAAAATTCAATTCTGCACGGAAAACTATCATACGCGGGAGCTGCGGGAAAAACTAGTTCCCTAAAAACAATAAAAAAAAAAACAAATTAATTGAGATTTGTACTAATAAATTAAACAGGTAATTTAAAAAAAAAAGCTTTTTATAACTTGTTATTTTATTTATTTATTTATTCGTGCATTATCATTGGAACCAAATATGTGTGCCAAATTTCAGCTCGATAGCTTCAGTGGATTCCAGGACATACATACGAGTGAAGTTAAACAAAAGCTTTTCATCAAAATATCGCGATTCCAATTCACATGTAGCGCTTCCATAGACTCTAACTCTGCGATGGACAATCACCTAGACAAATTCACCCTCCCGCATTGTCGCTTTGATCTCTGCGGTGCTATGGTTTTGTACCGTCACCTATGCCGCGGTACGCCATGTATGCTACATGCATCGATGCTGGTTTCAATTTGAGACCACTTGGATTTCGGATTAATTTTTACGCGTGTGTTTGTGTGGGGACAAATGATGCGTCTGAGGGCCGACGATGGTGCTTCACGCCGGAATAATTTCGTAGGATTGATGTTCCGTTATAGGATAGTCATAAATACTTACAGAGTTTGTAGCCCTTTGTAGATTTACAGCGTAAGTACATAGAGGGTCTATGATATGATATATTTTTGAATATACATCTTATATGAAACTCGCAACTGATCTTGTCTCCATATTTATATTTCACATGGATAATCTAACGAGCGATCCTCCACACGAATGATAATTTAGCCTGGCGACAGAAGTATGTTATAAATGTCAAATGCAGTATTTAAGTTCCATTTTGACTATTCATATGCCTACACTAACTAACGTTAGGTAATTCGTTACGAAATACGCAACAAAAAAATCGGAAGCAAAGATTCAAACGTGCCACTGCATAACTCAAATCAAATGTGAATTTATATTTGAAAATAACTTTTATTCCTACTTATCTAGTTCATTAAAATAAATGAATACAAATATTGATTTTAAAAGTAGTGATAGCAACCTAGCGTCGTGTTTATTTATTTTACAAAATGTGTTTAGGAAGCAAAGTGGTGTTGTGACTTGTTAGCAAAAAGTTAATTTTGTTCGTGAGATGGAACGCTGTGTAACTGCATTGTTTCAAACCTGGACGAGGTGACACATAATTTAATGCTACAGTAAAAGTATTACTTTGAAGAATATTAGATGTATTTGTTCTCATATTGTCATCATATTACAGGCTCGCGCCTACTTTGGGGTCAGATGGCCGTGTGTGAGAATGTCCAAGATATTTATTTAGTTATAGTTTGTGTTAGAAATGCTTTTATTAAATTTGACATGCGACCTGCAAATGATGAATCAATCAATTTATTTATTTGTAATTTGTTTTTTTTTTATTTGTAATATGTTATTGAACGAGCATAAGTTTACGGCTACCGCAATTGATCGGTTTTGTATGTATTCTTCATCAAAATATATGTGATTTAACCAAAACACTGATTTCACCGCAGATCAGTTTAGCTTTATCATGAAACATTACAGGAAGGCCGATTGCTCCCCCAACCTGCAACTCTTACATTACTCAGACCATCGTTTTCAACGTTCATCCATCAAACTCGCTCTGTTTACGAAAGCGAGTTGCATTCGTATAGGTAAAATTACATCACACAAACAAATATTGCTACAGCCCATTAGTGCTGGCTTTAGTCATTTTGATTGAACTATATTTCAAAGGATTAAATTCAATAATTCAATAAGTCAGCAATTTTTTTTTTCTTTTTTTACCAAGGCTACTACTATGGACTTGTTCAGCGACCATCACAGAAGTTTTTTGGTATTATTAGAAAAAAAACTGATGTTCTCAAGATTCAAGACTCAGATATCTGGCAGAAAACAATAATTAAGGATGCTTCTACATGCTTTTTATATCAGTCAGTGTACACAAATTACATTGTCTTTGGATTTATGTGTATTAAAAAATACTCTTGCAATTACTTTGGCTTAGGTTAAGTATATATAAGTACCCAAACGTAGTAGCTCGACAATAGGACCGCGCCTGTCGTTGCTTAACTAGTTCGACCACATACGTAAGCACTGTGCTATAAACGCTACTAGAAGTGTTATAATGCAAATTTAAGTAACAGTTTAACAGGGTTCTATTAAACCTCTACGATTATCTAGCACCTCATAAATAAAAGTTTCTACCGGATAATGTTATTTTTCTAATCGTTAGCACAGGGACGTTTTGTATCTCAACTTTTCGGCAATATGTCTTCGGTACACTCGCTATATTTTGGCTCAGCATCAACACATGAAAATGTGATATTTGGTCGTTAAAGAAGCTCTGAGTTTAATATTCTAGTGAACCAGTTTTGTATTTAAAAGAACTTTATTTGCAAACAAAGCAAAGCGGTGATAGTGTCATGTTTTTAGTTAGTATTTTATATAAAATATATTATGTATTATATTATGTATTATCACCTATTATATTATGTTATGCAAACGAACATTTATAAAGCTCTTGATCAACTGTTCAATAAACATAAGTGATCGTCACACGAATGTTTGTCTTGACTGGGATTCGATCCCACAACCCCTGGCGTAAAAGGCAGGGTCACTACCGATTGCGCCAATGGTCCGTTGCCGTTTTAAATGTATATTAACATTTAAGAGTGTAAAATATGTACTTTACTTTCATAGTGTTGTTCTGACAATTTCACTAAGGACTTCTACTGGCATCCTAAAAATAACTAAACAATAACCTATGATTTTTAGTAAATGTGGTTATTCCAAAGCGTCAATCAAAAATCAAATTAACAGCCTGTATTTCCCCGAGTCCCTCACATTCTGAGAGGAGATTCATGTCCAACAGTGGGACATAGAAAGGGTTGTGGTGATGATGATGATGATTTCCCCCAAGGGGTAGGCAGAGGTCTGTTATAACTACACCCACTTTTCACCAGTTATGTTTTGGTCCCATAGTAATAGGTGGTGAGCCTATTACCATACTCCGGGCACAAATCCAGATTCCGAGCTGCTACCGGGCATTTCAAGTTAGACTAGTGGACGCCCGCAGCTTCGCTCGCGTAGAATTAGACCCATTAACGACGTCTACCCGTCTAACGACTTCAAAAACGGCATATTTTCATACTAACTTTGCACCCCCGTTTTACCCCCTTAGGGGGTGAATTTTCAAAAATCCTTTCTTAGTGCTCCCCTACGTTATAAAAGGAACCCCTGTGCAAAATTTCAAGTTTCTAGCCCTTATAGTTTAGGCCCTGCGTTGATATGTCAGTCAGTCAGTCAGTCAGTCAGTCAGTCAGTCAGTCAGTCACCTTCTCCTTTTATATATATAGAAATATAATTATTTTTTATTTTTGTGCATTGTCATCGGAACCAAATATGTGTGCCAAATTTCAGCTCGATAGCTTCAGTTGAAGTGGGTGAAATATTGATTGCAAGATTCCAGGACATACATACAAACATACGAGTGAAGTAAAAACCTTATAGTTGTTGCCCGACCCAGGGATCGAACCCAGGACCTCCAGCTTAGCAGTCGTTAGACCGACAAATATTATTGTTTCATGGAAAATCCGCACGAATTCGCCCGACACTCGTTAAAATCTCATTTCTCTTTATTAATCTGGGCTCCCCCACAGAACAGCAAAGGTACATCCGGAAGTATGCTGTTCTATGCGTTCAGGATATTGATAGATGGTGCATCGATTTTGGGGGAGCGATAAAAATATCCGAGGGCCTACGCGTACCATGATAACGTACAATTAATGGATATTCCGAACACTCTGAATTTCGATGGATTTCAAGGAGGAATTTCCCAAATTAACCACTTTCCGTCGGTTCAAAGCTTACACAAACTGATTTTTTTGAACACTCCTGAAAATGGTCATCGTAATTTATTTACTAGCTTTTGCCCGCGGCTCCGCCCGCGTGGTCAAAGGGAATTAACAATGAGTTGTTTATCATACATGACACATTTATTGGTGGATGAATAGTGACAGTTCCACGATTAAAAGATACTAACTACTTAACTGCTATACTAACTACTTAACTAAATTTTCGCTAAATAAACGCCATCTATTAACAACATCCGGAACTAAATATCTAGCAAATAACAAAACATCGATATCTTCCCATGGGGATGTTTTACCGCGGTAAAAAGTAGCCTACGTCACTCTCCACCCTCCTCACTATCTCCACACACAAAAACCATAACATATAATAGCTTCGTTGCGACGTGAAAGCCGGACAAACAAACAAATAAATAAACAAACAAATAAATAAACAAACACACTTTCACATTTATAATATTAGTATGGATTATTTATTTTTTTATTTATTTATTTATAGTCAACATTTTACTTATAGCTAAGCCAAACGTAAATGTGAAAAATTTATTTAAAATTTTTTTATTAAAAAATTTAAAAATTAATATATGGGTAATTATAGTTAATAACAAGTTAGTTAGTAATTGACGAAGCTAGTCGACATTTTTACGACTTTTATTCAATCGTTAGAAAATCGATTACATTGTACTATGAACTTGTAAGTAATCTTAATGGCAAAAAGCTGTATTAATATAATTTACATTCTTGTTCTTCTATTTTATTCAAAAAACATGCCCTGTTATTACTATAAAATAATGGGTGTATTTTATTCAAAAAATATGTCCTGTTATTAATAAAAATCATGGTTTCAATAAAATCAGAGCGCGCGGTCGGTGTCAAGTCAACGCAAATTGTGTTAATTCCCAACTTTGGAGCGTTTGCCCCTGAACACTACTTCCATTCCGTTCTTGTTTCGACTGTCCTTTTGCTTCGGAATTAACGCTGCAAAAGTTTGTAAAGTTACAGAGAAACTGTAATGTTGAGTCGATATCGTTTTTGCTGTGAAAAGCTGCGAGTTTCACTTTGATGCAAATGAAAATAGACAGAGAGTACCTACTACTTGGTTTAATTACGGAAAAAGTTGTGCTGATATGTATGTAATAACTCTTGCTAATTTTTTATTGAAATTAGTAATCAAGTCAAAGTAAAATCATTTATTTCGCTGTAAGGTGACCGGGCTCCTAACGAAAGTCTAGGTAACTACAAGCTACAAAAAGAAATGTAGATATAATGCTATTCTAAATTGAGTAATATAAAGCAACTTATAATTTACTTACCTCAATTAGTTGACCGACAGAAGCCACATTTTCCTCAGTTATCGCAGTTGAAGGCTGACCTTCGCCGAATTTCATCATGGAGAGAAACACGCATCAAATTCTGCGTACCAACGCCTTACAGTGGTCAAATCAAGTCTTCCCTCCCAAAAACATTTTGAAGACGAGCAGAGCAGTCTTGCGGAGTCAATGAACTTTTAAAATCATAATAACACTTCGTCCAAAAATCTTTTCGCGTCAATTCCATTTTACGATAGACGACGCACCACAGAGTACATTTTATATACTGAAACGACGCACTTCAACATGTGATAGAAAACAATTGACATGCGATTTATCGTCAATTTTCTTATATTTCAAAAAACATAACATTCGAAAGTCAAATATTTATGAGCGGCCAGGAGCGCAGATTTTTCAGTGTGCCATAGGTAATAATAACTTTATACCTAGGCAGTATGTAAGTTAGACATTAATTATTGCTGTCAATCATAATGTATTATCAGAATGATATTAACAAATAATTAAAAATAATTCCGTATGTTACGTAACATACGTAATTATCTTTATAATTATTTGTTGACTCATCAATGATTATGTATGAATTCAGAAGTCGTAAATATACTCGTAGTCATGAAATATTATTATACTTATACGAACAATTTACGTTTTAAGACGCTGACATGATTTTCATGAAATTTTGGCATTGAAATACCTTTAAAAAGCTAACTCAAGCTGACCAAGTATTGTAAAGCGTAACGAAGTTCGCGGGAACATCTACCTAGTTAATATTAAATTAAAAACATGCTTCAATGCTTCAATGCTAACTTACGAGCGAAATGTGATACCAGTATTTTTATAGTTGCCCTGTTGGAGTTCACATGGTCACTTTTGAGTAGCATTTAGTTGTCCATGTTTTCTCCGGTCGCCGCAATACCATAAGAGGCCGACTATCTTGTCGCTACTGAAGATAAGAAAGATATATCAAACACGCACATACCCCTCTATAACTACCGTTTTATTAAAAGCAGCACACGCCCGGCTTTACATGGAAATTTAAAAACGTCATGATGATCATTCAAAGTACGTATATACGACGCTCTTCGCACTCCCAGCCGATTTAGCGTCGCCGCCGGTTCTCTATAAAGAATGTCTTGTACCCTAAAAACACCTTTTGTGTTCTTACCACGGGTCTCGTTATGTCGAATAAATCTCGATTCATTCACTATCTATTGATAATTTCTCTGATTTTTTGATTAGTTTGATTTATCGACGACTCGTAAGTACAACATGTATTAAAACATCGGAAGAATTACTGTTAACAACTGTCTCGGAAATATGATCCCTAGTAATGCTTATATATTTGTTGTTTAAATTATGTGACATAAAATCGGACATACAATAGTAAGTATCCCGAAAACATGGATAAAAGGGATGTTTTTATGTTAGTTCTTCACGTGTTAATCCACTGACACGATTTTCATGTAATTTTGCTACAGAAATAACTTCAAAAAACCTAATTCACGCTGACGAAGTACTAAGGTTTAACGAAGTTCGAGGGGACTAGGGCTAGTAATAAATACTTATAATATTGTCCTGTTGGCGTTATTTTCATCATTAGGGTTGTTTCCACTACTAGTGTTGCATAGTTAAAAAATATAACATACTCTAGTATGTACTAAAATGTGGGTGTGTTCCAAGGACCCACTTTTACTCCCAAACTATTTGACCACATTGTTATATAAAACATTATTTAATATTTTCATCTATTCTTTTTAATTAACACTATTTATATTCAAATGTAGCAATTTATGTAGGCGTGTTTAACAGTCAAGTCGCATGCAATTCCGCAGTTAAACGAGTTCCCGTAGTATGATGACGGTACGCTTTCCCCTGTAGAAACTTCCAAAGCCATTTGATATTCATTCTTCAAGTGTGATATAATAAAAATAGCATCAGATAGGTAGTAGTACCTCTGTAGCCTCTAGATGATAAATTATGCACCCCTCGATTTAGAGATTGCTCGCGAGATGCATTACGGCTTCCTTTGATATGTTTTAAAGGAAGTCAAATGTGTCTGATGGTGTAATAGTGGCGTGATTTTGATACAATTATACGCAATTTAATCTTTGAAGCTGGTTGCTTAGTGCTTAGTGTTTGGCGTTTCACTTTTAGTGTGTAAAAGGATAATGGCACTGCAGCGATCATATTCTTGAAAATATCTACTTAAAAAGGAAGATTGATACCATATTTTAGCAAGATTATTTAAAATGGAAAAATGTTATGCAATAATGTTTTTTTTTTAAATAAGTAATAATAATGTTGATTATTAATATCTATATTCAAATTCATATTTTAAGTTCGGGCGGTTTGAAAACATTCGACACTGGGTTGGCCACTAACCCCCCCACTTGTCCGCATTGGAGCAACGTGGTGGAGTATGCACTAGACCTCCCGCAGATTTGTCTGTGGGGGTGGATCGTGGTCTGTAGGTTACAGCATAGCTTATTATTCAAAATCTAGTGGGTAACAATATCCACAGCTACATTTACTTGAACACAAAATACTAATTGCGAATACAAGAACGATAAAACCTAAGATTTACTATGCAATTGACAAATACAGAGATATATGTGTAACGTTTATAGAAAAGGGCAGTGTTCTTATAAGATTTAAGGGAATGGCCCCCGGAACGACCATTCGCGGTTGGCGCCATACCATATTGGTACTTGTTTAGAGGATATCCTGTTGCTAATTTACTATTATATGTTTGACTTCTATTTCGGAGATAATGAGTCAGGATATGATTCGAAAGTTAGGTAAAACTAACAGATAAAGTTCCATAATGTTACTCAACTTATTTTTCTAGCATTTACATTTTCAATTGAAGTCAGATCTAATTAATTCAGTATAATATACCAATTATTATTTCTTTGTCTATTTATATATTTGTTTTGTTTTGTAAATTCTGTTTAGTGAAAAATAGTAAGATTTCTCATTAGAGTGGTATAATAAATACTTGTAACGTTAGATGATGCTCTTGAGCTCGTATTTATAAGCTAAGCCCAGCTCAGGATCAAGAACAGGATGAGAAGATCCATCCTCCTCAATGCCTTACTCAAATACTTACTTGGGTTTGGTTTTTTAGAATAGAGTAGAATAGAATAGTATAGCTTTTATTTTCACCAGTGACCAGCAATACAAAAAAAAATAATACAATAAAACTTAAAATCTAAAATAAAAATAAAAAAACAAACATGATAGGTAATAAAACTACGTTTTAATACGGGCTCAAGTCCTACACCCGAAGTTCTCTAAATCTAAGAAATTTAATCAAATGAAATTTTTTATTTATTATATGTGGACACTGCAGAATTGCTCGCACCCTTCTTATCACCCCTGACAGTTTGTTGCATGATTTATTCAATTTTTATCGTTAGAATTAAATTAAATATTACAAGTAACTCTCCTCCTAAACAGCTGAATAGATGTTGATGAAATTTTTTGTGTGTTCAAGGGGATTCGAGGATGGTTTAGATTCACAATTTGGGCCACTGGGAAATGTTTTTTAAACACTATTTTAGTATTTTTATTTTTAACCGTCGTTCATTGACGTGAAGCGTCGCGTCACTTTGACATTTCATATGCCAGAACAACGTTTGCGGGGTCAGCTAGTATTATTATATATTACAAGTATATTATTACATTGCTGTCCTAATGCATATATTTTTCTCGACATAAAGTAGCAACAGATCGACAGTCGGAGGCAGCGGTGCAGCGATGGCTCCCGATTATCCATCATCGCCTTCCTCCCCGCCACAGAGGATTCCTAATGAGGGAACGCACGCCATGCGCAACTTAAGCCTCGGTCTCACAGCTGTATCTTATTCGGTTAGTTCTTATCCTCATACTTACTAATATAAATGGGAAAGTGTGTTTGGAGATTTTTTGTTTTGTTCTTCTTTTTCTTCACAACGGTATAATGGATCAGAGATAATTTTTGATAATTTAAGCACTCCGGCTTACTCACGTAGGCCGACTAGTTTCGATCTATTACGATGATCATCTTCAGGACTGAACGCGCTCGCGTCGGGTAATTAAAACAAGTAATTTTTATTAAGTAGCTGTTGGTTGATTCACATATCAACACAGCTTTAATAAATACAAAACTGTTCCCATCTCTGATCCAATTAAACTGTAGTCCAATCTATTCCAAGTTCATAAATCATTATATGATAATGATGAGTTATTAAATCATTATTATCAAAGAAATGCAGTGAAAACTCAGCCTTATTCCATTTAGATGCCTAAATGTATACATTTTGTTACTACTGCAGTCGCTTGGGGGCGTCTCAATCGTCGATTAGCAATTTCCTTCCGCGATTCTTACTTTCCTCGCTAAATAATAATATGGAGAAATTCCCACAAAAGAAACCTCAGACGATTCCAAGAAATTGGCGGAAGTTTAATCATCCCACAGGAGTCGCCGCGAATTGATAGACCTACCCACGACTTTTTAACGTAGGTACCTTACAAATTCATTCATCTCATTTGTATTTCTCTAAGGAATAGTATTTTGGTCTGTATATTTGTTAATTAAAACTTGAAAATGATTGTACCTACTAATGGATTGGAACATAATTTGCATGATTGCTTTTTCTTTGAGTTACAGACCAATGTTGGGCATGGGTTTCTTCACAGTTCTAGCTGAGGGTGGTCTAGAGAATACCATGCTGCTCTAAAGCGGATTGATGAAGGGTTAGCTGGGACACCAGCGAATGACCCAAAGCTACCCGAAGGTTAATTTAGGCTTAACAATTCATTTAGAACCGAAACCGCCGGCACCGACAGCTTAACGTGCCTTCTAAAGCACAGAAACCCACAGTTTTGCCAGAAGCGGTCACCCGTCCATTTACAGACCACGCCCGACGTTGCTTGTCTCGGTCACACATACGAGTACGATCGACGCGAGCTATTGATAACCTTTTCACGCTATTTTATCACGCACCTCAATCACAAAGAACCTAAGGATATTTGATAATTTAAATACTGTGTCTGTGGGACCGACGGCTTAACGTGCCCTCCGATTGGCGAATTTTGCCAATAACGGTCACCCATCCACAAACCGACCGCGCCCGTCGTTGCTTAACTCTGTCGATCACATCGAATCGACGCGAGTCACTGGGCCTGTGGACGCTACAAAAATAAAGGTATTGTATTCTGGCTAATTTTCCTACTTAAGTATATCATTTGTTAAACAATTATGCAACTTGTACCGTTATATCTAGCCGTACGAGTAATTGTATAATGTGATACAAGTAATAAACGTTTCTAAAACTAATTATCATCGTCACAGTAGGGGAGATGAGTCAGCGGCTACGAGCTTGGAAGATAATCGCGCGTGACCCCGGGAGTCAGAGGTTAACTATGGAAGGCGAAAAGCGCTCGTGGCACTGAGTGTTAATTTATTGTATCAGACGTTGCTACGAATCGATTGTTTCTATAAGAGTTACAGGTATATTAGAAAAAATATTGAAAAAAATGTATTTTGAAAGAAGCCAAGTCAAGCCACAACTCATAAACATCCCACGGCTGGGCACGGGTCTCTCCCACAGACAGCTGCGGGAGGCCTAGAGCATACTCCAACTACGCTGCTGCAATGCGGATTGGAAGAAGGTAGAAAATAAATAAAAGCTTGATTTTGCTCCTAAAATCAGATCATGAATGTATTTAATACGCTTAGATTAGATTATTACGAGTATGTAATCTATGTAAATACATAATAAGTACTTATATTATTATGTTTGTAACGGAATCATTGAACGTGATTTTCGTTCACATTAAAACGTCGGTTAATTTGAAACTTTACACACTTATCAAGGACAAGTGACAATGCAATAAATTTAGTAACATTTTTTTCTTAAAAAATTCTACATTTCAATTCGGTTATCTACAAAAGCGTTTTTTTTTTTAGTTTTTTTAAACGATGTTGTTAATTTTGTCACAGCAAACGAGCACACAGCTCTACCTATCCGCTTTCGCCCATGACATCTGTGACAAACGTCAAAACATTACATCTGTGACACACGGCGTAATTTTTCAAGGTACGTCTTAGTGTGCCGCCAGTGGTCAGGTGTGATGGCTCAGTTGGTTAGAATACTCCCAGTATTTATAGAAAGGTCGTGGATTCGAATACCACCTGCGCCTGCGGTGAAATTTTTAAGGTAAAAATTTCAATTTGATCCTAATACACAAACTGAATGTCAAAATATCATAATTAAATGTGTCAATACATAGATTTATTACTCTATACTAGATCTATTTGTCAATATGAATATTAATCTGTCAGTTCGTTTCTTAGGTAGGTATGAGGACTGAAAAGGCACTGCTAGTAACGATTAGTCCAGTTAGTAAGTAAGAGTACTCGGCCGGCTTTGTAAACTATAGGCTGATCTCTCATCCAGAGGGAATAACTTATCACAGGGACCAAGCGTGTATTTGGTGGCGTATCAGTGATGTCGCCGCGGGGGATACCCATGGGGTGCAAATCCATGGGGGACTTAATTTACTTAACTGTATGCAAATTTAGTGTTATGGTATTTGAATTGAATTTGCTTATCATCGTCTGGTATTAATTTTCACGCAATATCGAATATCACGATGCGCTGTACACGGCCGGCAGATAATTGAGATTTGTAATAATCTGATAGTCTGAGATCCATTTGTACAAAAGTCTTGTTAGTAAGTGATAATTGTATGTAGTACATATTAGTTTCATAGTTTCATTTTTTTTTTCATTTATTTAAGCTTGTCGTACACAAATTGGTACAAAGGGCGTTTACTTACGGCGACTTAATGCCATGGTGATGGTGAAAGGTTGATGGTAAGCGTACAATTGATTAATTATTATACTACTTACATTACATACAAACAACCATAATTACATACATAAATAAGCACATCAGACATACCATTATATTTAAATTACTGAATATTCAGTAGCGTCCATAGCCCAATAGATTCAATGTGATCGAAAGAGTTAAGCAACGACGGTCCGGTCGGTTTGTGGATTGGTGACCGCTAGTGGCAAAATTTCGTGGACGCTACCGTGCTTCGGAGGGCACGTAAAGCCATCGGTCCCGGATGTTTTCAATGATGGAAACAGTCGTTAAGCCTTGTCGAAGACCTTCGGGTGGCTTGAGAACATTCGACACTGGGTCGGCTACGAACCCCTCCACCAATCCGCATTGGAGCAGCGTGGTGGAGTATGCTCTTCAACTCCCGCAGCTACGAGTATGTCTGTGGGGGAGACCCGTGCCCTACAGTGGGACGTCTACGGAACTAAATATATTATATTCATATTCTTGAAGTAAATGTACCTACCGCATTTAGAGCCTCGATTTCATAAGGGCTCAATTTATATGACGCCTCCGATCCCACTAGGCGTGGCGTTGACCTGAAACAAGAAAAGGTTTATTAAATCGGAATTCATCAGTCAGTCAGCGGTCATCAACGTAGTTTACTGGTTCTAACTGTGCTTTGCTCTCAGAACGAGATAGGCCAGGCTTGGCGAACCGCAGCGACTAACCCATCGTCCTGCCACAAAAAGCTTACGAGGTTAATTTGAGTAAAAGCGTCCAATATGATTGTTTAGTGAGAATTACCTGAGAAATAATGTGCAAACTTGTATGCAGATTGTGATTAATTATTAACATTCATGTGCGAGTGAATTTATGAATGTGTAAGAAGTCTACCTCCAGCTATGGTTTATTTGTGCGGTGTGAGTTGGCGCGTTTTTTATATACGATACGATATAGAGACATTGATATACAATGTTACCTAACTCAGTGTATAGCGATATCAACTGAAAATGTAAATCATTTTCTAGCTTATTCGATTAAGATAATAATATGATACAGTCTGATAAGAATTTAATTATAGATCTGATGTATTCACAGGGTTAATTACTTTTAGACTGACCGTGAATATCATAGATACTTATTGGTATTACATTGGCATCTTACTGACATGTTCTTTCCGAGTTTCTTGCAGTTTCAAAGTGGGTAGTAATAAAAAATATTAACAAGTACAGTGATCGAGCGCGCGGATGGCAATTTGCTACCTAATATCCAAAAAAAAGAATTAAAACAGAAGACTGACAAAAGTGCTGACAAATTTCATACGAAATTGACAAACCCGCTGCAAGTGAGAACCCGCGTCGCAGGTAAGACAAATACGCTCATTTCCTGCGGAGAGCGCCCAAACGTCCGCCGACAAATTGTTCGCGCCCGTGCTTATTCTGGCTTTGTATTTTAATAAACTATTAAAAAACCAAGCTAAAGCTACGGCGACTACGCGGTGCGGTTGGGAGTGACACTGATCGGGTTCTAATACTAGCCGTATCAGACATATTTCGCAGATAAAATATTTTAGGGTCATGGATTTAAAAACGTGTGTTGGTAGGTATGTCTATTCTAGTCCCTTTATTATGGTGGCATTATTGTTTTCAATGCTGGAAACAGTCGTTAAGCCTTATTGAAGACCTTTGGGTGGCTTGAGAACATTCGACACTGGGTTGGCCACTAACCCCTCCACCAATCCGTATTAGAGCAGCGTAGTGGAGTATGCTCTAGACCTCCCGCAGCATTGCCTGTGGGGGAGACCCGTACCCATCAGTGGGACGTCTATGGGTCGCAGCGATTAGTCTATTATAGAGTCTGTCATGGTTGTCATGGCAGCGGATAAGTGGTACAGCATCGTTTGCTATCTTATAGGTATCCATAAAAAAATTCGCCACTCGCAACTTAGCCTGCCGAGGTGTGTGTGTTGAAGCGTTTGTTTATCTAAGCGATGATAGCCTGGCTACTAATTCGCCCAAACCCGAGATATTCGTGTTCAAGTTATAAGCACGCCCTAAAAACATTTTCTACTTACATTGTTTTTTGGAGATGACGTCATCAAGAAACCTGAACGTCTGAGTCCTATAATCTTCGCAGAGGCGTGTTATATCTGTATATCCAACATAGATTTATCATTACTCTATACTAGAGATATATCTATTATATCCAATCCTATTTGTGCAGCGTGTGATTATTGCATTATACAGGATGTATTATTTGTGTTTTTGTGGTCACTATTTTAAAAGCTTTTATTTAACTTCACTCGTATGTATCCATTATTGATGTATGTAAGTATGTCCTGGAATCTTGCAATCAATATTTCACCCACTTCCACTGAAGCTATCGAGCTGAAATTTGGCAAACATATTTGGTTCCGATGACAATGCACGAAAATAAAAGTTATAAAAAGCTTTTTTTAAAAAAAAATGTTTTTGCTATTTTACTTTAGTAGATTTTTCAGTCAAATCAGTCGTCGTCGTAACGAGATCGCTGAATATATCCAGAATAATTCTGCGATACAGCGGGTGGCAAAGTTTGCCGGCCTCTTTTATTTATGGCGCTTATGCGGTAAGAAATTCAAGATTTTTTCTCTCGCTGTGACTGATTGCTTTAGATAGGTTCCAGGAAATAAGTCAGGGAAGTTGTAATGTCTCCTTGTCATCTTGGATACAAAGCGAGAATAACATACAATTTCATTTATCCATTTTCTATTTCGACAACTCTTGTACGGTTTCGTTTTGCCTTCGTTTTTCTCATAAGCTTTAGGTACTGGTGTTGATGGTTGCGAGGACAAACAGAAATAGTATCAATAGCATATTCTCGCTGTTTTAAAAGTACGCACGTTAGGTATCTTAAGATATAAAATTTACTCAAAAGAAAAAGTAAAGAAAGGTTTTAAATACATTCTTCTAAATAACACGCTTTTGTAGATAACCGAACTATAATAGAGATTTTTATACATTTTTTTTAAATTATTGCGTTGTCATCGGTCTTTGTTAAGTGTGCAAAGTTTCAAATTAATCCGACGTTTTGAAGTGGGCAAAAATCACGACCAAAGATTCCGTTACATACATATTTATATGCATACATACATGTATATGTGTATACAACCACAGTACACTACCCTACCTTACGTTATTATAGAGAGCTCTACCCTAGAGCTAGAACCTCTGCAAACTAAACTATTCAATACGCTGTTGCTAAAATAATAACGAGACGTAAGTAGGTTTTTAACGCGGTTAGGAGATCATCAGAAAACAAGGTACCTCTTCTACAATTCACTTATTAGGGATGTAACTGATGTCCCCAGGTAGTAAGCGTCTAATGATGTTAGGCGTTTTGCCTCCAACTTAGACGGGAAGATTACTATCGGTGCGCAACTCACTTGCAATTAAATCCTTAATATTATATTAACGGGAAAGTGTGTTTGTTGTTTTGTCTTCTTCTCCTCAACGGAATGATATATCTTTTCGTTCCAACTAAATAATACCAATTAATCAGATTTTAACTCCTCAACTGACAAAGAGTTGTTACCCTACCAACCCGTCTGGTGGACCGTGGGTCAAGAGACCTTCTTTGGCTCACACAGTTCCATTCTTTCGTCGATTAATCTTAATTTTGTAAGGTAACCGTATTAAAAAGTAAATATTTCAATAAGAAAGAGTTACACTTTTTGTTTGTAATAATCTGAAAATGAGGGTAGGTACTGTATACAGAAAGAAAAAAAATAAGTTTGAAAATATCAATAAATAATTTTTCGTATATTTTCGAAACTTAACGATCGGTATATTTCCGACGAATAGATTACAACGATTATTTCGACCACTAAACCAAGGGGGCAATCATTCTTAATCTACTCGTATCTTAACTTACTTTCGACATTCGTTCGAGAGTAAGTAGTAGGAACCCGTCGCAGGGTAAGACACTGCCCGGGGCCTCGGAGGCCTACCCGCGTTCCTTGTTAACTCCGAAACACCCGCCCGATGCAATTATGCCGCACGATCATCGCATCATACAAGTACACGTCTGCTTGTATAATCATATACTATTGTAGACATAAGACAGCAAGCAGCAAACACATAAGTCATCCACTGCTACAAGTTGCAAGGAAACATTATTTTCAGGGTGTACCTTAATTTTTTTTTTTTATGGATACAGGATAGAAAACGAGCTTGCAACACCACCCATCCGCTGCCGCCCATGACAACTGTGACTGACTTTGAACAAGACTCAATTAGGGACTGGGATGGTTATTCCAATTAGTTGAGAACATTAGTTGGTCAGTTCGTTAGTAGGTATGAGGACTGGGGACTGTTAGTGATAGTTAGTCCTGTTAGTTGGTGTTAGTAATAGTCCAGTTAGTACTTGTTAGTAGGAGTCTCGTTCTAAGTCAGTCACAGATGAGTTGCTACCCTTGAGGACTAAGATGGTCGCCTCTAAAGAAGTGTAACTGGAAACGACACCTTTCCAACCGGACCATAATTTTAAGCGGATTGTTTCATTCGGTGTCTACGGCTATGTCGAACGCCCCCTATTGTGCCCGGTTGGCAATAGGCTCACCATCAGTATTATAAAGGGACTTAAACATAATGGGTGAAAAATGGGTGCACTACAGACCTCTGGCTACCCCTTAAGAAAATACAGGCATGGCATTTATGTTATATACCTATGTTAATACTTATGCTTGATTTTTTGTAATTTTGGTAACTGTGGGTACGCCGTGCGTTCACTCCTGAAGATGGTCGTCGTAATCGATCGAAACTAGTCGAGCTATTTCCGACATAATCACATCATAGTTTATCACACGTGAGTAAAAAAGTAATTTCGACCACCTATGAATACACTCACGAATCATTCAGTATTAAAATAACTGTGTTGTTTTTGGCGAAAAAATATGTTTTCATCTTATCCATATGATATTAGTTGCTCAGGGTTTGGTCTTCATTAGGTAAAACTTTTAGGTACTATTGACGCGAAGTATGAGGTCTACTCAGTTAAATTTTTTTGAACATTGAATGGCCAACGCTGTCTGATTCCACAATCTAACGCCATATTTTTTTGAACATTGAATGGCCAATGCAGTTGATTCCACAATCTAACGCCATATTTTTATGAACTATCGTAAAGTCGGTTTCTAGCGCGTCAGTGATCCCCTATCTAGTTATTAATATTGGCACTTAACCGAAAACACTCTGGATAGCTTACTCAAAGCACCTGCTTAACCAATCGCTATGAAACTACGTAGCTATTTTAAAAGCTTTTATTTAACTTCACTCGTATGTATGTAAGTATGTATGTCCTGCAATCTTGCAATCAATATTTTACCCACTTCCACTGAAGCTATCGAGCTGAAATTTGGCACACTTATTTGGTTCCGATGACAATGCATGAGAATAAAAAAAAAGGATTAATAAGCTTTTTTAAAAAAAAAAATTTAACGGTTCTTGTTGTCGTCGTATACTGGCTGGAAAGAATCTGAAGAAGAAGAAAGCGAAGAGTTTTGGCGTCATACAATTAAGGTGAAACTAATATAGTATATTCGTAATAGGATATTTACTTAGTGGACTAGTCGTTTTATGACATTTATTATATTTCGATTTATTTAACGAGATACAATAACGTGTTTATAAAATTGGTATTCCGGCTTCTACACTACGTGAATTAAATAGACATATTTTGGAATAAGCCTGGTAGATACTTGCGAGAAACGTATCGAACTATCGATAGCTCTGTTGTGGTAGCACCAAGTTGCCTAGCTTGGTGGAAGGTGAGTCTAAGCCCGAGCTTTCGATGTTGCAAATGCCATTTATATGAGTACCGAAAGGAGATACCACGATATTCATTACCAACAACAACATAAATATATTATGCAACATTACAGTGTCAGTCCAAATAGTTTACCTACAAGACTGATTGTAATTTTCGGCCGTTCTGCAAAGTACATCGGGCGAAGAAAAACATTATAATAGAGTTAACTAAAGATTGCACATTCAACTTAGTAGAAAGCGATTTGATTAACTGACTTATGGCCGGTTTCTGAAGTCTTCAGTTATATTATCAACAGTTATTGAATCAATAAAGTTAAACGTAAGATATATGTCGGATAACTGTCACTGGGTTTCTGAACACGCGAAGAGCCTTCCATTAACTATGAATCCGATAACGAGTACCTTAAACTGCCACTAGATGGGTCTCTTCAAAAGATCAAGTTTAAAATAGATATTCATTGTAGTTTGTACCCTAGGAATAGTCTTATTTGTAAGAAATATTTTTTCCATAGTCAATAAGTAGTAACACCTTGTTTTATTTACCAAATATTGTAATTTGGTATTTATTAGCATCTGTGCATCATAGTCAAATGTGAACAATATCTACAATTCTAATGTCTAAAACCGAAATTGTCAGTCACTTTTGACAAAGTCAAAAGTCAAAGTAAAATAATTTATTTCGATATTTCGATGTCCATAATAGAACTCGTATTGATCTATTGTTATGTCCTACGAATAACTGTAAAATGTTTCACCGGGATTTCTAGACTAAAATTCAATACTATTTAACACGTACTTAGGCAATAATACCTTAAAAGTTTTTGTAATTTGTCATAAAAACGTCAAATAAAGTTAACGAACCGGTAAACGGCCATATTTCGTCAGTTAAGTTAATCTAACTATAAACGGAGTTTATCTTACATTGGGTTGTTCAGAAACACAATTTGAAAAGTTATCGAACCGATAGCGCTAATGAATAGATAAACTGCCGTCAAATGGACCTCAGAAACCGGGCATTAGTTATATTTAACGTCAATACATAAAAATATCAATAAAATACCTACCCTATTAAGTAACAGTATGTATAGCTGTCGGATAGACTGCAGCCGACTAATTAATTGTATCAGGCGTTACTTACAACTAATCCGCGAACGAAAAAAAGTCGCAAAGTCCTTGACTTCAAAGACTTTGCAATTAACTGTCGTGGAGTCTACTTACCCTGAGGATGCCTTGTTTTGGTTCGAAACACGTGTTGGTGTGTGTATTTATTGATCGCATGTGCATGTTTTCCTGTGAATGGGAGGGAAATGCTGCGTGCATGAAGGTATACATACATCACCATACATTTTTGTTCACGGATTAGTTGCAATGTAGATTGATTTTTGGTTTGCAGCCGACTAGTTTCGGTCAATTATCTTCAGAATGTTCGCGTCCGCGACAGACGATCCCATATCGCTTCTCCACTTCTAATAAAGCAGCAGAGGTATCCGATATTCCGATATTGGGGATGATTTCGGCTGGAATGTCCGCGTTATTGCGAATCTTTCGGCTCCACGGCTCTCTTAGATTCGGGGAATAATATTTTTTTCTCACATTATGTACATATTGCGGTGTCGTATTATTACATGGAGCTGTCATATTGACCTCAACTAGGACATAACATTTTGTTGGACGACCCGATCGTCTTTTGAATACTCTCTTGAGGACGCTGAACCTACATTATATGTGCGAGAATTAGGTGCTTGCCTCCATCTATTTTTTTATTTATGAGGAAGTATCTACTTACTTCTTATGGATACTAGATAGCAAACGAGCTTTGAGCACCACCCGGGGACTGAGATGGTTAATCCAATTAGGTGAGAGAGTTAATTAGAACATTAGTTGGTTAGTTCGTTAGTAGGTATGAGGACTGGGGACTGTTAGTGATAGTTGGTCCTGTTAGTTGGTGTTAGTAATAGTCCAGTTATTACTTGTTAGTAGAAGTCTCGTTCTAAGTCAGTCACAGATGTGTTGCTACCCTTGAGGACTAAGATGGTCACCTCTAAAGAAGTGTAACCGGAAACCCCACCTTTCCAACCGGACCATAATTGTTCTAAAACAATTACTACACGGCAGAAATGGTACTAGGTACCGTGAGGAATGGTGGTACTGCCCCTGGGCGAACTCTATATGAGACCATCATATGAGACCATAGATATACGAAGTTCTGACATCGACGCTAAAAGTGATGACACGAAAACGTCCCAAATTTGGACGCCTTCACATGTTTTCAGTTTAGTCTGCGACGCGCGGTGCTAAGGATTTATGGATTTTAAGGAGGTGGAATACTAACTATACTATAAAATCATTGTCGAGTATGTGACTGATACTTTTGATAGCGGTGAGTAGCTGAAATTCTGCTTCATAGAGTCCGGGTTCCAACTCAGGCACGCATCAAAGCTCTTTTTATGTAATTTACTTTTTATATAGCTGCTAGTGGTCCTCCATTCAAATACCGACCGCATCCGACGTTGCTTAACTAGATCGATCACGTACGATCGACGCAATCAGAATCTTTATGCTTTTCTTGACGGCGATACATTGAATGTACAGGTGACCTCCCATTTTTTATTAAGAGGCCTATTGAAAAGATCATTTCACCCGAACACGGGCTTATCTATTCTGACATTTATATCACATTCACTTATTCTATCCCCGGAGGTGAGGCCGGGAAACTGGATCGTACCGAGATCGGTTTTCCTGGTGACCTTGCCCTGGCGGTTATTTTTATAACAACCTGCCTAAACCGGACCGCGATGTTTTCTTTGATGCTTATTATGTAACGAATAAACGAACGAAAAAAAATTTGTACCTATAACAAAAATTGATTGTCTGTAAAGTCGGTTTACTGACGGTAATTTTACGTGATAACATCATAAGAAAACATATTTTCACTTCACTTTACATTTATAAATAGTTGACAAAACAGTTCACGTGGAGGTTGCGTGCTGCCGCTGTCTCTATTCTACTCGGACGCATCGGCCGATGGAGTGGAAGAGAGATGGATGCGTCACAAGCCGAACGCTTAGGCCGATCGTACCTCTCTATTGCTTGCTCCCCGCTCTCGCTTGCACGGCTCAGGCGGAACGTGAGCATGAGTCACGATTTTTCGAACGTGCAGCCGGCGTTCATCGATTTATAAGACGTTATGACGTCAAAAAAAAAGAATAATGACTAGTGGACGCTTGCTTTGCTTTCGTGGAATTAGACATAATTCAAGATTCGTTCAAGTAACTGTCCTCCTCAAGGAACCGAAAAACTCTACCCGTGGAAATTCACATAGAAATGCCGCTCACTTGGGCACATGTCTCCCCCACAGTCACAGCTATGGGAGCATATCTGCTTAGTATTAATAATAGCGACTGACATAACTGAAATGTTGATGTATCTCTAATAAATTTCTACGCACCCCTTCGGGAAAATAGAGGCGTGATATTACGGCATGTTCCATTTCATAAACACTGGTTTTACTGAGGCGGCAATCTCAGCAAATCTGTTATTTATAGAAATAAAGAGCGCAGCTTTCGACACGGGATTGAGTGAGGGAAGCTCGCACTTTTTGTACGAAACCTGAACGCGTGAACAGGCTATTAATATACGCAACTAATCTCGACCACATGTGCCTTTGTTCCAGACAAATTACTTTTACAACTTAATTAATAGTAAGCGGTTGTGAAGCGTGTGTGGTTTGCACGTGTGCGATCGTAAGCGATCGTACGCGTATAGAATCAGTAGCACGAACCACAGACTAAATTACACTATTCCATTACATCAATTGCTTACATTACTAAACCGTGCTAATATTCCTTTTGACAGATGATAGAGATATCGAAGAAAATGAATTGAGTCTCGCGCGGATCTACACTCATCTACACTCATCGTTCCAGAGGTTAGACTATGGTGTAAAAAGTAAAAGGTAAAAGGTTAAAATATATATTAAGCATCTTTTTGTTCGTTTAATGCACATAATCTAGGAAAGTTTTTAGAACGGACGGGTAGTGTTTTAAACTAGATTTAGGTTTAAACAAGAGTGGCTGAATCCCTAGTCCCTGAAATATTATTTAAGTTATTTCCTAATTATTTAAGTTCTTTTTTATTATTATTCTCCTTTTTTATTATTTTCTTTTTTAGATTTCATTTTAATTTTTATGTAATGCTATGCTCGCTGGTGAAAATAAATCTATTTCTTTCTTTCAAATACCGTTCAATAGTGTTACTAGTTAGGTAACTAGGCAGGTATCCAGGTTTGTCTATTTATTTATTTATTTAATGACTCTTTATTGCACACCAAGACATAAAAGAACAATTACATGGAATAAGGACTACAAAACTACGTAGGTACAATAGGTGGCCTTATCGCTAACTAGTCTATATAGTCTATCTAACTTGGTAGGTATGTCCAATGTTCTTGATGAAATCATATGCCTTGCAGTTCAACAAGCAGCTGAGATAATATCTAGATTAGACGTTGCGCAAATACGTAAATAATCTCGTTAATCTTTAAAACAATTTGTGAACTCGGCATCAATGTCCCCAGCAGTGGTGACAGAGTCTCATTCACTCCATCGTCACATGTACAAACAGAGTATCACTTGCAAACGCCAGTCAAGTATGAAACGCCCTTGTGGAACAAGTTCCGTATAGGAGATAGTTAATTAGATACTTATAAGAAACTAGCTTTCCCCGCGGCTCTACCCGCGTCAAATTTTACGTGCATGGTTACCTCTACCATCCAGGGATGTTTTAAAATAAAATAAGTATAGCCTTTATCAACGGCAAGGCACATCAAAGATTACCAGAAATCAAAATCCAGCTTCACACTCAGTCCGGCCAAACATAATCCGATATAATTAACTATCAATCGATTAAAAATCGATCGATCTTTAGTTATCCATTAAAAATTGAACGACTATTTCAGGGTTATTTCCATTTCCAAGTAAACGGTGAAAGCTTTACAGAGTTCGTTTCATTCTTAATAGTATTTCCTAACTTCCAATGTGAAAAAGGTGATGATACACAGTAAATATAGCAAGATGCCAAAAGACAACAGCTAGAATTTTTTACACGTCATGTCCGACATAGAATATGCTTCAATTCTATGAACTGTAGGTACTTATCTAAGTGTACGTAAAACTATCTTTTGCGCAAAAAGCTTTCCACGCGGTTTTCCTCGCATCACACGCAACCCTGAAAACATTTTTTCCTTATCTCTACAACGTCACAAAAACAGACCCCAGCTCGTAATATTGTGACAGATGTTTGGCCGAAGTTATTTCGGTGAATTTACGACGGCCGCAGCCCCGACTTTGATGTGTCAATTAGTGATAAAACACGTTTCAGACGCTGAAACAATTGTCTCGGCGAGGCGATTTTGCGCGTTTAGTTCCGGTACTTCATTAGGGATATTGTGACGTAAGCTAGGGGATCAGAATTGGTTGTTGTTTTTAAAAGCTTTTATTTAACTTCACTCGTATGTATGTATGTCCTGGAATCTTGCAATCAATATTTCACCCACTTCCACTGAAGCTATCGAGCTGAAATTTGGCACACATATTTGGTTCCGATGACAATGCATGAAAATAAAAAAAAAAGTTTTAAAAAGCTTTTTTAAAAAAAATTTTTTTTACATTGTAGGGTCACGGGTGGGTGACCAACCAGTTAATTGTGCCACGTGGTAGAACCAGGTTCGCATGCAATGCCGGAAAAAAATTGTTTTAAAGTAATTTTGGTCTAGTTCAGTTATTAATGAGACGATGGCACCGTCTACAACGTCGATCAAATTAATCCTCAGAGGAATTACCACTACCACCATAACTTCATTATTACAACTGTAAGATTCACCCAAATCCGTTTAGTAGTTTTTATATGATTGAGTAACAAACATCCAAACATCCAAACTTTCACATTTATAATATTAGTCGGATTACTTACTGGTTGTCTGTTCGTAATAGGATATCGTATACTTGAACTCGTAGCCTACGGTGTTCGTTATCCATCCTATCTACCACACCACTTTAGGCGTGTGATCTGTGACCACACCCCTTGTTTTCACGTAAGCTGATGCAACAACAACACTACTTCACGTCACATTATCTTGTTACCATAGCCCATGCGTTAAGGCGGATGCTAAGCAGCTGCATGGCGAAATATTGAACAATTGTCCCCATTAGAAGCGTGCTCCAAGCTCATCAGTTTGCTCTCGATCATGACACGACAGACAGACGTGTACTAAAGCTGTATTGACCACGCTTGTGTTGGGGATAGGACACTTCCATACCGTTGAAACTGAAACTGCTGAATTAGTCGTGTTCAGCAATATAGATTATATTTTGATTTTGTATCTAATTTGAATAATTGTAAAAAAAGATTATAAAATGATGTAGACAATGTACCTACTAAAAGTTAAAAAATAATTCAGTAGGTCCTAGGTACCAGTCATCACATCACTCTCCTCATCAATCTAGGGCATTGATTAGACGAAAAAATAAAATTGTTTTCAATCATCATTATTAACATGACATATTTAACTATTTTTTCATTGTATAACTTTTATCTATATTATATTAGGTATATTTAATTATTTTATTAAAAAAAACAAGCTTTTATTGGTAACCGAATAATCGAACTGAAATGTAGATATTTTTTAAATTATTGCATTGTCATCGGTCCTTCATAAGTGTTCCGACGTTTTGAAGTGGGCCAAAATCTGGTTCGAAGATTCCGTTACAAACATAACAAGCTAATAAAAAAGTGTTAAAAAGCAGTCGTAGTACACACACACGTACACTAATATTCCTTGTACCAAAACCATGGTCACCGCAATTTCTCACTTTCGTAACAATTGTTTTTAAGCTTTGAGTAGGTATCCTACCAAGTTTCATATTGTGATAATTTTGCATCAAACTATTTTACATTACATCATATTTTTTTATTGAGTGCAGTGCGGTGCGCGCTCGGTATCGGACTTACGCACTGCACTTACGAATATAATATTTATATTCGCGATTCGCGCGGCGTCCGTCGCTGCATGTTACCATGGCTATGAGTTCAGGACAACTTATAGCCAATGAAGTGCTGGCGTTTCTGCAGCATGCCATCGATGTCATGGACGAGGTCAGCATATTGCAGATCGTCAAGTCCAACTTCAAGGATGAGGAAGTCTTAACAGCAAAGACGCTCCTATACCGGTCGCTCGGAAGGATCGACCAGATGCCATCCCGCAGGAGGGAGGGTGAAAAAGGGATCCAGGACATCATCGATCTCCTGAAGGTGACTGATCCCGACGACGTGCCTAGTTTCGTGGCAAAGGACTTGAGTAAGTTACCGCCCGTCACGTTCGACCACGTCGATGTCACCAGGCTACTGAAGGACATTACGACCCTGAAGGCAAGCCTGGCAGAAAGAAGGCATGCATTGGCCGTCACTAGGTCAGAAGCGGAGGTCAACAACATCAACACGCGTCGCGGAGCACACGTCGCATCGCCATCGAGTTTCGAGTCAGCGAAACTCGACTCGACACCGATCGCTGTGCCCGCGCGAGTCAGCGGTAACGTAGCCGCTGCCCGTCCCACACCTCCCCCTCGGAGGTGTCGCCTGTTGTAGTGACGTCAACGCCTCAACGTGACTACGCCGCGGCTGTCGCACGCCAGCAACCCGAAAAGCGGGCTACATTGAGGACTGAGAGTGGTAGCGGGAAAACCCGCAACGATCCCCCTCGTAGTGCAGTGCCTAAGCAACAGACTGACAAGGATGGTTTCACAAAAGTGGAGCGGAAGAAGAGAAGGCCTCCTTGTCGTAACCAAGTTGGCACTGCACCGACAGGACACAACCATCTCGTGCGTCCTGCAGTCCCAGTGACGTATATTTACGTCTCACGGCTCCACTTCACCACGAAGGCCTCCGACATCGCAGAGTACTTGGAGGTGAAGACGAAGTTCCGGCTGAGGGTCGAAAAGCTGGAAGCGCGGAAAGCAGTCGATTTTAACTCGTTTGTTGTCCGCGTTCCAACTGAACATCTGTCGACCTTCCTGGACGCAGAGCTGTGGCCGAGGGGTGTCGTGTTCCGCAAATATCGCGGACGTCGGCGGCCTCCGAGTGTCACCGGACCCGCGCCTGCTGGCTCTATAAGGTATTTGTTTTATGGGCCTCGTGCCTGAAATAAAAGATTATTATTATTATGATTTTTTATTAAAATTTTGCTCTCCGAAGAGGTGAAATATTGCACGGGCCGAAGCCAAGTGCTTATTGCTTAAATATCTAACGAAAGGAACTTTCTAACTATTCTACACGTATTTAAAATGGTTGCTTTTTGGAAAAGTGGGACTATTGATGGATTTAAATCGAGCATGTTTAAGCTGGTGTTCATGGTTTTGGGTATAACGCCGGTTGTTGAAATTATAATAGGAATAGTTTTTACCTGGTTGACTTTCCACTGTGACTTTAATTCTATTTGAAGGTCTATGTATTTAGCTATTTTTTCGGTGTGGGTGTTTTGGAGGTTATGTGTGTTACATACTGCTATATCTATAATGTGTACTGTTTTGTTTAGTTTGTTTAATACTACTATATCTGGTCTGTTAAAGTGAATTGTTTTGTCTGTAATTATAGTCCTATCCCAGTATATTTTGAAATTATTGTTTTCTAATGATGTTTCAGGTGTGTATTTGTAGTATGGTACTTTTTCTGTTATAAGTTTATGCTTAAACGCGAGATGTTGATGAAGTATTGCAGCAACTTGGTCATGTCGGTGTTTATAGTCTGTCTGCACGATGGACTTGCAGGCACCTGTTATGTGTTGGATCGTTTCAGAAGCGCTGTGACAGCGTCGGCACATATCTGTGACCAAGTTGGGGATGTGACAGATGTACTTTTGATAGTTGCGCGTTTCGATGATTTGGTCCTGTATAGCTAACATAAAGCCCTCCGTCTCAGGAAACAGTTCGCCATATCTGAGCCACGCGTTCGACGCTTTCTTGTCGACATGCGGCTGCAGAAGGTCTTGACGATGTCTTCCATGAAGGGATTTATGTTCCCAGGCAGCTATCCTCTCCTTATCATCAACTATTCGCTCATTTCGTTGTGTATTATTGTCGTTGAGGTTTAATGGGGTCAGTCGTTTGTCAGTGTGAACGATTGTCTTGTGAAGTAAAGAGTGAGTAGCGCGGTTGAAAAAATATGTCCTAAGAGAGGTTATCTGTTTGTTATGTAAATTGTTAATATCAATTATTCCCCTACCTCCTTCTTCTCTAGATAGTAAAAGTCTTTGTACGCAAGATCTAGGATGGTGTTTGCGATGAGCAGTCAAGGAGGTATTGACTGTCCGTTGTAGTGCCTTTAGATCCGACTGCGACCAAGTTATTATTATTATTATTATTTACATCTTACCCACTTTGGATAGAGTTGTTTTCTGTTTGTGTTGTGAAAGTTGTTATTAATAGTAACTAGTGGTAACATTTGTAACTGGATGGCGGAGTTACCTAATGGTTGTTCATTAGTTGGTTTACATTTACATGGTAATCTAACAATTTGATTTATACTATTAATACAACTGTAAGCTTACACTTTCATTATAAGTATCATACAGAGAAAAGGTAACTTCTCTCTACAACACAAAAAACACACAACACAAGAAACACATTGAAATTTAACTCACGTGACTATATTTTATTTAAGCTTCCCGAAGGTCTTCGACAAGGCTTAAGAGGATATCACAAGCGAACAAGTCGACACTTTTTCCATACAAACGTAGTCCCCTGTTTCCTCCTAGGATAAAGAAGTTACAGAAGAGAAAAAAATACCATACGATTTATACGTACCTCTGCCATGACTGTACGTTTTGTTTTTTTTCATAATTTGATTAATAGAAGAGAAAAAAAATCATTTAAAATCAAAAAAATCGACTTTTTTTACATACATTTTCAAACATCAAGCAAACTGGTAATTACTAACATATCCCAAAAAAGCAAAACGTACGGGCATAGCTTAGACCCTGTTCTACATTTTAACTGAAAGAAATATTGAAATCGGTCTAGATTTCGAGGAGGAAACAGGGGATTACGAAAGGACGATTTTCTTAATTTTACGTAGGTAAAATCAGTTCGAGACTGCACTTCTCTCTATCGCACGCTAAGGGGCTCAGCGCGACGGCAATATTTTTGGTAAAAACCTATTCTTCAAAAGTGACGGTCGACTGATATCCTCTTAACGATTACATTTACAATTGAAAGCAACCGGCACCAATAGCTTAACGTGCCTTCCAAAGCACGGAAGCGCCAATGAAATAGTGCCAATAGCGTTCACCCACAAACCGACCGCGCTCGTTGCTTAACTCGGTCGATCACATACGATCGACGCGGGGCATTGGGCTATGGACGTTTCGTCCTAATATCCTAAACATAACAGAATTGAAATTGAAATCCTAATCCCAAGCTCATGAATTGTTTCCGACCGACTCAGTTTGTTCAACTTCTCGTTTCTACCCAAAGGAATTCCTTCTGAAGAATCTCTTTGTCTGCAGAATAAATGTAACAAAGCAAAAATATACAGACATTAAAATGAAAGATTTCATTTGACTCTTCTATAACAACATTTGTTAGTATGTATTATCACAGGACACTACATATATCTCTACATGCTGTGGTACGAGTACCTATTGTCATTTGGTTTTACGTGCATTATTGTTAGTTATAATTTATTAATAACATTAACTAATAATATTACATCTCATAAGTTACTTATTATTACTTATCTATTAATTTCGTTAAGATTAATGTTTATGTGTTCTTTGCGACTAAGCTCCCATAGGCCCATAGAAAATGCGTCCCATTGTTGGGCATGGGTGTCTCCAAGTTGAGTTCGACTCAAACTCGCCCTAGCGTCGCATATAAAGGATATTTTACCGCCATACATACGTATATTGTTTGTATCCAATATTATATTTTCTTTGTGATTTTAACATGTTCTGCGTAGTATATTATTTCGTAAGGTGAACAAAACAAAATTATTGTGATAAAATCCTTAGGGCACGTATACACATAATTCGTACCTACGGGTATTCTTTATTATAAAAACACGTAGCTATCTACGAAAAGTTTATTAAGCAAATTTTAATTTTTTCTTGTGATGCAACCAGAACAGATGGTACAATAATGTGTATTCAAGTTGCTTACCTAGTAATAAAAAAATCTTCACAATTTGTTTTCATTTCATTGTTTTGTCTTTTTCTTTACAAGACAAGTAACGCCATCTTGCAGTTTGTCGGCGAACCATTTGGTCCTCTGCTTTAAGCGTTGGTTGCGTAACTGATTACTAGGTGGCAGTGATCCGCCTTTCAAGGTAATGTTTCATAACATCACGTTACAAACTCTAGAGGGCGCTCAAAGCTATAAGAGAATATAAAATCACCCCTGTTTCCCCAATGGAGTTAAGTTTCCATATCGCGTACAATGCAACTGTTATGATTGAAATGATAAAACTCTGGTATTACGGTATTTACTTTACTGAAGGATAACAACGGTTACTTACAACTCAATATAAAAGCTGAGCCTAGATCACCATAATGCACATACCAACATAAGAGAATTTGACAGCCAGTTTTGGCGGCACAGTTAGTGTGGTCATATAGTAACAATTCGCCATAAACTACAGACGTATATATTTTATTGCCTATCACTAACAGCATCCTTATAAACCAACGAAACTTTCAGAGACAAGATATTCTACAGAATAATTATATTTTGTACCTTGTGAGATTGAACTTTTACAAATCAAATTGCTTTATCTATGGTGTTCAAAACCACCATTGATAAAGCACTATAGTTGTTACTGCCATAACCACCTGCCATATATTCCGTTTAGCAATGACATTGAAACGGCTGGTATGGCATTAAATTTTGCTACCCCACACGTATGACCCTCAAAGCAGCCCTCAGAGAGGGCATTCCGGCACGTCCGCAGGCAATTACACGTATTATCTGCCCTTGTGGCGACAATGGGCGCATGGGGTGCACCGATACCCCATGATGTACAGACACCATGATCATAACTTGTATTTTGTATGCAGTCATCGTCGTCGTTACGCAGTCATCATGTTTTACCTTATCTACGCAATAGACAAGAATAAGATAGCAAATGACCAACCATCCGCTGCCGCCAATGACAACTGTGACTGACTTTGAACAAGACTTAAATAGGGACTAGGAAGGTTAGTCAGTTAGTGTGTAGTATCCGCCTTTCACCAGATTTCAGTTCAAGAAATTGACTAGCCTTTCGCTTTTAACAGAGTCAAGACGAATTCGTCGCGTATTCCATGCAAATACCGCTGCAACGCAATGTGCAACACGTGACCGGATCCATATGGTGCGACATCAAACGGTCCACGGCGTATCAAATCTGCATCGCTGTAAACACGCTAAATGCATACCGGATTGCAGTTGACTGGTCATCGATACCAGCTTTTTTGGATATAAGATAGCAAACAAAGACTGAAGTACAGAATATCAGTGCTGTGGCATTTTCTTTGTTACAGCAAATGTTGAGTGCTTTCCGTTTTTCGCTAGGACTGTAACAACTGTTTATACATTATTATTTTCTCCTATTTGATTATATCATTGTGAAATGTTGTAGTTTTTAGCGAAAATAAACAAATTTAATTTCATTTCATTTCATTTCAAACGAGAATGATACAGATTCAGATTCATTTATTTTTCATTATATGGTATTTTATACGAGTATACGCTTAATGAACGTCATAATTTTTTTTTATCTACCGCCGGTTCACAAATGCATAACCAATTCCTGGGATGGTTAGTCCGGTTAGCTGGTCTTAGTAAAAACATTTTGTTGTTCGGTTCATTGGTTGGTTGGCAGTTAGTCCTGTGTTAGTTTAATAGTCCAGGGTTTAGCATACAATTTTATCTTATTTGTTACAACTACGCGTAAGTTAGCGAAATAAAATTGTAAATCAATTATGATTGGCTTCATTTTCGAAATTGTTACTGTTTCATAGGACTGTTTGAAAACACAATGTGATTATTAAATTCTCAAGATATACATATAAGAAGCCCTTCAGTTCAAAGGTTAACATTACCTCGATAGCGGCGACAACAGTCGATAATACAGATAATAATAAACAAATATTATCTTTGTTTGCAATTATCGTCTGACTCATTCGATTTATCTCGAACGAATAGCCGAGGCGAATAGCTAATTCGATACTTTGTACCAACTGTTCATACCGCCCAAGTTGGATAAAAAACATTCAACAAGGTTAGAATGCTTCGACGTCGCTTTGAAAATTCACCACAAGCCTTTCTTTGTCCCATTGCGGGTCTCCTCTCATGGGAGGCCATAGTCCACCACGCTGGCAAAGTGTGGATTGGTAGACTTCACATAAGCATGCAGGTTTCCTAACGATAATTTAATATTTTTAACTCAACAGGACAACAATAGATCGTGGAATAGGCCTTCTTTTTTTTATTTTTTTCTCGCCGGCCTACTGCCGGAATACTACCGGGGAAACTACGTTAAAAAAAAACGCGCCAAATGCACTACCTCACGGGTGGCGCGGTAACGTGGACATTTTATTAGGAACACAACTTTTTTAACTTTTTGCATCGCTATATCTCCGAAATGGTGATTCTTAGGAAAAAAAAATGTAAAGACAATTTTTATAGATGATTTCATAATGAATAATTTTTGTCTGAGCTATTTTTATGATAAAACTTGCCGTTTACCTGAATATTGCAAAAAACGATTTTCGCAACATTTGACCTAGAATAAATTTTTTTGCACACCTACTCGTATATCGGATCGATGGGGATTTTTGTCAAATTGTGTGCCCAACATGCATGCCAATTTTGAGCTTTGTGCGAATTGATTTAACCTTGAATGTCTATTTTGACTTTGCTACCATTTTTTTTTATATTAATTCAAAACATTCACGATTTTAACACTCCTTCGCAAGACAGCACTTTAATTATTAGAGATTTGTCACAATGTCATGCATGGCCCGAGTAAATACTTATTCTTGGATATAAGATAGCAAATGCGCATGCAGCACCATCCATCGGCTGCCGCCCATCACAATGGTGACAGACTTCGAACAAAACTCAAATAGGGACTGGGATGGTTAGTCCTTTTAGCAAAGTGTTAATTAGAACATTAGTTAGTATTTTTCCTGTCCATTTTTACTCTCACTTGAAAAAAATATGTTTTCTTTACGGCATTGTCAGAAGTGGGATTCGAACCCACGCCCACAGAAGTGGACTGCGACCTGAACGCAGCGCCTTAGACCGCTCGGCCATCCTGACTTCGATGAGCTAATGCAAATTGTTAAGTACATCTCAGTATGTATGAGGCCTTGAGGATGACTATAATTATTATATCGAAAAGCCCAATGCAAAGCAAATGAAACGCATAAGTAGAAAAATTAACGACAATGGTTGGTTTTAAAAAACGTTACATATTTTTCAATGAAATCGTTCACATAATTTCATTCGAACTTTACATAGTTTGTTTGATTGTAAATTATCTCTAAACTGTTATTTAAAAAATGAAAATAAATCTTAAGTTAAATAAAAATAGATGCCTTTTATTAACAGTTTTGTAATTCCTATTAAAATATAACATGTACAGTTTTCATTTACAAGGAACTCCATCGAATAAATATACTTACAGCAGTATTTTAAAAGTGGTTGAAAGGATAAAAGCGCACACAAATTAACATTACGTGTTGAAACTGAAACGTGGCGGTAGATTTAAATTTAAAAAATTAAAATATTTTCAGATTCATTTCCGAGAGGGACGCGACGTCACAACTTCGACACTTTAACTTAACTTACATGGTGCGTGGTACAAATAATAAGCGTGTACGTATTTAAAAACACGGAATTCGCTCTTAAACCAGCGCGGGCGGGTCTGTTAGCTAAAATAAGCAATCAGAGAGCGATCATCGCTTTTCCCGCCAAATACGCGCAATGTGTGCAAAATTACTTTGTACCCATCATTACATCATCATTACTACGACATTATACGTCACGTTCATTCTGCACGCACAATATAATTGTTCCGCGACACATGTAGGTACATTACATGAATGAATGAATGAATGAATGAATGAATCTTATTTATTTTCGCTAACAACTACAACATTTTACAATTATAAAATCAAGAAAACAAATTAATAATATATAATAGTCTAAGATCCCGCTATACAACGACCTTCACCGAGATGTTTATTTAATAAAACGTATTTTATATTCAATTTAATATGTCAATAAATATATTGTATATGGGTTTATAATTAGTAAATTTCAGTCCAGGATATAATTAATTAATAATTTAAAAAAATATTTTTTTTAAGCATTCCACCGGTTTGATTATTAGACAAATTCTATACCAATCGAAAGTATGAAGCCCACAGATTATGCAAACGTTAGGTTGTCTATTCTTTTCCGGTCACAACTCTCGAGTAGCCAGGTATAAACAGGTAAATCGATCGATATCGCATTTTGCACCGGTCTGATTATTGAATTAAAATTAAATGAAATTGAAGATTATTCCATTATGAACACGGTGGTGTAGGGTTGTCTGCGAAAAATCAGTCCCGAATTCCAATAACCTACAAAAGTTTTGTATAGGCTCTACCACCTAAGAATCTTTGTACCTGGGAATCTTGTACCATTGTTCTACGATTGACGTTGTACTGGTAGAAAAACCAATATGTTTTATCTTCAGTCACACCGAATCTTGTAACTTGGACCACACTCACACCGCACACGTGCGTCTGTTTATTATTTGCTGTCATCGAAAATGTACCCACGTCCGCACTGCACACCGCTGTGCTCACACGAGCCGCATTAAGCTTGCATTGCCCCGTCATGTTAATGTTAAACATTTACTTACTTACATTTATATAGATAGATAATTAGTTGTGTTTATTGTAGTTAGGTAGTTATTGGAAAGCATTTTCTATGATTAACTCTCGACGACCCTTCTATTAACTCTCGACCACTCGACTTCGCAAAAGATCGAGCTCTATCTGTTATTTACTCTGTAGAATCCTGGCAATTCCAATTTCATATCTTAGAGTTAGATCGGGAATAATTCGAATGCGTTCGAAATTTAAATTAGAAAAGTAGAAAACGAAATGGTAATTTAAAATCATTGGTAAACGTAAAGTACGTACACTATTGTAAAGTAAGTTATAACTTATGAAACTGATATAAGTTTCTACCGTGTGATAATTATTTTTAAAGCAATCATGGTCCGGTTAAAAAGGTGTGGATTCCGGTTATACTTCTTTGGACGGGACCATCTTATTCCTCAAGGGTAGCAATACATCTGTGAATGACTTGGAACGAGACTGTTACTAACAAGTACTAATTTTATATTTAATAACACCAGCTAACAAGAATAACTATCACTAACGGTCCCCAGTCCTCATACCCACTGACGAACTGACCAACTAATGTTCTAATTAACTCTCTCAGCTAACTGGACTAACCATCCCAGTCCCTAATAGTCTCGTTCAAAGTCAGTCACGGTCATAGGCGGCAGCGGTTGGGTGGAGCTGCAAGCTCGTTCGCTATCTTGTATCCATAAAAATAAACGGAGCTTCCACAGGTACTAATTTCAGTTAGTACAGTTATTTTAAAATAACACATAATTCGGATTCATCTGAGTATTACGCGTGACTCTCCATAATAAATGTCTTGTCTAGACTACAGCATACTACATGTTTAAAATACATATACTATCTCTATTGAAACAGAAACAGGTGACACCAGAAGCCTAAGCATACCTACTCACATCAGGCTTAAGTCATTAAAGTAATTGAGGATCTAGGTATTCTATTCACAAAACCACGTACTTACTTGTTCTAGCTTGATTAAATTTTTATGATAGCTCAGTGTATGTATGTAGTATATGGATTTTTTTTGGGATTCCGCAATGAATTTCGCACCTGTCCAGCTTAGACCAGAATTACCTCTCCGTATCCGAGAGTACCCAACAGTAGGACAGTTGTCAGTGGTGGTGATTCCAATGAGAGGATAGCCTTTTTAACACGCTTTTATTAGGTCGACCTGTATGTAACTAACTATGTAACGGAATCTAAGATAGTTAATTTAACCATCTTCCAAGGATCGTAGCGTAATGAAAATTGGCAGCTGTATGTAGTCCTGATGACAATACAATAAAATGGTACTGTCGAACTGATCTGATGATGGAGCCGGAAGATATTAACTACTATGTAATGGAATCTAAGATAGCTAATTTAACCATCTTACAAGGATCGTATTTACACCTTTACCACAACTCTATCTTCACCAGTGTGTTGCAACAGTTGAAAATTACCACTAGGTTTAACAAGTAAATTAAAGATTCTGCGAGGTAGAACCTAGATATGTATTCATTTATTTCTCTATCTTTCTCGTGTCTATCGTATATGATGACCGAGTTAAGCAACGACGGGCGCGGTCGGATTGTGTATGGGTGACAAGCGAAGACCTTCGGGTAGCTTGAGAACATTCGACACATTGATAATGTGAGTAGTGTTATGAAATTAAAACTTTTACTAAATAGTATGCTATCGAGTTTCTGATCCCGTCAGGCGCAGAGGTACCTAAGCCGACCGAAACATAACCCTCTACACTTGTAGGCTTGCATTTAATAACTTACGGTAATGTGTACACAGTAGGTATCTATTTACTATATGGGTTATATGGTTAGATGTACGCGTATACGCGGCCAGACAAGCTTTCAGTAGTAGGCTTAGTTTTTTGTTTTATCTATATCTATACTTCTATACTAATATTATAAAGCCGCGTATCCACTTTTTTTTTTTTTATGGATACAGGATAGCAAACGAGCTTGCAGCACCACCCATCCGCTGCCACCCATGACAACTGTGACTGACTTTGAACAAGGCCACTAGGCAACATTTGGCGCGCGACATGTTGCACAACAAGTTGCCCAAAAGCGCGAAACTTTTGTTGAACGACGCTGTCTGTCTACGCATCTACTAATATTATCTACCCAGATAAATCCTTTTGGTAGGTCCGCTGCAATGTTTTATACATAAAGGCGATTAAGCCATAGGCGGTACCAATTTCGATGAAAGGACGTGTGTTCAATACACTAGACCAATCAATATCCATCCTCATTCACGTCACGTCATACGAAAACAGCAAACATGCATGCAGCATAATGCGCTGTCGAGTGTACCACGGTTTCCGGCGAGTCCACACTAATTGCTATAATAATAATAATAATACATTTTTAATTCAGACCGTAGTCCATATAGTTAGTAATTACCTACATCTCTTAACTTCATCATCACAACCCTTCCTTTGTCCCACTGTCGGGCACGGGTCTCTTCTCAGAATGGGAGGGGTTAGGCCTTAGTCCACCACTGCGTGCGGATTGGCAGACGTTAAATCTATGTTAATTACTCGTCAAAATTATAAAATTAATTAAAATAAAATAAATTTGAAAGAAAGTAAATTAAATACAATAAATTCATAAAATTACATTAGATAACAATAAATAATAATAAAAATATAAAATTAATTAAATCAGTCAAATCAAGTTACAATATTAATAATACAATAAATTGAATCATAATATAATAAGTTATAGATGAATGGATAGCGATATCTTTCAGTGGAGACAGTAAAGTTTGTGCTTGACTGCATCGAAGTTCTAGTACTGAAGCGTCACTAAAAATAAAATTTAATGGGTACCGTTCTGGCTCAAAAGAATGAATATAATTATGACTCAAAACTTTCGATGGTACAGTCTGCAGGCTAACAATAGCAAGATTTTTAAAATGCCTTACAATTTATAAAACAGTAAACCAGTAGTTTTTATCATTACTTTAGGTGTATGTGTGTATGTATGTATTTTACTATGCGAAAGTATGATTGTGTGCCTAAGTATTTAGTCGGATCATAACAAATACTTAAGATATAAAAAAACATATCGCAGAATATCGCTTCGCTACCAGTGTACCGAAGCCCTACCCCGGATGTGTTTTGTGATTCGCGAGATAGGTTTCGGCCGAAGCTATTTTATTGGAGAGCAGCATCACAATCTCCCGATGTAACTACCGTGTTACTGCAGCGAACCAGAGTTTACAGTCGGTGCAAATATTTAAAATGATAATAAAAACATCCCGACTCAGGCAATGCATTTCATATTTTCAGGAATTGAATGAATCATCAAATTGAAGAACGCTGAAAATTTATAAATTACTAGTGGATGCTTCGCTCGCGTGGAATTAGAGATAACAATAGATTCGTTTACACCTAGTAATATTATATAGCCTATGTCACTCAGTGAAGATGCAGCTTTCTAATGGTGAAAGAATTTTTGAAATCGGTCCAGTAGTTTTTGTGTGTGTAACATTACAAACAAATGTTTCCTCTTTATAATAATAGTTGTAGGGGCTGAGACGACACCCGTACGATGTTTTGGAGGGAATCGGTAAATGATACTCGGCACACGGTAGGTTAAATTTGAAAAGTATTTTATTGGAATTAGATTGATAGTTATTGATAGAAATAATGATAGAAAGGTTGATAATGATAGACTGATACGCGTGACGCGGGAAACGTGTTCGTAAGCGCACTGCTTCTTTGCAAGAGTTTTTATTGATAGATTAAACTATTTATTGATAACTGTTATTATGATAGATTTGATAGATCGCGAGTACGCGGGACCTGTTTGGTCGGGGCAATTATGCGCACTGATTCTCGTTTCACCGCTGTAGCGTAAACTGCTGACACTGCTTATGCTACAGCAATGTACGTGGCCCGTACAATAGTAAAGATATAGAAATAGTTGAACTACAAAAAGTAGGCATTCGATTTGTAGATTTGCTTGTCTTCCTTTAATTATAAAGTTCTCATTGCTCTGAGTATAATTTGTGGGGGGTTACGCACTGACAATTCAAACCAGTTATTAGCTAGGTTTTGTAGCATTGGTTGCCCGAAAGCAATGACAGGACAACCAATCAAAAGCAAGCTAGTTTGAGTTGTTAGTGAGTTACACAATTACCGCACTGGTATGGTAATAAGTATGTGTAAAAGAGTCTCAGAGCAAAAAGTGTTCTTATTATAATTTTTTCTCATCTCAAAAGCTTGAACAAAAGTTCCCACTGTTTATAATTAACGACATGTACAAAAGATTGACGTGTATAAATGATATGTAAACGATACCCTTGTTATACAGTTCAAGGGTATCGCGTATGCAACTAAAAGGCAATGTACAGACAACCGTTCTGTAGCGATATTATTATTATCAATTGCCCAATAACAAACTCCAGTATAGGTCTTTACTTCGAACAAGCCTATGTCGGTATTAATTTATAAATCATGAAGTACAGATCAAAATTAACAAACCAGGATTTGTAAAATACATTTTTGTATAGTTTTAGTTTTGTTACAAACACCTTCAACAATTATAAATATCAATGTTTTAAACTAACAAAAACTTGAGAGGTGTCAATGGACACCCAGATTGAACGAAGTTATTGGATATATAAGTTATTATAAGTTATTGTTATTTTTATTAAAACTTATATACACTCAACAAAAATAATTGTCGCGACACCACACTGTTCAATGCGAAATAGAAAGACGAAACGAAAATAACTTACTTTCTATGAGAGAGACAGACAGAGAAACACGCGCACGCCGCACGGCTTACAACTATAGCAAAAAGTGTCATTACAACTTTTGGTCTTAATTTTCTCCGTCCAGCCCCCTTTCGCAATGCGCGATAAGGAACTTCGTTCTTATACTTACTTATATTATACTACTACTACTATACTTATATTACTTATACTTAACTATTAATTACTGAATAAAATAATATCAGGGCGTTAAAGACTGAATTTCAGCCCGTCTAATACCGGCTGTCTGTGCATAATTCCTAAGCACGTGTGTCGATGTTTTCAACACCATCGGAAGACCGATGTGGCGTTGCATGCGATTATGGGCCCCGTCGGATTTTCCTATACCATTTGGAGTAGAGTAATTTTTCATAAATATTGCCTTCTTTATTTATTTACTAGTGGACGCCCGCAGCTTCGCTCGCATGGAATTAGACGTAACATTAGTTTCGTTTACACCTAGTTATATTTTTAGTCACTCAGTGAAGATGCAGCTTTCTAATGGTGAAAGAATTTTTGAAATCGGTTCAATAGTTTTTGTGTGAAATGTTTCCTCTTTATAATCTGAATATATGTATATATTTCTTGTGTACGTGTGTATGACAGTGAACTCCTCCTAAACAGCTGGATAGATATTGATGAAATTTTTTGTGTGTGCTCAAGGGGATTCGAGAATGGTTTATATTCACAATTTGCTCCACTGGAAAATGTTTTTTTAAACACGATTTTAGTATTTTTATTTTTACCCGTCGTTCATTGACCTGAAGCGTCGCGTCACTTTGACATTTCATATGGCAGAACAACGTTTGCGGGGTCAGTGGTAATTAATGGGAAAGTGAGTTTTTTGGTTTGTTGATTTGTACATTTTCTCCTCTTCAACGGAATGATGGATCGATGATTTTGCTGCTGGGGTTTGAGCCCTTATTCTCTCGATCGGGAGGCAGAATTTCAACAATTGAGCTATGGCTGCTATAACATTAAAATCACTCATCGTTAATAGCTCGTTCATAGCCTATCAAATAAAGCTTACCTGTTAGGATATTGCGGTGTGCCCTTCGGTGCTGGCATGGGGGTGGGTATGCGGCGGCCCCCCCTCATCCCTCCCCCGTTCATGGTGGCTCGCTGCAACAAAACATGGTCTTCTTCAACACACTCTAACAGATGAGCTGTGGGATTTGTTTTCTTGTGCTATTTACTAACTGTTAGTTTGCCTCGAAGCACATCATGAGTGCGTTCGTTATATTGCATTTTTGTTATGCTTGCCGACGTTGCCGACCCATAGTCGTCCCACTGCTGGGCACTAGTCTCCCCCACAGACACTTCTGAGGGAGGTCTAGAGCTTACCTTCCACCACGTTTCTCTTATGCGGATTGGTGTAGAGGTTAGTGGCCAAACCAGTGTCGAATGTTCTAAGGTCTTCGACAAGGCTTGAAGATTGTTTTTACCATTTAAACAACCGGGACCGACGGCTTATCGTTCTAAAGGCTATCACGTAAATCTATCGTCCGTAAACCGACTTTACAGACAACCATTTTTTTAATTTATTTATTTAATAATTTATGTAGGTTAGGACACACTATAGTTAGGAAATAGGAAAAAATTAATAGTAATTAAATAAAAATATTAAATAGAATTTTTTTTAATTGATATTTAAAAATATTTTTTTGTTGAAAAAGAATTATCACAAGTAATCTGATTGTAACTGATTTTCATGTTTTCTTTTCTCTTTTGAACTTTTTTACTTTTTGGTACCTATTGTATAAGTTAAATTAGAGAGCACAACGCTGTGTATATGAGCAAGATGCATGTACATGGGTGACGTGTTCGTCTCTACGATAAAGTCCTGTTTTTGCAAATGTAAAAAAAATCTTAAGGTGAATCCAAAAACCCAATAGTTGTTGCCCGACCTACCTCGGGAATCGAACCCAAGACCTTGTACCATAGCAGTCGCGTTTATAAAAAGACCAACGAGGTCCAAGTTGAACCGATGAGTAAACAAACATGATAAAACATAGGACGAAATATTTAATGAAAATTCTTCCCTTTGCTTACCTTTGAAAGGTATTTGGTTCAAATTATAGCAGATACGATATTAAGTGGTTTCCCCGCGTCCTCATTCGCCCTTTGGTTAAATATTTGCATGCTTCAGAACTTTTCTGATCTGTTCACGAAAAGTTTTATTACATGGCTACCGTATTGAATATATATACTTATACTTACCTATCTTTGCGACTAATATTCTCGAAACCAACATTTTAGTTGGCGAATGAAAGGTTTTGTTTGTATGTACTAGGTACATACTACTTATTACATAGCAAAATATGTAGGACCGCACTCAGCTTATTAATACTAATCTCAATATCTTCGCATATTAATCTGTCTCCTTAGTTCCAAAACGTATCCACTGTGTAACTAATATCGTTATTACGCTTATCACTCAGTAATAAATGTTGAAAGTGAGATGAATACTAACATGATGAAGTTGTGGTATTGTAGTTTCGACTCTATTGTGAATAGTTAAGAGCTATTTCAAAATAAGCCAGTTAAAGCACTAGACGTCTGGGCGTGTATAAACTAACAGATTTGTTTCCATTGACGCTTGTTTTGAAGAGTGAACAAGTACAAGGCACCTGTATTAGTTTCAGCATGTTTTAGTAATAATTTGTGTAATGGAACCAGCCATTATAAAGTAAAAAGTGGTAGTTGTTTGCAAATGGCTCATTTTTATTTAAGTCCTACGAATGGCTTATTTTAACTAGTTGTTCTGTAGTTCTCTAGGTCTAGATCTAGACCAATAGTAACTACCAAGAGAATCGAAGTGTTTCTATGGCAAGGAAAAGTTTTACTCGTCTACCACCACAACCCTTTCTTTGTCCCACTGTTGGGCCACTGTCTCCTCTAAGAATGGGAGGGATTATGCCTTAGTCCACCACGCCGGCGAAGTGCGGGTTGGCAGACTTCACACGCCTTCGAGAACATTATGAAGAACTCTCAGGCATGCAGGTTTCCTCACGATGTGTCCTACACCGTTACAGCAAGTGACATTTAATTTCTTAAATCGCACATAACTTAGAAAAGTCTCGGACCGCGAGTGAGACGAGTTCAATAGCCACTGGACGTCACCGCTTACAGTTTATGTTAATTACATTACATCTAAGTACAGCAGAGACTACTAGTTGCTACGAGTATATCTATTTTACTCTGAATTGAATGTAGTTATCAAATTTTAAATACGACAAACAAAGACACTTGATTTGGAGCATTAAACGTTACGAAATCCTATTTGTAAAAAAATTCACACAGTCGAATATAGAACCTCCTCCTATTTTCGAACACGGTTAAAAGTTAACTAATTTTATGAATCAAATTATCGTGTCGTTAAAGTCGCAAGGAACCCATGGAAACGTGTTCCTTGACAGAGGAGAGGCTTTGATAGCACTTTAGGCGTCAAGGCATCATACGTTACTGCACGCAGCTAGAATTCTACACGCAGCCCTTTGTGGTAGCGTGACAGGACTAGTGCCTCTACTGGTAATAAGAATTATGAATGTTGTTCACGCCTTCATGCTTCTTTTTCTACGGAGATTTGAACTGAAACCCAGGGCTGAGACTATTAGGATTAAAATGACCACTGACCAATCTAGGAGGCCTTTATGTGGCTCAGTTTGTGATGGTCATGTTGATGAATAAAATTCTTATGTACAAGTCATGTAGCGTCCATAGCCAAATGACTCGCGTCGATTCAATGTGATCGAAAGAGTTAAGCAACGACGGGCGCGGTCGGTTTGTGGATGGGTGACCGCTAGTGGCAAAATTTCATGGACGCTACCGTGCTTCGGAGGGCACGTAAAGCCGTCGGTCCAGGTTGTTTTTTAATGGTGGAAACAGTCGTTAAGCCTTCTCGAAGACCTTCGGGTGGCTTGAGAACATTCGACACTGGGTTGGCCACTAACCCCTTCACCAATCCGCATTGGAGCAGCGTGGTGGAGTATTTCTAGACCTCCCGCAGCATAGTCTGTGGGGGGGATCCGTGCCCAGCAGTGGGACGTCTATGGGTCGCAGCGTACAAGTCATCTCACATCAAAACATCTACTAGTAAAACCTGTGCTTAGCAACGAAAGCGATTCCCGTTCCAGTTGACGATTCCGTGACAATGACGAGTTATTAGAACGTGGCTTACCTTGTAAACCAGTTGGGATTGTCCCAGTTGGTATAACTCGCGTATAGATCTACTGGTCACATAATTCTGGGTTAAGAATACAGGTATGCACCACCCATCCCATCCGTCCAGTACTCGCCAGGATCCGCGTTCAAATCCTGACGGCAGCCACCAATGACTCAGTCTGATATTGCATTAAGTAGTAACAACAACATTTTTTCCGTTTATTTCTAATTCCAAAATCATTTAGCCTTGTCGAAGATCTTCGGGTGGCTTAAAGTCATTCGACACTGGGTTGACTACTAAATCCTCGAGCAATGCTGTGCTTCCTCAGTTGTAGCTGTGATCCGTGCAAATGTGTGTTTTCACACAAAAACTACTGGACCGATTTTAAAAATTCTTTCACCATTAGAAAGCTGCATCTTCACTGAGTGACATAGGCTATATAATATTACTAGGTGTAAACGAAACTATTATTATCTAAGCGTGCGAAGCTGCGAGCGTCCACTATATTAGATATAATAGCTATTAGAAAAATTAATTTATCAAATCCACTTTTTAACGAACTACCCTGCAAACCAAACAGGAGCGTCAAGCTGTCTGCCAACCAGAGCTTGCCATTACAAAATTGAAAAACCAGCGCCCACTTCAGCCAGTCTCATCTGTGCAGGCAATCTGAATAGTACTTTAATTGGTTGTCTCATTAAGCTTTCACCGTCACCTCATCTATTAATGAATAACGTCGCGTTAATAACAGCGAGCAATGTCTTTGAAACACTGCCTGCCGTCACGATGGGCGAGTTCTTTCAAAATGGGATAAAAGAGTGCGTATCAACCGAGTAAGTACGTACAAAGTATAAACACGTACAGCTGACGCAGTGAGTCTAATCTAAATGCAAGACAGTTTTTTTTTTATAAAGAACTGTAATTTATTAAGTAGGTAAAGGTAAATGAATAAATAAATAAATAAATATCATGGACATTTTCATACTGACCGTCTGACCCCAAATTAAGCGCGAGCCTTTACTATGGGTGTCAGAGACTGATATACATACATAGATATTTTTAAATACATACTTAAATAGATAATATTGACATCCAAACACGAAACAAACACAAGTGTTCGTCACACGAATGTTTGTCCTTTAGTGGGATTTGAACCCACAACCACTGGCGCAACAGGTAGGGTCACTACCGATTGCGCTAACGGGCCCGTCAACATTAACAAAGGTACATTGTAGTTTAATAAACATCTGAAGGTGATGGTTTTTATATGGATGTAGGATAGCGAACGAGCATACAGCACCACCCATCCACTGCCACCATCTCTTCCACTTTATAATATTTGTATAGATAAAATGTTTTCTTACTATTGTTCCTATTTATTTAATTCCTTACTTTTTTTGCGAATCCTAATTGCCCAATTGGTATTCGGGTCTGTTACTTCCATGAATTAGCGAGAAATTTAATCATTAAACCAGATTATAAATATAATATCACCAACTTATATAACTTATATTATTATATCACCAACACAATATAAATTCAGCAATTTAAATAGCAACTGTTATTGATAAAAAAATACTCCGCATTTTGGCTCTGACTGTACCAGGCTATCAGCTTCACACCGTGTCATTTCGAAACGAACTTATAACGTGGCGTCATTCGTGTAAACATCTGAATACCGCATAGGGATGTATCTATTCGTTATTTTCATGTTTACACCTATCTTTTTGCTGATGACTGAATGGGCTTCGCGCCTGCCTTTTAGGATCACGGAGTCATTCAGGTTTGAAGCTAGAAAGAATTCGCGTATTCGTCAATATTTTTTCGCAGCTCGCGTATGCTTTTCATGCTATTGAAATAGCTTGTCTTTTGGTAATAAGCTCGTCAGTCATTCGAGAAGGATTCATTCTGCATGACAGGCTAAGTTTTGTTTATGTTTTGTTCAGAGGAAAATACGTCAAATCCCAGGAAACCTCTGATTCAAGTTAGTTTTCAGGATTCCGTACCTAAAGGGTAAAACGGGACCGTAACTTTATCTATGCAAAGACAAAAAAGTCTGTTCAAATAAATGTTGCAGTTGCGCTTAGTGGCCAACCCAGTGTCGAATGTTCTCAAGCCACCCGAAGGTCTTCGACAAGGCTTAACGACTGTTTCCACCATTGAAAACAACCGGGACCGACGGCTTTACATGCACCAAAGCACGGTAGCGTCAATGAAATTTCGCCATCAGAGGTCACCCATCCACAAACCGACCGCGCCCGTCGTTGCTTAACTCTTTCGATCACATTGAATCGACGCAAGCCACGGCTATGGACGCTACTGGAAGGTTCAAGTGACCTTCTGTAATTAATAAAGATATCCTTAGTGTGCTGTGAATGGTTTCCTCTTCACTAAAGTTTAAATTGATAAAGTTTCCAAGTTAAATACTCTTTGAAATTATTCGTTGCACGGTGGAGCTCTGTTTGTGTGGGGCTAGTTACAATGTCATTACTGAATTTATTTAAGTTAGTATTAGCACTGCGAGATGCGAGGTGAATAGAAATTGTACTTAATATTTTGTATATTTGTGGTAGTTAATTAAAATTTGATTTTGTGATTATAAAGTTACTCAATTAAGTAGAAATAATAATTAAGTTTGAGCTTTCATGCAATTAATGCTTAGCAGTCCGGATAAATTATTCCAACTTGATTTAGTAAGACCTATACCGGGGGTGGTTAACCGCAACACTTTCATTGTCCCACTACTGTGCACGTGTTTCCTCTCGGGACGGGAAGGGTTAGGCCTTAGTCCACTAAGCTGGCCAAGTGCGGATTAGCAGACTTTAAGGTATATAATTACAATAATAATATTTAGTAAATACTATTAATTAAAATGTCTGCCTCTCTCAAAATGCGTTAGTTAACATCATGGATAATAGGATACTTTATATCCCGATACTGTGTTCCCTTGAGATAAAAAATCAATTTTAATTTTTTTTTTTACTATTTATTATAAATTTAACGCGGGCGAAGCCGCGGGCAGCAGCAAGTTGTTTTATATTTAGTATGTTAAGATAGAAACGTGAGTATAGGAATGAACAGGAGAATTCTATATGAACTCTATAGTGTTTTCCTTCAGTACAAGTCTGTCGCCGGCAAATAAGCCAGGCTTCTTAAATACTCAGAGCCTGCGTCGACGTCTGGCCGATAACATCTGCACTCGTGAGGAAAGGGTCTGCCAGCGACAGGTGACCCCCGAGACTGGTTGGTAGGCACTTTAATTTTCAATTTCCAGACTTTTGCAGCAAGTTTTTTTCCGGCAAAATAGGATTTTACAATAATTTTGGTACGAGTCTGCAAATGCTACTACCACCAAATGTTTCTTTTTCTGACAAATTAACACATGACCCGAGAGAATTTTTGGTAGTTTAATTTTACACTTTAATTTTCAGTTTCCAGACTGTCCTGGAAGGTTTTTCTCTGGCAAACAGGATTTTACAATAACTAATGATGAATAACAGCTGAGACTTACAGTTGAATTGAATTCTGTAATTCAATCACTGTAATTCCTCGACTTTTCTCTCTGATCTCTTCTTTTTTTCTCTCTGAAGTGGACAGACGACCCCTGAATCTAAAACGTGACTTAAACATTAATATCCTAATCACTTTTACGCTCAAAACCGGGCAGAAGTGTGTATTCTTTTGTAGCTTTTTGACGACTATACCTACTCTTATATTCTGTGAAAAAATTATGAGAATCCCTTGAGAGGTGAAAAAGATCACGACATTCTGGAGCCCATTAGGTAATTGGTTTTTCTTAACGAATTTTAACAAGGATATTGACCCCAAAATATTTAAACAGGTAGGTACCTATTCATGTTGGTGTTGTGTGTGTTGTGGTTATTTTAAAACTAGTGGACGCCCGCATCTTCGCTCGCGTGGAATTAGACATAACAATAGTTTCGTTTACATCTCGTAATATTATATAGCCTATGTCTCTCAGTGAAGATGCAGCTTTCTAATGGTGAAAGAATTTTTGTAATCGGTCCATTAGTTTTTATGTGAAAACATTACAAACAAATCTTACCTCTTTATAATATTAGTTTATTACATACTAGGCAATTTGCATCACACTAAAAGACTCAAAGTAATTTTAAAGGGTTTTAAGTTCTTCTCTTATCTTTAAAATCTCCTACCTTTTTTAAAAAAAAAGAAACCTACCTTACTTTACGACGAGAGCGAAATACATATTTACGTATACTTTCATCCCACTTTTATTTCAGCACTAAAACATATCATCACGCTTGTAAGTAGGCAGAGTGGTTAGTCCCACTTTGGGGTTTATTACCTACAACCACTTGCCCACATGCTCGTTACCTTATGGGTTATAAGGGGTTGAAAGCAAGACTGGCTGCTGCTACTGGAATTTCAAGTAGGTAAAATAATCCCTATCCCGTTTGTGATCCTATACTTGTTACCTCGTGGTAATAAGTCAGCCAGTGTGCCTACCTATAGGGATCAAAAATGTTGTAAGAAAAGGCCGTAACTTCAAAATCTCTAGCTTCAACGGCAGCGCGTGCTGTCGCATACCGAGTACTGTTTTGCGTCCGCTTGATTGGACATTACCCTTTAACGAGCCGTCCGGAGTGGAATCAGTTTAGTGTGGCGTGAGCCGTATAATAACATTAGGGAATAAGATTTAAAAACGCTACAAAGTGCTCGTGAATGTTAAATAAAAAAAAAAAAAGTATTTTTAGTGTCACAACTAATCCACCCAACCAAATAATATGGAGAATAAAATTTACGAGAAGTTAACTGACTCGGGAGATTCATTTCGGAGAGATTTCTCAGTGTATACTAACTAATATTATAAAGATGAAACATTCCAATTAAATAGTAGCCTATGTCCTATATCAGGCTCTAGACTATCTGTGAACCAAATTTTATTTAAATCGGTTCAGTAGTTTTGACGTGAAAGCGAGACAGACAGATAGACAGAGTTACTTTCGCATTTATATAGCATAGATTTAATAACTGGAGGCGTACCAACGTTTCATTTCATCTCAGAATAATCTGTGAAACAAAACAATGTTCATCCTTACACGGCAGTGGTTCAATAAAGGAAGAATGCCCAAGGAATTCGCTCCGTTTGTGCCGATCGCTTCGCTTCCCGTTTTGAATATTTAAGGGATTCACTCCTAATAACTTCAAATACCCACTTTCATTTTCAACTGAAGCATAACTCTAAGGTTTTTGTGGGATTTTCCTAGATTTTAATTATTAATAATGTCTGAGAAATCTGTAAATAATACTTAGGAATGTCCGTGAATAATAACTGAACTACCTACAAATATTTTTGAGAAATTACCCTCAAGTTCCTTTGTAACTAGTGTATTTTTATATTTTGTAACTATTGTACGTAATGCCCCAATATGGAAACAACAATGATGTTATGTGAATTCTGTAATTCTTTTTGAGAAATAAATATTCTTAAACCTCATGTGAAGTCTGCCAAAGTGCACTTACTTGGTCAGCGTAAGCAAAAATGACTTCAGATCTCATTCTGAGATAACACGTGTGCTTCGCAATGAAATAATATTATGATATTGACGGTGGTGGATCTAAACGAAACAGTCAATCGGTTTGAACTGTGCACATCCCAAACGAGATAGAATCCTCATTTCTAGTCAATGAAATTCAATCAAATTCCCTTCAATCAATCGTCTCTTTCGCGCGCGGGTGTACTGAAAGAGAGGCGTTATTTCTTCGCAGTAATGATGAAGCTTTGAAAATTGGAATACTTTCTGAGGATATTGAAGTCTCGTCTGTAGCTAGTTTTCCTTTGTCTCTATAGAAATTTGCTTCTAAGAATAAAACGTCCCGATTTTCTCTTTTGTTTAAGGATTGAGCACCTTTTTTTAAATCCTGCACATTATTACTGCCCTGTCCAACTTCTCACTGATCCTACTAATACATTAATACATACAATACATTTGTTATTACAAATCCTGAGCTCAATTTGAGACCGTAGGATAGAACAACGTATCGTACAATTGTACGTAATAACGCAAGACCATCTAAACGGTTTATTTTTAATTTTAGTTTCAGGCTGGGAACGTTTAAAAGTATTCTTTTAGGTACCATTTTTAGTTGATTCAAAATAATAGGCTCATAAGTACGGCAACAATCCGCATTGGAGTAGCGTGGTGGAGTATGCTCTAGACCTCCCGCAGCAGTGTCTGTGGGGGAGACCCGTGCCCAGCAGTGGGACGTCTATGGGTCGCAGCAAAGTAAGGCAACGCATGTTTGAATGACGTTAACTACGAGCTTATAATCAAGAGTTTTTACAGTGGTGACAGTCGAGTGGCTATCGAACTCGCCTCGCTTTCGAGCGTTCCGGGTTCAAATCCAAGCGGCACGCACCAATGACTTTCTGAGTAATATGCGATATAAGAAATTAAGTGTTACCTGCTGTAACGGGGTAGGAACCATCGTGAGGAAACCTGCATGCCTGAGAGTTCTGCATAATGTTCTCGACATGTGAAGTCTGCCAATTCGCATTTGGCCAGCGTGGTGGACCAAGGCCTAACACCTCCCATTCCGTGGAGACCCGTGCCCAAAAGTGGGACAAAGAAATGGTTGTGGTATACTACTAGGTTTAGTCTACTAGTTTTAGCTAGGCACTTAAGCACTCTCTTGAAACAAATTCTACTAAGTAATTCTGATAATATTTTGTGAGAATAGATGAATGGAGATTTATATTGTTACTTAATCTTACGCGGTCGTATTAATAAACATAGACTAGAGCAAGAGTAACTTTAAACCTTGTCGTAAATAAGATTTAATGAAATTCATTATTAATAAACATGGAGTAACGAAGAAGTAAGCTACTCCAAGTCTATTCTCAGAATCAAAGATAGTCCATGTCGCTACATAGTTTAGCGATGGTTTAGCGAGCGATTAGGCGTGCATTGACAACATTGACGTTGACTTGACGCGTTCTAAACGTCATTGATATTTATTTAGAAACTTTGATACATCCGTAGGTTCTGGTTCTGTTCGTTTTTAGTTGTTAAAGATGGATAGAGATTATTTTATTGATGATTTGATGGTGATAGACGAGATACGTGAGATGGAAAACCAAGTTCCACATTTACTGCGAGACGTGTGAGTTGTATAAAACTCGTCAAAATCTATTGGAACTTCATGGTGCATGAAACTGAGCTTAAATCTAAATACCGATTTTCAAGATAATACTGAGAGGGAAGAGATGGACAACCGGGTACATAAAAACAAGGAACTCAGTTGAAAGATGTTTTGTAGTGTGGAAGTCCTGATTTAAATGTTTACTTCGAGACTTCACAACAAAATTAGAAAATACCAAATTGTACATTGTTGCATTAACAGCACTGCACAATATAGCCATGTACAAGTATGATATGCTTGAGGGTGTAGAGGAGGAGAGCATTGTTCCTGTGATGCAGGCCATAAATAACTGTGTCAGAGGTAATGCAGCACGGGCAGCATTTATCGAAGAGAATTATTAAAATAAATAGACTAGAATGTGAAGGAATAAATATGCATATTTTATTGAATAATTTGTTATTGGTTTTATTTCTTCTACCTTTAATGAAAAATTGAAACCACATGCATGTGACATTAGACCTATTATTTACTTTTTGCAAGGAATTTCGTGATTAATAATCAATTTAACAAAAACTGTTTCGGTGAATACTTATTAGGTACTTATTCTAAATTTCTTTTTTTCATAAAATTTCTCTTCTCTTTCCAAAATTGCTGCTTTTAGATTTTCTCTAAGAATTTCCATTTTTATTAATCACTTTTTCGCCATTTCTCTTAGATTTTCCATTTTTAGTGCACGCTTCTCTTCCGCAATTTCCAAAATTCTCATATTATGTTGTTCATCTTTCAACATTTACCTAATTAAAGTAAATCAATTTTAAATTTTACAAGTAACAAACTGCGAGGAGCGAGGTTACGGTTAGAGTATGTAAAATGTACTCTGTGGTTAAAAGCGCTTTAAATTGACTGAGCTGCACGTCCAGTTTGATGTTGTCAATCCCAAAATATGAGCTATCACTGTCATTTTAATGCATGAAGTCGTTCACTGACTCACTCTTTTTACTTTTAAATTTTAAAGGTTGCCATATTTTACTCGTTAAACCCGGACTAAGAAATGTATTGTTAGTCCGAAGCTATTCCATGTTTATTAATAGCATTGCAATTACGAAGTTATTACTAGGTTAATCAAGAATTAACTAGTCCAAGTGTAACTTCGGATTACGCTTGGAGTAAGCGATTTTTATTAATAAGGGTGACGGAGTTTATAATACAAGTGAAGTGAATAAGTTTGTCGTGAGTTGTTTTTTCACCACCATAATGTCACTTGAATATCGCTATAGAATAATACTAAATCACGGTGTGCGATTCTTAAAACACCAGTAACAGGATCATATTTGCAACCATTACCACCACCAACCGTTCATATTGTAAACACAAAGCAGTATTTATTTATATTATTAGCTAATGATCGCGCGAACACATACGCTTGCGCTTAATAAAGCGTGCTATTCACTGCATGATTTTAACCGGTCGTACTAATAAGAGGCGACAACACACGAACGAGACTTACGGAGGCTTCTAGTTTTTTATTTTTATTTATTGTAATTTATATTACATACTTAGATAGCTAATATGTATACCCTTAAATGGGTGTAGCGAGGTCCAATTACAACATCTGATAAAGTAAATTTAAATTTCATACTACAATTTACATCATCATACATCTAAATTACTTACATTCTAAATTATTTATACGATTTGGTAATTTCTAATAATTAAAATTAACATCGTTCAACAAATAAATTGGTAAAACTCTTTTATAGCTTTATATTCTGATTCCATCCTTGGCACTGGCAGAACAATGATATATACATATATAGCCTTTACTTTATTACGATTATTTAATTTGTTTTTTACAATATTAAGCAAAATATTAAAATAAAAATTAAATCTAAAACTAAAACAAATGTAAAAAATTTGGTCCAAATGGCTGGCAGCATTTCCTCGCTGTATCGCTAACCAGCCCTTTGGTCATTGATAATTTCATTCAATTTAACTTTTTTTTTTAACACGCTTTTATTAGTTTCACCTGTATGTATGTTTGTATGTTTGTATGTATGTAACCGACTCCTTGGAGCTCGATTTTGTCCTACTTTGAACGATCAGATTTAATTTTATAATTTTTTACATATTATATCTACAAATGGTAGTCGGGCAGTGAATGGACGGATTTACGTGCACAGGAAACTCTTCACAGTTGCACTTCAGAGGAACGGGGTAAGAAGGCCATAAAAGTTTCAGCGCACATCCGCAACATTACTGCTGAGCTGTTTGTCGCCGACGCGCGCAAATAAATATTTGTATTACATTTTCCAAGTATAGAACCCGATAGGCCACGTCGTTCGAAGGACTGACAACCGGTGGGGGAGAAGAGTCCTCGAATGGAGACCACGACTCGGAAAAAGGAGCACAGGTCGCCCTTCGACTAGGTGGACAGACGACCTGAAGAAGACGGCGGGAAACCGCTGGTTTCAGAAGGCACAGGACCGGTCGAAGTGGTGTCGTTTGGGAGAGGCCTATGTCCAGCAGTGGACCTCAAAAGGCTGATGGATGGATGGAGAACCCGATAGATGGTAGAAGGTAAGCTGCTTTGGAAGAAGGTAGTCTGCGATAATTGATGTGGTTATAAATTGTATTAATAGTTTTTTAAACATGGACAGACAAGCAGACATACAGGCTACCTGATGGATGGACGGAAATGGATTGGAATTGCTATTCTATTGAAATAAAAAATTCTAATGACTGACAGTCCATTATAAACAGCGCTTGTCGCGTTTAGCGTAAAGCGATTCTTTATCACTGGAAGCGCTCAACAAATTGCTGAAGTACTTCGAATATTTATTTAATGAGAAGTTTTAGAAGCAGTTTTTGTAGGATATTTCACTTTCCCGAATCATTATTCCGTTTATCAGCTAAACAGTTGTCCACCAATCTGAGCAAGTTAAGTATTTGTTTACTTCAAGGTCCAGTCTCTCCTTTTAGAATAATTAACCGACTTACGAGTAAATAGGTTGGTATAATTAAACTACTTAAATAAATTGGTATCTGATTATTATTTTTGTGTTTGTCTATTTCAGACGTATAGGAAAATAACCAAATATGGAGTAGTACCACAAATACAGAATCTAACCCGTATTTAGGTAGGACATACAACAAAATTCTTACATTACAAATTTGGTTACTTTCCTGTACGTGTTTGTGAACGATTTTTTTTTCTAGATAGTTAAAACTTCTAAGTACAGTTAGTGTCACATAAATTTAATTGGAAATCCACATCAACATGTATCTAGTAAAATTCTAAACAATAGAAGCAGCAGTATCAATATCGTGTGTGTTTAACGCCCTGTATGTCGCATGTCGGTGCGTAGTGTTTGTGTGTTTGAATTTGCGTGCGTTTGTGTGTTTGAATTTGCGTGTGTAAATATTCAGGAAATTTGCTGGGCGAACGTATGGAAAAACGTATGAACCTGTATTATTGAACCTTATTCCAGAAGAATCTGTGCACTGTTTGCACTGCAGTTTGTCGCCATCGATGGTTTCAAACCGTATCCTTATTTCTACTTTGGTAGGACTAGCTCCCATTCCTGCCGGAAAATAGCTGAGATATTCAAGCAGAACTCACGTCCGCAGAGTAATTACTCAGCGGGGCAGAGGCTGCGGCAACCGCTCGTATTTCTCTGCAAGTTACACTACTATTTCGTCAAACCAATATTTAACAATAATATAACACAAGTGAATGCTTGCTCCTGTCAAATCAACTGCGCAAGCAAGCACGAAGAATAAGAATTGTGTGAAACCCTTTTTTCATAAGTAGGTAGGGACCTACATACTTAACAGCACAATTTTTTTTTAAATAACTATTTAAAAAGTATTTTCACGACCATTATTTTCAGTGCAATCAGTTTTTAACACGCTTATTAGCTTGTGTATGTAGGTATTTTTTTATTTATTTATATAATCTTTATTGAACCACAATAAAAACAATAAATTTGGACAAACGGCGAGCTTAATGCATTATGCACTCTCTACCGGTATCTACGAGTATGTATGTATGTATGTATGTACCTATGTATGAATCTTTGAACGTGATTTAGGCCCCCTTCAATACGTCGGATTAATTTGAATCTTTGCACACTTATAAAGGTACCGATGCGATGACTATGCAATAATTTAAAAAATAAATATACAACATCTAAATTTTAGTTCAGTTATCTACAAAAGCTTGTTTTTTAGTTTTTTTAAACATTTTTGTTTTATATCACTTAAGTACATAATTAAAACATTTTTAAAAGCTTTTATTTAACTTCACTCGTATGTATTCATGTATGTATGTCCTGGAATCTTGCAATCAATATTTCACCCACTTCCACTGAAGCTATCGAGCTGAAATTTGGCACACATATTTGGTTCCGATGACAATGCATGAAAATAAAAAAAAAGTTTTAAAAAGCTTTTTTAAAAAAACAATTTTTTTAACTTATTAAATACAGTGTTCCTTACACTCATTTATACGGTTCCTGTTCAGGTTGTGCAAACAAGTGAGTTTGCAGTGCAAACACAATAATACATTTTAATTTGCACCGCTGTCCGTGCGTCCGTGCTGGCTTGCGAAATCCCCTTTATTTGCCCGCCTTGTCAATAAGCGAACCATTTTACATCGATGTTTACATAAATTTCGTACAAAGAGGGATTTTATCCGAATTGTAAATATCCATATTGCGTCAGCATATCCAGTTCTTGGCACGTTTGTAGCGTATAACTTCACCCTTTGAACACTGTACATGACATCGCCCAATTTGCTGTTTCGTATTGGTATCTATGTTAAATTACAATGTCAATGAATATGCCAATTGCGAATTAATTTAATTAATATTGATAACGATACGCGAGGATATATTAATTTCATTAATATCTATTAATTCTTTACGTGACGATTTAACTCAACTCTACCAAGTCGCATTCGAAAGATGTTCGTTAAGTATAATACCGGCCAAGTGCGAGTCGGACTCATGAGCGTAGGGTCCGTACCATTTTATTTAAAAACGTCAAAAAATCATGTCTGTTGTATGTGAGACCCCCTTAAATTTTTATTTTTTCTGTTTTTTATTATTTGTTTTTATAGCGGCAACAGAAATTTTAACTGACTTACTATCACGGTTAATGAGATACAGCCTGGTGACAGACAGAGGGACGGACGGAGGGACAGACAGACAGCGAAGTCTTAGTAATAGCGTCCCGTTTTTCACTTCCTATACGGAACCCCAAAAATACAGTGTCACAACTTGTAACAATAAAGTTGTTTTTGGTCCTAGTAGGTATGTAAGTATATTTGTGTTCATCCATTCGTTTAAGTCTTAATGCAACGAAAAATAAATTATCTTCATCGGATCACTTCAGCCGTTTTACTAAGAAAATCAATTGGACTTCAACGAAATTCGAAAAAAGGAGACTGCTAGCAAAAAAGGGCCAATCCTTTAGATTTGCGGAATTTTGATTCGAGAGCTTAGCGAAGATTGGAAGTTTGGAGTTGATTTGCCATCGAATTATCCTAGTCGAGTTACTTTTCGGTATTTGGTTGAAAGCCAATGGGTCAAATGGATTGGATGGAACTGATTGCTATCTAGCAATTGAGTTTTACAACGTTTAATACTGTCATACCACTTGTATACGAAAATTGACGATACATCTACGAATTTCATTTTGTATATTTTTTTTAATTAACTTTCGTCTATCTAATGAGTGGTGCTTCCTATCAATTTATTATTATTAGTCTTACTTAAGGGAACTCTTAATTATATTTGATTTTATGATAAAATCAAATATAATTTGATTGCTCTTGATCGCATATTATCAGATGTAATATCTACTCACTAGAACAGCCCTAGATTTAATAATTTCTTTAAGTAGTCAATTCTTATTCCAAAACCAAAGTAATTGGAGTTCGGCCTAATAATCCAATTTCTTTGGCCAGAACTGTCAAAAGAGCAATACTTTAGCATCGCTTACAGACTGAAGTGGTACGATAGTGTAGTCATAGTATAATGTAGAGCGGAGCGACTCCTTATTCTATGGTGTAGTCGTTCGATCACGAGAAATTATTTTTTGTTATGTACGTATGTTAAGTAGGCTTTTTTATTTTTATAATATTATGATGTTAAGTAGTGTATACAGATAGTGTACGTCGTAACTAACGTATAAGCGCCGATGCTAACTAACATTATTGCTCAGTTCCTTGTCTCTAGCAGTGTGACTATGAGCGCTTCAATCCATTTATTCTGAAACGAAAAGACCATTGAAAGACGAATAAAAGTCTGTTGCCGATATCTGTAACGTATCCGAATCCATATCCGTGTGGCTAGACATACATTTATTTATCTAAACTGTTTATAAGACGGCGTTATGTCGGCACTGTGGTTCAACGACTTTTGTTATTTTTACAATGTTATTTTAACACCTTGATAAAGTCGGAGATAAACAGCGGAGGATAAACAAGGGCTGTACTGTTTACGCCAGGTTATGCGCCCGCGCATCGGCGGCATTGATCTACTGTTAGGGCTGCCACCTTAGCATATAAATAGGCTAAGGCAAAACAGTTCAGAACTTTATAATTTATTTTCTGCTGTTCCGTTTAGGTGTTAGGCAATAGGAAACCAAATAGGTTTTATATGAAACCTATTTTGTTCCATATAGAGTTTATCCGGGGCAGTACTACCGCCCGTTACAGTACCAAGTACAATTTCTAGCGTGTAATAATTGTTATAAAGCATCTTTCGAGCAGCTAATTTATCAGTTACTCTCGTGAACAATAGACAAACGAGAACCTAAATGTGATACACCAACCCTGTTTATCAAACACGCATCGCAAAGGCATCGCTACCATTGATCTACAGTTGAACGGTTGAACGAACGCATGTTTAGAGCTGAGACAAGGATGTACCTACCTACTTACCTACCTATTGCAGTCATTCTAAGATGCGATATCTTAATATAAGCATAGGAAGTACCAATCAATGCTATTGATAATTTTATCCGTGTATTGATCACCATAGTCAAGCTCTAGTGAGCGACTGATCATGTTGGTTGATTGGACTGCGGTGGTTAGACCGGGCGGTCAAATTTATGGGAAGGTCGTGGGTTCAAATTCCACCTGCGGAGAATTTTTTCTAGGTTTTATTTGAGTTAGATATGTTGCGCATTTAATGTAGATTAAATTACCCGTTTCAGTATACAATTAAAATTAATATTTAAGATGATATAACTGATTTAATCAATTGATCTCAGTAACAAGGGAAGGAAAGGGGAGAGGAGATGGCCTATGCGACCGTGGTCTGCCTCTTGACCTATGTCCTGATCGGCGACACCAGATTTTTATGAAAAATGTGTTAAATACATCTCTCCCCTTTTCTCCTTTCATGTCACACACTTTACAACCGTGCGAAGTATAATTATAGAAGTATATAATTTATTCTCCGTTGAAAATAAAATTATATCCAAAAACACGCAAAAAATTAAAGATCCAGCCACAGAACAAGGAAATTCTCATTTCACAGTTAAATCACACGGTTCAAAAAAGCTGAATAACATTTTAAATCGCTAAGTTCACTTGTAAGTTCAATTACGGCAAAAGTGGGTTAAAAGTTTAACTACCCTTTGTTTCAACGTGTTCCTTTAGGTACCAACTTGTTTTAAAGGAATTCCTTTTATTTCATTCATAGAAGTACAATGGAATTTAATTTATACGTAACACTGTTATAAGAATTTAAAAGTAAAAATTGTAGGTGATTCAATTTCACTCACAGGTTTCATAATTTATTACATATTATCACAGCCTGGCAGTTGCTTTGTAGTATACACAACTTATAGCGGTAATATCCTAGTGACTGTCGAACTCGCCTCTTACTCGAGGGGGCCTGGGTTCAAATTCAAGCGACACACACCTATGATTATACTAAATTTTGAGCGTGCCAATAAATTTAATGTAACCTGTTGTAGCGGTGAATGTAATCATCGCATGTAAAGTCTGCCAATCCGCACTTCGCCAGCGTGCTGGACTACGGCAAGCAATGGGACAAAGAGATAGCTGTTGTTGATACACAAATTTTACGTTAAATATTTCGCTATAAATATTTGGGGCTATTATTTTTTCATTTTTCTTCTTTAAAACTATAACACTGCCATGCTTCCGTCACTCACTATTCTTTGCCTTTTCCATCTGCCACTATCCTTACTGTCATCCATCCATAACCATGCAATTGGCATGGCTCGACTGCGGCTATTGAAAAATCTTGACAATAGAAAATGGAACGCGTGCATTGATGCAGGTAGATCGCGAAACCAGGCAGATGGTGATACGTCTAATTTTTATGTGGGTAAACCAGGCAGATCTGATTTTTGTGGGCAAATAAAGCAACAAATGCATGCAGCTTAGGTTAGACGTAAAATCAGTTCGCGCTGCAGTTCTTTCTATCACACGAAAAAGGCAGAGCTGAGCGTGACAGCAATATTTTTGGTAAATTTTTCTCTCTCTCTCCTATAAATCTCTTTGGCCTGATATATATAATATATTCTCTTAGTATAAATTGAAAAAATAAACGCGGGTATAGTATGTACGGGGAACTCCTCGTATATTATGCCGAAACTTTTCTTAATCTACATTACTTTTCTTAATCTACATTAACAACGTACACGACATTGGACTTAAAGGAGATGTTACATTATACGCTGATGATACTAGTCTGTTTTATGCTGGTAACTCAATCAATTCTATCATAAGGGAAGCTCAGTCGGATCTAGACCTTATAAATAGCTGGCTACTGTCTAATTTGCTTACCATTAATATATCAAAAACAAAATTTATCATATTTACAGCTAAAAACAAAAAAATAGGAAATTTTAACCCTCTTACAATCAATAATGAAACGCTACAGCAAGTTGACAATGAAAAATATCTGGGATTGATTTTAGACAAACAACTTACGTGGAAACCTCACATACAAATTATTCGATCTAAGCTAACATCATTGGCAGGTGCACTACGTAGCATAGTACGATGCCTCCCAAGACGTGTCCGATACATGGTGTATAACTCACTAGTAAAATCACATATTGATTATTTAATCGAAGTTTGGGGTACCGCAGCTATAACTAATTTAAAATCATTGCAAAGATCTCAAAACAAAATTATCAAAACATTGTTTCAGTATGATTTCTTGACGCCAACAAATAAAATATACAAAGAAACAAAGATAATGGACCTAGCACAAACATACACATATACCACATGTCTTCTTGTCAGGAAAATTTTAACAAAGGATATACACACAAATATTACATTTACAAAAAAGATGACAGTAACAAAACGCATAACGCGACAAGCAAATAACATTTGTTTGATCTCACCTAGGACAAACTACGGTAAGAAAAACATCTTGTATGAAGGCGCACAACTATATAACAAGCTCCCAACAGATATTAGACAAGTAAAATCGTTTAACACATTTAAAAAACTACTAAAAGAACATATTTACAAAAATGTATCTATAATCTAATGAAACAAAATAAAATATAAATTAAAGTATTAATAGTTAGTTTAGTTAGTTAATAAAATCATTATAAATATAAACTCGTCGAATTAGCACAACAACTCACCCACGAGCATGCACTCCACACACACCACACATACACACACACACACACACACACACACACACACACACACACACACACACACACACACCACACACACACACACACACACACACACACACATACACACACACACACACACATACACACGCACACAGGTACATAGGTACATCCATAAACTCACAATTACACACATCATTAAAAACACACTCACAAAATGGCATACTACTTAGCACTTATAAAATTAACATTGATAATAATAATATATGTCAATCAAACCTTAATTATACATTCAATCAGACTAAGATTTTATCCAAATAAAGTGCCTTTGTTCAAAAAAAAAAAAAAATTTACTGCGTATTAACAAAAATGCTAATAATATTATATTAAATTAATATATATTATATACGCTAATTTTATACACATAGGCAAATACACATCACTTAAATACATACTAAATAAATGTATACAAAAGCGTAACTATAAACTTACCTATATTAAGGCGCCTAGTGGTGCAAAATGACCTTGAGAATCGGTGCACACATTCTCACAAACGACAACAGCGCCTCTAACGGAAAACCTCAGAACTACCTTACAGAGCATACAATGACATGTCATGAGGTACTGTATTAATCGCCTGTATAACCCGCGCAGATAGAGAATAGATCTGAAAATGGCACTTAAAATACAAGCACAACACACAACACAAGCAAGGGTACTTAAAACACTGGATTGTAAAATTTGCCTTTATTAATTGTGACATTTCAGAATCAGATTATAAAAATAAAGAACAATAGGATGGGAATGGTATCAAAGGTTTTATAAACCGCTTGGTCCAGCAGTGTCCTGGTCATCTGTACCCATTACTGGTTCAATTCCCTCCATGAATTGGTTAAAATCTTCCATGGACTGGTCAATTGTAAAATTTTCCTTTATTAATTGTGACATTTCAGAATCAGATTATAAAAATAAAGAACAATAGGATGGGAATGGTATCAAAGGTTTTATAAACCGCTTGGTCCAGCAGTGTCCTGGTCATCTGTACCCATTACTGGTTCAATTCCCTCCATGAATTGGTTAAAATCTTCCATGGACTGGTCACTTTCACAGTCCTGGTCTTCAGAGTCGTCACTTTCATCTTCGGTGTTGCTGTTCAATTACATCACAAAATGTCAACGTTCGTAACAAAAACTTAACGAAAATAAATAACAATCAAATGTAACGCAAACAAAAACAACAATATCAACGAAAACAACAATTACTCGGAGTGCGTCAAGTAGCTTAGAAAGCGAATCCCGACTGATTATTTGTTTGCAGCTCGTACTTCACTGTGTGAGTATAGACAGCGATAGAGAGTGAGCGAGAACGCATGCGAGAGGACGCCATTTTCAAATCTATTCTCTATCTGCGCGGCTTATACGGGGAAGTGTTTCAGTAGATGGCGTTTATTTTAAGTAATAATTGACCTAACAAAAAATTTATAGGAAGGTACGACAACGTAATGAAATTAGATTTATGCAATTTTTTTAGTTACTTAAAATAATAACAAAAAAAAAGTCATAAAAAAATAAAGAAAAAATTGAAAAAGAAAGGAAGTGTAACTGGAATTTGAACCCGAGTCTCTAGAGCGAGATTCTTACTCACTGCTAATGTCTATAATTTCCCCGTTATTGATATTATCTTTGGATTCTCTTTTCCTGTAATAAATACATATTATGACATATATAAATATTATTAGCTTTTTATTTCATTTGCATAAAATAATAACAAAAAAAAAGTCATAAAAAATAAAGAAAAAATTGAAAAAGATAGGAAGTGTAACTGGGATTTGAACCCGAGTCTCTGGAGCGAGATTCTTACTCGCCGCAAACTCCAATTACGCCATTTACAGCTATACGATTAGGGTTGAAAAACTGTGTACGTATCTATCTTTTTGTACTCTGCAGGATTGCAGAGAACAATGAAAATTAATAAATGTTTGACAAAATTTAAATCTTTACGTCATTCATGTGTGTGACGTTTGCTTTATATGAACACTTTTGATTTATTTCCCATGTTTATTTACAAAATAGGAGTCCGTTTACGCCCTTCTAACTTAAAAAAATACTTATAACGTTAAATTATTTATATAAATTAACCTAATGTAATAACCAATCAATAAAAGTAATGAAATAACGTTGGAATCTTGCAGAAATTTTGCGGCAGAAAGCGCGACACACCCGTCTAGCAAGAGGCCTCAGCCGCGACTGTCGGTACACGGCGTTTACACACACATGCTCGCGAGTTATGTTCTAAAACACTGCGCAAATGAGAACAAGGGTTTTTTGGAAATTCTACAAAATGGATTTAAAAAGTGGTATAACTGATATATTGTATTTATTGTGATGAAAAATATATGTTAAATTGAAAAAAAAAACACGTATTTTAGAAGGGATTTGATTGTTTAGAAGATTATTTTAGAGGTATCTTCGTGATTTTTTTCTATCGAGTCAACATTAATGTATTATGTTTTGAAGGCCGTAGCAATCTAACATATATCCCCAAGAATACCATATATTTTTTTTATTTGATTCTCTGCAATGGTTCGTGTGATATCTTGTTTATAAAACTCGCGTTTAGCCTCTGTAGTCCTCTTAAGTAAACTCGCTCCCGCTACGTCGACGCTCGTCCGCTACACGATGACCGATACCTTAGCAAGCGAGACTATTTTTTGTTCGCAACACGATTGACAACATAATGTATTCTTTTACTACCTACCCTCAATATGATATCTTTATAAACATTGTAAGTGTATAATTTTAATAATATATGTGCTTATTACGCTTAGCGGCAAAATATTGTAATAGTTTAGTTTCTCTGTAAGTGAATTTTGTAATTCTTAAGAGAAATAAAAGTCTTAAACCGTAAGAAACAAAAATCTATGTCGTGCATATCCGTGATATTGGTCTGCATACTCGACAATGGAGCTTTTGAAAAGCGCCACAATGGTTAGGGCGCGCGCACACTGCGAACGGCCGGACAGCGCGCGACATGTGTCAATAAAATCATTTGCACAGCTTTTGTATGCCACTGAACTATTTGAAGAGAATCGGTGGAATAAATGGAAATAGAACATAAAATGCGATGGAAAAATTTATCTGATGATACAATGAAAATTGTGTGGTGAAATTTCAAAACGAATGAAACGATTTAAGCTATGGAAACGGTATGTACGTATCAATCTCTTTTCATTTTCATTTATTTTTCACAGCTAGTTCTGTCAATAAGACTATAGGAAATTTATAGATATTATTGAAAAAAAAATCTTTTCCACAAACCTCAATCTTTTCATATCAAGGATATTGAAAGATCATTGTTATTCATAATGGCTGCTTATTAAAACCCACTCCATTATCAAGGCTTATAATGTAAGGTACTAGATAGAAGTGTAAAAAAGAGATGAAAATGCATTTAAATATCTATATCTATCCATTTAATATTCCATCAATTTCAATTCCCAATCTGCAAGACTCTAATGTGAGGAGGGTTTAATAGATTTTTTACCATGGGGACCATGGCACGCGACCTGTCAATCCTCAAACAGGGTTCGAACTAGCTGCGTGGGGTCTCTCCGACCATATAGAGTAAATTTGTAAAGAGTAGCATTGGGGTGTTTTGAGCATCACAACCCCAATTTTATCAAACAAAGACACTACAAATTGGATCCTCGAACCAGCATTTGAATTTTTTATTACTTTTTTAAATTAGTTTTTTTTAGTAATACGATTAGTAAATGTCAAAATGTTTGCTTTAAGTATAGAGCGTTCGAAAAATCCTGCTACCTGCAATTTGTTTAATTGATTTAGTTGATGATGTGTTATTTACTGGCCTGATTCTTGTTTGCCCAAAGCTGTGTACATGCGGGTAGCAGAAAAGGGGTTGACATTTTTCAGAGAGGGCGTTTAACATGTTCGTTTAACTTCTAGTTGAAAGAGTGAAAACGCCTAGTGATCGTGTTGCTACAGGAGGACCAAAGAAGGACCAACAAGAATAGTCAGTTCCGTTCCGGTAACTAACAACGACAACTGTGACTGACTTTGAACAAGACTCAATTAGGGACTAGGATGGTTAGTCTAGTTAGCTGAGAAAGATAATTTGAACATTAGTTGGTCAGTTGGTTAGTGGTGATAGTTAGTGATAGTTAGTCCTGTTAGATGATGTTATTGACAGTGCAGTTAGTACTTGTAAGTAAGAGTCTCGTTCCAAGTTCCAGCTGTAATACAGATATTAACAAATACCTACAAAAAATATACCACTGTGGCAGTCACCAATTTTTTAATGATGCATGTTTAAGAAAGAACATAATTATTTAATATTGTTTGCTTGCGAATATCAAAAAAAAAATACTTAAATGCAAAAATATAAGACAGATATGAGACCCTGAAGATTTGCAGTCCCAAATATGCCTGATTGACTGTGCACCAAAAATAATGCGTCGTTTCATAAACGCCCTTAATAAAATGCGTTTATAATTATCACATCCAGCTTAGCAAAGGTCTCCGTAGAATCTCTCGACTAGGCAAGTAGAGATATTGCAATCTGCCGGAGGTAAAGAGCAAAGCGAAATAAAATGGCAAGGCTTGTACAGTCAGCAACAGTGCACTCGAAACATTAAAGGGAGCAGCTCTTAGCCGGCATTCTAGGAAAGCTGAACGTTAAGTATACAGGATGGAAACTGTTTTTTATGTCTTATTTAAATGAAGATCCATAAAGTTAAAAAAAAAATCTACTTACATGAAGCTGGTCCTTTTCAGAGAAAGCCCGGGCATGGTAGCAAGAAATAGAACTTGGTACCCTAGCCAACGTTCCTAGTTATATTTCTGTCTCGCAGTAAATGTATCGCACATAACTTAGAAAGTCATTGGTGCGTGCCGCTTGGGTTTGAACACGGACCGCTCAAGTGAGAGGCGAGTTTGATAGCCACTGGGCTGTCACCGCTTTTCATATCACCACCCATTGCTAAATGAATTTGAAAAAACTTGTATTCAAAGTCTATCACAGTTGTCACGGGCAGAGGATGGGTAATGCAGAATGCTCTTTGCTATCGTATATCATTAAAAATAGTCCCTATGTTTAGTGGTGAAACATATTTATAAAAAATCCACTTCGTATACGACACATACCTAAAGATAATAAAGACAGAAACGTACTAAATTTTCAGTTGTCCTATTTTAAAACATAAAGTCACTGTGTTCCGAGTGACCATAGAGAATGGAAGTTACGTTCTCAGGATTTTTCGGGTCGAAAATCAAAAGTTGAACGGTTGTTGTGAACTGGTGAGTGATGTAGTGGCCCTCCGGCAATTATTACGTCCTTTGTTGAAAATTGGAGCGCGCAAAGCACAGGACACTGCATGTGTTGTATTTTGGTGTTTAAAAATGTGTTCGTACGAAATTTTGATTTCCGAAAAGTTTGTTTCACTCCAGCACTAGGAATCAATTTATTAGGTGTCTGCTATACTAGAGGTCTGGGTTTAGTCACCGGGTCGGGCAACAACTATTGGGTTTTTCTAACTTGAAATGCCCGATAGCAGCTCGGAGTCTGGATTTATGCCCATCCATCCATCCATCCATCAGCCTTTTGAGGTCCACTGCTGGACATAGGCCTCTCCTAAATTTATGGAGATTTATGCCCAGTCTATGACAATAATATCTATTCCATGGGACCGAAACATAACTTGTGAGAAGTGGGTTATACACCATACCATACCCATTCGGGGAAATACAGGGGTGATGTTATGCTATGTAGAAAGGTTATTATTTGAATCTGTTCAACTTGCTATATTGTTTGGGTCATTCCTGATATTCCTGCTAATTATTTGTCAAAGTTTGTAAATTTGGATGTTTGAATGTTATGTTTGGATTTTTGTTACTCAATCACGAAAAAACTACAAAAAGGATTTGGATGAAACTTGGCACATAGGTAGAACATAACTTAGAATCCTTTTTGTTCTGGAAATATGTTCCCTTTGGATGCTTCACACGTTTATTGGAAAGCTGACAGGCACAACGTCAACAGATGGCGCTCACACTAATTCTTAACATGATTACACATAATCCTATCATGTAACACATGATAGTTTTATGATGAAACTTAGCACAGGAACTGACAAGTGACAATATCCTGGATAGAAACATACTCGACTAGACCAACGAGGTAGTAATTATTGACGAGCGAGATTTGACTTATAAAGGTAAATACTATACCAAAGCCTCATTTACAATATGTCAAATCAATCTCTAGAAGCTAAATCTAGAGTTGATAAAGGCAGGAAATCGTTGTAGCATTTTGCATCATTTTTTGAACTTAAATATTTATTTCATTATAATTATAGAAACTGCAATCAGTTAGCAAGCACAAAGTAATAAAATTCTTGTTACTATAGAAATTTTAAAAGTAAAGAACAGATAAAAAATTCGGCGACATCACAAAGTAACCATAACAAGAAACACTCAAAATACTCCAGAGTGGTCCAGAGAATCGGAAACAAGATTAGCAAAAATTGCACGCTCTTTGACTGTGAAGCGACCGCGTACAAAATTTACTTTATTTTGAGTAAAATACGCAAATTGTCCCGAAACTCGCCTCCCAACTGGTGCATGTGTGAATTTTAAATAAGTGAATAGTCCTGCGCTCCGGAATCAACCGGAATGGAACCTGATGAAGTTTTTACTTTATATTTTTAACGGACAAAATGGCCGGACAATTTTTTTTTAATTGTCAGCAGTCGGACGAATTGAGCGATTTTTCAGCAATTTCTCGATTACGCGTCAACTCATTGTCACATAGTGATGAGTGTGAACTTTTTTACTCGTCTGTCGTACGTACCATAAACAACCTAAAAACGCTAAATAAAAGAGCTAAATTGTCACTGCATCCTATTCCTATAATAGTCGCAAAAGTGCTATCATCAGGGATTTTCAAGTGAGTGTGCATGAATTCCGTTCCACTTTGCAGCTGTGTCTCATTGTCCTGTACCATCCCAGGACAGCTGTAACTCCACAACCTTTAGCAGTTACAATTGCATAAATTAATTTTCCAACCTAAAAATACAGTCCACTTATCGCACCCAAAGTGTGGTTAAATTGCTACCACAATTTTTTTGGTGATAGCTTGCAGTCTGGATTAACGCCACGTGTATGGCAATAGGCTTATTAGAAAAGATCTAAACATAGCTTAGTGAAATGTGGGTGTTCCTACTACAAAGACACACCTCTGCAAGAAATATAGGCGTGATATTATGATATGTACACACTTGAAGAGGATGGAATGGGAGCTACATCCTCCAGCCGAGCCGTAGCGACACTTACACTTACACAGGTTTTTGTTTCCGACATCTTGAGCCCTCTCACTGCGGTATGAAAAATGTGAAGCAAGTTTTCTTTTGAGTTATTTAATTTTATACGAGATTTTATATAGTAACATAATTTTAATTTAAAGGGTATTACCTCTTCACAACTATGTACCTACCATGAGCACGTAAGGAAATAATGAATGCGTATAATTAAGGAAATTAGTAGGTCGGTTATCCACATATCATATTTCCTATTGTCATTTAATTTTAATGAATCCATCAAATCAAAAACATTTTTAATTTAATTTATTTAAATTGTTTTTTAATATATATTTGTCATTTGCTATCTACACACAAAGAACATTATGTAAAACATCAACTATTTTAATCTGTATGTTATAACTTTGTTTTTGCAAATAAATTATGATTAGAAAAAAATATTGAAATGTTACTTTCGTATGGTAGTAGGTACAGTCATGGTAACGAACAAAATGTAGAACAATGGGGATGGAAAAATGACAAGAACGGGCTCATTCCTCTTACTAGCCCCTGCTCCGGAATGCTTGCTGAAACTTATTTCTTGCAAATGAGTTATTATAATAAAAACTACATTTAGGCGCCTTTTTTTCAATATGGCGGCGCGAGCGGCACAGATACAAGGTGGCAAAGTTGAAATTCGGTAAGAGCACGTCAAAATCAATAAAACTGCCAATTTTCAAAACTCCCGGAAATCTTTCCAAGTAAAAATACCCAATGTCTGTACTATAGTGATTATTTTCTTATTAGTCAGTGTTCGCAAATGCCAAATTTCGCTGCCATTAAACTACATAAGAATACAACACGTACAGAGTGACGTGAAACTTAGCGAAAGTGCACACATTTTATCAAATTTAGTGTACCACTTTCAGAGCACATGATGGATATGTTAAAGCGGCTTCCCACGGTCTGCGACACAGACGGTCGACGACGGCTGGACGGACACACTTGTGCCTACGATCTTTCCTGCGCTTTTACAACTATATAACATCTCACGCCACGGTGAGTCGCGTCATGCGCGCGAATATGCGTCCATCCTCAATATCACGCGTGGGGACCGCCCATATACAGGTATTTTAACACTTCACATATCAATGCACGTAGCGTCCATAGCCCAATGGCTCGCGTCGATTCAATGTGATCGAAAGAGTTAAGCAACGACGGGCGCGGTCGGTTTGTGGATGGGTGACCTATAGTGGCAAAACTTCATGGACGCTACCGTGCTTCGGAGGGCACGTAAAGCCGTTAGTTCCGGTTGTTTTCAATGCTGGAAACAGTCGTTAAGCCTTGTCGAAGACCTTCGGATGGCTTGAGAACATTCGACACTGGGTTGGCCACTAACCCCTCCACCAATCCGTATTGGAGCAGCGGTGGAGTATGCTCTAGACCTCCCGCAGAAGTGTCCGTGGGGGAGACCCGTGCCCAGCAGTGGGTCGCAGCGATATCAATGCATAAATTAATAACATATGCATGCATATTATGTAAAATACATATCAGTGGAACATAATAGTAGACAAAAGCTTTAGTAAAGTCTAGAACGAATTAGTTTACAGCTGCGTCAAGCCGTAATGCATTTCACGCTTCCGTTGTGGACGCTGTAGCGAAATATTGGTTGTGTGGGGTCAGGGTATTTCTAGAAACACCATAAAATTATTTTGCCATACAATTAGAATAACAGCAGTGACGGCCTAGTAGCTATCGAACTCGCGTCTCACTCGAGCGGTCTCTGCGGTTCTCACAAGAGAAGAATACAGCAAGAAACTCGGTAGTTACTCTTTTCAAAATTTACAATTTTTATAATTTGATCACATTACATTATTATTGAACAAGTGGAGCTGGAGATACATCGCACTAAGCATTTGTATCGTTCAAGTAGTCATTAATTTTATAGAAAGCTTTATTAAGGAGGTTTTGTTTAATTTAAGATTTTTTATTCAATATTTTATTTTTTAAATCGAAAGTCATTACATTTGAGCAAGATGTAAATTTACATTTGTACTGGACATGTCGATGGGTCGGTGGGCGCGCTTGAACGTGCTTAACTCGCCGTCACCCTTGCTCTCCACGCCTGTTAACGACTTTACAGCCTTTTTGAATAGTCGAAATTTTTTGGGGACTATTTCCAGGAACGTTTGATTGGTATGCAAGTACTTTAAGAAGCATAGTTTATATACGCTGGCTTAGATGAGTTTTAGCAATATATACAAACAAATAGATTTTATATATGTAAGTCCGCATGTAAGGTACGAGTATGTATATATAATCTGTATCTAAGTTACTAGTTATATCATGTGTCGTGTTACTGTACTGTAAATAAATGATTCAAAAGCATATATGATTTAAATAAATAATAAATAAATAAATATCTTGGACATTCTCACACACGGCCATCTGACCCCAAAGTAGGCGCGAGCCTGTAATATGGGTGTCAGAGACTGATATAATATATTTTTAAATACATAGGTACTTAAACAGATAATATTAACATCCAGACACAGAACAAATAAAAATGTTCGTCACACGAATATTTGTCCTGATTGGGATTCGAACCCACGAACCCTGGCGCGACAGACAGGGTTACTACTATTGCGCCTACGGGCCCGTCAAAATGCATCAGATACCAAAGGACACGTTTATCTTTCCATACAACTTGGGCCATGAGATGTACCTCGGATACAAAAATTTATTTTTGGAGAAAAAAATGCGTTATTTTATTAAAAAAATAAATTAGATTTCTTACTGCATTTGTACCACCTAAAATTAACTTTAAAAGATAATTTATGTATTGCAACACTGCAAGTTATGGCAATCTAATTCAATCTATCATAAGATTGCGTTTCGGTTGTTACTAAATCTGTAATTACTCTATACCCATATATAAAATATACAATAAGCGCATTGTATTAATAAACTAACATAAGAAACAGAATCATAGTATCCTATATTGATTTAAATATTCTATTAATTACCATTAAAGGCTAATTTTTTCTTGAAATCGTTTTTAAGCTAGTAATAATTTGTAAATTGAATACAGGTTAATAGACCTATAATGTGTGACTGACGTCTGTCACTAAAACTGAAGTTGGCAAATTACATAAACAGTGCAGAGTAGTTACTACGTAGTATCCCTTATTAGTTTGTGGTTACTACTATCTGAAGTTTTGTGGTACGAAATGTTGTATTTTTTATTATTTTATTACAAGCTAACTATAGGGATTCTAAAAATAATTGATCGACCATTAGTTTTAGTTTAATGTAAGGATTTTTTACCAATACTTTGTACCTCGGTACATCGTTTGGCCCAAAATTGTTCGTCTCCTTTAGGTTCTATTTGAATATCGCAGAAAACAGTAGATAAAACCGTCAAATTTAATGAAGTCTGAAATGAAAAACAAGAAATCATCACGCCTTTTATTCCCCGAGGGGATCAGCAGAGGTATGCATCACCAGTTATGTATAAGTTCCTTAAGTGATGAGTGATTATACATCTTGCTTGAAATGCCATTACCATTAAAATACATGAAAGACATCAAAAATTTGGAAAGAAAATCTCGTATACGTTCCGGAGATAACCTGTACCAAAACGTCAATTTTCTTTAAAACGATCCACGCTACGGGAAGTTCTTTTATATCGTTGAAAGCCTCTTTTGTAAGGGCAGAAATTGCTAGTCTCAATTTTATACTATCTAGAATTTTGTGTGAATACAGCGCCTCCGGCGGCGGTGGCTGGCGCGAGTAGCTGCGAGTGTGGCATTATATGTTAGAAATGCACTGAGCATTGAAATGTTTCTAAATTCAGGCTTATAGTAGATAAAGGGTAGTATTAGTAGTAAGATTTCTATCTAGTTATTAAGTAGAAAAGAACAAAGGGATCCCATGTAACTTGTTGTAAAAATACTACTACCTATACTCGCGCCACGCTCCGAAAAGAAACTATGTAAACAAACCGATATTAGGGTTATCAAAATTCTGGCACTGTGAAATCTACAAATTTTCGTGTTTTCAACTTCGTTTCTAAAAATAACATGAAATTTGTATACTATCGGTTATTTCTATGACACAATACACTCGAATCACTTCCATAACGTTTATATTATTGCGTCTATACAAAATTTCATAAACTATCCTTATCAGTAAGTAAGTTACAGCCCTTATAGTAAGCTAAATTCAGGTCTTTAGAACATTTTGTCTGATTTTGCTAAGTTTAAGAGAATCCTAAAAACAAAGTAAATATGTACCTATACCTACGCTACAGTAACTTGATTTATACCATCATGATTATACTTACTAGTTTTTGTTGGTCACCTCAAAAATACTCAAACTTGCTATATTTTATTATCAAAAATAGATTTCTACGTAGCATTACAATATGGATGAGTAATTTTTACTAACTACGCGTTAAAGTGCAATTTAGAACGCAATGTTATATACCTTTGGTGCAATTTAGAATTATATTTTGCAAGGTGACATAATCCCTAAAACAAAAACAAAAACAAAGTCAAGGACATATATAGATTCACAATACTTAACTTAAAGAAGTTAAGGAATTATACATAGAAAAGAATTTATTTTAAACGTTCCTAAATGTGCGGACGAAAAAAAGGTTTTTCGTATCTGCCTGTTATCGGTTGCTAGGCAACGTTTGTTGGTAAACATTCTCTACGTAGGATGGCTTTACTATAACGTAAAGTTTGTTTGAACTATCCTTCATTTGTCCAACTGTTGGGCACGAGTCTCCACTCGGATTTGGGCGTCAAAGTCCACTGCTTTGGCCAAGTGTGATGTTTCACATGTCTTCGAGAACAATGTATATCGACTGGCATTTAGCAATTTTGGTGGTGTAACACACGTACATTGTATGCGTTTATGTAATATGTTGTAGACCACGTTAATAAAGCTGACTAGTTTCGGTTAGTTATCGCCTCGTTGCCACACAGTTTAAAGTCTGTAAAATTGTTATGAATTTGGGGGTTGGATGCACAATGTCTTTGTGTTCATTATTTAAGGGTGTGTGAAGTAACTCTATGGAGCGAAGTTCTTTTCAAGCCTGATAATACTGCTCTTGCTGTTTAAATGCCTATGTAGTTTTTTTATTATGTTCACAGTACTAATACAAGGAATCGATGTTATAATTTATTCGTTTTTCGTTTTAAATGTATAAATTTATGTATATTTCATAGGTATTAAATAATACGCCAATCCGCACTTGGCCAGCGTGGTGGACTAAGGCCATATCCCTCCCATTGTAAGAGGAGACCCGTGCCTATTGGGCACGGGTCAAAAAAAGGGTTGTGATGATGAATGACGATGATGATTAAATAATAATTCTACGTTTGCGTTTCTAAATCTGCACTTTATATCAATAACTTTATCTCCACCTAACACGTTTCTCCTTCCTTGCAGTATTTAAAAAAAATGGGGCGGTGCTAACTTTTCTTTTTGAAATTACTCGACTGTCTATATCAGCGTTAAGAACTTAAGCTCAGAATTGCACAGCTCAACCTTCGTCTAGTTCTAAATTGAGTTACTGGGGCGGAAACTTAAAATACTTCAGTGAAAATTACTGTGGGTAAGCCAGCTTAGAACATCACCACAATGAAGCAAATTGCTTTGTTCTTTTCATAGTCGTTAGTTACTGATTTTGCTAAGATGGGAAATAATTGAGCGTTCTCAACAAAGTCTCAAGAATTTGTAATTTTATGCCTTACATGACTTTATCACACCTATATTTAAAGAGATCTAACTCATATATCAAAATTTTTTATCATTTCATTTCATTTCAGTTCATTTGCCCGTTGTAAACTAATTAGAGTTATTTTGAGGAGATTCCGTCGTGTTAAATTAGTCCAAGAAATTGTATTAAAATTATTGTGAGTTGTCACCGTTTTTTGTTAACTAGTTTTTCAAACTTTTATTTTTAAAAAATGTATTTGAAATTTTTCGATACATACTGGCTATTGGAGTATTTCTATCTATATACATTTTTTTTTTAATTCTAGTGCCTGCACAGGCCACTACTACATAGTCAACACCAAAGGAGTTTCCAATGCGCCACTAAATATTTAAATTGTTCTTATTCTACGGAGTTCCAATGTGATCAGCTGATTCCACTCCTACTTCTGATTGTTCGCCTAGGGCCTTAGCTCGAGACCATGTGATTCCATAACAGCTTATTAATTGCACGCATAGACACTAACATTTATTTATATTTTTTAAGTAGGAAACTTATGGTTCCAGGTTTAATAAAATTTTAATGAACATAAGTAATACATGATAGCTTATTAATCAGGTTACGAGCCGAGTACTAAACACTTATATCGTCTAGTCTAGGATCAAAAAAATTATATATCATCCAAATCGTTTGTGATTTTTCGAGCGTCCATTATTTCAATACTGTGTTAAAATTTGAAATTCCATTATAATTACTTTTTTCCAACCCCTAAACAATTAATCCCAATTTGATCCTTATTAAAGTGACCGCCCGTCAAATTTGGACGCAAATTAGCCACTCAGACATCTGTCACGTCCTCTAATTAATGTCATAAATAATTAACATCGCGTGACCGTTTTAATCGACTTACATTTTAATATTATAACAATGAAGTAGCGGTGACAATGGTTTAATAATCTTAGGCTTTACAGGACGTTCTGTCTATGTTCATGATCTTTGAACTGAACCAGGTTACACTTAATGGACTAGCTTTTAATAACAGTTATATCTCAATGATTACATTGTTTTTATTGTAAGCATTTGTAAGATCAAGTCTTGCAGATTGCTTCAGTTGTATTAATAGAATTATTAAGTAACAATCATTGTTGAAAATTTGTACCCCCTATTTGTTGTTGTATGTGATTTAAAGAACTATAAGAATAAGAACAAATTAAAGAACTTTATATTTTGATTTTGATTCTATAATAAATTAAAAAATATCTAATGACTATGTATAACGTCATTAATTAAGCCAGCCTGCTTCGCTTTACGATATTTACAAATGTTTCAATTTACGAATGTTTTTCAAAGTAAATACCACGCATTAATTACATTAGTCCAAAGCAAATCAAAGCAAGAAATTACGAAGCTCAAACGAATGCCTAAAATATACAGTAATCGTGGTTGTTTTAGATTTGCACAGGGGTGCGTGTGTATGACGGCCACAAGTGGGGTTGCTGAGGGTGGACACAGAGTAATGACGCTACAAAGAGCCGCCGACTTAAATATTTATGCATGTAACTTTTATGAAACAGAAATAGAAAAAGAAAATGTTTATTTTGCTGTACATAATTTGGCATTATTGTAATTACAATAAAAAAATAAAATACATAAATGGACTTTAAAAAAAACTAATTAACCTAAATAAGTACGAATTTGACAAACGGAATGATGAATCGATGTGGTTTTTTCTGCAGAGATGTAGTGTAGTATAATACGGCTAGGAACTCGCCCTATATTGCCTTTTTCCAGTGACAAAAAATACTTTTTATCAAGGAAAATTGCCAGGTTTTCGTTCAAATTTTAATCGATAATTAACTATCGATCCATTTTAATCGATTGATACTCGTAGATCTCCCGGATTATGATTGACCAAACTGCGAGTGTATCTAGATTTTATAACCCTTATATTATATTATATTTTAAAAAATCCCTTTATGGTAGAGGTCTGCACTTAAAAACGATTTAAAGCTGGCTAGGAAAGCTAGTAAAATTTAAATTAAGATGGTATTTAATTAGTAACATGTCTATCTATGTGTGCATAATAAAAGAGCCGTATTGACTTGTTTCTAAATTATTTACCGTCTCTGTTTGCGCGTCTTATCTGTGCCGTGATGCAGTTTATTAACTCGGTCGAACATTGCATCCAAATATTGAGTCGGTATTTACGAATTAATAGGAACTTGGAATTCTCTTATACCTGTAATGTTGAACTATAAAATTTCATTCTCATGATTAATTTCATGAGGACGGCACGGCCTCTTCCGGCCCTCTAAATGTCATACCTCTCATAAAATCTTAAATTATGGGGAAAATAAAGAAATCGCATGGTACCAGGTCTGGACTATATGTGGGATGGGTACCTACATTGTCAGAAGCAAAAAATTACTTAATTTGTTCGCGGTGTGCGATTTCCTCAGTGACCGCAGTTGAGGGCTGACCTTCACGAATTTTAGCATGGAGAGAAACACGGCCACGATCAAATTCTGCCAACGCCGGTGCTCAAATGAGGTGCTTCCCTCCCAAAATCATTTTGAAGACGATCAGTGCAGTCTTGTGGAGTCAATGAACTTTTATAATCATAAAAAATCAACGCCATAATTTTTTTTCGCATTAATTCCATTTTTGAAACGGACTAAGAACTTCAACTTGTGATAAAAAGCTGTCGATTTCCTGCCATTTAAAAAAATTGAATATTGAGTTTCGTTTAGAATTATAGCATTCGAAATTCAAACATTTATGAGGAGCGTAGAACATTCAGTATGAAGTATATTTTATAATAAAATGTAATTCACCTGTTTGTTTGCTAATGTATTAAATAAATAAAAAATAATTTCATCAAGTGATAAATAAATTAATGGGTTTCAAAATATATGAATCTCATAAACGAGATTATGCTACATCGATCATCGAATTTCGAGACTAAAAGTAAAGTTGTAAAGTTGTTTAAACAGAAAGCGGAAAATATTGTTAAGGTGTGTTATATATTATATGTGTAATACTTATATTATCTTTGTATATTATTGTGTGTATATAAATCTTTTAAATGCTTGTAAATTTATGAAGCAATCTCAAAATCTTAGAAGCTAATTTCAATCACCATAATTTATTAGGTTTTCCAATTACATATATATTACTAGTAAGTAATAAACCCAGAAATGCGCGGGAAATCATTTGTTGTCTTACGTACTGCTAATCGGTAAAATTTATTGATAAAAGCGTTTTTTTTAAGTAGAGAATGCAATATTAAGTTTTTTCTCAGATTAAACCACAAAAGCCACCATGTTACATCTTTGTTTTGAAGCTTTTGTATATGTACTTAAATAATAATAAACCTTTGAATGTATTTTTACAGATTCTATTAAGTAACTAACTTACTAAAAATTCTTACCTGTCACAACTCACTTCATAACAATCACAGCACACAAGAAATTTAAACAACTTAAATACAAATTCGAACAGTTCGACTTTCGATCGGGAAAGTTCGGGACGTCGGTTCCCGGCGACGCGCGCCCGCCGCGCCGTAGGATGACGGACTGAGCGAGCGTAAACACCGGGATGAGTCCATTTAGTCCTGAGTCCTGACGTTCCGGTGAACAAAAGGATTAAATTGTACTTTAACTTTTTGAATATTGCACATAGCTCGGCATCACAAGGTCCCCTTACGTTCAACAACGTGCTTGTTTTAATTAAAACCTTTGGTGATAGCTGATTTATATCGTCATGAGTTATGAATTCTATTTTATAAAATGTATACCTAATCTGTTTCGTCTTTTGATGACTCCGGTGGTGGTTAATCCTGACTGGCGAACCATTGGTCCGTGGCCGTCGAATTCTGGCCGAGATATTTATTTCTCTGATAGTTATCAGGTATCAGGTCAATTGTATTCTGTATTTCTGTATACACACGCAACGCCTAACGTGCAAGTTTTTTATTGCGTACACATTTAGTTTATTTATAGGCTCGAGCCCAACAGTGGGATAGCTAAAGTAGATAAAGAAAGCGTTGTGGTGGAACCTGGAGATCTCCAAGAGCACTGGTGGGCTACTGGGGAGTTTTATTAGAAGTGAATCTCTTGTGATATTTGGGTGAATTGTCACAGAATACTTAATAGTATAAGTATAGTGAAGGTTTCATTCCAGTTAAACAATCCTACTGCCTCCAATTCGCACTGGAGAACTCTCCCTGAAGTAGGTACCTACCTAGTCCCTTCTCACCGAGATTTAGGCTAGGTAACTACCTTTTTTTTTTGTTTAACGAGTGGGAAACCTTGAGAAGGTACCCGGGTACCGTACTCCGGGTTATGTGGGACTTTCACCCACTAAAACCCACTCGGCCTACTCCGGCGCTACATGAGGGCTCCGGGATCTCTTGTAGAACGCGCCGGTGCCCTCCAGCGCTGCGCCCAAGACGGGCTCTTCCCGGTTTCACAACGCTGTGCAGCCACAAACAGCGTCGTCTTTCCCGGGGTCACAAGATGGACGGTTCGAGCTCCCACTCTCACCGCCCGCAACCCCAGAAGCCCCCTTTTAGTCGCCTTTTACGACAGGCAGGGGCTACCGTAGCACTATTCTGGTCCCGAGCTACAAGGTACCTATATACCTTACTAGGAATACTTACGAATCACTACCTGATAGTGTCCATGGAACCTAAACTTAACTGGTGAAAAGGTGTAACTTGTGTAGTACACCGAACCCTCTGCCAACCCTCTTCTAGAAATAGAGGCGTGATGTTTAAATAATAATCTATATACATACATAAGCATGTATACAAACTTAAGCTTAATATTTAGCTGAGTGTGTAAGCTGTTGCATGTTTTTTTAATATCATAATAGTAATTGAACATAGTAAGCCGTACCTTTTCCTCCGCCATGTTATATTTTGTTCCTTCCTTATTACATTTCCCTTTTTGTATTTTACTGCTATTCCGTAATTGAATTTGTTTGATGTAGCGACCTGGGAGGGATGAAAGATTGATTCAATAACATTTCTACTCCCTATAAATACTCGTAACTACCGGATAGAGCATTGAACGAATATTACTTATACTGCATTTAATAATTAACCCATAGACGCACTGCTGGGCACGAGTCAACCCATCAGACAAATCCCACCACGCTGCTCCAATGTGAATTGCTGGAGGGGTTTGCGAACCCAGTGTCGATTCAAGCCACCCGAAGGTCTTCGATAAGGCTTAACGATTGTTTCTACCATTGAAAGCAACCGGGACCGACGGCTTAACGTGCCCTCCGAAGCCTTTGCCGCTATCGCTCACCCACCCACAAACCGACCGCGCCCGTCGTTGCTTAACTCTGTCGTTCACATTGAATCGACGCGAGCCATCGTGCTATGGATGCGACTGACTAATTATTAACTGTAGATAATATGCTATGGTTAGGTACTATTTTATATCTGACAGACTGCCTCGTCAGTCTTGGAGAGGTAACCGCGACTGTAGAACTACATGTATTGGGTTCGCTCCCCGGGTCGGGCAAAAACGAATAGGTTTTTCTAACTTGAAATACCCGGAAGCAGCTCGGAGAATAGGCTCACCACCAATTACATGGGACCTAAAAAGATAACTGGTGAAGAGTGAGTGTATGACCTAGGTTAGCTGTCGCAGATACGACCACTAGACAAATGAGGCAGTATAACCTATAAATCCATACTAATATTATAAATGCGAAAGTAACTCTGTCTGTCTCGCTTTCACGCTAAAACTGCTGAACCGATTTAAATGAAATTTGGGACACAGATAGTCTAGCTAGATCCTGAGAAAGGACATACGTTTTAATTGGGAAAAAGTATTTGTAAAGGGTTGAACAGGTGGATGAAAGGCTGTATGAAAGTCATTTTCAGAACTAGAAGCATCAAATTTATATTTTAGGCTGTTTAAAGTCTGTAAAAATGTTACCCTTATGGGTAAAAATAAACATAGGGGACACACATTTACGGATTCATTACAAATTTGTGGAGCTAAAGTTAACGCGTTAAGAAGAATCTATTATTATGTCTAATTCAATGCGATGCGAAGCTGCGCCCACTAGTCTTTTATATAATATATAAAAGACTATAGTCTTTCTTTTTGAATTAGACATAATAATAGATTCTTAATATAAGCTGTACCTAATGTAATACCGCCTGTAAACTAATTATATTCGACTATTAGGTATTTATTTATATTTGGAGTTCTACGCCCTTGACAGTGTCATTGTAAGTGGAATGCCCGATTCAACTGCGAACAGAAATAGAAAAATATTGCCTTCAGCTTTCAATTCCCACACTAAAAATACACCCCATTTAAATTAACAAAGCCGGAATGACATGTCGTGAAAAAACTAAAAATTTCAATGGATATGAATTCTAAACTAACGTCATTAATATATTCTATTTTGGGCTCCCTTGTTCTCATGAAATTTATTTTGTTCCATATAGAGTTCGCCCGGGGCAGAACCACCGCCCGCCACGGTACCTAGTACCATTTCTAGTGTGTAATAATTGTCTTTAAAACAATTTGTGGTCCGGTTGGAAGGGTGTCGTTTCCGGTTACACTTCCTTAGAGGCAACCATCTTAGTCCTCAAGGGTAGCAACACATTTGTGACTGACTTGGAACGAGACTCTTATTAATAATTACTAACTGGAGTATTACTAACACCAACTAACAGGACTAACTATCACTAATGTCATCATACCCACTAACAAACTGACCAACTAATGTTCTATTTAACTCTCTCAGTTAACCGTACTAACCATCCCAGTCCCTATTTGAGTCTTGTTCAAAGTCACTCACAGTTATCATGGATTGACATTCAGTCCGAAAAAAATGTTCTTCTTTGCTGCCATAGTCATATCACCATACATGTATATAATATTATAAGGTATATTTAATTTAAAAAAACTGTTTTCTGCAGTGTCTTAGCAATCCAAAATTATAAATATAAATATGTGAATTCGTTAGAGTACACAAGTTACAATTTCTACGTGTTCTACTACAGAGGTATAGCCTGTTTAAATAATGCAGTTATAGTAGCTGAACAGCGCCATCTCTCCGAACACTGATGTACTTAACATGTAAGTTGTCTCTAAGTGCAATACGTAGTTGCGGAATAACACACCAGGTAGAGCTGTTGAATGAAGAAGGGTAGTGAAAAGTGAAAATTTGTCGAGTCTCGTAGAGCCATTTCATTTTGTGATGCTCAAAGATTTTTAATTTATCCAATGTAGGTCCCGATTGTCATGCCAACAAATTATACAGTTAAGATTTTTAAAAAAAGCTTTATATAACTTTTATTTTGTTTTCGTGCATTGTCATGAACCATCGGAACCAAATATGTGTGCCAAATTTCAGCTCGATAGCTTAGGACATAATATATTTTATACATACATACGAGTTAAATAAAAAGCTTTTAAAAGAGTAAGAATTTTTATATTTTGTCACAGAACAAAATAAAGCTGTACTATAAATAATTAATTATAAAACATTAAAATTATTTTTCAATTTCCATACTCGCTCGCTGCGACCCATAGACGTCCCACTGTTGGGCACGGGTCTCCTCTCAGAATGGGAGGGATTAGGCCTTAGTCCACCACGCTGGCCAAGTGCGGATTGGCAGACTTCACATGCCTATTTCCATACAGCTAAGGCAAAACCTGAATGCATTTAGTCAACTACTGACATCACAGTTTTATGTTCGTAAATTTACTAACAAAATATTTCTTACAAATTGTGTAGCCTAACAAACGAGCAGAGCAGACGAACAGAGCAGACGGGTCAGCTGGTGGTAAGTGGGAACCGTCGCCTATGGTCAGGAGCAACACCAGAGGAATGCCATTGCGTCGCCAGCCCTGCAGGAAAGCTCTTTTAGCAACTTTTTTGAATATCCCCGTGAATACCGAAATAACTATAGAAGCAAGCTCATTCCATAAAGTGACTTAGGTACTACCGCACGGTAGCAAATATTTAGATAATATGTACTAGTTTGTAAAACATGAATTTTTCGTTCTCTTTTTTTGTAGATGGAAATAATGGATCTCTAGAATTTCCTTACAATATTCCTTGCAAAGGAACAATAATAGAATTTAATATTTTCTATTTCACATTTATTAATAAATAATTCACAAATAAATGCTCACACACTCGGATAGAATTAATAATATCATCATATGATTTGGAAGTTCACTTAAAAATTATAAAGTCTGTAAACAAAAACAGATGACTCTACCACATTCACTTTAAAAAAAAAACAAAAAAACGGTAATCATGATGTGTATGTGTGTGTGTGTGTGTTTTAAAACTTCCTAGTCTACAATGAATCAAGGTATTATATTGTTAGAAATAGAATAGCATCAGACTCGTAATCGATCTGATATGAGCTGAGATTTCTCGTTACGACTCGATATCTTATCGAGTATTGTTTTAATGTTGCACCTGTCGAGATCATTCTTAGCACACTGTATGTTTGTATGTCTACTTAATATAATCCTATCAAGTACATGCCTGCTCAAAATTTAATTTCTTTCTATGTAATTCGTTCGTAGGGCCCAAGACAAAATTTATAATTAAGAAATTCTTACACTATAGCTACGCTCGAGAAAACCGAAATTAGGTTAGACTTCCTAAGGGAAACCAATGCACACAATAAAAGCCCCACAGTTTATTCTGCCTGCCTTTGATATAAAACGACCCGGAACAACTACTAATCAACTAATAAATTTCCTTCAAATTTTAATATTTATGTTTTACAGTGCAAAGTTTGGACAAACTTAAGGATTTAATAATTATAAGAATTACTTTAGTTGACATTAATTCAGTGCCTGAAGACGAAAGAGTTCGAGCAGTGTGTGCTGCCAGTGATGACATGGATTCGAGACATGGACCTTTACCGTCGGTCTTATCCGCAAGCTCATAGTCGATCAGCTCGCTATGCCAGAGAGCTATGCTCGGAATTTCTCTAAGGGAACAGATTTGCAATGATGAAATCCGTCGACGAACGAAGGTGACCGACATAAATTGAAGGATCAGTGAACTGAAGTGGCAATGGGCAGGCCACGTCGCTCGACGGACTGATAACCGTTGAGTAAGAAAAGTCCTCGAGTGGAGACCGCGTCTGGGATAACGAAGTTTTGGCTCACTGGCTCCATGCGCTTCCATAAACGATGTTAGGTACTATTTTTTACCCAAACTCCTTGAGGATAGCGGTGGGCCAGTTGGGAATAACATTATTGAGGCTGATAATTGTATCTGTGGCCGAGACTTAGATGAGTTTGGTCGACATTGTTTATCCTGCACCGTTGCGCTGGTCGTCTTTAGCATCACGGTACTATCAATGATACGGTTCGCAGAGCTCTTGCCACCGTCTCTATAATAATAATAATAATAAATCTGGCGGGGCCCACCTTCGGGTGTACCAATTGATGGTGCAGTCGATCGAGGGTGGTATCCGCCACGTGTGCCACATCACAACTCATTAAAATGTCTCGAAGGGGCCTCTACGTGTTGGACCTGTGTCCCCACGCAAGCCTTCCAAATTACCGGGTCCACATCTGGGCCCGTGAAATTTAAAGAGATACATAATAATAATAATAATAATCATTTATTTCAAGATTTTTACAATCTCATATACATTTGTTAGTATTACTTCGCCTATGTTAGTAGATTTACAGTTATTTATAGTTAATACATACAATAATCATGAAAATAAAATAAATTAAAAATTAAATTACATTAAATCAAAATTAAATTACAATACGAATTAGAGAATAGACTCTATCCCGCCTTCTTTGGAGCCTCATGGTATGTGGACGATGGAAAGAGATCTGAAGGAGTGAATATAGTGCCGTGGTATTTGGGTCGCGCTCTGGTGTAGGATGTTACATACGTCGTCAGTTTGGCCCCATCCTACATCCATGAAAAATCCAAAAAGTCTGGGGCTGCAGCCGACTATTCTCAGTTCCTCATGCGTCGCAAATATAGTTATCTTTTAGATAATAATGAATTTGCGGCGCTTGCAGTAGAAACTTTTGGTCCTTGTTCGGCTGTTATGAATACTTTCATAAACACGACCAGGCTCATTTCCGTCTCAGGTGATCATACATCTTATACTGCTTTGGCATGCAAAGACCATAGTTGACGCCAGTTTAGGTAATCAACTCTAATAGGTATTCTACAGAGAGAACTCTCAGCGCGTCGCTTATCACAGGCTATAAACAATGCGGCACTATCACACACACCCGCTGCAAGCGAGTCTGGTCTGGTGACGGGAATATCCGCGCATGACAAAACTGCTATATCGCTCTACGACAAAGCCCGTCCGAACGTTTTCCGTTGAAATCCGTTCAGTCCGTACGCCGCAGCCGATTGCGCGGCCGCGCGCCGTCCGCGACGATTTAAAAAAAGAACGTGTTTTTACGCTCCGACAAAAGCGCGCGTGAATTGTCTGTGACAAGTTCCAAATTCAAAATGCGTCGCAATATAAAAATTCTGTTTGTGGCCGCAGCGGCGTGGATGTTTGTCCTATTTTACTACATGCAGCCAGATGCAACACAATCTAAGGTGAGTGAGATTCGGACGGAATGCTGTTATCGAAAATCAGCTGTTAGGTTAGGGACCGCTGCAATCAGGTTGCACTGCGCATGCCCGGCCCTCCCACGCAACCGATAAAGCATAACAAAACGCTTCTCTAGAGCTAGACGCGTTCGGGGTTTTATGAAAAATATAATTCATTGTATGCGGACGAATTTCAAAGGAAAACAATAGGTAGGTACTTTCATTTTTCATTCACCTTGACTCTATCCGTGACTGGCAGAATATGAAAGACCGAAATGTTAGAATAAACAACGTTTTTATACCCTTGTATATAAATCTTACATGGATCAGTGACTAGGGTTTTTTGGGTTCGTTAAAAGTTCGTCAGTCTTTCAGTCCCACTCATTAAGGAGAGATACTAATTGTTGAATTAGAATCGTAATTGGTTTAATTGTTTCGTTGTAGGTAAGCGAACTCTGAGCAAAAGGAAAATTTAAAAGTATGGTTTATAACCCAAACAAGGAATGAGAATACCAATTTTCACCTATAATAAAATTAAACAACCAATATTTTACCTCAGTTAATAAAAAATTAAAATATGAGTATTTTTAACCGACTTAGAAAAAAGGAGGAGGTTCCATGTTTGACTTTATGTATATATTTATTTTTTAATTTAATAAAGTCGGATTTAAAAAAAAAGTAGTATAGTATAATAACCTGGAATGGTCTTGGAACATATATGTACGTATAGGTTCAATATACTCAATATATTGATATTGTAAATGTCAATTGTGTTACTAGTAGTATAGTTACGTTGAGAAGATAATGGAAGATGTGATTTCTAGTGATATTTTTATATACTACCATGTCAGTCCTTAATGGCAAATTCCTATCCTGTTAAAATATTTTATCATGCTCCTTGGCTACTGCGCCGAGTTTCTCCATATTTGTAAGAGATAAAATTATGACATTCACTATTTTCCTCAACAACAATTATTATAGGCATAATTTTATTACTGTTATATAAGGATAATAATATGGATTGATAGTGTATTTTTTAAGAATCGCAATCAAATTTTGGACAGCTCTTATCAAACCGTGTCTCTTTAGGTGACTTATTTGTAGATTGAATCAACAATCCCACATATCAAATGGTTCTATCTATAAGAGTACATTCCTGTTGTTGTTCAAACACATGAACATTACAATAAATGGCCAATACATGGCATTATAACAACTTCCATCCATCAGCCTTTTTGGATCCACTGCTGGACATAGGCCTCCCTCATAAGTCGCCACTCGTCCTGATCCTGCGCCTTCTGAATCCAACGGTTTCCCGCTGTCTTCTTCGCTAGTCAGTCCACCTTGTCGGAGAGCAGCCAATACTTCGTTTTCCGAGACACGGTCTCCACTCGAGGACTTTTCTTACCCAACGTTAATCAGTCCGTCGAGCGTAGCCTGCACATTAGTGCACATTGCCACTTCAAAACTTCGTTCGCCTACGGATTTCATCATTGCAAATCCGGTCGACTATGAGAGACTATGAGCTTGCGGATCAGACTGACGGTAAAGAATTACGTCTCGGATCAGATGTTTACAACTCAAGAGCCTTCAACGTCTTGTGAAGGTACTCGCTGTTACTATTGTGAGGAGACTTACCAAAAACATGTTCACTCGCTTATTTTACTCAATCACTGGGGTCATGACGTCTTTAGGATGAACTCAATGTACCTACCTACTCGTATCTACCTATAATTAAATTGTCTTATTCGACGTCTAAATAAATATTAATTGATTCCGACTTATACGTATGGCAGGCTTATTAATAGCTTGTTGACACCTGTTCTAACCTTGCATGACTCAAACAAAATACGAACCGGTTTGAGTCCTTACGAACATCCAGACTTATTAAGTGCTGGCAAGAGGGTACTTTCAACATAATCATGGTACTCGTAGATACCAGAGAAATGACCATTAATTTGTCGTGAAAAGGAACACTATGAACTCCGGACTCCAAGGCTACTGCCATGACACTTTCACTGTCAATTTGATTAGCATATTCTCTAACAATCGTTGGTCTCCGCTAACTTGAGAGGAATGCAATAAACGCCGTGCAAGGAACAAGCAACGAGCTATACTCGATCCAATTCAATTTGATTAAAAATTCTTAGAGCTCTCGATGCTAGAATTCTTATCTTATACATAATAGAAAACGAACATACAGCACTTTCAATACTGACTACATCCGTGACAGACCCTCAAATAATTGTGATATTGTTGCTACCGTTGATATCTAAGACGGTCGCTTCGCTTCGCCCATAGACGTCCCACTGCTGGGCACGGGTCTCCCCCACAGACACTGCTGCGGGAGGTCTAGCTAAAACATACGCCAACACACTGCTCCAATGCGGATTGTGTGTTAGTGGCAAACCCAGTGTCGAATGTTCTCAAGTCACCCGAAGGTCTTCTACAAGGCTTAACGACTGTTTCCAGCGTTAAAAACAGCCGGGACCGACGGCTTTACGTGCCCTCCGAAGCACGGTAGCGTCCACGAAATTTTTACCACTAGCGGTCACCCATCCACAAACCGACCGCGACATTTTACTAACTTAAATTAAATCTCTGAGATATTCATCCGAGAAACTTTCATCACAGCTTCCATCTTGGGAGGTTAAATTAGATGTGGCTTACATTTTAATTATAACTCAGTGAATGTTTTATGTAACTGAAGAAAGAAGATATTTGTATGAGATATGATCTAGGTCGTCATTTGTGTGAAGTCAAATATATTCAAAACGCATCGCGGATGTTATTAAAAGCTTTTATTTAACTTCACTCGTACGTGTACTATTAATGTCCTGCAATCTTGCAATCAATATTTCACCCACTTCCACTGAAGCTTTCAAGCTAAAATTTGGCACACATATTTGGTTCCGATGACAATGCACGAAAATAATAAAAAGTTATAAAAAGCTTTTTTTTTTTTAATTTTTAGCGGTATAATTATTTTAGATAGAAATCTGGTCTCCGAAAAAACTAAGCAAAGTAGATATTGTTTTGCGGTTGGCGCGTTGATTTAATTTTAATAGACGCACTGGTTAGTACAACCTCTCAATCAGTCCTCATTAGAGCAGCGTATTGGTGTACAATCTAGACCAGGTATTCCCAACCTTTTTTGTGTCGAGCCTCCCCAGATTATAAATGACATTTTCAGGCTCCTTCAAATTTTTTTCGTGACATAAACAAACGCACGTAATTTTAACAATATTTATTTATCAAATTGTTAATTATTATTATTAGTTAATTCCATTTGATCATTCAAACGCATATTAGTGTTATTACTCATGACAAGTACGCAGAGCTTGCATGCTCTGTACTATTTGTACTGGTCTATTTTTGATACAGTTTTTGCCGGAGCTATTGTCAGGTCGCTATTTACGGCAAGACGATTTTGCTGCTTCGTTTTTATTAGAGCTGAAAAACCTGTCTCACACAAGTAGGTATGTCGAGGGAAACGGAACAAATATTTGCAAATCAAGAGAGGCAACTTTTGGGTTAACAAGGAATTATTTGATCCAAAACCTGGCAGAGACCAGGGCCCAACAGTGGGACGTCTATGGGTTGCAGGTATATCCTGAGAGGCTTAATGCTTCGTGGAAATACAGGCACAGATACAGGCTTCGAATCATGTTATATGTAATCCTAGTGGACGCCCGCAGCTTCGCTCGCGTGGAATTAGACATAACAATTGTTTCGTTTACACCTAGTAATTTATATAGCCTATGTCACTCAGTGAAGATGCAGCTTTCTAATGGTGAAAGAATTTTTGAAATCGATCCAGTAGTATTTGGGTGAAAACATTACAAACAATTCTTTTCACTGCATTTCACAATCAACAAAAAAACAATGTTTAAAAACTGAGTTAAGTTAGGATCAAGTGCTAGTTAAGATCAAGCATGAAAGGACAGTAAGGTACTGAGGATCCACTATCACCTATCGTCACCCTACCTTACACTGTAACCTTGGTGTAGTCGCCGCCTTAGTGTATCCAGCTCGGAACACGCACATTCACTTTTAAATGAATAAGTTATGTAGCAACGCGTCGGAAACGTCCGAGGGCTGATGCTTATGTCCATTAGTAAACCTTAAGGGATGCGTCCATTGTTGAATGCCGAAACGAATAACAGGGGTTGGTTCCTATACTAAGCGCGAGTAATACCATGGTACAGCTCTAATCAGCACGCAGCACAAGTTCTATAATAACATTTACAGTGGTATTGAAAACTAAGTAAAAATCACAACAAAAAAATGTAAATCTGCAACTTCGCAGTGATATTTGTCACTGTTACTCCCCAGCCGAACGCTCTCAGCATTCCTCCATTTATACAAAATCAACTATCGAATACAATAAATTACAAAAATACCCACACCAACGTACACCAAAGTATGTAAATACAGAGAGGACAGTACTTTTAAGTACAACAAAATGACAGTTACATATTTGATTTAGATTCGCCTGTGCAAGCGCGCCATTATGTCCCGAAAACGAAAACAATCGAATGGAAATAGTTCTGAAAGCGATGACTATGGATTTTCAGGAACTGAACAAAGAAATGTAAATAAAAGGTTATCTTCTGAACAAAGTAATGTAAATAAAAGGTTATCTATAATAGTGCTTTTGTATTCTACCATACAGCGTAGTGTAGCTGATTACGCAGCATAGCGCATTGTGTCGTAGACGAATATCGATTCATATTTTCATATCATGTTCGCTATCTCGATTACCGATATTATCTATCTGTAATCTATAATAGTCATTTAATTTTGGACTATGTGTTTGAACCTACAGGCTAAGCTTAAATGGGGGTTTACCTAACTTAGCTTGTGATTGATAAACTTAGTTATACGGACGGTTGTAAAACTTAAAATAGATAAAACCGGTCAAGTGCTAGTCGCACTCGAACACATAGGGTTCCGTACCACCGAACGATTGGTTAGGTTACTTATATTATTTCTAATAATAACGGCCACAGTAACATGATGTGAAAATCTTGGGTGTCTACCTTTTCCGTTCAAGAGATAGAGCCCTGTGACAGACAAGGGAGGCATATTAGTAGGGTTCCGTTTGTCACCCTGTGGATAGGGAACCCTAAAATCGAATGTTGGCTTCCCTTGGCTACTGATAAAATCCTATATTCATCAATTAGTGAAACGATAAAGAAATCAATCAATAGATCTATGTAGGTAATCTAAATTAGATAACTAATTAATATAGCTACATATAAATATATAGCTACGAATAGATTCGTTCTGTGATGTGATTCGTATTAAAATTTTATGTAATAATTTTAAATACCTATCTATGTAGGTACTACATTTTATATTATTCCTTTTAAGTTTTTTGGGTGGAATAAATTTTATACTTACTACATAGAGCAATAAAAAAATAGCTCAGTCTTGGCATGAAATACAGCTTGCATTATTATGCTCGTCGTATATTTAAACAAGAACCCTATGTCACAGCGCTCAAACTTCAGCGGAATCTCGTGAGAAAATTCACAAGTGTGCGCGCTAGAGCGAAAATTAGTGAGCACGAAAATTCACCTTCAACGAAATTAAGCTTCGAAGTGTTTGTACAGCAAACCGTTTAACTTCATTTTTCGGAGTAACATCTCACTGTGCAAACATCGATAAGATTATTTTCAGAACACTGGCAACGCGACACTCTGATAACAGCGGGATAAAAAACAACTCGTGAGAAGGACAGAGCTATCCAGGAAGAAAGGCACGAGTAGCGTTCGGCTAATTTCGGCTTCAAGTTGAAACGCGATCAATATGAAGTAAGGGATGTTTGCTTAGAGCACGTGACTATAGGGCTGGAAATAGCTTATTGAGAAATTTTGTTGGGTAATCTTCATCAGCGTTTCCTTTACAGATTGGTGTCACCCTATCCCAACATTTACTTTCTGACTTGCTACTTACAACTAAGTCTTGTTGAAAGTCAGTCACAGGTCACAGTTGTCATGGGCGGTAACGGATGGCTTGCTGCAAGCTCGTTTGCTGTGTTTACATCCATAAAATTAAAAAAAGATACGATAGGTACCTGCTTGAGGTACCTACCTACAAAGTAAAGTTATGTTTCGCTGGTCATAACATAATCTTTTCCAGATACCATATTGTCAATTCAACAATAAAAAGCGACCAACTAAATCAAGTAAGGATATATAACGATTCAATGTTGGTCAACAATCATTATTGCTAATTTTCCTTCTTGTAATATTTGTTTTGCAGTCGAGTTTTTAGTTGTTTTATTTTAAACTATGCATACTTGTATTTAGTAGCTATCATTATAATATTGTATAGGCAATAAAGGTGCATAATATAATGCCCAATTGTCGATTGCCGATATGCAGATTTAACTGGCTTTTGCGAAAATCTATGAGAACTCTATGGCGTGGAGTTTAATTTATTGCTGATAGCAAAGACTAAAGTTACGACATAGACAGGCAAACAAATATTTTATCACCCCAAACTTATAATCGGTAATATTTTACTGATATTAAGATGCCTATGGCGTTTTTGACTTTTACTATTGTAATTAAATGGAACAATGTTTAAGCTTAATGTTTAGCTTTTATATAACTTCACTCGTATGTATTCATTCATTCATGTAAGTATGTATGTCCTGGAATCTTGCAATCAATATTTCACCCACTTCCACTGAAGCTATCGAGCTGAAATTTGGCACACATATTAGGTTCCGATGACAATGCATGAAAATAAAAATAAAAGTTATAAAAGCTTTTTAAAAAAAAATTTTTTTTGATTATGGATATTGACATCTATGTCTTTGTGTGTGGCGGTAAGTACCTATGTTGAATTTATGAATTGTGTGTCAATGTTGATCAATGATGTCATTGTTACCTGCTAAGCAAACCGCATAGCTTGTCTGGAAAGACCGACACCACCGCAAAGGTTAGTGAGAAGTAATAGAACCAAAGTCAAAGCAAAATATAATATTTCATATATGCGAGAATCTCCTTCCTAATAACTACTGTTCCAGTAAATAACAGTTTCATCGGTGTGGCTTTTATATATATAGATAGATGTGCGGCGGCGTAACCATCGCTGGAAATGAAATATAGGACACATATAGGATTACACGTATATCTTAGTGGTAATTTACATAAAGAGAAAGACTCATCATTCAACTTACTTCCTATAAGAATTAGAAGTAGTACGTAGTTCTAAGTATTAGAAATAAAGAAAACACTTCTACAACTTTTTAAAACTTTATATTTTAACACCGTCAACTGTTCTTCGTAACAGACAGCCCGAGAGTGTGCCACACCCGCTAGGGATGTTCGTCATCTTCCGCCGTTGATAGTGATGTTCACTGGTACAATGATTTCCGTCTAACATAAGGAAATTAACACTGTAAAGCTTTTTCAACTCAGTGGATACGACGTCCAGCACTACAACCAGTTTCCATGTAAATTCCGGCATATGTTTTGGATTGGAACCCTTATGTGAACCCGCACGGACAAATCATGTAAGCAATGTTAAATATTTAAGCGAGAACGACATGCACTTACCACTGAAGAAGGCTAGATGCGGCATTATGATAATTAAATATGTAATGTTGAATGGGGACATTAACTGTTCTGGCTGGCTGGTTGTAATACATTAGCAGGTGCTAAGCTAAAGGTTCGAGCCTCAGGCCTGTAAAGTTTAATTGAAATTCCTCGTCTGAGTCAGTTCTGAGTCTGGATTCGTGTTCCGTGTATGACAATAGGCTCAGCACCTATTACGTGGGACCAATGGTCAAAAGTGGGTGTATAATGTATACACACCTCTGCCTACAGCTTCGGGGTAATACAGGCGTAATGTTATGTTCACTTCAAATAAAACCGAATTTCGCGGTTGTCTGGTTAACCCAATGTTTGGCTGGTAGAGAATGCTTTATGCATTAAGATCACCATTTGTACCCTGTAATTTTTCTATTTCTGAAGCTATCGAGCTGAAATTTGGCACACGAAAATAAAAATAAAGTTATAAAAACTTTTTTTAATAATTTTTTTTTAATTATACATTATCATACAAACATCAAATAAATAAAAATGTTAATGTCAACATAAAGGTACAATTTTTAGACAGCTTCATTCAAACAAAGGTCCGGAACTAAAAAACAGCGGCTAAAAATTGGATATTCCGCGTGCCATTTCTAGTTGCTCGTAGTCTGTGGCAACCACGCTTCTTCCGGCCATATAAATGCCCCATAAATGCATAATAATACCGAAACAGGAAACTTGGCCGTAAATGGCTGGAGTTTGTGGCTGACATTGTATTTGTACTATAATTCTCTTGGGAACTATCTATGTATTTGGTTCATATACCTAACCTGAGTACCTATCAACATAGAATAACATAATCACGCCTATCTTTCACCGAAGGGCAAGGCTGAGGTGTATAATACACCCACTTTGTGTGCTTATGAAAAAATCCGATATAGTAAGGATAACTCGCTAATATTTAAGTGGGAAAGTGTAGATATTTGTTGGTTTGTTGGTTTGTCCTTCATTTGCATGCGTCCCGTGAAATAGATGAAACCAATGAATGTATATAATATCATTGGATGAAACACTAATAATCATGAATCGTTTGATATTCAATCAATTTTTAATTCGACGTAACTACGAGTTAAGTTAGATCATGACTAGTGCTAATCTAGGGTGTAGCTTGTCATCGAAAAAGGCTGTAATTCTTATATTTTAAATTAAACCATCCCTGATTGGTAAAGTTAGTAGGTCGTAGTAGTAGTTAGGACGGCACGGAAAACGATATGACGCGGGCGGAGCATTATAAATTAATTTAAAATTTAAAAAAAAAAACCATTTTATAACTATTTATTTTTATTTTATTTTCGTGCATTGTCATTGGAACCTAATATGTGTGCCAAATTTCAGCTCGATAGCTTCAGTGGAAGTGGGTGAAATATTGATTCCAAGATTCCAGGACATACATACTTACAAGATACATACGAGTGAAGTTAAATAAAAGCTTTTAAATTAATATTCAATATACTAAATAACAAACCGTAGGTCGTGTCGTTAGAATCACCCTGTTTAATATGTGTTTAATCTGTGGCTTGGCTATTCAATTCATCATACGAGACTAGAATAACAAAACAACAATTAATCACACACGTGCCTGGAAATCAACACCTTTTATGTTTAAGTGGGTAATCCTATACAATTTAATTGCTTTTGACTATGATTAATTGTACCTATTCTCAATATGAATTTGATTTAAAAAAAAAACCGAATGTTCTCAAAATAATCCACTAGTAAGTATCTGCTAGTGAAATTTTCCACTGGCACCCTGCTATACTGACCGCACCCGACGTTGCTTAACTCGGTCGATCACGTACTTACCTACAATCAACGCGAGTCAGGCTACTGAGTGCTTGCTTACCACTTAGGTAGCAAGTTACCACTAGGTAGCAAGCTAGAAGGTGCTTGCACCTTTCAATAGCGTCATCATTTAAGTAGCGACAATTTAAAAAAAATTACGCCGTGTCCGCCGCAAGCGCGTTCGCTCCTAAAATGATCATCGTAATCGATCGAAACTAGTCGGCCTATTTCGGACTTGAATCACACGTGAGTAAGCCGGTTCAACAATGAATTTAAAAAAAATGTTTTTCCAATACAATGTCAATGCCATCATTGTTAAAAAGTTAAAGGACATCCTTGATCAGATACGAAGTAGTAACCCACTTTCGCACCACGTTTACTCCTTACATACGAAATACGTATTCACTTCTAAAATTTTGATCCGGTCACTCAAATACTGAATTCTGTGACTTGAATGTAAACCGGCAAGTGTTCCAGTACTTTCTCAATCGTGCAAGGAATATGAGTAGGTTAATCCAAGCACAGTTCAAGCGATTGCGGCTCTTAATGAATATGTATTAAGTGTTATGTTGCCTTACATGGATAATGCTGCGTTGATCTGGCTAAACGCCCTTCGTCACGCACTGTTTACTAAGACTTCGTGGAATTTTTGATTCCGACCAGAAACTTTTACTCTCGTTTGCGCATGAGATACAAAGTCATTGAATCCGTAAATAAAAGAAGAACAATTTCACTTAGATATCTTGATATACCAAATCGATGACAGCCCAGTGGCTTTTTTTTTTAATGGATACAGGATAGCAAACGAGCTTGCAGCACCACCCATCCGCTGCCGCCCATGACAACTGTGACTGACTTTGAACAAGACTCAATTAGGGACTGGTATGGTTAGTCCAATTAGTTGAGAAAGTTTATTAGAACATTAGTTGGTCAGTTCGTTAGTAGGTATGAGGACTGGGGACTGTTAGTGATAGTTAGTCCTGTTAGTTGATGTTAGTAATAGTCCAGTTAGTACTTGTTCGTAGGAGTCTCTTTCTAAGTCAGTCACAGATGTGTTGCTACCCTTGAGGACTAAGATGGTCGCCTCTAAAGAAGTGTAACCGGAAACCACACCTTTCCGACCGGACCATAATTGCTCCTCCCCTCCCATTTGGAGTGAAGACCCATGCCCAACAGTGGGACAAAGGAAAAGTTGTGTGATTTGTTACAGCGACCTTAGCTTGAAAGAAAATTTACTCTTCTCAAGCGCCCAATCAAATAATTATAAATTGATTGAATATCCATGACAGGAGTACAAATATTTACTAGCGAAATAAAAATATATCTATTTAAATATACCGTGAGATTCGAACCCCGCAATTCTGTAGTCAAGGTCACTCGCACCACAGAGTTGTCAACACACCCAACAGCCCAAACTCAGCTCACGTTAAAACTAACCAATTCCAAGTGAATCATTAACTCCCGCCGGACCTAATGAATGCAATTACCACATCATTAAACCTGCTTCCACTTCATAACATTAGCATCGATTGCATCTGTCATTAACGCGTGCTATGAATGATGTGCTATCATTAAAATGCGCATATTATCTCATTCGTGTCAGTGTTATGCATGAAACTGCTAAGCGCTAACTTTGACTTTGACTTTTACACTGAAAAGAAGCACGTGTGTAAAGAAAAAGTACACAGAAAAGTGAAAACAAGGATTTTTAAAGTTGATAGCATGTAGTACCTACAACCATGGCGCCCATGGCAGCCAAAAGGTCTAAAATGATAAATTAAAAGCCTCCTATAGATCTTCATATCTATCTACTAGTGGACGCCCGCAGCTTTTCTCGCGTGGAATTAGACTTAACAAGAGTTTCGTTTACACCTAGTAATATTATATAGCCCATGTCACACAGTGAAGATGCAGATTTCTAAAGATGAAAGAATTTTTGAAGTCGGTCCAGTAGTTTTGTGTGAAAACATTACAAACAAATCATTCCTCTTTATAATATTAGTATGGATTAAACTTAGTTTAAAAGTAACATAACATCACTCCTGCATTTCCCTGAAGGGTTCGGCAGAGATGTATAGTAGTACTACAGTTATGTATAGATCCCATGTAATGTAAGGCATACACTCAGCATAAATCCAGAATCCGAGCTGCGATCGGACAATTCAAGTTAGAAAAACATAATAATTTGTACGAGTCGGGGATCGAACTCAGGGCCTAAGCTTAGCAGTCGTGCTTACTACCACTAGACCAACGAAACAAGAAGTATAAAACATTGGCTCAGTTACCTTACGTAGGTTAATAAACAACTGAAAAAAAGGCAGATTGCAAAACTGCTCACTAATAAATAAAGCTTTTAAATTAAACAAGTGCAATTCTGTAAATGGACCATTCAATTCCGTTCCGGCCATTCGGTGCACTAAACTAATATCATCACCGCGGAATTATACTTAACAGAGCGTGACGGATGATGTTTAAGGTAAGATTCGCTGACGTAACACGAGCTTGGATGATCAATGATCCGGTACGAGATCAGCTAGAGATCGACTGAGACCAAAATCCTAAATATTTACAAAGTATGTAATTAATTCTATAATTTATTGTTGACTTGAGTGATATTTTTAAATTAACATTGAAATTTGACATTGATTTTATTTTAATTTGTATTTTCAGGCTGCGACCCCATAGACGTCCCATTGCTGGGCACGGGTCTCCCCCACATACGCAGCTGCGGGAGGTCTAGATTCTCCACCACGCTGCTCCAATGCGGATTGATGGAAGGGTTAGTGGCCAACCCAGTGTCTAATGTTCTCAAGCCACTCGAAGGTCTTCGACAAGGCTTAGCGACTGTTTCCACCATTGAAAACAACCGGGACCGAAGGCCTTACGTGCCCTGCGAAGCACGGTAGCATCCATGAAATTTTGCCACTAGCGGTCAATCCACAAACCGACCGCGCCCGTCGTTGCTTAACTCTTTCGATCAAACTGAATTGACGCGAGCCATTGGACTATGGACGCTACAATTTTGTATTTTTTACTGTATTAACCTAGACGTAATTATAACTAATGAATTAGGAGGCCTTTAATGTTAGTTATAAGTTTATATAATATGATAAAATATTTAAAAAAAAGATATTGACTGCCTCGTTGTAGTTGCAAGCCTTACCTACTGTGCTGTAAGCACCTCGATCCCAAGGTCGAGCAAATTAATATTGGGTTTTCCAGCATGAAAAACCCAGTAGTAGCTCCAACTTTGAATTTGTAAAATTTGTCCGGTACATGACAATAGGCTCTAAAATAAACCTAAACATAACATAACTGACAAAAAGTAGGTCGTGATGTGTAACTTCTTCTCACCCTTTAGTTACCATCTAGCTTAGTGCGAAGCATTTAAAAAGTATTAAATGAAAAAAGCAAATTCACCAAACTGACTAGGTAAATGAAAATACCCATTTCAGAATTTTCCGATCAGGTTTCTATTGATGCAAAAAATAATTTGGCTAAAGCTCTGCCCCAAAAAAGATAGAAATGACGCAATGCGTCAGAGTACCCTCACCTCGGGTCAAAGAGGAACTTAACACGTCATTTGATTGATATATTTGCAGGTTCATTGCGTTTTATGAAGAAAATTTTGTCCTTTTCAAAAGATTTTTGCTAGATATCCCGGACGACGTATAGGGAACTGATGAATATGGAATGACCATGCATGAGTCTTCTGATCACAACTACAACCTATAATCCATCCATCCATCAGCCGTTTGAAGTCCACTTCTGGATATAGGCCTCCCTTAATCGGGTGCCACTACTCTTGATCCTGTGCTTTCTGAATCCAGCGGTTACTCACTGACTTTTTCAAGTCATCAGTCCATTTAGTTGGAGGGCGGCCTGTGCTCCGTTTCCCGAGCCGTGGTTTCAACTCGAGGATCTTTCTAAACCATCGTTTATCCGTCCTACTACTTAACTAAGGTTAATAAGCTAAACAATGGAATGGCAAATAAAAAGAGCTGTATTTTTGAAGAATTCCACCGAAGGAACCTTAGAAGTATCTAGTCCGTCAATTTAAAACATTCTAATTGCTTAGAAGCGATAAATCATCATCACAAGTCAAGCAGTATCACAACCAAACTAACAACGAAAACAAAACTTAATTAATTTTGTAAATAGAATAATATTATACATAGATATGTAGAATATAAAGGATGAACGCAATATAAAAATAACTAAAACATTTTGAAATTTACTTAGTCATTATTAAAATAATTATTATAATTGTATAGAATCAATTGCAACGCCCTATCAGGGTTTCATGATGTTATGTTATGACTGAGGACTTGTAATGTTACACTTGTGGCAATAAACATTATGATTATGACTACCTCCACCACCACAACCTTATCTTTGGCCATTAGTTACCACGGGTCTTCTCTCCGAACCGGAGGGTCATATTCCAGAACGCAGCTACCTTCGAGAATAACAAAGAAACTCAGAAGCATGCATGGTTCCTCACAATTTATTCTTTATCATTACAACATATGACATTTAATTCGTAAAACGCAGATAGTAAAGGTCATTGGTGCATGCAGCTTGGATTTGAATCGAGACCCGAGAGGTCGAGTTTCAGCCAATCTATTACCGCTTCACTCGTTTTGGCCTCGGCCTACACTGCTGTTCGGTGTGCTTGCGACTTTCCACTACTGGTAGTCATTACGTCAATGTTTACCGGTCGCTAGATCTGCGACCGCGACGGGCAGTGTGGCTCACTGACTTATCTGTGAGATTAATCGCGACTGCCCGAAAAAATTACTGGTACTCTTGACCACAAACTCGAACCATAAAATATTTTTTATATAATATGTTACATGAATTCTAGCTTGCAAGTACATTCTAATATAACATTATTATTTTTAAAATGTAAAGCAAATGATCGCAATTTTTCAAAATGAAACAGTAAGTTACGTAGGCGGTGTAAAAGTAAAGCAACGAAAACGTCCCAAATTGGGACGTTTTCTGATGTTTTCTGTTTAGGGCAACGAGCACAGCGTCACCTTCATTCGTTTGAGCACATGTTTAACACTGAATATTTCTATTTGTCGATAGTATAATATCATTGTTATCACTTACAGTTATCAACTGTGTTGTCAAATCGAATTGAAGTCTAATAAAAGAAATTTTAATTTATCTAATGAAAAAAAAAATACCTTAGGCGTACCGAGAAAATTCGAATCGCCACGAACCACCAAACCGCGTATGCTCTAACGTTCTAGACCTTCGTCAGCTCTGGCTGAAGGAGAGACCCGTGCCCAAGAGGAACATCTAGGTTTGTAGCTTTGATTTTGTAAACGAAGTTGGATCAAGTCCATGATTATAGAGATACCTTACGTTCAAACTTCAAATTCAAAAAATAAATTATGGTCGAATTTCTACCACTCAGCGACCACAACATTGAATTAATTGTAACTTCATTACAGTCCGTAGCTGGTCGATTCATAAATTATTTTATTTATATTTAGAGCACGCGCATAGCTAATCTGTGATAGTCACTTATGCAATAGCGTAAAAAGGAATGCAAATGGAACATTTTTAAACTTTTAACCCCCGTTACGTGAGCAAATTGATTTTAAAATCAGGCATGCCGCCAATGCTATAACGCCCGCATCGGATCAATAAATCTTTGTTTTGTGCCAGAAACTGTTAGGGCATTTTTAATCTACAGTGGTTTGCGCTAACAGCCTGTAGTAGCCTGAGGTTGTCAAGTGCGACTGGTGAGCAACCGTGACCTAGTCCTGTCGATGTGTCATGTTCGGTCAAGGTCACCTCATCGATGGCCTTTTGAGTAGTGTTGCAAAACCTTTTAAATGATCCAGCTCATACAGCTATTAATTTGTTCTTTGAAGGTCAATATTTTGGAGATGGCACAAATACAAATAAAAATACACTCTATTGTACACCACAAAAAAACATCAATAATGCCACTTCGCTCATTCGAGTTTCAAATTTGGCTAAGAAAAAATTAGTGGGGACAACCCAGTGGCTATCGAACTCGCCTCTTACTCGAACTTATGTGCGATTTAGGCAATTATATTTCAACTGCTGTGATGGTGAAGGAAACATCGTGAGGAAACCTGCATGCCTTAGAATTCTATGTTCATTCCCAAGGCATGTTAAGACTGCCAATCCCCACTTGACCAGCGAGGTGGAGTATGGCCTAACCCCTCCATTACAAGAGGAGACCAGTGCCCAAAAACAGGAATAAGAAAGGCTTGTGGTGTGAATCAAAATCATCTGCATAAAAACCCCAAAAAAAATTATATTTGAAGGGCTTGTCTTAAATGTATGAAAGTGCAAAAGGTACAATTAATTAGTGCCCTGATTGCAAGTGTAGCAACACACCAGCTAATGAGCTGTAACCCTTTGCACTTCCGCAAAACCAGTTACATAAGTATCCTTAACTATTGTCTTATTCTGGCCATTTGTCTCCATTGTGTACTTATTTAGCAGCATGAATCCGGAATGAATTGCTCAAGCTCGGATTCCGCGCTCGATTGGATAAGCAAATTCGACGTAATAGATTCCGACTGTGACGTCAATGACCACAGTATAACCACAGCGGAACAACTTACAGAGGACCAAAGAAATTAAGGTTCTGGAGTAGAATAAGGACAATCTGATATGTTTAAACATGTCAGAGAGTCACAAGATTAAATGGCTTTGGTATACGGAGTTTGTACACAAAAAAAATTGTTGTCTATAAAGTCATAAGAAAAAACTCAACATATATTTACACTAATTTTCCAAAGTTTCTCACAATCTATATTTACAAGGAACGGAACGTACACGAAATTTGAACCAAAAAAGGTTTTGCTCTTATAATTAAGAAGGTACAACTAAGCATAATACACGACCCAAAGCGACGCAAAGAATGGTATTGCGTTTATCAGTCTATGTAAGAATATATAATACCTATTCTTTATTCTATGGCGTTCTAGAGACGAAACGCGTAAGGCGATTTTGATGATTTGTCATAACCATGCGAGTGTCACTAAAGACATGACAGTAACCAAGATTCACCACAGACAACCAGACGACGCAATATTTTCAAAATAACCGTCCAACTATATCTAGTGGGGTATCGTTAAATAGTTATTTAAAAATCATTTAAAGGTTCCTTTTAACATTATTAACTTTTAAATAACAGTTAAGGATATTCATATAGCGATTTAAAATTGTATTTTCCTACTTATATCATTTGTAGTTAGTAAGCCTACCAGTTGTAATCTTCCAAGGGCTTATGAATGGATGTATATACACACATCATATTTTTAACGTAACAATGATAAATTCTCACTTACGAGTACTTATCATATAGGTTGCTGTGTCAGTCGGGTCGTAACTTGTGACTGTAAGTAATATTTTGTTTTGAATGCATACTTATGTAATCTATAATTGCATAGACTATCCGGTCGCCGCATACGACAGTATAGTGACGACACCATCATTAAATATTCCAATAGAATAGACGGAATTCATCTAAGATATTTTTTATGGATATAGGATACGAGCTTGCAGCACCAACCATCCGCTGCCGCCCATGTGACTGACATTGAACAAGACTCTAATATTGACTGGGATGGTTAGTCTAATAACTATTTGGATGGAAAAGTTTAGTTAGACCTTACTACTTGAGTGAGGTTAGTCCTGTTACCAATTGTTATTAGTAAACGAGCTTGCAGCACCAACCATCAACTGCCGCCCATGTGACTGACATTGAACAACACTCTAATAGTGACTGGGATGGTTAGTCTAATAACTATTTGGAAGAGTTTAGTTAGACCTTATTACTTGAGGTTAGTCCTATTACCAATTGTTAGTAACCCTTGAGGACTAAGATAAAGAAGCCAACCGGACCACAATTTCTTTAAAAAAATAATAACATGGTAGAAATGATACTAGGTACCGTGGCAGGCCATGGTACTGCCCCAGGCAAACTCTTAAAGGAACAAAATAGGTTTCACAAAAAACCTATTGGAAACCAAACAGACTCTACCAGCTTAAATTATTTGAAATGATACGTGGAAGAGTATTTCATTTTATATTTTGTTTTAAGACCTAGATAATATATCTTCCGCATATCTTCTTCAGTCATACAGGTTGCATTTTCGTAACCAATTATCTTTGAACTTAATTGCCAGCTGACATAGTACTAAAGGCATTTTCTTTTTGCTTGGAAAGTGAAACTTATTGGAAAAGTGTGCTGACCGTAACAATTCTATTATACCCCATTATTATCATGGCTTTCCCAAAGCAGTGAACAGAACTGTACCGATTAATCGGATCGAAATCGAGAGTAATCGATTTAACTCGAAAGTAAATAAGACTAACAATATGGATTTTAATTAGTGTCAATTTTATTTGTAACTATTTCTTTACAATTACTTGTGTAAGCGTTATTCTGTAACATTTGTCATACAAATGTTAAGAATAGAACCTGTTACGAGATGTTCGTATTAAAAAATGAAATAAAACGCATTTTTTGCACTTTACATAAGCAACGTCAATCAGCACATCGCAAAAACTACGCAAAAATGACAAATTGACAGCTCAATTTTCGCTACGATTCGTTTCATTTGTTACTTTACACGCAAATTAATCTATGCCAACTCGCTATGAAACGCTTCATTATCGCTATCCAATCGTGCATATCTCCGTTTATGGATGCTCTAAAATAATTGGCCGCTCATAAAAAAAAAGTCTTGTAACAATGCCGTTGCAGCGTTTGAATTTCGAAACTGAAAAGTAAAAGATCCACGGATGGCGTAAGTTTCGCGGTCACTTGCAGATGTATTTTTATATGTCACGACTAGACGACGTAGATCACAATTTATCATTACTTTTTAATTAATGATATACCTAGTTAATGCTAATATTTGTGTACCAAAATTGTTAAGAATAAGATTGGAATAAGAAACAAAAATTAGTTAATAATTAATTATGAGAATTAAACATAAGTAAAAGCAAACTTCAGTCTTGCGTGCGCGCGTGTGTGTATGTGTGTTTGTGTATGTGTGTAGCTGCGTGTGTGTAAGTGTGTTTGTGTCTGCATTAATGTTTGTTGTTTTGTAGTATTGCGTTACCATTTTCAAGACAAAAACAATAGCAGCAGATACCTACGGACAATCGTTAACCATTTGATTTAATTAACATGCACATTGTACATTTCATTTGTTATTTTATAGTTAAAATATTTCCAAATTTGGCATTTATATGTCTTTGTTTATAATAATCGTAATCGTTGTAGAATCGTCTAGAACCAACGGTCTTATTTAGAAAAAAAAACGTTTAAGCGCATTCGAATTCACGACTTCAGTGAAAGGGAGGTCTCTGTAACATTCGTATGGCAAAACAGGCAAGGCAAGCTTTACAAACATTAATGACCCTCCGACCAATTACGATATTGATAATATGTTTATTTAAGAATAAAGTACTTACGTAGCTCTAACAGATTGAGTCATAAGTTTATTAGATGAAGTATTTTTTATGATTTTTATTCGTGTAATATTGAGGAAGTTAATTGACCTACTAAATGATTCGCTGCGACCCATAGACGTCCCACTGCTGGGCCCGGTCTCCCCCACAGACACTTCTGCGGGAGGTCTAGAGCATACTCTACCACGCTGCTCCAATGCGGATTGGTGGAGGGGTTAGTGGCCAACCCAGTGTCGAATGTTTGCAGTTGGTTTCATTTGTAAAACAAGGCTTAACCTTGTCGATCCCATTTTTTATGGATATAATAGCAAACGACATTGCAGCACCGGCCATAAGCTACCGCCCATGACAACTGTGACTGAATTTCAACAAGACCAGACCTTGTCCCTAACAAGGATGGTAAGTAGAGTCAGCAGTGAGAGTTTATAAGACAGTTTATTAAGGTCCGTTCGTTAATGGGCGCGAAGACTGGGTCAGTGACTGTTAGTGATAGTCCTGTTAGTTGGTGTTAGTAATGGACCAGATAGTAATTGTTAGTAAGAGCCTCGTTCTAAGTCTTTCACAGAAGCATCGCTACCTTTGAGGACTGAGATGACCGACGCTAAAGAAGTGTAACCGGAATCCACACCTTTCCAACCGGACCACAATTGCTTTAAAAACAATTAATACACGGTATAAATGATACTAGGTACCGTGTCGGGCGGTGGTACTGCCCCGGGCGAACTCTATTATAAAACCTATTTGGTTCTATAAAGGCTCTACCGCCACCTGCGCTTGAGAACATTTGACACTGGGTTGGCAACCTACCCTCAACCAATTTTAGACTGGGTTTGGCCTTGACTGTGAGAGTGACCTGTGTCCAAGAGATTGTGCTCAGCAGTGGGACGTCTATGGGTTGTAAGCTTAAGGCTGCACAGGTCTCCTAGAGCCTTCATAGCCAAATTATTAGAAACTCGACTATTATCGATTTACTATAACTAGGAAATAACTGCTAAGATTCTTAAGGCAATATTTTTTATCACCTTGCCTTAAATCTATGCAGTCAAAGTACTATGGTAGACGGAGTTACCGCGACGTGCCGGTATTTTCAAGGTTAATCCACAGATTTATGCCATAGTAGACATGACATGAATAATATTCTGACAATTTAATCTAGCCGTTTTTACCATGTAGGAGCTATGTTCTATATCTGAAGCAATAACTGTGCAACAGATGGTAGAGTTTATATGATTATAATGAACTCTACATGAGATCATACAGCTAATGTGACCTGCTTATTCAATCGTTTTCATCTCTAAAAATGTGTTTGCAGATCAACAATTTATAAAGTTCCATAATCCTAGTTGATAGTAACTTGGCTTAGTTTAATATCTTTATTGCTCATCTTACCTTACTTTCTCAACCTATTACCAGCTTTAGGTAATGTAGGTGTCATTAAAATCATTCTCCGTACGAATTGGCATTTCTATACTGTGTACGATCTTTATCACAGTAACATTCCAATGTCAATAGAATGAGCCGCGCAAGAGTGAACAAATAACAGCAAAGAAACAATAGTGTAATTAGTTTTTCCTGCAAACAAACCCGTTTTGAGCTTCCCACGCGTTGACTGTTTTCTCGAGATTTCATAGAACACAAAAAGTGGAGTTCCACTCAAACTGTATGGGGGCGTATCGTTTCTGCAGCGCTTTTATAAAATGTACACGACATTACTCGCGTACACGACTATCTCACAGCCTATTTACGAGCAATCTCACTGCGACCCATAGACGTCCCACTGTTGGCCAAGGGTCTCCTCTCAGAATGGGGGGGATTAGGCCTTAGTCCACCACGCTGGCCAAGTGTGGATTGGCAGACTTCACATGCCTTCGAGAACATTATGAAGAACTCTCAGGCATGCAGGTTTCCTCACGATTTGTCCTTCACCGTTATAGCAAGTGACATTTAATTTCTTATATCGCACATAACTTATGGTGCGTGCCACTGGGGTTTGAACCCGGACCGCTCGAGTGGCGAGTTCGATAGCCACTGGGCTGTCACCGCTGTACACCAGACATAGATGTCAAACTAATAAAGCTCCTCTGTTTTTGTCGAGGTTTTGAAATGTAGAGCTGGGGCTTTCTAACCAAAAATGATTTCCTGTCAGATCTTGTGTACCTGCGTTCACACTGCTTGGTGAAATTACAATATTACTAATCCTGGTTTGACAAATTCTGGAATTCATTGCTTTAAAATTCAAATTGGTATGATATTACAAAACTTGTTTAGGATGCTTCGGTACTAAAACAATGTCTGTCTTGTCTCAATTGTCTGGAAGAAATCGTTACCGATCATCATCTGTTTTATTTATGATTATTTTTGTGGTGTACAATAAAGTGTATTTGTATTGTATTCTATTGATACAATACCAAACGGCGTTTGGACAAGAAATATGTTGTTTTACGAGTGTATGTCACCCGCAATACAGAAGGGTTCTAACTGATAATTTTTCAATACCAAAAACACAATGAGGTTAAAACTAGCGTATTAACCGATGTAGTTCGTGATAAACGCGTGTGAGAGGTACATTTTGCGTCATTGCGTAAGTAGACTAAACTATAAATGGCGGTCACTTTCGAATATTTAACATTTTAATGTAACAGATTCATGTACACTTACTATTTGAAAGTCGATTAGACTCCAACGAGTTTATACGTCTAAAATTTTATATAATTACAAAATCTATCCCTAATCATTTTTGCATTTATTATTCTCAAAAGAAAGTAAAGGTCTGGGTTCATATCCCAGTCAGGTCATAGCTCAGTAAGAGAACAGGAAACCTGCATACCTCAGAGTCCTCTATAAGTGGAAATTAATAACCTTTAATTTGATAGATTTGGATACGACAGGGCTGTGATTATCTATGGATTTCTACTTATTATCACCTGCGGAAAGTGTAATCAAGTTAATAATTAGTAACAGTGCCATCTGTTGGCGGTGCCAGACAACTTTCCAATAAACGTGAAAGCATTTCAAAGGAACATATTTTCGGAATGAAAAGTATCCTATGTGCATAGGTCATAGCATCTAGGTTATCATCTACCAAAGTTTCATCCAAACCTATTTACATAACAGAAAAACTACAGTTTTTGCATGATTGAGTAACAAACATTCGGACATCCAAACTTTCATATTTATAATATTAGTGGAATTCCTATCCCCTCCTATCCCCCGTACGCTAAGGGTGACAGATAGGAATAAAAAGTTCAATCTGGTCCCCTTACAGATAGGAATAAAAAGCGGTATAAAGACTAGTTTAACTGGAAGTTCGATGATAAATTATCGCCAAGTTTTATTTTCAACTGAATCTTATAAATATCTTATCATAGTAATTTCGAGGCCCATGTTAGCGTCAGAACAAATTAGAAGGAATCTTACGTGCTGTTGCTAAGAGTCTGCTGTAGTTTAGGCTTGCTTCGACCCAGTTTGTAAGGTGTCAGATTCTGGGTCACAGTTCGTTAGCGTGCCGGGTTCCCGAAACGATCTAGTACGACACCGCAAGATGCATAATTTCTGGAACAAAGCCACATTTATTCTTAGAAAGACAAGGTTTCATAAGAATTGCAGGCATAAATTAGGATACCAAAGGGGGTTCCCATACTTCATACATACAAATAACTGAATAAATCGCTCGATTGGAAAAATCCCTACTGTATTTGATTGTTACTTTTTTTTTTATATAGTACCTATAGACGGACAAACAGACATACGGGCACATATTTTTTAATGTAAAGCAAGTGGAATACACGATTTTCCCCGAAACGTTTTAATGTAACACTAATGGACGCCCGCAGCTTCGCTCGCGTGGAATTAGACATAACAATAGTTTCGTTTACACCTAGTAATATTATATAGCCTATGTCACTCAGTGAAGATGCAGCTTTCTAATGGTGAAAGAATTTTTGAAATCAATCCAGTAGTTTTTGTGTGAAAACATTACAAACAAATCATTCCTCTTTATAATATTAGTATAGATAATTCACGCCTGTATTTCCCCGAACGGGTAGACAGAGGTGTGTTCACATTTCACCAGTTATGTTTAGGTTCTAAGTCAGTAGTGGTATAATAGAAGTGTCTGTATGATAGAAAGTAAACAATGTACCACAACCCACAATATCACGAATTGCTCTAACCAGCGAAAGCACGAAGGAGGAGCGCGCGTGCGATGACACTTTCCCACGCCGAATAAAGGTTACTGCGGTAATTGTCTCTAACATAACATCACGCCTCTATTTGCTCGATGGGGGTAGACATAGATGTGTACCTTTCAATACATGAACTTGTTATGTTTATATAAGGCATACTGTTGCTTCGGGAAACAAATTGCAATGTTGCGCCTGTATTTGCTTGAAGACATAGATGTGTACCTTTGAACACTTGAATTTCCTATTTTTATAAAGGTATGTCTAAGGCGGTGAGGCCTAATCCTGTTGCCATACCGGACACAAAATTCAATGTTACCACCAGCGGTCACTCGGCGGATGTGATGGCTTATTCCAGTCCAGTTGACCAGTTGTACTGGACTTGTGTGGGTTGGACTGAACTGGCGATATGGTCTACATGATTGAGTCATTTAAAAGCTGTCGAACCATCAAGACTACAGTGACAATGAGTTCGAGAAAACAATTGTTCTACCAGCACAGGAATGGCGTTGGATTGGCCGTCTACGTAATTTCATGTAGCTGATTCCGCTGGAATCAAAAGTACGCCGCAAATCCAGTTACTACACTGTACTGCTTGTTGGGTCTAGTATATTCCAGTGCTAGTTTACATTTCTCCAGTAGACAGGGTTTGACCGGTGGACTGGAATACTGTAAACCGTGCATTATGACGCTATCGGGTCGTTGATATCAGCTTGCGCTGCCGTTCCGTTTTGGCATCGCACGATAAGACGGAAGACGAAGAACCGTGCAGTGAAGTGATATTGTGCACGAAACTATGCGGTCACGCGAACTATTCGTGCTATCTTCTTCGTCGTGGCAGCCTAGTACTTTAGTTCTTAGTGTCCTACTTTGGTTTCCTCCAATCCGCACTGGAGCCGGAAGCGAAAGAAGCTTTCGCAATTGGCACTGGCAAGTGTTTCAAATATATATACTTCTACTGAGGTGGCTTTGATAAAAGACAAATAGGTATTTTAAGGCTTTGTGGGTATCGAGTAAATAGTAACTAAGCGAAATTCAATGGGTTGCTCCAGCCAGCGTCCACTTGAAACTAGCTTGCATAGAAATGTCTTAATCTAGTAATTCAGTGTATTATTTATTATTTGAAATGTTAGCTCGAGCTTATTCAGCTCCGGGCACTTCGACCATAACTGATCGTTTATACCCACCCAGTTATAGTTCACTATCTAGTCCTACTGCTTTGAGGAGAGTCAAGCAGAGCTCAATATCGCTAAAGTCCTAGCTTTAGCGATATTGATGGATTTGATTTCATCCGGATGCAATTCGTGCGCTCCTAAATGAACGCTCCTCAGGCGTTCAAGAGCACCGCATTGTGCGATGAGGTGAGGTCTCTCTGAATTTAGTTTATTATATACTATTAAACTTTCTGGACATCGTGGACTCAGCAAATGTAGAGGAAGATCACAGAGGGATGTAAAAATCTCATATAACTAGACTGCGTACACGATATCCAGCCTCTCTTCTTCGTAAAGAATGTAATCTAGAATCGAAAGCTTCGGTTTGTTGAACAAGCCTACATCCGAATCGCACTCCAATCCATGCCTTCTTACGTACAAACACCTGGTTATTACGCGCTGTGTTCAACAGTAGCTACACAATCACTTAATAACTTTCCGTTGTAGCGGTCACACGACATCAGAACTTGCGGAAGACGGTCGGTTGCGGTGAAATATGATCTCGAGCTCGAAGCGATAGCGGTTATGCAGTCCAGTTGTCACGCGAACTGCTAAGCGGATGCTTCTTGTATTTATGACGGTGGGCAGCGAGCGAGTCACGATGAACGACTCAGGCTTTCAGTTCCGCTGTCTCTCACCCCACAAGATTAAATACCCCTTAAGCCACCTTAGCGGTAACGCCCAGTGACTATCGAACTCGCCTCTCACTCGAGCGGTCCGGGTTTCAACCCAGCGGCTCGCACCAATGACTTTTCTAAGTTATGTGCGATTTAAGAAATTTAATGTCACGTGCTATAACGGTGAAGGACACTTCGTGAGGAAACCTGCCTGAGAGTTCATCATAATGTTCTCGAAGGCATGTGAAGTCTGCCAACCCGCACTTGGCTAGCGTGGTGGGCTAAGGCCTAACCCTTCCCATTCTGAGAGGAGACCAGTGCCCAACAGTGAGACAAAGAAAGGGTTGTGATGAATGAATGATGAAAGCCTCGTAAATATCCTCTTACGCCTGGTTCCTGATTTTAGTAAATCATTGATCTGGCCGAGCAACACAATAATCCATTTTAAAATTGCATTGTGTCTTAAAATCCCGTGACTGAGTTTCTTATAACATGCCTTTGAGTCTGAGTGATCCTCTTACCAAACAGTCATATAAAAATGTTTCCACATTAGGAAAACATTTGTATTGACATCAGGAAGGGTATATTTCTTAGGGAAATAAGCGTTACCTTTGTACATTAATAATATATTAAGTTTGTATTTCCTGATATTGTTCTCCTATGTGTACATAAATGCAAATAAATAAAAAAATAAATAAAATTAAGGGTATTCCAGCGATCGTTAGTGGTAACCGTGAAGTTTACCTATTGTTCGCAAATGCTTGAAAAGATTACATATAATATGTTTGTTGGAAATGAAATAACCTACTTACCGACCCGAACAAATGAATATATGTGGGAATTATAATAATAATGTCTATGAAATTACGATCAACATGAGTGGAGCAAGGTGATATTAAACCTAGCGCACGTGAGTTCTACGACATATAAGTCAATTACTATTAGCTGACTAATAAGCTTATACTCGCGTTGCATCGTTAGAACCATCGCGTATGTATTATATTAAACTTGAGGGGAAATCTTTGTACCTACCCCCTTTTGAAACAATTCGCGTAAGAACTGTCGCGTTAGTCTAGTGGTCGTAACCGCGCCCGCTAAGCTAGTCCTGAGTTCGTACCCCGGGTCCAGCAAAGTATTATAGTAAGTAATAGTTCAGAGTTTGGATTCGTGCCCAGTGCATGGCAATAGGCTCACCACCTATTACATGGGACCTAAGCATAACTTAACTTAACCTTATCCCTTCCATTCTGAGAGGAGACTCGTGCCCAAAAGTGGGACAAAGAAAGGGTTGTGATGATGATGATGATGAAGCATAACTGGTGAAAAGTGGGCGTATGTTCACCTCTGCCCCCTTCGGGGAAACACAAGCGTGATGTTATGATATGTTATTGTTCTTACTGTAGTTAAACTGGTATCTTATAAACAATACTTTCTCTCATGGACTCACCTACATAAATACTCTCAAACGCCAAAAATTTGTGATTACGTAAACATTCGCAATTATATTCCTAACTGGTATTCGTGTTACATGGCACATACACACGAAAGGTCGATAATTGGATTTCTCCTTTGATAGTTTTATGCCTACATTCTAATTAACTATTTGTAATTGTAAATGTTTGCAGCATTTTGAAGTAAATTTCATTTGTTTTATTTGAGTACCGTTTATTTCTATCGCGGTGATAGTAGAATGGGTGACAGCCCAGTGACTATCGAATTCGCCTCTCACTCGAGTGGTCCAGGTTCAAACCCCAGCGGCACGCACCAATGACTTTTCTAAGTTATGTGCGATTTAAGAAATTAAGCGTCACTTGCTATAACGGTGAAGGACACATCGTGAGGAAACCTGATTGCCTGAGAGTTCTTCATAATGTTCTCGAAGGCATGTGAAGTCTGCCAACCTGCACTTGGCCAGCGTGGTGGACTAAGGCGTCGCAAATTGATCAAGGTCCCCACCTTGACCTCCCCCCCCCCCCTGGTCATTGTTAAGACTAAGAGAAGAGGGCAGGCGGTGAGATCTCGTAGCCTCACTTCGCAGGAAGGCTGCCAAGGGGGTTTATTGAGTAATAATCTCACAGACATACGCACTCCAATAAAGACTCTAATAAAGACAATAAAAGACTTTCTAAATTAATAAAACATCAAAGTCATTATTAACAATTATATTTTCTTTATTTACAGGTAACGAGATAAACAGAAGAAGTCCTTGGGATTCCGTGCTGAACCCGGTATTTTGCTGTCATCGACCTTACTCTCAATATTCTGTTAGTAGTTATGAAACTAAGCAAAGAGCTACCCATCTTAAACTTTGGACGCCAAAGGCAGATTCCATATTATAAGGGTAGAATGTAAACGCGCGAATTCAGAGTCAAATTAGAGGCATCAAAAAAAGTTAATAATGAAATACTGAAATACTATGTGGGTGACAAAAGACTGTGAGCTACTAATATTAAATAAGTTGGCTTAAAAATACAAATTGGAGTAACTAGCTATTCAAAACGATCAGTATAATAATTCTTAAGCGAACAATATTTTATTTTATTGAAAATTTGACCATACAAATTTTGCATATATTTTACTTTAACAATGCTGCGCTATATTCTAATTAATGTGATTTAAATATCATGTAGGGCAATGAACTATTGATAAAAAAACTAACCTAACCACAGCTTCGCGGGGCGGGTTTTTTGCGTAAATAAATAAAGCCAACCCTGAACCTAACAACAAAAATTCGAGTTGATTAAGTCGTTTTTTCTTGCCGCGGGGTGAGAGACACAAAAGGGGTTACAACTTAAAATTTCGCGCCTCGGCGTGCAAAATTACGTAGTTACAAGTAGGTTTTGTAGGTAGGTATTTTGTGCGGTTATTTTGAAAGTTACGTCATATTCGAAACCGGCTAGACTCGTACTCGTACTATAAAATTGTTATAGATAGTTATAACGTCATCTCACGGAGATGCGTGTTGAATGAAAGGCCTTAAGGTCAATTATAATAACATGAATCTCCAATAATGAACAACGAAACTCTGTAATTTGCTTCAGTACTATTTAGTAACATTGATTGATGATGTCGATTAGCATAGAATGGACTCTCGTTGGTGTAGCGGTCGCGAGCGTGACTTTTAAGCTAGAACTCCTGGGTTCAAATTCCCGGGTCGATCATCAATCAAGTGTTTTTTTCATGGTTGATAGGGGATGGCACTGGGATGGTTAGTTCAGTTAGCTTAGAGTGTTAATTAGAACATTAGTTAGCCAATTAATTAGTGGATATGAGGACTGGGGACTGTGAGTGATAGTTAGTCTTGTTAGTTGGCGTTAGTAATAGTCCAGTTAATAATTGTTAGTAAGAGTTTTGTTCCAAGTCAGCCACAGAATGTGTGAGTGTTACTACCCTTGAGGACTAAGGTTTCGCCTCTAATGAATAGTTATTGGAATTAACACCTATCCATCCGGACCACAATTGCTTTAAAAACAATTATTACACGGTAAAAATGGTACTAGGTACCGTCTACCTATCACTACTAAGTGAAGGCTTGTTGCGTATTATGTCTCAAGTTAAAAACTAGCTTATCTTAACGTCAACAAGGTAACCATCTAATTGTTTCTGAGATGTGAGAGTCGCAAGTGCAAACAAAAGTTTATTTTGAATTTAGTCTCATTCGGAAACTCATCGGGGCACATCCGTGAGACCATTACAGATTCTGTTACATAAAGCATTTAGTCCACTGCAATCACTGCAATGGCCCGAGTTATTACGTTAATCAAATCATATCGTTATACAACTTCCATTGCCCCAGTCTACACTCGAACTTTGTTTTAATGTGTATGTATTTTTTTCTTAATTAGCTCGATGTATGCATATCTAAATGCGACAGTAGATATACTTATATAATTTAATTCGTGTGAGAAGCAAAACAATGTTTTTAATTAGACGGGCCCGTTGGCGCAATCTGTAGTGACCCTGCCCGTTGCGCCACGGGTCGTGGGTTCGAATCCCACTCAGGACAAATATTCGTGTGACGAACACTTGTATTTGTTCTGTGTCTGGATGTTAATATTATCTGTTTAAGGTCCTTTAGTGGAGACCATGACTCGGAAACACATATACAGTGTATAATGGCAAATGAAGCGTTTAAAGCCTTTTACGTGATCGACCGAGTTAAGCAACGTTGACAGCGGTCGCTATGTGGATGGATAGCTGGTTGCAAAAAATTCACGGGCGCCGTTGTGCTTCGGAGGAAACGTTTTGTTCTGATACAGTTTTGCAATTCATCTTGATAGCGAGGATTTAGCTGTCTGTGTGTACTCTACTTTATGTAGTACTACACTTAACCAACTATGTCACAGTGTCATCAGGAAAAAAATAGGGGTGTCAATTGCGTAACAATAATTAACCTCCACCAATCCGCATTGGAGCAGCGTGGGGGAGTATGCTCTAGACCTCCCGCAGCATAGTCTGTGGGGGAGACCCGTGCCCAGCAATGGGACGTCTATGGGTCGCAGCGAACTAACCTTGTCTTAACCAGCCCTCTGACCCACCACAGTAGGTAATGTATGAATTTAGAATTACTTGCAATGTAAATCCACTTCAGTCTATTAGTGTGTGATATTCATAATCTCAGCAGAGACTAAAAGTTATGTAAATGTAGATTACAATGAAAACATCGTTAAATAAGCGTTTGATTATTTTTTTATTTTTTTCGGTATGCGCCTTCTCGCTACAAATTCTGATGGTTAATACGTTATTATAAACTAACTCGGTACATGTTATTGCAATCAAATGCAAATAGTGAGACGATAAACGTTTTTGGCAAAAAATCACTCATATCACAAACTTTTGGTTGTGATATAAGTGATTGACACACACAACAGTATGAACCACGAATGCTGTGATTTATATAATTTTCATTCAAACAATTTCCTTATCAGATAACCACGAGCACTTCAAATATTCTAGTTACATATACCAGATAATATAGCACAGTGGCTAGTGACGTGAAGCGATGCAAGATAACTCGTGGCGTCATCGCATTCTACGTTATTGTACCAACAATGAACTCGTTGCGACATGCGACACTAGCGAGCTAATACGGCAATTTCCCGAACCACTTGCCATTATCCGTTGCTCAACTTTATCGTTGGGAGGTTGTTTATGGATTTCGTAGGTTTTCTTACTCTAAATTGTGAGATTGTGATTAAAATTTGTTAGGAGGTTGAACTTAATTCATCAAATTTTAGTCAGTGTGAGTAAGTCAAATGGAGACGACTCAGTGACGAAAAAGGGCACAGGTTGCCCCGTTATATAATGTCGTTCGAAGGATTGATAACCGGTGGAAAGGTCCTTGAGTGGAGACCACGACTTGGAAAATTGGAGGAACGAGCTGAAGAAGACAGTGAGAAACCACTTGATTCAGAAGGCACCGGGCCGGCTGGAGTGAGGTCTGGAGTCCAGCAGTAGACCTCTTAATTTAATGTTGTTTGACGTATGGATAGAATGAGACAAACAGATCGAAATAACAAGTTAAACTGAACAATTTCGTAGATAAACAAAATTGGTTATTTTTTAAAACTAACTTTTAGATCTAATTCTAAATTTAAGTTCAGTGGTAGGTAATGAAAACTAAGTATACGTATAAGCATAATAATTGTAGTTCATATAAAATAACCGGCACAAATATGAAAAAAAATTAAAATATAATAAATATTTAGTTTTTAGTTACCCATAGAATGTTGCGTGGCAGCCCTAGTCGGTCGGCATCATTCAACAAGCTGCCATTAGGCGATTAAGGGCGGATTCGACCAAACGAGAATAAATTTTATCCTTAGAATAAGGCGCCATATGATCGCCTACGCGATTTTTTGTTCTGTCATACGTCAGAAGAAACTGTCATGTCAAAGCAAAATTAACACATGATTGACAGCTTTCAGCTCGCTACTTTAAAATTATCCCTGGTATAGTTACGCGAGTGTAAGTCTATGTTTGGTCGAATCCGGCCTAAGTGGCGGTATCGGTATCGAATAGTATAGATTGACGAGCAATGTTACTTTCTCTGTTCGGTTTAAGCTCATCCACTGATTTAACCTTGTGCTAGTCGGTGTATGGTTAAATGTAATGGGCTTTAAATGTTGGCAATAATGTGAATGACTAAACGATTTATAAGTACTTGGGATTAGCTTAAACATGCACAAACACATCATCATGTACAATTAAATAATTATAAGGTTGTTGTATGAATGTAATACTTACTAACTCTTTACAAAGTACCTTGGTGATATAAAATAGAAGTTTTGACAAACAGCGGCCATTTGCGGTCACCCATCCACAAACCGACCTCGCCCGTCGTTGCTTAACTCTTTGGATCACATTGAATCGACCCGAGCCATTAGGATATGGACTCTACAATTACAGACGCACCTATTACAGACTAGTGGACGCCCGCAGCTTCGCTCGCGTGGAATTAGACATCACTAACTTCAAAAATGGCAAAGTTTCATACTAACTTTGCACCTCCGTTTTTCCCCCTTAGAGGATGAATTTTCAAAAATCCTTTCTTAGTGCTCCCCTACGTTATAAAAGGAACCCCTGCGCAAAATTTCAAGTTTCTAACCCTTTATTAAGGCCCTGCGTTGATATGTCAGTCAGTCAGTCAGCTTCTCCTTTTATATAGGAACAGTCATTACAGTGACATAAAAATTACTCGAATAACGGGTAAAATATAATATAATGTCTGTTCTTGATAAAACTGTGAGTCACAACAGTCCACAGCACGGATCGATGACCCGCTGTTATCGTACGTATCGTACGATATGTAAACAATGAACTCCGGTACATGCCATTTGCCAATAGGCTCAACTTTTACATGGGTTGTAAACATAACTGGTGAATTTGGTATTTGTAGGTGGTACTAGCGCCTATAGGAAACCAAATTATATAAACCGTGGCGGGCGGTGGTACTGCCCGCCACGGTACCTAGTACCATTTCTGCCGTGTAATAATTGTTTTTAAAGCAATTATGGTCCGGTTTGAAAGGTGTGGTTTCCGGTTAAACTTCTTTAGAGGCGACCATCTTAGTCCTCAAGGGTAGCAGCACATATGTGACTGACTTAGAACGAGACTCCTACTAACAATTACCAACTGGACTATTACTAACACCAACTAACAGGATTAACTATCATTAACAGTCCCCAGTCCTCATACCTACTAACGAGTTCAGTAACTCAACATTTAGACTCAAAATTCAGTAACTCAAAAAAAAACTCAAAATTCAGTAACTCAAAAAATTAAATTTTCAATTTTAAAATTCAAACTCAAATTCAGTAACTCAAAAATCATGTAAAATCACGCCATCTCTCGCTCTTCAGTCCACTGCTGTAGCATTATTATAATCAGACTAGTCGTTTAGATATTTGATTAGATACCTGTAACATCTTACCTTCTGTGACACAAGAAAAAATACCTATGTTTACCGCCTAGGTCTATCTATCTTTAAATATATAACTGTATGGAATCGTGATTGCAGTGTGTAATCTAATAATTCGTCTGACATTTGAGTGACATTTCAGTTTATGATCTTTAGCCCGCAACTTGTAAATTACGACAAGCTTTATTGTTTTTTTACTACAGTAGAATACCATACTAAAGTATTGTATTGTATAGTTATTATATTAAGGTTATTAATATACATACCATAGTAAAGTATATTTATTATTATATTATTCCAGGTATATTATTTAAATGAGATAAAAAATATATACCAATATTTTTTCAGCATATACTATAAATTTAACGCGGGCGAAGCCGCGGGTAGGTTAGTTCTAATATTATGTAATGTTAACGAAATCGAAACACATTACTAGTTAAATCTTTGTCGTACAGTGTAAAGATATTCCGCGAACAACACGCGAGACAGTCATCTAGATCACGCTGAATATTCATACAAATAATTATGCACGTAACCCAGAGAATGTTAGTAATTAAAAATGAACACGAATAGATTTAGTTAATTCGCCGGTTTTAATAAGTAATTTTTATTCTTTTGTATGACTGTTGGTTTTTATAAGTTACTGGTGGACGCCCGCAGCTTTTCTCGCGTGGAATTAGACATAACAATAGTTTCGTTTACACCTAGTAATATTATATAGCCTATGTCAATGAAGATGCAGCTATGTAATGGTGAATTAATTTTTGATATCAATCCAGTAGTTTTTGTGTGAAAACATTACCTACAAGCAAATGTTTCGTCGTTAAAATATTAGTATAGACTGGGTATCATTTGCGAAACTTTTAGGTATTTTCGTTCCTCTTGGTAATATTATATCTGGTTGCTAAACTCCATTACGCAAGGGTAATTAAAGATGATTGTTTCCAAGCGAGGCTTAATGAATAGCCGGCCGATCTACGTTGATTGGTAGTATGGGTGGATCGTAAATATACCTTGCTGTAGATATGGAGTGGTTTATGAAACAAGCATACAGAAATGTTTATCGTATCTAGTACCTACCAATTTATTTCATTGTTTCAATACAACTCATACATGACGACTTAAAGGCAATAAAATCATATGTTAAAGGCTTAGACATCCCAACACCAACCAGCCCCACTTGCAATCCGTAAACGATACAATTTTTTTTTCGATTAAGACAATTGTGCCAAATGAAAAAATAAAGGATATGTTATATTTTTTATGTTGTAGTTTGTATTTAGCAAATAATTTCGTCCAGTTGGTAATTATTAGTAAGAGTCTCGTTCCAAGTCAGTCACAAATGTGTTGCTACCCTTGAGGACTAAAATTCCTCTAAAGAAGTGTAACCGGAAACCAACTCTTTCCATGCACCGTTGGATCACTTACCACTATTGTTAAAAGTAAAAATCTTAGTATTATACTTGTACTATGTATTATGTATTCTGTGGTATTATTGTGAATCCAATTTAATAATTTTATGAGGAGGATTATGTTTGAAATAGTATCTAAGGTCCCATTTAATTTCAAATATGTAGTTCTTGCGCACTTGTATTAGTTTTGTTATAGGTACGTCAATGAAATAAGGAAATCGACCTTCTGACTTCTGAACGCCAACCTCGCAATAAACATAATATGAAGTATCCACACAACAGCACATTCCAACGCAAGCCAATGTAATTAATGTTAAATTGCCAGTTCTTTGAGTTTACTTTGGCACGACCACAGATATTGGCTATAAGTCTGGATCGTGACTAGAAAAGCCACCTAGCTTTCCAAACAAGTTTGCTCTATCCGAACCATTTATATGTATACTCGTATAGACATGGTTATAAACAGGGCCGGATTTAGAGGTGTGGAGGCCTCGGGCAACAAAGGAGTGGAGGCCCCCTGGCCCCAAATTATTTTCCAAATGAGATGAACAACATTTTTCAGTCGAGTTTTTCAATCAATCATTTGAAATCGAGTAGATTATTTTAGTATTTAACAAACATATAAAAATATAGATACTTAAATGATTTCTGTTACATAATATATAATCATGTTTGTACAAAGGTTGAGGTGAAGGTAAAACAGCGAAAAAAAAGACAATACAAAAGCTGTTTACTGGTGTTTACTAGTCGGAATATGAAAGATTTTTTTTCCGATAAGTATTGTGAGGGCCCCTCTTTTGTGGAGGCCCGGGGCTGTAGCCCCGGTTCCCTAAATTCGGCCCTGGTTATAAACATAGTGCGAATGGATAACACACTGGCTGATCCAGTAACAGACCTAGAGCATCTGTTCTTCCTAAATTCCTAAATACATAAAGCACACATTATTACCCGACTGCGCCAGAAGGAGGGTTAAGTTTCGAGTGTATGTATAATATTTATAATAATAAATATCTTGGACATTCTCACACACGGCCACCTGACCCCAAACTAGGCGCGAGGCTGTAATATGGGTGGCAGAGACTGATATACATAGATATTTTAAATACATACTTGAATAGATAATATTAACATCCAGACACAACAAATACAAGTGTTCGTCACACGAATATTCGTCCTGAGTGGGATTCGAACCCACAACCCCTGGCGCAATAGACAGACCGATTGCGCCAACGGGCCTGTAAATATGTATGTATGTAAGTATGTACTTATCTACTCGTACTATCTTCGATAAGTTGCAAATCTTTTACAATACCGTATCTGAATCAGTCAAACAGGCCGTACTGAAAATCAGCGCCGTGGTTTTTATTTTCTGCTCGGTTATTAAGTGAATTAAATAACTGTCTCGCCGGGATCCGAATCCGGGATCCCACGGTGTCGTCAATTACTTTGTCATACACATTTTTTATCTGCTGAACAGGTTTTAAATGTCAATGAACAATTAATTAATTTTTCAAGTCTTGCCCACTTCCTCAGATAATAAACACATATTAATTGATTTATTAATAATATTCTCTGCTTCGAAAGACAACCTACAGGCAATGCTTGAAGAACTGGATGTAGAAAGTCGCAAGGTGGGATTAACTATGAACCCAGAAAAAACTAAACTAATGACAAACGGGGAACAAGAACCACCTATCTACATAAACAACAAATTAATAGAATATGTTAGTGATTATATTTATCTGGGACAAACAATCTCCCCAATGGACTTAACAACAAAAGACGTAGAAAGACGCATAGGGCACGCATGGAAAAGGTACTGGAGCCTGAAAGAGATAATGAAAAACACAGAAATGAGTATGTTTGTCAAACGAAAACTCTTTAACACCTGCATTTTACCAGTACTCACATATGGCTGTCAAACCTGTGCACATACCAAAATTCACACAAGGAAATTAGAGGTATGTCAAAATGCAATGAGTAGGAGCATGTTAGGAAAGAAGAAATCAGACAAAATAAGAACAGAAACGATAAAGGAACTTACCAGACTTGCAACACACATGTCACAGCAACAATCAGGAAGCTTAAGTGGAAATGGGCTGGACACATTCTTAGAGGAAAAGACAAATGGACTAAGTGAATTATTCATTGGTATCCTAAATATAAAATAAGAAAACGAGGCAGACCATACAAGCCCTGGGCCGATGATATCAAGGCAGTGGCAGGCAGTTTGTGGACTAGGGCAGCGGAACATAGGATTCTGTGGAGAAAGTTGGGAGAGGCCTTTGCCAAAGGGCAAACAGATGCAGTGTAAACAAAAAAAAAAAAATGAAATTGTAAATTGAAACTCTGAATAAAGGCTATTAGTATTATTATTAATTGATTTATTTTTGTTTGAGTCGTATATACTGGTTCTAAGCTGGATTTAACATCACCATTTATCATAATAATAAGTGGATAAAATAAGACCTCTTTTGAGAGAGTTCAAGTTCAAATCCCACTGGCTCACACCAAACACTATAAATATCATTAGAGTTTAAATTTCATTTGCTATACTAGTTGAGCAAAACATCACGATGAAACCTGCATGCTTGAGAGTTTCCAGAGAGTTCTAGAGCATCCTACTTCGAAAGGATACCCGTGCCCAAAAGTACGATAAACCTGTATTTTCTTATAGGGTGTTTGTGTAGTCCATGAGTAAGAATCCAATAATACTGTGGCCGACCCGGGGAACCCAGGACAATTAGCTCACCAGTCACGCGTGCAACCATAAGACCAACAAGTAAATAATTATGAAGTTGATTTAATTAATGCAAACCAAACATGTTTTAATAGGTACTACGTGAAGTACCACCAACCTTCTTCCGTATAGGAAGTATGTGTGTCTGATTGTTTGTTCCTTAACTAGAAATCTTGGTTGCCCGCAGAATACCAAGCTCCGATGTAGGTACTTCTGAGAATCACAAGTTAGACAAATCTCATAAGTCATAACACTTTACCTAATAGCCAGGATATCTAGCTTAACGCCTACGATCATAGGACATCGAGCCAATAAACTAAATTATTAAATGCTCGAAAATGCTCTTACGAGGTATTACACCATACACATTATTCATGGAAACAAAGTCATTACCCAGCATTGGGATATGTCTCGTAATTTATAAAACTTTTCGGTACTTAGTTTCGGAACGAAGTAAATTGAATAGTGATGTACACTTTCATACAAAAATGTTTCTGGAATTTAAACATCGTTTCGCTAAAATAAACGCATTTGTCACGGAATGAAAAATCACGGCTTTAACTAACGGGGCAATAAACTTTGATACGACAAAACATCTAAACATCTAAAATATTAAATATTCGCGGACAATTTATTTTATCAGAGAGCTTGATTTATGTAACTGTAGCCTTGACTTTAATATCTCACAGAAAACAGATACCTAGTAAAAAAACTTATCGATAAGGATAAATTTTAATAGTTTGGTGATAGCATACAAAGTTACTACTGTATTTAAATAGTAGTTACTTTACATAAGTATTCTGGAACAAATGTGACGTTTCCGAAGCAAAATTTAAGAAAAAAAAAAAGTTGCAAAACCATTTCCAAAAATAGCATCGTGGCGTACAAAAAAATTAGTAGTAGTTACTTTACATAAGTATTCTGGAACAAATGTGAAGTTTCCGAAGCAAAATTTAAGAAACCAAATAAATCAGTTGCAAAACCATTTCCAAAAATAGCATCGCTGCATCCGCAGAGAGATTTCACGTATCAATTTATGGGACATAATATCATGTGTCTGCGCTCGCAGTAATCGAATTTCAATCCGAGTTTGACATGATCAAATATCGCAGAGGGTACATTTTACACAAAAATGTCAGCTTTTATTTTATTAAACATTACATATTAAATCGTAAAATTATGTCTCAAATAAACGAACGTAAATTCATGCATATTGTGATAGCTTCATATTCATTATTCATATACAGATTCATCACTTCCCGGAAAGGGTAAGCAGAAGTGTGTATTAGAGCCACTTTACCGGTTATGTTTAGGTATTTGGTGAGCCTATTGCCATAAATCGGGCACCAATTCAGTTTCCAAAACACCTAACTTATACTACTAGGTATAATACTATGTATACTACTAGGTATACTATTAGGTATAATATTAATACTTCTAGGTATAATATCGTACAAATACGTTAAGTAATATGACTAGTATAGGTAATAATAGTTTATCAAGCTTTAAAATTAATTGTACACCTAACGTCAAACTTTCTGGACCTTTCACCATCACCCAGGGCTGACTGATGGAAAATGCCAGTATGAAAAGCCTAAATAAATAAATTAATAATAAAAACCTAATAATTGTTTTTTCCATCCCCTCTCCACTCTTGCGTCTACTGGAAGAGATACCTAATGAAAATAAGCAGTACCTTTGTACAAAACATTTTTTATTTCGAAATTTTGTGTGTACCTGTACAAACATTAAATAAATAAACGTTACACGAACTGATGATCGAACCTCTAGCTGTATTTCTTAGGGACAAATCGAAAATAAATTAATTACAAGGACGTGAGTTTGACATGACAAAATATAATGTTATGCGGTCATATGCACTTGCCAAGAAAGTTCTGGGCTAGTGATAATATAAGTGAGTAAGAAAAAATAATGATGACATAAAACATCCATCATGAAATTCGCAGATGGTTATTACATCAGTAGAGTCGATAATATTGATGACCAGGCCTTGACCTAAATCATTGTTCTTGACCTTTTGGTTAAAATGATTTTAAAATAATAACTTAAATTGTTTTAAATAGTTTTATGGTTATACAGCTAGATAGATATAACAATGTTATGTAGCTATAAATTATTATGCAAATTACGTAGGCATTAAATGTGTACACAAAGAATGAACGCAGAGAGTGCTGCATAGTCTTTGGTTTTGAAGGGAAGACAATATTGTCACGGAGCAAATAACATGGAAGATATTGATCTGATGTGTGGGTTTAATACGAATATTCAATATTCAATATGGTAGGAACCGGTCTTAATAAGTTAAAAGCTTATGTGAGCAGCTTTTTGCTAGATTCGTATAAAATATTATTATATGCAAATTCGTATATTACGAGCCTGCGGGGTAATAATTTACGTTGCAAACTGTATAAGTACACTCACACAGATTTATTTACTTACACATTGTTTTGAATATCTCATTTTACAATATTACTTTTAATTCTAAATTTTACCTATATTGTTTGTACTACTAAAGAAATATGATGAGTACCTACCTATATTGATTTTAAATGTTATTTTATCGGTACGTACTTTACATTTTTATAAGTAGCTTCTTTGATTATTAATAAAATATTAACAACAAATAAATTGAGTGATATCAAGGTAGGAGAAATCAAGCAGCAATGTGGAAATAGTTTTGGCATCGATGAATAAATAGAGACATCTTTCTTTAATCAATTGTTATTACTTAAAGTTTTTCTAAAGAGTTTTTAGCAAGTTTTATACAAAAAAATTAATAAAGCCATAAATTTAATAAAATTAATAACCGGTTACTAAATTGCTATTTCTATGTCAAAATGACTAAATATATACAGCCCAGGCAGCTAAACACAAATCACTATCGCAACCAATGATTTTTTAAAAAATAAAATTAGCCCCGAAACTGGCTGAGAATTACGACCATGACAGCGTTTAAGGCAGGTGTCCAAATCACGTGGTCTGGCCGACCTCGTACAAGTCTAGGTACCTATGACTCCTTGACAAAAAAATAAAACACTGTTACTTATATCAAAAGAAATATAATATCGCTATTATAAATAGTTACTTGCAATAAAATCAAATTGATTTAACGAAATACTTTTTCTCATAGTAAATTCATGAATTTATAGTAGGTACGTATTATCATATACATATACTGTAAATTCAGATTTTTTCAATTCAAGACTATTATTATGCTATCACTAATTTTATATTATGAAATTATTTTTTAACGTGGACCTATTCTTAGTGTTAAAAAAGCAATTAAATTTATTTACGAAACCTAAAAAATATGTTCGCACCGACTTCCTTACCTTTCTCGATTCATCGCAAGATACGTTTGCTAACACAGATTTAATCTGATTGCATATATTTCCTGCATAACAAAAGCAACATAATAGGTAAGTTGGTCGAGACAATTAACCACCTACGCTCGCAGGGGCAGTTCCAGTCGAATGGCAACCGGATCTGCGCCAAGGACGGCTGACCGGGCGCTTTCACAATACTTGCGTAATGCCTGCTAATCTCTTAACTATATGAAGCTGATCTGCATCTCATACAAAAGTGTGCTAAGTCAATTTTAGATTAATATTGATAAGTTTTGTTGTATGTCGTATTTTGTGTCTTTTATTTTTTGTTCTCGCAGAAAATGAACATTACATTACATAAAAAATAAAATGAATGAAACAAACAAATATTATAACAATAACAAACAAAATAATGACATTTATATAGATTTCATTAATAATATTTACTTAATAATTATTTCAAGACAAATATAACTTGACAAACAATTTTGATGTTATTAAATTAGTTCATTAAGTAAATATAAAAAAATTTGTATGCAATGTGAAATTCATGCGAGAAATAAAAGGTTTTTTATTTTATTTATTATTGATAAGTTTGTTTGACGTTACGCTTTATTCTTGCGAGATTAAATTAAGTATGATTTTAACTTTAATTTAATTTAACTAAATAACAGACATGGTAGGTATCTACCATTGGTACATGTTGATCAAAAACATTACAGACATTTCTGCAGACACGCATCCTTTTCCTTATGATCATAGCGAATGATGACATCCAATTACATAAACGTCAAAACAATTAAGAAATAATCTTTGGTGAACTAAGCACGGAACGGAACCCGAGCCCTCGCATGATTTAAGCTAAGTAATACTGTAAACAGGTAGTTCCAAGGCTTCGCTTAGAAACTTGCACGGTGAGTCAGCCCTAGATCAAGTTTATATTCGTGACACACTTACAACATATTATGCAGTTTCCTCCGGATGTCCTACCGTCTTATTATATACTAATGCTTCTAATAAACGATTCATAATGCACACGACACAGCATGCTTATGAACATCTAATATTTAAAATTCTCGTGTCGCGGTGTTTGTGGTTAAACTCCTCCGAAACGGCTTGACCGATTCTCATGAAATTTTGTGTGCATATTGGGTAGGTCTCGTTGTAAAGTATTTTTCACTCTCCCTACTACCCACATCCATTATTTTATTAACGCAATTTTTGTATTTTTGTATGACCAATATCCTAATATTATAACCGTCGTTCATTGTCGTGAAGTCATTTACATGGAGTGTCGCATCACTTTGACATTTCACATGGCAGAACAACGTTTGCCGGGTCAGTTAGTTTTTCTATAAAGATCGCTGTTCACATAGGCCCTATTTACAGCGCAGTAAGCAAAGCAATAATTAACTATACCTACGTGAAACATGGTAGTTTCTACTCTTTCATCAAACAATGAGATCTCATATTATCACACTCGACGCCAAAAAGCATAACAACGAGAAGCTGTATAGTGTAAACAATTTTCTCATAACTGTCAACGGAATAAAGTCAACCTTTACATTCTACGGACTGCCGTCGCGTCGTAGTCGTTAGCTGAATACGATAATTATTTTTTTATTTAAGCTAATTATTTCTGTTTATTATATTTTATGTTTATTGAAGTTATATTTTCATTCTTAATTTAGCGTTCTGTTAAATTAATGACTTATCAAAATTACGCAAAATGGCCAATGGCCAAAAAGAAATCATTTTATTAAAGGCTAATAAAAATATTAGGACCTATTATAAACATATAATATATCTTATATTATATGTACCATAATTGAGCATATATTGTAATTACAAATGAATACAGAATACATTATTATTATAATGAGGTCGTATTAATTCATTATGCATTCACCACCAGAAGAACGAATTGGCTTTATGCTTATTATATTTACCATTTTTATTACTTTACGATTACACAGTAGCTTCTGTAGGTAGAAAATAATTATTTATTTATTATTTTTAAAAGCTTTTATTTAACTTCACTCGTATGTATCCATTATTAATGTATGTAAGTATGTATGTCCTGGAATCTTGCAATCAATATTTCACCCACTTCCACTGACGCTATCGAGCTGAAATTTGGCACACATATTTGGTTCCGATGACAATTCATGAAAATAAAAAAAAAGTTTTAAAAAGCTTTTTTAAAAAAAAAAAATTTTAACGGTATAATTTATTATACAATATATTTGGTTTGTCCTCATAATTTGTAAGTAAAATTTGTAGGTGGTAGAGCCAATAGGGAACCAAATAGGTTTTAAAAGAAATCAAATAATAATTGGTTCCATATAGAGTTCGCCCGGGGCAGTACCACAGCCCGCCACGGTACCTAGTACCATTTCTGCCGTGTAATAATTGTTTTCAAAGCTATTATGGTCCGGTTGGAAAGGTGTGGTTTCCGGTTACACTTCTTTAGAGGCGACCATCTTAGTCCTCAAGGGTCGCAACACATCTGTGACTGACTTAGAACGAGACTCCCAACTAACAAGTACTAACTGGACTATTACTAACACCAACTAACAGTACTAACTATCACTAACAGTCCCCAGTCCACCTACTAACGAACTGACCAACTAATGTTCTAATTAACTCTCTCAACGAGTCTTGTTCAAAGTCAATCACAGTTGTCATGGGCGGCAGTGGATGGGTGGTGCTGCAAGCTCGTTTGCTATCTTGTATCCATAAAAAAACGTAGTACCAGTTTAGGTCGTAGTCGTGTGGTCGTCGTAGACTATTACGGCGCGGGTTGCAGTCGGTAGCGCGTGGTAGCTCTCTGCTCCCGTCACGGTACTGCGCGACATTACCCACCCATTGTGTTCCACAGTACCTTTGAGTACTTGCACTTTCTTTCCGACTGTACTTGCACTCAGTTGATAAATGCTGTTATTAATATTATTTTGTTAAAGAAGTGAGTGGTTCTGGCTATACATGGTGTTGGACTGTTGGTGCTAGGTGAATACTCTACTCTAGTCCATTCATATCTGTTTTTGATTAATGCTACATTTTACTATATATTCAGCGACGATAGTCCGGTGACTGAATCTCGGCCCCTTATTCGGGTGACTCGTCGTGATTTTAATGCCCACTGAAAACCAGCGCCTCGATTTATTTGATTTATAATAATATACTGACGGGACCGTTGGCGCAATCGGTAGTGACCCTACCTGTTGCGCTAGGGGTCGTGGGTTCGAATCCCACTCAGGACAAATATTCTTGTGACGAACACTTGTGTTTGTTCTGTGTCTGGATGTCAATATTATCTATATAAGTACCTATCTATTTAAAAATATCTATGTATGTATATCAGTCTCTGACACCCATAGTACGGTTTCGCGCCTAATTTTGGGTCAGATGGCCGTGTGTGAATGTCCATGGTATTTTTTTATTTATTATATACCTACATAATGCCTATTTTATCGCTCGGGCCATAACATTATAGACATTTGTACACGTAATCAATTGTAATGATGGATTAGCTACACTGCTGTACCTAATCCTTACTTGTCAAAACGAAAGATCAACGTAATAATATAATAATAATGATTGATCGAATAAAATCAATGACTTTCATTTGATGTACATACTCACCACTTATTAATTCCGTATTCCGTCCCATGGTGAACTCTCACCTTGACTTTTGGCGTCATCTGCGAGCTGACGTAATATGCATGCCAAGAATTGTTAAGAAAGCGATCCACCAATGCCGCGTGAACGATAAAAATACATATTGTACTACCTTTAGTAATATAGTCCGTGTAGTTTAGTAGTATAATAATGGTTTAAAAACAATACGCATAGAATCTTTGGAGAGTAAGATCATTTTACGCCAAGGACTTAACTAAACAATATCTATCTATAACTGACTTAACAATATGTATCTATATAGATAGATATCTATCTATCTATATAGATAGATATATATCTATACTACTTGTATAATATAAAACTAACAAAATATATAGATATATAGGTTATTGGAAACAGCCGTAAATCAAGAGCTTACAAAAGTCTTACAATACAAAAACATTAAACTAAACGAACTTGTTTCTTGGCAATGTAATTAGTGTTATCTACTCGTATCATTGATTAAATTATACGCTATAAGATCCTCAGGAAATCGGCCTAATTTTCTGCGTAACTAAACATACCAGTATCGGAATCGAGCGTTTAACACTTTCACAGAAAGCTGTTGGGCTTTTACGATATACATGTTCAATGTTCATTGGTAATTTGCGTTAGACATTTCATCTTCATCCAAAAGTTTCAAAGAATACAATACAATATACAAGTTTTGACCTTTAATTCGTTCTGTACTTTTATAATACATATTATTTGCAAATCTTCTTTTCTTTACTGTGTTCTCCTGTGTTCTTTTTCTGGTGCAATAAATGATATTGTAATTATTTTTGTAATTGTAATTATTATGATATAAAATACTTCTGCCAATGACAATATTGCCTCTTTCTAACTCTATAACTTATTTGTTTTTTCTTGCAATGTTTAATACCAAAAAATACACGCAAATATCTTTTTTAATTTATTTAAACTATCATACATAACATAGTTCCAATCGAAGTCATTATATTCATTCAAGATTTTGAAAAATCTCTAAATTGCGGAGCTAGATCACAAGGGGCTCTACTTTTGAACTGCTCGCGTGACTTAATCGCTCGACTGCGACCTATATTCATTAAATAGAAACAATACTACTTAGTCTACTACTTAGTCTACTACTTAGTCTACTACTTAGTCTACTACTTAGTCCACTACTTAGTCTATCTCTTGGCCCGCCAATCGTGTGTTTAATTTCCACCGACATACCACAAACCAGCAAACCCGCTCGCTGGCCACTGTCCATGTACGACTCAACATTATTGGTTTTCTAGTCCCACCACCGACATCCGATTTCACCGATGCTCGATTAATAACGGAATTGAAATACGGCTTAAAAAAAAATTTATAGTTGGCAGTTTTATGGGTAGTATAGTGACCGGCATCAAAGTCTAACTCTGACCTTGAATACGCAGAAGTCGAAATTAATCGGTCTGGGGGTGAGCGAGTTTTTTTATTTACGGTTCAAAACAACACAATACGCACACGCTGCTCCAAATATGCTGTTCAAAATTTGTCACGTATGCCATGACATCAGATGAGTCGAGGTGCTCGTTTGCTATTCTCCTTAAAAAAAGTAGTCCACTCAACCCGTTCAAGTGTCCACGAGATCTGAAGCGAACTCTATTAGAGGAAGTGGAATGCTCAACTTCAGTTGGGTTTATTCAACTCAATAGTAATGACACCGGAATCGCGTTATCTAACAGGTAGTGTGGTCTGTGGTCAGAGCGGCAATGAAAGCGTAAGCGACCGTTGCCACAGATAACATAACAAGCAACGTAATGTGTAGCGACGTGCGCACGCATGACCGCGGTAACTGATACTATGCTGCGGTAATTAGGGTCTTGTGGAGCATTGAACGTGGCAAGTTGACGTTCCGACGGCCAAGCTGTGATTATACTCGTACTTTGACAAAGCAGTTGTTTACATGAGGTAACAAGTCATTGGAGGCCATATACGCTGACAGCCTGACACACCACCCCCGCGGTATGTTGTCTTCACTGTAGTACACAGAGAAAACAATACAATTTGACATAGTCCTGCTGAATTTAATTATTTGTTTAAAGCTTTAAAACCATACACAAATGCGAATCTATTCTAATACCTATTATAAAGAGGAAACATTTGTTTGTACTTAATGTTTTTACACAAAAACTAATGTATTTGTTTCAAAAACTCTTTCACCAGTAGAAAGCTGCATCTTCACTGAGTGACATAGGCTATATAATATTACTAGGTGTAAAAGAAACAGCTATTGTTATATCTAATGCCACGCGAGCGAAGCTGCGGGCGTCCACTAGTAAGTTATAAAATGTTAAGAAAATGTAAAAATAAAATGGAACTCAGTACGTAATACTTACAATTGAACACTGTCTATAAAATAATCCACCACGCTACCCAAATGCGGCTTGTTGAATCGAAATCTCAAGCAAACCTAAGGTCTTCGAAAGGACTTAAGGAATGTTTGGTTTTACATTTGAAATCGATGCAAGCAGGGCTTTATGCGTTTCAAATAAAAAACAAGAATTCTACTTAAACAAAACTTTAAACTTTGTCTATAGTTAATCATTTTTTATGTTAATAGAATTAACATGTTGCTGTCGACAAACAATCAACTAAGCGACTCAACATTCTTTTGCTTCAGGAGGAGAACATAGCCCTTCGCCTCATCAAACAGCACGAAGAAGAAACAGAGAGCAGCCCAGCATCCCCTGAAGAGAGCTATGGCACTGGAAGTACGGGGCGGACGTACTTCGACGAGGGGGGCTACGTGGGGGGAGGAGCGAGGGACAACGACCCCTATGTGCGGAATCGGTTCAACCAGGCCGCCTCCGACCACCTGCCGAGCAACAGGGCTGTGCCTGACACGAGGAATGCGATGTATGTATCGTCAAATAATGTTTCGTCATTAACTTATGACCCTGGCTTACTAACTCTGGCTAACTTATACCCTAGCTATCAGAATCGCCTGAGTTCTGCTGCTTGTTTTGCAAAGATGTGCCGTGTTGGAACAAGTATTAGAGTAGGTATCCAGGATCGATCCTTAAAACTTAAGGATTGATCCTGGATACAGGTTTCACATGATCCATAAGAAGGAGAGACATCGCAATTGTGCAAGGCTAGTTTGTGACACGGGTCCTACCCTTGGAGCAATTGCCTGGATAGAGGGGACCTTATCTACATCTGAACTCCCTCTACTCTAGAGCGCCAGCGTTGGAAGGGGAGGAAGTATTTGATTAATAATGCATATACTTGTATTGCGGTGGTAAATTAGTTTATCGTAGCTTAGAACTGAATAACTCCCATTATAAATACACTGGTAACATTATACGCAGGTACATTGCTGCCTATTTGATTTATGATTACATCCTGAGTTACCATCGCTTCTCTCACTTCAGCCTATCATTGTTTCATTATCCATATTCTTGAATAGTTTAATATACCTTTTTATGGTAAGTAGTTACCGACATATGAAGCAACACCGTATCTTTAACTGCGTCACTGACCGTGAAGGTGAGCTCTTTTTGCGCCTTTTCTGATTTTGCATGTCATAGATCACAGGAAATTTGGAAGAAAAGAAAAGAATGAATTCAAATATTCCTCAAAATAAGTTTCTGAGAACGTCCCCTTTATTAAGTTAATCTCTAAAGTGAAATGCAAGGGCCAAAGGGCTAACCAGTGCATTGGACCAACATGTAGAGGGCCTCGAAATGCATCTTGGCAATTGGCGAGCATCATTGGGAGGCCAGCCGAACCGTGAAGTAGACCTCCCGCAGCCGTTCCCGCCTGTGGGGAAGACCCGTGGCCAGCAGTGGGACGTTTATGGGTTGCAGTTTAGCAGCTCAGCTGTCAATCGGCGAGTGAAGCTTAACAGCTTAGGTAATATGACATTTTTTAAATCAATGGGCCTTGTGTGGGAGATACGCTGATCACTCGCTGATTGATGATTCAATGAATATGTGAAGAGCCCTAATAGAGACACAGAAAAATATTTTTACGATCACTACTAAAATTCACTTGTTATGGTAGTCTTTGGTTAGTAATGCCTTGAAAATATTTAATACCTAATTTAGTCTTACGACTCAATCTACTTACTTATGCTATTTACCACTGGCATTGTAACTTTTAAGTACGTACTTCGTCCACCAAGTTATGGTTGAGACTTTGCCAAGTATTGCGTCGTACTGAGCTAAGCTATTGTCGTATACTGTCTGTCTCTATGTGTCGTAATATCATGTGTCAGAGGTCGAGTAGTAGCAAGTCTAATTTAATTAAGTCTGCCATCTTGCATGGGTTAATACACGCATGGAAAATACAAGTGACTGACACTAATATGTTTTATTTCCTTTGAATTATAGCTGAGTTGTTTACTTAACAACTAAAGTACTCGTAGGTACCCTACGAGTGTGAAATATTTACAGAAATTGTTACTTAATGTAAATACTGCACTAAATGTCAACTGTAGTGTTAAAAAATATTTTTTATTGTTACGCGCTTGCCGCGGGCACGGCGTAGTTACACTCCTAAAAATGATCATCGTAAACGATCGAAACTAGTCTGCCTATTTCCGACTTAAATCCCACGCGAGTAAGCCGGTAATTTCAACTATGAATATAGACTCACACGAATCATTCAGTAATAAAATAAAGTCAAACGAAATTCATAAATTGAGGCGTAGGCACGCTCGCCGCGACCCATAGACGTCCCACTGCTGGGCACGGGTCTCCTCCACAGACACAACTGCGGTAGGTATAGAGCATACTCCACCACGCTGCTCCAATGCGGATTGGTGGAGGCAGGCACAATATAAGTTAAACAAGTAGATACCTTGCTGATATCACTTTAAATGGTACATAATGGATGGATGGGTAATAAAGTCAGTTCTGTCTCAGGTGTCGTCTAAAGAAGTACGACGAAGACCTCCCTCAGACGAGCGTCATCATCACCTTCCACAACGAGGCGCGGTCCACGCTACTGCGCACCATTGTCAGGTAAGACGAACAGATTTTTAAAAGCTTTTATTTAACTGCACTCGTATGTATGTATGTATGTATGTCCTGGAATCTTGCAATCAATATTTCACCCACTTCCACTGAAGCTATCGAGCTGAAATTCGGCACACATATTTGGTTCCGATGACAATAAAATAAAATAAAATAAAAAGTTGTAAAAGCTTTTTAAAAAAATATATTTTTACAGTAATAATTTAAAATATCCTGATCCTCCTCGAATATCCTCTCGTCGCCTACCTAGACAGAGTCAGTTATTATGTCCTATAGGTTTTCAAAAATAGTAAACATTATAGGCAATCTCAGATGAAGTTAACTGCATATTCGATTTCTATTTACGCGTTAAAACGATAACAAATAATTAATAAATTATAATAAAATAAATTTAATATTTATTCGCCCCACAAAGTCCGTGGGGGAGACCCGTGCCCAGCAATGGGAGGTCTGTTATAATCTCACTCAGGACAAACATTCGAGTGACGAACATTTGTGTATGTCCTGTGTCTGAATGTTAAAATCTATAGATATAAGTTTCTAAGTATTTAAACATATCTATGTATATATCAGTCTCTGACACCCATAGCATCGGCTCCGCCTAGTTAGTGGTCAGATGACCGTGTGTGAGAACGTCCATGGTATTTATCTGTTTATCAATAATAAATTGTATTTTCAGCGTCCTGAATCGAAGTCCGGAACATCTACTGAAGGAGATCATTCTTGTCGACGACTTTAGTGACAACCGTAAGTGAATTTTATATACTGTTTAACGTCTAATCCTCGCGGCATGAATGTTTAGCTACACAATTCCAAACAATTCCATACAAACTTTCATACCGTATCCCAAGGGAACCTGTTTATTTTCCCGAAATAAAAGTAGCCTAAATGTTAATACGGAGTATGAGTAGTAACATTCTCAAGTTTCATCTATATCCGATGATTTTCACGGGTTTTCACGTGATGCGTGCACAGACAATATTTTCGAAAAATATATATTTGAGTTCAAATTATTTACTATCATCATCATCATCATCACAACCCTTTCTTTGTCCCACTGTTGGGCACGGGTCTCCTCTCTATATTTACTATAATGACTCTGAATTGAAATATTGAAATAATATTCAATGAACAGAAAATGTGCCTCTTCAGTTTTTTTATAGTTAATCTATGCTATAGATTAACTTCATTTTACAATAACTACTCATATTAAACAGATTCTTTATTACACTTTATTATTTATAACGGTTCCTTTACGATTAGATATGGCCATAAAGAATAAATCAGCGTCAAAAGAGTGTAAAATTCTAGTTTATGGTTGCTAACGCGTTATGCAAACATAATAAATTATAATAAGAAAGATTGAATTATGAGGTGAAGCCAAAGTAGATTTAGTAATCATAGTAAGTAATTCGAGTGGAGGTCATGGTCAGGTCAAGGTCACGACTCCGACGCTCGAGTCATTTCAACCTTTTACTGTCCCACTGCTGGGTACGAGTTTCCTCTCGAAATGGTGGGTAAGGCCATAATCCACCACGCTGGCCATGAGCGGATTAACAGACTTGACATGCATTCGAGAACATTATGTAGAAAGCATGCAAACTTCCTAAAGATATTTTACCAACTATTACTCCAAGTGACATTTATTAATTTAAAACGAAGTCCTTAGTGCGTGCTGCTGGGATCAGAATTGAACTTGGACCCTCGTTTGAGAGGTCGAATTTTAGCCACTGGGCTACCGTGATGCTCAGCCGATTGATACGAGTAATGTTAAGCCGCATCAGGCTGAACGATTTCCAGGAGCAAAATTTTATTGGCGCATTCGTTTTTCTAAGGGCATGTTAAGCGTATCAAAATGTTATCTTAGATAACAGTCATTAATCATTAAACTTCAAATCAAATCGGAACCTTAAAACATTTTGATACTAGGGGTTGTCTCTTATCTTCTCTGGACCAGCGTGATAAACATGACATAATGCAGTTAAACTATTCTTAATGATACAAACAAACATATTTTAAATTCGTAAAATAAAAAAGAAAATGTGTGCATAAAGAAAATTAAATCTTGATTTGTTTGTTGTTTGTTTTGAAAATCCGTCTTGACGAATTTACACCAAACGTAAATTGTTTTCAAAGTTCTCAAAAGAGCTAAAATTGTATGACGCGATACGAGCATTACTTCCAGATTTAATTTCCGTCGTTTCATCCTTTACACAGGAAATTAATAAAGCAGTTTAAGATGCGCCCGTTCAACAGAAAATATATTTAGCCTAATTATTTATATATAGCCGTTTTTATTGGATTTAAGGGAACTAATGCGTATGCAGCACCATTCACTCGCTGCCCATGACAAAAGAAAGGTCTAGAACAAGATTCGTAAGTCTTGGGAGAGAAGAGTAAGTCGGGCCCAGTTGGGTTGGTATACCATAGGACAATAACCATGCCTTAAACAATAGTTATAGCCGGTTCAAACCCTTTTTTTACTTTTCAAAGCACGTGAAATATGTGCGTTTTAAAATTGCTATACACCGGGCACAAATTCAAATTGTGAGCAACGAATGGGATATTCAATTCAATTTAGAAAAAACCCAATAATAGGAACTTTTCCCGATCGGCGGCGGCGACATAAGTATCGAACAAAAGACCATTTAGATACTACTTGAAGCTTGATTGAAGACTGTATGTGAAAGAAAAGTGCCACAGATTAATTATAGAAACGTTTCACATTTACCTAAACACACTTTTTCGTGTTGAAATATAACGAACAGAAGAACGTTAATTCTCATACATTGTTAAGGCAATTTATTTAACAATACTCGTACCTAGAACAATCTATTTCACATTCGCATAGTTACGATAAGAGATATAATGTATTATAAATTCAAGGCTTACTTAGCACATATAGAACACAATGTTCAATTTAGGATACATTGTTTTTTTTTGTGTTAATACTGAATAAAATGATTAGCTTGCCAGTTTTCGTAGCGTTTGAAAATCGGCACATTATTTCTGCATTCGTTTACTAGAAGATGTCAAAAACATAGCAGTAAAAGAGAAGATACGTTCGCTTTTACTACCTGGCAATTAAAATATAGTCCGACTCAACTACCTACGTCATATGCAACGAATTTCCATATATCTTTTTAACTTAAGTCTCATAAGTTTTGCAGCTTCTAACGGCACAATTAGGCATTTATATGATGAACGAAACAGACATGTCCTTGTTTCATCGTAACCTAATTAATACGTAATGAGATAACATATGTGAGTGAGTGAGTAAATTAATTTGCATCATGTCATTGATAATAGAGGTGGCAAAAAAAATCATAGTCTACGCCGTTGGCAACACGGGCTTCACCAAAGGATCGAGGGCCTGAAGGACTACTCTTTTTAAAAGCTTTTATTTAACTTCACTCGTATGTATGTACGTATGTATGTATGTACTCGTATGTATATCCTGGAATCTTGCAATCAATATTTCACCCACTTCCACTGAAGCTATCGAGCTGAAATTCGGCACACATATTTGGTTCCGATGACAATGCACGAAAATAAAATAAAAAGTTACAAAAAGCTTTAATTTTTTTTAAATTTAACAGTACTATTTTACTAATGAATTTATATAGGACTAACAATCTAAATCAAGGATACAAAAAACATCCAGTCACAGAAGAAAAAAAAGAAAAAAATGCTAATAATTATTTTCTTCTGACAGCGGATGACGGAGCAGCTCTCCGCGCGATCCGCAAGGTCCGCGTGCTGCGCAACAACAGGCGCGAAGGCCTCATGCGGTCCCGGGTGAAGGGCGCGGACGCGGCCACCGCGCCCGTCCTCACCTTCCTCGACTCCCACGTCGAGTGCAACGTGCACTGGCTGGAGCCGCTGCTGCAGAGGATCAAGGAGGTAAGGCCTTAGCAACAGCGATGGAATAAGACCAATAGGACAAGTAGGGATATTTTTTTTTTTTGTGCACCCGAAGATGGAAATTGGGGCATACCCTTCCTACATATATACTATATTATAAACATAATATAATCCAGGGGAGGGAGGTAGTGAATGCTCATGCATTCCGGCGAAACCATGCATGCATGCGGCCGGATATGTGGGACTCACAGGTGAAGCCATGTGCCTACTCCACTAAACACTACCTTGGGGAAGGGTTTAGGGTTTTAGTCAACAGGACTTTCAAGCCGACATCTTGAAGACCTTACTTCATAGGATCAAGTAGGGATAGCTAATCCTTTGCCTTATATACTTAGATCAGTTAGAATAGCATTATACTTGTATCTCTTTTCATTAAGTAGTTTTTAGTTACCTAGACTTTCGTTAAGCGTGTCTAATCACCTCATAGCGAAATAAATTATTTGACTTTGACTTTGAGGGCTTTTAAGGCGCTAAGGATAAATAGGAGTAAACTCCGCATCTACGAAACAGTAAGCGCAAGACCAGTTGCGAATAAGACTTATTGGACTAATATTGCATGTGCGATTAATATGTTTAATAGGACTTATAGACTAAGTAGAATAAAAGGACGAAAAGAAATAGGACTCATGGGGGAAGGACATTTTATATCTGATATGACAAGTAAGGATTTAATGCTTTTAAAGATAAGCAGGAGTATCTGGTAAACTAAAGTCCGCGTGTCGCGAATCAGTAAAATAAGGGCCTCATGTGGCCTAACTTGAAGGATCGCCAGTAAAGGAGTAATAAGCCTAAAAGGAATAATAGGAAGAATACTACTAGGTAATATTATTCATATAGTCCATTTCAAATCTGCTTTAAGCCATCAGCTGTCTAAAAAATGTCGGAGAGCCTTTGGGTGACAGGTGGGTCATATACACAAAGATATAGTCAAGTAGGTATGTAATTAATAAGTCCTAAAAGAACCAAATTTACGATAAATTAAAATTACGATATCTTGCATAATACACTTCCATCAGCGCGATAATCCATTCAAGAATCGCTCCACATATTCCGCATTCCCGCGACATTCGAATATAATTGGAATATTGATGGCGTTATGCAACAATGGTCGCGGCGCCGCCGATATATTTATAGCTCTCATTTAAAAGCGACAGATAATTGCAAGTTGGATGCTGTGCGCGCTTAGAGTAGACTTGACCTGGTTTCTGTATGGAGTAAAACCAAGATTGTTATTTTTGTAACGAACCTTTATTTTTTATCCACATTTTTATGATATTCATCCTAAAGGTACCTATTATGTATGTTATTTATTAGTCCCTATCGTTATAATCATTGCTCACCACTCACAGTCCCGTGGCCACTCTCAAACAGACGCATGTGAATGTGATCAGTCAATCGAGTCAATAGTTATTATAAATTATTTAATTATTTAATGATTATTATTATTATTAATTTAATTAATTATTCAATTATATTATCGACTTGGAGATTGGCGTTGACAAGTACAATATATTGGAATATTTAGTATGGAATGTAACCGCGAACCCGTCCGATCCGATATCAAAATAATAACATCGTTTAAAAAAACTAAACAACACGCTTTTAGAGATAACCAAACTAAAATGTTTATTTTTAATTATTGCCTTGTCATCGGTCCTTGATAAGTGTGAAAAGTTTCAAATTAATCCGACGTTTTAAAATGGACGAAATATACATTCAAAGATTCCGTCCGTTTTATTAGCTTGATATATTTATGTATGTAGGTATGCATGTAGGTATGTAGATATCTATGTATGTATATATCTACATACACATACATGTAGGTATGTAGATATCTATGTATGTATATATCTACATACCTACATGCACACATACATAAATATCAAGCTAATAAAATCGTGTTAAAATAGTGAGCTTTCGATGTCCTGCTATCACTCTTTTATCCTACCTAACGGTAGAGCGGAGCGACTCTCTAAACTATGACTTTACTATACTTAGTCTGATGAAACTTTGTCCCATAATCTGGGTATTACTATTTGATTCGCCGCCTCTTTCAAACTGTCCGTATTCAAATAAGATAAGAAGATCGCACGACGCACCCATTCACTTTTCAACTACGTACATAAACTTACCTATGTGAGGCCTTGTGATGCCTAATTGCGACGGACCATTAACCATTGGCCTGCATTCTGACGCCGCTCACTGCCGCCGACGGACTAATCAACATCCAATCTTACGATAACTATATTCTGTTCTACACACAGTCATTATCTATGATGTAATATCTGAGTTACGAGAAATCGTTATGCGGACAGAAGACTACTTTTGCGTACCTAAATCAAGAACGCATCATAAAGTAATAAAATTTTTTGAGTTAAAACTTTACGCACGCTTGGCTTGGGGAGTAAGCTGGTGAATGCGTGACGAGAGTGTTACGGCCCCCCTTAAATTTTTATTTTTTCTGTTTTCAAATATTTGTTGTGATAGCGGCAACAGAAAAACATCATCTGTGAAAATTCAAACTGTCTAACTATCACGGTTTATGCCTGGCGACAGACGGACAACGGAGCCTTAGTAATAGGGTCCCGTTTTGCCCTCTGGGTACGCTAACAATGGTACGCTAACAATGACAAAGCGCTATAGGAAACCTGTCTACACTGTAATTCTATTCTGCGTTCGCTCCTTGTTATTATGTAGAGTTGTCATTCGATGTTAATAAGCCTGCGAAATTACAATGTATTCTACATTCTATCATCGTCTACATCAAACTTAGCTGCAACCCATAGACTAGACAAATCTTAAACCATAGATAGAGATGTTAGAGATAGAGTTAGAGATGTATTATAGAGTTCGCCGGGGCAGTACCTACTACCGCCCGCCACGGTTCCTAGTTCCATTACTACCGTGTTGTAATTAATTGTTTTAAAAGCAATTGTGGTCCGGTTGGGTAGGTGTGGTTTCCGGTTACACTTCCAGAGGCGATCAACAAGGTAGCAACGCATCCTTGACTGACTTGGAACGAGACGCTAACAATTACAATGTGGACTATTACTAACACCAATCAACAGGACTAACTATCACTAATAGTCCCTGCCCCAGTCTTCCTGCCCACTAACGAACTAACCAACTAATTTTCTTATGGTAACTGGACTAACCATCCTAGTCTCTAATAGAGTCTTCTTCAAAGTCAGTTATTGATGGCAGCGGATGGGTGGTGCTGCAAGCTCCTTTGCTATCAAACCCTATTTGATAATGATCCATAAATGGCATAAATCCTGAATAGTCGAAGTAATCTCAGTCAGTCTTATGTCACTGCCATTGTTTTGTTTTTATTAGTTTTTATTACTTCATTTTTTCCAATCCAAAATATCACTGGTACCCAGCAACAAAAGGAACAAAATAAATTCCCTGGTTCGCCGTGCTAAGATTCAAGCTTTAAATTAAATGCCATCACGAAGGATCTAGAATAGTGCGGCGCGCGAGCCATTTCTGGCTGAGGACCGTGCCGTATGCGTCCAACTTGTTAGGGTTGGCACTTTGTTATTTTAAGCTAATTTAATTATTTTATACACACACGCGCTAGGATGTTAACGCTGTCATTATTAATAATTATTATCATCTGGATAATGATATTACAGATGGCGGAGATAAAAAACAGTAAAACCCAAAACTCAGACAAATAATCGTTTTATATTATACGTAGGTACGTATAATACAGTTCGTTGTAACGTAACTGTAATTACATATACGTTATGTTACAACGTATTATATTATAAGAATCCTTGCGGACGGTGATTGCCAACTTAATTATTTTCCGAGCGATATATAATTTCTTAACAAAACAAACTAAAAAATCATAATTTTACCACTAGGTACCACATAACCATAAACAAAACAACCTCCCTTTTTTAAGTCGGCGAATAAATTCCAAAGCCGATAACAATTAGGTACTTATCAAATATGTGTTGCAATGGTATTAGTCATGAAAGGGTTCCGTATACAGAGTCTACCACCTGCCAAACTGAGCTCAGCAGCCCCAGCTGGGCGGAGGCCGAAGTCCTTGACATTAGGATGCACGTCACGCGCCTGACGTCTGCGGCGCTCCTTGCCAGCCATCCCACTAAATTACTATTTAAAGTTGCTGACATTTAATATTCGATTTATTATACCTATGTATGTAAGTTATATACACAGTATTCATATTCATATTCATATTCATTTATTTATTGCAATCATTATTAAAATCAATATTTTAAAATGAACCCTGTAGGGCACGGCAATATACATTGAGGGAGAGAAGAGAGGAGGACGCAGCATTTTTTTTTTTTTTTTAAAGTAATATCAATGTAATAATTATCAATGTCAACAATTCTTAATAATTAAGTTATGTCAAATAAAGTCGAATGTCAATAGAATGTTCATATTATTATATTTAGTAATGTCAAGAAATAATATACCTATTTATATGTCAGTTTTTGAAAATTTATAGCAATTCATATTTAAAAAATAAAATAAAAAATAATTAGTATTAATTGTCAGTTGTTTTGTCATTAAAATATTCTTCTATATTGTAATAACTCTTCCTAATTAGAAATTTTTTTAGAAGTTTTAGAAATTTCCTTTCGTTTGTCTCATTTTGGATTATAAGTGGTAGCTTATTATATATTTTTACCGACATAGCTAGTGGACTAGTTGAGTGAAGATTTAGTCGTGAGGATGGAGTTATTAATCTGTTTTTATGACGTAAAGTCTTGTTTGTACAGAGTTCTTCTCGTTTTTTATAAAAGGCTGGGTTACTAACAGTACAGGTACTAACGTTTATTTTAGCGTTTATATTAGTACTAGTGGACGCCCGCAGCATCGCTCGCGTGGAATTAGACATAATAAAAGATTCTTCTTAACACGTTAACTTTAGCTCCAACGTCGTTGGAGGAGGCCTATGTCCAAGGACAAGCTGTACAAAAATGATATTCTTATATAAAAAAAATAGTAAAATGTATTAATTTAATTATGTAGTACAGCAATAAAGGCTTAAAAATAAATTTAAAAAAAATTTTGCTCCACAAATTTGTAATGGTCTATGGTAATCTTAAGGGTAACATTTTTACAAACTTTGAATGCCATATTTATATACCTAAATCTAATCAACAGCCTAAAATATAAATTTTATGCTTCTAGTTCTGAAAATGACAATACTCTCATACAACCCACCATCCCCCTTTTCAACCATTTTTCAACACTTTTTCCAATTAAAAAGTAGACGAAGAAGTGTCCTTTCTCTGGCTCTAGACTGTCTAGACTATCTGTGTACCAAATTTCATTAAAATTGATTCAGAAGCTTTGGCGTGAAAGCGAGACAGACAGACAGAGTTACTTTCGCATTTATAATAATTACTATGGATAAGATAACAAAACCTTAAGACTCCGCAAGTCTAAAATAATTAAGTAATGAGCAGAGTTAATGGCGATCGGTGGAATTCCGGTACTCTCAGTAGCTTAGCTAATAATAAAATAAAATAGATCTAACGCAGTTTGACTTAAAATTCAATTTATCTAAACTAACTCTAATTAAAAAAGTTACCTCTACTGACCATGACTAGTATCTTAGGCAGCCTACTACTTGCTGAGAAATATTCGTTCATTGGTTGATTACGATTACAGATTGATTTAGATTTAGGCCAACAGAGCATGTTTAAAAGTATTACAAACTACAGTCAGTTGATTATAAACGACTGACTTCACTTGCACATCGAATTGCGACAGTAAACCACAAGTTTACCAAAATGTCATGTGATTGCGTACGATTTAGAATTTGGCTGTTGGAGAGTCAAGCACATTATTATAATTATGTTATTGTACGCAAAGGGATATTAAGGCAAGTTAGGGGATAACGAAATATTTAAATGCAATAAAAGAACAAAATAGAATGAAGACCCTAATGATGAGTATTTAATATCGTATTATCATCGTGGTATCTGGAAATCGTTGTGACTACAGATTCCCACAGTCTACCACAGTGGGAAAAGATTGAAGAACGTCTTTAGAGAAGTGTAACTGAAACCAAACACAATGCTTTAAAACAATTTTATTTCTATAAACAATTTTACTACTACAAATATTTATTTATTTATTTATTTATTTAACTCTATATTGCACACCAAGACATACAGGAACAATTACATTGAATAAGGATTAAAAACTACGTACAATAGGTAGCCTTATCGCTAACTAATGTATAAAAGTTTTCTATGTATTGAGACTCTACCACCGAAACAAGACAAAGAAATAAACGTTAAAATTCATACGCAAATGGCATACAATAGGTAAAATAATTACGACAGGGGATTATTTAGTTCCAACCAGTCTACTCAAGCAGCACACGATATTTCGTGACAAGAATGTCACAAGTCGTGCAAAAGCCGCAAAAGGGAACATTTCCATACGCAAGGCTATTGATGGCATCCTATTGCCGAAGATTGTGAAGTCACTTTATCTTAATCTATATAATATAAAAGGAGAATCTGACTGACTATAGATATAAAAGGAGAATCTGACTGACTGACTGACATATCAACGCAGGGCCTAAACTATAAGAGTTAGAAACTTGTAATTTTGCACAGGGGTTCCTTTTATAACGTAGAGGAGCACTAAGAAAGGATTTTTGAAAATTCAACCCCTAAGGGGGTAAAACGGGGTAGCAAAGTTAGTATGAAACTTTGCCGTTTTTGAAGTCAAGTGGGCCACCTGAACGCGGACAGACGTCGTTAATGGGTCTAATTCTACGCGAGCGAAGCTGCGGGCGTCTACTAGTCCATTTATATTTTATTATTATGATTTTTTATAGTGAGCTTAAACTGTTCCCTTGTAGTATCTCTGTATAACAGCTATCCACTCAAATCCAGGGATTAAACCTTGAGCATAAAATCTCAAGATAACATAACCGATGTCGTCATAGAGCGTTTTTTATAGATGACGTGACTAAAGAGTCCAATGTCAGATTCGAACACCCATCAGTAATGAGCTGGTCAAGAACACTCAAGTGTTGTTGCAAAAGCAATTCAGTTCGACACTACGAGCCCACACGCAGTTGCGGAATCCATAATACGGATGGTCAGATCACCTCAGCGCAAGTTAAAAGCGCTTGGTCTTAAAGAAAAAATATTTTAAGGCTTATGAAAAAAATCGTTCAAAATTGATGGTACCTATTTACTAACAAAACAGACAGACGGACAGGCAAGTTGTGGCTCGCAAGGTACAGCTATTAAATCCATAATTATGTATAAAATTTAATAGATTAAATTAACTCAAATAGAAACAATTACCTATTAATAAATTCGTAGTAGAAGAATAGTCAAATGAAACTTTTAAATTCTCGCTCCAACCTATCCAAAAATAAATTCTTTATGACGAACATTTGAAATATGTACATAGTACATCAAAACAGTAATGCCACCAAACGCAAACTGCGGTGCGTAATGCTGTTTAATCGGTTTGGGAGTGGTATTTTCGCTTGCAATACATTCATCCATCCTTTAGCCTTTTAGAATCCACCGTCGCACATAGGCCTCTCTGTCATCTCAATCCAGCGGTGTTCTGCTTCTTCAGGTCATCGATCACATGATCGGGTTGGACAATACTCTTTTCCGAGTCGTGGTAATGTGCCTTTTTTACCCATCGAATATCAGTCCTGAGCGTGGCTTGTCCATTGCCACTTCAGTGCACCAACTTCTCAAGCTACTTTACCCTTGTTATTAGGATTAAATCTTTGCGAAACCTCGCCTGCAAAAGTGGCGGGTATATTGGTGTAAACAGTGGATTTGTACCCGCTGCCGCCTGTGGTTCGAGCCCTCGTTACCCAAGTTAGTGAACGGAAGATGCAGCGATTGCGCAACCAGATCACAGTGGGTTATCCCTTCACCCCCGACTGCAAATGTTGTTTCGTTCACAGCGCTACTCAAAGTTAAACCCGCAGTTAATAAACTTTTAAGCAAAACAGATTTTTTATATTGACTGATATGACTTTAGGTACCTAATCATAAACGAAATTCCTCGTATGCGTATAAATATTCCGGAGCCACTACAGTGCCATATTATTTATTGTCTAGTTAGTTCACTTTGTATCATTATGTAGTCTGTATAGTCGCAGAAAATGAATAAGTAAATTTAAACTGCGTGGTACTATAACTAAAGCGAAACTAAAGCTAGAGAAAGGGCGATCCATTCTTTTATTTAATGATCTTGATACTAACTGCTTTGAAATTTATTTTCAATCTGCGATTTACATTTAAAGATTTAATGCTTGGCTGCTAGAGAATGCTTTATGCATTAAGCTCGCCATTTGTACCCTGTACCTTTTGTATGTGTTTTAATAAAATTAATAAATTAATTAACTAATAAATGTACCTACAGATAGATGTGTTGAAATAGTCATGTTCAATGTTATGGAATATACAAATTACATTTTCAATGCTAGACAAGCTAAACTGCATTGTCAAAGCTTTGAGAGCCGCTGTACTTCAAATAGCGATCGTTTCCTCACCTCGTACACGATACGAACAGCAATTTGCAATTTTTGTTGCTTGTTGCTGCAAGCCGGGAGGCAGTGAAAGGAGCTGTTGCAAGACCCAATAAGGTCCAATAAGAAACGTAAATGTGCTAGAATGTGTTCGGCTAGCGGACTTTCCATAAGCGTTCGACTATTTACAGCTTGCGTATGTTTGCGCCTTGATGATACCTTTAATTTATGCCTGGAAGAGCCTTCTTTCCTTATTTAAGGAACTTCTCAGTCTAACTTCTTCTTCTTCTTCTAATTATCCTAATGAATATCCTTATCCTTACATTATAGTGGGAAAGTGTGTTTGGTGTTTCTCCTTCTTCACCTCAACGAAATGATGTATCGATGTGATTTTCTGCACAGATATAGTACCTACGGAGCATGGAGAAACATAATATTATTATGTTACTTTTTATCCCGGAAAAATTAATGGTTCCCGTGAAACACTTAAATAATCGTTCGATTTTTAAACGATTGATGGCTATAGCGGGTTATGTTCGGCCTAACTGAGGGTAAAGCTAGATTTTGATTAGTCTGTGATTAGTCTTTGTAGCTTGCCGTTGATAAAAACTACTTATACTTATTATAAGTATATTAAACTATTCCTCCTTTCTGCACGGAAAATGATTTGATGCAGGCAGAGGCGCAGTGAATGCTAGTAAAATAGCAAATGAAATAATTCGGAATAAATCTCTTGATTCATATGATCATCAGTTTACATTTGGACTTCCGAAAACTGCGGAGTCTCCACTTCAGATGAAATCGGTTCCATAAAAACCGAAATGATAACCAGATGATAATGACGCCTAATGTTTTTATGATTCTCTGTATGATGCCATAAATACTAATAATAATACATAGTCATATTTATGTTTGATCTTGCGCTGATGGAATCTACCATCAACAATCAATCTACTTAATTGCAGTTAAAATCTGTATAAAAACTAAGAAACCATAACCTCTACTTCTTAACCCAAGTCAAAACAAGTTTTCTGTGTACAATCACCGTGATTGTACACAAACTACGTTTCTTAATCTTTTTTAAAATAACAATAATATAATAAACTTTTGTTCACTATAATCAATTGAATAAATCCATTCCTTATGTATCTTGAATCACGATTAAGCTTACATAGAATTTGTTGTGAATTAGAAGTTACAAAATCACAGTAGTTTTTTGTTTTTCTATTTAACCTACTTACTCACTTGCTAAGATTATTTACGCAATTTCAAGATAAACGAATTCCTAACACGTATTTTTAACTAAAGAATTGTCTGGCTGGTCATACGGATTTCTTATTTAACACAATTTTATTTGTTTGGTATGTAGACCAGGTATGTATGTATGTAACGGAATCTTTGAACCATAGATTTAGCAACTTTTTGCTACGCTTTGAACGTTATTTTTTTTCGCTCACTTCCAAACGTCAGATTAATTTGAAACATTGCACACATATCTAGGACTGATGACAATGCAATAATTTAGAGCTTAATGCATTCTATATATAATAAGTAATACAAATTATATAATTTATGGACAACATTTTCAGTTAAGTCAATGTGAAAGTGACAATTTTTCTGTTTGAATAACAGTGGATAAACCTATGCTAGGTTCGGCGCATAGGCAGCATAGGGTAGGCGGACAACCGCATGAAATTAAATCATTGATAGACTTGTCATCGTGCCTTCTTTACGGTAATTACCTTTCAATTAGGTTAAAACAGAACAGTGATATTGAAGCGAAGATAAATTAGGTTAATACCTACTATTAAGCACCTATACCAAATTCGTCCTTGTACTCTGTAAGTTTATTAAAACGACCCATATGTAAAGAAAAGCGCTCGAGTGGTAAATTCATTGTTGAAGTACATTAATATTAAAGGTGATAAGTTTGTAATTTAAATTATTAAGAAAATTAACATTTAAAATAGAACAATGATCAACAATGAACCTAAAACTAAAAAACCTTAAAAAATATAAAATAATAACTAAAATATATTATTAAAAGGAGTCCCTTTAGGCAAGGTTCCGAAGATAGTGGCAGCGTTCCCCCTTTGAATAGCTAGACTAATTCTTTGTCCGAGGTAGCTGCCAGCTCTTCGGTCTCCTGTGATGTCGACTAACCTTTTTGCTATTTCCTTAAAAAGCCAGTAATGTATATAATAAATCATTTTCGTAACATATGATAACATCGTACGTTACGTTCAATTGTATTCACGACACGGTCGCAGGAAGGTCTCCAAGGCACGGTACAATACCGACCGGGCGACCTACAACCGGTCGCCGCGCCGTGACATTCGCGGGCGACCTTGACATCGACTTATGAAATGTAGACGTAAGATGGCGCTTGAGTTACGCGACAAGTAGATCGACATGTTTGACAAGTGAAAGGATTTATGAGTCAATCGATTGGGAGGTGAGTTATGTCTCACTGTTGGTAATTTATTATTAGATACCGAACTTATTTTAGTAAGTAGGTATCTTATCTATTCCTATGTATAGAGCGAATTGGTGAAGGTACCTATTCGTTGACGCCGTTAAGGTTTATATGACCATACATCAAAAGTCCATTCGAAAAAGAAAGGTGAAGGTGACACTTGGATCGCGGCTACTGTCGCGTTCGGACGGTCTCAAGCGGGCACACCGCTCACTTGAGGCACTTATCGCGCTTATTAAAAAAGTCGGGCTAATCGAGTGAAGTGACAGTGAGTGGAGTGCGTGTAGTGAGTGTCCGTCAGTGAAACCACCACCCGTCCCTTTTATTATAAAAGGGCAGAGGTGGCTGGTGGGCAGAAGGAAATAAAATAAAAAGGCAACTACCCACATTGGTGCCGGTGGTTCTGTGTTCCGAGTCCGGGACGCCGGCAGACCAAGTGGGTAGACACAGTTGGAAAAAAATAAACAAATAAAAAATAATAATTCGATGGAGCCTGCACCCACCGGCCAAAAGGGACGCGGAAGGCGCAAGAGGGAAGTGAAACGGGTGGTGGAACGTGATATCCTCACGGGCTCCACTCGCTTCGCCGAAAACCTTGCGGAGCCGTCGGCAGACCCCCAGCAGGCAGGAAAGGCCGAAACTTCATCCAAGGCCATGGCAGCGGAGGAGGAAGCTTTCGGCGACTCCTGCCCCACCGATAGTGACGACAGCACCGAAGAAGGAGCGACCAGCGGCAGCGACCTGGAGTGGCGACCCGTCGCCCCCTCCGCCCCTCGAGCGGCGAAAGCGGCCCGACGGGTGTCGAGTGGCGATGGACGCAGCCCCCCAGCCAAGATCCGCGCCGTGCAAGATGGAAGCTCATCGGACGAGGAGTTAGAGACAGAAGAACAACGCGTGGGGAAGCGGGTGTGCCACCCGTTGCCATCCGGCCCCCCCTCGCCCCAGCATTCCCAACGGGAGTCGCCGGCACTGGATGAGACCAGTTACGTCGTGCTGGCGCCGACGCCATCGTCAACCCCAGGGGACACAGCGGTCCCCCTTCAGGGGACATTACGCACCCCCCCAGTCTCACCTGTGCCGGCGGCCCCTAAGGGCACATCCGTCGTAATGGATAGGAGTAATGTAGGTAGTGTAGGGACCGCGCATGCAGACCCCTCCACCTCTTTCGCGGTGGTGGCGGCGACTCCCGTGCCCCCCCACCCACAGAACCCGCCCCAACCCCAACAGCCCACTGCGAGTGCGCGCGTGGGCAACGAGGGCCCGGGCGCTCGCGAGCAGGCGGGCTACCCCCCCATTGTGGCGGAGCGCCTGCCCAATTGGGCGAGGCACTTCGCAGCCCTACGTGGGTTATTAGGTCGCGCACCCAGCGCCAGGCCGTTCAATCAGGGCGTTCGTTTCCGCCCTGAATCGGTAGAAGAGTACCGCGTCGTACAGCGGTACCTAACTGAGCTAGAGAAGACGGAACCCGGTGTATCGTGGTTCTGTTATGACCTTAAGGAGGCCAGGCCTTCCAAGGTCTCAGTCCGGGGCCTCCCCCAGGACACGGACCCGGGTGACGTCACTCAGGCTCTGATGGACAAGGGGTTCCCGGTCCGTTATGTGCGGCCGATACCGCCGAGGAAAGGTAGGCCCGGCACCGTGTTCCACGTGCAGCTGGACCACCTGTCGCAGGCAGAGCTCGCACGCTTATATGCGGTGGACGAGCTCCTTTACATGCCCGGGGTAGTGGTCGAGGGATGGGAAGGCCGTCGAGGTGGAATCCACCAGTGCCACCGTTGCCAAGCAGTGGGCCACTCCTCGGCCAACTGCCACCGTCCCATAATGTGTGTCCGCTGCGCTGGGCCGCACGCTGTTCGGGACTGCCCCACACCCAAGGAGGGCCCCTACAAATGCGCCAACTGCCAGGGTGCGCACCTTGCCATGAGCAAGGTGTGCAAATACCTACAGCGGATGGCGCGAGTTAGGGGCATTGAGCTCTCTCCACCGATACCGGCTGTACCTAGGCTGGCCCCCCAACACGACGCGGTGCAGCGCCCTCTTCCGTCGGAAGGGCGTACTAGACGGCGCCGACTAGCCACAATGGGTCCCCTCTCCTCCAACAGGACCGAGGAGCGACCGGTACCCGCTACAGGGACCTCACTCATGGCCCCTGCAAACCCGCCGATAATGCGTGGGAACATGCGCCGACCGACGCGGCCGGCGACACAGCAGGCCACAGCCCGCGCCACAGCTGTGGGCCGCCCAGCGCAGCTGCCCACGAGGGCGCAGCGCAGGGCGGCCCAGCGAGAACGGCTTGGGACTGTGGACATGGAGGCTGAACTGCAGGAGGAGCCACTGGCGGAGTCAACCCCGGAGGCCCCGGTGCCCCCAGCACCTAAGCCAGCCCGCAGGAAGACACGCCGGCGCCCCCGTAAGCAGCCTCCTCTCAAGCCAGAAGTTCCCCAACAGTCGGGTGCCGTTACTGTGCCCGCTCCGGAGGACTTGACAGTATTCCCCCCGCTGCCGCAGGCGTCACAAGCCGCGGTGGCAGGAACCTCTGCCGTACATCCCCCTAGGGGGTCCAAACAGCCTGAGAAGGCAAAGGTGGCCGAGCCGGTGACTCTCCCTTCCCCTCCCCCACCTGTATTCCTCACAATCCCTGAACGCGAATCGCGCTCCCTCCCTCCCGCGGATGCGCCCTTGGCCGTCTTGGGGATAAACGCTTCAGCGGAGGCGCTGGCGGAGGCTGCGGCCACCGTCAGTGAAGCCTTCGCGAAGCACCCGCGATTGCTGAGGGCAATCCGCGAATTAGTCCGGAGTATCCTCGGGGACCAAGATGGTAGTACAACTTAGACTGCTATACTGGAATCCGGGGGGACTCTCGCCCCACGCCCGTAGCCTTAGGTCACTCGTCCGGGAGCAAGACGTTCACGTCGTGCTGCTGGGCGAAACCAAATTCCGACCAAATGAGTCATACCGGTTGCCCGGCTACTTCGTGTACCGCCGCGACGAGACATCGCCCGCGGGCATTGCCTATCGAGGCACAGCGATAGCCGTCCGTCGCGATGTGGTGCACGAGGAACTGCCTCTCCCGGATTACACTAGTCTGCGCTCTATAGGCGCAACAGTGAGCATGGCCGGTCGAGAGCTTAGGCTGTTTGCGGCCTACCGCCCTCCCGGTCCTCAATTCTATCCGCAGGACGTTGAGAATATTATGTCGAGTAGGCGTGCGTCTGACGCGACCCTGATAGCCGGGGACCTCAATGCCAAACATACGGCTTGGGGCTCCCGAGTGGTCACGCCAGTAGGTCGCCGCCTCTTCGACGACGCGGAGACCAAGGGGTACGAGGTGCTTGGGCCCGAAGCACCCACCCACTTGCCGTCTAACCCCCGCCATTCTCCCGACGTCCTGGACATAGTGTTGTGTAAGAACATACACTGCCCGGTTAATGTGGAGGTGCTGTATGACCTCGACACACAGCACCTTCCCATACTTGTTACGCTTGGCCTTGGGGTAGAGTGTACGAGCCTCCCTCGCCAGACGCGGGTAACCGACTGGCGTGCTTACCAAGCCGCCTTGACCGACTTCCGGTATAGTGAGCCACTCACCACGCCGGGAGGAATAGAGACCGCTGCCCGGGCCATTACGAACGAGATTCGTACGGCCCTGACGGCGGCCACGACCGAAAAACCTCGTGTGTGGGTGCGAGAACCATTGCCTCACTATATCGAGGAGATGAAACGGAAGAAGAGGCGGCTTCATAAGCTATGGGCGGAAACACGCTGCCCCAGGGTCAAGCGTAGGCTGAACGCCCAGGCTGCGAAGGTGTCGGCTGTAGTGGAGGAGCATCGCGGGACCGCGTGGGAGGCGAGAGTCGACCAGGCCAGCGAGTCCGAAGCGTCACTCCACCATCTCAACCGTGCACTTACCCGCGCTAGGCCTGCCGTTAGCCCGCTCTACGATAGGGCGGGCGACCGGCACTTTTCAGCACAAGGCCGGGCGGATGTACTTGCACAGCATCTGGAAGAGCAATTCGCTCCAAACCCCGTCGGCACCGCTGCAGCGGCTGAACACTGCGTGCGTGTGGAGACGCGTGTAGCGGACTTCATCAGTGGCCCGACACCGCAGCCCGAGGGATACGAGTTCATCTCGCCCTCGGAGGCTCGGAAGGTCGCGAGGCGTTTACATAAACGCAAAGCGCCAGGCACTGATGGAGTTTCGAACATGGCGCTGACCATGCTCCCCCAAAGGGCTCTAGTCAGTCTGACTAGACTCTATAACGGCATCCTGCGCACGGGACACTTCCCGGCTGCGTGGAAGGAGGGAAAGGTGATTGTTCTCCCGAAGCCGGGTAAAGATCCACGTTACCCGGTTAACTACCGCCCCATCACGTTGCTGTCCTCACTGGCAAGGTTGTTCGAGAGGCTGGCACTGATTCGCATTCGGCCATTCCTTAAACTAAGGGATGAGCAGTTTGGGTTTCGGGCCGGTCACTCGACAACACTACAGCTGACAAGGGTGCTCCACCACTTGGCTTTCGAGGCCAACTGCGGGCGGCACACGGTTGGTATCTTTCTCGATATAGAGAAAGCATTCGACCGTGTGTGGCACGCAGGCCTGTTGTACAAGCTGTTGGAGTCGCCCTTGCCAGCGATGCTGGTGTGGTTGATAGCTTCGTATCTGGAGGGGCGGGAGTTCATTGTGTCGGTTGAGGACAGCACCTCTGCCCCCCGTCCCATACGCGCAGGTGTGCCGCAGGGGAGCTGTTTCGCGCCACTCCTATACGCGTACTACACTAACGACATCCCCACTCTCGACGGGCACCTCGCGGAGTGGGAACGTGATGTAGTCCTCGCTTTGTTCGCTGACGACAGCGCGTTCTTCGCATCGTCGCGTGATCCGGAACTGGCGGTCAGAAGAATGCAGCGCTTGCTTGACCGCTTGTCAGACTGGCTGTATAAGTGGAGGATCGCCGTCAACGCCGGAAAGACGGTCCCAATACTTTTCAGCCGGAAGCGTAAAATGCCGACGCCGCTGCGTCTGCATGGAGAAGATCTAGCGTGGCAGCAGACCGTTCGGTATCTGGGATGTCACATGGATCGTAAACTCACGATGAGTGCCATGGTGGTGCATGCGCACCGCCAGGCACGAGCCGCGAGAGCGATGCTCCGGCCCGTGTTGACATCCCGATTACCACTGCGCACTAAACTTGGCATATACAAGTGCTATATCCGATCTAGGCTTACGTACGCGGCGCCAGCATGGTATGCTCTGGCGGCGGCCACGCAGCGCAAGCGTCTTCAGGCCCAGCAAAACCTCGCCCTGCGAGAAATCACAGGAGCGGGGCGCTACGTCCGGAACGCGGTGATTGCGCGCGACTGCAGGCTGGAGTCGCTAGATGAGTTTGTGATCCGGTTGGCGCGTGTTATGTATAACCGCGCCGACAATGGGCCACATCCTCATCTAAGGGGGATAGCGCCGCTGCACGCGCGCCCCCCTGAAGGCCGACCGCTCCCTAGAGAGCTGTTGGACCTTCTTCCCCCCGACCATCTGGGGGGAACTAGCGACTAACGGCTAGTAGAACCGCGCGCGCGTACCGCGTGCGCGACGATCGACTGGCTCCCACGCTCAACAGCGGGGAAGTCACCGACGGGGTTTACCCCTGGAGCAATTGCCCGGATAGAGGGGATCTCCCCTAACTCCGAATTCCCTCAGCGCAGGAGCGCCTACAGCGCCGCGTGAGAGGAGGAAAGGTCTGGTGGGTGAAGGTGAATCAATCATATTCTTTTACAGGTATTCATACTTGAAAATATCATCAAAAAAACTGACTTAAAATAGGTAAAGGACCTACCTATAATGTTAGTATTTTATGTTATCAATAAAAATACTAATACATATCCTTGTAAGGTCTAGTTACTTCAGTAGTTATATTATGTGCTACCAACTGTACCAACTCATAAAATTTAAGACAACAAAAATGCTTTTCGTTGATGTAAAGTTTCATTTAAAATATCATTGTAAGCCGCAGATGTATAAATGTGTTAAGTTAATATTTTTCGATTTTTTCAATCTTATCCGCAGCACTTAGCCCGGCTTAAAGTAATTAAATGTGAAAGTTTGTGCGTAATTAAATACGTAAAATATTATAATCAATAATTGGCGTAATAGCTATTTGTATTCACCGTACGAATAATCAGCATAAATCTCGTTTGGATCTGTGTTAACGACTATTTAAACGATTGAATAACGCACCGAAATGGTAATATGCAGAAGACAGCCAAAACTCTATCCAAATTAAATGTTTTATGCAATCTACTTGTACTGCATGTATAACATGTAGTAATTGCATTGTATTTATTATTATTGCATTTATTAATATTACGCCTGTATATCCCCGAAAGGGTAGGCTATTAGTATGCTATAAACCCACTTTTCACCAGTTATGTTTAGGTTTCACCAGTTATTTAATAAGGTGGTGAGCCTATTGCACAATTCAAGACTCGAAGTCACTCCTAAGAATGACCTTACTTTCAACCCCAAAAAAACTACTCGTCCCAGGTATCGAACGCAGGACGAACTTAAGTCACATTAAAAATCAGTTGTTTGCTTCCAGGACCCTACTCGAGTGGTCTGCCCCGTCATCGATGTGATCAGCATGGACACCTTCCAGTACATCGGGGCCTCTGCGGACCTGCGCGGTGGCTTCGACTGGAACCTCGTCTTCAAGGTAAACTCACTGATAACCGTAGTACAGGTATCATGACATAAAGAGTATGTTTTACATTACTTCGGTTCGGATTACATAGTTCACTATTCAGGCTGTTACTTTTAAGGGTCAGCATTAATAATAAAAAAATAATATTATTTTAATTTATTTATTACTGAATGATTCGTGAGTGTCTATTTTCATAGTTGATGTTACCGACTTACTCACGTTTGATTTAAGTCGGAAATAGGCCGACTAGTTTCGATCGATTACGATGATCATTTTGAGGAGTGAACGCCCTCGCGCAGCAGAAAACAACAAATCAACACACTTTCCGAACTACATTACTAAAGATGAAGATGTCTGTTTTAATATTTCAGTGGGAATACCTATCACATTCGGAGCGCAGCGCCCGCCTCAGTGACCCCACGCAGGTGATCCGGACCCCAATGATCGCCGGGGGTCTGTTCAGCATGGACAGACAGTACTTCAATAAGCTTGGGAAGTACGACATGAAAATGGACGTCTGGGGAGGCGAGAACCTGGAGATATCATTTAGGTAAGGTGGTGGTTGCCTATAAGAAGTTCCATAGGTTTCATATAAAACTTCAGACCACAGATACCTACAGAGTTTGCCCGGGGCAGTATCACCGCCCGCCACGGTATCTAGTAACATTTCTACCGTTGTTGCTTTTAAAGCAATTGTGGTCCGATTGGAAAGGTGTGGTTTCCGGTTACAGTTCATGAGAGACAACCATCTTAGTCCTCAAGGGTACCAACGCATCTGTGACTGACTTGGTACGAGACTGTTACTAACAATTAATTACTAGTTTCATTTGAGTTTTTGAATAATAAGAGATCTGCTTCAGAGCTGGTGTTTATACCTTCAGAGACGTTTCCGGTCTGCCTATCCATCCATCCTTCAGAACTTTAAGGACTGCTGGACATGCCTCCCTCAATCGTTGCCACTCCTCCCGATCCTGTGCGTAGTCTGAATCGTTCTAAAATCAAAAATAATTTATCTCCAGGGTATGGCAATGCGGCGGGTCCCTGGAGATAGTCCCGTGCTCGCGCGTGGGCCACGTGTTCCGCAAGCGGCACCCGTACACGTTCCCCGGCGGGTCGGGCGCGGTGTTCGCGCGGAACACGCGCCGCGCAGCCGAGGTCTGGATGGACGACTACAAGGAGCTGTACTACCGCGCGCAGCCGCTTGCCAAGCAGGTCGAGTATGGCGAGTGAGTATCTGTTTGTTTGTGTCTTTGCAGTCACTGCAGATAGGTCCTTAGCGGAGACAGTCCGGTGCTTTCGGGAGATAGTCCCTTACTCACTGGAGATAGTCTGGTGTACGCAAGTGTTAGTCCAGCAGGAAAGTGACTCGTGCTCGCTAGAGATAGTTCTAGCTTTCACGAGGGGTTTTCCAGCCTTGGTAACCACTTAAGCAATGCAGATCGCTCTAGCGGTTTGCTGGAGTTAGAGCCGTACTCGTGCTTAGCAAGCTACCAGTGCACCTATCTTGTTGGTCAGGGCCCTCAAGGAGCTACAAATACCTACCGTGTCCAGCCTTTTGACGAGGTAGAATAATGGAGAGTGAGTTAAGGCATCAGCTGAGTCAGATTCGCAGTCCTCGTATCCACACCACTACGCCACATTCATCAATTCACTGTTGTAGGAATGGAGGAGTATTAATTTCTTTCGAATACGTCTATCAAGCAGACTGATTCTGAAGTTAACAGTTTGAAATCAAAAAACTTAACTGTGTGTTTAATTGCCAAACTAAGGTTGCTACAACCCATAGAAGTCCTCTGCTGGACACGGGTCTCCCCCACAGACATAATTGTGGGAGATCTAGAGCATACTCCACCACACTGCTCCCATGTGGATTGGCGGGGGTTAGTGGCCTACCCATTGTCAAATTTTTCAAGCCACCCGAAGGCCTTCGACAAGGCTTAGCAATTGTTTTTACCATTGAAAACAACCGGGTCCAACGACTTAACGTGCAATCCTAAACACGGTCGCGCCTATGAAATTTAGCCACTAGGGTCACCCATCCACAAACGCATACAATTGACGCGATCCATTGGGCTAGGGACGCTACAAAGTAATGTAACTACGTGTAATTTAGGAACTGAGCAGTCCTAACACCAAACCCGTTTCATTCCAGCATCTCCGAGCGTGTGGCCATCAAAGAGAAGTTGCAGTGCAAGCCGTTCCGCTGGTACCTGGAGCATGTGTACCCGGAGCTGCAGGTGCCCGCACCCAGCGCGGCCCACGCCATCCGCCAGGGCCCGCGCTGCATGGACACCATGGGACATCTCGTCGATGGCAAGATTGGTGAGTCAGCTCATCCGGGTACACTTCGCCAGAGGCAATCATTTTAGTCCTCAATCGCTGCGACCCATAGACGTCCCATTGCTGGGCACGGGTCTCCCCCACAGACACTGCTGCTGGGAGGTCTAGAGCATACTCCACCACGCTGCTCCAATGCGGATTGGTGGAGCTCAATTGGTGGCCCTCAATGCATTTGCTGAGTTGGCACGAGACTCTTAGTAACAATTGCTAACTGGAATATTGCTAACGCCCTGAGTTGCGCTTTCCCTCCTTATATTATGAGTAAAATTGTGCTTTCGGAAATCTGGCTGGAATAAATAATCCATAAAGCGTCCGCACCAGCGAAGCTGACATTTCATTAACATTGCCTCTCTCTCTCTCTTAATATGGATCTTTGTAGAATTTTCTGTATTACCTATCCGGTCCTGCCCCTCGATACGGAATATTGCTGTAAGCATCTCATGTGGGACGAGACACCAAGTCTCGTCTCGATAGAGAGATGTCTCGATTTCGACTTATGAAGGTGTTTAACTCTCTTCTTACTTGATGAATCAATGTTTCTAGGAATGTACCCGTGCCACCACACGGGCGGCAACCAGGAATGGCGGTTCGAGAACGGTCTGCTCCGCCATCACAGCCTCTGCATGTCTCTCTCTCCCGACGACCGCGTCACCGCTGTACTGGCGGTCTGCGACGCGGGCGACGATGCCCAACAGTGGGTCAGGCGTGGGCTCCACTTGAAACATTCTAAACTCGATGCATGCTTAGACTCCGGACGACCATCTCTCTACTTGCAGCAGTGCGACGACTATCGGCCTTCACAACAGTTCGAGTTTTGAATTGCAGAACTTTATGACACTTTGAGATACAGCGTTGCAGCGACATCTGTTGTCGAGTTGCGAAGTAAGAGCTCGTTAGTACCGTGATCGTGGATAAGACTGGAATTATGATGACGATTAAATGTTCGCAGTTTGGTTGTAGAGATCATACAAAATATTTTTTATCAGTTCTTACCTACATACCAATTGGTCTACGTTTCGATAACCCGTTTTATACTGGCCCGCCTGGGGTAGGCGTATATACAATATAATAATTTTATAACAATGATGGGATCATTAATTCTCGAGACCAATGTTCAATTGTTTTTATTAGTTGTGTAAAGTAATTCATATCATATTTGAGTTTCATGCCTACTTGATTTTTTTCATAAATATCATTTTATTGAATGATTTTTATTTTATAACATCTCAAACCTTCTCGAAACAGTCTCTATATCTCAATATTGTTTAAGGATATCATATATTATGAAATTATAAATACGCATCTCCTATGAATACTCGAATTATATAAATGTCTGAAATCAATTTTTAAATAGGTAGCAAACATAAGTGATGAAATGCAATCACACACAAAGACAGCTGCTCTGTAATTAATTAAACGTGTATTTTATTAGTGAATAGCAATGTAATAATTCGTCATTAATAATATATAATGTAATGTTTAATTAATATATTAAACACGTAAGAATATTATGTGTATGCACTTGATGACTTTACAACTGTTTAGTACGAAGATGGGACAATTTAAATATACGATTAAATCTCGCTGTTTTAGTGTTTAGTAACTCAAGCATCCCCAAGCAAAGCTCAATGTAACTCAAATACATTCCAATTAAAGCATTGGATAATAAAAATGTTTGTTAAAATAAATAATAATAAGTTCATCCATTTCTAATATCAAACTCATCGTTACATACATGTAATACTCGTATTTTATCTCGCCTGTAAATATCATTACTGTGAAGATATTTCTTAATAAATCAACTGATTATTATATATTTATTGTAGTTACCATTGTATATTATAAATAATAAGGTAAATAAGCGTAAGTGCCGGGAAAGTGGAATGGTATACAAGAGGACATGCATTGAACTATGGATTTGAATAAGAATTTTATCATACGATTCTTTTAAATGTCAAAGTAACAAATACATACATATATTATAAATTAGGCCGGTATTCATTAAGTAAACCTGATATATCTATTTTAGATTGGTTATTTAGATTATTAATTATGTACATACTAATATCATATTATGGTCCATAGTTAAACAAAATGTAACGTAAATTAAATTATTTTATTATTCTCATTTGTTTGTGACATGTTGGCAACGCTCATTTATACTTCAGTAATATTTCAGTAATAAAATTTGTTAATATTTGTTGTTGATAAACAATAAACTTAGTTTGTAATCCTTCCTAAATTATCTATATTTCGTTATACTATAATTTTTATGCAATAAATTGAAATTAAAAAGACATTATACAATATTTATATTAAATTTAGTATAAAAGGTAAATTTACACGATGTAATTTTTAATGTAGGTATTATTAGAATTAACTGCACTAACCCATTGTGGCGACTAAAAACTTAATTTAGTGGAAAATAGGATTATGTATGTGCTGGTTGCAACTACACTTTGAGTACCTACCTACATATACAAACACACAAAAGTATACTCTATAGTAGGAATTTTAGTTATGTTTTTTTCAAACATTGAATTATTTTACCTTTAAAATAATTCTGGAAAATGTACAAAATATTGTTTAGTATAAAGTACAATGAATAAATGTCACAAAATATTATAATTCCTATTTCTATGTAATATTTGTTTAGTTATTCAATGTACAGCCATTATTTTGGTATTGCTTAGTGTAACCGCACATAACCGTTATTTTAATCTCATCGAAAAAATTCATACGTGTGATAAAACACACTCCCTGTATACAATGTAACAAATAATTTCAATATTAGTTAAGTAAAGATATTTTTTATTTATAAGTATTCATTTATAAATAATTTTAAGGTATATCATCAGTATACCTACAAATAATTATTGTTTTAGTTTTCAAGTATTACATTTTGTACAGAGGGCTTGATAATTAGGTACATCGAAAGTTATTTATAGTATTCACATATCGTTATCATCATAGAACAGATAAAAGAGGTTTATCTGTTCTGTGGTTATCATCACAAGATTTTTTTTAAAAAGCACTGCCAAATTATGCGAAAAACATTTTCTTTTTAAGACAACTTAACTTATGTCTTTTTGGATGTAAGTAACGAGTGTAAAAACAATCTTTATCTTTTTATTCCTCACTCACTACTAATAATGTATAACAATGTATAGATATCTATTTAGATTTTAGATAAGCGACCAAACAGTCGTCGGTCCGAATATGAATATGATGCATTTTGCAATGATTGTTTAATTGCAAAGGTACATTTAGCTAGAATTAAAAGGCCCGCAACTTATAATATTAGCGACGAATTTTAATCAAATTTAAATTAAATTTTTGTTGTATTTTTTTGGCAAAATAATTTGTTTGTGCCCTCTTCCTAGCGTGATATTATAATTTAGGTATGATCTTATAATGCACTCAGCCTTTAACCGTCTACTTAACGAAGCTTCGCTTCAGTATTTTAGGTAGGTTTTGTAATTTACCCTAGATTTTGTTTGTATAATTCGAATTGTTTATTTTTTTGTTAAATTTTATTAGTCGTTTGAACGTACGGTATAACTGCCCTAGTCAGTTCATGGAAGTTATATACAAATGGATAGGATGTTTGTCAGCATTCTGCAATGGTGATTTTGAGTTAGTGAGAAATTCATTTGGTGAAATATAATTTTTTTTTCAAAATGTTTTTTATTTTATTCATTAGCTAATTAAATATACGCCTTACCTAATTGGTGTCTCCCGAACTTAAGTCTTCATAATCCATCTTCTTTAAGTCCGCTTATTTACCAGGAGACTTTAACAGACTGATGGATGTAGGGCACAGATCACATAACAGCCACTACGTAGTAATATGTGTAGGTAAAATGGCAATACATATGAATTTAACAGCCCAGTGAAGATGTTCGTCACTCCACAATGATATTATACATTACTATAGAGGTAGATACGCCACCAACGAACCAAACGTGTGCTGTGAATTGGTGTCACTTGTAACCATTGCAGTCAGTCGAGCTGTGACCTGTCATTGTGAGCGCGCGTACTGATTACGAATAGCTGTCTCTTTCACTCTTACACTTTGTGTATTTCCTGTCACACTTATAGCGTATATACAATGTTATTAAATATGTATGTGTCGCGGAAATATTATGTTGTGCGTGCAGTATGAACGTAACGTATCTTTCTTCGTCATTGGCACTCTAAACCAAAATTGCATTTGTGAATAAGAAAGTTTCTTGGACTTGTTGAGATGCTTTGTGTATAGCTAACAAGGATTAAGAATTGCTTGTCGAAAACAACAACCTTTGGATCCCAAGGTAGTGTTACCAGAAACATATTATTTTCTATACAGGATTTGTGGTCAGATCAAGGATAAAAATATGGGTGTGGTCAGATCAAGCATAAAGGTTTTTATATACTGAAACAATATAAAATAGGATGGCTTGCTTAATTAATAAATAAGAATAATAGTTATATACCATTTATTAACTTATTTTTACCCAAGCAGTCTTCTATTATTAACTTCAAAATACATATATGTTAAAACCTTATCACTTCCTCTTCATAAGAAAAATGCTGTTTTGATACTTTGTAATTTACTCGTATGAATTTCACTTTCAAATAAGCCTTATAATAAAATTAAATGAGCCACATAAGGCCATATTTTTATAATGCAATAATTTACTCTTAATCATGATAACGTTGCAACATTATAGTTTAAAACACTACACAAGGTGGTGCAAAGGTACAAGTACATAAACAAACATTTTTATAAATTAAATTCTAAGTGCACATAAATTACAGATTATCAATTAACACTCGAGAAATATGCTAGATTAAAAAAAATGTGAGCCGTGGCGTCCCGTGACGTGACAGATGTGAAACATCGAAATTAATTTGTACAAGTAATATGCACAAAAGTACAGATTATGACAGGAACTAAAACATATAAGAAAAAAAAACAAAAATTTAATTATTATATTTTATTAATAAAATAATTTCCGACCGTCATTTGTCGGAACTGTATATATATTCCATATACGCTCGCCACGCTCGCCACGCTCACCACGCCCAAAAATTTGGTTTGCCCTCCGCCTAAAGATGTTTCACATCAAAAATTGGTACATTACATGTACAAAGCGTTTTTTAAACTGAGTACATTGTTGTAAAAATTCATCACAGGTCTACAATACATTTAACCGTGGTATTTAAAATAAATATCAATTTTAATCATTCATTTGTACTTAACTAAATAATATAATACCTAGAACAAACATTTTATTATCACAAAAAATAAACAGTTATGAAAAATAAATAATTCACACTGGCTGAAATCGTCACGTATAATTCTTAATTGTACACAAAAAAGAAAAACCATAACTTAATTAAAATAAAAGTTATTACGTAGGCCTATCCATAACCTACTTAAATATTAGTTATTAATTTTTAAAATACAGTACCTACATCTTTGATTGAACGAAGCTCACACAAGTCTAATATTATCTTCAATACAAAACACGTACCTTCAAGAATTCATATTTCTCATAATTTCATTCCTCCCAATGTCCAATAATGGGACTACCATTCTAGCCTTATTCAAATTCAGTCACAGTTGTCACGAGCGGCAGCGGAGTTGTGGTGCTGCAAGCTCCTTTTCTATCTGATTAGAAGATCTCAATCCTCATCCTCTCAATCCCGACCCTAGCCAGTTTACAGAATCAATGAGCAACGCTCATTTTAGTCTTAATAAATCTCCCAATAAGCCTCACAGCACGGAAGGCGTAGTTGGGTGACAGCCGCTGGCGCAGGAGGTAGTATCCCGCTAGGTTCATGGCGAACAGCATCGCCGTGAGGACCCCGAAGTCCTGCCAGAACGACGCTCCAGACATGCCCATCATTTTCACGAAGTAACTGGAAATAATAATAAATAATTAATATCTTGGACATTCTCACACACGGCCATCTGAACCCAAAGTAGGCGCGAGCCTGTGATATGGGTGTCAGAGACTGATATACATACATATATACATATATACATATTTTTAAATACATACTTAAATAGAATATTAAATTCCAGACACAAGTGTTCGTCACACGAATATTTTGTCCTGAGTGGGATTCGAACCCACGACCCCTGGCGCAACAGACAGGACAGGGTCACTACCGATTGCGCCAACGGGCCCGTCATGAGAAACGATTTAATTGAATTTTTATGTTTTTGTTTTGTTCTATAGAAATAAGGATGTACACTGGACCCGAGCTCTATAGAAATAAGGATGTACACTGGACCCGAGCTCTATAGAAATAAGGATGTACACTGGACCCGAGCTCTATAGAAATAAGGATGTACACTGGACCCGAGCTCTATAGAAATAAGGATGTACACTGGACCCGAGCTCTATAGAAATAAGAATGTACACTAGACCCGAGCTCTATAGAAATAAGGATGTAAACTCGACCCGAGCTCTATAGAAATAAGGATGTACACGGGACCCGAGCCACAAAGTAGATATTAGGAACAGAGGCTAAACTTCTTATGAACATGCAAAATTGTTACCTATTTTGGTAGGGTTGTCACAACAGGTTAAGAGAAATTAAAGAAATCATTTGTTAAATAGTTTTATTATTCAGAATATAAAAAGAATACTACAATAAGAACCAATACAGAATAGAAAATAGAAAATAACATACTTTACAAATTTCTTACTCTAATAATTTTATTTTTATAATTTTTATTTTTTAATATTTTATTATTTCGTTTTATGGTATGGAAAATTCTAAATCTAATATATAGTTTTTTCAAGTAATGTATCAGGAAACACTCACATGGCATGTCAAATCCTAGCTGCAGCGTCAGGTTATAATCTATCATATTATTGTACTGTCACCGAAGTTACGCAGGAAAAATTTCAGTTCAATAAGACATCTGGATGTGGTTCAAATCTCACTTGCAATACTTAAATTTAAAACACATAGTACGTACCAACCCACCCACATACCTACAAATGTTTAGTAAAAGCTTGTAATAATAATAAAAAGGTAAAAACACACCGTGTAGTACACATTTCTTATTAAAAAAAGGATAATTCCGTAAAATAAAGGTACTTACTTGAAAAAGTAGTAATCAAATATTTACTTACCTATTGCACTCCTTGGGATAGTTAAAGTATGATATATTTTTATTTTTTCTAGCATTATTCATACACACAGTACAATATACAACCATTATTATTAATACCACGTTTTTATATTAGATATTCAAACTTGCAACTAACAAAACCAACAATGTGCGTAGCGATTACCCTGCGATTTTCAACTTGATGTGACAGCGTCAGCCGGTTTTTTCCAGTCTCGCCGCGTACGCGACAAGCGGCCAGTGGCCACACATAGATGTCCCGCGTGCTTGTAGGAGTGCAACCGATTTGCACGTTCTTAAGAAGCTTAATCTCTGTTCCTAATATATACTTTGTGCCCGAGCTCTATAGAAATAAGGATGTACACGGGACCTGAGCTCTATAGAAATAAGGATGAACGCAAGCTTAAAGACAGTATGTGACTCACGGTACACTCTTGTACTGGCAGTAGTCGACGTCTTCCGGACAGACGAGGTCGTCGCGAGGCGGGCCGTATATGGCCACTATAAGTCCCTCAAGGGCGTATCGCATGAACGAGCAAGCGCGCGCCAACCGCCATACTAACGGTGGCGGGTCGTCCCCGTTGCCGATGCCGTACACCGCCAGTAGCATTAACGGCACCGTTATCACTGGACCCACGAACATTGAGTTCTAAAAAAGAGAGAGTAACGAATAAAGGTTTTTTTTTTTTAAATAGCCCTTTTGACTCTGATTATGAAACAAGATTTGTTATTACAAAGTATTATTTAAAACTTTTTACACCCGAAATTTATTTATTTTGTCCCATCTCCACTCTTGGATCTGCTTAAAGAGATTTTTTAAAATCATTCAAATTGTAAAATCACATCCTGTTTTTGTGTCATCTATACTAATATTATAAAGAGGAAACATTTGTTTATAATATTTTTACGCAAAAGCTATTGGACCATATTCCAAAAATTATTTCACCATTAGAAAGCTGCATCTTCACTGAGTGAAGATGCAGCTAATATTACTAGGTGTAAACAAAACTACTTTTATGTCCAATTTCACGCGAGCGAAGCTGCGGGTCCATTAGTACCACAATAAAGTTATATTCTATCCTATTCTATTCACTTACCACAACGCTGAGCGTCGACGAGATCATAGTTCCCATGGACTCTGATATCAGCGCCACCAAGACGCAGATTGTGATGAACATCAGGACCCTCTCCAGTTCCATCGGCTGCCAGGTCAGGGGATATGCGATAGACAGATAGACCAGCGAGAAGAATATTGTCGCCGGCGTCCGTGAGACGATGAGAGCGGCGTAGTACGGCTTGAGGCCGTACCAACGGTTGAAGTACTCTCGCTTTACTAGCTGTACTTCCGATGGGACTGGAATATCAATTAAATGAGCGTTAGAAATGATTACTTTACCAGCGACTTGCCGCGTTAAATTGGTTTCCGTGGAGAACTTTATTACTACTGCCATTATGGGATGTTTTAAAATATACAGAGCCTTTTTCAACGGCAAGCTACACAAATCAAAATTTAATATATCATTTATTTCAGGCAACCAGACCCGTAACATAAATACCTTAAAGACTAACATACCATATACCAATATTATAAAGAGGAAACATTTGTTTGTAATGTTTTCACACAAAACTACTGGACCGATTTCAACAATTCTTTGACCATTAGAAAGCTGCATCTTCACTGAGTGACATAGGCTTTATAATATTTTATAGGTGTAAACGAACCTATTGTTATGTCTAATTCCACGCGAGCGTAGCTGCGGGCGGCCACCTCGCTACCTGCAGTTCCATCGATCTTTGCCATACATGCGATCAAGAATTTTTTTATCTATAAAGCGACGAATCGATTTAATCTTAGTTAAAAATCGATTAGGCTTAGAATAATTATTCACAACTACGCTAGAAGTGCTACCAACTGACTACGCTGCAGTGAGTTTTCTAATAAGAAGACCTCGTTAGTTACATGGTCAAGGTACAATTACTTAAATTAACCAATTTGCACATGAATGAGAATGCAAATGGTGGTCATGAAATCATAAAAGAAAATGGCATTTCAAACCTTTAATGGTTCTACGTGTCTTGACATGAAAATTGATGTTAATAAGGCTAACAGTTATCAGCTTATTAGTCGTGTAAGAAAAACAGTATTATGAAGTAGGTAAGAATACTCACATGCCAATAATATAGGCATCATCGTAGTGTACAGCATAGCAATGATGCAGGCGTAACAGAATCCAAAGTTGAACAGGGTTTTAGAGGCGTCGTACCCCATCCTGTTAAATAGTGTTGCTACTATAGATCCTAAGAATACGTGAAGCCCGATCCTTAACCAAAGATAATCCTGAAAAAGAAAAATACAAAATTTGTAAAAATTACAAAGTAAGTAACAGGAAAGATACTAATTCACAATAAGCAGAATAATTTAATTGTTGCGCGTTGAATTGAAGAATTGAGTATTTAGGAAACCACATGTTTTGATATAGATGATTTGTTTTAATTTATCTTAATATTCATATAAGTCTTTTCTATTTTTATTTTTATATACATCATATCATTTTACATATATCAAATAAAATACTTAAAATATATGCAAGACCTTCTTCGAAATACAAAAGGCGTTCATGCGAAAAAATCAAGGTCTCATGACAGCACGCCAGCAAACAAGTCAAGCGGGACATACTAAGAAATACTAATTGGACAGTAAATTGGACTATTACTAATTATTTCTATTTTAGTCTTGTACAAAGTCGGTTACATTTGTCATGGGCGGCAGGGGATGAGTGGTGCTGCATTCATATATATAAGTACATCATTATTTATAGGACTGATGGATATACTTTTCAGGATTCTCTGATCCGGCAATAAAAACACTAAAGCTAGTTTCTCATTTGACTTCGAACTAGTAATTTTCCAAAAATTAAATTAAAATAGATGTTTGGTGCACCAAAAAAGTAACCGAATTGTTTAAAATTCAGTAAGCACAAAAATTTATTCTCAGTCATGAGTTTGTATTTTAATTCATCTGAACTCTACAAGTAGATAACTGCATATATAAAGTACGTCCTTACGAAGTTATCAAACAAAAGACAAACAGTTCTATTCTTACCCTATTGCGCACAGTCTGCAGAAACATCCGCTTCAGCAACACCAGGAACTGCTGGGAAGCCGTGCTTTCGTACGTGTATGAGTGATTCTGCACCCCTCCAGCATTGAGCTGCTCTATCTCCATCTCCATCATCTCTTCCAGCTGATCTTCTACTTCAAACGTCCTCCATTTCTGGCACTTGCCGTTCTCTACCGCGTTCACCATCCTGTCTACGTGTGGCCCGTACTCGCCGCTGGATACTTCTATCACTAGAAACGACATCATCATCAGAATCTGTACAATCTGATTGAACGTACAACATATTGAGCCTCCCACGATAGCTCTGAATCATTGTGTAAACCTAGTGATTACTTACTCAGTGGTGATTCACATGGTATCGCACGTGACCATAGGCGACAGTTACTGTCAGATGGCAAGTCTGTCATGGTTTTAAAAAAATGACCGCACTAGCAAAGTTCTAGTAGACTCTAGACCATTTGGCAACAAATACAAGAGGTCTACAACCCCAAAAAGCGCACCGATGCGTATGAAGGATACACGCCAACGTGCGATTACTCTTCGCCATGCGTTTAGCCTTTTAACTTCGCTGCGACCCATAGACGTCCCACTGCTGGACACGGGTCTCCCCACAGACACAACTGCTGGAGATCTAGAGCATACTCCACCACGCAGCTCCAATGCGGATTGGTGAAGGGGTTAGTAGCCAACCCAGTGTCGAATGTTCTCAAGCCACCCGAAGGTCAACGACAAGGCTTAACTTCCACAATTGAAAACAAACGAGACCGACTTCTTTACGTGCCCTCCGAAGCACGGTAGCGTCCATGAAATTTTGCCACCAGCGGTCACCCATCCACAAACCGACCGCGCTCGTCGTTGCTTAACTCTTTCGATCACATTGAATCGAAGCGAGCCACTTACTTCCAACTTACCAAAATCCGCCGGATTGTACGTCTTCGGGCACGGCAGCTGCATCTCGTTGAGGAACGGCACGACCCCGCTGGCCGTGCCCTGGTAGGCGCAGCGGCCATCCGCCACAACATACACATGGTCAAAGACCGCAAACAGTCGCGCTGAAGGCGTATGAAGGGAACACACCACTGTGCGACCGCCTCTCGCCACGCGCTTGAGGAGGGAGACGCATGTTGATGACGCTACGTCGTCGAGGCCTCTGGAATTAAGATAAGATAAGATAATTATATAATATAATTAAGATAAGATAATTTGCTCTCACAGAAGTCTTATATAAAGGTACAAGTTGTGTATTCAAACCATACTTTGGGAGAGCCTGGTGACTTTTTGCATAAACCTGTGGTACAGTTCAACAGCGCCCGCTGGACGATTGCTACAGAATTGTTACAGAATCGCCGATTAGGGTAAGGCTTTATTCAGGAGTCCTAGAGTGCGACCACGACTCGATAAACGGTGTACTGGCAAAGTTTCAAAGAAACACATGATACTTACGTGGTGGGTTCATCCAGGAAGATCACCGGCGGGTTATTGAGCAGCTCGAGGGCAACTGACAGGCGTTTTCTCTCACCGCCGGACAGTCTCTCGCTACACGTGTCCCTCGCCTTATCCAGTCGCAGCAGCTGAACTATTTCTTCCACCTGAAACGGTAAATAAAATAACTGACCCAGTTACACTTTTTGCACTAAAAAATCAGGCGGTATTTTTTGGAAACCCATTATTGTAAAGTTAGTTTCAATCTACTTAGCAACAACCCGCGAACAAGGCTAACGATGACATGTATCTTCAAGTACATAGCTCCTCCCCTCCTTGCAGATAAGAAAGAATGCACCAACATGTTTTCGTGTCCTGAGTGGGATTCGAACCAACGACCCCGCAACAGGCAGGGTCACAACCGATTGCGCCAACGGGCCCGTCATATACGGACCAATCATCCCATTGTTATCATCCCATCCCATCATCCCAAGGTGTTAACCTTCAGCACATATCAATTGGTAGTTTCCGGTCCCCAAATGCGAAGTCACTGTCATTGCCAAAGTAGTTCGAATCCCCCTATCGATATCAACAGTCATTTTACTGAGAGTGGGCGGAATTTGATAAACCGACTGGAAAATTACGTCATTCAATTACTTGCGATATTGTGTGAATCAACAAACACCCAGCTCTACTAATTAGATTTTTTATCTATAGGTACTAGTCTACACTAATTTTATAAAGAGGAAAGATTTGTTTGTAATGTTTTCACACAAAAACTACTGGACCGACTTCAAAAATTCTTTCACCATTGGTAAGCTGCATCTTTACTGAGTGACATAGGCCATATTATTATAATATTACTAGGTGTAATCGAAACTATTGTTATGTCTAATTCCAAGCGAGCGAAGCTGCGGGCAGTCCACTTTACTTTAAATAAGTAAATGGAGATCAGGATTTTTATAGACAATTTTCTTCCACACTTAGTGTACAGAGTACAAATATTTATCTGCCAAATAAATATCTACTGTACCCGGGATTCGAACCCGGAAGCCGCGGTTCGGCAGTCAGGACCACTCGCCACCGCGCTACGGAGTCAATAGATAAGGAATACGGATTAGGACTGCCAGCCATTATTTACCCCGCACTGATACCCCACGCGCAACTATCCCCTCCGAATTTCCTTCGGAGCTAAACTTTCGTGCCGACAGCTGTAAGTATCGCTCTTACAATAACAGCCTTCTTGGCCCTGCTGACGTCACCGGCCAGTTTCAGGTCGGCTGCCATGGTCATGGCCTCCTTGACCGTGATGAGCGGCTGCAGCAAGTCCTCCTGCATGATGTAGCGTGACAGCTTGCGGAACTGTCTCAGGTCACGCGGTAGACCATTGGTTGATATCACGCCTGATGCGCCGCTTACCCTGCATGGATGGAAAAGTATCATAATTTAAAATCAAACGAACTCTGTAAAGTTCGATTGAAATTATGTGAACGATTTAATCGAAGTAATATAAGGAAATTTGATTGCCATTAACCTTCCATTAACCCATAAAAAAAATCTCAGTCACACCAGCATTGGCGTTAAAGTGTAAATATTATCAATGAAATTGTATTGGAATTCGCTTGTGCCCTAAAACACAGGAAACTATTTCAGAGACCAGTGATTGAAATAAAGACATTGAACTTATGCCCTCTAATTCATAACACATTTATAAACCTACTAGTGGACGCCCGCAGCTTCGCTCGCGTGGAATTAGACGTAACATAACCTAAATACAAAATTTCATTGAAATAATGTAGGTATATACGAAAAACTTTTATACCTACTAACTTTGCACCCCCCTTTTACCCCCCCTTAAGAGATGATTTTCGAAACTCAATAAAAAACCTTCATAGGTACTGAATTTCATTCGAATAACATCAAAAACGGCAAAGTTTCATACTAACTTTGCACCCCCGTTTTACCCCCTTAGGGGGTGAATTTTCAAAAATCCCTTCTTATTGCTAGGGGAGCGTTATAAAAGGAACCCCTGTGCAAAATTTCAAGTTTCTAGCTCTTATAGTTTAGGCCCTGCGTTGATATGTCAGTCAGTCAGTCAGTCAGTCACCTTCTCCTTTTATATATGTATATAGATTATAGCTTTAGTGTTTTGCTGACTTAAGTTTGAATAAAAACAAAACAAATGTAATAATTTGTTATGAATAGCTAAAATAGGTATAATCATTACCAACGTAGTAAATGTTAATTTTCGTTAGTGTGAGAGTTTGATTTGTTTTCATCATCATTTAGTTTCTTACAATTTCGACGTGGCCATGAAATATTATGCGGTCATATTTAGTTCGCCATTCGCAACCATCTTAGTCCTGAAGGGTAGCGACACATCTGTGACTGACTTGGAACAAGACTCTTACTAACAATAACTACTAACTGGAGTAACGATCACTAACAGTCCCCAGTCCTGATACTAACGAACTGACCAACTCATCAACTAACTGGACTAACCATCCCAGTCCCTATTTGAGTTTTTCAAAGTCAATCTTACCTATGACAGTGATGTTGTAAGCTCGTTTGCTATCTTATATCTATAAAAAAAAACACTAAGTATTATGGCATATATACATCAAACTGCAAAGCATCAAATGGAAAATTAAGCGAACTTTCATGTCATAGATGATTAAAATTCTTACTTAACTTTTTCTAGAAAGAGGAGAAACTATTTTGCTTTGAATATTGTAGTTTGTATTTTGGTGAACCCGGGCACCTCGAGTGAGGTTCTAGTTGATAACCTGGCTGGTGAGCTGAGTTGTTACCGCAGTTGATACTAGTTTAATGACAATTTAGTACCGCCCTAATTAATTTATTTTTTGCGGTTTTTCAAAAGATTGTATACTGTTTGTCTTTAGAATATTATTATAAAGAAAAATAACTCGATGTATAGCAAAAGGGACCGCACTCAGTCAATTGCTGATTTTCAGCACAGTCCCACGTTGCCAAACTTGAACGCGTACGCAACTAAAAAGTAATGTAAACTAACCATAATTAACCGGACTAAAATAACATAAAAGAATTTCAACAAAATTCAATATAAGCAAACATACGATAAGATAGGTATAACTTAAGATAAGATAGTTAGAGTAAGTTAACCTGTATCCAGCCAGGATGTTGAGCAGAGTGCTCTTGCCGGCCCCCGAGGGACCCAGGATGGCCGTCAGCTGCCCGGAACGGAACTCCCCGGTAATGCCGCGCAGAATGATCTTTGATGCTGGAACAAATTATTTAAAAAATTACTGACGTGATAAAAGAGTTCAAGTGCGAGTCGGTCGGAACAAGCAGGGTTCCGTAGCATCCGAGCGATTTTTTTTGTGTGAAAACATTACATACATACATATAAAAACACAAATTTATAATATTATTATATAGCCTATATCACCCGTGAAGATTATCTATCTAATGGTGAAAGAATTTTTGAAATCGGTCCTGTAGTTTTTGTGTGAAAACATTACAAACAAATGTTTCCTCTTTATAATATTAGTATAGAAGTATAGAAGTATAGATCATGAAGACAATAGCGGGTGTGACCTATAGTTGATGTGAGTTGATCGAAATGAACAATTGGAAAGGTCACGGGATTAAACATGCGTTAGGTACGAAAGGATACCGACTTTCCGTATAGGTATTCAATGTAGCGTCCATAGCCCAATGGCTCGGGTCGATTCAATGTGATCGAAAGAGTTAAGCAACGACGGACGTGGTCGGTTTGTAGATTGGTGACCGCTAGTGGCAAAATTTCATGGACGCTATCGTACTTCGGAGGGCACGTAAAGCCGTCGGTCCCGGTTGTTTTCAATGCTAGAAACAGTCGCTAAGCCTTGTCAAAGACCTTCGGGTGGCTTGAGAACATTCGACACTGGGTTGGCCACTAACCCCTCCACCAATCCTCATTGGAGAAGCGTGGTGGAGTATGCTCTAGACCTCCCGCAGCATAGTCTGTGGGGGAGACCCGTGCCCAGCAGTGGGACGTCTATGGGTCGCAGCGAGCGATACAATGCGCGAGAAATGACTTCTTTAGTACTACTGCCTCGATGGTGTTGTGGTCGCAGCAGATAGAGCTCCTTGGTTCAACTTGTAATGCCTGGTAACAGTTCGGAGTCAAGAATTGTGGATGGTGTATGGCAATATACTCATCAACTATTTCATGGGACCGCAACATAAAGATAACTAGTGAAAGTGGGTGTATTACAATACGCCATAGCTTAACCCTTCGTAGAAATAGAAGCGTGATGTTATTTAATGTTTACCACGTTTACTAAAAGAGAATATCTTAGCTTCTACTATAAAACTTCCTTCCAACTTATACAACCAACAATATTATAGAAAGTTTGGATGTTTCGAATACCTATTTGAATATTTGGATGTGGGATGGTTGTTACACAATCACGCAAAAGTTATAAACGGATACGGATAAAACTTGGTGGTCCAAGCTTGCCTCAAATACCTACCGAAAAATTGGTGCCAGCTCTCCTACTATGGCACATAGGTAGACGATAACCTAGATTAGCTCATAGGATACTTTTCATCCCGAAAACATGTTCCCTTGTGATGCTTTGCTTGTTAATTGGAACGTCTCGCACGCCTTCAACAGATGGCGCTGACGCTAATTCTTAACTTGACTAACTACAAACTACTGAGTGATAAAGTGTAATTAGTCGTAGTAACTACACTTTATCCACGGGCCAATTGCGGGCAAAAGCTAATTTAATTTATTATAATTATTGAGTAGGTTTAGTCTCAGTTCAACTAAGAAATTGCAATTAAGTTGGACTCTACATAAACAATGGGTTGTAGCAAATGATGTTATCGTATTCTAAACGAACATTGTTTAGTTGTGCTTGCCCTACTGAGCAACGGTTCGCAACAGCGCGAGCGGGTCAATGACATCGAAACCCCTTCATACAGACAGTGAGCTTCCCTTGTCTGGAATTAGAACTTTAGTAACTATAGCCTAAGTTTATAATTAACGCTTGTCTTAAGGTTGGTGCAGCATGACAAGTTTCATGCATTTGTCTGTTTGCAGTCACCAAGCAGTACAAAGACGACGCACGTTGAGTATTGAAACAAATTTCAAGGAATATTTTCAATTTTTTATTTTTATTTTTATGGATATAAAAAAATATATAGAAAAATTTAATTCCTGTTTGAATAAAACATATCGATCAGAGTATATTATAATTATCTACTGGCTAGGAAATTTACGAAACACAGGAATCGCTATTCGCTTAAGTAGGTACGTACATAAGTAATAGGTAATAATAATAATAAAATCTGTTTATTGCCATCAAATTACAATTTTACACTGAAAGAAAAGAAAAAAATATATTTAAAAGCATCGAGGCAATGGGAGCTGGCTCAGCTGCTTGCTTCTTTGGGACCGAAATCCAAATTCAAATATTCAAATTCAAATTCAAATATTTTATTTGTCCTTAGGTATAGGTAACATAGTGGGTGGTAGGAGATAAGATGATCCATTATACCTAGCCGTTTTTAAAGGCGTACAAATATATAAAGTAGGTATGTGTAACTTATAATTATGTATGGCTTTATGAGATAGTACAAGTAGTATTATTATTATATTAGTTATAAATTATATTATTATTTCTATTATTATATCATATTTTAACTTTTACTTACAAATTACATTCGAGTCATTTAAGAAATCATTTATTGAATAATAACATTTTTGTATTAAAATTTGCTTTAGTTTTTTCCTAAAAAGTCTAGTCGGGACATCTTTAATTTCACGAGGAATTTTATTATATACATACTTTCCCGCACATAACTACACAGCTTTTTAGGTATAATTGTGTTCTGGGTATTTTACCTATAACTATTCTATCTGGATTTCTTCTATTTCTAAGATAGATATCTCCTGCCTTTGTAAAAAGCTCTGGATGGAGTTTTACAAAGCTGGGAAGCGCTGGTTTTCAGCCAGTCCCTTCTCCCTAAGACGTTGTGCGGGACATGTAATGGTCTGTCCCCCAGCCACCAGGTGATAGAAGAATAACTGAACGGAGCAATTGGAAGGCGGTTGTAGGTTTACACAAAATACAAAAATACAATTTAAAAAAAACGGAGTAAAATCGAATAGTAGGTACAAGTTGTAAAAAAACGGAGTAAAATCGAAAAGTACAAGTTCATATGTATAAGTACATACTACTTCTCCATATTGTAATATTAATAAATATTTTTAATTTGTAAGTTTGTAATAATAATGGGATGGTATGTGTTGTGTTGCTCATGTTATAAACATATTATTAAATAGCTAGTGCCTTTAATTGAGGTGACTTAATCTGTTTTCATTTTAGATGTATAATTCATTGTTTTCGATGGTGTTCGCTTTGTTGGTGCAACATACTCGTAAAATAAACAAATAAATATATACCGTATTTTTGAGCTGGTGGGCCGAGCGTTAGACTAAATATAATAGTTTAATACTACCTACGTTATTGTTTCTATTTAAAGATAATTATTCTCAGTCGAGGGATTAAATCACGAGAGCGATTCAAAAAAAGAACTCCAGACAACACTGACATCATAAATTTACTGATACCTGAATTACCTATCCTTTTAGCATAATTTACGCTCAAGGCTACAAGCTAGATCGCCCGTGGTTTTTATCTCAATGTCAAAAGTCCAATTTTTTTTTCTTTAACCTCGAGACAAAATCTGCAATATTTCCGTACATACCTACTACTTAATTTAAAATAGAACATAATGTATTAAAATCAAATTATCTACTAATACATACAAATACATACTAATGTTAAAACTACACTATAACTCTCTTATTTGATACACAATTTACTTACTAAAAAATAGCAATATTTTTCAGTCAAGCCAACTTTCATGTTGTTAAGAAATAAACTGCCGGCCTGACTGAAAAATATTACGTGAATAAACGAATCAATCCGCATTGGAGCAGTGTGGTGGAGTATGCTCTCGACCGTGTACTTGTTCCACAAACTAATTACTATTATTTCTGACTTTTTAGTATAAAAGTCGGTTTTTTGATTCAATACGTATTTATTTAAGGTAGGTACCTTATTTTTGTTGAAACGAATATAGATTAAATTAAATATCTTATAGGTATACAGAAACTAGATTTTGTCGACCTTGGCGAATGCTGTCTAGCGTAAAAGCTACTCAAAAACCAGTACAACTGCATTTTCTGGCCACTCAAATCACTGTTAAATTCAAGACACATAAAAGCTAGGAAAGTGTAGTCATATCTACCTAGATATAGCTACCTAGTTAGGTAGGTATGCATAATATTTCTTGCAAATGTCGTAAGTTATTAGCCAAACTGTTTAGCGCCACAGCACTGCTATGCATTCGCAAACATTGTACTTCGCAACAGCCTAGCTTTAGAACAGAGAGGTTAGGTTAGGCGAAAAGGTGACTAGGAAGTTATCATGCTCCCGCTCCATATAGAGTTCGCCCGGGCCGTACCACCGCCCGCTACGGTACCTAGTACCATTTCAACGGTATAATAATTGTTTTTAAAGTGATCCGGTTGGAAAGGTGTGGTTTCCGGTTACACTTCTTCAGAGGCGTCTATCTTAGTCCTCAAGGGTGGCAACACATCTGTGACAGGCTTGGAACGAGACTCTTACTAACAATTAATAACTAGACTATTACTAAAACCAAATTACAGAACTAACACTATCACTAACAGTCCCCAGACCACTAACGAACTGTCCAACTAATATTCTTATTCTCTCTGCTAATTGGACTAACCAATATCCTAGTACCTATTATCTTATTCAAAGTCAGTCATAGTTGTCATGGGCGGCAGCGGTTGTATGACTCATTCGCTATCTTACATCCATAAACACGAATCCTAAGAATAAATCCTAATATCCTAAGAATTCCCTTGTTTATGCGCACACAAATGCGAGTCCATTCAGTCAGTGTGACTAGCGTTTTGTGCAATCTATACCTACTTCTATACTAATATTATAAAGAGGAAACATGTGTTTGTAATGTGTTCACACAAAAACTATTGGACCGATTTCAAAAATTCTTTCACCATTAGAAAGCTGCCTCTTCACTGAGTGACATAGGCTATATAATATTGCTGGGTGTAAACGAAACTATTGTTATGTCTAATTCCACGCGCGAAGGTTCGGGTGTCCACTAGTCTTAAAGTAAAACAATTATACCTACTTCAGTCACTATGCAGTACCTACCAAGTGGCGGATACAAGCGGGAGTCTGAGTATATGACGTCACAGTAATGTACGTTGCTCACGTGCATCGCGGGCCTAAGTAGGCCGCCGCACACGAGATGTGGTTCTGTCGATATCAGTTTCCTAATTTCCGAGCGCGTGCTATTTCCCCACGTGTGTAGTGAGGTTTGCAAACCGATGATCGACAACCGGTAATTTATTGATCAACAAGTCATCAAAACGATAATAAAATTACGTATCGATTATTTTCGGCTTATCCTCAATTTAGCTGCATCGAATCGCTCGTACCTATATATTCTATACCAATATTATAAAGAGGAAAGATTTGTTTGTAATGTTTTCACACAAAAACAACTGGACCGATTACAAAAATTCTTCCACCATTAGTCAGCTGCATCTTCACTGAGTGACATAAACTATAAAATATTACTAGGTGTAAACGAAACTAATGTTATGTCTAATTCCACGCAAGCGAAGCTGCGTGCGTCCACTAGTCTATACTAGTCTACACTAATATTATAAAGAGGAAACATTTGTTTGTAATTTTTTCACCCAAAAACTACTGGACCGATTTCAAAAATTCTTTCACCATCAGAATGCTGCATCTTCACTGTGTGATATAGGCTATATGATATTACTAGGTGTAAACAAAACTATTGTTATGTCTAATTCCACGCGAGCGAAGCTGCGGGCATCCACTATTTGTTACATGTGTAATGTGTTATATGAAAACTAGTATTTAGTCACTTTCTTTCGCATTTTGAAGAGAAAACAGTCTGCAGATAAAATACGTTGATTAATTTGATATCCATTATTAACGGGTGACATGTACCTATGTAGTCTGTACTAAATGATCTGACTGTTAGGATTTACCTAAATGAGTGGTACGCATAACATCTCTTACACAACGGCTCCTAGACTAACTAGCTCTAAAAATAGACAAAATCTACGTGGAACCGTACATCCGTTTCGGTATTATTAATTCTGGTGGAAAAAGTGTCATCACTCAAGGCTGCAACTCGATCGTTACTTTCTTACAATAGAACTACTACTTTTTAGTACAATCCATAGTCATACCTATGTATATTGTACATACCAAAGTATATGCTTTAGACGTACTTTACCTCCGATGCAGATACTTAGCCAGTAAAAATTCTGGAATTCAAGTCTCCTTGCTATTATTTCCTTTAAGATTTATTTTTTCATTCAAGTAATTATCTTTAAAGTTATGGTGGAGGGGTGTGAAGATACGCTCCTAATCTCCTTGATAGACTTGTCTATACTGACACAATGGGACATACCGATACCATTATTAATACCTTGTGAACATCGACAACACTGCACAGCACTAAAGCGGTAGTCAGTCACGTGACACGTGCAGAGCTTTCTAAACTGTTGGCTAATATTCCAGCAATAATTGCACAGTCGTGGCGGCTGCGGCTGCGGCGCGAACCTTGGATGCAGGCTCGGAGAACATCGACAAAATGGAAATTAGGCATTGGCCAATACATACATCACTATCAGATTTTGGGCTATGCTATAATCATGCATTTAACTTTAAACATTCATTATTATTAACTTTAAACATTCATTATTATAAACTTTAAACATTCATTTATTCATGCATTTAACTTTATAAAAATTGATATAAGAAACTGGTGGACGCCCGCAGCTTCGCTCGCGTGGAATTAGACATTCACTAACTTCAAAAACGGCAAAGTTACATACTAACTTTGCACCCCCGTTTTACTCCTTTCCATTCATCCATCCATCAGCCTTTTAGGGTCCACTGCTGGACATAGGCCTCCCTCAATCGTCGCCACTCCTCCCGATCCTGCGCCCTCTGAATCCAACGGTTTTACTCCTTCAGGAGATGAATTTTCAAAAATCCTTTCATAGTGCTCCCCTACGTTATAAAAGGAACCCCTGTGCAAAATTTCAAGTTCCTAACGCTTATAGTTTAGGCCCTGGGTTGATATATCAGTCAGTCAGTCAGTCAGCTTCTCCTTTTATATATATAGATTGTAAAAAATATGGTATATTAGGTACCTACATTACGATACGTGTGAATTGAGCCGTGCATTAATAGAGCAACTTAAGTCACCAGTTTCTTATACTATTTTATAGCTCTGTGTGACTTGAACCCTCACATTAGTCGCACTTTTCCTTGGCCCTAAAAACCGTCTATATATACATTTTCTTTCGCACGGTTGGCACGGTGTAGAAATATACCACTTTAACGGAAAAGCGGGGCCAAAGTGCAGGGGCTTAAGCCATGCAGTGCTACAAAATATGTACAGGTATCTAATAATAGAAAAACTGTTATTTAATCCGCTGCAGTATCAGACAAATATGACTGATGACTTTAGTTTTTGGTCGTTCTTGCAATTTCAGAATTAGTAGTAGTATTTTTAGATTGATGGCCTTCAGGAGCCTTAACGACCGAGTCATCGGCATTAAGCCATTATGAATTACTATTTTTGCAACCATGTACCTACACTGGATTTCAAAGCCCTTGAAACGAGGCCTCAAAGAGGCCATCAAAATAGCCCAGAAAATCTCTTCTTCCCTTGAATACGAAGTATTGGAGAGTCCTCTGGCATTGCTCATGTTAGTATGAGACGGTGAACACATATTGATTGCAAGATTCCAGGACATACCTAAATACTTACGAGTGAAGTTAAATAAAAGCTTTTAAAAAACGCCGGTTTGCTGAGTAGGCTATGTATGTGATTGGTTAGTACCAAAGACTATAAGAAACTTACTCGGGCCATCGCTGACGGTGTACGTCAGGTCCTGGAAGCCGAGGTGTATGGGCGGCCGCTGCGGCAGGTGCGACAGGTGCGCTCGCCCCAGCGCCGGCTGTGCGCTCGGTGCTTCCATTTCTCACTTATCCGCGTTCTACTCCGACATACTCCGTATTACCTCCGCGACTTGGTAGATGAGGTCGTCTGAAATGAAATTTATACTTAAATAGGCATAAGATTGCGTGTTGTCACGTTTCCGGGAACCTTACATGGATACAAAATTACGTCTACATGAATTTTACCTAACATTGTATTCGTGGAGCCCAATCTATACTTCTATCTGTAGTAATATTATAAAGAGGAAACATTTGTTTGTAATGTTTACACACAAAAACTACTGGACCGATTTAAAAAATTCTTTCACCATTAGAAAGCTGCATTTCACTTAGTGACTTAGGCTATATAATATTACTAGGTGTAAACGAAACTATTGTTGTCTAATTCCACGCGAGCAAAGCTGCGGGCGTCCCCTAGTATAGAACATCCAATTGTAGCTTATCGATTGGCATCCTGTTGTGCATGGATAGTTGAGAAGTACTATCCCATTCTTTTCCCAATGCTATGCGGGTTTTAGCAGTTGACCTCTTAGGTATGTATATATTATATGTGCGGTTTCCAAACCAATTGTAGTTATTATAGCGTTTGATTTTATTAATTTAGTATTTCTAATATATAGCCTATATCTAATTATATACCTCGCTGCGACCCATAGACGTCCCACTGTTGGGCACGGGTCTCCTCTCAGAATGGGAGGGATTAGGCCTTAGTCCACCACGCTGGCCAAGTGCGGATTGGCAGACTTCACATACCTTCGAGAACGTTATGATGAACTCTCAGGCATGCAGGTTTCCTCACGATGTGTCCTTCACCGTTATTGCAAGTGACATTTAATTTCTTAAAACGCACATAACTTAGAAAAGTCATTGGTGCGTGCCACTGGGGTTTGAACCCGGACCGCTCGAGTGAGAGGCGAGTTCGATAGCCGCTGGGCTGTCACCGCTTCTATATACATATATACCCAATATATCAAAAATTTTAGTTTTCTTGGTTTCTTGTCCATAAAAACTTCTTTGTTCTTTTATTCCCATATCAAAAGGTTTTTGCTTCAGGTAAATAATATTATAATTAATATAATTTATGGCACCCTAAATACTTATAAAAAAGACCCCGAATATGTTATGATATAAACTAATTGCTTTTTTTCGTTTGTGTTCATTTTTTTGTACCATTTTGCGTTGTAAAATATGCATTATGCACCCGTTTGCTTTGTAAGAAAAACTATTAAAGATGTTTTCGAAAATGAGTTCTAAGCGGCAAAAAAACAATTAAACATATTAAAGATGTTTTTGAAAATGATTTTTAAGCGGCAAAAAACATTTAAACATATTAAAGATGTTTTTGAAAATGATATCTAAGCGGCAAAAAACATTTAAACATAGGTACCTAGTTTAAACTAATGTACCTAATTACTAATTAGTTAGTTAGTTTAAACTAATGTAAGTGTAAAAACGCAAGAATCTTTATCATGAACATTAGTTCAGCGCTTTTCAGTAGCTTTTTATGATAATTAGCTGCTACCCATAGACATCCCACAGCTGGGCACGACGGCAGACCAATCTGCGGGAGATCTAAAGCATACATAAGCACGTTGCTCCAATTGGTGGAGGGGTTAGTAGCCAACTCATTGTCGAATTTTCTTGCGACCCGAAGGTGTTCGACAAGGCTTAGCGATTGTTTTTACCATTGAAACAACCGGGACCGACGGCTTAACGTGCCCTCCGAAGCATGGCACCCATGAAATTCCGCCGACCGCTCCCGTCGTTGCTTAACTCTGGCGATCACATTGAATCGACATTGGGCTATGGACGCTACAGTGATATTTAACGCTTATGATAGTTATGATAATTAAATAAATGTTACCAAATATGAAATAAACATTATCGTTTATGATATAATAATTAAATAGATAAATATTATTCCTAAAACTTCAGTTTCATTCAGCTGAATGAAGAAATGACGACCGACGTCATATTATGACGAATTGTTATACCACAGTACATACTTGTATAGGCGGTTTTTCTCTTATTTTGTGTTACCACCCAACCCACGCCAAATAACAGTATTCTTGTACTACCATAGTGGAATTAGAATTTCCAATATGCCAGTCCTACTAAGAGACTGCGCACTGACAGACACGACGGATGGAAATTCCTCTAACAATACGATTGCGAATATTTTACTAGATAATTTTATCTTATCTACTTTGTAATGTTATTTAAAACTCGTTTAAAAATGAAAACACATACTATCAATATGTATAATAAGTTTTCTTATCACGTTCCTGTTTTGTGTACATATACTGTGAAAATAAATAATTAAACTCTGGGGGCCGTTTTCAAATAACTCTATTTGATTACTGAACGATTCGTGAGTGTCTATATTCATAGTTGAAGTTACCGTGAGTAAGCACGTGTGATTTAAGTCGAAAATAGTCCGACTAGTTTCGATCTATTACGATGATCATCTTCAGGAGTGAAGGTGCTCGCGGCGGGCACGGCGTTCACTGAAGATGATCACTGAAGATGTTCACTCCTGAAGATGATCATCGTAATAGATCGAAACTAGTCGGACTATTTTCTACTTAAATCACACGTGAGTAAGCCGGTAACTTCAACTTTGAACTCTATTTGATGTTAACAATTTAAAATAAAGTTCGGTGTTTCGATCTATCGATTAATTGGATGGTGTCGGAGACTCGTAATATCTAGCTCCGATCAACAATTTGGTATTGAAAGACTTGAAATTTGGTATTGGTAATTTTGGTATTGAAAGACTTGATCATAAGTACCTATAGCAAACCAAGGCGCTAGGGAAAACATGAGTTCCTTAATAGTTAATTTCTAATTTATGTACTTAGGTATATAAAAGTATGTGGACCGTTCTCCATTCTTATGTCCGGTCTGTTTAAATACTCTTAAGCAAAAAAATAATGTAAAAGCAAAAAAAATAACTGTGTAATATACCTATGTATCATGCAAAACTGATAGCATGCTAGCTGCCGAAAGAATTGACCCGGCATTGACCTATCTCAATGCTAATCTAGTTTTATTTTTATTTTAACAGATTTTTCTGATTACAAGCAAAATACTGTAGTACTATAATATAGGTAAAAGTTGGTGTTACAATTTGTGCTTTTGTTATTGTAATTCTAGTAATCATGCATTATTCTATGTCAGTTGTTAGATCTAAGTCAACATGGTACTTAATTCAAAATAATACCATGAAACAATTTTCCACAGGATTGAACCCACGAACTTCCCGAGCGCTCTAACCAACTGAGCTACCGCGGTCTAACCAACATCGAATTTTTCCAGGCATACCGTATGCCTGTATCATACAGCCGTATATACATACGTATGCCGCATACGTCTAAACGTTTTTTTTCCGAATGAAATGGCTGTTTTCTCATGTACGAGTCTAGCGTGACGTCAGTAATACCCCCAGTCCCTATAATAACAATATTGTTGTTGAACGTTGAAATTTGTTCGTGGTTTTTGATCGCAAAACACAACTTAAATTTAATTACTTCTTGCCAAGTTAATTATAATCACGGGCGCAGACTATTTGGACCAAAAGTCAAAGGTTTTGGCGCGATCTAAAAAATATTATCATTCAAGGGTCTTTGACTGCCTAATCTAATATCAGTACTGAGGTTCATGGTTAGGTTAGCAAAACTAGAATAATTATTTTCCTCGTAATTATTCAGTTTAATTAAAGTAAATATATAAATAAGTCACTACCTAGTTTGTCAAATACGTCGAGGTCCGGTCACTTAACTGACTATAATCATTATATAATATACCCCACTGCTGGGCTCGGGTCTCTCCCACAGACAAATCTGCGTAAGGTCTAGAGTAGAGATTGGTGGAGATTGGGTCAATACCCAAGTAGATCATCATCACAACCCTTTCTTTGTCCCACTGTTGGGCTCGGGTCTCCTCTCAGAATGGGAGGGATTAGGCCTTAGTCCATACCACGCTGGCCAAGTGCGGATTGGCAGACTTCACATACCTTCGAGAAAGTTATGATGAACTCTCAGGCATGCAGGTTTCCTCACGATGTGTCCTTCACCGTTATAGCAAGTGACATTTAATTTCTTAAATCGCACATAACTTAGAAAAGTCCTTGGTGCCACTGGGGTTTGAACCCGGACCGCTCGAGTGAGAGGCGAGTTCGATAGCCACTGGGCTGTCACCGCTTATACCCAAGTAGGCTATATACTAATATTTACTAAGTTTGTGCTAGACTTTAGAAATCTGTTCCGGTCACAACAGCTTTATTTTTTCGACACTCGCAACGATTATGCAACCTCTCGCTGTTTCCGATTACACACATGAAAAACCCTGAACGAGACTCATAACAGTCTAGTTCCAAGTCTGTCAAAACAAAGAAGTCCTCTAGATAAGTGTAACCGGAAACCACACCTTATTATTATTATTTATTAATCCCAAAAGAGTTACAGAATTACTAAATATCTAAAACAAGTGGACGCCCGCAGCTTCGCTCGCGTGGAATTAGACATTCACTAACTTCTAAAACGGCAACTTTTAACCCCTGTTTTACCCCCTTAGGGGATGAATTTTCAAAAATCCTTTCTTAGTGCTCCCCTACGTTATAAAAGGAACCCCTGTGCAAAATTTCAAGTTTCTAACCCTTATAGTTTAGGCCCTGCGTTGATATGTCAGTCAGTCAGTCAGTCACCTTCTCCTTTTATATATATAGATTAATCCCAAAATAATTACAGAATTACTAAATGTCTAAAATTGCCAAAACGTAGGCCAGTGTGTCGGCGTCCCTGTAGCTCGGGACCAGAATAGTGCTACGGTAGCCCCTGCCTGTCGTAAAAGGCGACTAAAAGGGGACTTCTGGGGTTGCGGGCGGTGAGAGGGGGAGCTCGAACCGTCCATCGATGTGACCCCGGGAAAGACGACGCTGTTTGTGGCTGCACAGCGTTGTGAAACCGGGAAGAGCCCGTCTTGGGCGCAGCGCTGGAGGGCACCGGCGCGTTCTACAAGAGATCCCGGAGCCCTCCTGTAGCGCCGGAGTAGGCCACCGAGTGGGTTTTAGTGGGTGAAAGTCCCACATAACCCAGCGTCGCTCCCACGACGTCCGGGTACCTTTTCAAGGTTTCCCACTCGTAAAACAAAAAAAAAAAAAAAAAGGCCAGTGTGTCGGCAACAAAAACAGTTCCTCAAGTTTCACTCCTTCTACATTAAATGGTAGGTACCTACATATTTAAATAATTAGAACAATAACAATAGAAATATTCGTAACACAGTGACAGGTAATGTTTCCGTAATATTGTTTTTAGCTGTGATTTGGTTACGTTTTCATTACGTCGGCCACCTCATCACACAAAGTCGGAGTTATCTATTGCCTTGTCCATCGTCCAAAGTAATTGTTGGCTCTGAATTAGACATATCATAACCTAAATACAAAATTTCATTGAAATAATGTAGGTAATACTAACTTTGCACCCCCCTTTTACCCCCCTGATAAGGGCTGATTTTCGAAACTTTCAATGAAAAACCTTCATACTGAATTTCATTCGAATAACTTCAAAAACGGTAAAGTTTCATACTAACTTTGCACCCACGTTTTACCCCCTTAGGGGGTGAATTTTCAAAAATCCTTTCTTAGTGCTCCCCTACGTTATAAAAGGAACCCCTGTGCTAAATTTCAAGTTTCTAACCCTTATAGTTTAGGCCCTGCGTTGATGTCAGTCAGTCAGTCAGTCAGTCAGTCAGTTAGTCAGTCAGACAGTCAGTCAGTCAATCAGTCAGTCAGTCAGTCAGTCAGTCAGTCAGTCAGCTTCTCCTTTGATATATATAGATTTATATTTTAGCTAATACAATTCCTCAAATACAATTAATATTTATGTTTTAAGGCTTCTCGATTAGGTTAGCTTAGCCTCCGATTAGGCATATCGAACGATACGGGCGCTTAATAACGACTGGAATAAATTAATCCATCTATGAATTGACCAACATCGAAATGAGTTTGAAACATATACGGCAGACATCGAAAAGAAACTACAAAATGCAACAGCAAAACAATTTTTTAAGTATTCCAATATAATAAGGAGCAAGGACAAGGCTGATAATTTAACAAAAAAAAAACTTTCAATGTTATTTACAATCCAATACCAATTAGCAATGTCACTATTTTTATTACCGCTGTATTCATACAAACACAGAGAAGTTTCTCGAATATATTGATTGCTAAAAATTCTTTTCAGAGTTCCGTGCAAATGTATCGTGCTAAGGTTTACAATATTTAAAAGCAACAAAATTATACAATATTTTTTTCAATACTGCCTCGTTGGTGTAGAAGTCGCAAAAGCAGCTGCTAAGCTGAAAGTCCTGGGTTCAATCTCAGGGACGGGGTTACCCGAAGAAAACCCCAATAGGGGTTTTCTTACTTGAAATGCCCGGTAGCAACACGGAGTCTGGATTTGTGCCCAACGCTCACCTATTACCTACATGGGACCACAACAGAATTGGTGAAAAGAGGGTGTACACCTCTGCTTACCCCTTGGAGAAAATAAAGGCATCATATGTTTATTATGTATTAATTTAATCGATCAAACATTACTATGTTGATGGAAACTAAATACAGTAAAGCCTTTTCGCACTTGACCCATTTTTTATACCATTGCCTACCGATGTTACCGAAGGAGCGATGTGATTAATTTAATTAAAATCTATATGCACATATGTAAATATATTTTCCCTATAAGACTGATTACCTTTTATTTTGCTATAGACATGTTAATCAATCAAAGAATCATTGGTGCGTGGTTCGAGTTCTTATTAGTACAGCGGCCAAGAGGAAAAATTGGAATTTACGTAGGGCTGGAAAGGAAATCTGTACTGTTCGCTACGACCCACAGACGTCCCACTGCTGGGCACGGGTCTCCCCACAGACATAGCTGTGGGAGGTCTAGAGCATACTCCACCACGCTGCTCCAATGCGGATTGGTAAACGATGTTAATTATGATCTATAGCACAAAACCGCCAAGATTAATGATAAAAACTGATGATAAAAATTTAATCTTCCCAATTATATAAATAACTAGGACGCCCGCAGCTTCGCACGCGTGGAATTAGACATAACAAAGTTTCGTTTACACCTAGTAATATTATAGCAGAACGTGAAGATTCAGCTTTCTAATGGTGAAGGAATTTTTGATATCGGTCCAGTAGTTTTTGTGTGAAAACATTACAAACAAATCTTTCCTCTTCTTCCCGTTACAGCAAGTGACATTTAATCTCTTAAATTTCACATAACCACAGAATACATAATATAACTTAGAAAAGTCATTGGTGCGTGCCGCTTGGGTTTGCACCCGGACCGCTCGAGTGAGAGGCGAGTTCATAGCCACTGGGCTGTCACCGCTATAAATAATCGATCACATAAAAAAACATAATTAACAATGTAATGAGCATGTCACTTCTCTTAGCACTTAGCTGCTAATTGATATCCAATGTTTTTTATCACGACAATTAATGAGACCGAATGAATACCTATTGTAAAAATATTAGTTAAGCCATATGTATTCTGTGGCTAAGCTAAGCTGCAACACATAGACGTCCCACTGCTGGGCACGGGTCTCCTCCATAGACAATTCTGCGGGAGGTCCAGAGCATACTCCACCACGCTGCTCCAATGCGGGTTGGTGGAGTGGTTAGTGGACAACCAAGTGTCGAATGTTCTCAACCACCCGAAGATCTTCGACGATTGTTTTCACCATTGAAAACAACCGCGACCGACGGCTCAACGTGCCCTCCGAAGCACGGTAGTTTCCATGAAATTTCGCCACCAGCGTTCACCCATCCACAAACCGACCGCGCCCGTCGTTGCTTAACTCTGTCGATCACTCTGAATCGACGCGAGCCATTGGGCTCTACTAACAAAATATTTTACAAGCATTGAAGTAATTAGTTATGTTGCGCCACGTTTTTTATTATCACTTAGGGTCGACTCACATTGGCGCAGAGTCGAAGCGACGCGACGCGTCATGTTTTTCCGCCTACAGCATATTCAGCTCTATTGCTCTTTTATTAAAGCACAGCTCGACTCCAGCCCGCTCGACACCAGCCGCGCGTCGACGCGCGCCACCATATTTACATAGCAGAAATTTGTACTTAAATAATAGAGCAATAGAGCTGAATATGCTGTAGGCGGAAAAACATGACGCGTCGCGTCGCTTCGACTCTGCGCCAGTGTGAGTCGACCCTTATCACACCTAATACATCTGAGGATTAATTATCAAATATGTTCGACCAGACCAGATGCAGTTATTAGACCCTACACTACCCTAACTGCCTTATTAGCGAGATCATCGTTTTCATTTCGATATCGTTTCATTTTTATAAAGTCAATCTATAGTAATATTATAAAGAGAAAAGATGTGTTTGTAATGTTTTCACACAAATACTACTGGACCGATTTCAAAAATTCTTTCACCGTTAGAAAGCTGCATCTTCACTGACATAGGCTATATAATATTACAGGTGTAAACGGAACTATTGTTATGTCAAATTCCACGCGAGCTGGGCGTCCACTAGTCATTGGCTGCAACCCATAGAAATCCCACTACTGGGCACAGCCACAACTGTGGGAGGTATAGAGCATACACCAACAACAAACAACAACATTCATAACACTGCAATTGCAACCAATGCGGATTGGTGCAGTTAATTACTCATTATCAATTTATTAGTCATTACTGTTAATAGTCATTATCAAACCATAAATAACAAATGGCGTTGTTTAGGAACCCTGACTACATACTGAACCACGGAACACAGTGATCCGCGTAATGTTCGGCAGTTCCCGGGTTCGAATCCCGCTTGCCGGCGGCGGATAAGCGTTACAACAAAATCATACAAAATTATTATATAATCTTATCTAAAAATAACAGCGGTATAATTACACTATTCTATTTTTGTAAATAAATTAATACTCATAAAAACTGCTACAACGCAATAATTTGATTATACTCAAGCACTAGAGGAAAGTAATTTATCCCACGATTCTTTCAGGAAATTATAACTAACTAGTGGACGCCCGCAGCTTCGCTCGCGTTGAATTAGACATAACAATAGTTTCGTTTACATCTGTAATATTATATAGCCAATGTCACTCAGTGAAGATGCAGCTTTCTAATGGTGAAAGAATTTTTGAAATCGGTCCAGTAGTTTTTGTGTGAAAACATAACAAAAAAATCTTTCCTCTTTAAAATGTTAGTTTAATTTAAACTATTATACCCAGTCTAATTACTTAATTTCAAGTATCTATAGTTAGAGCTAGTCTAATGGTAATTTTACTACCAAGCGTTCTCAAAGACTTTCCATTGATTAGGTAAGCTGAAAACAATCAACAATCATTTCCTTATCGTTGTCGTGATGTGAATTAACCCAAAGCTTCTTAGAAAATTATCGTAACTACCAACAGGCTAATAATTAGCCTAATAATAACAATTATATTACACCACCACAACTCTTTTTTTTGTCCCACTGTTGGGCACGGATCTCCTCTCGGAATGGGAGGGATTAGGCCTTAGTCCACCACGCTGGCCATGTGCGAATTGGCAGACTTCACATGCCTTCGAGATTATGAAGAACCCTCCACCAATCCGCATTGGAGCAGCGTGGTGGAGTATGCTCTAGACCTCCCGCAGCAGTGTCTTTGGGGGAGACCCGTGCCCAGCAGTGGGACGTCTATGGGTCGCAGCGATACCTCTGGCTACTCCCTCGGGGAGATACACGCGTGATGTTATGATATGTATCTCGTGTCTACCCACTCATCCATCGGTCCCATCCAAACATCACCTCGACAATCCATGGCTGGATGGACAATAGCCTCAAGTAAATGTCAACTCTAAAGTGTTATGGATACAGGGTCGACTGTACTAAGAAGGTCTTCGATAAGGCTTGAAGCCATAGTTTTAGAATTTGAAAACAACCGGGACCGACGGCCTAACGTGTCCTCTGAAGCACGGAAGCGGCTATAAAATGTTTTCACTCATCCACATGCCGATCGCGCCCGACGTGACTTAACTCGGTCGATCACGTACGATCGACGAGAGAGGGAAGGCTATGAGCGTTTCAATATTCATTTTACTACCTTCAAATTGGAACAATTTTTTTTTTTAACAAAAACAGAATAAAAACCATGCAGATAGGAAATCCATACTAATATTATAAATTCGAAAGTAACTCTGTCTGTCTCCCTTTCACGCCAAAACTACTGAACCGATTTAAATGAAATTTGCTATCTACACAGATAGTCTAGAGCCTGAGAAAGGACATAGGCTACTTTTTAATTGGAAAAAAGTATAGTAAAGGGTTGAAAAGGGGGATGAAAGGTTTTATGAAAGTATTGTCATTTTCAGAACTAGAAGCATAAAATTTATATTTTAGACTGTTGATTAGATATAAATAAATATTGCATTCAAAGTTTGTAAAAATGTTACCCTTATGGGTGTAAAATAAACATAGGGGATAACACATTTACGGATTCATTACAAATTTGTGGAGCTAAAGTTAACGCGAGAAGAATCTATTATTATGTCTGATTCCACGCGAGCGAAGCTGCGGGCGTCCATTAGTAAAAAGTAAAATATAAAACCAGAAACAGATTTGGGGCCGCTAAAATCTAGAATCCATATGATTCTAGATTCTAGCGGCTGCCTAGATCCAATCGCGTGCATCAACACAAAGACTGGCCTTACCTTAATTAGATCAATCTCAATTGGTTTCACAATCCTTAGGTGAATCAATTTTCTAATCCTTTCGCGCGTTTCACTTTACACTTAGTTCTTAACATAAAATCTTTAATCTGTTTACATCAGTTCCTCGTGGTCCAATTACACTATTTTATTACGTATCGGACCGTATGGACATGCAATTTTCCTTAGCGGTAAATATCGGGTACGCACAAGCCGATAGCCGCGTCCAACGCACTCAAGTACCGGCAACTCACTAACTCGACAGCATTGCAATACAGCCGGCATTCTACTTTCTGAATGGTATGGCTCAGTGTTTTAAATGTAGGAATTGTAGCCAAACTGTATGCAGTTTTGAGTTGAAACCATTGTAGAAACAAAAGAAAGTAACCTTGCAGAACGCGCGCGTTTTCACTGTATTACGTAACATCTCAAGCCTTTATTTCCTCGAAGGGGTAGCCAGAAGCGTGTAAATACTTTTCACCAGTTTTTTTTTCATTTGGGAAACAAACAATGTTAGATTAACACATAGATTACACAAAAAGGATGTATAGGTAAGGATAATCAAATTAGTTTCCACTTATAACTATGACAGATATTATATCCTAGTTTTAATTGGAGCGAGAATATACTACTTATATAAAATGTAAACACAAACAAATTATACAAATCATAAAGAGATTTTACTTAACTCACGCACATAACATTTTGTTCTGAACTACTGGGAATTAGGAACCCCAATAAACTTTGCCCGACTCGGGTAGCGAACTCAGGACCTCTTAGCAGTCACGCTTACGACCACTAGAACAACGAGGCAATTATCACTGGATAACATACTTACAATATTAAAGACTATAGTGGAGGCCCGCAACTTCGCTCGCGTGGAATTAGACATAACAATAGTTTCATTTACACCACACCATATTATATAGCCTATGTCACTCAGTGAAGGTGCAGCTTCCTAACGGTGAAAGAATTTTTGAAATCGGTCCAGTAGTTTTTGTGTGAAAACATTACAAACAAATGTTTCCTCTTTATAATATTATAGTAAGTATAGATTTCATACAATGCGCTACACCATATCTATGTTATGAAATTCAATTTTATTCAAGTCGATAGTAAAACACCATTACGTTAAATATTTGGTGTGATACTAGTGATAAGTTTTTTTTTTCCTTTTACTATCGATGCGAGTGCTGAAATAAATTAGAACATTTAAAAAATAACCAACACTAGGATTATATTGTTGCAATAATATTTCTATCACACATAAACTATACCTTCACCACAGCACACCAGTGTGCGACCATGGCACTGCAATGAATGTTATTACCGTTTATAACATTGTTTTAGTTATTGCATTCATTTAATAAGTATGTTGGGACTTAGGAACAGTCACAACTTATAAATCCGTCAAAACCAATTTTTACTAATTAGGTAGGGTAAAAAACACCAGGTAGTCAGCCCTGCACCAGTACCTACTCAGACTTCTTTAAAATAACATGTAATCCAATCCGTTTCTCCTTATCAGCGAACTAGTGGACGCTTCGCTCGCGTGGAATTAGACATTCACTAACTTCAAAAACGGCTGAAGTTTCATACTAACTTACACCCCCGTTTTACCCCTTTAGGGGATGAATTTACAAAAATCCTTTTTTAGTTCTCCCCTACGTTATAAAAGGAACCCCTGTGCAAAATTTCAAACCCTTATAGTTTAGGCCCTGCGTTGATATGTCAGTGAGTCAGCTTCTCCTTTTATAAACAGGGTTATTGGTTATTCGACGTATTCCCGTTAGGAGGTGACAGGGGTGACTATTTGTGATAATTTTAACTCCCATAAGCATGATGCAAAAGTGAACCATTTTCGAGTTATCAAGCTTTTTAGCTTTTTTCAAAATAAGTCAAAAATGCAACATCAAAAATTATGATAGTTTGTATTTATGTTATATAGACGTTTGAACCCATCATAAAATTATTTTCATGCTAACATTAAACAACACACAAAAACACGCACAATGATTTCATTGTCACAAGTTTAATTAAAATGATCACCCCACTTACATAAATAAGTAGGTACCGCCGACCTACCGACTATAATGACGTCATCTAATGTCCTTTGACGAAATACGAAGGATTAAATCATTATTTATGGTAATGCCCTATGGTCTAACGATCTAGCTCCCTTCTCTACCGTCGAGGTTACACAATTTACACATCAACTACTCGTAATAGCCCTATTAGTATAGTATTTTCCATTCGGTATTCTGTCAACGTTCTGTTGAATTAAAACGAAGGCTAGGCTAGCCTAATTGGTAAATGTTTGGCAAAAGATAGTTTAGAATTACATAAAAACGTAATATACATAAAATCACGCTTATATTTCCCCAAAGGAGTACGCAGAGTATAGTGCACCCAATTTTCACCAGTTATGCTTAGGTTATAACTCCAGCTTTGCTGTCACATGACCAGAATTAGTATCTATACCTACTAATATTATGTTTTGTTAATATTATCTATGTATGTATTTAAAAATATCTATGTATGTATATCAGTCTCTGACACCCATATCACAGGCTCGCGCCTACTTTGGGGTCAGATGGCAGTGGGAGATTGTTCAACATATTTATATTTATTTATTTATTATAAAGTGTAAAGATTTGTTTGTGATATTTTCACACAAAAAGTACAGGACCGAATTAAAGAATTCTTTCACCATTAGAAAGCTGCATTTTCACTGAGTGACATACGCTATGTAACATAACTAGGTGTAAACGATGCTATTGTTATGTCTATTTCCATGCCAGCGAATCTGCGGGCGTCCACTAGTTTGATAATAACTAGACATGGATGAGACCGTTGACTTTGATGGCTGATAGATGGACTACCACTATTATGGCAGCCCAGTGGCTATCGAACTCGCCTTTCACTCGAGCGGTCCGGGTTCAAACCCAAGCGGCACGCACCAATGGCTTCTCTAAGTTATGTGCGATTTAAGAAATTAAATGTCACTTGCTGTAATAACGGTGAAGGACACATCGTGAGGAAACCTTCATGCCTGAGAGTTCTTTGTAATGTTCTCGAAGGCATGTGAAGTCTGCCAATCCGCTGACCGGAGTGGTGGACTAAGGCCTAATCCCTCCCCGACGGGAGAGACCCGTGCCCAACAGAGGGACAAAGTAAGGGTTGTAGTGATGATGGTGGATGGACTAACAGTAGTTAGCTTGCTATCCTAGCTTGAAAAGGCTAGCCTCGTGTAATCCGAGCATTAAGGACAAGTCCTTAATGCCCGGATTACACTGACTTTGTTGACTGACCTGACTTAGTTGAGAAAAATTCAAAATAATAACGTACCTTCGTCACGTATCTTGTATCTTTATTATCTGGAAAGGCAACCTCGCAACTGGCAGCCTCATTTAAAATATGAGTAAGTTGAGTATGTTACAGTCAAAACTTAGAACCCGGGTTAACCACTTTTCACTGAACAAATCAGTTGAAAGTGGTTTTGATCGGGCCTTTAGTCAAAAATACATTTGACTAATTTTTGTTAAAACCCTAACCGGTTAGGCTGTCAATTTCATCCATCCTTTTGAGGTTTATGTTCTGCTGGCATGGCACATGGGGATTTTCTTAACGACGCATCTCCGGTCCTGGCCTTCTGAATCCTGCGGTTTCCCGCCATCTTGTTCGGGTCGTCCTTCCACCTGGTACAGCTAACGTACACAGTAAAAATTTACCTACGGGTTCCGGTCGAATATCTTCGGTTCTAATCTTGAATGCTCAGTATAAAGAGTGTGAAACGCTTCCTTCAAGGCAGGCAACGCACCTGTGATACCCCTGGTGTCGCACGTGTCCATAGACGACTGTGACCACTTACCATCAGGTGGCCCGTATGTATGTTTGTCCGTCTATGCTATAAAAAAGGGGTTTTAGTAAGGACATCGGTCAAAACCAATTTTGCCTGATTTTCGCAGTCGAAAGCGATTTAACCGATTTATGTTATTTGACTGTAACATGCACAGCTTTCAAAGAAGAGAAACTGTCGTACTTGGTTAGCATAAAATGGGGCTAATCTGAGAGTGAGGCTCTGTATTTACTAGGGTAACAACGGTTGACAATACTTATTTTAAATATAGCTGCTTAGCTGGTCCCCATAGACGTCCCACTGCTGGGCACGGGTCTCCCCAACAGACACAGCTGCGAGAGCTCTAGAGCATACTCCACCACGCTGCTCCAATACGGATTGGTGGAGGGGTTAGTGGCCAACCCGTGTCGAACTTTCTCAAGCCAATCTATCCTTGCTCCGGGTAATTTCTCTTGATAAAGTTCGAATCGTAGACGGAGTGAGTTTACCGTAATGGCAATTACATAGTTGTAAAACTGATATTCTGTTCCACCGGTTCTACGCGAGCGAAGCTGCGGGGCGTCCACTAGTAAAGACGTGTAAAAAAAAATAATACGTTAATTTTAATCAATACTGTTTTCCTGTTACACTTTGCACAATAGAATAGGTTAGCTCGAGGGCAAAGATCACGGTGTGCTGCACGTTTAGTTACCATACAGTGTTGCATGACTTACTATTATTATGTCATGTACTCTTTTTTTTTTCCTTTGATATTGCAAAGGTAGGGGAATGCACTATCCCTCCATAACACATTGCAAGCTAAAATGGAGGGAAGGGAACTCTAAACAATGTATTTTACATTAAGTCAATGAAGATTTTTGTATTTGTTGTATTTTTTTGTAAGTACCTACTTTGCTTCAGAAAACTAATAAGTAGGTTCAAGACAGAGTCTTGTCAAAGTCAAAGTCAAATAATTTATTTCGCTATGAGGTGATTAGACACGCTTAACGAAAGTCTAGGTACCTAACTAAAAACTACTTAAACTACTAACTGATCTATATAACTTGTATCTGAAATAAAGTCTCTCACTAAAGAGGCTCCGAGTTCAAATCCAACCGGCACTTCGGTTCTTTTCGTTTTAATGTTGCTGTAACGGTGAAGGGAAACATAATGTTTATAAAAACAATCGTCTATTTTTCTACAGGCGGATAGTCCCAATGTTTAGCTAGTAGGTAGAGAAAGCATGATGCATTAAGCTTGTCATTTGTGCTTATTTTTTACTGACTTCCAAAAATGGAGAAAAGAAAGTTCTTAATTTCAAATGCATGTTTTTTTAAATTAATTGTGTTTCAATAGAATGAAATAAATAATTAATGGGAAAGATTATTTAACATTAGCTTCATTATTTCAACTTACTTAACTACACCACATTATTTTTTTAACTACCTACGTATAGTAAGTAAGTATATAGAAAGCCTAGTAAATTATTTAACATTAAAACGTCAAATGGCCAACTGCCTTTCCTGCTTTGTATACCGAACCGATGCCCAACAGTGGGAGCTTAAGAAGCTTTTATTTAACTTGTAATGTAAACTAGTTTGTATGTTTGGGTTAAATCTTATTTGAACCACCTCTACTCCTCTTGTCAACGAATTTGAAATTTGACATATTGCTTTCGCCAGTAACGCTTTCGACGTAAGCCAGAGCCACCAGAACAATGTATCTAAGTTATCTTACGACTATAACATTGGATGACTTAAAGTTGTTCTCAATGCCAGATGTTAGTAACCTACCTAAATCCAAAGTTAGCACTTCCTTATTCGACGAGGCCTAGGCCTTGACCTTATACCTCCGGCAACACTAAAAGATACTATTCTAATACCTATCTTCTTATATTTAGTGACAGCGATTTAAGCCGAATATTCCGCATAAAATTTAGCGATGCATACGGATGGCGATTGAACTTGAATTATTATTCCGAGGTTTTGCATTTAAAATACCTATATTGGATGGCGTCACAAATAATGCTAATGCACTGTTTTCGTATTTGATGGAAATTTCAGGAAATAAAATATTACAATAAACATATCATATCAATATACAAGGCGGTCAAGATTGCCGTTATTTTGTTGTCCTCATAATACATAATATCTAATATCGAACTGACCAATTAATTTTTTTTTATCAATATAGTTTGTCACAGTTGTCATGGGCGGCAGTGGATGGGCAGCTTCGCTCGCGTGGAATCACAAAGCAATAGTTTCATTTACACGTAATTGCCACCCTCCGCATAGACACTACTGATCGAATTCTGACCGTCCGACTCCGACATTTATGCGGCAACTAATGATCTGGACTAATTCGACCGGTTCGGACTTGTTTACCTACCCGGAGAACCAGTGGTCGGAGGTGCAACTCGCCCGATAAAAATAGAATAATATGGTAAGACTCAAAATGTATTCAATGCACAAACCCGGCCTCGCTGTTTTATTGAATGTATAGATACATTATGCCTCTTGCACAAATGGTTTAATTGAACTAAATATATGTGTGGCTACATAATGCGTATAGTTAATGCGTAGGTAGCATGTCTTTAATGTACCTAATCAGTTAACCTCGACATCGCCAGATTTTCGCCGCATTTTCGCTTACAATGTAGCCAGTACCTATAAGTAGTTTCGCTCTTCCTGTCGTAGTCTCAGCATAAGTGTTAGAAATATTTAACAATACTCACACACGCAAACGCACACATATCATTATATTAAATATGTATGTATATTATTATATATATGCACATACATTACCCTCTTCACAAACACACTTTAACACACACTACGTATGTTGCTCACCAATATTGTTTATCATAGTTAACCGTCAGTTTAGTTTAGAGAGTGTACCGACATTAATGTATTCGAAAATCGACCCGCGAGAGGGTACTGGTGTACCTACTGTACCTCACAGGTTTTTGCAAAAACCTACCACAGTCTTAGGCTTTCACAAAGTAAGGTTTGGTGAATAGGACACTACTACACTACTTGTACCTTTAAATAATAATAATAAAACATAATAATAAAGCCTTTTTACTTCTACTATTATTCTTACTACAAACTACAAATAACTCGCAGTAGTCGCCTCGGCGGCGATGGCCTCCCCCAAACCTCTCCATTCTGCTCTATTTCTTGCTACAGTCATCCAACACTTTCAGACCTTTAAATAAGACTACTGTAAATAAGACTAGTTCTGTGAGAGCAAATAAATAAAATCTTATCCTATTAAAATAATGAAACATCGAACAGCGAACATTGCTTCAACAACGCGTATACCTACTATTAGGTATACTCTTTGCCTTGGATGTCGATCGCAGCATAATAGGGACCTGCGCAGAAGCTATTTTTGGGTCTATTTGGCGGTATGAAGTCAGGCCAGTCAGGCGCGCAAGCGAACGCGCCATTTCGTGGAATGTGATTGGATCGTCGAGTGGCGCTTGGGCAGTGCTTGTCGTGATTTGTTCTGCAAGCTCTGCAGATGAGTCATGCGACTACAAAACACTTCCTTGCATTATTGAGGACTAGTGGACGCCCGCAGCTTCGCTCGCGTAAAATTAGATCCAATAGCGACGTCTGCCCGCGTTCGGGTTGCCCACTTGACTTCAAAAACGGCAAAGTTTCATACTAACATTGCACCCCCGTTTTACCCCCTTAGGGGGTTAATTTTCAAAAATCCTTTCTTAGTGCTCCCCTACGTTATAAAAGGAACCCCTGTGCAAAATTTCAAGTTTCTAGCCCTTATAGTTTAGGCCCTGCGTTGATATGTCAGTCAGTCAGTCAGTCAGTCAGTCAGTCAGTCAGTCACCTTCTCCTTTTATATATATAGATAGATTTTGTGTCTCAGTATTAATAGGTATGACAAAAAAATTGCATGTAAAAGCAAGCTTTTTTGATTATTGTCATAAATCTTGTTAAATCGTAATGAAATAATAAATCAAATGTAAAAAGCCTAACAAAAGCCGGATAAGCCGGACACCGTTTATTTTGGCCGGACTCGCAATCAAAACGCCTACCTATGTCCGGCTTTTTCCGGACACCTGGCAACGCTACTTGCATTGGAGTCCAATGCACGATGTTATAGTACTAATAGTGAGAGACGCTGACATAAACTGTAACGGCGTAGGAAGACATCGTAGGGAAACCTAAATGCCTGAATTATCCATAATGTTCTCGACATCATATTCTGAAGAAGAGATGTCATGCACAACCGTTGGTCTTTAAAACGGTCGTGAATTTATGGTCAGTTAGGTAGTAAATAGGTCCATATATAGTTCGCCCGGGGCAGTACCACCGCCCGCCACGGTACCTAGTTCCATTTCTGCCGTGTAGTAATTGTTTTTAAAGCAATTATGGTACGGTTGGAAAGGTGTGGTTTCTGGTTACACTTCATTGGAGGCGACCATCTTAGTCCTCAAGGGTAGCAACACATCTGTGACTGACTTAGAACGAGACTCCTGCTAACAAGTACTAACTGGACTATTACTAACACCAACTAACAGGACTAACTATCACTAACAGTTCCCAGTCCTAACTACCTACTAACGAACTTACCAACTAATGTTCTAAATGACTCACACAACTAATTGGACTAACCATCCCAGTCCATAATTGAGTCTTGTTCAAAGTCAGTCACAGTTGTGATGGCGGCAGCGGATGGGTGGTGCTGCAAGCTCGTTTGCTATGTTGTATCGATTAAAAAAAAAGTTGAAACGGCCATAATATTCCCATAGTAGCGGTGAACGAAGAGATCCTGTGCAGTGCATATGAATAATATTTTTAATGTATGAATTAAATCGAACGGGAAACGCTTATCAGTACCTACGGATATCTTTAAATATAATATCTTAAATAATCAATTATTTAAAAAACAAACCTTGAAACTTTGATTTAATTGTTTCAATGCGTTTTTGGTAAAATAACATTCAATTGTACAAGCAAACTTGGAAACCAGAGTAACCATTAACCACCACGCGGTAGATAAAAAATGTAATAACGTTCATTGAAATATATAAAATAATACAAATACCATAATAATGAAAAATAAATGCATCTAAATCTAATTAGTAATTGTTAAAAGAAGAAAGTGGCTGTGTAAAAGTCACTCTGTAAAATCTTTTACACTGTGTAGGTAACAAAGACACACTCTAGGCTAAACATTAATTTTACGGATTGACTCTGTCGAGGTCAACAAAACTCTTCAAACAAAGAGAAAATAAATTACTGCTCTCACAAAGAAATGATTAAAAAGTTGCCTCGAGAATACTCGCCATCTTACCGTATTCATTGGATTCGGTCATTGCCTCGTTGCGCTTCAGGGAGCGTTGCCACAAGCCACAATGGATAATGGCAGCAATTTGGCGGATGGTACGAATAGCTTAGGTTAGGATCGCCCACTGGTAAATTGGTCGTAATACGCAAATTCAAAATTGTCAGTTATTGACATCTACGTCTATGCGAAGTGTCCATAGCCAGGGCCGGATTTAGAGGTGTGGAGGCCTCGGGCAACAAAGGAGTGGAGGACCCCTGGCCCTAAATTATTTTCCAAATGAGATGAATAACTTTTTTTGCCCAATGGTTCGCGTAGATCGTTTTTGATCGACCGAGTTGAGCAACGATGGGCGCGGTCGGTTTGTGGATGGGTGACCGCTTGTGGCAAAAATTTCATGGGCGCTTCCATCAACCTTCCGTGCTTCGGAGTACTGCGGGCACGTAAAGCCGGCGGTCCCGGGTGTTTTCAATTATAATTATGTAAATCAAAAAAGTTTTAAAACAATCTTTTCCGGCATCAGACCCAAATGGAATCAAAGTACTCGTCAATACGAATCAAACGAGCCTAAACTCGACGGGGTTGTGTCGTTTTATCGCAGAGCTCCTATGGCCACCTTCCAACTCCAGCATCAGATTAGCTCCATGACATCATAGGTAATATTGCATTGTCACACAATATACATATGCATGCAAAATTTCAGCTCAATCGGAAACCGGGAAGTGGGTCAAATTTAACTTGCAAGATTTGTCTAACGACAAACATCGGTCAGGTGAAACTAAATAAAACCTTGTAAAAACAATAGACCTTCGGGTGGCTTGAAAACTGTTTAGCCACTAATCTGGTAGGAGCAGCGTAGTGGAGTATGCTCTACACCTCTCGCTCTGGCTGCAGAGATCCGAGCCCAATATGAGACGATTGTTGCTTTATTTCTATGCAGCGAATGTTTGTACTAGTATTTATATATATATAGTTTTAATAGTATGGTCTGTGTTTGTAAATGCACCAAATTGTGGAATCTATTCATTAAGATCACAACTATTTCATTATTCCACATTAGGGCAAGGCTCCTATGGAATGGGATGGGTGAAACCATTGACATATATTTACCGTAAAACCTTACGCTGGTCAAGTATTGTATACACTGGGAGTGCCAGACTTCACATGTGCATTCAAGAGCATCATGCAGAACTCTCATGCATGCAAATTTCCTAGATGTTTTCCTCGTTTGCTATTTTATTCACACAAAAAAAACCATAAAATATTATATGATCCTAAGCTCTATAATTTCATAAATTAACACAAGTCACAACCATAATAATAAATTGCCAAAAATTACCAGAAACGTCAAAGATAGATCTCGGTATTTAATTACAGAAATACGTCCGCGATGTAGGTAAGTATCTAACAAGACGGTGAAGGCTACCCGAGCGCAATCGTTTTGCAAAAGCCCGGCGTCGCGTCGACCATTGCTTCATCGCGGTGTAGAAACCCCGTAGTAGAGTCTTTATCAAGGCATTTCACACAAAATTAAATCAAGGTTTCAAGGTAGGAATTATACCTAAATCGGCAAACTTTATCACCGTTCTGAACTTACCAGCTCCTACGATAGTGAGGATGGCGGGCGGGGGACATAGTTCTTATAATTATGAATGAAATGAAAGACTATCATCGGACAACGAGGATCCATAAATTGTTAGTGCATACAAAAGACCTACAGGCCATATTAGAAGAAATACACACACACTAATAAAATAAAATAAACATACAATTAACCTTCGATCAGCAATACCAATAGACAAAACGTACAAAATCATAGCTAAATGTTGTCCACGTGAATATTTACTTAAGTTACAGCAACATTTGTTCACTGACAATAAACTAAGACAAAAGTTTTAAAACTGTTTTAAGTTCAACCAAATCACAACCAAGTAATAAAGTCACAAATCTTCAAAATACATACATATCTTAAACTAATAAACTATATTCTAATTCGTTACAATAAACGACCAAAGCAATAAATTACTCCTGCTACAGAGAAATGAAGATATAGGGTAAATAATATTTAGTGCAAAATATACCATAAGAAGCAACAGATAAAATACATTTTCCCGTTATTTATAACGCACTATTTTTACAACTTTTGAACACAGCGGCATTGTAAACGTGTTTGCATTGCCTGTGTTTTAAGCGAACAAAACAAAATAAGAGCTCACTTTTCAAGTGATCTGTTATTTACTGATACATTTTTTATTTTTTCGTCGACCCCATATCTATTTGTATTGTTGATCGAAGCAATTAATACACACTCTTAGTTTAGTCACAGTATTTCAGGTGGGTTTGAAACATGGCCGGTTCAGATACCTACTTATTTCGTAGATAATAGCTTTACTCGGGTCATGGATGTTAAATCGTGTCGTTTTCCGTGTGGCCGCTAGCACGCTAGGCTTACCGCGAGGCTGTTAGCATCTATCAAGTTTAAGAAACCATAAATTATCCCACTATACTTCACTGGACCCCCGTTAATCCGACAAACGTTTTGAAGGCAGTGTCTAACTGTCGAATTTGTCGAATTATAGAGTACCTATGACTGTCTATCCGGATTTTTTTACAAAAGAGTACCTTGTAATCCGACAAATTACAGATCCAATTACAACTACAAATCATACTTCATTATGTAGGTATGTCAAATTTTGTAAATTAAACAACACAATAGAGAGCGTAGTACATTATTATAAAATTAACGTCATTAATGCTATAGAACTTACGAAAAGTAATAACTCTAAATTAAGAAATACTTAATTGTGTACAAACAAATGTACATAGGTACTAAAATAATATAATAGACAAATGTCGGATTACCAGGGGTACATGGATTTCCCAATAGTATGAAACATTTGAAAACTCGACGAAAACATTGTTTTCAATCACCAAAACAGCAATTAGGGATCACTATTAATTTAGTAATTGTATCTAAGTATGTAATAATATTGTTATAAAATTAGCCTTACCTACTTATTCTTAGGAATTAACATACATACGTTATTTTAAAATACATGGCAATAAAATACAATGTAATGGTTAGATCGTAAATAAAAAATCAGGTGTGTAATTATATGTTATAATTATTGTAGGTATGCGCTTTTGACTTCCAATTGACTTTGATACCTGTGTTTGAAATGCAGATTAATTGCATATAGGCAAGTTGGCGCAATCGGTATTGACCCTGCCTACAAATGTAACAATGTATGCAAAATAATGATAATGAACTAAATAAGTAGTTTTTATAATTGTATATAATCAAACTTGAACTGTAGGAAAAACTGAGAACAGTTAGTTTTATTTTCTATTTTACCTTACCTGCTATATCTTGTAACTTGTTACTCTATCATCTAATAGTACCCACCTAAAATTGTCTCTGACTGATTATGTCAGAGGAAAAAAGGAAGGAACACATTAAGAAAAAGTGACCCTGCCTGTTACGCCATCGTGCCACGGATCGTGGGTTCGAATCCCACTCAGCACAAACATTCGTGTAACGAACACTTGTGTTTGTTCTGTGTCTGAATTTTAATATTATCATTTATTGAATCTTATGTCATAGAGTCATGGAGTTCAATAGCCCACCAAAAACGCTACAGAAGGAAGATATGCCTGCCAACACACAACGAAATGATTAAGCACTAACGTTTCATTATGACGGAATTACAATTTAATTTACAAATTAGTTTACAATTAGGTACGTTCTGAGCGTGGAAAAAGAAACCCATCATTAAAATCAAGACCAAGAGGTAGAGTTAGAATTTTTGTATGAAGTTGAAGAATTTGTATTTTTTGTTCAAAACTTTGTAAATTTATATAAATAGGTAAATATTACCTATGTAATCATCATATACATTTACAGTTTCCCTATTGTATTCGTAGAAAATATTTTTAATAACATCTTGATTCTATTTCGCGTGACCCTGTGTTATATTAGCAAACGTCGTCTGACGTCAAAGATGTATATTTCCGAAAACATGCAAATACGTGGTCTTGACCTCTAAGCTGACGGAGTGGTGACCGTAGGTAAGAAGTAGAGTTAGAATTTTTGTATGAAGACAGGTAAATATTACCTATTTAATGCTTCACATACATTGACAGGTTCCATTGTACTCGTTGAAAAGATTTTAATAACATCTTGATTCTATTTCCTGTGACCCTGTGTTGTAATATTTGCAGACGTCGTCTGACGTCAAAGATGTATTTTTACGAAAACATGCAAATGCGCGGTCTTGACCTCTAAGCTGACGGAGTGGTGACCGTAGGTTACATAACAAACAGCTCGAGAAGCAATAATAGCGACACCTCCTTCTTACTGTTGCTGTCGCATATAACATGTCAAGGTCTTCTATAAGTACTTATGTTCTTTTACACTTAACTTTTGTTTGTTGTAGCGTACTTACATTTTGAAGGAATTCCGATAAGTATCATGGTAGGATTGCGACATCAACAGGTAGAGCTTATAGGGAACCAAATAGGTTATCTATCTATCTATATATATAAAAGGAGAAGCTGACTGACTGACTGGCTGACTGACTGACTGACTGACTGACATATCAAAGCAGGGCCTAAACTATAAGGGTTAGAAACTTGAAATTTTGCACAGGAGTTCCTTTTATAACGTAGGGGAGCACTAAGAAAGGATTTTTGAAAATTCACCCCCTAAGGTTCTAATTAACTCTCTCAGCTAACTAGACTAACCATCTTAGTCCCTAATTGAGTCTTGTTCAAAGAACATAGTTGTGTCTGACAGCGGATGGGTGATGCAAGTTCGTTTGCTATCTTGTATCCATAAAAAACATGAAAGAACACAAACATGCAATACAATTCGAACGAATTGAACCTCATCCTTCTTCTGAAGTCGGTTTAAAAAAGAAACAATCCTTGATGGCACCTCTGTCTGGCTCTGGATACCTCAAACGGTAGGTATAACGGAAACCGGTTTTTAGTACCAACGATTGCGTAGTTGTATACCTGCCTACCAGATAATTAATTAAATAAACACGTATGATCTATATTCAATTTCAGGCAATTTAAATTTTATAAAAGCAGTATAGGCTTGTCCTTTTAACCATTATTATTGCCATTATAATTGTAATGTAATCCATAAATTATTATTAATCTAAATCAATTAAAATCAGGTTGTGTTATGGGGAAGGTTATCTTTTGAAAATTATTTTAGGAAGCGACCGGTTGTACGCTTCTTAGATCTTATTCATAATAATATGTATTATAAATACGAAAGTAACTCTGTCTGTCTGTATGTCCCGCTTTCACGCCAAAACTACTGAATAGATAGAATAAATGAAATTTGGTAAACAGATAGTCTAGACTCTAGAGCCTGAGAAAGGACTTAGGCTACTTTTTAATTGGGAAAAAGCATAGATTTATTATTCTATGGTAAAAAGTGTTGTAAAGGGTTGAAAAGGGGGATGAAAGGTTGTATGAAGTACATTATTGATCGAAGTATGAAAGTATTGTCATTTTCAGAACTAGAAGAATAAAATTTAAATTTTAGACTGTTGATTAGATATAAAAGATATAAATAAATATGGCATTCAAAGTTTGTAAAAATGTTACCCTTCAGGGTGTAAATAGGGGCGACACATTTACAGATTCATTACAAGTGGAGCTAAAGTTAACGCGATAAGAAGAATCTATTATTACGTCTAATTCCACGCGAGCAAAGCGTCCACTAGTTATATATACATATATTACACTACTCATTTAACTTATTACTTACTTAGTGGTTCTATACAAATTTTAACTAGCAACGTTAAAAATTGTACATAATACAATTTTTAACGTTGCTAACGTTTTAACGATCATAACATCACGCCTGAATTTTTCCGAAGGAGTAGGCAGAAGTGTAGTGTAGGTATACACCCACTCTTCACCAGCTATGTTAGGTTCCTTGCAATAGGTGGCGAGCCTATTGCCATACACTGGCCACAAATCCAGACTCCGAGCAGCTGATGGGCATTTTAAGTCAGAAAACCCCAATATTTGTTGCCCGACCCAATGCAGATTAACGTAAAATTTTTAAGAATTAAATTTTAAATTAAAAGACTTCTGATCTGAAAAAATATATTTCACTTATCGCTGCGACCTATAGACGTCCCACTGCTGGGCACGGAGCTCCTCCACAGACACTGCTGCGGGAGATCTAGAGCATACCTACTATATATATATAAGTATTATATCATATTTTACTCACCTTAGGTACCATATTTACCACAAAGTTATATACGCATTAGACTTTTCCAGGGACACCGTTTGTAAATAGATATACAGAAAAACTTGTGCAAAACAATATAACCTTACTTCGATATTAATAGAAACGACCGACAGAGCATAAAAACACGTACATGCGTGCTGTTTTACATATAGCACAATATGATTCGTTAAAATAAAAGATAATGAATACAGCCCGGACAAATTAATATTTGTGCACCTGGCGTCGATGTACGTCATGTCTGCGCTCTGGTACCAGTATGCAAAACAAGGAATACTAGGAATTTTAATAATTATAATTATATTTTTTTGTGTTATGATTGAATTGAATTTTCTAACAAAATGTTTATATAATAATGTGAAAAAAAAAATACATTCCAGTGAGGTGCAGAGATATTGTGACCGTGATATATATTTTCTGCTTTGAAATTTCTATTAGCCAATACCATTATACGGTATGTTACATAAACGATAGGAATGATTATTTACACACAATTAATATCCTGCATATTTTTACTATGTGGAAATCGTTGGTTTGTAAGTAACTGCGTCTTTCATAAGGAATCCTGTTATCTTTAGATGTCTGAAGTCGTAATACATAATTATCCATGTAGATATCTAGATAACTTCAGCGTAACGGTTTCCCGGAACCACAGACACGCTCTGCTAGCAAAAAGTGTAATAAAATGATTCTTAGCGTCGTTTTCCAGATTAAGTATGTAAGATCTAGACTTACTCGTATAGAGGGGGACACTACAGACCTCAAGAATGTCGCATTTGTGATCAGCCCCATACTATCCCGTACTTCGAGCTATAATTTCGTCTTAAGGTACTCCATCTAAAATATACAAAAAACCTGAATAGCTTGTTTGTGAATGTAATAATCACTGGAACTACCTACTAGTCGCGTTTGAAAAAAATTTTTTGCATTTCCTGCCCTGTGCCTAATTCTTGAAGCATGCAGACAAAGTCACGGGAATCAGCTATAAGTGATAAAGTGATTAAAAAAGTCTCATTGCTCTGAGAATAAAACACTAATCGTCGTTTCATAATAATTTTTTTTTTCAAAAGAAGAACTTAAAAGAAAGTACAAAACACCGGTTGTTTTCAAAGCTGGAAATCGTTAAGACTTCTCGAAGACCTTCGGGTGGCTTGAAAACATTCGACACTGGGTTGGTAAAACCCTCCACCAATCCGCGTTGGAGCAGCGTGGTGGAGTATGCTCTAGACCTCCCGCAGCAGTGTCTATGGGGGAGACCCGTGCCCAAAAGTTGGACGTCTATGGGTAGCAGCGAACAGCACCTTTTAGTTGGAATAAAGAAATAACTTAACTAGGCTTGTTACGTTTCTCTGAATAACACGTAAAACCTGCAGCAGAGTGCAGGGACTGCAGTGCCGCAGGGCGACGACCGCGCCGTTTCCTGTCAGCCATTTGACACACATACTGCCAGTCACCACGTGCGGTTGCTCATATCTAGCTATCGTTTTACAGTTTCACTTCATTTTGTAACTTACCACAGAATACTTCTACTTGACATATGTTCCAAACAATCTTTAAACAACCTTACAGAAATACATATTAATTATTTTATAAATCATCACAACCCTCTCTCTGTCCCACTGTTGGGCACGGGTCTCCTCTCAGAGTGGGAGGGATTATTTATTTTATAAAGAGTCCGAATATTTTCACGTTTTCTCATAAGTAACGAGACGAGATCATTCTTAGGTACCGTAATCTAAAAAATGTTAATTAGTTTTAAAATGGAAGATTTCAAGCAGCCATAATCAGCACAATAAAAACATACACGATTTAAAAAAAAATCACTTCAAAACTATTTAATATAAACAAGTAGGTATTATATATTATTACAACGAAAAGATTTTATGCATATGCGCACAAGGAGTAATTATCTACATAAATTTGAATTAAATTGAAGAAATATGAATGTACATAGCAGATGGTCAAATTATGGACAGTGCTCACATTTATGCAATTTATGATTTATAATGTAAACAAACGAAGTACATAGGTATTAAGAATTATTTTCAATTTATATTGCCATTGGTATCTTATTTTTATTGTTGTCGTCCAGCGGGAACACAGGATATGCGCTTAATTTTTTAATTAAATGACGTTTCTTCTCATTCATCCATTACGGGGGGCCCGTTGGCGCAATCGGTAGTGACTCTGCCTACTAGCTGTTGCGCCAGGGGTCGTGGGTTCGAATCCCACTCAGGACAAACATTCGTGTGACGAACACTTGTGTTTATTCTGTGTCTGGATGTTAATAGTATCTATTTAAGTATGTATTTAAAAATATCTATGTATGTATATCAGTCTCTGACACGCTTAGTACAGGCTCTGCCTAGTTTGGGGTCAGATGGCCGTGTGTGAGAATGTCCATGATATTTATTTATTACTTACTCTGAGACTTAACGAAGGCTTTATTTTTAGAACGGATTTCATGCTATCTAAGTAAGCAGCAGGTTCTGAGAAGGTATGTTAGTCAGTTGGTTGCTTGTGTCCTTCGCGTTCAGTACACACGTTCACTCCCCTTCCAGCTACCAATGGGACAACGTGGCAAGAGAGTATCGATACCGCTGGAAATCTGTCGTGTCTTACACACACGAAAAATAATATTAGCTTACAGCCATTACCCGAGTAGATTCGACATACTTACTACATTTGGCGAAGGGTGGCCCATTTCGTCTACTCTGAAATTATTATAGACTTCTGTTTTCTATTTATCTAAATATCTCTTTGTTAAATTTTCCTTGCTAACACTTTAAAAATTTTATTATGTCATCTAAGAACACTGATTTATACATATTACTATATGACATTGAGATCTGCGGTTGATCGAATTAAAAATTTCATATGGTCTGCACTGAAAATCAGCGCTGTTGGTTCGGTAGATACCGTTCTAACAGCTTAATGCTGAGTGCAGACCATTTTTAGTGTAACACTGCAACATATATATGTTGTTGTATAAATGTATACCTACATATCTAAGTATAGTATACATTTATTGTGTAATTACTTAGTTTTAAGTGTCTATTGTTTTTTGGTATCATATGTGTGTATGTTTTAGTGTGATTTCTGCAATAACCGTTCTTTTATTTTACTTATAATGTGTTACTATGGTGAGAATATAATGAATGTTTAGAAATAATAAAATGAATATTCATACTATAACGTATAATCTGCCTTAATTAACATCTGCATCGGCTGAATCGAAACCAGCAGCGTGGGAGTCACCGCTGATATGATTGTGGCCTTAATATAACCACACAAATCAGTATACAACTGATAAAATGACAAATTGACTCTAACCGTTTGTAATAGTAATTAAACCTATAAAGACATCATAACTAATAGACAAACATAACTAATCTGTACAGTCAAAGCCACAACTACTCGTCGGCACAGCCCATAAATTTTCTACACTGTCTTAAGTAGGAATCACCTATCACTAGTGGAAATCATCAAGATCGCTTTTCATCATCATCTAAGTTCGCCTTTGCTGTCTGTATAATTGTAAGATGCAATTAGTTTTATCAAACAAATCATGTCGTTTCAGCCCTTAAATACCTGGCAAAACAAATCATCATGGTTTTCTTGTTGGAAGCTTCGCATTGCTAGTCAAATCAATTTGACCAAAACATCTATGATATGGTCAATCTTAAACAGATTCTACCAGAACTTGTCTCCAAAAGATGTAAAATGCAACTATCGGTCGAGTGTAGTGTGTACCAATAACTCAAAAACGTAAAATAAATGCTAACATAAAACGTTCTCGACTGTACTTGCTCACATTTTTATTGGAAGGTAATTAGTACGTGTACGATTAGCTGAGTTACAGGAGAAATGTTCCATTAGTTCACTGTCCATCATGTTAGTGACATACTACGTGATATACATTTTCTTGCTCTTCTTAACAGTTTCTTCGTGCAGCCAAGCGACCATTGCTATACACCCTTATAATGACCACAACTTAATATCATGTGTAAGTGGAATCATGAAACTCTACTATAAAGATAAAATGATTACTTACGTCGACATTAACTATGACAGCAACGAAATTATAAGAATTATAAATTCACTACCGGCTACAATTATTTCAAGAAACACTGGCAAGAATCTTCACACCTCTAACGTGGAGTACGTTATAACAGCTGGAACTTCCGCGGATTTTACAAGCAACTTCCCAAATCTGATGAAAGAACCGCGCTGGAACCCATATGCCAAATTCTTGATCATCATTAAATCGCTCCAAACCAGACAAGTCAGGCACGTATTTGACAAGCTTCTGAAGTATCACGTGAATAACGTCGTACTCGTCAATGGAACTAGTGACGTAGACTTGTTCACCTACAACCCTTTCGACAACTTCAACTGTGGCAAGAAATATGACGAGATCATTGAATATGGGAATTGCTTGACCACGTCCGTAAAAGATTTTTACCCTAACAAACTTGTGACGGGTATTCGAAATTGCACATTCCTCGCCACTATGGCCCACTGGCCTCCCTTTTCCATAGATCCAGCAGAGTCTGATGGCATGTCAGGGGTGGAGCAGTACGTGTTTAGTATTATCGGTAAATTGGAGCAGTTCGATGTGAATTACACTGTGAGTTACGACGGCGAGGAGTTTTCGACGGTCGCACACGACATGTTGGCTTCTGGGAACCTGCTGATGTTGCAAGCCCAGCAGACCGACGTCATATTCGGAGGCATGCTGCTGACCTATCCACGCGCAGATGCCTTCAACTACCTAAGCGGCCACCTGCCATACACTGATGAAATTAGATATTTCGTGCAAAAAGCTCATCAGGTTTCCCGTTTGAAGAGCTTACTCTTGGAATTCGACCCTACCGTTTGGGGAGTTTTATTAATCTGTTTCCTTTGCTACTTCATCCTCCTCGTCGTCATATTGAAAGCGAAGGACAAGGGCTCGGTTTTCTTCGTCATGATCGACCTGCTATTTCTACACGGAAGCAACATGGTTTCTAAGTCGAGGGGCGTTTTCATATTTTTTGTTATCTTCGCTTATCTCATAAACACGTACTATCAATCGGCGTTGGTCAGTATTATGGCGAATCCAATTAAGATGTACCAGATTCATAGTATTCAAGATTTGGAAAATTACAACGTACAGCCGTGCATTAGTACCGGGGTGTACAAGTTTTTACAAGTGTCACAGGAGGTCAACGTTCCAGAGGCTCACGAAAAAGGTTGCAAGCATTTGTTGGAAAGCATGCAAACAGTGAGCAGAACAAAAAATAAATATACCGTATCGATTAATTCCATTTATAAGTACAACAAATTTTTGTTGTATAACGAACAAGGCCAAGAGTTGTTGTATGACTTCAAGCAACCAGTACACAAAGTTATTTATGCGATTTACTTGTACAAGGGATTTCCCTTGCATGAAAAGCTCAATTCGCACACAACTCGAATGAGGGAAATAGGTTTGATTGAAAGTAAATTGCGGCGGCTGTATTTTAAACGAGAATTGCAAATAAAGAGATTTTCTTCAGACGAGAATCACAATACACTTAGACTTATCTACTCATGGTATATGTTGCTAACTGGTTTATGTATTGCAACTGGTTCATTCATAGTAGAACTATTTGTTAAACAGAAGCCGGCTAGAAAAGCGATTTTAATACAAACGCACAACAAATCCTAGTGGGCACACTGTGTCGAAGATTCTAAACATGGTCTTGTACTATTATTCTTTTACATGGTTGAGAATCTGTTTGAAGTGATGATTTGTGTATAGCACCATCAGCGGAATTTGGCGAGTTTGTACAACACAATCGAATATTGCTGCTGATCGTCATGATGTGATTAAACTCCTAAGAGTACGCACTCCCATTAGAAATAGAATATGATACAACTAGTAAGTCTTTTATTTTTAAAAGTCAATTGATAATAAATAAATTATCTGGATTTACACTTTAATAATAATAATTTGCTTTGTTTTTGAGTTCTGTGAACGTACCTACCTACCGCCTTATCAAATGGTTAATTTTATAGGTGAAATGTATCTCTATTGTCATTACTGATAAAAAGCAATAAAAAATCCTTAACCAGCTTTTATTACTTTGCTAAGTAATTTTTAACAAAGATTTATGGATAAAAATTGCTTACTGCGTTAGTAATCAAACATTTAACTGCCAATAAACCAGTACTAGGGGTTAGTAATGTTAATGGTTGTGTTGAACTTTTATTACATGTTATTAAATATACGTTACACGTGTACTGATACTATGCGTATTTATTTACAATTGAGTTTTGATTCAGGTAACTTTATAACGTACTGATGTGACTTGTATGAATCAAAACAATAATTTAAACTAAAGTTTAAATGTTGATATTGTCGTGTCGGATTCCTAAGATTATTTAGGGAATGACGAAATAAAAACCAGTAATACTCGTGGAACCATTTTAATAAGAAATATATAAAACATCATAATACATAATTACCTTTACATCTGACCATTTCGACCAAAATAATTAATAATAAATCTAATCAATTACAAAACTAAGTACAATATCTACTATAACCGTGATCCCTAATTATTTAAGTCTTTACATTATATTACAATTACGAATATAAATTATGTTGGGCTTGGTTACTAATTAAAATGTATGTCGTGTCTAAATCGACTGTAAAATATTTTTAAGACGATTTAAAGTCATTTCAGTTTTTAGCGTCATTTTTTCCAGTCTTTAAGAAAGGCAAGATATAATTACGCTAATAAGTAAAGTGTTATAAGCTACCACAAGGTGCATAGTTATGAGAACAGGTAATAAAAAAATGATTCAAGAAGATATCTCAAATGTATAAAAATATCTATTTAAGGAAAACCTATAAAGAAATGAATATCATGTCTGTTTTCCTGCGTTTAATCATTGAGACGAGTTTTATTTAGGCTGAGATGACGACATCCAAAGTCACTAATTCGTCAGAGTTAGTCATTGATTGTCAGTTCTACAGAGTAAGTCATGGCTTCGCTCCATTCCTAGTAGCGCCTAGTAAAAATGTAATCGTTTAAAAAATATTGTTTTCAGTCTAAACGGCACACGACAAAACTAAAACTACTAGTACTAGCAACTTTAATAGCGAGTTTTCTAGTGAAAAAAAGTAGTGGGAACTCGAAAGCGAAAAATCAAATGAAGGTCTGAAATATAAAAGCACTAACACGAAAAATTTATTATAAATTCAATCATTCTTAAAATATTTTGTAATTTTTTGCGAAACATTTAAAAATGTATCACCGAATTGGATAGGATACTTTTAATTACTATAACACGGCTTTGCCGCATAAAAATAATGTTTGTTCCATTTGAATCATTGAAACATACAATTTAATCAGTCGCCAATCTCCCACTCTGGCCCAGTGCCCAGGCAAGGCGGCGAGGCAAGACACGTTAGTGAAATACAAAATTAAAAAATATTTTCACGTAAACTGAACCGTTTGACGTCCACATCTTTTAAAGTCATTAAATTTAATGATCATCTATTTTATGAAACATCAGTCACAGTTTATGGACGTCAGACGATTAGGAGTACGCGTAAGGCAACAATTAGTTATAATAATTACAATTAAATATATAAATAAGTGTGTATAACAATGGCCCCTGATTTCATTATGGAATAAGTATGGGCTTCACATCAATAAAATATATTCTATAAATATACATGTATATACATATATTTATTTATTTCTATTTATTTTTTGTCAAGAGATACTACCAATTGGCATTTTAGTAAGCTCATACTGTCTGGTATTCTACTCAAACAAAACAATTAGCTTGTTCAGCGAATCGTTAAGGCGACGAAAAGGCGACGAACGAACATTAAGTATACAACAACATATTTTTACTGTAAGTTCGGAATTGAAATCCTTGAGACATTATCAATAATTTTGTTTTTGCAGTACCAAAAGTTGGTAATTGTACAAGTATAACCCTCAAACAAATTGTTGTGAATATTTATCACAGCAAGTTCTAGGTTTGTAGACATAACTATTCCCTCCATACTGTGTATTCCGTAATGTATTCTTTTGTAAGCTCTTGTCAATTTTAAACAATTTTATTTCTATACAAATAAGGCCATTTTTATTATTGTCATAGAATACAAATGTTTATGAATATAAATATATTTCTTAATCTTTTATAAAAAGAAACTTGAAAGAACTTTAAAATAAATTAACATTAAAAAAAATCGATATACTTACATAAGATAAAGATTACAAAATTTGAAAAAAAAAATATCCCATTTCACAATACAGTTTATCACATTTGCTTTTCACAAGTATTCAAACTGAGAAATTAATTAATTTTGATACTTGGTTTGCTGCTTTCAATATAAATAATAGTGATTTAAAAAAAAAAACTGAGCAAATGTCATGTTAATTCAAACTAAATAAATACGCACCGAACATTTGCGTGTGTAAGTCTACTTATAAGTATTTTTTGGGCTTCAGAAACACTCGGATACAAAAACTCCTATATTCGAACATACTATACCCTCTTATCACATTATTTGCTTAAATCTCTATCTAAAATTATTAAGAGTAATTTGGAAACCTATCGCTCTGCTCTCAACGACAAATTTTCAACTAATTTGTAGTATAAGTCGGATCTTTATGGGATCACATGTTTTTGTTAACTTACATGTGCGATAGAAATCTCAATCAACATTGAAATCTCCAAAAACATATATTTGGTCGTGAAGTATAGTAGACTTAACGAAACTTGGCGTGTACAGCACATAACAATATCGTGAATATGAATAAGTACGCATGTGTCGTCATCACGTGCATTCAAATCATATTTCAAAATAATTAATACTGTAAAAAATTTTTTTTAAAAAGCATTTATAACTTTTTTTTTTATTTTCATGCATTGTCATCGGAACCTAATAATTATGTGTGCCAAATTTCAGCTCGATAGCTTCAGTGGAAGTGGGTGAAATATTGATTGCAAGATTCCAGGACATACTTACATGAATACATACAAAAAGCTTTTAATATAGCGTGATGTTTTGATAGAACTCGTCAGTCACATCAAAGGTAATGGATATGACACAAATTATTTTAATTACTTGTTTTTAAACACGCTGTAGAAATAAAATTGCTTTAGTGTGAATGTTGTGTACATGCCAACTTTCGTTAGTCGACCTACGGGTCTATGTCAAGTATATAAAAGTCGAGTATTTGGAAAACTTAAAATCAGCTGATTACCTTATAAAATTTGTTTTAAAATACTTAATTACGATTTCATCAATTGATTCAAATGTTTTTTAATTGATTAACTATTTTACGTATTTTTTATTTAGTATAATTATAGTCTCCCAAACTACCTTAGTTACGTCGAAGGCACAAGAATGCTTAGCAATACCACTTAGAATTTTTCAACAAACATTCTTTCAGCCCCATTTACCAGTTTTCACGTGAGACCCCAAAACGTCCGACGTACACTCGCCCATACACATACAATAAAATCTAAGCTCTATCTACTAAGCAATAAGACACAGTACAGCTTATCTGGTGGAGCGCAGCTTCCAGCGCAGGAAGAGGAACGCGGAGACGCGGAGCACTACGAAGATTAAGCAGAGCGCGGCGATGTCGAGAGTGAAGTCCGCGTCGAGCATGTCGAGCTCTTCGAGGGTCGTCAGAGGGTTTTTGAAGTGGCAGTACGTCTGGAAAGACGAATGGCATTAGAAATTATACTGTTAATATTATTTTTTTTAAAAAGCTTTTGATAACTTTTTTTTATTATTATTTATTATTAAATGAAACCTAACCTAACTCATTGAATCAAATCATTAAATCTGATATTGAAACAAATTAGTAGCTTCTTTTTAGAAATATTTGCATGAATCATAAAAACTTCTATGAATTTTTTTTTTAGTAAAAACTTCGTGGTTGTTTTTTTCTTTTTAATAGACATTATTTTGACAGTTGGGAAAGAGAACGCACGAGTTCGGAAAAGGTAAAGAAAAAGCACGAGTGTGTAATAGCTCACTTCCCGAACGCTATACGTCCCTGTAATACGCCACTTTTTGAGCAACTGTATTAAAATATACTATGTTGGTCTCGCTTTGATATTTCTATTGCCAATCTAACTCTAGCATAATAAATCTATGAACTCGTCTAATGTAATCGAGACATTGCTCACGTACTGTGTCTACTACGTTTTTTTTTTATGGATAAAAGATAGCAAACGAGCTTGCAGCACCACCCATCCGCCGCCGCCCATTACAACTGTGACTGACTTCGAACAAGACTCTATTAGGGACTGGGATGGTTAGTCCAATTAGTTGAACGTGGGAACTAACTGACCTGGTGGCACTGCAGCTTGGTCCTGTTGAACGAGTACGTGGCTAGAGCGGTGCCCTCGAACCCGTATCGGATGTACGACACGTACGTTATCCAGCGCAGGTAGACAGGGATCGCGTTGAACGACACGAAGAACCCGCTGAACAGCAGGAACGGCACCGACATCACCGGCGCCAGGAACACGCCGTTCTGGAATACACCACAAATGTTTTACTTGCTTAAACATACGCTTTTAAATACGCTGAAATATTATTATGGGTACAAATCTATATATATAAAAGGAGAAGGTGACTGACTGACTGACTGACATATCAACGCAGGGCCTAAACTATAAGGGCTAGAAACTTGAAATTTTGCACAGGGGTTCCTTTTATAACGCAGGGGAGCACTAAGAAAGGATTTTTGAAAATTCACCCCCTAAGGGGGTAAAACGGGGGTGCAAAGTTAGTATGAAACTATGCCGTTTTTGAAGTCGTTAGACGGGTAGACGTCGTTAATGGGTCTAATTCTACGCGAGCGAAGCTGCGGGCGTCCACTAGTCATTCAATAATTTATGGTATGCCTATTCCATAAGCTCATCAACGAGAGAGCTATGCACGGTATTTCGCTGCATGATCGGATTAGAAATGACGAAATTCGTAGTCAAATAAGGTCACCGAGCAAGTTAAAATGGCAATGGGCCACGTCGTTCGATGGACTGACTGGTGGAGATGAAAGGTTGATGATTCGTAGATCATAGTAAAATCTATGTCAATTACAACACCACTCAAGCGTCGATGACGTCAGCGGCGGTGACGTCACCATCTACATACCTGCACGTTCATCGCGGCGCCCACCACCAGCCCCACGCTCTGCGCCACGAACGAGATGAGCAGGCAGGAGGACAGGAACATGGCGAACCGGAACCACTCCAGGGGCTGCGACGTCAGCAGCGGTGACGTCACCATCTACATACCTGCACGTTCATCGCGGCGCCCACCACCAGCCCCACGCTCTGCGCCACGAACGAGATGAGCAGGCAGGAGGACAGGAACATGGCGAACCGGAACCACTCCAGGGGCTGCGACGTCAGCAGCGGTGACGTCACCATCTACATACCTGCACGTTCATCGCGGCGCCCACCACCAGCCCCACGCTCTGCGCCACGAACGAGATGAGCAGGCAGGAGGACAGGAACATGGCGAACCGGAACCACTCCAGGGGCTGCGACGTCAGCAGCGGTGACGTCACCATCTACATACCTGCACGTTCATCGCGGCGCCCACCACCAGCCCCACGCTCTGCGCCACGAACGAGATGAGCAGGCAGGAGGACAGGAACATGGCGAACCGGAACCACTCCAGGGGCTGCGACGTCAGCAGCGGTGACGTCACCATCGGCATACCTGCACGTTCATCGCGGCCCCCACCACCAGCCCCACGCTCTGCGCCACGAACGAGATGAGCAGGCAGGAGGACAGGAACATGGCGAACCGGAACCACTCCAGGGGCTGCGACGTCAGCAGCGGTGACGTCACCATCTACATACCTGCACGTTCATCGCGGCGCCCACCACCAGCCCCACGCTCTGCGCCACGAACGAGATGAGCAGGCAGGAGGACAGGAACATGGCGAACCGGAACCACTCCAGGGGCTGCGACGTCAGCAGCGGTGACGTCACCATCTACATACCTGCACGTTCATCGCGGCGCCCACCACCAGCCCCACGCTCTGCGCCACGAACGAGATGAGCAGGCAGGAGGACAGGAACATGGCGAACCGGAACCACTCCAGCGGCTGTGACGTCAGCAGCGGTGACGTCACCATCTACATACCTGCACGTTCATCGCGGCGCCCACCACCAGCCCCACGCTCTGCGCCACGAACGAGATGAGCAGGCAGGAGGACAGGAACATGGCGAACCGGAACCACTCCAGGGGCTGCGACGTCAGCAGCGGTGACGTCACCATCTACATACCTGCACGTTCATCGCGGCCCCCACCACCAGCCCCACGCTCTGCGCCACGAACGAGATGAGCAGGCAGGAGGACAGGAACATGGCGAACCGGAACCACTCCAGGGGCTGCGACGTCAGCAGCGGTGACGTCACCATCTACATACCTGCACGTTCATCGCGGCGCCCACCACCAGCCCCACGCTCTGCGCCACGAACGAGATGAGCAGGCAGGAGGACAGGAACATGGCGAACCGGAACCACTCCAGGGGCTGTGACGTCAGCAGCGGTGACGTCACCATCTACATACCTGCACGTTCATCGCGGCGCCCACCACCAGCCCCACGCTCTGCGCCACGAACGAGATGAGCAGGCAGGAGGACAGGAACATGGCGAACCGGAACCACTCCAGGGGCTGTGACGTCAGCAGCGGTGACGTCACCATCTACATACCTGCACGTTCATCGCGGCGCCCACCACCAGCCCCACGCTCTGCGCCACGAACGAGATGAGCAGGCAGGAGGACAGGAACATGGCGAACCGGAACCACTCCAGGGGCTGTGACGTCAGCAGCGGTGACGTCACCATCTACATACCTGCACGTTCATCGCGGCGCCCACCACCAGCCCCACGCTCTGCGCCACGAACGAGATGAGCAGGCAGGAGGACAGGAACATGGCGAACCGGAACCACTCCAGGGGCTGCGACGTCAGCAGGTACACTATCACCACGTATATCACGCAGAATATCGCCTGCAACACATATAGACATCAATAAATTAACGCTCAGGTCAACAATGGTCAAACTATACACATACACACACATTTTAGTTATTTACATTTAAATTTTCTTTTATGTTCGTAAATTTAATAAGAATTTACTACATCATCAGTTTAATTTAAAATACATTTTCTACGGAATAGCGGGACATCCTGGCACAGGTAATATACTTACTTACAAGGATGTCCCAACAACAGATACATTCATTTGTTAAACTGTGTTTCTGAATAAATAAAATTACTTACTTATATAATTACAGTCGTAAAGGCTACATTTTATTTACATTCCCATAGACCGTGCTCGAAGACATGCCAGTGCCATTTTGTGTACTTAGCATAGGTGGGTTGCAACAGTGCGAGTAGCTACGTAGTTTCGTTACATAATTGTATATGCGCGCATGTGCATGCGTGCACGCTCGCTGCTCGTTGCTGCGTGCACACTGTAGTGTGTGTGGTGTCCATTGGGTAAATAAAACACGCCTTGGATCACTCAATAGGTGAAGTAGGTAATGAGTCCGGCGCACGTCCGAACTTGCTCACAGCTAGCGCGTGACTGTCCGGCCGCTGCCCGGACCCACATATACTACACACACATGCGAGTAATTATACGCATTTGTGCCTGCACTTTCGCGTATTTGTTGCACGTATGCGTTTAAGTGTGCGCTTCGCTCGCTGCGACCCACAGACGTCCCACTGCTGGGCACGGGTCTCCCCCACAGACGCAGCTGCGGGAGGTCTAGAGCATACTCCACCACGCTGCTCCAATGCGGATTGGTGTGCGCTTATGCGTGCATATATTTGCGCGTATGCTTATGGAATTAAAAAAAAGTACTTTAAGGAAAACATTCCAATAAATAAACGCATCATTTGGGTGAATTACATATTGGTTTCCGAATAAAAAAATAACGACTTGCCTGGAACGGTATATCAGAGACGGTGATGGCAAGATAGTAGGATCGAAGCGAGTACCAGCGGTTGAAGTGCTCTTTAACCAGGACAGGCATTTCCAAGGGGACTGAAAATTAGAAAAATATGTTCACATTAATGATTATAAATTGTTATACATACTTCATTTAATAATAACTTAAGTAATAATAAAAAATAACGAACAATTACCAAATGACCTTTTACTAACAGCAGTTGCCACTAACAGTCCTCGCTCTTATATACTTCATTCTCGAAACGAATTGATAAAAGCAAATGGCTAAATTTGTGGGTGAACGGGTCGACAGATTGTCAGTTAATTTTTCCGTTTTGCAAACCCGTAAAAACCTAATTTACATACAGGTTGTATAAATAAAATATGTATATATGTAGTAAAGTAATAGGTACAGGTAAGTACATACAACATACAGGTTATTTAAAATATAATAAAGTAACAGGCGCCAGCGGATTGGTGGTGGGGCATGCTCGATTGCCACCTAATATCAATAATAGTTTAATATATAATATTATAATATAATAGTTTGTAATGTTTTCACACAAAAACTAGTGGACCGATTTCAAAGAATCTTTCACCATTATAAAGCTGCATCTTTACTAAGTGACATAGGCTATACCTATAATATTACTAGGTGTATACAAAACTATTGTTATGTCAAATTCCAAGCGAGCGAAGCTGCGGGCGTCCACTAGTCTACAATAAAAATCCAACCAACTCACAGCTAAGTATAGTGATGGTCATAGAGGTGTACATGAGGAAGAGCATGTTGAAGAACAGGAATCCGAGGTTCGAGAGCACCTTGGAGCCGTCGTCGCCGATGTCGTAGTACAGCGCGCCGATCAGGAAGCCGACCAGAATGTGGGCGAACAGGCGGAGGTACATCAGGGTCTGCGGGGAGATGTGTACGAGTTGCGTTAAGGGCCCCATACACGGTACAATTGATCTGTACGATCCGTCGTTTCAGACCGATCGGAAAGACGAATTGATAGTGTATGTCAAGATCGTTAACGATTTACTTAATTTTTTGATTGGCATTTTTGTGACGATCGGTCGTTTACGATTTCCGTCAGATCGATCGTACAGATCAATCGTACCGTATATGGGGCGCCTTAGAAGGAGAATACAAATAAGTTATTTGGTAATGCTGTCTTTGCGCCATATAGGTTGTGCACGGTAGTTTTAAGTTTCTAGCTAGCTATCCGACCCGGGAATCGAACCCAGGATCTCTGGCTTAGCAGTCGCTTATACGACCACAACACCAACGAATTAGCTATTAATACATACATAGATATTTTTAAATATATAGTTCTATAGACAATATTAACATCCAGACACAGAACAAATACAAGTGTTTGTCACACGAAATATTTGTCCTGAGTGGGATTCGAGCCCACGACCCCTGGCGCAACAGACAGGGTCACTACCGATTGCACCAACGGGGCCTGTCGACGCGCCCACGCATCGACCCAGCGGGCGGGGCGAGACGTGCGGGTCAATGAAGAGCACCGCGTCGGCGCTCGCGCCATATATGGACATATTTATTTAATCTATTTTTCTATATATGTAAGAAAAGTTTTTATTTCTTAACAAAATACTTTACTTCTAAAACAACAACAAATTACAAAATAATAAAACACCCTTGTCCGCACTAACTCCGTTCAGTCTCTTCTTCCGAATCTCACGCTCGCGATTCAAAATGCGCGGCAAAACAGATGCCGCGCTCTGATTGGTCCTACGCATAGATGGAGGACCACAGAGTATGGCCCGTTCCCTTTATGCGTTCGAAGAAAAATAAAAGGAATGTGTTCATATTCATTACATATATATATTTATCTATTTTAGTTTTCTATAGCGACGGCGAGAGCACGCATCTCGGCTCCATAATAAATTGAATTTGTTTTAACTGTAATCGCCGTTTCATTTGGACGCCTCAACGGGCCCGTCGTCTATAGCTACAACAAACAATCACCCAGTCGCGCCTGCTGAACAGCAGCGTCCGGCTGAGCACCACCCAGAACTGGCGCAGCTCGGAGGTGGCGTACCGCCGCGGGGACCCGCTCGTGCCCAGGAGGGCCACCTCGGCGTTGTTATATAGCTACAACAAACACTCACCCAGTCGCGCCTGCTGAACAGCAGCGTCCGGCTGAGCACCACCCAGAACTGGCGCAGCTCGGAGGTGGCGTACCGCCGCGGGGACCCGCTCGTGCCCAGGAGGGCCACCTCGGCGTTGTTATATAGCTACAACAAACACTCACCCAGTCGCGCCTGCTGAACAGCAGCGTCCGGCTGAGCACCACCCAGAACTGGCGCAGCTCGGAGGTGGCGTACCGCCGCGGGGACCCGCTCGTGCCCAGGAGGGCCACCTCGGCGTTGTTATATAGCTACAACAAACACTCACCCAGTCGCGCCTGCTGAACAGCAGCGTCCGGCTGAGCACCACCCAGAACTGGCGCAGCTCGGAGGTGGCGTACCGCCGCGGGGACCCGCTCGTGCCCAGGAGGGCCACCTCGGCGTTGTTATATAGCTACAACAAACACTCACCCAGTCGCGCCTGCTGAACAGCAGCGTCCGGCTGAGCACCACCCAGAACTGGCGCAGCTCGGAGGTGGCGTACCGCCGCGGGGACCCGCTCGTGCCCAGGAGGGCCACCTCGGCGTTGTTATATAGCTACAACAAACACTCACCCAGTCGCGCCTGCTGAACAGCAGCGTCCGGCTGAGCACCACCCAGAACTGGCGCAGCTCGGAGGTGGCGTACCGCCGCGGGGACCCGCTCGTGCCCAGGAGGGCCACCTCGGCGTTGTTATATAGCTACAACAAACACTCACCCAGTCGCGCCTGCTGAACAGCAGCGTCCGGCTGAGCACCACCCAGAACTGGCGCAGCTCGGAGGTGGCGTACCGCCGCGGGGACCCGCTCGTGCCCAGGAGGGCCACCTCGGCGTTGTTATATAGCTACAACAAACACTCACCCAGTCGCGCCTGCTGAACAGCAGCGTCCGGCTGAGCACCACCCAGAACTGGCGCAGCTCGGAGGTGGCGTACCGCCGCGGGGACCCGCTCGTGCCCAGGAGGGCCACCTCGGCGTTGTTATATAGCTACAACAAACACTCACCCAGTCGCGCCTGCTGAACAGCAGCGTCCGGCTGAGCACCACCCAGAACTGGCGCAGCTCGGAGGTGGCGTACCGCCGCGGGGACCCGCTCGTGCCCAGGAGGGCCACCTCGGCGTTGTTATATAGCTACAACAAACACTCACCCAGTCGCGCCTGCTGAACAGCAGCGTCCGGCTGAGCACCACCCAGAACTGGCGCAGCTCGGAGGTGGCGTACCGCCGCGGGGACCCGCTCGTGCCCAGGAGGGCCACCTCGGCGTTGTTATATAGCTACAACAAACACTCACCCAGTCGCGCCTGCTGAACAGCAGCGTCCGGCTGAGCACCACCCAGAACTGGCGCAGCTCGGAGGTGGCGTACCGCCGCGGGGACCCGCTCGTGCCCAGGAGGGCCACCTCGGCGTTGTCCTGCTTCTCCGAGTCGATTTGCACCACCATGGGCTCTCCTGTTGGATACAATGAAATAACATCTATACTAATATTATAAAATTTTGAAGAGTAACTACCGAGTTTCTTGCCGTGTTCTTCTCGGTAGCATCAACTTTGTGAACCGGCGGTAGATAAAAAATGTTATGACGTTCATTAAGCGTAAACAAAATACCATATAATGAAAAATAAATGAATCTGAATCTGAAAAAAAAAATCGGAATAACATGTGTTTGTAACGTTTTCACACAAAAACTACTGGTCCGATTTCAAAAATTCTTTCATCATTAGAAAGCTGCATCTTCACAGAGTGACATAGGATATATAATATTACTAGGTGTAAACGAAACTATTGTTATGTCTAATTCCACATGAGCGACCGTCACTTAACCACTGAGCTGAAGGCTGTCTCTTCTGTTTGATATTTTTTCTATACCAAATTTTCTGTAACATTCAGTTAACTATATGTACCAAATTTATTTAGCATTTAGCATTTAAAAAATCCTCAATAACGGAGCCTACAGCTAAAAGCTAAAGCAGCTAAAATAATAGTGTGAACGTTGTTTATCAGATTTACAGTAATCTGTTTAAACATCATGTCTTATTTCTTTAAAATACATACAATAAAATACATACAACATACAATTAAATTGTAGGGATACAGGATTCAATTGTACCAGCACAATTGAATCCTTTAACAATAGGGTTCAAGGTTCAAACCGATATAGTCATTCTGAAATACCTAATGGAAACAAAAGACTTAACTGGTTTTGTCACTAATCATTATACTCGTGCTATGTGGACAATTATATTATTACTAGCAGCTTCGCTCGCGTGGAATTAGACATAACAATAGTTTCGTTTACACCTAGTAATATTATATAGCCTATGTCACTCAATAAAGATGTAGCTTTTAATGGTGAATGAATTTTTGACTATAAGGGTTAGAAACTTGAAATTTTGCACAGGGGTTCCTTTTGTAACGTAGGGGAGCACTAAGAAAGGATTTTTGAAAATTCACCCCCTAAGGGGGTAAAAAGGGGGTGCAAAGTTAGTATGAAACATTGCCATTTTTGAATTTTGTGAATGTCTAATTCCACGCGAGCGAAGCTGCGGGCGTCCACTAGTATTAGTATAAAGATTGATATTTCTTAAGTTATTTTTCTTTTCGCATTTTTTCCAAACCAAGAGTTGAAAACCTTTGACATATTCTAACATAAAGGATGATAATGCGTGATGATTTTAATCAACTGACAAAACGATATAAAACACTATCCGCGTAAGATAAAATTCTTGCAATTTAATAACTCAAAAAGCTGTTAGCAATTTTAATACTCGTACGTAACAAAATAAGCGTCATAAATGGTGGGCAACGAAAGTTATTACAAGGTTTATTTATCATCGGACGCCGGCAGTGTAAACAGGAAGGTATCTAGCCACCTTTGACCCTAGATAGCGCGCGCACATTCGCGTTAGGAGCGTAGAGAATCGTTTTGATCGACTGCCCGATTTAACTTTGAATGCAACGCAACTAAAGTTTTTTTTTTCATTCACACAACCCTTTATTTGTCCCACTGTTGGGCTCGGGTCTCCTCTCAGAATGGGAGGGACTAGGCCTTAGTCCACCACGCTGGCCAAGTGCGGATTGGCAGACTTCGCATACCTTCGAGAACGTTATGATGAACTCTCAGCCATGCAGGTTTCCTCACGATGTGTCCTTCACCGTTATAGCAAGTGACATTTAATTTCTTAAATCGCACATAACTTAGAAAAATCATTGGTGCGTGCCACTGGGGTTTGAACCCGGACCGCTAATGTAAAGGGTATGGATACCGCCTTTGCGTCTCTATTGCTTAGCTCAAAGGTTGACTGGCAGGAATTGCTTTTAGCATTAAGTCCGCCTTTTGTACCTCGTTGTATTTGACGTATAATAAGGCGTTTATTATCTATACTAATATTATAAAGAGGAAACATATGTTTGTAATGTTTTCACACAAAAACTACTGGGCCGATTTCAAAAATTCTTTCACCATTAGAAAGCTGCATCTTCACTGGGTGACATAGGCTATATAATATTACTAGGTGTAAACGAAACTATTGTTATGTCTTCCGTCGGTGTAGTTCAGATGAGCCAATGCGATTACTTATTGACTATTATCTGAGGTCTAATGCAATTTTACAATAACTAACAAACATATGTTTTATAACGTAATTAAAAAGTATGAACGAGTGTATTTATTCAACTGTGCCTTAGAAGTAACACTACTTAATGGTTTTCTCATTATTTTGTGATTTACGGTATTGTTAACATACAATACAATAATAATACAAAAATACTTTATTGTACTTTGTACACCGTAGCAAAAAAACAAATACATACAGTAAATTACAGCACATTTAAATTAACATAATATTGTATGATCTGTTAAAAGCTTCATTTGTTTGTCTTTCACATAGACGAAGGTTGTATATTATTGAAATTTATATAACTTCTATCTATCCCAATAGCTAGTCTATCTATCAACGCGTCAATGACTAATAATTCATTTTGTTCATTACGTATTATAAAATATGTAGGTATGTATTTCTCTTTGTTCGCGAGTCGAAGCTGTTGTAGTCTCAAATCATGTCAGTCTGTGTTTTTTTATGGATACAAGATAGCAAACGAGCTTGCAGCACCACCTATCCGCTGCCGCCCATGACAACTGTGACTGACTTTGAACAAGACTCAATTAGGGACTGGGATGGTTAGTCCAATTAGTTGAGAGAGTTAATTAGAACATTAGTTGGTCAGTTCGTTAGTAAGTATGAGGACTGGGGACTGTTGAAAGTTAGTCCTGTTAGTTGGTGTTAGTAATGTCAGTTCTGTCATATTCAACGCACCTTTACCCTTGGCGACCTCGTTGGCGGCGTACTGCAGAATGCCGTTCTGCAGGTTCCCTGTGCCATTGGCGCCGTTGGCCACGCTGTCCCCGCCAAACTTCTCCTGCGCCATGGCCAAGTCGTTCTTGTTCCACTCGCCGGCCGCCTTAAGGGACGCCTCCATGTCGTGTTTGTTGTTGAACTCCGCAGATTTCGGGAAAGGCATGCCGTTTCTGAAAAATAAATAAATATAAATAAATATCTTGGACATTCTCATACACGGCCATCTGACCCCAAAGTAGGCGCGAGCCTGTGTTATGGGTGTCAGAGACTGATATACATACATAGATATTTTTAAATACATACATACTTAAATAGATAATATTAACATCCAGACATAAATGATAGATTAAATTTTATAATGGACATAAGCCTTTTTCATGCAACATTTTACGATGAATTAATATATTATATTTATAATAAGCTGCCAGAAATAATTAAAACTATACCAGACAATTTGTTTTATATGATGGCTTTCGAATTTTATTTCACAATTTACATTTTATAACATCAAATAGTATTTAGATTATGATTTTAAAAAATGTTGACATTATGAATTATACACTGACATTATATGCATTGACATTTTATAAATTACTTGATAATTTTCATTGTAAATATTTGTATGCCACTGAATGACTATTTACTCGTACATAGACGCATTATATAATTTGTATAACCTGTTGTGTATACTTAATGACAAATGAAAATATGTACATAAATAAACGTGAGTTGAAATTCCAATGGGCGCACTTACTACATCAACTGGTTAATTTTGTGGCAGATACTAAAAAAGTACTATACACTTTGGCGTACCTACCTCTAAGGAAAAAATGTATGTACCTATTATAGCAATTCATTTCTATGAACAAAAGTTGTCAATTAAAATGTATTACGCCATACAGGGCGTAACATGTCAAATGTCAAGTTTACACGTGATAGACTTCGCAACAATGTCAAGAGTGTTTCACTGTCACCTTGGTAACCATGCCGTGCGATTAGTGTAGATTTAGAAGTTATTAAATGGCATACGGCCACATCGATGGTATAAAATGGTCGCTTTCTTCTCTGAATGAATAATGTTTAATTTAACAGGTATGCTGTTCGACACAGAAACAAGTATTGCAATTGTAATCTCTCGTAATACTTATCATATCGCCTACAATTAATTTGTGCTTATCCACCTAACCTCTAGGTTCTGATAACATAATCCAATCATCCATGTAGGTATCTTATTCACATTTTATTCAGCAATCTAAATAGTGTTAAATGGGATAGATTAACTTTAATATAAGACAGTCAAACTTTGTGCAAAAGATGGGGTTGTAGTACGACGGGTTCAGAGTCAGACTATAAATAAACACACTATAACTTCGGATTTTATGTACAGGCCAGCACACAATTTCCGAAGGTTATTGTTGCTCCGAAGCCATTACTGCAGTGTACAACTCACCTCGGTTCACTGCAGAAAATACACAAATTGGTTCGATGGTTGAAGCTTTGCAGGCGCTCCATACTATACAACATTTGGTACCCAACCACAGAATCGCTCGCTGCGACCCATAGACGTCCCACTGCTGGGCACGGGTCTCCCCCACAGACATAGCTGCGGGAGGTCTAGAGCATACTCCACCACGCTGCTCCAATGCGGATTGGTGGAGGGGTTAGTGGCCAACCCAGTGTCGAATGTTCTCAAGCCACCCGAAGGTCTTCGACAAGGCTTAACGACTGTTTCCAACATTGAAAACAACCGGGACCGACGGCTTTACGTGCCCTCCGAAGCACGGTAGCGTACATGTTAATTTGCCACTAGCGGTCACCCATCCACAAACCGACCGTGCCCGTCGTTGCTTAACTCTTTCGATCACATTGAATCGAAGCGAGCCACTGGGCTATGGACGCTACGCTGAACCACAGAATGCAGGGAATAAAAACAATTGGAGCGTAATTAAGGGCACCGTTTCCTGACTAGAGGGAATATGCAACATTTGGCACATCGACAGACCACAAATTGTTTCGATGGTTAAAGCTTAGCAGGCGCTCCATGCTGTACAACATTTGGTACCCAACTACAGAATGCAGGGAATAAAAACAATTGGAGCGTAATTAAGGGCACCGTTTCCTAACTGGAGGGAATATGCAACATTCGGCACATCGACAGACTACAACTGACCTAATGTCGTGCTTCCCATTATCGATGGCGCGCACGAGCTTGCCAGTGTTGTCGCCGTACTCGCCGCACGACACTTCGATGATGAACGAAGCGGGGTTGTGGTACGACGGGCACTGCAGGTTCAGGCTGCCGAGCCACTCCACTGTGGACAATAGGAATAAAAATAAATTAAACTGTAAAAAAAAAATTTTTTTTTAAAAAGCTTTTACTTATAACTTTTTATTTTATTTTCATGCATTGTCATCGGAACCTAATATGTGTGCCAAATTTCAGCTCGATAGCTTCAGTGGATGTGGGTGAAATATTGATTGCAAGATTCCAGGACATACATACGAGTGAAGATAAATAAAAGCTTTTAATAATATAATATCATGGAAATTCTCACACACGGCCATCTGACCCCAAACTTAGAATAATTACAAATTATTCTAAGGGCCCAAAACTAGGCGCGAGTCTGTACCTACTACGGGTCTCAGACTGATATACATAATGTACATATATTACATAGATATTTTTAAATTATATAATATTAACATCCAGATACAGAACAAACACAAGTGTCGTTACACGAATGTTTGTGTTCAGTGGGATTCGAACCGTAACCGATTGCGCCAAGGGCCCGTCATATAAATATTATGTATTTCTACTACAATTATTTAAAAAACAATGGAAATACAAGTAAAACTAATTAAATATAACGAAACTAAACAAAAGTTTCAAATATCATTCAGGATAAATATCAATGACAAATTATAGTCAGTTGCTTTGGTGTCAACTATTATCCGATTGTAGTTTGCTAGTTGAATAAGTTGGTATGTTAAGCTTAGATGAATAGGTTGGTATGACTCTGACCTTGATGAAATTAAATATGACTACTACTCAATAAACGCACCGAAAACACTTATAATATATAATATTTGAATTTCCATAGATAAGTATTGAGAATTCATCAAAATAATGTTTCTTGAATTAACTAACGTTTATTTTTATCTAGATTAAGGGGGGTGAATGAAGCAAAACAATGAATATTCATTCACAAATTTCAAAAAATCCTTATATACATTTTTTATATATACATTTTTTTATATAGTTAATTATTTTATTGTTGTTGTTGTTGTTTTGATTTGGTTACTCATACTACGCTACAAATAAACACAAGAACATAATGTAAATGCTTTATTTTAATTCTCCGATTTTGGTCTAAAAAGTGTAAAATCTAAATATCTCCGTAGGTATGGAAACTAAGAAGGTTTTATGTGGGATTGGTTTTTTTCATAACATTTACCAAAGATTCGTGACGCTGTAGATACCAAGAGGGCCAACAGCAACTGTCCATTTTTGAAAAAATCATTATTGATCAACGCTATTGCCAAAAAGAAGAAAAAAAAATTATTGATCAAATCAACGAAAAATTTTTAAGCTGTCAAATACCGATGGGAATTATTAATCGTACGGAACTGTAAATTTCCATGCGAATAGCGCTTCTTACGGTCATCGTGAATCAGTGATGGGACGTGACAAACATTCGTATTAAAGGCGCTCGCACATTTGTCGGTAGCCGAAAGGTCAACCACTCTAAAACTTCACTTAAAGCTGCAATCCATAGACCCATAGAAGTCCCAGTCCCAATGCTGTCTTCGCAACATACAGCTGCGGGAGGTCCAGAGCCTACGCTGGTCCAATACGCGGGTTGGTGGCAGGTTAGTGGCCAACCCAGTGTCGATTGTCTCTAACCACCCGAAGGTCTTCGACAAAACAACCGGAAATGACGGCTTTAAGTGCATCCACCGATCCACAAACCGACCGCGCCTGTCGTTGCTAAACTCTGGCAATCACATTAGATCGACGCGAATCATTGGGCTATGAGGCAACAGGCAGGGTCACCGATTACGCCAACGGGCCCGTTATAAAATAAGAATAATAAAATAAAATATTTATTTGTCTGCATATAAAGGATTACATTTGATGCATTTCTAAAGTAGACACCATAGACAGGAGGCTAATATAACATACCTACTCGTAATAGATAGATGCATAAGCGAACTTGTATTGCAGGTGTCTGCAAACCCTTTTGGGGCAAAATGGCGCTGGTTGTTTAATTTGTAAACGTTTATTTCACCATAATTATTAAAGTTTAGGTACAGCATTAAATTAGGACGAGTCATTTTAAATACATGTTTTTCTTTTCTATTTTTTATTTATTTTATTTTACGCTTTATCATAGTCTCCAGTAGGCGGACTTAATGTCTGGAGGCATTGTCTACCAGTCAACCCTTGAGATGGTGACAGGCGGTAGGCGTTTATGATTTTTAAACGGCAAGAAAATAAAATTAAAAAATAACAGTAATTACTATGTATATACTAACGTAGATAAAATAAACTACAGACACGAGTACTAAGTGGAAACCGATGACGCTATGACATCTGATCTATCAATGTATACACTTTGCATGTCGTCAGAAGTACCTGCATAATAATTTTCACTGGCATTATTACTTTACTTTAACTGCATAGAATATTCTCTAGAATGTTCTAAGAGGTTGCTAAACCAGTCGCGTATTTTGACTAGCTGCGACCCAGACGTCCCACGGCTGGGCTCGGGTCTCCCGCACAGACCTGCTAGAGGTCTAGAGCATACTCCACCACGGTGCTCCAATGCGGATTGGTGGAGGGATTAGTGGCCAACCCAGTGTCGAATGTTCTCAATCACCCGACGGTCTTCGACAAGGCTTAACGATTGTTTTCACCATTGAAAACAACAGGAACCGACGCGACGGCCCATGAAATTTTGCCACAAGCTGTCAACCATCTACAAACCGACCACGCCCGTCGTTGCTTAACTCTCTCGATCACATTGAAACGACGCGATCCATTGGGCTATGGATGTTACGAATTTTAACTATGTACTACCGATAAACTATGATGCAAATTAAAAAATGCCGTCTGGATACGGCATACTCCATTTTATGAAAATTTGAAGTCAGACCAAGAAGCTGATACATGTGCCGCGACCTTTATGAACTTGTGACGTGGTCAAGCCGCATCATGAGCTTGCTTGTGTCTCAATCATTTACCTTATGTATGAGTATACTTGTATGTTTTGGCATTTGTCATCTAAGGAAATATTTACAACATGGCTAAAATAAATACCTAAACGGTTCATCTAGCTAGAGTGAGTTGTTTGCGACAATTGTTTCCTGATAACGCTATCTGAATAAATATGTAATTCATTTTGTATGTACCTAGTAGGGAATATTTTTTAGGAAAATCCATATTCGAAGGGTTTCTAATTCATGCATAGCTTAACCAAATCATGTACATTTTTTTATTGTTCCTTGACGTATAATTTTACTAATAAATTAAACAGTTTACAGACATCTCTAAAATCCCTTACATATAAATAAATTACTCATTTCTCATGTCGAATATACGCCATAAATGTACAATCTTAATATATATATTTCTTGTGTACGTGTGTATGACAGTGTACTCCTAAACGGCTGGATAGATGTTGATGAAATTTGAAATGTGTGTTCAAGGGTGTTCGAGAATGGTTTAGATTCACAATTTGCTCCACTGTAAAATGTTTTTTTAAACATTATTTTAGTATTTTTGTATAAATTATCATTTACATGAAGTGTCGCGTCACTTTGACATTTCATATGGCAGAACAACGTTTGCGGGGTCAGCTAGTCATAGTATAAAATAGAGACCTAGAACTAGATCATAATATCATTACGTTCTTCTTTTCCTCCCCGTCACTTAGCTTAAGTATTGCATATTTGTACGTACGTACGCATACGCACTGGATGACTGGCTGGAGATCCCCATGGATCATACTGAAATACTGCTGAGTGTAATCCCTTTTAAGTTCTACTGCAGTTGCTGCTACAACCCATAAACGTCCCACAATTGGGCACGGGTCTCCACCACAGACTCAGCTGCGGAAGGCCTAGAGCATCTCCACCACGCTGCACCAATGCGGATTGGTGGAGGAGTTAGCGGCAAACCCAGTGTCGAATGTTCTCAAGCCACCCGAAGGTCTTCGACAAGGCTTTACCATTGTTTTCACCATTGAAAACAACAGGAACCGACGGCTTAACGTGTCCTCCGAAGCACGGTAGCGCTCATGAAATTTTGCCACTGTTGTCCATCCCGTCGTTGCTTAACTCTGTCACTGCAGTACAGAATATAATTTTTTTAAATAGTAAAGTTGTTTACTAGTAAGTACATATTTTTATCTGAAAGTTATGTGTTTTCGCTTTATTTTACTTTTATGGTTGCTTATGTTTTTGTAATTTCCTTTGTTTTCATGTGTTGTTGCAAGTTAATATGAAAAAATCACCTGCAAAATAGTTATAATAATAATAATAATCATTAATTTCAAGATTTTTACAATCTCATATACATTTGTTATCCACCGTTCAAAACGCTGAACGATGTAAAAAAAAATTACAGTTCAAGTGTATTTGTTGGTACTCACTATGCAAATTCACACTCTTTTAAACAAAAACAAATTCGCAGTTCAATGCTCCCCGCTTTGATATTGATATTGTTTGTGGTTATTGAAAGATTCAACCTTCCTTTTGATATGGGTCTGTTATCATTATCACTCTGTAACGTTGCAATTTGTTTGCATTTATATGACAAGCGCGCCCTTTTACCAAACTTTTATCATTTTTTGTTCCACTACGTCCAATATGTACGGTTATAAATCTACTATCGGCATATTAACTAAAAGGAATAGGCTCTCCATTGGCACTCGACCAACATTTTAACCTATTTTTTTACCAACTCAATGAACCAAAAAGAAACACTTTATAGGAAATCAAATGTTTAAAATGCTAGTTAAAATAAAGTTACTGTCGACCTCCGCCTACATAACTAATAACTATGATAGGTACAATATTGGTGATAAACACGGTAGTGCGCATAAACCTGTCCAATTGAGTTCCAAGTCAAAGTCGCTGGTCAAGAATTAAACCATGACCTTTTGAGTAAAAGAAAGTTTTTAGTGTTTAAATACGTACATACTATAAGCTTACTAACTATATAGTTAATATAAATAAAATAAATAAACGCTACACACTCGCGCAACACGTAGACCTGTACCTATTGCGAATGGCGGACACACAGAGAAAACAACACAATGCAGGTACCATCCACGACCAAAGTACACTTATTTATCTGCGAAATAAATATCTACCAGGATTCGAATCCGGGACCCGCGGTTCGGTGGTTAGATCACTCACCACCGCTTCACGGAGTCGTCAAAAGTAAGAAAGTATTACTAAATAGTGAAGGAACATACCTAGTCTCCCCGTGCTGCCCTGGTACACACACTGTCCATCGGCCAACGTATAAAGGTGATCGAACATCTCAAACAGCCTGGCAGACGGCTGGTGAATCGTGCAGATGATTGTCCTGCCACCCCTCGCCAGGGTCTTCAGTAGCGAGATGCACTGGAAACAGGAGGAGCTGTCCAGGCCTGATGTGGGCTCGTCGAAGAACATGATGGGAGGGTTGTTGACCAGTTCGAGGGCTATGGATAGACGCTTCTTCTGACCGCCGGACAGGTTGGACGTCATTGTCTTGTGGTGTTCTGATAGGCCGAGGGTCTCCAGGATTTCGTGGATCTGATAAGACAAGAAGTTTGTATACGGTTAAGATCCAACAACGAATTAGTTAATTCTTTGGTGTTTATCCAATAGATTAACTTGTGCATTATGTTACATGTACGCTTTTCTCTAAAGTACAAATGATAACTTCTTATCAGCATTATGATGGTAATATCCAGCATCGATGCATTTTACCTACAGTAATACTTCTATATATGCGTTGGTAATACTGTGTCAGAGTTGCATAACCTATACCAGAGTTGTATAGACTAGTACTAGAACTGCATAACATTTACGAGAAGTTCACAATCTGTACCTAAGACGTAAAACCAGTCCCAGTAGAACGGTTTTTTCTGAATTCAAAATTGCCACATTACGAGTAACACTCACCACTTCCTCCTTATCCGCCCTGTTGGTTGCGCTTGGGAGTTTAAGGGCCGTTGCCACCGACATTGCCTCCTCCACGGTGAGGTTGCCATGCAGCTGATTGTCCTGCATGATGTAGCAGGACAGCTTGCGGAAGCTGGAGAGGTTGCGCTCCATCCCGTTAACTGTTATGCTGCCCTCCATGCCTGATGTTCTGTGGACAAGTTTAATCCGTTGGTTAAACAATGTTCCGTTTGTAGTATCGCCCCCGAGAGAAAAAGCTGTCGACATTTGTGACAGAGTCTGACTTGTATAACATGAAATTGTATTTTAGGTTAGGTTCTGGTAAGGCTTTATTTAATTTTTCTTCCTTTTTTTACTCCCACTCCCTCCCCCTCAATCCTTCCCCACCCACTCCCACAGGATACAAAAAAAATACCGGCTTTTTTTGCAGATCTAACCTGGAATTTAAAAAAAACTCAATTATGAGTTCACTTCCCTTTAAAAGGTGGGTAGTAAGGGCGGGGGTAAGGATTCCCCGCCCTTACTTCCCCTTAAAGGGTGGGTTCCTTACCCCCTCAGTTACTTCCCCTAAACCCTCTCCCCCTGCCGCTGCTTTCTAAAGAATAACCCCATACTTTATAACTATTAATTTTTTTTTATTTGTTGTATTCTGGTTTTATTTTATGTACCTAATAACGGTCTCCGCGACGACGCAGCGACGTTAGATAAAACCGGTCTTGACTTTTTTTTATACTTTTAACTCGCATCTATTATGATGCTATAAAGTCCAAGTTGGACCAGTTAAGCATAATTAAGTGCTGAATTTCATGAAAAATTATATTGTATTACATGAATTCAAGAATTGGCATTGTGTATTATGTTAAAAAGTTTGTTAATTTTATTATGTTAATACATGTTTATACTAAAGTTGTAGAAACATGACGCAGTTTTAATTGATATTTAAACTTGACTGGAAAAACTTTTAAGCTCGATGAAGATTTTAAATTATATTACTTATACATTAAATTAAAAATGTCCTTCCTTACGTTTTCGAGGTTCCAGAACAATAATATACTCACAAACACAGCAAACTCACACATTAGCATTACACAAGAAATACATATGTATTTACGGATTCATACGCAAGATAGGATAAAATCCGAGAACATCAAGAGTAAGTTATACCTATTAATTGAAATAATCTATATTTATAAAAGGAGAAGGTGACTGACTGACTGACTGACTGACTGACATATCAACGCAGGGCCTAAACTATAAGGGCTAGAAACTTTAAATTTTACACAGGGGTTCCTTTTATAACGTAGGGAGCACTAAGAAAGGATATTTGAAAATTCACCCCCGAAGGGGGTAAAACGGGGGTGCAAAGTTAGTATGAAACTTTGCCGTTTTTGAAGTTAGTGAATGTCTAATTCCACGCGAGCGGAGCTGCGGGCGTCCACTAGTAATTCATAAAGTGGTGCTTGCCAGCAACTGGTGTAACTGGTACATACGAGTTTACCAACCAATATACATTCCAAGCATGAGTCGAAGAATCTGTTGATACGTTATTTACTATTACACTGTATACACATAGCTTTTATCCTAAAAACCTAATAATACTCAACTCGTATATCAATGTAATATGCGTCTATATCATCTTCAGCTTTTAATGTTAGATCCAACTTTAGCCTTTTACTCTAGGCTGAGTCCAAAAGATTGCCTTAATATAGCGATTAAGATTCGCTTAACTTCCGACACATACGTACATATGTGCCAATACCGATACAAGGACGTCTCGTACTTTGAGGAACTGCTTCGATTCTTGTTCACTGCCTACTTCCTCGAATGAAATTAAATTATTTTTAACGATCATTCCTTTTTTAATTGTTAAATAATAAAAATGGTTAAAGTTCAATGATCGACCAACAGGAAAATGATACCAGGAAAAAAGGTATTCGTTATTCGATAAAAAAAATTAATACATTCTGGCATTACTTAAAAATAACCCTTAAATTGAGGTTCACAGTATGTCATTATATACGATGATAAAAACGATCGTACTCAGTGTTGTCCCTTGAGAGATGCAGCATCGGAAATGTACCAAAAAAGGTTAAGGTACAGTCCATAATAATTATCGTCGTCTTTCAACAACATCGAACATTAAACATTCTACATCTAGGTTTTCAATCTTAAAAGAATACTATCATACCCTATTTCAACATTAAATCACTTTCAGAACGCTTTGAAAAACACATTCTTATAAGTCCAAGAAAAAGTGATTTCTATTTTACATACCGATTCTAATGTATTTATTTATTTATTTATTTATTTATTTATTTATTTATTTATTTATTTATTTATTTATGTACACACATTACAAAGAAAATCTTAAATACTAAAGGATATGTACAAGGGTACTACTTATTTCAAAGTGAAATGTACTTAATATACTGTTATTAATTTGTGTCCATAACAACGTAATGTACGTGATAACCTTCAAATTACTTACAATTTACTTACAAAAAATATGTATAATGGATAATACCTACCCAAATGGGACACTTAACTTAAATAACATAAATGCAGACCAGATAATAAGCGAATTTAAGGCAATTTCGTTTGGCATAATGATGGATCATATACAATTGTCATTCAGGTGAACAACAGCATCACCTTCTGAACTCGTGCGTGGAATCGACCTTGTAAATCAGGGCAGCCGTTACTCACCAAACTACAAAGTGAAAAATATACCAGCTGTAAATAATATGCCTCTGTCGTTTAGTAACTTCATGTTATAGAAGTTTTAGGAAAATTTAACAAACCTACTGTACCAGTAAAGGAAACATCCTAAGGAAACCTGCTTGCCCAAGAGTTCTCCATAATGTTTTCCTTAACTGATAAATGATCAAACACCATTCAATTAATTGCTTAAAACGCATGCAACTTAAAAACCCCATTGGCGCGTGTCATGCGGATTTGTACCCAGGCCTAACGAATACTCACTTAGCTAAACTTCATAAGTATATTCGAGTGGTACCCATTCTACTTCCCATTCGACCTTTGTTTCCATACATGGAAATAAAGGTCGAGGTCAAATTACGATATCCACTTTATGGTAAATTGTGAATTGTGAAGGCAAAAAACTGGCAGTCTATAAAAAATACGGAAGTTGCTTGACATTATTTGACGCTGACTATGGAGACGTTTGACACAGACGAGATAAGACCCATAACAGGCTAAATATGCCTAATATTGGCCCCACACACCTTTTTCGCTCTAATTAATAAGCACGACTAATATAGAATCCTATTTTTTGTACGATTGTACACCTTATTTCCTTGAGAATGAGTCTAAATAAAATAATACTAAATGTCTCTCGACATTTGGTATTCCCAAATGGCAAACTTATATTATGGCATAGTGCAAAGTATTAAGTATTCTCTAATGGCACATTTCATTGATATTAGAATATTATTGAATTCACCACGTAGTGACGCAAAACTAAGCAAATTGAATACACACATTTATTGAGATTTAGTGTGCCATTTTCAGAGCGTAATGACGTAGCTACCCTTACTTCATATTATTAGTATTTAACCATTCAATCCATCCTTCCATCAGCCTTTGAGGTAAACTCTTACTGGTCCTGTGTTTTCTGAATTCAGCAGTTTCCCGCCGTCTTTTTCAGGTCGTCTGTCCACCTAGTCAAAGGAAGACCGCTTCTCGTTTTTCAGAGTCGTGGTCTCTATTCGAGGACTTTTCTTCCTCACTAGTTATTAGTACCTACTTCGAACGATGTGGCCTGCCCATTGCCACTTCCTAAACTTACTAACTCTGCGAACTATGTCGGTGAGCTTTTTTTGGTCAACAACGATTACTAATGATTTAAGCATTAGATGTGATCAAATTTAAGTAACTTATATGTGGCCTGATTCTGCAATATAATTAAAACAAGATTAAAGATCGGCTTAAGGATGTCCATCTTTATTGCCTTCGATGGACGGAAACAAGTAAATGCATATAGACTAAAGAGGTACATCGTTAACGACCAACCACTTTGTTACAGCTTGTTACTACCACAGTAATTACCCAAGGTCTATCTCACTATGAAGAAACAGCGAGTATACGATGAGGAAAAACCTGTCAGCTTGGACGAGCGACATTTTTAATTGGCCACAATTAGCATAAGTACCGAGATACAATTGGCATTGCGTTATTTTACCTCTATTGCCTAGTTTGATTCAGAGTCAATAAATCATAGAACTGATTTTTACACAATTGGTCAAATTAAGCCGAATAATGGCGACTAAGCTTAAAGTGGAAACTCTGAATAACAATAACACCAAATCTTGTACATTTTTTTAAAATTACGAACACCAGGACGCAGAAATGGATTGTTTTGACGACTCTGTAGCGTGGTGGTATGTGATGAGACCCTGACTGCCGATAGAATATTTGTACACGGGAATGGATGTTAAATTGTGTTATTTTCGAGTGTTCGCCAGCGCAATTCAGGTCCAGGCCAACGTTGAATGTGTACCGCTTATTTATATTTCGTCGTGTTTCGAATGTTTTCGAAGATTATTCAGCGATGCCAGCTACTTAAGCCAGATATTGAGAATTATTTGGTACCTAAGCTTATGCTAAAAGATAATGAGAAGCATATTAATCCAAACACTCGTGGACAAAAAACGGATGAACTCTTCAAGGACATCTTGTAACAAAATTTCAATATGTACGTACCTACTGAGCACCTAAAATCCACGTATTAGTTAAGCACTGGAGAAAATGTTAATATGTTAATTAAATTCATCATAGATAAATATGATAATAATGAGACCCGTGCCCAGCAGTGGGACGTGTAATGTATGTCTAATTCCACGCGAGCGAAGCTGCGGGCGTCCACTAGTGATTATAAAGTTATTATTTATTATTGCGACGCCTGTGCAACTCTAGTCTCTATAAACATTGGTAATTATGAAACTTCTGTCTTCTCGCGGACCGGTCAGACGCGTTGCGAGACCGGCAACATTCTACACAGCCCGTGCGTACGTAGTCGAATGGTCATGGATATGCGAGTTATTTTGAAACGAGACAGGTTCTAAGTAATTTAAATGCACAAATTGTCTGTCCTTGTGTGATGATGGAAGGAAATATATCAAGCAATCCAAATAAGTATCATCTCGCAAACCCTATTTTGCTCCCACTGTTGGGCACAGGTCTCGGAAGCTGCGGATTGGCAGACTTCATATCTTTGAGAACATTACGGAGAGCTCTTAGGCATGCTTGTTTCTTTACGATGTTTCTTTACGATGTTTCTTTCACCGGTACAACAAGTGACATCTAATTTCTTAAATCGCACTTAACTTAGAAAAGTCATTGGTGCGTGCCGCTTGGACTTGAACCCGGACCGCTCTAGTGAGGCGAGTTCAATAGAAATTGGGGCTGTCACCGCTGTGAATAGTACCTAGTATCTTTTTAATATTTATAACCATTTTTAATTATCAAACCGTATAAATTGTAACCAGCATTCATCAACAAGGATGACCATTCGTCGTGGTGATTTTCGATGTCACTTTTTTAGACACAACCATCTTAGTTCTTAGTCCAACTTTGAACGAGACTTATGAATTCATCATTTGTTGTCACGAGAGGCAGCGAATGGGTCGGCTACTCTACTTATATGAAGCTTATGTCAAATATCTATCTCTGATAATTAGTTATTAATTTCCACCATGAATCTATAAAATAATGCTGATCGAGTGGATAGTCAACTAATCAACGTTTGACAATACATGAGCACTAAATGTACTCTGCATCAGGCCTTACTTAGCCCTCTAATATCAATTTATCGGATAAGAGAAAAAAATAGCCTGTTCCTATTCTTAGCTACTTGGTTTGTGTAAAAATTGTAGTAGGTACTTTATAAATAGCCGGTCTTGTACCGCTTGTGTTTAAACATCACGACTATCTACTTTAGGGCCAAAATAGTACAAGGACAAGAGTTCGAAGACAACCTAGTACTGTAACCTATCTAAATACGACTCAGTATAATGATGAACACGGAAATGATTTAAAATATTAAACGAAAACCTTGCGTCGGCGTGCTATCAGCGAATGATTCAAACTTCGCATTTGATAACATTCGAACCGGGTGAAATTGGATCAAGGATTGGCTTATATTTACATGTTATTTTCCTTTCGTTGATAGTAAGAGCCTAGCGTAAGGCTAGGGTTTATGAGATTTAATCATTATTTGTGGTTGTACCTACAAAGATCAGTTTCAAGAAAATGTCGTCGTTACAAGTCAGATTTATCTTAGTAGATCTACATATTCTAGACGGAACATCTATACTAATATTATAAAGAGGAAGTCCTCTTAGAATTAGTAGGGTAACCCATAGTCCACGCTGACCAAGGGTCAGAATTCTGAAGCATCGAGCTTTCTATAAGCTGTTTAGTTTATCGGTGACCTTGTATTGCTTGCAATAGTAGATGAATTTGAACCTCGTTTTTTCTACTGTTCGAAGCTGAGTAACCCTACTTTCTCCACTATTTAAAGGCGGTTTATTCAATATATCACAACCAATCGCAATTAAACAAACGAAACGAGGAATATTTTCCATTGCTGCCATCTTGGACTATGGTTCTAAGTAATAATTGGTACCTTAACTAGGTCACTACGCAACGCCACAAGTAGCAACTAAACGTTCTTATTGATCGTAAATCAATAAAGCACCATTTCCCATGGGTATAAGGTTGATCATTACGTGAATGTGTCTAAGCAAATCAAGCAAGCTAAAGTCCTCTTTTGTTTTGACTTCTGTTACGCCTGCTTTGGGGTAAATGTACTCGTCAACACGCTCAAGAGTGTGTGTGCTGTGTACCCTCAACAAGCTTATGTGTAGGCAAGGACCTTTTGGGAAAAGTGCGGTAGTAAAAAAACTGAATGTATGTCTTAATAATCTTAATATATCTTGAAATCCATAATAACCTATGTTATAAATTCTATGTTCGAATTGTTTTGGAGTGTTCATTCCATATGTTATTTACCGCCAAGTGTCAAAATTAGTGTAGAAATTCAGTAGTAGTAAAGTATTCTTAGAAATGTTCAAGTTCTCACATCACTATCTGGATATAGAATAGAAATAAGTTTTATTCATTGTCGAGAAGACTGGCATTATTTTTATGACACTTACCTTAAGGGTGAGGGCAAACGAAAATTCAAAATTCAAATGAGGAAGAGGAACAAAACCCAATGTATATTACACACATGTATATTACAATATGTATTGCAATATTGTTTGTCGTTCAGATTTCTAGTTTGCCTTATTGAAGACCTACAAAACCCAATATAATGCAATTGTTTGTCGTTCAAATTTCTAGTTTCTCTAGCCTTATTGAACCTTTGTCTGGCATGAGAATATTCCACACTCGGTTGTCCACTAGCTGATCCATCAATCCGCATTGGATCGGAGAAGTATGCTCTAGAGAGCTTCTTAGCTGTGGCTGAGGGAGACCCGCGCTCAACAGCGGGACGCCCATCGGTTTAAGCTTAACTTTTATCGATGCCAACAGACAAACACATCATCATCATCATCATCACAACCCTTTCTTTGTCCCACTGTTGGGCACGGGTCTCCTCTCAGAATGGGAGGGATTAGGCCTTAGTCCACAACGCTGGCCTAGTGCGGATTAGCAGACTTCACATGCAGGTATGCAGGTTTCCTGACACACACATTGAACTGTAGTAATTAGTCACGGCATCGATAGTACCAGCGCACATTATTTAATTAGACGCATTGCACTTACGACCAGCCGCGTAACCCACTTCCATCAGCGTATGTATAATACTGATAACAAGGATCCGGTTCTATAGTTCATTCACGGACGCACGCTGGCAGGTAATACTGCTTAACAATTGCGAAAATTTCTAGCGCATCCTATCAGTGAGGCAATGTTGGTTGTGCTGACGCGCGTACAGCTTGCAAAACTTATTTTTTATTGGGTTGTTCACCACTCATTCAATGTAGAATAAGCCTGGGAAATATGACACAGGTCATGATCAGTCAGGAAGGGGGAAAGTGCTGGCTTCAGAGAGTACGAGAGCGGTCAGAGTGGCGTCGTCAAGGGGAGGCCTATAAAAAGCAGGGCTCCAATGTTTGATGAATGGATAGACTTAGACGCAGCTGAAAAAACACAGATGCCTTTTCGCAACATAGCAGAATTCAGATTTAGAAACGGAAAAAATATATAAACCATTGTATTGAAAGTGATTAGCGTGATGGTTAAACAAGAGTTTGACAATACCAATAATATAGGTAAAACTGAGTTAAAAAAAACGTTAAAAAAATTAAAGCAAAACGCAATGTATTTCAAAAGTAAATATAATAAACTAGAGTCCAAAGATTTTAATGAAAGGTCCAATGCGGCCGAGGAAGATAAAATAACAAGAACACCGAAAATTATCGCATTACAGAAAATTGAGCTTTGTTTCCTATGCATTTCTTAGAAGATAACAAATAATGATACTACATTGAATAACGGCTTTGTTGAGTTCTCGTTGTATATGTATGAGTTGGTTTATCTACTATCACAACCGCACTAATCGATCGCGTGGAGATGGAGACTTGAGACATATCCAATAAAAAAAAACTATAGATAAAATTTTGATAAAGTTTAAAAAAAATTGGAGACTAATTTTATGTTTGCATCAGCAAATTATAATCAGAATAATGTTGACTATCACATTCTACTTTTGTATTGTTTCGAATTTGGTACCACCACAGTTTAGTAGTACTCTACATTACATGTACATAAATTTTTTGTACATCTCCTTTCCGTTTTCATATCTTATCCACCTGGTGATGAACAACAGAAATAAACAAAGGATGCAGTGACTGCACAGCGAATGTTTTGGTGCCGCAAAAACGAAACATTTAAATTCCATAACAAAGAACAATGGCGAAATATTAGGCGGGGTGAATGGAAGCAACTAGAAATGTCACTAAAATTAAACTTATTTAATATTTTTTCTGCGTTTTATCAAAACATCAAAATAAAAATTTACAATGGGAGAAAAAAACATTAATTTAAAAAAACTTTAATTGACTCAAACCACAATTAAATAAATATCAAATTAAATATTGCCATATAAAATATATTTCTTTTCATAAATAAGTATTCTATTTTATACTCTTAATGTAATAACGACCAAATAAAAAATATTTAAAATAAGTAGGCTAAACTAATTCTTGTTCTGTATCCGATTTTATTTTTCTATTTCATTATTGAAGTATGTAGTTTTTTTACTACAGCAGCAGTTACAAAAATGTTATGGCAACATTAGATAAATGCTGTCAATCAAATAAAGAAAGACTGTTGCTTTTGGATTGCTGAGTTGTTGTCACAGAGTACATGGTTGTTGTGTGTTGCTTTTGTGCTGTGCTTGTTATCTATCGTTTACCTATATTTTTACCAATCGGACAGTTTATGAACTTCGATATTTCCTTCCCGTTACGATACATACTGCTTGCTATTCTCTTTCTGGCACTTGCTTTGTGATTTGGCAGGCAAAATAAAATCACGCCACATTTCGAGGAAGCAGTATTATGTTTATATTTTAATAGAAAATAATATTCCTGGCTGGACCAGAATTACTGAGTATTGTTTTATTTGCTTAGTTAGTCGGCGCACTGTAGGCTGCTGCGCATATGTAATGACATTGGTGTGGTATCTAGGATGGGCCAGATATGAACAAAATATACCAGCACCTGCAGAATTTTTAGATAATATCGTGCTAAGAGAAGATTATGAAGATTAAATTAATTAATATAGAGAACCTTGTTTTATTTGTGATTGCTTTCATGAGATTTCCTAACATTATTAAAATGTCTGAGTTTTATATAAACATAACAAAGTACTCTGTGATATAAACTGATAGGTGCCTACTTATTTTATTTCACAAAATGTCAAAAACTAACATTTCAACAACGTAATCTGAAAATGTTTAAACTTTAATATCTCAAATTCTCCATTAAGAAAAACAAAAATTCTTATTGAATTGAACTTAGAAATGAATACATAATTTTTTGAAATATTTTTCATTCATAGACGTCGAAATTACATCTCAACTAAAATCTTGTATGGGAGTTCGCCATAGTTCTTTCTGCAACACGGTATGTTTGCGTTTTGGCGGAGCGTGGCGCAAAATGCAAACCGACAAGCATTTAGCGTAGCTGGTTTGTTTTCGCAATGCACTTTGCTCATTTCCCAGAGATCGTACCGACAATGAGACACATTGCAAAACCGCCCCCTGATATAAAACACATACGACCACTTTGGCTGTTATATAAATAATATTTAAAATACATACTAATATTTTAAATGCGAAAGTAACTCTGTCTGTCTGTCTCGCTTTCACGCCAAAACTAAAAAACTACTGAACAGATTTGAAGGTATAAGATAAGGTATGGTAAGGTATCGGTAAGTATACAGTAACGATAATATAATCGGTGCCTACGAATTTTTAACAACAGAGGAGACCACATTTGATTTATTTTATTAAATTCTTTTACAATAAATAAATTTTGTTTAGCAATTTAATTTTGTTTTAAAAATGTTTAGTTGCTCAAGTAATGTTGTAATGTTTTGTTATTAAAAGATTAATTGAAAAAGAAAAAGTTGTTGTTTTACATCATTAACTCTTAAATTATAATTGAAACAATAAAATGCAACCGTTACAATGTGAAAACCATTCTTAAATTCAAATTAGTACATGTTGCATAGATAGACTCTTTTGATGTGTGTATGGGATAAATTAGCTTCAACTAATTTTTGACGTTACAATTTATTTTTCGTGGTCAATAGGCAACGTCAATCTAACTCTATGTTTTTGTAGATCTGATTATACTAAATTCATATATTTCAATTTCAATCTTGTTATAAGTACTTGTACTTGTTTATAAGTACTTGTTAATTAGTACAAAAACACTTAACCTATTATGGCATACAAATATGAAACAGTGATTATTTGCTTATTTGTACCTACAACCTAATGAACATGGCGAAAATAAATATTAAGGATACAATATTTATCTGTCTGGATGGTTAATAGATTGATTCAGAAGATAATATGATCAGATATAGCATACATTGCTTCAACAAATTCAATATTGGGAGGGGTACCTACTAGATACAAAATATCCGTTATCATCAGACAAATGTGAATTAAGTAATTTTCTATAAAACTCGATCGATAGTGAATTTCGACACCGGATCTAACAGATAAGGGCCACTTTATTTCGTTGGCTTTTATCGTGTTACTTCTTAATATCTAGTTCATAATTATTGATAACATTAAATTTGGTGAAATGTTCATTTTAATTATAATTGGACTTTAAGTATCAGTTCACTCGAGTTTAAGGGTTGATTGAGTCACAGCATGCTGCAGCAAAAGCAACACATAAAAGTAAGACTGTACATCTGCCTACCCTTTCGCGTTAATACACGAGTGATGTTATGCTAATGTTAAAATACGCAAATAAATCAATTTATTAATTTGATACTTTTACTACACAGCTGGCGATAGGTTTCCAAATAAACCTATACCAACGTCCTTTACGTCCTTAACTAAGACCTACTCGTTCTAAAAATAGGTCAATTTAACAATAGGTAAAGGGCATAGGCAAAACTGCGATGACCGTAACATGTATTAACATACACACGAATATAATGCTTAAGGTCATGATCGCGACAGTATTTTTAGGGTGTGAAGAGAAAGCAATGTGAAACCATGTCACAATGGATGCTGCGGAGAAAACTCTCCCACCGCAATTGCAGTGTATAAGCGACGATCCTTCAATTTCGATGTGCAATCGTAACGATTGCACAACCGAAGCCTCGAAGACGAATACGATTAGAATTTAAAAACATACAGAAAATATTAATAACTAGCTGTCCCTAAATCTGCAGCTAAATCAATTTAACATTTAATGATTATTATAGGTTTTTGTGAATTTCCACGGGAACCGTACGATATTCCGGGATAAAAAGCCTAATCTAGCCTTCTAGTAGTAGCCTCACTCTCCAGGCCCTACACTACTGGCCTCCTATGCAAAAAAATCGCTTCGACCCATCATTCCGTTGAGGCGAGGAAGGACAAACCAACAAACACTTTCCCATTTATATTTTAAGGATATGATATCGAAACAAAAATTATTAAAGAATAAAAACTCAAGAAGTTTATGATCCAAGACACATTGTACAGAAATATCTTACTCTATAAATTCTACATACAGATTCGTTATACTTGGGTGAATCGCAATTCGCAGTATGTATTCAAGAACAATACTCAACAGTCACAATCTACATAACGTGGATTTGATTGAACCAGGAATATAAAAGCTTGACCCATAAAAGTGTCCATGTAAAAACCATTAATAGGGTTTAAAATTATATATATAAAATACTAATTAAGCGTATACTAAAAAACAGGGCAAGCTAAATAAAACCGTTTAAAAAATACATGTGAAAATGAGGAAGTATTACGTCCTTCCATGGTAAAAATATATTTACGGAGTGGTGACATTTCCTTATCAATTGACAACTCTCAAGGTTGATTCTTTTTAAGTAAATTGGCCTTTTTACACTTTACGTTGAATTAAATCTGATATTGACATTACAAGCTCGCTCATGCCCTTAACATAGTACACATTATGCCCTTAGCTTCCAATGCAAACGCGCTAGCGTTACATTGTAACCTTAACTTGTATTGAGAATGCTTCCAATTCTTCCTGGGAGTGTTTATGTTCACTGAAAAAGTACTAAAGTATCCTTAAATATAATAAATGGAAAGTACCAAAAGTGATACATGAAATAACATAGACAAGTGGTGTCTCTCAAGGTAGTATTTTAGCGACTAATGAGAGCCATAGAACGAAATACATAACTGGAGTGCCCAAGGTAACGTTTTAGGACCACTTACTTATATCCTGTGAGAATGTTGAGCAGCGTGGACTTGCCGGCGCCAGACGGGCCCATAATGGCCGTTAGCTCGCCGGAGCGCAGCCTGCCTGACACCGACTTCAGGATCATTTTCACATCTGGTAAGAGAAAGGAGACAATTAAAAAACATCATAGCTAATAATTTTTCAAAAAACGGTCATGAAGTAAACCACTTCACAACACACTCACAAAGTGGCGCGATTGCAATAATCGACCTACATATTTAGAGTAAAGTTAAAAAAAAAGTTATACAAGTAAAGTTAAAAAAAGTAAGTGACAGAGATATTTGTCTTTGATTTTTATAGATCGTTGACTTATTCTTACTTGGCTCTACTGATCTAAGCTTCTAGAAATGAAAGATATCTACTTTGCCCAAAGTAAAGTTTCTTAGATGGTAGAGCCTATACATTTTCCATTTTTAATTACTTGCTATTGATAACATTGTATACCACGAACGCCATCTATTTAAGGTAATACGAAGTGGCGATGGCTTTTTAGATGGATTTCTCTATTATTTTGTTTTTATACTTTCCCTGAAATAAATCGAACAAAAAAAAACGGTTCGGTGGTTTTCGAGTTTAAGCAAGAGTAACGAACAACGGTACGATTCATTTTTAAATATAGTATAGAGTATAGATATAGATATACGGTGTTTGAGAATTTATTGCGAAACGAATACCTCATTGATCCGATTCCGCCGTGCATGGATGCATTAGGCAAACAAGTTGCTAGACGCACCAAACGTATTCGAATAATTGCAATAGTGTTACCACGCAATGCATTGTACAGAATTTAGTAGCTGGGAATTATAACAATGGTGTAATTAACAACGTTGTCATCTACTACATTTTATGTTCCCGTCAAAGAATGTTATGTTTATGTCTATTAATTCGTTGAAAGAGGTGGTTCCATCATCTTCTTTGTCGTAACACTCTTGTCAGAGCAGTCGTGGTCGTCAAGTGGTATCATTGATGTGGGCAGATATTATGCGCCTCAAGAGCAAGTGCCTCTTGTCTCGGTTGGTAGTGAGCCTGGTACACTCATGTAAATGACGCCAACTGCCTTTCTTCCAAAAATATGGAAATCGAATTCCGAATTTGAATTCTTCTCTGTTTCGATCTGACGCAAGGCGTGGACCTTGCCTTGCATCAGGTCTCCACAGCGTATAAAAATATGTACGGATAAAAGAAGCGCTTCTACGACCCGGATTTTTGTGGATCAGGTGATGTTCCTGTTTTTCCACATTTTCTTCAGCTAGTCCATTATAGTTCTCTACTAGCCACCATTATTCAATATCAAGGCTTGGACGACCTAGCAGTTCGCAATCTGAGTGACTTCTGGCGAATTGTTTTTGAGGCCCATCCAGAGCAGACCATTTATTTAAATATGTATAACTAGCAGTAGTTGTGAAAGCCAAAGCACACTAAGCTACGGTTATCTATAATCTAAATCATCTACTTAATATCGCTGTCATAAACTATATCCAAACATTTTGATAACGATTTCATTATCAACCACCAAAATTTCTCATAAATAAATTAAACCTAATTGGTTTAATTCCATTGGAATGATCAAACGACTTATTTTCTACTAACTAATTAATCATCGGTCATTATAATTGGAGCTGTAAATAGTAATAGTTAAATAAGTTTTTACTTTGAAGATTAACCTTTAAATAAATTATCGTGTAAAATAAATAATTTGAAAAGTTCAACGTCGCATATTTTACAATGCGCAAAGTGTTGTTTTCTGCGAAAAACACGAAGTCTTCGAGTTGATATACAAAAACTAAAATATAAAGTCAGTTGTGGAGTAATATAAAGATTAATTAATAACCCAGTCGGAACCGGTCACACCGGAATGTTTTGTTTTAATGACATGTGATATTCGAGTGCCACAAATGTGTTATAATAATATTTGAATCTGTTTGAATTCACTTGAAATTACTGCAACACATACTTCCCACGGCTTGGCCCGGGTCTCCCCCACAGACAAATCTGCGGGAGGTCTATAGCAGGGAGCATAATCCACCACGCTGCACCAATGCGGTGGTGGAGGGCTTAGTGGCCACTAAGCCCTCCACAACCCAGTGTCGAATGTTCTCAAGTCACCCGAAGGTCTTCGACGAGGCTTAGTGATTGTTTTCACTATAGAAAACAACCAGGACCGACGGCTTAGCGTGCATTCTGATGCACAATAAGCGCCCATTAAATTTTGTCGTGTAAAATAATAATAATAATAAAATAAATTCGTGAAGTGCGTCACGTCACGATATCAAGAAGATTAAAGTATTTTAAATCAATTTTTTACAATCGTTATTTATAAAAGTAACACGTATTATCTTACGTTAAATAAATTAGAAAAATATATTATTTAATTAATTAAAACCCTTTGGGTTGCATCACTCCTCATTATGGCCTTTAATAGTCAAAAGTCCTGTGGAATTTATTCAATAGCTCTTGCATGTGTTTTCAAATTAATGATGATGATCATACTATAACAAATCGAAGCCAAACTTCCCTTTATCATTACAGTGACATTAGCGAATGTTTTGATTGTATTTCATTACGTAGCGTAGGTGGTAGGTACCATTTAATCTTTACTTACCTACTATACTTACTATTGCTTGTTTTGTTATCATGAGCTGCTTACTATAATAAAATATTGTATTTTTATACGTTTTTCGTTGAAATAGATTCTCGTGTCCACTAAAATCTAGCTAGATCGTTGTTCAGTTTAGACACATTTTGTTTTGCTGTGCACAGGTTCAACTTGACGCGTTCTTAACTTTTTTCTTATTATTATTAGTTGTCTAAATGAAATCTTAAAATATTTAAAATAACAAGTTATCGATAGAATTTCTCATAGATAAGGTTATTCTTCATTGCATGCAAATCCTGTTAGCACAATATACTGTGCTGGTAGGTAGGTACCTACGTTTCACTGTCTCTCTTTTGTATTTTAATAATTTTAAGGGACCGACAAGAAATACTAAGGGTTGGCAATTATTTTTCTAATCAGGATAACAACGAAAAATATTCTGAGAGTTTACTACGAGTATGATGTCCCCTGAGGGACTCTCGATACACTATTGAAACAAAAAACGTTGTTTATTTCGTACATATTATTCGAACGGACGATTGAACTTTGCTCACCTAACTGCCTATTTCGGTTACCCAGCAACTGGTTATCCACTATATGTGTATTGATTGTCGGTCGCCAACGTTTTATTACTCCTTCCGGAGTTCATTTCCCGGTATGGCAATATTATTCCTGTGACTAAACAATTTAATCACATGTCATGTGGATGTACGTAATCTTATTACGTAGGATACGGACAAAGTTATAAGGTTGAAAAAGCAATGGACAGGTCAATGGCCATGGATTGATAAAACCAGTAGTCGAACTCAGGTCGCATCCCAGAAAACGAATTGGCCTTACGATAGCGGAAAATTTCAAGATTAAGTAGCCACAGCATTCCCTTATTAGGTATCTCTTAGGCCAAAAATGTTTGTCTAATAAAGTGTTTAGTATCCGTTGATAGATGATAAATGGCGGATGGATGACTATCTGAATGTAAAGAAGTTAAGAAGTACAGCACTACATGCAACTGGTGTGATCTAGAAATGAATTGATTACGACTTTAGGAGTTACAAAGAAGGACTCCGATCCTGAGGATGGTTAGATTTACAAAAATAATCTAGAACTCTGCGGATAAATTCAAATTTTATCTGTCACCCAAATTGGAAAATATGATCGTATTTTAAGACACAAGGACTGAACGAGATACAATGCTTGGGGTATTTTTATTTTGAAGTGTCTTAAATTATCTTGTATCGTATAATTACATCTCTAGCAAACGTTGCCATCCTAAGGAGGATGATTCCTATTTCCTCTGTCTTTACAGGAAGGATTACGATACTCTTACTAAACTAACCTTAATAGACTTATAATAACACAAGTGGCCATATAACCATTAACAAAGGAACTTGATTATTAATTCAAGTCGATATAAATATAAGACCATAATTTGCCAGGCGTAAAGAATTCATCAAACTAGGTAATAAGTTTCGCAATTAGTTAACCATGAACTAACGTTCAAACTGAGATTTGGTAAGAACTATGGGTCCTTGAATTTGTTGAGCACTAGTGGTTTGTTTGGTATGAAGACACCATAAATACACCACTTTGGAATATTTACTTGTAATATTAGTGATAACATTTGAAGTCCAATACAAAGGGAAGAAGAAACGAAATGAAAATTAAGAAGAAATTGTAACAAGTATTAAAAAAGTAATGGATCAATGTGAACTAGGCCCGTATACATAAAAGTAATATTCATTTTAATTCGAATTGGTTATCTTACAACCACTTAATCGGCCAATAAATTGTATTAGTGTAACAAATTGGTCAGGCCCTAATACACGATGTTGATGCACTTTGAATACATAATTCGACACGACTATCATTTGAACTGGTAGCTGGTATAGATTCATAGATTCTGAAGAGATGAGTGTGTTCTTTACAATGCTTTTCACTGTAGCATCAATTTTTCAAACTAGTTAAAATTAAAAATGTTCACATCACTTATGTGAGAAAAGCATACCTTTCTTTTTGCCTTGGCATGGAATAAGACAAAATCATTAAAGGTGATATAGTCGCAAGAAATAATTAATGACTTAATAATTTAAAACTGACGATTTCATACAGAAGAATAGCGTTTATGACTTTAAAATTGATATTTTTATATAGGTACAACTTCTCACAATATTTGAATGTGTGAACTATTTAATATTAAACGGATAGCTAGATAAGTCAAGTTAACTCCAAAACCATTGATCGTAATAAAGCCTTTTACGAATATCAAGAGGTTCTGAGGAAGAGCAAGAAACAATCACTACTATCTACCAACGTAGTAATGCAGTGGGACGTCTATGGGTCACAGGCGTCACAGCGAATCAAAAAACTTACCAAACAAACGAGAGTCATAAGTTATTTTCCTAATCATAACGAATGGCATTGAATTTTAATTTAAATATGTTAAAAAACTTCCTTAATCAATTAAAATTAAGTTAAATAAGACTTTTAAAGCAATTATGTCGTATATTGTCGCTTATGAAAGAAAAAAACATACCCTTCATTACTAAAATTAATCCTACCGAGCAAACAATTATTATGCGAAATTTATGTATAGAATAAAGCTTAAGTGTTTTAAATTAATTAAATATTTTATTTGTTAAAATAGTTAAAGAAAATAGTAACTATTATCAAGCTAACCACGGTTATATTAATTTTAAGGAATGACTAACTTAAAAAATATTTCTATTCATGGAATATGATAGTTTGATAGTTTGATAGCTGCAACAAGGAACATATTATCTATAATCAGTAAATGTATGTACATTGAATTTCTTAACTAGCGTGAATAAACACGAGGAATAAACGCGTGCCAAACTTCTTGAATAATAATGATCCTTTCCTTTGGGATATCCCGGCAATCATATGTATTTTTAGATCACAATTCCGCATAAATATTCTTGCCATGTCATAACGGCTAAATGTTACTCATAGTATTTTCGCCGGTATTTTCTAAACGGGTTCTAACTATGATGGATTGGGTAACAGAATTGGTGATTGCATTCTAGCGTGTTGACGTCTGCTTTCTTCGAATGAATAAAATCCATCTAACCATTCTTTAGGAATTGACCTGATTTTCATAAATTCTGGATATTGACTATGTACTTAAATTCCTCCATATTCATATTCAGTAGGAGTACCAAGACATAACAACAAACATAATATAACTGTCGGCAATATAACGAGACGGTTACGATACAAATAAAATTGCCTCGATCGCATCCTCTATAATTGTTCGTCGTTTTTCCCCACTTATTAATATTATTGCTTCCATCGGTATAATTGCTGCAACCGTTCGGTTTACTCGTAGAAGCCAGTATCATAGATTATCAGCAATATCAGCATTATCAACACATCACGCTGACATTGGTTAATCCACATGAAATTTAGGTATGTACAGGTACACTAGTTAGTACATTTTAAAATGAGTTTATATTTGAAGACATATTCTGAGACTGAGTATGGAAATACTTCTACTACTTTAAGTTTAATGCAGCTTTAGTGTAAAAGAGTAAAACGCTTATAGCCCTGCTCGCGTCGATCGTATGTGATATGCTTTCGTGCTTCAGATGGCTCTATATGCCGTCAGTCTCAGTTGTTTTTTATTGTAAATTTTCGAACAATCTTTAAGCCTACAGCTAATAATTGTCATGATGAGACAAAAAAATGAAAAAACCAAGATTTTCCTTGTGCATAATTACAGGTTTTGCTTTGACGTAAATGTTCCATTTTATGAATAACGAGTTTTGTTTTTACTTAGATACAAGAGTAGAAGGAAAACTCAAGCATCATCAAATATAGATATTTCGGTTAAATGCTATTCGGAAAAATACATGACATTAACAGATCTTCGACACCACAAAAGTATTATAAAACATAAATAACAAATTAGTCAGAGCATGGAAAAAACGTAGAACAAACGTGCTTTCAAAGGATCTAGAGATGAGAAAATTACTCTGGTTCAAGTCAGTGATAGCAGAATTTTTAATGAAAACCGTTTATTGATTTTTATGGAATTTAGATGATTGAAATTTAGTTGCTTACAAAAGATATAACTGTATATATTTCGTAAGCTAGTTGTTTCTACCAGCGAGGTCGACACTCGAAAAACTATGTAAAATTAATGTCATTTGTAGTACATCAGTGATCTTCGCTCTTACACTGCCAATATATAGTGTTTAATAAAATGAGTTTACACATTTATGATGAAAATATCCATGTGTCCTATTAATTTGAACTGTCGGGCTTCTAGTATCAAAATAAATGCATCGAGGTGTAGATAAGTAGTTTCACTCGTTATGGGGCTTAAAACTGCCGAGTTGGTTTAGAAAGCGAGAACACGAAGCCTTGAAGATTCGTACGGAGTTGCAATATTAATAACGCGAAATGTTTTTTTTTTGTTCAATATTATTGTTTCCGAGCGTAGAGACTAAAATGATAAGTTTTAAACTTTATTGTTATAACAAAATGGGTATCATTATTTGCTGTAGCGGTTTGTTCAATTATTAGACCTATTAGTAAATGATAACATTGCTTACGCTTAATTGCAAATACAAACCCTTCGTTGAACCATTCAAGCGAGGTCTTTGAACGGTGTCCGATTTCATGTTTATTATTCATCGTAAATTATTTTCTCTTCGTCAGCTATGAAGCAATCTTGGAACTGTTTATCAGGAAATAATCTGAGTTCGTGAAATTTGTTTGAGTTACTTACTGCTTTTTCTTCCTTCTTGGACCCTGTACGTGAGGTCGCTGAAAGCCAGGTCCACTGGCGGCCGCTTCGGAAGGTGAGTCAGGGTCTTATGCTGAGCAGGGGTGATGGTCACCTTCAGACTCCCCTTCCTGTCGGAGAGGATGGGTTTAGTGTCCACGGGTCCCGCAAGGCACACTTCTTTGTCCACTTTCATTTTGCAAAAACACAATGGACTTGAGTGTGAAACTATACCCGACGTCACAAAGGAGCTATTGAGCAACGTAGCGGCACGTGCGTTCGGTCGCACGTTCGCGCACACACTGACTTACTGAGTTGGCGGTGCGGTACGGCACACTCCGGCACAGCAGAATGACAAGAAGCCCGCCCCTATGCCTTTACGTCAAGTGTTGAACTTTGCGCCGGCGCATATACCTACCTCATTTATTAATTCTGTTTCTATATAAAGACACTTCAACTTCATAAGTGTTTTTGATCTTAGGTTAAGTTCTTACACGTTTTTTTTTTATAAGTAACTTAACCGGTTTTTAAATGTGGCATAAAAAATTGGTGTTGCAGTTGGCCCCAAGGGTTACAAATAATATTATTTTTAATATTACTACAAATTTATGGTCTTAATGTAGATAAGTATTTGCTACTTTACATGAAATAAAAAATGAACACAATTTTATAACTACTCAATCTGCTTTTTAGCAGGTAAAAATTTGATTACATAGGTGCTGTGAAAGTTTCAGGAAATGCTTCCACATAACCTTTCAAAGAAAATGTCAATGTTGAAGCAACCTTAACTTAACTGCATTTCTTTTCTGCATTCAAGGATTTATTTTTTATACACCTTGTTGTTATGTTAAATGTGTTCATATCTACAACATGCATTATATGTAATTATTCTCATGAAATATATATTCCATTTAACATCAATATAAATATACATACACTGACACTCCATCATGTATTTGCCTTAGCACAGTAATATAGCATCAAATACCCTTTTGTATAAGTACTGTCTGTAAACGCCATCAATATAAGAAGTGTTGAGATAAGGTAAATATGTTAGTGTCTAAAAGTGAAACACAAAATCTGATTAATTTTCAAGACCTTTTGCTTAGTTTCAAGTCAGTATATGACATATTCTTATTATATAGGTATATTCAAATGTCAATGAAACATACTTTTTGCAATCACAAAATTCCATAAAAGTAACAAATAGTATTTACCTCTTTTTTACTAGATAAATTGATGGTATAGGTTATATTGTGGCAGCATACATAATAATATAAGCATAATTTATGCACTCGTATGAACCAGATACGATAGAACTTTTACTGTTACAACAGCTAAAGCATATATAGTTTAGAGTTAAGCTTAAGTATTTGGTGAACTACTACTACTAAGCTAGGTACATTGTATTTATTTTAAAAAAAATTATTGATACCAAAATCAAATCTCAAACAATTACATACTTATTCTCCATTATATTGAAATAAAATGTAATAAATCATAGTATGAAGTTAACAAACTATAGGTATGCCAAAAAACAAATGTTGTCATTAATGTACAAGCAAAGAACTGTTATTGCAAAATAGCACATTAAATAACATAATAATATTAACTATAAGGTTACTTTAAATATTTTTCAGAATATTGCTATTCATTTAATCATATAAATAAATTATCACGCAACTAAATCAGTAAATCGTTGTTGCAGCAACTGGACTTTCATATAGTGTCACAAAACTTTCTAATTGGCTACTAACAAAATATGAGACGCGTTTCGGTGTATCGAGCAAATGCTTAGGTATATATAGTAAATAACTTTCTAGAAGATGATTTTAATATAAAGATTTTTGCAATTTGTATAACTGATGCCAGTTATAACAAAGAAGAAGCTGGAAAAGAGGTCATCAAGCCTCGTAAGCTCTAATAAATTGCGTATCTATGTGTATTTGATATTTACCTTATATTATTCAGAATGTACTTGTTTTCCATTTTTGTTTTGTTACTGAATCTCGCAACAGTTTAGTTATAATCTAATTAAGAGCAAGCCAAATCATAACAATTTTCATAAGATTCAATTTCAAAAGATCAAAATTATACTGAAAGTGTAAACTCAACTCAGTCGAAAAACACAACGCATAAAATAATACACACAACGTATCAATCAAAACAGCTAGTCAGCTATTTAATTTGATTTTAATGAAAAAATACCACGCACTATTTGCACAACACTTCTATATTGACAGTTGACACAAGTTGAGTTGACTTGACACAAATATGCACTCACAAACTAGTAGATACTACGTATATGATAATGTATGAATCACAGAGTACCTTTTTATGTATGAATGAACACTGTACCACAGTATACTATTACTCCTAGCTGAGCACTACCACAAAGTAGATATTGCACTACACACATAGCATAGATTATACAATTATTAGTGAGGTATGTCATACTTCCACCACCTTCTTTGTACAACAACCATTATACAAATCATGTACCATATAGTACATAGATATAATTAACCTTCACAAAATGGTGGAGATGAAGATAAAAACTTTCTCCTCCTCCCTCCCCATAAGGGCAGGAGTTAGAACTCCTCGTTTGTGAGAACAATCTCTGCATTTTCCACACTGCTTCAAAGAGTATAGAAAAAATATACCTATTCCTACATATTATTATACAAACTTCTGGAATTTGACATAGTGATACATTAAAATGTAGCCCATGTCCTTCCTCAGGCTCTAGACTCTAGAGCCTGAGGAATGGATCTATGTAAAAATTATTGTTACAGTTACATATTTATTCTGTGACAGTACAGTTTAATCTGTGATTTCGATTGAATGTGCAAAATTTTTGGTTGACAGACTAGTGTTGGCCAGTGAACTTAGTGATGTTGAAATTAAGTGTGATTTATTGTCCCGCCCGCCGCCATTAAAACAATTGTTACAAGATGAACTTACTTACAAGCATATCTACAAATACATTAAAAACACAAATATGACAATTTAATGGAATGAGCTCATAGGCGTAATATTACGTCTATGAATATACCATGAAAAATAAGAGATGACCTAAAGATGCAAATACCAAAATCCCAAAAAAAAAAAATGTGTTACGTCATCGTGACAGATAGTATTTGACATTTACAGGTTTGATTGATCATTTCAATTCAATTTTCATTTCAAAACTTTATTGTATTACACTACACATTGTTCAGAACTATCAATGGTCTTTTAGTTAATACACGTCACAATAAATTAACTCGTTTAATCTAGTAGTCATGTCAATGATGACTCGTACGTAACCTTTATTAATAATATAAAGCTATAAACATAAAAATGAAGCAATAAACATTAAAAAGGCTGACATTCAAGATGGAAAGCATTACTGTAATTATTATACCTATTTTTATTCCTTTGTCCACTGTGTTGTTAAATAAATACTAAAGTGTTTTTATTGTTTCAGAATTTTTCTGTTTCGCTTATCAAAGGGTTCATAGACAGTTTGCGTGGAGTAACAGTGCTTTTATATTTGGATAAAGAAATAAATGAACGGGCCCTTAGCCGCTCTCCACAGGCAGATTCTGAAAATCTAAAACAAAAACAGAAATATACTAAAGTTAAACAGTAAGTTATAATTAATGCAGATAGTAGAAATATGCTAACATATGCTGTTTATTTTGTAAATAATTTATGCTGGGATATAACAAAGATTTAAATTAAATAGCTGCGACCCATAGACGTCCCACTACTGGGCACGAGTCTCCCCCACAGACGCAGCTGTGGGAGGTCTAGAGCATACTCCACCACGCTGCTCCAATGCGGATTGGTTGAGATTTAAATTAAATAGTTGATAGTATACCTAGATTTACACACATTCGTAGTGTCCATAGCCCTATGGATCGTGTCAATTCATTGTGATCAACAGAGTTAAGCATTGACAGATGTGGTCGGTTGGTGGATGGGTGACCGCTAGTGGCAAAATTGAATGGAAGCTACTGTGCTTCAGATGCCATGATAAGACTTTGGTCCCAGTTTTTTCAATGGTCAAAATAATCGCTAAGTCTTGTTGAAGACCTGGTGGCTTGAGAACGCAGGACTCTGGGTTGGCCACGGTATTACATATTTTATTTTCTATATTTCAACATTACTAGAACATTTATTAAAAAAAAACTGTCAATAATATTTTCTTACAATAGTACATATAACTTTGAATCAGTCAGTCACAGTTGTCATGGGCGGCAGCGGATGGGTGGTGCTGCAAGCTCGTTTGCTATCCTGTATCCATAAAAAAAAAAAAGTGATGCATTTGATTTTTCAAATGTATCAAAGTGTGTTTTTATCAACAGCAGGCACTAATTTATACAATAGATTTTTAAAAGTCTTAATGTATGAAAGTGTTTATTGTCCACAAATGTGTTAACAAAAGAAGTTGTTCCAGGGAATCAAAAGTACTTACCAGAGTATTGCAATCGTGTATTCTAAATGGGTTTATATTCCTGCTGAGTATACTGGTGTTTGAATATGTCCTACTGCCAGCGGTGAAGTACTTAGTGATTGTAATATTCGGGCACAACCCCGGTGTGGCGCACAATGTATGGGCGTGGATGCAGCCCTTTCTGTCCATGACTTTCCGGATGATTTGGGTGCTGCCGCTATTCCTTCTTAGCAAGTTGGTTAACAGCTTGTGGTTTCAGGTGAGTTAAGCTACAAGACATATACTTCCCACTGTTGGGCATATGTCCAGAGCTCCACAGCACTGCCAATGCAGTGCAATGCCACCCAACCAGTGGAATGGTTAGTGTCCATCCCAGTGTTGAATGCCCATGAAAATTTGCCATCAGCGGTACTGAACTGTGGTCTATGCAATCCTATGAGTGCTTTGTCGAGACAGGTTACACTGAAAATCAGCTGCTGCTGGTTTCCTGTCACAGCCTTGTGCTGAGTGCGTCTATTTTTGTATTATCTATTATTTTGAATAATTTTATCATTTCGTTTTTTTTTTGTGTATTTGTATAAAAAGTTGAGGAAATAAATGTATTTTGTTTGTTTGATGATTATTGTACTAAAGGTGCTCTGGGTGGTAGCATTGATGTCACACTAAGACGTACGTATGCCCTGAAGAATTTCACTAGTGGTGGCCTGCGCCTCGTCAGTCGCAGCATTCTCAGTATTTATGGGGAAGTTGGTGGTTCGAATCCTACCTGCTATGAATTTTATCAAAGTAAAATTGATATAAGATTTTTGTAATTATGATGAATCTCCTCTCTGTCAGGACATAGCAGACTCGGCGTACCGGCATCGCCGCGGGCGGCCGCAGTTCATGTCGAGTGTGAGCAAGATCATCGCTGACTCCCTCTTCAGCCTGCTGGTGCAGGCTCTGTTCCTGGTGCAGGTGACCGCTCGGTAGCAACCCGTCGCCGATTAGAGACCGAATCACTTTTTTATTTAGGTATTTAAATATAGACGGACAAACAGACATACGGGCCGCCTGATGGTAAGTGGTCACCGTCGTCTATGGACACGTGCAACACCAGGGGTATCTCAGGTGCGTTGCCTGCCTTGAAGGAAACTTTTCACACTCTTTTTGAAGCGCTCCATGTCGTAGCTCGAAGGGAAAACCTCAGTCGGAAGCTCATTCCACAGAAGACTAGTTCGCCGTAGAAAAGACCGCGAAAAACGCACGGTGGTCGTAGGCCATGAGTCGATTCGGTGTGGATGGAACTTCAGACCTCGGCGTGTAGTGCGATAGTTGAAATGAATTTTTTATCACTGTTAGGAGAACAAGTGGCAAGTGTTACGAACTGTTCGTTCGTTTCCAATTTGGAAATGTAACGAAGCATTATTACTGCTCTTTGATTAGCTGATATTTTTGGGGTCAGTAATTATGTAACTCACTGACAACTCAAACTTGGTTTTGATTGCTCGATTGAAAGCAATGACAAGTCACGTGACCTGGGGCCTCCATTCAAAACGATGTTCGGATGACCAATCAAAACAATGCCTATATAATTGGTTTGAGTTATCAGAAAGTTTCTTAATTACTCCACAGAACAGAATAACACTATTAGTCTGTTTGCTCTAACACTAGCTCTGTTATTGGCAGACATGTATTGTGTAGAAACGAAAAACTGTTCGAAACGCTTGTCTCGGCCCGCTGTGGAAGTCAATATTACCCAGGCTCGATTTGAGTTTTAGGGAGAAATTAGTTCCAATTTCAACCACTCGCCTATCGTAGGCTAGTGTATGTCTAACTCGATACTGAAGATTCGTGCATGCATGTTTTCTCAAGATGTTTTATTCACTGAAATCGCTGGTGACATAACATTAAATACACATAACAGAGAAAACTCAGAAGGCATTTATGTCGAGCAAATACAGAACAGGCCTTATGACGCTTCCCTGAGGCACTCCGGAGTTGTTTAGTTTGTATTTGGTTCGTAATTATGTATTATTCTGTTCAATCTTCGAAATTGTACATTAAGATTTTGTTTTTAGTTCAGAAGCTATTTATTTTAATACTGAGTCCTTACTCATTTTTTTATTTACTTTGGGAGCTTTTATTATTAGGTCTAATTGATGCTGGATTTGAGACTGCACCTTCCGAGTTAGAGCTGACATTTTTACTATAACGGGTTAGTTTCATTTAAGGCATCGAATTAGAATATCTGTTTTTTTAAATAATAAAGAGAAGCTTTGAAGTTTATGTGGGTCTGGGTTTGAATTCCAGTCGGTGCAGAGATTTATTTAGCACGCGGATCAAGGATTACAAATAAATTGTGTCCACTACTACTGTTGAATTCCCTATAATATAAAATGTGTAAGCGCTTATTTATTTATATTGAAGTTTGAAGCTGTATTAATTAGATCAACTGATTAGTCACGGCACCAATGTCCAACTGATTCATTCCCTTTTATTCGCGCCGTGCATTCATTGCATGCGTGATGTGTTATTTAACGCGTGGTTTAGAGTTTAAACGTCGCGTGTAGGTACGTCAGATGATTCGAATATTTAATAAGGCAGCCTTTGTTTTATAATATATTTTCCTAGATGATAGGTATGTTTGGTGCAATACCAATAACAAAATACAAGGTTAAATTTTTTTCTCAAATGCAAAGATAACGTATTATTTTTGCTTCAAAATTAATTTTTATGTATATTTTATGCCGCGTGCATGTATAATAGGGTTTCTGAGTCTGTCTCGGTGTTCATCAGAAATGTCATCGAAAGTTTTTCTTATCGATGTAGGACTGTGTTTTTATGTAGGTATAACGAGTACATATATACTTTTGAAACTAAATAAAAATATAATATTTATAGCTTAAATAGCAATAGTAACTAAGCTGCTACCCATTAGCGTAGCGTATCTGACTGCAGAACACGTTGATAATGGAGTTAGTGGCCCGTTAACCCTAAGTTAACCTTAGATTATTTTTTTTTTTTTTCTTTACTTATACAATTTCTGAACTATTTATTCTTTCACAGAGCATGCTGGTAAGCATGCTACCGATCACGTACATCGGCGACCTACTCTGCCTCGTGCACATGTGCCTACTGTACTCTTTGTACTCTTTCGAGTACAAGTGGTTCAACATGGGCTGGGAGTTGCACAAGCGGCTCACGTTCATCGAGACCAACTGGCCGTACTTCCTCGGCTTTGGGCTGCCGCTGGCGGTGCTCACGCAGATTCCGCAGTCCTACGTCATCAGGTGATTCGTCTGTACTCTTAGACTAGTTAGAGTACAAATGGTTCAACATGAGCTCACAGTCCTACGTCATCAGGTGATTCGTCTGTACTCTTCGAATAGTTAGATTACAAATGTTTCAAGATTAAATCACAGTCCTGTCATCAGATGAAGTCGGCTGTACTCTTAGACTAGATAGAGTACAAATGGTTCAACATGAGCTCACAGTCCTACGTCATCAGGTGATTCGTCTGTACTCTTAGACTAGTTAAGATTACAAATGTTTCAAGATTAAATCACAGTCCTGTCATCAGATGAAGTCGGCTGTACTCTTAGACTAGATAGAGTACAAATGGTTCAACATGAGCTCCATAGTACTACGTCATCAAATGAGTCGTCTTTACTCTTAAACTAGTTAAATTACAAGTGGTTCAACATAAGCTCAGTTTGTACAAGCGGCTCACGTTCATCGAGACCAACTGGCCGTACTTCCTCGGCTTCGGGCTGCCGCTGGCGGTGCTCACGCAGATACCGCAGTCCTACGTCATCAGGTGATTCGTCTGTACTCTTAGACTAGTTAGAGTACAAATGGTTCAACATGAGCTCACAGTCCTACGTCATCAGGTGATTCGTCTGTACTCTTCGAATAGTTAGATTACAAATGTTTCAAGATTAAATCACAGTCCTGTCATCAGATGAAGTCGGCTGTACTCTTAGACTAGATAGAGTACAAATGGTTCAACATGAGCTCACAGTCCTACGTCATCAGGTGATTCGTCTGTACTCTTAGACTAGTTAAGATTACAAATGTTTCAAGATTAAATCACAGTCCTGTCATCAGATGAAGTCGGCTGTACTCTTAGACTAGATAGAGTACAAATGGTTCAACATGAGCTCCATAGTACTACGTCATCAAATGAGTCGTCTGTACTCTTAAACTAGTTAAATTACAAGTGGTTCAACATAAGCTCAGTTTGTACAAGCGGCTCACGTTCATCGAGACCAACTGGCCGTACTTCCTCGGCTTCGGGCTGCCGCTGGCGGTGCTCACGCAGATTCCGCAGTCCTACGTCATCAGGTGATTCGTCTGTACTCTTCGAATAGTTAGATTACAAATGTTTCAAGATTAAATCACAGTCATGTCATCAGATGAAGTCGGCTGCACTCTTAGACTAGATAGAGTACAAATGGTTCAACATGAGCTCACAGTACTACGTCATCAGATGAGTCGGTTGTACTCTTAAACTAGTTAAATTACAAGTGGTTCAACATAAGCTCAGTTTGTACAAGCGGCTCACGTTCATCGAGACCAACTGGCCGTACTTCCTCGGCTTCGGGCTGCCGCTGGCGGTGCTCACGCAGATACCGCAGTCCTACGTCATCAGGTGATTCGCCTGTACTCTTAGACTAGTTAAATTACAAATGTTTCAAGATTAAATCACAGTCCTGTCATCAGATGAAGTCGGCTGTACTCTTAGACTAGATAGAGTACAAATGGTTCAACATGAGCTCACAGTGACGTAGGAGCCTGATGACGTAGGAGCTCACAGTCCTACGTCATCAGGTGAGTCGGCTGTACTCTTAAACTATTTGAATTACAAGTGGTTCAACATGAGCTCACATATTATACGAGTATAATATGATAATAAACAAGTTTATACTGTGTAGGATCATAACTACTTTTTGTGCTGACAAACAATGAAAATCCGGTAGGTATTAAACGAATCTACTTTGTTTTTATGTTTAGTAGGTACAATGGTTAGGTGGTAGAGAATGCATTTTGCATTTGGTTTTAGTCCACTTTATTGCTTTTAGAGTTCAGTACCCAAAGGGGCCCTATTACTAAGACATCGCTGTCCGTCTGTCACCAGACTGTATCTCATGAACCGTGATAGATAGACAGTTGAAATTTTCACATATGATCTATTTCTGTTGCCGCTATAACAACAAATACAAAAAAACAGAAATATTTAAATTAATAAGTGGCCAACTCCGTGTCGAATGTTTTCAAGCCACCCGAAGGTCTTCGACAAGGCTTAGCGATTGTTTTCGCCATTGCAAACAACCGGTACCGACGGCTTAACATGCCCTCCGAAGCACTAGCGGACAACCATCCGCGAGCCGACCGCGCCCGTTGTTGTTTAACTCTGTCGATCGCACAGAATCGACGCGAGCCATTGGGCTATGCACGCAGTGAACATTACTCAAAGATAAATATTCACGGATAGCTTCCGCACGTGACTTATCTTATCTTTATCTTAATAAACACTTGATTTATCACCCAAATCAAATGGAGAAGTAATTAATAATACTATTATTACGTAAGTAGTAATTCTATTAGAATTAACTCCTTGCTTACGATAATTTGTTTGTTCCGTATTTGTTATCAATATGGATAATTTTTCAAGGCCTTATTTACAGTTATTTTGCCTTCGAGAACATTATAGAAATCTCCCAGGCATACAAGTTAGGTTTCCTCACGCTGATATCATTTATAATTACAACAGATGACATTCGTTTTCTTAAATAAAACGCACATAAATTTAAAACGTGATCAGGCATGCAAATTTCCTTACGATGTTCCCTTCAATTTTACAGCAGGTTACATTAAATTCGTTAGTGGGCGGGACCGGGGACTATTAGTGATAGTTAGTTCTTAGTTAGTAATTTTATTGTTAGTAAGAGTCGTTCATGAGTCGTTCCAAGTCAGTCACAGATGTGTCGCTACCCTTGAGGACTAAGATGATCGCACCTAAAGAAGTATAACCGGAAACCACACCTTTCCGACATTGTTTTAAAAACAATTATTACATAGTAGAATTGGTACTAGGTACCGTGGCGGGCGAACTCTATATGGAACAAAATAGGTCTCATATAAAACCTATTTGGTTCCCTATAGGCTCTACCACCTACAAAGCCTGTGCAAACTAATAAAGCATTGCTTTTCTTTTCCTTCCAGTGGTTGTGTGTTCTCCATATTCTTTCCTGTCTTCATACTCAGTGGTAACGAGGCGACGCCTGTTATTGGGAGGTGAGGCACTTTTATATAATTACCTAATAGCTGACCCCGCAAACGTTGTTCTGCCATATGAAATGTCAAAGTGACGTGACACTTCATGTTAAATATTGTTCATACAAAAATACTATAATCGTGTTTAAAAAACATTTTCCAGTGGACCAAATTGTGAATCTAAACCATTCTCGAATCCCCACGAACACACAAAAAATTTCATCAACATCTATCCAGCCGTTTAGGAGGAGTTCACTGTCATACACACGTACACAAGAAATATATATATTAAGATTTTCAGAGGAAACCTGCATGCCTGAGTTCGTCATAATTTAATTATTAAATTTAAAATTTATTGGCCCAACGGTCACTACAAACCCTACACCTCCCATTCCCAGAGGAGACCAGTGCCCAACAGTGGGACTAATAAAGGGTTGTGATGATGATGCCACTCTTCAGGCCGTACACATGCCTACCTCTATGCAAAATTCACATCGATCCATCATTCCGTTGAGGACGAGAAGGACAAAACACACACAAACACACTTTCCCATTTATATATGTTAGTAAGGGTTTGTGTGTTGTGTGTTTAAGCGAGTACCCGCTGCGCCTGTTCTCGCCTGTCGTCGCGATCTCAAACGGCATGTTCCGCCTGGCGAGGCTGGGTGCAGACGCCGACAAGCCAAGGTGATGCTGCGTGAGTATAGTCGGCGCGTGTGCTGTTCCCGCTGCCATTGATCTGTCCAGTGTAAAAGGGGTAGGTATGTTCATAGTATTTATTGTTCGCAAATAAATGGCACATATCGTTGACGTTAATATCGGTATTTCACGTACTAACGCGAAACTAAGCGAAAGGTGCACAAATTTGTTCAGATTTAGTCAGAGCACATAATGATAAATAAATATCTACCTTTTTTACACTGCATATTTCAATTTTTTTCATCAATCTTCACCGGACCAAGAATGCGCTTGCTCATAAGCAAAATTTCGTTAAAATACATGCTTGTTACATGAGAAAGATGCACTGCAATAACGTTTTTTTTTTATTTTGTAATGTTTGTTTTACAAATTATTGTTAAATTATTTTCTAGTTTGTGTGTCCTTATGTACAGCTGTCGGCACCAAAGTCTAGCGCCGACCTAAATTCGGAGAGGGTTAATAAGACCACTCAAGAAAAACCGAATTTAATTTGTAAACCCGAAATTGGACGGTATATATTATGTTTTTAGTTTGCGTATATTTACGGTTGTATCTTATTTATATTCAATGCCTTGTGCACGTGTCTTGGAGGAGATATTTTAATAGAATATTATGTAAACTCGCGTATACCCTAACCGCCGACTCTCTAATAAACGGCTTTTACTACTACTTATACTATTATGTATTCTGTGCTACCATATTTCTAGTGAATGCTAAATTATAAAAGACTATTGAATAAAACAGGGATTGTTTTTGTAAAATTGTAGTAAAGCCCTACGATGTTTTCATTTGACTTTGAAACGAATCTGGAGCTCTATTTTTGAGTCGCTCGTCACGTGTCGAGCGAAAATTGCCTAGTCATATCACGAGACTGAAAATTCTGTATTTGAGTCACTGGAATGCAACGACTGGTATTAGACACTCGACTGACGAGTGATGGGCCGAACGATATATTATTTATGGTATTGTTTCTATTTGAATAAGAACATAATGGGTCGTACTCGTGCGATTTATAGAGCTTACTTATTGAATAGTAGCTTTATAAATCTGATATCAAGTAAAAAAATTATAATGTAAAATTTTTTTTTTAAAAAGCTATTACCACTTTTTATTTTTATTTTCGTGCATTGTCATCGGAACCAAATATGTGTGCCGAATTTCAACTCGATAGCTTCAGTGGAAGTGGGTGAAATATTGATTGCACGATTCCAGGACATACATACATACATACATACATGGATACATACGAGTGAAGTAAAATAAAAAGAGATAGGTAGATTTGTTGCTTCCCTTTCCATTATTCAGTATTCGCAAATGGCATTCGTATCTGTTAGAATGCGCCACGTACTGGCGAAAAACTTGTAAAAAGTGCACAAATTTAATAAAATGTAGTGTTCTTTCGCTACAAATATCGATGTAACAAACTACATATTTAATTTCTTTGGCACAAAGGTACTTGCGTTTCATTCTAATCTGTCGTATTTTACATATCAGACATTTTCACATTACCAAAACAATTTGCACTTGCAGATTATACACACGTGCGATCTGTTTTTCTTGTTCAATTCCATCTTAAATTTTAACATTTTGAGATATGTAATAATTATTTATTAAAATATTACTTTTTAATTTAATAAAAAACATATGCAGTCATTAGCATATATAAACAAGTAAGGTGCACGGTATACCTACACGAAGAAAACAAATTTGGGCGTTTCTGCACTTCTATTATTATAATTATATTTATATATATGAATAATCACAGATTTAGTTAGTATATTTAATGTACAAAATGCCTTATGTGTATATAGTTATTTTAGTTTCTACATAATGCTTGATCCTGCAGTTTTCAGGAAGCAGTTGTGATGTTAAAATCAATGTAATATATTCGTTATAGATTGTAATTGTTGCTCATATTTAATGTAGTCGCGACGGTTTTATAATAATTCTTTATATATACGTTGATAACTGAAGTTTTTTGTTTTTGTAAATAATAATGCGAACATGATTTCGACTACAATTTATTTGACTCTTAAATCAATTTAATATTGTAAGTATTAAAGTAAGTTTGTTGGGTACTTAATTAAATTACAATAAGTTTCTGTTGAAGGATAACAATAGGTGTCGAAAGAATTATTATAAAACCTGTCGTTGAAAAGCAATGGTGCCAGGAATATCCATTAAACTTAATTAGTGTTGCTGAGAGGTAAATGAGTTAAGGTTTTATCATAGTTTTATATTTATGGCTTTCGTTCTCAACGAAACGTTTTACACGACATGATTTTATATTAAAGGGACTGACTGATGATGAGTGTTTTATTTAGTCCTACCTCAGCGTCTTCCACATACGTGTAATAAAATAACCAACGTGGTCGACTATGATGTATAATAATAATAAATATCATGGAAATTCTCACACACGGCCATCTAACCCCAAATTAGGCGCGAGCCTGTGATATGGGTGTCAGAGACTGATATAGATACATACATATTTTTAAATACATACTTAAATAGATAATATTAACATCCAGACACAGAACAAACACAAGTGTTCGTCACTCGAATGTTTGTCCTGAGTGGGATACGAACCCACGACCCCTAGCGTAACAGGCAGGGTCACTACCGATTGCGCCAACGGGCCCGTCATGTATATGTATACAACCTCTCTCATACCAAGGACCCAACAGTTGTGGTGGTCCAACCATAAATATTTATCTGCTAATTATGCGCCCGGAAGGCCACAGAATAGATGGGAAGATCGATGAGAAGAACGATCCAGTTAGAATCGCCGGGACACCGGGACCGTATAGAGACAAGTAGAGTTCGTTGGAGGAGGCCTATATCCAAGGATAAGCTGTACTATAAAAAAAACGTATTAATTTTTTTGTAGTACAGAAATAAAGGCTTATAAATATTGCGCCCTGGCTGGTAGAGCCTATAGGGAACCAAATAGGTTTTATATGAAAGCTAATTGGTTCCATATAGAGTTCGCCCGGGGCAGTACCACCGCCCGCCACGGTACCTAGTACCATTTCTGCCGTGTAATAATTGTTTTTAAAGAAATTGTGGTCCGGTTGGAAAGGTGTGGATTCCGGTTACACTTCTTTAGAGGCGACCATCTTAGTCCTCAAGGGTAGCAACACATCTGTGACTGACTTAGAACGAGACTCCTACTAACAAGTACTAACTGGACTATTACTAACACCAGCTAACAGGACTAACTATCACTAACAGTCCTAGTCCTCATACCTACTAACGAACTGACCAACTAATGTTCTAATTAACTTTTCTCAACTAATTGGACTAACCAATTGTCCCTAATTGAGTCTTGTTCAAAGTCAGTCACAGTTGTCATGGGTGGCAGCGGATGGGTGGTGCTGCAAGCTCGTTTGCTATTCTGTATCCATAAAAAAAAAAAAATATCCAAACTCGACTTCCCAACAAACAAACTAGGCTTATAAAATTAAGTCTATAAGGTCTTAACTCTTATACTTGTTTTAAAAGAGCATGCATTATGTCAGTGTTCCTTATAATGGCACATTATTAGAAGGTTTGGCTAATATTACCTTTATTCTTATAATTTGGCTGGGTAAACGTTAATAAATCCAATTAATACGGCTACAATAAGGGTTCGAAATGTGTTCTTCTTATAGAGGCTAGTTACATTGCTTTTTAGCCGTATAATATTCAAAGTCATTTAAAGGCTTTTAATATGGTCAATTAATCTTATAAAAGTAATGCACAAGGTATCTATGATGCTTTTCAACTTATAGGAGCATCTGATAAGACGTCTATCCAACAAACGAATTCTAACATTTTATATGATCTTAACAAGGATGAAAGCAATCCGTATTCTCTTATACAGTGATTATGAAGATATAATTCTCTTTAAGGTTATATTAAAATGCTTTACATAAGTAGATCCGCCATATTACGGAGTGGAATTTGTATTTAAAAAAAATACAAAATTACCAAGCCGATACCAACGAATCAGCCAGTGGTTCCGTGGTCACTGCTTTCCTTTTCATTCTCATTTTCTATAAAATAGAGGATTATTTTATAGAAAATGAGAATGAAAAGGAAAGCAGTGAGAATGAATATAATTGTAGCGATAGTGATAGTGATATAGACATAGCATTAAATGAAGAGCTGAAATTAAAAGTATATCACCTATCGTGGTGGGAATAGGAAGGAAAGGGAAATCAAAACCTGCCGATTTAAAGTAACATTTAATTATTTAGTAATTACTAAGTAGGTATACAATTTTGGCACAAAATGAGAGTGAATCGTTGCAAAACCTATGTTTTCACGACCTCTCACAAAGTGTAAAGGTAAACTAGAAAGGGTCGGATATATATTATATAGTACTATTAAAATATTCCTTTCTTAAAATAAAATGTGTCGACTTCCATGGGCATCGCAAATTATGTAAATTAAGATATTTTCCTTGCAGAAATTTGTCTACATCTGCCAGTATGTATTCTACCATTGCAATATCTGCGGACAAACATATTATAATATAGAATTATATTCTTTATTGTGTACTACTATTACGTACTATTATATTTCAATCTAAAATTAGTGCACAAAGTATCCCTATAAAGAGATATCTCCCAGCCAATCCAACTATAGTGAAAAATAAATTTTATATTATGGGAAAAGACTAGCTAGGTACGATTTAGTTTGTGTGCAAGGAACCCTAACGATATGTAAAATGGCGATACCATAAGCAACAATCGTTGTCATTATAAGTCTTCACTCTTATAGACACCTTGTAAACGATGTGCGAATCGTTTTCCTCTTATAATAGCACTGTTTATAACATGACTAAATAATTAATAACGTTTTAGGCACAAAAACAGCTTAAATTCAAGGGCGGGTTGATCTTACAACACGCAGCGTACCACATTTTACCATGCATTTAAATTCCCATACACATTTCACTATAAACGAGCACATAAATCACGTAAATAAACTATGTATATAAAATAATAACTTACCGTTCATTTTAAGTAAAATGGTTGACGTTTCTCTTTCTTCGCCAAACTGTTGCAAAAATGTAGGTAAATCTAACAAAAAGACTTATAGTAGAATCATAAATAGACGGCTATAAGGGCCTACGGATTTTTAAGAGCCTTTGATTTGTCGCAATTAGTTTAACTCCCTTGTACCGGACCATAATATAACACGTATAAGGGTGATCGCCCGTATTAACGCGTTCCATATATTTCTTAAAAGTGTATTGGATTTTTAGGAGCTTTTTTCTTGCCATTATAAGTTTAACTTCCTTGTTCCTTGTCAAAATATAACACGTATAAGGAAAAAAAGCGGATAATAAAGCAACTATAAGGAGGGTATAAGGTTATAGTCTTTATAAATTGTGCCCAAATGCACCCTTATTAGCGATAATGCGGCTTTTATAAGAATATTATTTTTGGCAATATAAGCCACAACTAGAGCAATTTTTGTTTGTTGGGTTACCTCGTCACAGATAGAAGTTCATTAGTAATGCCGAGTAATATACCAGTAAAAAAGTTATTGTATTTTCGATGGATGGATGGAGAAATAAATAAAAAGATTTAAAGGAAAACATAACCTTTATTGTTTATTTTTATTATTTGCTTACAATGTCCACAATTAAAATTAAATTTAAACCTACGGAATATACCAATATCGAATACAATCAATATAGCTTTGCCGTACTACAACTAGTAGCATTACACTTAAAGTAATATTTCACTAAGTAAGGCAAGATTTAAAAAAACATCGGTAAACAACTTATGCAATTCACGTATTAGTACTTAATCGATTGATAGTACTTTAGTTAAGATCTTTAAGGTTTCACTCACGCATTTATTCTACGCCAGCATTGATTTTTGGATCCATACTGATAAGTTGTCAGTCGTCATTGGATCCAATGGTTATCAGTGATGACCATTGGATCCATAAATGGTTATCAGTGATGACCATTGGATCCATAAATGGTTATCAGTGATGACCATTGGATTCAAAACAATCTTGCAACTTTTTTTTAAACCGGCCTGAATACATTGCGTTTTGGTAGCTACGTATTCTATTTTAGGTAACACTTACTCATGTACTGTGTAACAATTTATGCAGCTACGATGCAACGTACCTAATAAAAAAATTGATGTTTCTAAAATTAATTTGCTACATGCTCTGATAAAATTACTAAAAATTTCAATTAATTTATATATGCTGAAATATAATAATATATAATGTATGTCCTGATTTTGAGTACATCAATGTCAGATCTTAAACATACAACACTCACGAATTGTAAAATAACGGTAATGAAAGATTTTATTGATCTTAATTGAATTATGCGCTGTGTCTGTATTAGTCTTAGGTTTATAAACAATTTAAAAAAAACTTAACCCTAATTGAGATCATTAAATAAATTCTGCAATTTCTTTTCCTACGCAAAATAAACGGGAATAGGTTATTATTGCTATGTTATAAAACGATTTGGAAATTTAAAGTTACCATAATTTTATTTAAGGTATCTATGATATACATATGTAATTATGATAATAGTTAGGTATTAATTACGTATTATGCTACTAAAAAAAATATAACGATACTTAGGTGGTAACTGGGAATGTTATTTGATTATGCAACTTCTGATGACTGCTATGTTACAAATGGTTAGTTAGATGGTAGAGCCTATAGGGAACCAAATAGGTTTTGAAACCTATTTTGTTTCATATCGAGTTCATCTGGAGCAGTACCATCATCCGCCACGGTACCTAGTACCATTTCTACCGTGTGATAATTGTTTTTGAAGTAATTATGGTCTGGTTGGAAAGGTGTGGTTTCCGGTTACACTTCTTTAGAGGCGACCATCTTAGTCCTCAAGGGTAGCAACACATGTGTGACTGACTTGGAACAAGACTTACTAACAATTACCTACTAACTGGACTATTATTACTTACACCAACTAACAGGACCAACTATCACTAACAGTCCCCAAATCTCATACCCACTAACGAACTGACCAACAAATCTTCTAATACCTCTCTCGGCTAACTCGACTAACCATCCCAGTCCCTATTAGAGTCTTGTTCAGAGTCAGTCACAGTTGTCACGGGCGGCAGCGGATGGGTGGTGCTGCAACCCGTTTGCTATCTTATATCCATAATAAGTAATTATTAAACTACATAATAATACAAAGCTTTTTAACCATAGGTACTCAATACAAAAAAAATCGTAAAAATTAATTATTTTAATAATTTATACACCTATGTATTATAATCACAATGTTACTGATTTATATAACTAATTACATCACCGTTATTGATCACAAAAAGTCAAATAATACCTCAACATTTTCCTTTGATATTAAAAAGCTAACAACTAAGAATCACAAAACACTATCCTTACACTTTAAATTGATATATAATCTATATATTTTGGTTACACAGATTTTCATGTGTTTAATTTCATGCCATGTTTTCGATAAAAGACATATTTGTAAATGAAACATTGATTAATTTAAAAAAATATTTTTAACGAAATTAGTAAATAATAAAAAGTACGATTTGAAATAGTCTTAAGATTAAAATAGGATGTCCAGTTATAAAAAATAATTTTAAAATAAAATGACTGTCATGATACCATATTTTCGATTATTATTATTATTTTATTATTATTATTATATTATATGGTTCGGGAATGGTTGCTTGTGCTTAACTTATATAATAAAAAAATTGATTGTAAAAATAATGCATCAAATTATCTAAAATAATTATGTCACAGATTAAAATAAATTTCATAATAATCAGCACCAGTGATTTCGCAATAGGAAAGTTCAACCTTTATATATACCAGATATGTGAGAACTGAGAACTGAGTTGCAATGGATTGTAAGGGAACGAAGTAACAAATGTACACGAAATATTGCATGTGGAGGCAACCCCTCCACCAATACGCAATGGAGCAGCGTGGTGGAGTATGCTCTAGATCTCTCGCGACTGTGTCCGTGGGGGAGACAGCGTAGAAACACGTAGAATAAGTTGCCAATTATACTTTATATAAAAAGAAAATTTCGCGACTACAAATACAACATATTCGTCGGTACAAAAGTCAACGAGCCAAAGTGTCATTTTGGCAGTTTTTATATATGGACTTCAATATTTTGACACAACGCATACTGTGGCAAAATATTGTATCTGTGGCATTTCAAATATAAATGTTATTACAAATCGTTTTTCTGCTTAACTGAAAAAAAAAAATTATACAAAGGTAAACTAATCTATGTGAGTTTAGTTTATTTCTGCTAAACTGAAAAAAAAGTAAAAATTATACAAAGGTAAACTCGATGTGAGATTAGTTTACTGTCAAAATGACACTTTGGCTAGTTGACTTTTGTACCGACGATACTCGCATGTGCTCACAATTCTGATAAAACATCTACGTAGTGTAGGCAGCATACAAGTTGTTCTAGAATGTTCGGCGAGGGCCTACAGCAGCCGCACCAGCAGCATGCCGACCGCGGCGCCCACCGCACCGTCAGCCCCACGCTGAGCATCGTTGCTATCACCGACGAGGACCATTCTGATAAAACATCTACGTAGTGTAGGCGTAGGTGTATAAGTTGTTCTAGAATGTTCGGCGAGGGCCTACAGCAGCCGCACCAGCAGCATGCCGACCGCAGCGCCCACCGTCAGCCCCACGCTGAGCATCGTTGCTATCACCGACGAGGACCATTCTGATAAAACATCTACGTAGTGTAGGCAACATACAAGTTGTTCTGGAATGTTCTGCGAGGGCCTACAGCAGCCGCACCAGCAGCATGCCGACCGCAGCGCCCACCGTCAGCCCCACGCTGAGCATCGTTGCGATCACCGACGAGGCCTTCTCTCGCTCGTGCATTTCCACCACCCTGCAAATATCACATACCATACGTGCCTGTAGCGTCCATAGCCCAATGGCTCGAGTCAATTCAATGTGATCGAAAGAGTTAAGCAACGACGGGCACGGTCGGTTTGTGGATGGGTGACCGCTAGTGGCAAAATTTCATGGACCCTACCGTGCTTCGGAGTGCACGTAAAGCCGTCGGTCCCGGTTGTTTTCAATGGCGGAAACAGTCATTAAGTCTTGTCGAAGACCTTCGGGTGGCTTAAGAACATTCGACACTGGGTTGGCCACTAACCCCTCCACCAATCCGCATTGGAGCAGCGTGGTGGAGTATGCTCTAGACCTCCCGCAGAAGTGTCTGTGGGGGAGACCCGTGCCCAGCAGTGGGACGTCTATGGGTCGCAGCGATTCATTACGTGTTCACAGAAGTGTGGTACGAAGCGGTGACAGTTCATTGGCACAACTCGCTCATCGTGTGTGTTTTATGAACAGTAAGGAAACCGGCATGACTGAGTTTTTCGATCTCGAAGTCACGTGAAGTTTCTCCACTCTCACTCCCTTACCCATCACATCGTGAGGAAACCTGCATGCCTGAGAGTTCTTCATAATGTTCTCGAAGGCATGTGAAGTCTGCCAATCCGCACTTGGCCAGCGTGGTGGACTAAGGCCTAATCCCTCCCATTCTGAGAGGAGACCCGTGCCCAGCAGTGGGACGTCTATGGGTCGCAGCGACACTCCCTTACCCAGCAATTGGACTTAGAAAGGGTTGTGATGATATACCAAATAAAAAAATTAATACATCATAACTAGATTCGTCCGTATAAGTTCTAAAGGAACATGTGTTTTAGTTAGAAATAATGGGATTGAAATAACTAGGTACCTACCAGTTTAAAGTGAACGAGACTACTCTAATTATATTTAATTACTTAGATATGAGTGAGAATGTTAACAAGAAAACGGGTTATCAGTTCTATGTTAAACATTGTTAAGCATATTTCCACGTGTAGACTGCAACCGCAGATTTATAGTGTCCTAAGTTGTTTTGATTGAATGATACGACCATAAACTGGATGTTCAGAATTAAGATATTCTTCTGGGGTTAAGGATTACAATATCCTTGCTTTGGAAGTTCTTCCAATTAAATTCGAACTTAATTATGGAAGATTATTTAAGGATGGTTTTGAATAGTGGAAGAATAAGAATAAGAGGTACTAAAGAGTATAAGAGGAAAGATTTGTTTGTAATGATTTCACAAAAAAACTACTGGACCGATTTCAAAAATTCTTTCACCATTAGAAAGCTGCATCTTCACTGCGTGACATAGGCTATATAATATTCGTCGTTGCGACCCATAGACGTCCCACTGTTGGGCACGGGTCTCCTCTCAGAATGGGAGGGATTAGGCCTTAGTCCACCACGCTGGCCAAGTGCGTATTGACAGACTTCACATGGCTTCGAGAACATTATGAAGAACTCTCAGGCATGCAGGTTTCCTCACGATGTGTCCTTCACCGTTATAGGAAGTGACATTTAATTTCTTAATTATAATGTCATATTTCTTAAATATTATAATCTTCTTATATAATATTACTAGGTGTAAACAAAACTATTGTTATGTCTGATTCCACGGGAGCCAAGCTGCGAGCGTCAACTAGTATATCAATAAATACCTGGTGGCGTTGATCATGACGATGTTGGTCAGGTAGCCGTTGGTGAAGGAGAACACCATCATGACGGCGATGTACTCGTAGTCCCAGGGGAACAGCACGGGCAGGTGTGGTTGCACAGCATCAGCATGGGCACGCCCGCCGCGCGGAGGACGCTCGCCATAGCTATCACCCATTGGTTGTTATAGATACCTGGTGGCGTTGATCATGACGATGTTGGTGAGGTAGCCGTTGGTGAAGGAGAACACCATCATGATGGCGATGTACTCGTAGTCCCAGGGGAACAGCACGGGCAGGTGTGGTTGCACAGCATCAGCATGGGCACGCCCGCCGCGCGGAGGACGCTCGCCATAGCTATCACCCATTGGTTGTTATAGATACCTGGTGGCGTTGATCATGACGATGTTGGTGAGGTAGCCGTTGGTGAAGGAGAACACCATCATGATGGCGATGTACTCGTAGTCCCAGGGGAACAGCACGGGCAGGTGTGGTTGCACAGCATCAGCATGGGCACGCCCGCCGCGCGGAGGACGCTCGCCATAGCTATCACCCATTGGTTGTTATAGATACCTGGTGGCGTTGATCATGACGATGTTGGTGAGGTAGCCGTTGGTGAAGGAGAACACCATCATGATGGCGATGTACTCGTAGTCCCAGGGGAACAGCACGGGCAGGTGTGGTTGCACAGCATCAGCATGGGCACGCCCGCCGCGCGGAGGACGCTCGCCATAGCTATCACCCATTGGTTGTTATAGATACCTGGTGGCGTTGATCATGACGATGTTGGTGAGGTAGCCGTTGGTGAAGGAGAACACCATCATGATGGCGATGTACTCGTAGTCCCAGGGGAACAGCACGGGCAGGTGTGGTTGCACAGCATCAGCATGGGCACGCCCGCCGCGCGGAGGACGCTCGCCATAGCTATCACCCATTGGTTGTTATAGATACCTGGTGGCGTTGATCATGACGATGTTGGTGAGGTAGCCGTTGGTGAAGGAGAACACCATCATGATGGCGATGTACTCGTAGTCCCAGGGGAACAGCACGGGCAGGTGTGGTTGCACAGCATCAGCATGGGCACGCCCGCCGCGCGGAGGACGCTCGCCATAGCTATCACCCATTGGTTGTTATAGATACCTGGTGGCGTTGATCATGACGATGTTGGTGAGGTAGCCGTTGGTGAAGGAGAACACCATCATGATGGCGATGTACTCGTAGTCCCAGGGGAACAGCACGGGCAGGTGTGGTTGCACAGCATCAGCATGGGCACGCCCGCCGCGCGGAGGACCGACGCCGCGGCTATCACCCATCGGTTGTTATACATACCTGGTGGCGTTGATCATGACGATGTTGGTGAGGTAGCCGTTGGTGAAGGAGAACACCATCATGATGGCGATGTACTCGTAGTCCCAGGGGAACAGCACGGGCAGGTGCGCGCGCGGCTGCGCGTTGCACAGCATCAGCATGGGCACGCCCGCCGCGCGGAGGACGCTCGCCATAGCTATCACCCATTGGTTGTTCGGCTGGATGGACCGTTTGTGTTCATTTAATCGACAAACCAACAAACACACTGTCTACGCACCTAGCGGCCGTGGACCCCTTCGATTGGAGCGCCGCGGACCCCCGGTCCGGCTGTTCAATTAAAAACGCGCTGCGCGTGCGCAAAAGAGAAAAAACTGATTACATTCGTCTATGGACTCAAGCGTCCATAGCCCAATGGCTCGGTTCGATTCAATGTGATCGAAAGTGTTAAGCAACGACGGACGCGGTCGGTTTGTGGATGGGTGACCGCTAGTGGCAAAAATTTCATGGGCGCTACCGTGCTTCGGATGGCACGTAAAGCCGTCGGTCCCGGTTGTTTTCAATGCTGGAAACAGTTGTTATGCCTTGTCGAAGACCTTTGGGTGGCTTGAGAACATTCGACACTGGGTTGGCCACTAACCCCTCTAGCAATCCGCATTGGAGCAGCGTGGTGGAGTATGCTCTAGACCTCCCGCAGAAGTGTCTGTGGGAGAGACCCGTGCCCAGCAGTGAGACGTCTATGGGTCGCAGCGAATCGACAAACCAACAAACACACTGTCTACGCACCTAGCGGCCGTGGACCCCTTCGATTGGAGCGCCGCGGACCCCCGGTCCGGCTGTTCAATTAAAAACGCGCTGCGCGTGTGCAAAAGAGAAAAAACTGATTACATTCGTCTATGGACTCAAGCGTCCATAGCCCAATGGCTCGGTTCGATTCAATGTGATCGAAAGTGTTAAGCAACGACGGGCGCGGTCGGTTTGTGGATGGGTGACCGCTAGTGGCAAAAATTTCATGGGCGCTACCGTGCTTCGGAGGGCACGTAAAGCCGTCGGTCCCGGTTGTTTTCAATGCTGGAAACAGTCGTTAAGCCTTGTCGAAGACCTTTGGGTGGCTTGAGAACATTCGACACTGGGTTGGCTACTAACCCCTCCACCAATTCGCATTGGAGCTGTTCGGGCCCTAGCCGCGGACGGGCTACCGGCGGCGGGGCTGCGAGGTGCGCGGGACGCGGCGCAGCGGGTCATCGAACCCACTCCGTCTCCGGCCACGCTAAAGACCGCGCGCGCGCATCGCTCTGATTTAAACCGCGATTACCCAAAATTATTATATCTTTTATATAAATACAGTCCACTTATAAGCAAGGGGCTTTTGTCTTATTTAAAGGCCCCACCAGGAGCAGCGTGGTGGAGTATGCTCTAGACCTCCCGCAGAAGTGTCTGTGGGGGAGACCCGTGCCCAGCAGTGGGACGTCTATGGGTCGCAGCGAATCGACAAACCAACAAACACACTGTCTACGCACCTAGCGGCCGTGGACCCCTTCGATTGGAGCGCCGCGGACCCCCGGTCCGGCTGTTCAATTAAAAACGCGCTGCGCGTGCGCAACAGAGAAAAAACTGATTACATTCGTCTATGGACTCAGGCGGCCTTTGTTAATTTTTACTCTAATAATCTAATTTGTTAATAAATTTAGTTAAAACGACGAAATTTGGGCGTTTGATTAAAAGTTAAACCCAATACCCAACACACACTTTCCCATTTATATACCTAATATATTATATTAACTAGCTGACCCCGCAAACGTTGTTCTGTCATATGTAATGTCAAAGTGACACGACACTCCATGTAAATGACTTCACGTCAATGAACGACAGTTAAAATTTACGGTTAAGGATATTGTTCATACAAAAATACTAAAATCATATTTAAAAAATCATTTTTCAGTGGGTTCGATCCCCGGCCGGGGGCAGATATTGACTTGACACATAGATATTTGTAGTCTAGTCCTAACTAGATAAAATTTTGTAATTTTGACCTAAATTCCTATAGGTAATATAATATATCAGATATCAGGATATCATTTAAAGCTACATCACAATATTTATAATGTTGTGAAAACTTACTCGAAGCAGGAAACCAGCAACAAGACGACCGGAATAGTCGCCGCAGTTGAATATTAGATAATTCACTACCGGTACGAAGAAAATATCTGAAACATAAAAAGTTGTATGAATGTATCGTTATATTTATAATTTTCTTTCATCGTGCGTCACACAAATTGCTTCTGTAGCGTAAACCTAGCGACAACTCGTATATAAAACTGCCCGATATGCCATTATTATTGCACTAAAACAGCTTAGACTTTTAGACAAATAACAATCGTTTCGAATCGGTACGAATCGAAACGTACGAAATAGTGACAGGCCGACATTTTAAAATATCGAAAATTACCCAAAACTTATAGGTTTTCATATTTTGTTGTATTTACTCATTCGTTAACACAAGCATCTAGAATATTTGAGCATTACAGTTATTTTTTAAATAATAATGTATGTATAATTTATTTCATAATTTAGGAATCCCTCAAAAACTAAACGCTTAAAATTTAATAGTTTTAGTTAGTTATATTGCAATATGAAATAACTAGGCATAACTAAAAAATAAAATAAAACCCAACTCATAATACTAATCTCACAATTTGTTACCATCAGAACGTTAAATTAATGATCATAATGTAATATTGAATACAACACTCACTATTCCAGTCCGTTCCACTTGTGATCGGATGCGACTCGACCAACACAGTGACCCCGGGATACACCGCCATACTGATCGCGAACACCGCGAATATGCTGAACGAGTACACCCATATCTTCTTCAGTATGCCCACCATCGAGACCTCGCGGTGGCGGTTCGAAGCCATCCCGCCGCAGCCGCGCAGGATATGGTACGTGAAGAAATCTGGATTGTTAACGGTCAGAAAGGCGGGTGACGGTCAAAAATGCAAGTAACGGTCCAAAATACGAGTAACAAAAAGTCGTGGACCCCACACCTAACCACGCGGAACCGGTGCCGGTTAGAAAAAGCTTGTTAAGCGGTTAGAATGTCTATGATAAAAAGGGTCAAATCGACGTCGCACGGCCGGCCTTGGGAAAACAGCGATTTGACGATTTGATGACCGCAACCGTACGGCGCTGATAGTAGCCGAAAAGCGCGGTTGGCATGCTTACGTTCATCTTCCGAACGTAGGTTCACACCCGTCGCGACAGCCGATCGACTATATGCAAATAGTGTGGTGATACGCATTGTTCATTAGTCGATTCCGCGTTGATTGGTATGGGGAGACCCGTAACGGTCAGAAATGCTAACGCTTAAAACTCGACTAACGTCCAATGAAGCGGCTAACGACTTAAAACATGTAAAAAGAAATCTTACAATGTAAAAAGAAGATGACACGATGTGTTTTGGCTGTCTGACATAGACAAATAGAAGTATTAATCAAAAGCTTTTTGTGGTAGGTTTCTATAGAAGTTTTATTTGTTATAAAACTACGTCGCTACAAATAACGAACTATCGCAAACAAAAAAGAAATCTTATTCTTTCGGATTTCTTTTTTCATCACTAAAACCTAGACCTACATCAATGCATGCAATGTCCAATGTAGAAAGGCTAACTGAAAGAATGTCTTGTCTATATAGACACCTCCCTGAGGCTAATGGATGGATGGATATATACAACTACCTAATACAAAAAAAAAAACTTTATTGTCACTTATTTTTTCTTTGGTATCGGTATCGGGGGGAAATCTTCAACACTTACCTATCTTATATAGCAAGACGTACGAAGCCAGCGAAGCGATGACCATGAAATCGGCGATACAGAAGTATATCAGCGCGCTGTGGAGGGGGGATATCTTGAAGGCGAGCGATATTATCTGCGCGATGGCAGCTATGATGCCACCGAGCGACTGCCCGCTGACCACCGCCGCCATGTACTCCTTGGAGAAGCGGCTGGCTATGCCGACCAGCGATCCGATGAAGATTGCACTCGCCGCTTAAATCGAGTGAAAAAAAATTTCTATAATTAATTAAATTTATATTTCGGCAGATCCTATCGTTATTATTATTTTATAGTCATATTGATGTTGTACTTGTTAATTTGTCGAAATAAATTGCTATTCTATTCTATTCTTGAATATTTTTTTGAAAAGAAAGAAAGAGAAAAAAGAAAAGAAAAATTTATTTTATTTTCATCAACAATTAGAGTAAAATACATAGATACAAGTAAGTAGGATTTATAAATGTTAAAAAGGATGAAAAATGGTCGCCCTCGGCAAATGGCCGTAGCAAACCAACAACCGCTGATTTTCAGGGCGACCTGCTTGCAATGGGGTACTTCGGGCAAGTTGCAGTTGGCCCGTATGACTGTTTGTCCGTCTATATTATTTAAAGAATGAAACGGCCGCAAATTGGTGTGGTTCTGCGTACTCGTTCGCTATCTTAAATATTCATAAAAAAAGTCATAAAAATGTGCAATACATTTAATCAAATAAGATCAATATTTTATGGGTCCATGGATCAATAGCGCAAAATCATATATTGACAACGTCAATAAATAAATTGCCATAGCAGCTTAAGTGAACAGGGTCTACTACGAACAAGTCGAATGAAAAAAAAACATTAAAAAATTCATGGTCGACTCAAAGAGTCATTCCGTCGGAATTCTTCCTTCATCCGTTAGGTTTCACAGTATCTAAATTTTTCTATATTTACTGTGATAAAACTTAGTTTGTTTATCTGTTGAAGTAGCATTCTCATAGGAAGGAAAATTTATGACACAAATTAAACGAGTGGTACATACTCTAATCCAAAACATCACGATAAAATTAAGTCATTAAGACCGCCCATTGTATATCTCTTTGAGGTGTCAATAAAGTAGAATAAAATAAAAAAAATATTATTTTATCATAAACTAACGCCAAAAAATATTCTCCAAGGGGTAGGTGTGTAATGTCACCAGTTATTTTATACGTCCCATGTAATATCTTTGTACGTATGCCATGTAACACTAAACAAATCCAGATATCCGTGCTTCTACTAGAAATTTCAGTTTAGAAAAACCGTGGGAAACCCTTCGATCAATAATGTACAAGATTCCCGGTCGACGCTTCAAAAACGGCCACACAATCTAGACCACGAAAAATTTTGTGGTTCTAATTCAACAGAGAATGCATGGAGTAGTATTGTATAATACGCAATATTTTTATTTGTAGATTTCCGAATGATCCATTTCGCTTTGCAAAATGGGTATCTATTGTCGCGAATGAAAGAGGAGAAGAATTTTACGCCCCGTGTAAAAATTCTAAAATATGTTCGATACATTGTGATAAATTGGACATAAACAGAAACACGCAAAGGCGTAGTTTACTAAAATCAGCAATTCACAAATTGCAGGTAGGTCAATATAATAAACATTTACAATAATTTTTAAGTTAATCATAATATATTTATAGCCTCCTCTTTTTTGAAGTCGGTTAATAAATACAATTAGATAGGCAGTCACGGTTGATTTATAATACCATATTTTAAATTTTACCATACATAGTCATAATAACTATTTACCTATTTTTATTACACAATTTTTAAAATATATTAAAAACGGCTCCCAGCAAATTTCCTAAGCCCACACTATGAGGGTTTATATAAGTAACAAGTTAATACAATAAAAGTATGCTACTAATTTAAAACGACAAACTTAAACCTATTAAAAAAATATATTCTGCAACTCTATGCCTTTCCGTGTTACTCTGTTCTAGGCGTTGACATGCGATGCCAAATATCTATGTGTGTGTGTAACCGTGGCCACTTTAATGACGTGAATTTGTTCATGATCCTTTATCTTGTATATTATTGATCGAAGGGGAAACCCAATAATACTTTTCCCTACATGGGGATAGAAAGCAGAACTTCCCTGCTAAGCAGTCGCTAGTCGTTATTGCGACAAGACCAACAAGACAAAGAAATAACTCCGCCACATTGAAACGATTTCGTAGTAGGACCCCAGAAATCAGCATTGAGCTGTTTTCCATATCCTAGCAGGTGCTTATCTAGTCTGTATGAATTAATTTAATAGGGGCCATGCCCTTTACAGATACTCATTTATTGTCAAGCATAGTTAGTTCTACTAGATCTAGTAGACTGACCTACTTAGCTTGTGAAGATACGAGTAGGATATACAAATTACCATAAGATAAATTAACTAAGTATGTACTGATTATAAATGTTTTCAATCTCTGTTTAAGCTACATATAGCGTCAAAATTTATTTGGTCATAAAGGCTGGGATCCAGATCTACTAATATAATAAATGCGAAAGTGTGTTTGTTGGTAAAATTCATAAAATTATATTACTGCCAATTTATTCGTAGGCATGGCTTGACGGCCCTTTTAGATGGAATTCGGTCGATGGGATAACATAATAATATTGGATTTTATAAATTACTGTGCTTTAAGTCTTTCGGGCGGCACGGGAACATTCGACACTGGGTTGGACACTAGGGTTTAGAACGGGGAATTCCATATTCATATATCATTTACTAGTGGACGCCCGCAGCTTCGCTCGCGTGGAATTAGACAACAATAGTTTCGTTTACACCTAGTAATATTATATAGCCTATGTCACTCAGTGAAGATGCAGCTTTCTAATTGTGAAAGAATTTTTGAAATCGGTCCAGTAGGTAGTTTTTGAGTGAAAACATTACAAACAAATATTTCCTCTTTATTATATTAGTATAGAAGTATAGATTGCATTCCCGGTTCCACTAAAGTCAACTGTCGCTGTGGAAGACCCGTGACCAACAGTGGAACGCCTTCTACCTTCTACCTAATCATTCTAGTAACTCACCCGTCATAATGACGACGGAAACCATGGTTATGATGAAGAAAGTATTCTGCCAGTCATCCGTGTCGACCTGCACCAGCGAGGTGGTGACGAGGAAGGACAGCGTCACCACGATCAGCGAGCCTTGGAGTCGACTCTTCACTGAAACCCTGGAAGTACATATCATTGAGGTCAGCAGGGTAATTGCGCATCTCTGACAGCCCAAGCCAGTCGTTAACTTTTCGCTCCGGAAGCAAGTTGAGGGCACGTGAAATTGCCTTCCTCTCGGGCGACCGATTCTGTGACACATTAAGAGGACTACAGAGGCTAAACGCGAGTTTTATAAACAAGATATCACACGAACCATTGCAGAGAATCAAATAAAAAAAATATATGGTATTCTTGGGGATATATGTTAGATTGCTACGGCCTTCAAAACATAATACATTAATGTTGACTCGATAGAAAAAAATCACGAAGATACCTCTAAAATAATCTTCTAAACAATCAAATCCCTTCTAAAATACGTGTTTTTTTTTTCAATTTAACATATATTTTTCATCACAATAAATACAATATATCAGTAATACCACTTTTTAAATCCATTTTGTAGAATTTCCAAAAAACCCTTGTTCTCATTTGCGCAGAGTTTTTGAACATAACTCGCGAGCATGTGTGTGTAAACGCCGTGTACCGACAGTCGCGGCTGAGGCCTCTTGCTAGACGGGCGTGTCGCGCTTTCTGCCGCAAAATTTCTGCAAGATTCCAACGTTATTTCATTACTTTTATTGATTGGTTATTACATTAGGTTAATTTATATAAATAATTTAACGTTATAAGTATTTTTTTAAGTTAGAAGGGCGTAAACGGACTCCTATTTTGTAAATAAACATGGGAAATAAATCAAAAGTGTTCATATAAAGCAAACGTCACACACATGAATGACGTAAAGATTTAAATTTTGTCAAACATTTATTAATTTTCATTGTTCTCTGCAATCCTGCAGAGTACAAAAAGATAGATACGTACACAGTTTTTCAACCCTAATCGTATAGCTGTAAATGGCGTAATTGGAGTTTGCGGCGAGTAAGAATCTCGCTCCAGAGACTCGGGTTCAAATCCCAGTTACACTTCCTATCTTTTTCAATTTTTTCTTTATTTTTTATGACTTTTTTTTTGTTATTATTTTATGCAAATGAAATAAAAAGCTAATAATATTTATATATGTCATAATATGTATTTATTACAGGAAAAGAGAATCCAAAGATAATATCAATAACGGGGAAATTATAGACATTAGCAGTGAGTAAGAATCTCGCTCTAGAGACTCGGGTTCAAATTCCAGTTACACTTCCTTTCTTTTTCAATTTTTTCTTTATTTTTTTATGACTTTTTTTTTGTTATTATTTTAAGTAACTAAAAAAATTGCATAAATCTAATTTCATTACGTTGTCGTACCTTCCTATAAATTTTTTGTTAGGTCAATTATTACTTAAAATAAACGCCATCTACTGAAACACTTCCCCGTATAAGCCGCGCAGATAGAGAATAGATTTGAAAATGGCGTCCTCTCGCATGCGTTCTCGCTCACTCTCTATCGCTGTCTATACTCACACAGTGAAGTACGAGCTGCAAACAAATAATCAGTCGGGATTCGCTTTCTAAGCTACTTGACGCACTCCGAGTAATTGTTGTTTTCGTTGATATTGTTGTTTTTGTTTGCGTTACATTTGATTGTTATTTATTTTCGTTAAGTTTTTGTTACGAACGTTGACATTTTGTGATGTAATTGAACAGCAACACCGAAGATGAAAGTGACGACTCTGAAGACCAGGACTGTGAAAGTGACCAGTCCATGGAAGATTTTAACCAATTCATGGAGGGAATTGAACCAGTAATGGGTACAGATACTACAGATGACCAGGACACTGCTGGACCAAGCGGTTTATAAAACCTTTGATACCATTCCCATCCTATTGTTCTTTATTTTTATAATCTGATTCTGAAATGTCACAATTAATAAAGGCAAATTTTACAATTGACCAGTCCATGGAAGATTTTAACCAATTCATGGAGGGAATTGAACCAGTAATGGGTACAGATGACCAGGACACTGCTGGACCAAGCGGTTTATAAAACCTTTGATACCATTCCCATCCTATTGTTCTTTATTTTTATAATCTGATTCTGAAATGTCACAATTAATAAAGGCAAATTTTACAATCCAGTGTTTTAAGTACCCTTGCTTGTGTTGTGTGTTGTGCTTGTATTTTAAGTGCCATTTTCAGATCTATTCTCTATCTGCGCGGGTTATACAGGCGATTAATACAGTACCTCATGACATGTCATTGTATGCTCTGTAAGGTAGTTCTGAGGTTTTCCGTTAGAGGCGCTGTTGTCGTTTGTGAGAATGTGTGCACCGATTCTCAAGGTCATTTTGCACCACTAGGCGCCTTAAGTGATGGGCTTAATCATAGGTATCGATAACAATGATTATTTATTTATGGCCATTTCAGAACGCCGCTAAATCCTTCATCGGTAACATGTCTCGAAAAGTTTTCTGTATTAAGCATCTAATTTATATCAATACTAGTGGACGCCCGCAGCTTCGCTCGCGTGGAATTAGACGTAACATAACCTAACAACCATAACGTAATAACCTAACCTAAATACAAAATTTCATTGAAATAATGTATATAGGTACGAAAAACTTTTATACCTACTAACTTTGCACCCACCTTTTACTCCCCCTTAAGAGATGATTTTCGAAACTCAATAAAAAATTCATAGGTACTGAATTTCATTCGAATAACATCAAAAACGGCAAAGATTCATACTAACTTTGCACCCCCGTTTTACCCCCTTAGGGGGTGAATTTTCAAAAATCCTTTCTTAGTGCTCCCCTACGTTATAAAAGGAACCCCTGTGCAAAATTTCAAGTCAGTCAGTCAGTCAGTCACCTTCTCCTTTTATATATATAGACTATGTAGTGGACGCCCGCAGCTTCGCTCGCGTAGAATTAGACATAACAATAGTTTCGTTTACACCTAGTAATATTATGCCTATGTCACTCACTCAGTGAAGATGCAGCTTTTTAAAGATGACAGAATTTTTTAAATCGGTCCAGTAGTTTTTGTGTGAAAACATTACAAACACATATTTCCGCTTTATAATATTAGTATAGAATCAGATATAGATAGATAGATTCCACTCCATTCTGCACAGGGCCATAACATAACCCTGTCTGTGTGCACTGTGCAGAGAGAAATACAGATAAGTACCTAATCTGTATTTCTCTACAATACAAGTACTATATTATATAGATTTTATCATTCTTCTAATCTCTTTCGGTGCGGTGGTGAGTGACACTTGCTGCCGAGCCGCGGGTCCCTGGTTCAAACCCCGCCGGGGCAGATATTCATATCGCAGATAAATATTTATTTCGCATCCCGGTCATGGATGTTAAATTGTGGTCTACCGCGAGGGTGTGAAATTGTGAATGCGTGAGCGTTTATTCAATTCTATTTCCATTTATTCTAAGGTCTATTATCTGTACACTCGTTACCTCAGTCTATCAATTACGCAGTAATAATTGTATAAAATAGGTGGATGACCGCGACCTAGTTTAGGAGTGCCGCGAAGTAAATGATAGAGAAAAACTAAACTTACACAGCACATTATTGGATGGTTAATCTAGTGCCAAGTCCTAGGTTGTTTTAAACTGACTCTTTTGCTAACAGCTGACGATATTTTTATAGGCCAAGATGCCAAGTGTGATCGTACCTGTACCAGAATAGTGCTACGGTAACCCCTGCATGTCGTAAAAGGCGACTAAAATGTGACTTCTGGGGTTGCGGGTCCCCATGTCCATCATGTCCCCGGGAAAGACGACGCTGTTTGTGGCTGCATAGCGTTTTGTAAACCGGGAAGAGCCCGTCGTAAAACGGGCGATAAATCACACATATCTATGAGTGATGTCATGAGATTTAAGAGATTAAATGTCACGCTATAACGATGAAGGACATATCGTGAGGAAACCTGCATTCTTCATAATGTTTTCGAAGACATGTGAAGTCTGCCAATTCGCACTTAGCCAGCGTGGTGGACTAACGCCCCAACTCAGAGTCAGTAACGGTTACTTTAATCGCTCCTTAGTACAGAATTTGTATGGTGATTCTTCACTAAGGAGCGATTAAATTAACCATTAGTGTCTCTGAGTTGGGGCGTAAGACCGTTTGCTATGTTCGTTTGCTATCTATACGCATAAAACAAAATACCCGTGAGAATAATACTTACAAGTGTCCGTACAGGGAGTTTAGGATGAGGAATATCAAATTGGGAATGGCGGTGGCTACGTTGAGGTACGACGTGAACTCTGCCTGGAACTGCGTCTTGCGGACGAACATCGTCAGGTTGTTCGGCGACACGTCGCGGAACTTGTACATCCAGTACTGGAACAATACACAAAATGCAGTACAGAACCTCTTAGGAATACCTACAGTTCAGAACCTCGTAATCACAGAACAGATAAAGGATACCTCCTTTATCTGTTCTGTGCTCGTAATAATACAGTACAGAACCTCGTAACAATACCGTACAGAACCTCGTAACAATACAGTTCAGAACATACATAAGTATATGTATTCTACTAGGTACTATAATAATCTATCCACCACCTCAACCCTGTTTGTCCACTGTTCGGCTCGGGTCTCCTCTCGGAATGCGTGGAATTAGGCCTTAGGCCAGCACGCTGGCCACGTTCGGAATAAACATACTTTACATGTCTCCGAGAACCGAACGTAATACATATTTAATTTCTTAAATCGCACTTACAAATTAATGTCATTATTTTATTATCATAATTATATTGTTATGTAATTATCTATCGTTTATTGTATACGACTGGCACGTTTTATGTATACAACTCGTAGTTTTCTTTGCACATTGTAACTGAACTGATTGATTAATCAAGTAAAAATAATATTAACTACTCCACTGTTGGGCACGGGTGTCTCCCACGGCCAGAGCTGCTGGAGGTCGAGAGCATAATACACCACGCTAAAACAACCGTGACCGACGTCTTAAAGTTTCCTCCGAAGCACTCATGAAATGTTCACCCATCCACAAATCATTGAGCCCAATGTTTCATTTGAATTTGCTAGGCGAATTCTCGCAATACAATTGAAAACGATATTTGATTGAAACGGATTGGGTCAATAAAATAAGGACAGTGAGGTCAGAGACAAGTTAGGTCTTCGTAGATGATTTGGGCTTAAGATACGAGTAGCTGTATATCTGGATTTTTAACTTATTGGGATGATGTTGTTGATAATAAATTAGTTACTTAAGACATAATGCTGTAAAATATAGTGTAGACAACTTTTAACTACAAACTATTATAAGAAAACGTCTACTTCACGATTGTACATATCATTTGGATAGTGCGACATTAAAACTGGTATAAATAGTGGTCTCAGAAGTGAGTCAGGCTTTAATATATTCAATGCAGATAAACAAATTATGTTTGCAGGCAAATGAACCCCTTTTGAAGGACCTTCAATACATAAATAAAACTGGTTATCTGTTAAACAGAGTATATCTGTTATCTCTAAAACTATGATATCAATTTGACATTGGGTCCTTAATGTGGTAAAATTTATCTCGATTGAGTTAAGTAGGTACTACTTTATCTCGAATGAATTAACTATGGATAAAAATTATTTATATTTTATTTAAAGATTCCAAGGATATCTGACAATCTGGATATTAATGTTTCAGCCAAAAAACATTCAGCGAAGGTAAAAAAATTATTTTTTACTAAATATATTTTTTAGCTTGCCATCAAGATGTTGATACCTCCACTGTGTCAGTCAAAAATTATTTTATATTACACTAGCTTTCTTCACAGCTCCGCCCGCATAAAATCATCATCCACTTCCAAACAATTATTTCAGTGTTTTGTCCTTTTCTCAGGTACCATGAAATTTTCCAGTATAAAAAGTAGCCTTTGTTACTCTCCAGACCTACCTCCCTGTTCTACACCTGTGCAAAAAATCACATCGATCCATCATTCTGTTGAGGAGGAGAAGAAGGACAAACCAACAAACACACTTTTCCATTTATATAGTAGTAATGATGTACATGGCTGAATTGCAACCCATTGGCACTCCATGCTGGGCATTATTATTACTATTTGTAGAAAGGGGGTGTGGGCCGCAATACCCATAAGCCACTGCGACTTAAATAGATCTATTGTATGATCTATTTAAGTCGCATTGATGCTGGGCATACATATCCATCCACAACCGAGAATGCCTGAAGCAACTCTACGGCTCTCAGCTACTCCAGTGTGGATTGGTGGCTGGGTTAGGGTACCCAATAGTCGGAAGTGAAATGGCTGAACAATTGTTATCTTATAATTACAAGCAAAACCAACAGTATCACACCATCTGTTAGGCCACGATTGGGTGAGACTTAACTCTTATCAAACTGTTGAACATTTTGTGAGAAGACCCTGCACATGGTCACTAATGCCAGCATACAAATGATTAACCATTCAAATAATAAGTGTGCTTGCAAAGATAAATTATTTATTTCAAACTAGTTGTTAGTCAAAATTGATTTAAGAATTGAAAAAAATACATAAGTATAGCTTTGGTGCAAGCAAATAATCTGCTATCTATTTTAATTAATTGGCACATACAGTATGGAAACTGAATGGAGATCAGTTTTGTTTGCAACAATGCCTTGTTGTCCAAACTGTGTCCTCTGACATCAGTTGCCTATGTCTGGTGCTTAGCACCTGGTGAGGAGTAGGAGCAGCAAAATTATGACTCTAGCTACCAATGTCACCAGCAGTTAATTATTTTACTTGCTGTGGAAAATTAAGCTAAATAAATTAGTGCACCTCTATCTTCAACTCCACACATAAGTAACACTAGTTTTATATGAAAAATGTTATTATAGCTGCTCACTACTCTTTGTATTTCATGGTAATTGCTTACGATCTGAATATCACGTCTATCTACCTATTTGTTCAAAATATCACTTTTAAACAAATAGTAATTTGGGTCATGATAAGACTGATTTAGTCATTGCTATAGCAACCAGAATAGACACAATGAATGTTCTTTGAATACATTTTGATAAATTGAGTTTTGAGTACTTTCATCTATTTTATAATATAATCTATTATACCTGAGTCACATTTATATTTAATGTACTCCTTCCTACTCATAAAATAAACTGGATTAAAAATATGTTAAAGAATTATATTTTACGAGATATTCTTTGATTTACCGTGTGATAAATATGTTTTTTAATATGTTTACCTAATAACAATATTGCGGAAAATTAAAAAGAATACATTTCTACTAATCAACAATTTCGTACTTATTAGTACAAATAGCTCGGAATTCTGAATGAAAAGTTACCATATTTACATTGATAAATTTATTAGTAAACAAAAGAGACTTACATCATTAGCCGTAATTAGGAAATTCCATGGGACTAGTGATGTGATGCCGAAAAGGTAGAATAGAATGTAAACAATGCAATATCTGTCACGCGGTTCCACGGCTGAGTCCAGGGTCTTGGTGGAGCAGGAGTCTGCCACCAGCTCTCTCTCCTCGGAATCGTCAATAACTTCTTCTTCATTTTCGATAGTTTCTACGCACTCTGTGTTTATGGACCCAGTTGCTTTTGCTTCCATTTTCACTACTCGCACACACCAGTTCTATTTAATTCTTTAAGATTTAAACAGAACGCCTTATAAATGAACCATGAAGGCGTTGCCACTGAGTGAAAATAAAACAAAACTGACTAAGCTACCAAGATGACTCAATTCAATAACAGGAAAATTGACTTGATTGAGAAAGAAAACGCAGTCGCAAAGCAAGCAAACAGCTGTGACACTGACAGCTATCAATTCTGTCATTTGGCACTACCATGAAGGACGAAAGGGGATCATTCCTCTATGGGCACTACTAACGTTTAGTGTTGCCATTAACAAAAATGTACTCTATGGCCATTAATAGAACACGACAAGACACTATTTTCCGCAATAATCGGATATGGATTTGCCCCAATAATGCAAGGTGATTTGCCCTAATTCCAACAAGAGCGTGATTAACCAAAGTCGCCAGTGGCATCTAAAATGGCTGCTTCTACCAGTGTTGTAGAAGCAGTACAACACTGCGTACGTACCTGCCATGGAGGTTAGAGAGAAGAAGAACTGCTGCTGCTGCTGCTGTTGTTGTTGTTTTTGTTGTTGTTGCTGTTGCTGTTGTTGTTGTTGTTGTTGCTGTTGTTGTTGTTGTTGTGACAAAGTGACAGTGACAAAGTGACAAAGTGACAGAGTGACAGTGACAGAGTGACAAAGTGACAAAGTTATAGAGTGACAGAGTGACAGTGTGACAGTGTAACAGTGTAACATTGTAACAGTTACTGTTACTGGTCATCCTGAAGGTTACTCATAATAAACTCCAAAGAAAACTCCAATCGACAAAAACACGATTTTCATTTTCTTATTTGAACAGAGTGACAGAGTAACAGAGTAATTAAGATTGATAAAGCGATTTTTATACCCTTAAAAGAATATTATTTTAAAAAAATTTAGTTAAATGTCTATAATGTGAAAAATAGTTTCACTTTTACCGTGGTTTCATAAAACCACACAATTTAATTTTTTTTAAAACGTTGGTACCTACGATGTGTCTGTTCCCGCCCTAAAACTGCATATAGATACGTCTAATGGGATAGAAAACTTTTTTAATTTTTGTGTAATAAAGTGTCTTAATATAGCATACTGTCGTTTTCCTCATAAAATAAGGAAATGTTACTTTTCTCGTGAAAATGTTACTTTTTGAGCTGTCTCATGTTATATTTGACTATCTGCCACTGGCAACACTGGATGCCAGTCACTAAGAATACCTGATAAAACATACTGCGAAAACGCGATAAAAAAGGTGTGTACTTTAATCACCTAAAGGTGCAAGCTGAGGGCTCATATTAATTAATATATACTTATCATTAATAAAATGAAACAGCGTGTTTTATAAAATATTACATTTTTATTTAACTAGTTTGTTTGTCTTTTGTCGCATTGTCTCAATTAAGTTTATTTGTAAAAAATTATATTAAAGCATGTTTATTGTATCATTTATCTAAAAAGCACGGTAAAGAACAGTTTAAATAAGACATAGTTAAGTATGAGTCAGTTAGCAATATAAAAATAAATGTAAAGAATTGTAAATAGTATGAAAAAATACATAAAAAATTGAACATAATAGCTACACTCTAAGTGTAATATTTCTTATTTTCCAAAAATAATTGTGACTTATCTTACTATATTACAAAATATTTGTTAAGACAATAATAATAAATGTAAGCGCTACGTAACCAGAAATAATATTACTTACATATCTATTTTTTACATTTTTAAACTACCGGACGGACATACATCATTTATTTTAAAAATAACAACATTAAAATAATTTTATACCATAAAAATATATTTTTCAATTTAATTCTATGGAGCAAAATAACTAAGGCGTACAATTATTACAAATACGCGGTTTGCATCAAATTTAAATTAAAAATATTTGGTTCCAAGGCACTGTTACTATATTATTATTATTTCTTAACTTCTTTTCCAGCTTCTCAACTTAATATTATAGGACATATTAACATTTAATTAAGCTAACGTTAAATTTATATGTTCGGAAGTAAAATCCCTACAAAATTGCTATAATTTCGTATATTGTTATTGAAATTTTATAGAAATACATCAACTTAGATCGTTATGATCATGTCCTATTGTGTACACGTTTTTTATAATCACATTCATTTATTTTACGTGAGATCGAGTGCTTTCTTATTTAATATAGTAGGTATAGTATAATTTCTGGCAAATATTGAAAAATTCTAACGCTTACGTTGTCAAAATTCAAAATATTTCTTTCCATCTTTTTCTTATAAGGCACAATTTATTTATTTATTTACTGGATACTGGAGTACATTGCCTTACCTATATCTATTTTTATTTTTAATTTAAAAGAAAATAATTAACATAAGATAAGATGGAGATTTAAATGCAATAAAATAATAAGTTACACATACGCATTCAGTCTTTTCTTTGCTTTCTCATATATTTCATTGCGTTTGCCTTCCTTACTACCTATCAGTTTTTATTAATTATCTTTGCGTTCAGCCGTAAGACCGCACTTTATCATAGATTAATGTAAATAGAAGCCCTATCTTTATAATTTTTAATGAAGGCCATCTAGGTAAACACGAATTAATTCTAATAATTATTAAATAGTTATAAAAAAAAGAAATAAACATTAAATTACTGATGTAAAAGAATTAGAATAGGCACAAAGATATTCCTAGTTATTCGCGTTTACCATAATGTCTACTTAGTAATCCTTTATTTGGGGAAAAATTCTCTACTGGCAACTCTATCATAGACAATTTTTTTAATATTTTTTTTTTCTATTAGCTGTTGTTACATGGCTGTTTCTAAAGGCTGACTGTGCGATCTATTCAGCTCGGGCAGCGGACCTCTAGTGGGGCTCAACTCCGTGTCTTCTAAATCAAAATTTGTTTCGAGGATGGCTTCAGACTTGGACCTCCCGTGTAAGTCAGGGATTGGATAGGTGTCATCATACTCCCGAGAGGACTCTGCAGGGCTAGAGTCATAGCTGGGGATTGTTTCTGGGGAGTCGTAGTTATACTCCGGGAGGTTTTGTGGGCTCGGTGAGTCCTCGTAGTAATGTTGGGGGTCTGTGGAAAACATAATATAGCAGTCTTCACACTGTTTTGTATCTACCATCACATTTCAACATAATCGTTTATGGCAGCAGATCGCCGTTGCCTATGGAGTATAGCTATACAAAGATTCACCATTCCATCACTGTGCCATCAAATTTAATACTGTTAAACCCCTTGGAGACCCTTGGTTTTCCCCCTTAGTTTTTCCTTTCTTTGGCATACACCTTGGACAGACGGTTATTTTAACTACAGAGTTATTAAAAAGGGGAGAACATTTTTTTCTAATATGGTTACTAAATACATATACGTCATCAGGAGTACGGCCCGGGCCCGCTAGTGGCAAAAATTTCATGGGCACTTCTGTACTTGGATGGCACGTTAAAACATAAAGTAATAAGTAATAAAGTTTTCAATATAAAGTAATCGTCAAGCCTGAAGACCATTGAACATTCGACACTGGGTTGGCCACTAACCCCTCCACCAATCCGCTTTAGAGCAGCTTGGGGGAGAGTGCTCTACTCAGCTGTGACTGTGGTGAATATATCGAAGGACATCCAGTGTTAGTCTAGTTAGTTAATTATTATAGAAAGGCGAGGTACCTGGAATATTATTCCGCTGACCAAACGTTGTGGCCGGCACCGCACCCGCTTGCGGTTGTTCCGGCATTCTAGACCTCAATTCCATCAAGAATGACAGCTTCGGCTGCGTACCCCCAAAGTTAGGGGTCCCGTACGGCCCGTAGATCTTCCCCTCCCTTTCTAACTCCCTCTTCATCGCCACTGGATCGTCGAAGTTATCCGAACGCAGAGGCAATGTGTCGGAGTTGAAGTATTGATCGCTTTGGGGGGTGTCATCTTCAGGGGACATGAGACCTCCTGGATGATGGATTATAGGCAATTCTTCTGTCTCCGTGTTCATCGATGCCGCCCCACTGGTGGGAATGGAATTGTCTCTGTAACCCTCATTTCTGAATGCCAAGTTTTGTGGTCGCGTCGTGTTTTGTGGGACGGAGTATTCTGGCGATGCTGACTTCTTGTTAAAAGTACTGTGCTTGAGTTGGATTATGTTGTTAGGGTTGTGCGCTTCGTAAATGTCGAAACTTTGGCTGTCGTCGATGGATGAGTTGAATTGGCTCTTGCCCATCGATTCCATGGATGTTGTTGAAGCCAGCATTTTACGGTAGTCCGATCCTTTTGTCAGCGTTTCTGTTGACCTTGTGCTCTGTAAAAGGAATAACAACATTTGAGACATCGATACGCTGTGGAAATTTGATATGAAAGAGTGTGGAAGCAAATCTATATTCGAGTAGAGGGCTACTTAAACAAAAAACCTAGTATGCAAAGTTTTCACACCAAACCTCCACTTCACTAATGAAAACCCTTTTTTCGCCCTCGCATTCTGTATAAAAACCTCTACCACGCTCACACTGTTATTTTGCGCTATCACAGCTATATCTCACCACAGTTTACTAAATAGCTTTTAGTTTAATTGTTGGAGCCTCGACTTATTTCAGAAAGAAGGCTAGATAAATACATGGTCATAAGGGTTATTTAATAAGAAATAAGAAATCTTTATTCACACACACATGGACACAGATATAAAGCATTAAAAGATAAAGATAAATAAAAAAAAAACAACATTTATCAAAGAACTATTTGAGATAAAGAGTAATTGAGGAAATGGGGAACTCTATGAAAAGGTTTGCAACCGAAAGGTGACCAACCGTTTATGCCAAAGCTTTACGAACTATAGTAGACCACGGCCGTTGTTTTTTCAGTGCGACCTATTCTATCGCAGTTCGAAAGCATACCATCTGAGCCATCTTCCTCCTATAGGCGGTGTCTGGGAAGCCGCCGTTAATGCTGCCTATCGAACGCACGGAGTGCAGCGACTGACGGATCGAGTTGCGCCGCTCCAGCCTTTGGACGTGTCTGTAACATGAATTTGCGTGTAAGTCAGGTTAGCTTCTCCACAAATCCACATTAGAGCAGCGTTATGGAGTATGCTCTACAGTGTATAGAGCATACTCAACAGATAAGTATGGTTTAGAGTCTAAAACTTTCTTAGCTATGGCTGTGGGAAAGACCATCCAATTGTGGGAAGCTTATGGGTCTTAGCTTAGCTAGACTCGCTAAGCGTGTTCAACCACCTGATTTTTTGACTTTGACTTTGACTTTGACTTGAGCTTTCTTATTTCTATTTCAAAGATGCCCTACTGCTACAACACTCTCTTCAACAGACACAGCTCCGGAATGTTAATAGCATGTTCCACCACGCTGAAACATGCAAATTGGTGGAGGGTTTAGTGGCCAACCCAGTGTTGCTTGAGAAAAGCCATCCCAAGTTCTTCGACAAGTCTTAACGAATATATTTACCATGGAAAACAACCGGGACCAACGGCTTAACGTGCTCTCCGAAGCAATGTAGCGGCACGAAATTTTGCCACTAGCCGCAACCGTACCACAAACCGACGGCGCCCGTCGTTGCTTATCTCAGTCGGTCACATACAATCGATGAAAGCCATTAAGCTATGAACACTACAGAGACGAACAAATTCAAAATCCTGTTAAATTGAGACTCTAGAAGAATGCAGAAGATATGTGGCACCAGTATCTCACCTATGTTTCGACTTGGAATACCAGCAGATGACCGCAGCGCCTACGAGGAAGACAGCAGCGGCCAGGACGCCGATGAAAGCCACTGCGAGAGTGTCCGTTTGCCACGAGAGCGGGTCGATCGTTATCTTCGGATCTGGAACAACACAGTTGGGTCACGTGATCGCTCCATAAGCCCATTGTTGGACATAAATATTCTTCTCGTCGAAATCCCCTCATAGGTATTCAAACGAGCTGGCTAGGACCGACGGATAGGTACACCTTTTTAACAGTTGTCGTGTCCTTATTATGACGGACATTTCCGCATCTTCACTGTGTGTTCAGATTGCCGCAACATTGACAAGAAATAATGCTTTTCCAATACGGTTTTCGGCAATGTTAAAGTTTAGCATTAGCACCTGTTAATGTTTGCATGTTTGCTTTTAATGTTTGTCCCAAAAAAAATTGGAATGATACCCCATGCGCAGCTATCCCCCCGGATTTCGTTCAGAGCTAAATATTCGCGCCACGAGGAATTGGAAATAATTAATTGTATCAGGCGTTACTTTGCGGAACTCCATTATTACGTATTATTATGTATTGTGAAAGTATACATACATCACCATACGTTTTTGTTCGCGGATTGTTGCAAAGTAAATTAATTCTTGGTTTGAATTGGAAATAGTTTACAGTTTTACAGCAAGTATTTTGATCGAATAGAATCACTCACCGATTTCGCAGATAAACGCGTTCTTCTGCTGACAGTCGGTGATCTCTACTGCGGAGAAGGCGAAGGAGGTGCACTGCGTGACGTAGTCGATGTGGTTCACCCACACGCGCTCGCCCCACTGGAACCACTGGTTCTGGCGCTGGATGAACTCGTACAGAGCGGGATAGTTGCCGCTCACGTACGGCATTGATGCGTTGTCCGACTGGAAAAGAAACGATTATTTTTGACGTGATAACGTCATATAAATTGATGAACATCGACAGCGCATATGAAAAAGTTGTTTTTTTGTACATTCCAGCATAAAAAGAGAAAAATATACCTACTGATTCACAGAAAAATATTAAATACAATATTAAATGAGCGGTTCTCTGCAGAGAAATTATTTTCAACAAATTAATTTTTACACACGACGACATTGGTACTGTAGAATACTTTGAAATTTAGACTACAGACGTCAATTCTCCTTTTTTGTATTGTTTATAATACCTAATGATTAAGACGTTATCACGTAAATCTATCGTCCGTAAACCGACTTTACAGACAACCAGTTTTTTATGTGATATTTATGATTCATTTTGTGCCTTGAAAATATGTTTCCGTTCAAGGGTAGCAACGCATCTGTGACCGACTTGGAATGAGAGTAACTAACAATAATTACCTGGACTATCCTAACACCAACTAACGACTTATTGCCCTCTATCTTAAATCTATATAATATAAAAGGAGAAGCTGACTGACTGACTGACTGACTGATGCAGCAGGGCCTAAACTATAAGGGTTAGAAACTGGAAATTTTGCACACCTTTTATAATTTAGGGGAGCACTAAGAAAGGATTTTTGAAAATTCACTCCCTAAGGGGGTAAAACGGGTGTGCAAAGTTAGTATGAAACTTTGCCGTTTTTGAAGTTATTGAATGTCTAATTCTACGCGAGCGAAGCGGCGTCCACTAGTCTAAATATATTAAAACAGAAAGGTATGTTTTTGACTTGTTACAGCAGATAGGCACACGTTCGTTTTTCATCATACTATTTAGTTAACTCACCAAGCAGAACTGCCTAGCCTCTTCATACGCCATCGGCGCCCCCACATACATGTAGCAGGTGCCGGCCACGCTGTCCCAGCCCGGCGGGCACTTGCCGCCGCCGAGCACCGACGCGTTGTTCATGTAGAACGGCCGGTAGTCCACCTCCAGTAGCAACGGGTTGTCGGCCTGGTCGCGGATGCGGCCGGCGACCGCCAGTGTCTCGTTGTAGCCCCAGTAGTTGTGTTTGGCGTCGATGCGCGTGCGCCACAGATCGAGGGAGCTACAACCCGAAATAATGAATGAGATTATTATAATTATATTATTATCATTTTTGACTGTTTGCATAATACCAGGAAGTGTACAACAGCAAGCGTACAATTCAATACGAACAGTAAAAAAAGTACATTTCAACTTAAAATATACATATTTACATTGCTTCTTTTGCTTCGGTCAGAAAGCGGTGAGAGTTTGTTATGTTTATTCATTTATTTATTTATGACTAGCTCTATCTATGAGCGCTCGTTTCAGCGATATTTTTCATAAAGTATTTTTGAGTTGATCGAATGCAACGAGTGGTCTCAACTAGTCTCAAGCACTCGAGTTAACATCATAACTTCATAAACTTAAGCGGACTCGGTTCATACACATATAATATAAACATTTAGTAGGTATATAGATATGCGATGAAATTTTATATATAAAGCAGAAGCAGGATTATGCAAATTATATTGACTTATTGACTCCTTATGTTAAATTATGCAGGACCTACAGTTGTCAGCTAGGTGAAGCAGTGTTCAAAAAGTAGGCTGTTGTGTGACGAAACGTGTACTTAAAGGTAGTACTAATTATGTATAAATTTTAGACTCACCTTGCGTAACTCGGATTGTAATCGATAAATCTATGGTCCGGGCGGCCATGCAACAAAAACATGCATAATTATATTAAATAAGTATTAAATATAAATATTTAAAACAATATTTATACATATAAATGTATATACTATCCAACGTTATAACTTATTCCCATGTAAATAATTCAAGCTTCAGTAACCAAAGTTATAATTATAATACCGTATTTAACCGTCCGATTCACTGAATCCACATGCACTAACTCGGGGAACTGTTAACTATAAACAGACTATTGCAGGCTATAATCATTAAGCAAACACATTTAAAACAAACACTTGATAATTAGGTATGTTGTTCTCAAAACTAATTAGACGCAAATAATGCGACGCTGCGACTAAGCGTGCGGAGATTTTAATCCTACACACAGGATCCTACAACAAAATTTTGTATAGCCTGACCAACGTGTCAATAAAATACAAATAAAATACATAAAATTAATTAATTCAGGGTACACATACAATTAATAATTTTTCTTTCAACCCTTAAATTGATAAGCATTAACAAAGTGCAAGGCACTTTATTATCTACCTAAATACCTATATAATAAATGTATATAAACCATATTGATAGTACATTATATTTTGCAGTAAAATTAATAGAGAACTAAACCGGCTGCGCCACTGGAAATGTCAGTTTACTGCACCAGATAATTGGCTGTACTATAGATACCTACGTATATTTACTTATGATTCTTTAAACCTTGACTCCTTGACCAATATTATAACGCAACACCACCACCATATAGCAATGCAGTCTTATTATTTCTAGGAGTAAGGAGTTATCTTCATCCCCTCACCACAACCACAACCCTTTCAGTTCACCACTGTTCCGACCACCACTGTTGGGGGCCTTACATTAAAAGCTAATCCGGCTGGTAAAGTGCCGATCGGCAGATTTCAAATGCCTTCAATAATATATATTTTTTAACCCAATTATACGCTTATGAATAATACAAAAATATCCCACCAAACTCCAGATTAGTTTGTTTTTTTATAAAACATGAACACAATTGTTATTTTGAGCTTATAGGTTTCCCCACGATGACATAAATTAGAAAAGTTATGGATTCAATGGGTTCGTGGTGATCAATCCGTGGTCTCCTCTTGAAGTGAGGCTATTTACGTCTCCACTAAAATCTCAACCCGAATTTAAGCCAATGGGCTATTGGCTGAAATTCGATTCACACATCATCCATCTTAGTACGACTTACGAACTGATGGATGGATGGATGAATAGATAGATGGACGAATGGATGGATGAATACTTACATGGAGCGGTTGACGGTGATCATCTCGTAGTCGTTGTCGGGGTTGAAGAAGATGTTGTCGACATAGTGCTGTCCCGCGGTGCCCGCCACGACCGTGGCGCGACCCTCCCGGTTTAGTGCGTAGTTCCTGGCAGACAATACCAATGAGCTAGATAGATAGACGTCCCACTGCTGGGCACGGGTCTCCCAGACGTCTCCCCGTCCCAGACGGTCTCACAGACGCTACTGCGGGAGGTCTAGAGCATACTCCACCACGCTGCTCCAATTCGGATTGGTGGAAGGGTCAGTGGCCAACCCAGTGTCGAATGTTCTCAAGCGACCCGAAGGTCTTCGACAAGGCTTAACGACTGTTTCTAGCTTTGAAAACAATCGGGACCGACGGCTTTACGTGCCCTCCGAATCACGGTAGCGTCCATGAAATTTTGCCACTAGTGGTCACCCATCCACAAACCGACCGCGCTCGTCGTTGCTTAACTCTTTCGATCACATTGAATCAATGCGAGCCATTGGGCTATGGACGCTACTTATGTATATTTATTATATTATGTATATTTATTAAATTATATTTATCATATTAATTATCATAGGTATTTATTAATTATATTTTATTATATTAAATGCACGTATTTATAATACGCGAGCGTGCACATGGCTACGGCAGCTGCTAGGTACTTGAGCGTCCATTACAACATGCGCAGGCTATCGGCACCACAGAGCGAATGAGCTCATCGCGAAGTTGAACGAGTGTGTAGTGTCGCACTTCGACTTTAGCCAAAGTTTCTAGAGTACTTCGCCGAGGAACTTCGCGAGTAGTGTATAGCAGGCATTACAATTAAACTCACTTGTAAAAGCCGTTGTGCGATGTGGTCTGGTAGATGGGCAGGCGCACTCTGTCGAAGCCGGACACCTCCAGGATGCGCTGGCCGCGGTTGTCGTGCACGTAGTTGTGCGTGAAGTTGGACACCACCTGCCGCAGCACGATCACGTCTCTGAACTGCACGCGGTTGCGCGTGAAGTAGTTGCGGTATATCGTTACTTCCTGGTAAGGGCTGGACTGGCGACCTAAAGTGGGAGTTAAATATTTTTACAAACTAACTAACTTTGCAACAATCCGCGAACAAAGGTGTGTGGTGGTGTATACCTTCATGCACGTAGCACCTCAAAGGAAAAGGACAAACACAACAAGACAAAGGAAACATGCACACGCGATTAGTGAAAACATACACCAACACACAAACCATTATGAATAAAAACCTTCGAGTTGCTTGAGATCAATCCACTTTGGGTCGACCACTGACCCAACCACCAATCTGCATTGGCGCAGTGGGGTGGAATATGCGCTAGACCTACGTCAGTAACCTAAAATCGTAAAAATAAAAGGTACCTATTTGATGTTTATTAAAAATTACATCCTATTGTACTGTGGTTCCTTGGCGAATCATGACTCCAACAAACAGAACCAACCAACCTTCAACTTTCAAACAGGGTTTTTATGATGTTTATTACTCGTAAAATTGACATCATCATGAACTATGGTTCCTTGGCGAACCATGACTCCTCACACAGAACCAACCAACCTTCAACTTTCAAGCAGGGCCGGTCGCGGTTTTCGAAGAACAGGTTGTTGTGTATCCAGCCGCGCAGCGAAGTGGCCGAGCCCCGAGAGTCCGCGCGCACCAGCAGCCCGCCCACGTTGTTGCGGACTAGGTTATTCTGAAAATATATAACACATTCTTAGTTGAAGTTAATTGAAGGTTGCTAGAACTAAGAATGTGTTTTAGTACTGAACCATTCGTAAGTGTCTATATTCATAGTTGAAGTTACCGACTTACTCACGTGTCATTTAAGTCGGAAATAGTGTACGCCTCGAGCGCGTTCACTCCTGAAGATGATCATCGTAATAAATCGAAACTAGTCGGCCTATTTCCGACTTAAATCACACGTAAGTAAGCTGGTAACTTCAACCATGAATATAGACACTTATGAATGGTTCAGTACTAAAACACATTCTTACTTCTAGCACTGAAATTGACTGTTCACGAGCTTGTTACAAATTTCATCTAAGTAATCTATACATATTATTAAATACTAGCGAGTCCACGTCTGTGCATTTAATAAATCTTAAAAAAAGCTTTATCAGGGGATCAGGATGATAAATAATCGATACAGATTATTGTCTGTCTCTCTGTGTTTCTGTCTCTATGGACGCGATGGAATCAAAAACTACGGATCTGATTTTAATGAAACTGGTACATACATACTGAATCTTTATTGAATTGAATTACCTACAGACGCCGCACGGGATGGTACGGGTGTTTCTACCAGAGATTCAGAGATGCTCCACAAGCATGGGGTTTTAATTTAATGGATTTAATCGCGACGTAACCTGGTTTCGCTCGCACGATAGCCGGGTACCTTTAAATTATTCCCCCAAATAGGTGGTTCAGAAAAAATACCGCATTCTTCTTCTCACCCTAAAGACGAGTGTCTGCGTGTTCTGCACGTCGACTCGCACGGCGGAGGGACAAGTCGTGAAGTTGCCGTACAACTTCAGGCAGTTGTCTTCTATCTCGTTCCTCGTGATCGCCACCAGCGGGTTCACTTCGCCCACCGACTGGTAAGTGATGGCCCCATCGCGGTTTTTGCTGAAAACGCTGCTGGATATGTTGTGTTGAACGTCTCGATCTGGAATAATTAAAGTACAAACTCAGCACATGCAGGGATGTTGGTACCAAATGGTGTAACCTGTACTATAACAAAAATTGATACATAGGTATAAGAACTAACAACATAAGATAGCTTCACAAAAACTTCAGAAAAGTGTCTAAATGTGTAGCCGAAATAAAAAAGTAATGACCTATAAATTAAGTACTAACTAACGACTCTTTATTATCGGTTAACATTTTACGAAGCAAACGAGGAAGTGAAAAAAGATACTTACTGAATCCAATTGCTGATATTGGCAGAGTGACGATCTCAGCGATGAATCCATGGACAGCGGAAGCACCGTTGGCAAAAAGCTTTACACTCAAGCTAGGACCTTCTGTCTTGAACAGTTTCTTCTCATCAGGGGAACCATTCTCCAAGTAACCAATCTGGGGCACAGTAATGTTGTAGATGTCACCATCATACAACGTTAATGAATCCCTTTTTCCGTAATTCAAAGTGTGGTTGAAAAGATTGAATTGCAGAAGTCGGAATCCGAAAGGTTTCACTCTGAACATGCTCTTGAAAATCTTTACACAATTTACTGGATTATTATCGTATTTGTAGTAAAGGAGCACCTTTTCTTCTATTGTCACTACTTTTGAACTATCACAGATATCTATCAGCGAGAACAGGTGATAAGGAAGGTTCAAGTTCTTTAAAGGTGTAAAGCTAGATTCATCCGAATCTCTTCCTTCACCCGTAAGTGATATGGCACTTATTCCTTCCCCAAAAATGTCATTGATAGAGTTAAACATTAAGCTCATGGTATCTGTTGGGGACACAAGGTTTATGCCGTGATGAGCACATTTCGTTATATTGACATTCTCTATTTTAGGATTCTTCGTAATACTCTGCACGGCTGGTGACTTCTCATTGTGCAATATCCCTGCTCCCATTATGTTTACATGCTGGAGGATACTTTCAGCCTTTTTCATTGTTTCATGCGTATGATGGTCATGGATTCTATGCTCATACAATGAATATTCGAATTCAGGATTGGCAAAGCGAATTCCTCCCCAGTAATCTAGATTAGCTTCCAAATTTCTTGTTCCACAGTGAATAAAAACAAATTCCGAATCCCATTTACATTCGTGTCGATGTCCGTAAAGTTGACCGTTCAGTCTTATTGGACAGTCATCGTAATGGTCCTCAATTCCAACGCACTGCAATGGCTCCGGCCACGACCAAATTCGAGATAAAGAATTACTGTGATATTCAATACGACGATCGTGAGCAAAGAATACATTAATTGGGTCAAAACCTAATTCCCTGCAAACTACTTGAGCGTTTCTTTCTGTAAATCTATTGTCGCACATCGGCACCCATTGTAAAGTTGTCCTGTTATAATATTCCAAGAATCCTTCATTTTTCCTATCAATGCCATCGTCGTTAGTTGTACAATTTCTTCCTGTACACAATCTTATCGTATATGGTATTGTTAAAGTTTCCAACTGACGTCTATGTTTATGATGGCTAGGTGAGTATTGGCCAATTTCTCTTTTTTCTATTCTGCTCATTTCAACAGTGTTCCCTGCTGAAATAGGTCTCATAAAAATAGGTAATTGGCTATGGCCAATTGCTTCTAACATTCCCATGACTAAGATACCCACATTTGGTGCAAATTCTAATATGACACCAGGATTTATGGTCAAAGTAACCTCAGGCATTACTGTTATGTCTGCTGTAATAATATACGGTGCGATTCGGGATTCTAATACAAGGTTTTTCGTTAGACGACCACCAAGCTCATTAATATCAATTTCAATTTCAGGACTAAAGGTTACTGACACGCTTGAATCGAAAGTGTCTTCCAACAGGTATGGTAAATATGTAGCGACTGCGTGATTATTCCAGTCATCAAAATCAAATATCTCTTTTTTAATTTCTTTTTCTATAGCGCTTCCCCACCAGTTTTCAGTGACATCTAGAAGATTGTTGATTTTTGCAGTTTTAATCCCTGCAACCAAAGTATATTGAAGGGCATTATTTCCAAAAAGATTCCGACTTACTTTTACTTTTTGTATACCCTTGAAACCAATAACATATGTGGGATCGATACTTCGCATGACAGAACCTCGGGTAAATTGAGAGGCATATCTATTATTCTTAATTTGATTATACACGAAAACGGCGTACACGAATCCCATTATTTCACTTTGGCTATCCATGTAGAATTGTACCATAAAGAGACCATTGTTTCTTTCAATCAAATTACCATCAATCTTCATTTTCTTTTCCATACCACGCAAAGAAATTAGCCCAGTTTTGCATAAATTATCAGTGAAAACATTTTTTGTCACGTTGACCTCAGCAAAGTGGCCGTCAATGACTAATCCAAAGTTTTGGTTATTGCGCCACGTGTTGTTGTTCATATAAACAGAATGCGTGAAATTTTCATTATATTGCCATACGTAAGGTAAACTTACATCAAAACCTCCATGCCTGTTTCGTTCTATTGTGTTGTCTTGGAGCACGTAATGGTATAAATTGTTAGAACTTCTTAGATCACGTGCAAAGTGATAAATACCTTTTCCATTATCTGTTATCAAACTTCCATTAACCATTATAGTAATTTCAGTTATGTTGCTGTCATGTATATCCCAGAATGGTGTATTGACATAAATTGCTTCTTCTTGATTATGTGCTATTTCACAATTGATTATTTTGATTGTTTCGTTAGCTTTTCGTAGAAAATGGTCACCAAGTTCATTAAGGTAGCGATTGTAATATAATGCCATTAAGCCTCTAAAGTTTCCTTTAATTTTGCTATTAACTACATGGAGAGTTGGAACTGGGCCTTTCACAATCCTATTTCTTAAATTCTGAATGGGTGCTGTAATGCTACTGACAACAAGAACTACACCGCCTAAAGCAGCCGTACCACTTTCATATTTTAATACGACTCCGAAACTATTACTAGTAGTTGGAAAAGTAGACAAATCACGATCAAGGCACCATTCAGTACTGGCTTCATTTATATTTTGTGAGTCATAAATGCAGATACTTTCCGTGGAATAGTTATGAATTGGGTTAAGAAGTTGCAGTCCAAGAACGAATCCAGGATTACATTTAATATTATAAGTCTTGATAATACTTTCTCCATAATGCTTGGTAAATACTAAATGCCTTGTTTCGCCGTTAACCAAGGATATATCTGTTTCGTATTCAGGTACCATAATAGGTCGGTAGCTAGATTCATCCATATTGAATCCAGGGTCCAAATTGAACCATCCTGCTATCTCTCTTTGTTGCAAACCTGTCAAATGAGGGTTATGGAATATACCAGCAAAGTTATTGTTCTCTATGGATGAACTGTAAACTTTGAGTCCTAATTGTTTAAAACTCAAACCACTGCCTCGATTATTACTAAACTCAGAATTTCGTATAGTATTAATTGCATCTGCGCTATATAAATCAGTATATAGAATTCCCAAGCCATCATGATAGTTATTTACTATTTTTACACTTTCTAGGCTGTGACGGGCGAAGTCTATTTGAAGGGCAGGTTTAAACGAGTTTGACGAATAGTCGAGAAGTCCTGCTTTCTCTATAGAGACGTACTGTAAATCAGATCGCTCAGCAATTACACTAAATCGAACTCCAGCCCAACTTGTTTCGTAACACCTGATACCAACATCGTTTTCATGAGTACAAGAATTTTCAAAACTTTCCACCGTTTCAGCTTTGCATTTCGTTATATCATTGTCGAATTCGGTGCATTCAACATTTGATAAGATAACATCTTCAGTTGTACCTGCACTAGGTATTTCATTAGGTTCCAGGAACCAATCATATGGATTCAAAGCTAATCCCAGCTGGTTGCAAACCAGTGCAGTATTGACAATATTCCATCTGTAATTACATACAGTCCCCCATCTGCCATCCAATCGTACTTGAAGTCGGCCTTCATGAGGTGTCCGACCACCTAAAAGTCTGATAGGAACAATAGGTTCAACGTATCCTGGAGTAGTAGGTTCAATTTCTGTGTCTGTTTCATATATACTGTCATTATTCATGGTAATTTCTTCCTTAAGCGTAAATGCTATATCATTTGGTCGTTTTCCTCTTGCATCTAGCTTTCCAGCAATCATTATGCCAATAGATGGTGGAAATTTTAAGGTGACACCCGATTGAAGAACAAGTTTCCCACCCGGTCGAATATTGATATCTTTATTTACATCATATTCACCTTGTTTTAATATTTCTATGCCTTCTACCTCACCGCCTACAACAAAAGATCCTGGTACGTTGAACTGAGGTACATATAGAGAATTATAATTTATTTGTGTAGCACCTGGATTGCTACTGTGCAGCAAGTAAGGCATATACATTATTTTTGCCAGATTGTAACGATCCTTTCTGTGAAATAATCGGTTATACACTTTTTCTTCTTCACCAAATCCAAGCCAATTATAAGTGCAGTTCAATGTTTTACTCTGATCTTCAACGTGTGAACCAATTTCATACTGAGCTTCGGGATTGTTAATTATATTTCTGTAAACGTCTATATTGCTAGATGATAGGACTATTGCAGCTGCGACTCTGCTTCTAGGTGTTAAACGTAAGGCTACGCCTTCTAAGGGTTCAAAGGGTTCTCTAATTTTATTATCTCTCAAAAAGTTTCGGGAAAATAATATGTAATGATGGTCACTGTATGGCGATAAACCTAAATTCACAACAAACGGTCCCCTGTTTCCAGAGAAATAATTATGTTGTATATGAAATCTCGCAGGAAGTATTTCAAATTCTTCTAAGTACCTTCCTTCTATGCGATTCATTATGACAATTGCACCATAGTCACCATGCTCAAAATAATTGTGTTCTATTCGACCGATTACGTTCAAAGCCGGCTGAACTTTTATAGGAACTTTTCTGTTTTGATAAAATCTATTATGACCTATTTGTAAATTAAGAATTTTTGGAGGATCGTTAAACTTCCAACATGTGGATACGTCTATTGTACTTTCCATACTTGTGTTAAACCAGTTTCCAGTAACGTTTACCCAACTGTCACCGCAATAGTTTCCATGTAATATACCAACTTCGAGATTTTTAAATATTTCAGAATATTCAACGACAGTGGTTTGATTTATTGGTAAATATTCAGTCTCTTGTGTATTATTAATCCATACAGCAATACCATACCCTTGGTTTGAACTTATTATACTTCTTGATATATTTCTATTTCCTCCGGTGACTGTAATATTTAGGCCATCACCTTGATTGAAAGAAATCCTGCTTTCAGTAACGTTGACATCTCCCGCTCCGTTAACCACTTGAAGGCCAGCCACATGATTGTTGTTAGATATGGAAGTTCGATGGATATGAATTTGTGATCTCAAATTTTCAATAACTACACCTCTACCGTTGTTATCAGAGATAATGGTATCAGTAACATTCAAGTCGTATGTTTTGCTGATACCCGAGGTTAACCTTAAAAATCCAGTAATATCAGTTCTTGTGTCAGCGCGAAATCTAACGTACATTCGGTTTCTCGTAGACGAAACACTTTGGGGGCGCGTGTGGTTTCTTATACTAAAAGACAGCAGAAGTTTATCCTCAGCAGTTAGACCATCATAAACGAAAATTTCGCCCGTATTATTACGATTGGTTAGCATTTTTAAAAAACTTAGCGTCAATACGTGATCCGTTATGGTGTAAAATTTTTGATTGCAATCCCTTTCCATGTTGGAATATCTTGACTGTTCTATGGACATCTGTATAGGGAATGTTTGACTGGGCGTCGATGCGAGTGTACATAAATCAAAAATTTCGCTACGATCAAATCGTTCGTCTATGTTCATTTCGTGGACAACGTATTTGATCCCGTCACCGCCGTTGTCGTGAATGAGACAATTTTCAATCTTGGTCATACCATACGTAGAATTCACGTACACTCCGTAACCTCTATTGTTTTGTATCGTACAATTGTTAATGACTATGGGAGCATTCGGTGACGTCACGTTTATTGCATTGAAAGCGGAATTCGCTATCTCGATGTCTTCCATCACTGGAGGTACTCCAATTATATCTAAGGCGCTAGTTGCGTTGTTGTCTCTCCCTAAACCGGCATTTCTTAAGACCACATGCTCGATTCTGGACATCGAAGTAGGGACGTACAACGTGTTGCCAGCGGTGAGTATTCGTTCGAAGACTGCATTTTCGAATCGGATTCCTCGCCAGTGTCGGCCTGAGCTTTTCAATTCATTATCGTCGTGATGCGGTAAGCACTGGATTCCAAGATCCGGATGAAAGTCGCAAACACCAGAGCCAAGTTGTCGTGATTTCCAGTCACATTGGAACAGATCGTATTCCGCGCCTTTACAGTTAGGTTCCTCGAATAATAGGCGAGCACGTCTGCCCGGCTGACGATCCATCCAATTATAAAACGTTCCACCCATGAATCCTAATTGTCGACACGCTATTTCCATGTCGTTGATGGTCCAACTGGAAAGAGAAATAAAAAAGAAATGAGAAAAAGTGAAGTGTTATAAGTTAAGTTTTTAAAATACAGTCTTATCTCAAACAGCACACACAAAAAATACATCACTTAGTCCTGACCTACTGAGGTTTCTGCAAAGCAGTGCAGCTCTAAGATAACCGCTTAAAGGTCAGTCTATTATTATTTTTAGACTAACATGAAGCGATCATTGAGGTCCTCTTAAGCTGTGCGAGACTTCCTTATAATAGAATGTATTCTTTCACCATTGCACTTACTTTCTAGAGTTGGTGCAGACAGATCTCCACTGACCCCGGTGCAACAGTTGCACCCGGCCCGCCAGGATGGAGGGTCCATCCACCAGCCGAATGTCTGGAAACGGCTTGTCCAGCTGCTCCGGTTCTTCAGTGCTCGTGAACGTAATACTTTTCTGATGTGCCCCCTGGAATAAATAAGCATAGTTTTGAGGAACAATCTCAAGCCGTGTTCAATCTTTTCCTGTTACACTTCTGAGGCGACGATCATACATAGTCCTCAAAGGAAGCAACGTGTGTTGTAACTGACTTAGAATGAGATTCTTACTAACAATTTCTAACTGGACTATAAGGTTGTTACTACCATCTAACAAGATAAACAATTTCACTAATTGTCCCTGCTCATACCCAATAACGAACTAACCACCTAATGTTCTTATTAACTCTCTCTGCTAACTGAATTAACCATCCTAGTCCCAATTAGAGTCTTGTTAAAAGTCAGTCACAGTTTAACAGACCCTAAAGAAATAAGTAAATAATATTTAGTTAATAAATACATAACAATATCAAATATTAAATTAAATGAAAGCCCCGAACCAATGTACCGATCTTTGATAAATATATCGCAATATTGCTGAATGCAGACTTGCATCGACGGAAACAGGATGTAAACACTGATACAGACATTCTGTCGTAACAAATCGAAACTACGTGGATCACAGTGAATGTAATGTTCCTTTTTGCTGCCGGAACATAACAATAAACTCAATAAGGCAAAGCAATTACGACACAAGCACAAATGGCAAAGGAAAAAGAAAGTAGGCTCAGAAAGGCTTCTTTCTTATAAAGATCGTTACACTACGTAGTGTTAGTCTCCACCACCATGGAGAAGGTAAAGGGAGTTCCTCCTCCATAGTTACGACATAACACACCATTTAGTAATTGGCTAGAGCCTAATAGCAAGGCTCTTTCTTTCTTCAAAATGCAGTTTACACTTATCTAGAGGCGACCGTCACCTGTGACCTACTTGGAACGAGACTCTTACTAACTGGAACATTATTACTCCGTACCTCAGTCATTTCAAAGTTTTTCAAAGTGGGTCATAGTTATCATGGGCGGCAGCGGATATGGGTGGTGGTGATTTGCTCTTATATCTATTTTTAGCGCACTGTGTCCAATTATCTTGCTAAATTGTCACTTACATATTTATTTTGCAGATAAATAGACCGCCACCCGCAACACAGTCTTAAGCCTACCGCGCGGGTATTTGTATAAATCGTTAATATATTTGTATTTAATCGTTAATATATTTAAATTTACCATACAGTTTCAGCGCGGTTGGTGTTATACACGCAACATGTGTATAGATCGAGCTTACTTTACTAAATTACATCACAATTACTATAATCAATGGTTCTGCTCTAATTGCATCACATGCCGATGCGCCCTTGCACTTCAATTCGCTATGGCTTCCTGGCTTTTGATCTAGAATGAATACTCGTATGTCGTCACGAACGACCGACTGCTGTTGCCAAACGCCCCACATGTTACACGTTACGGTTCAGTTGTAAGGGAATGTTGTCATTGGAAGGTATCCCAATCCCAATTCAACTTGCGTTATAACAGACTTAATTTCAATAATGCCTGAATTGTGATTTCAATATTGTGCCAGTCTTCTCATCGATTGAAACACAGTGTGCCCGTGAAAGCCTTCGCACAGTAACATAACATCACGCCTATATTTCTCCGAAGGGGTAGGCAGAAGTGTAGTGGAGTACACTGTGTAGGTCCCATGTACAGTAAACAGGTGGTGAGCCTATTGTCATACACCGGACAAAAATCTGGACTTTTTCCATGAATGTGGGAGTGGGTGGACGCACATTTTCTTTGTTAATTTATTACATTAATAAATTGAGTTTATATAGAAGCATCATGTTATCATACATTTGACAATGCTGCTCCTTGTTGCTCACACGAATCTTTGTCCTGAGTGGGATTAGAACCCACGACCCCTGACGCAGAAGGCAGAGTCACTAACGATTGCGCCAACGAGCCAACAATGTGTAAAATAAACAGCCGCTAATCGCTCTCAAGCTACTGAGACCATAATTTAAACTTATAAAAACGTATATCCTCGTACAGGTATTTATGTACGTGTCTCAGGTCGTTGCATCTTCGTCACTCCGGGTCGGTCGGCTCGAGCGCAACAAAACAAAAAACGTCCACTACGCAACGACGTACAACTTGAGGACGAGACAAGGACGTCATGGAACGCATTGGAAAGCTGGCGTTGTGAGCTGGTGACTCACTAATACAGTCGTTGTCTCGAAAAGTGTGATAAAACACCCGTAAAGTCATATAAATACGAAAATGTTTTAAATAACAGACGAGGAAAGATAAGAAGGCAGGTACCCAGTACTTAACTATCATGTACTTAATTGTACTTAGTTGTCCTTACAAACTTAATATAACTAGGCATTGTGCTCGAGGCAACACTTGAATCTTGAAGTGAATACAAAGTTAAGTTTAGGTACTTATCAAACAAAACCGTGTGGCAACGTTCCAAATAAGGAGAAATGTTAGTGTGGTTATTCAAAAAATGTAGGTTGTAAAAAAAACCAAACGTCAAGAATGATGAAGTCTGAAAATTCATTCCAAAAATTGTAAACCCGTCGAAACACTGCTCTAAACAAAAGTTTGTATAAAAGCTCAACTATTGAATACTTATTAATATGCGTGCCTGCGTGCATGCGTGTATTGACAATAATGGACATAGCCTAATACACGTTACTATACAGTCGAGTATAGTCTTTAAGGCAAAGAGTATACAATCGTTGTTAAAAGGATTAAGTATGCAAAAAGCGACAGTAAATGAAACACAGGTGTAAGACGTATTCTTCGTTGGAGAGCGGCATTCGATTAAACAGCTCGATAATCTATCGAAACGAATCGTGATGGAACGTTTATGTAACGGACTTTATTACATCATTAATATTACTTAAATCTAGTCGCCAATAATCAAAGTCCACAATATTGATTATTTTTTGACCAAATTTTTCATTGTAACCTGATAAATTCACCCATAAGCCGGCAGCTTCGCTCGCGTGGAATTAGACATAACAATAGTTTCGTTTACACCTCGTAATATTATATAGCCTATGTCACTCAGTGAACATGCAGCTTTCTAATGGTGAAAGAATTTTTGAAATCGGTCCAGTAGTTTATAAGCGGCATATTCCAATCCGTCCGAATGTACGCTCAATTCAAACGCTTGCATCGTTCCTTTTAAATTTGAGGACCTTCATAAGTCAGACTGTAAGGCTTCGGTACTCTGTGAGACTGACACATTTATAGTGTTGTATATTAATGCTGTAGTGTCCATAGCCCAATGGCTCGCGTTGATTCAATGATATCTAAAGAGTTAGATATCATTGAATCAACCGTATAGAGTTCGCCCGGGGCAGTACCACCGCCCGCCACGGTACCTAGTACCATTTCTGCCGTGTAATAATTGTTTTTAAAGCAATTGTGGTCCGGTTGGAAAGGTGTGGATTCCGGTTACACTTCTTTAGAGGCGACCATCTTAGTCCTCAAGGGTAGCAACACATCTGTGACTGACTTAGAACAAGACTCCTACTAACAAGTACTAACTGGACTATTACTAACACCAAATAACAGGACTAACTATCACTAACAGTCCCCAGTCCTCATACCTACTAACGAACTGACCAACTAATGTTCTAATTAACCTTCTCAACTAATTGGACTAACCATCCCAGTCCCTAATTGAGTCTTGTTCAAAGTCAGTCACAGTTGTCATGGGCGGCAGCGGATGGGTGGTGCTGCAAGCTCGTTTGCTATCCTGTATCCATAAAAAAAAAAAAAGTTATGCAACGATGGGCGCGGTTGACTTGTGGATGGGTGACCGCTACTGGTAAAATTTCATGGACGCTACCGTGAGAGGGCACGTTAAGCCTTCGTTGAGACGAATGTTTTCAACGAAGGCTGGGTCACTGGGTTGGCCACTAAGCCCTCCACCAATCCACACTGGAGCAGCGTGGTGGAGACCTCCCGCAACAGTGTCTGTGGGGGAGACCTGTGCCCAGCTGTGGGTGTGTACCTACTGGTGTAAATACGTCGGACAATATGAAGGATTAAAATCCCCAAAGCATTCCTTCGCGCTTATAATATTGTTTAGTGCGTCGACTTCCGGCGTACAAAGAATAGATGTGACGCTATTACACGTGACGGAGAATTTTAAGCGACCGTCGGCAAGGGAATCGAATTTAATGTTCTTCGGTCAACGTTTTTATAACGCATCTCGTCCAAGTTGCCACGTTATATTATGGCCTGGTTTTAAATGTCTCTGAAACATCATAGAATTTCTCGTTGGTCTAGTCATCTAGTGGTTCTAAGAACGACCGTAGAGCAAGAGGTCCTGAGTTCGATTTCAACCTCCGAAGTAGCAGCGTAAAACGGAACAAACCTTACGCGTACCTACGTCACACAGCCCTGGCGCGTGAGGCCCGACTAGTCTGCTCTAACAGGTCGCTGTGCGGAGGTACATTTTTGATACCTACACGTGGAGTGGGTCAGGCCTGGTAGCAGGGAGTCTTGATTTGTGCCCAGTGTCCCAATTAGGCTCACTCTCTCGCATAGGAGTAACTCAAGTGGGAGTACTACGCAACTGTCGTCTACAAAATCAGGAATATATTTCAGGGAAATACAAGCGTGATGTTAACGTTTGTGCAATGAATGTGTGTGTGTTATCTGAAATCACTTAGAGTGGACGGTGATCTCAGAAAAAGCATTGAGTGTTACGCTATAGTGATAGTGTTAGACTAATGTTGTTCATGGGTTTAAAACAATTTACAAAAAGCGGTAACGACGTTTCAAGGATACGTATTTGGAAAGAACCTGTTCGGTGTAATTAAAACGGAAAGAATAAGAGTGCTAATGGACCTTAAAAAGAAAATTGGATAACAGTAATAGGAACAGGAAATAGGACTACTTGAAAACAGCAGAACCTACTTACGCGTTATGGTAAAATTTAATTATGAAAATAAGCTAGGTTTGTGTATTAGAAAAATCCCTTGCCGTTTCGCTAGCTAAGGAGGACGGATGGATGAGCCACATTTCCGCCGATTTCACTACTAATCTCTTCGACTGATACCTTTACTCTCCCTAGACTACTAGTTGACATTTAATGCGGATAGGTATGATACCTATCATTGAAGTTCAACGTCATGTAACAGTGTATTTTCAAAGAAATTGGTAATTTCTATGCATGGAATCATTGATTTACGAAGTAAACGAAAGGACCTAGATTATGTTACCTTAATGCACTACCCGAAAACGGCACATTTAGTTTTTATTAACTACAATAATGTATTATTCTTATACATTACACGAATACATATGTATCTAAATGTATTAGTGTAATGTAACATAAGAACTCATAAGAATATGTTTTCACCGATAGAGAGCGCATTAGTTGAATTGATTAATAAAGTATGATTTATCGTAACCAATATGGCTATTTTTACCGCGAAAGAAGTCGCAGGAATCGCAGCTAGTTAATAAATAGTCATGAATTCTGTTTGGGCTCAACTAACGGTCGTCAACGGCTGTCCATTTTCAATTTATTTTTTTCATCAACCCACGCATGACGACAAAGTTTTTCGTAAGTAGTCCGAATTTATACGAAGTCCAGTCCTGAATACTTACCTATTTTTTTAAGGCCAATCTATGGAAATACTACCACTCTACTTACCGGAATTATGCTTTCAGGTTATTGCAAATGCAGTCTATTGTTCATTAACGACCTACCTAACAACTATTTCACATTATATCGACGCAACTTCCAGACCTTGTATTGTACATTGTTGAAAGTAAGAATTGACTGTTTTACTACTTGACGGATACACGGTTCCAATTAAAAACTGTGTTCCTAATGGTATCTTCAAGGATTGCAAGTGAAAGAATAGTCACAGACTAGGTAGAGATACAGAATAGTCACATCTTGCATACTAGTTCATAAATAGCTTATACCTTTTGGTCCTTACTCTATGCTTATACTTAACGTTGTGTTAGTTTGTCTAATCGTGCAGGGTAAATTTTAATATGAGTCAGAATTTTACATACATGTTCGTGCAGGTGAGGTTCGTCCCAGAAAAAAAAGCTTAACAATTAAGTAAGTACTTATTTACATTTTAATAGCCCGTTTAAACAGAAACTTACTCCGATGCGTAGGTACCTACATGGCTGTGTTGCAGACACTTTGGAAAATGTAAAAGCACAAACAAAGCTATACAAACGAGACAATGTCACGGTTGCCGACGGCGGCACAAGCAGAGCGCGACGCCATGGTTCCCGTGCCAAACGTCCGCTAATACCACACCGACCATTTCATTACGAGGCTGTGTCAGAGTACGAAACAGTACCCTTTAGCGAGATTCATTGTGCAAACCTATAGGTGCTACGAACAATACGTGCGGTAATTATGATGCCAGTATTAACTTCGAAACACCCTAACCGCTAGCCGCACCCGCATCAAGCCCGCACCTTTGCACCATCTACACGTTAAGCTATTGATTAGATGACAGAACTACGCGGGTCTATTAATAAGCCGCTAAAATATGAAATCCCTGTTGCTAGCTAGAGCCTAGATTAGTGACGGTACACCCTAGTCGAAAGACGAGGCAAAAATTAAACTTCTAGCGTTGCGGCAGCAAATTTGGGATTCGAACTATTTGTCTAATCCCAGGAATCATGGCCCTATGAGCCATCATTTCACACATCACGTTAAGCTATTGATTGGATGACAGAACTACACAGGTCTATTATTAAACCGCTAAAATATAAAGTCCCTGTAGCTAGAGTCGCGATTAGTGTGACGGTAGTCGAAAGACTAGGCAAAAATGAAACTTCTAGAGTTTCGGGCAGCAAACATGGGACTCGAACTCTTCATCCAATCCCGGGAATGATGGCCCTGTGCGTCGCCGCATAAGTGATGAGGATATAACGATTTGACGTCTGCACTTGAAAGAGAGTACAAAGCATAGAGGAAGGCATTAGTAATGTAGCTGCTGATGCAACGCTATGGACGCTGCGTATTAATGTTCTCCGTGATCTCCGTGATACAAACTTCTCTATACTAATTTATTTATTACTTTACTTTATATAAGGCTTACATAGGCCGTTGTCTTGTAATTACAAAAGTTGTCCCTGCTCGCGATGTAATAGCGTCCAGAAATAGCTAACCAGTTACAACTCAAGATAACTTGCTCTTATGTCTTACCCTCTGAGTAAGAGCTTACATAATGAGGTTCTGATTGATGTTAGACAATTTTAATAAGGTGAGACACCGTTCGATGATTATAAAATCATCAATGTTAAATTATCAGAACAATCCTCTAAGCATATACCTAGTAGATTCAATTCAAATCAACAGCACCTTTTAATAATGCTATAATGTTGACTTTCCCCTGGTCATACTCAGACCATCTTCAAGTAGGTATTTAATTTACCCTACAATTCGGTCACAGAAGATAGGAGTCTCTCTACTTAGTTATAAGGTCACAAATAGTTATATTGTGGAATCATTTGATTTTCCAGGGTGAGTATAAATACGGCGTTACATCGTCTAAAGCACGACGAAATGAATCACAGCACGATTTCCTAGCGGGTGTAACGTGATTCGTGATTTCGTGTATTTTGGATTGAAACTATTTAAATGGGTCCTGCACGAAATTCCGAAAAATTACGTTTTTTTAAATTACTAGTAGCACGTAGGTTATATGCGCTAAACTGAAAAATTATAATAAAAATGCTTGTTTAAATTACTTCGATATTCGAAAGAAGAGATTCTAAAAAGAAGTAATAATAATTTATCTTTATTTGCTAACTATCGCAAGGTGTCACAACTTTTAGGATATACAGTAGGTAAGTATTTAGCTTAGTGTAAAAATCTCATTTACGAGAGCCTGGTGCCTAAACAAGGTTCCTGGGGATAGAAAGTAAGTAGGTACATTTATACGCTATTGTCTTAGGGGTTTTGCAAGTTTTCTGTTATTCCAAAGTTGAGTTCTTTTAGGTATTCTGTTAGAATTCGTTTTATGCGCGTTGAGTGATGATAGAATAGAATTTAGTGATATATTTAATTTACTGTGTATATAAGGAAGGGCCTTAATAATAAAAGTGAGTATTGTAATAAGTTAAGACGCATACGTTGCTTTTATCTACTTACTAAACAAAATGTATTTTACATTTAGTCTAGCAGCCACCGCCTGTTTTTTTTTTGTGAGTAATCGTCACACAGTCCTATAAATGTAGTGGTACGGTTTTCCAGTCCTACGTTTAAAAGTTGTCCATTCTACTATAAGACTTTAAGATGGTAGCTGCTGGACTAATAGTACCTACCTACGTAAAAACTCAAACAAATTAAAGTTAGATTAATTCGGTTCCGTCTTCACATCAGTGACATTTCAAAAAATATCCGCAACTTTTAGCACCACGTGGGCGGTCTGGCCGCGACATTTTAATTCGTTGGAATTTTATTAACATGGAGTTGTGTGATGAGAAATCATTGGTATAAACGTGATTCATAAACGCGTTTTGTTTAAGTACCAAATTAGTGGGATTTAGATGGAGGATCGTGTCAATCTCCTTAGCCTTTTTGTACCGTAAGGACGATGCGTTGACGAGACGACCTCCTAGGAATAGGAATAAGTACCAACTAACGGAAGACATTTTGTTTCACGCTTCCTTGCACCTGCAGAAAGAGCTTTGCACTCAATGCTAACATCCGGCGTCCATATCCGTGGCGACAAACCAAGACCGTTGTGCACATTATCCTATCATGGATGATTGTTTCGTCCTACCTACGAAGAGATTTTTTATAACTAGAAGTGATTAAAAATAATAAAAGTATTTCTATCATTAAAAGTATATCTAGGGATCGATAAATGGACAGATAATGTACGGCAATTGAGTCGGCAACTACGAATTTACTTACCTACTTACACCATGAGATTTGATTTAAATCCATGGTCGGCACACCTTCAATATACCAGAATAAGGCAATATCGGTGAGCTAGCCACCAAACAATATGCATGGTGCTTGCATTGCGCGTTGCTTTATTAACTCGTATTTTATTTGCGACAATAGGTTACCAGATGGCATGGCAGTCAGATTCTTTCAAAATTACGGGCGTTTTTGAGGAGAGTAAGTAGATTGAAGGCAAATAAAGGTACCTACAATAATAACGAAAACATGAAATGGGATGTTATTTTTATTTCAACTTCGAAAAGGATTGCATAAAATAACATCTCATGTATGCGCATAGTAAAATCTATGGAGCATTAAGGTGCGTAAGTATTCTCAACGCTTGTTAAGTGGAACACCTGCAGTTATACCATGCCTCCCTGCTTGTTATCGCAACATCGCACCAAGGGAACTAATTTGATTATGAATAACATCACGACGTCTGTTACCTCTGCATTGTATTACAATGGGCTTTGTCCTGGAGTCGGTATTGCCGCTACATGTCATTAGCCATGCATATCCCAGGATAATTTGTATCATTAGCGTTGAGTATGCTATAACTTGTTCGGTTTCAGAAACTAATGATCCGACGAACTTAAGGTTTCGTTAGTTTCATATTATATGATAGATATATAGAAGTCTGCAAGTGCTGCATGCGCAAGTAAGCCTCACTCGCATATTAATATCAAACAATTTCGTAATTGTTCATGTAGGTACTTATTTAAGTAATTTTAACAGATACGATGGGCTTATCGTTAAATAGCCTATGGATATTCGCATTGAATATGGAAAATAGAATTACGTTACGTAACTCAAACAAAATAATCTTAATCGCCGCTCACTAAGTACCGAATTGCTCAGTTTTTCATACTTTAAACCGGCGACAATTTCATTTTTCAGTCAAGCTCAGCGCACCTTCTCGTATGTTGAATGTCGTCGAACGTAAAATCTGTTGTGTAATTGTTCTCAATGCTACATTTAAAGGTTGCAGATCTGCACGAAGCACTAGCCTTAGTGTTTACTTCGTTAAGTACTTTACTTCGCATGTTTCTAATATCTCTATCTTTAGACTTTGGCTTTATGTGATCAAATTTAATGTTTGCTATTTTTCTTACTTTAAATCTGAGTTCGGTATCCAAAATTATTCCTCGAAAATCTGTCAAGTAGTAGCTATAGAAACTTAAAGGGCAGTCTCTCTTGCATGACCGTTTACCACATTAAACCACGACCGTAACCAACCAAATGATACCGTTCTCTACAGTCAAAGCGAAAAGATCGCGATACCAACAGACATACATTGAACTCTGGCTTGTTGAAGACACGCGGACTTAAAAAAAATCATCCACTTTTTAATATTCGATACGAGAAATGAAGCACAATATAAGGAAAAAGTCACGAAGCTCTACACCCTATAATACCATATTGATTATTTAAACAATCAAATATTTTGGCTTTGATTGAAAAAATTACTACTTATCAGTGAGCGAAAAATCATTCGTCATCTCGTATTATTAGATGAACAGGTAACAATAGGACTTAATGGATTTATGAAGTTGAGTTGGTCCTGTTGCCTTTATAGTGTGGCAAAACAAGAGATAATAAATTCCTTATAGGATTTTAGCATGTATGTAGCAATGGGATAAAATGCACAAAATACTATTTCCTTGCATTGAAATATTTGTAACTTGCGATACAACATCGCAAGTTACTAATTACCTTCGCCTACGGTTACCTACGTGACGTAGATATAGCTGGATTAAATAATATCGTTTATATAATTTGTTGCTTAAATAATAGTACCTATCTGCAATTCGCTACAGAATTTTCAGTAGAACGAATCAAGTTACATAATATCGGATTATAAATAAAGTGAGATGACGATGCCTTTGATGAATTGTGTTTATATATTTTTTTAAATTTCCGTTAAAGCCTTCACTTAAACTCTAATTCATATTTAGATACCTACAACTTTTGATGAGAGATATCTGTGCATACTCTCGACCTACCTCCTGCGTAGTGGAATTTGCATCAGGCAGGAGGTATGTCTAGAGTATGGACAGATATTTCTTTAAAACTAACGTAACACATAGTATCAACAATAGATATAATACTAGATGTAGAGTAATGATAAATCTATGGTATCAACGCCGCGTAATGGTGCAATTGAAGTTTCATCGGTTGTGTTCACACGAGTTTAAACCCGATAGCCATCTCGACGGACGAGTGGACTAGTTTTAAACAATTTTATCTAGATCATTTTCAACCTCTAAACTGTGTGTCCATTGAGGGTTTACTCTTTATTAGTATTATCTAGTATCATCGTAAACCACAGACTGACTCACTACATAATTATGTATTTTTAGAGTAACATTGCATTTATTTGTGGTAATATTTCATATTAAGTATTTTCAGCTCCAACTTTTTGTCTTTCTTGAATTAGGTCGAGCGAGGCATAGAATAAATTCCACAGTTGTGGTAAGGCTATACAAGCGCACATAGAATATTATCTTTCTGAACCATTCTCGAATGACAACATAAAACAATTAATGTAATACTACCGCAGTCGCTCGGTAACCCAGTTATGTGCGTGACCTTTAGTTTTTCAACAATGGGTTCGTTAACTTGTACAAGACCAAGCAAACAAGCGGTACAGGTACCGGAATTCAGTAAAGATTCTAGATCTATAGGGTGGTTTTTTTGGTTTGCAAATAACTAGCTTTACTTACCTTTTTATTATGTAGGAAGGTACATTTGAAGAAATCACCTTAGAACGGAATTTATTTTTTCACGTTTATCATAGGGATGGACAAGGATAAACAGACAAACAGAAGCCTTTATCTATACTAATATTATAAAGAGGAAAGATTTGTTTGTAATGTTTTCACAAAAACTACTGGACCGACTCAAAAATTCTTTCACCATTAGATAGAAAGCTACATCTTCATAGAGTGATAGGCTATAATATTACTAGGTGTAAACGAAACTATTGTTATGTCTAATTCCACGCGAGCGAAGCTGTGGGCGTCCACTAGTATATTATAAGTAAGTTATCTTCTAAATTAAACAACAAAAAAGAAGGAGCGTAAACTGTCTGATAAGACTATAAACAATGTCGTAAAGTAACACAACACCGTGAATCCAGTGGACGACGTTGATAACGCCTGAGTCAGCGTAGCTAGAATTCATTGCTCTTATAATAGAATCTTACGGTGACCGCAGATGTAGGACAGGTAGTTAAAAATTATTAGATGCATATGCATGCTCTTTAAGAATGTTCTTATACGTGACATAGGTACTCGTAGCTTGGCATTCCATTATAATAATAAATCGCTAATGGGATACTAAAGATTTTATTTCCATTTAGTTACTACTAAAAAGTGTTTGCTGTTTTCGCCTACTTGCAAGGCTTGGTCAGCGGCAGGGAAAAGACCAATCAACTTGAAGTGGTCAATGAATGATTCATTAACCTTCCTAACGAGACACTGTCACCCATCGATGTCAAGGGTTTGTATCGGCTGATTCATCAATTTGCATGCATGTTTGAATAGATTCACGTTTTACGTAATGTCGTTTGACCTTCCCAGTGCGTTTGCTGGTTCAGTATTTTTGACCTTTCCAGTGTGTTTGCTGGGTCAGTATTTTTGCTTTTGCTCACGTGAATATTTTATAGCAATGTTGTACTCATATATAGTCTACTGTCCTTCAGCATCATATTATGTATCACGCTGAAGAAAACTTGCTCTGGAGCAAGACTAAAACAAACAGCAAAAACAAATGTACCTACTTGTTTTTTCTAATGATAATTCGATAAATTATGGTTCGTCGCAATTCCCTGGGAGAGTCCAGACGTTGCAAGTTGCAACGTTGCAACGACTGACCAGACTTCCGCCCAACTTATGTTTTGAATTTGCGCAATGCAGTCTCAGATACTGTGTATGTTGCTCTTGCCTCTTGTAGAGTTTCATATACTGTGGTAAAACGGAGGCATTGATCGAACTATAGATTTTTCTGTTCGGTTGTACTATTATTCAGTGGCTCGGTGGACTATTTGAGCGAATTCTGTATCACACAAGGGTCACGTGAGTACTGGTTCCATAATAAGTATAATTTGGTGAAGATGATTAATTAAATAAATGCGTAATGTTTACAATCTATCAAAATTGAAATAAAGTTTGATTTTTATACATAAAGAAGAAAATTATTGAGAGATCAAGATAGATTATTAGGTAATCTAATAAGGAAGTTCCTACTGCCATGCTCAGATGAATAAAAAAAAAATCTTTTTTTATTCATCTGAGCTGCCATGCCATAGCAGCTACCAACATATTCTAATAATTTTTAGTATTTTTGTGACTAAATAAATATGAATGTACCTAATCGTACCATAAAATGTCATTATTACTTACTGATTGTAGATATTACGGTCTGAATTAAACTTACTTCCGCTACAACTAGTCATACCGGTTTGAGATATGGAATTCAAAAGTCAGAAGGCAAAAAATAGGCCGCGAAATCAAAATTATTGAAATGATTTTTTTTACATAACATCCTCCAATAACATAACGTTATTTATTAAGTACAATTAAGTTTATAAGTAAGCATAGAATTTCTATATTATGACGAAAATTAAAGGACATAGTTAAGTACGCAGGTTATGTAGTATAATACTCTTACTACACATGCATCTACAAGCCTAGCACCTAGACATAAAGCCTACATGTAAGCTAATCGTAGGTAGGTAGATGTGATTCACACTAGAGAATGATGTTACCAATGAGGCGTGACGGCGCCCATCACTGCGCCCAAGAAAACACATTACTGCGAATTCTAATGACTTTCGCCAATTCGCCTACATTATTTTCGAGGTTTTGAGATCCAGAGTTATGTACTTAGATAAAAATGTTTAGGTAGCTGTCTATCAGCATAAGCCTGAGTAAAATTTTTCATAGCTTTTCGTTTTCGTTGGTCTATTGTTCGTAAGCACGACAGTAGTCGCGCTCTAGTAGTCAGGATCTAAGTAATACATAAGGTAGTAACTACCTACCTACTCCACTAAGGTAGTAACAACCTTAGCTAGATGTGGGTTAGATCCCCGGGAAAACTGTTATCGGGTTTTTCTGATTTAAAATTCCCAGTAGCAGCTTGAAGTCTGAATTTGTGCCCGATGTAGGTATAAATAGGCTCACCACCTATTACGTGGGACCTAAACATAACTGGTGAAAAGTGGGTGCCCACACCTCTGCCTATACCTTCGGGGAAATACAGGCGTGATGTTTGTAATGTGTTCTGCTGATTTCACCACTGCTACGAAATCGCTTTCTGCACAGCAGCATTTTGTCGTCACAGACATAACAGTTTTAAACTGACATACCACCCCCACTTACCTTCTGTTAACATCAACAGGTATTTTAAATTTGTGCAGTGTCTATGAACCTCTAGTACCTCTATGCAGTGCTCAGGATTTAGAACTCATCCTGTAGCCGTCTAAACCGGATCCTAACCAAGCGTTTATCACAGGTACCTATTCTAATTACGTGTTTGGATTGAATGCAACTTAATAAACATGGGATAAGAATAATTCTGTTTTTATTTATATTATGCATCTTGGTTGACTATCAAAGTGCACGTACCTGTTTATAGTACCTACGTGTAAACTTACGTAAAGAACACGTATTATTACTTAGATGTATAATTACCAGTAAAGCTTATGCTGTGGTTTACTATATTGAGGTTGTCAACCGACCTTCAATACCACATGCCAAGATTTACCTTAACACAATTGAAACCTTCGTTGAAAATGGTTATACCTAGGCGCCACTTAGACCATAATGTGCATGAAATAAGAAAATATTATTTTTCAATTCATGAAACGAGATATCTACTGCAGTTGAGATAAAATAAAGCTAAGCATTGCACTATAATTGCTAACACGTCATTCATTGCAACATTCCAATGATTCACAGAAGGCGCCGTATACTCAAGGTTGACTATAATCGTACTATTAAAGAAGTATTAAAGGCATTTATTGAGAACAGGAGGTCCAGTCTACCGCAACATAACTGTTACCGAACTAACAGTTCCCATTTCAATCACGGAGTTTGGAGATAACAGGTCATTCGCCGTGCACGTAAACTCTGACGGTTGAGGAATTTAGTGCTTCGTACGATGATACGATGGCATGCATGTTAAGATTGCTATATCCCAGGTAGTATTTCTCACAAATTTTATAAACACAAAATATATAAGTACTCACAAAATTTATTTTATAATCGAATAAAATTCAGTAATTATTTGCCTACAGCCAAAGCATGGAAAGCATTTGAATAACTTAGTGCGAACTGTTCGAATACATGAGCGTGGTTCGAACGTGATTAAGTTGGATGTCTCGTACGAACGCAGGACACGAACTACATCGCCATTGTTGCTATGGTCATGTCCATGTTCCAGCTATATATAGATAGCATAAGGCTATCGTTAGGAGATCCCGAGCCCTCCACAGATGCGCAGGATGGCTGACGAGGGAGTTTTAGTGAGTAAAATCTCACATACCGCGGCCTCTACCCCCTGAGGCTGGTATCTTTTGAAGATTTCCCACCGATACAAAAAAGAAATTATGTACTGATACATTGTTCGCATAAATTAACACGTTCTTCGATGCTGACGTAGCGCGGGGTAATTAAATAACTTTACCGAGAGGTCCACTCCTATTCGTACCATCCACATTATACACGCTTCTTTGATGGGATATTTTTAGCATAGAAAATTTCTTTGTCTTTTTACTTAATATTACATTTTTTCCCATGTGTTCTAACTTCAGAAGTTCAAATACTAAGATGATGGTTCAGAAGGATTTTTTTTTTTTCTTTATTTAAAGAGCTTTGTCGGTCTCGACAATGTCGCTCTATAGGGAATTACAGCGTATTATATTAATATATTAGTGCGTTACAGTCTACGTCTTATGTCTATATTAACTAAATTATAAAGAGCTCTGCTTGTATTCACGTTTAGCGGTACCTAAGTAGTTTTATTTTACTCTTGGAATCTAAAGTATGAAATAGGGTCCTATTGCGCATTTTGTACCAAATTATCAAACTGTTATATCAACCCAATGAAGACAAGAACGAAGATATCACTGTTTACAGATCTTAACACATTTTGATAGGAACAGTCCTAATTAAACAAACGCAAAGTTTTTATGTTCCCTCTAGCTAGATTATATTGATACTATGAGCCACAGGTTTAAGTGATCTTTTTAATATTTATTTCCAGTAATGCAGTCGAATCGAAACCTGTGGTGTAACTTATTTTGGTTTCACCGACCAACCAAAAACATTTTAAAAAGTTTCGGCACGGATAAAAATGTTACCTTTTCGATATATGGTCACTCTCTCTTCTCTCAAGTTATGTGCATTTTTTGTTACAACGGTTCGCTTTTTTATCACATTTTACAAAACAGGTTTCTTTAAAAAAGCTCACCCCTATTTTTATGGGCACGAGGATAGCCAGTGAAAGTTAATGTAGTTTTTATAGGCATGTGCCATGAATTAACCATATTTATTTAAATTACGTTCTTCCTATGAAAATGTTACTTTCATTGGTTTCATGTTTGTTCCAGCCCACCGATAGGCCTAGGCCTGTGCTGCGTGCGGTTAGTGGACACACACAGAAAACATACAGAGTACAAATATGTAGGTATTTATGTGCGACATAAATATCAGCTCCGGCCTGGATTAGAACCTGATATCCGCGATTCGGTAGCTATACCGGACCACGGAGTAATCGAACGAAGTTAAGAAGTACCTAATAACCGCAGTCTCACACATACGACAGTCGCTCACTACCCATTATTATGTAAGTACTTATATCAGGGGTTACTGTGTCACTATCCTATGTCCCACTCGAACTACTTATCTCTGATTAATAAATTAATATTATGTGAATGCAATAAATGTTGCAGCATAGCTATACTATACTTAACTAATAGTTTTATATTAAGCTTTGAAATTAAGACCAAAAACCAAAACAATAGCAACAACCTACGTTTACTGGAGTTTTTTGGAGACCTAATTCCCAATTCAATTATACAGTCAGTACCTACTCAGCCCTCGTCCAGTAATCATGATTTGACTTGTACATATTAACAAACGTATTAAGATTCATGGTATTCAATATTTTAGGACGGTTCGTCTCAAGAAACGAGTTAGTATAATCTAGCCACTAAACAGCCAAAATTAAAATTATAGGCATATTACACACGACCGGCTGCTATGATTTGATCGGATTAAATTAATCTAAGGATGTCAAGTCGGCGGGGAGTAAAGAGGTCGAGAGTCAAGAGGATTGGGTCCATTCGGCGCCCTTGTCAGCTGCTCGCTACGAGTAGCACGTGCTTCTCACTATGTGAGTCATCCAAAGGTGTCGTTGCTCATCTGCGATAAGAACATTGTTTAATATTTTAACAATGTGATTTCATTTCACAATCGTTACTTCAATTGCGAATCTTCTCAATGCATGCTGCGACGTCATAAATTATCAAATTTTTTGATTAAACCAATTGGGCAGACTCAGAATGAAATAAAATACCTATTTCTTTAGAAACTAAAAACAGTTGGCGAAAACGGTTACCTTATTCCGTTAATAGTTTGAGTAACGTGGGTGGATTGACTCATTGGACTTTATATATGAATTCGATTTTTTTAAAAGTCAATGACCATTTCCGCACCAGCGATGTGTTGAATTTTATTCCACTCATTATATTTGTAACTAGTGGACGCCCGCAGCTTCGCTCGCGTGGAATAAGACACAACAATTATTATATAGCCTATGTCACTCAGTGAAGATGCAGCTTTCTAATGGTAAAAGAAATTTTTGAAATAACTAGGTCCAGTAGTTTTAGTGTGAAAACATTAGTTACAAACAAATGTTTCCTCTTTATAATATGTATTTATTTGTAACAAGTGAACAAATGAGTGTAACAGGTGAATGATAGGCCGTGATATCATTATCAGGGCTAGTACGTGCCTTTATCAGGGCACTGGAATTTATCATACCTTTTTATCGATCGAAGGGATAGCGATATAAATTTACGGAAGGAAACACGTAGTTCGAAACAATTGGGTTAACATCGTTTGTAAAACATAAAATAGAAGATTCTCAATCCTTTTGTTTTAAGAATGGGCATTTCTTCCATGACGGATTTCAAACATCGCATTGCTTCTTCAAAAGCTGCTAAAGTCCACAATTAGCACGGTTTTTCTGCACACCAATCATTATTAGAAGAGTGCCTTTGAAGGCAAATGGATGCACAGAAACTGGCATTCGGTGATAAGGAAACAACACCAGAACAATACGTTGTGGTGTGATGAAACAGGTCCCATTCGACTAAGCGGTCACATAAGCGTATTTCGCGACGTCTAATTTGAAACAGCAGTTTTATAATTCAAAATTAACTACGGGGGTTTCAGAACTAACTACAAAAGGAAACGTTAAAAATGAGCTGGCTAATTTACTTTATTGTAACATAATGCATAACTATCTTGGATTTTCTTAGAATTCTCTTGAATGCTGTTTACCCGTGGCAATGAATTTCGGCAGTAATATTATTGTTTTCTTACTAATATTGCTGTAAATAACTTTTTGTCTAATTAGAATCCTCTTTGATTTAAAATTAAACTTTTTACGATTAACGATGCAAGCGAGATCATCTACGAACTAAGCAGTAATACGTACAAATTCTTGGATTTTTGTTATAAGCAGTACCCAATTTGCAAAAGTTAAAAAGATTCTACAATAGGAATCTGCTTATCACTGAGTACAACGTTGTAATCAGTCTGTAATTGCTACAAATTTGACAATCAGTTCTATTAATTAAAGAGATGAATAAAACTTTGAATTAAAATTTGGATTAGTTAGCAGGAATTTGGTACCTTTATTTTCTTGATCATGTAGTCAGAAACTCATATTGTCTATAGATCTAGATTTTGTCAGGTGCTCCTCGTGTCTTAGCAATAGGTAAGTTTATATTCCTTGCTGTATATCTCTTTTCACAGTCGTCTATCCTGTAGTTGAATCTTCAGAAGACAGACAAAAGCGCAAAGCAGATTCATATCGGATTGTTTATTAGTGTTTAAAGCCAAGCGAATTGTGCTATAGCACAGGTTAAAGCATGAAATAAGAAGCTAGACATGGGTTAAAGAGTGCCTGACACTCTTGTGAAACGGTTATTATCTGATGGAATACTTAAAAACACAATGCTTACCACAGCGATCAGTTTCCCGCGCACCGTGATGCCCACCATTGGTGCGAATCTGATCGTCACCCCCGGTTCCACTAACAACTCGGCATCCCTCTCTATCACCAGGTCATCCCGCAACAAGTACGGACTACCCTCCGCTCGCCACACTGTCCGCCCTAGCAACACTCCTCCTACCAACTCAGTCAGATCCGACGTCTTATTTAACAAATAAGGATCCGCATCACCCATCCTCAGCTGCCCATCACTACCACAAACAAAACACAACACTAGCACCACCGTCCTCCACTTGTATTTCGTATCGCCGAACTGACTGTGCCGCTTTTGCACCCCCATGACTTCAGACACCACCAACGCAAGTTTTTATAAAAAAATCATTTCACTTTTACTAACGTTGATCCTCTGCAGTTACACCTATCCAAATATCGCGCAGGTAGTCTTAGTCTCTGTTTTGTCGCATTACAACACATTTTTATCGTAAACTACTAAAACATTGTTAATTTTCTGTATAAAAGCAAAAGAAAATAGTTTTTAATTTAAAACATAGATACTGAAAATAACTAAACAAAGGTGGGGCAAAGTAAAATGAGCGAAAATGATCGCCACCGCGCGACCGTTGCACGAAGTCGTTTGGCCGGTTTGGTGCGTGTAGTTTCCTCCCTGCCCTCCCACCTCTCGCCTCATCATACCTATTTGTTTCAAATCAAAAGCCTCCGCCCCTCTACCTCGAAATCGTTCACTCATGCTTCCTCCGCCTTTCACTTCTCGTTTTCATTCGATTCGGCGGCGCGGGAAAACGGTTCAGGTACCTAAACGTCATTTTACATTGCTTCGGCAATAACCGTCACAATCTATGGTCAAAAGCAGACAGTGTTCCAATTATCTGTAGCACGTATTATAAAGTAAAATTAATTTTGTATAATAACTTATCACCATGAAACTACGTACTAATATCATAGATAACGCATACTACTTCAGCCTAGCCTACATTATAATTTTATATTACCTATATAAAATTAACAAATCTTAACAAAGAGTTGCCACATTAAGAAATTGCGTAGTACAGCGCAGATTGAATTGAATTAAAAAAAAATAACTATAGTTTACCTTTTGACACCATCATTGCACAGAAGAAAAGCTCTTAGAATTATTAATATTATTATTATATACGTATTTCTTAAATCCGTGCAGAGAATGTGCATTGTGCAGACCTTAAAGTTTAGAAAAACTGTCAGTTTTGACATTTATTTCACACATGATGCAGTGAAAAATTATCGCGATTTCCTTGCATTAACTATTGAAAGTTCTTTTAATTGTAGAAAAATTTTAAAATAAAAAATAATTAATGTCTTATGTACATAGATACATAAGTATAGTCATAGTTATTATTATTGTAGTTAGCTATTCATGCAGTGAAAAATAGCTAATGCTAATATATTATTTCACGTTTAATCGATTATAAGTAAGTAAATTATTAGTTGCTATAAATTTGCCAATTTAAATTAATATTTAAATAACTTTGCATAAAATAGTTTATAGTTACCTGGACTTTCATTAAGCGTGTCCAACCATCGTTTATTTCATAACGGAATAAACTTCGGGTTTGACTTTAACGTTTTTACCACCTGTGTAGGTCCATAATGTTATTGTTTAAACGAACTCCAAAACAAAAAAATCTTGTATAACTGTTTATTGTTGATATTAATACTATGTACTGAAAGAGATGTTTCTATACATTACTAGTAGTAGTACATAAAACATAGTGATTTTGTTTCTATTATATTTTTTTTTGTAAAATACCTGTAATAAGAATTATTAAATTTCATCATAGAATTCTCAACAATATCAATATTATCAGTAGGTATAGGTACGTGTATCTTATATGGCAACATTTTTCACCATTCATTCATTGTCTGTTGTCTTTGAGCAAGCATAATTTCATTCGTTTCATTCGTTCGCTCTTTCTTTAGCTCCTTCACTCGTCAACATTATTGATCCGTTTTACATCTAAACTGACAAAATAATTCAATTTAATGCATTTCATGTTGTAATTAATAGTTCTAGTCCAAATATTAATACTCATCTACACCCGGAACACGTAAGTATTAATTAATTTTATGGTTATCTTGTGTTTTGCCGTGCGGTTGGCGTGGCATGGGCAAGCCATGGCGACATCTTGTATTTCATTGTATTTAGCTATTTATGTTTTATAACCGCGACGCGTTTTCTTTTAGATTTGAAAATATATTACAATGAGTTCGGGAGGCACGCGGGTGTACGTCGGCGGGCTGGTGGAGGGCATAAAGAAGGAGGACCTGGAGAGGGAATTCGACAAATACGGCAAATTGAACTCGGTGTGGGTGGCGCTCAATCCGCCGGGTTTCGCGTTTATCGAGTTCGAAAACATGCAGGAGGCCGAGGATGCGTGTAGCGCGATGAACGGGTTCGAGATGTTAGGCGCGACACTCAAAGTTGAGCTGTCCAGAAAACGCGATGGGCCGCGACGCGGCGGCGGCAATTTCCGCGGCGGCCGTGACGGCGGTGGGCGCGGCGGCGGTGGCGGTGGCGGCGGCTACCGCGGCCGCGGGGGCTCTTTCGGGGGCAACAACCGGTTCAACTCGTTCGGAGGGGGCGGCGGCGGTGGTGGCGGGCGCCCTTACGGCCGCGGCGGCCAGAGCAACGGCTACTCCGGCAACGGGGGCGGCGGCGGCGGCGGCAACTTCAGATCTCGATCACCCCTCTCCCGATTTTAATTTAATTCTAGTTTAAGTTAGGTTTAGTGTTATCGTAATCTGAAGCCTCCTCGTGTTATGTTCAATATCTGCTAATACTGGGGGGTAAACGCTGAGATGAGTTCAATTGTGTCGATGTCCCTCGGAGTCAGAGGTAATGTATTCATTTATTTATCTTTTACAACCTGTCAACATTTAGGTAGCACAGTAGTGTAACACCCGATTAGTGTTCTTATCTAACTCGAGAATAATTATTTTAATAATACATATTTAAGTTTTTTGATAACCTAGTGGCAATGGCACTCGCTTATGAAATTGAATATACCAGATACAAAATATGAGCTCTTCTAGCCCTGGTCATATCACTGTTACACAAGCACATAACTTCACACTTGAACTTCCCTGAAGGGGTAACCAGCCACTTTTCATCAGGTTTTCTTTTTGTTTAGGTCCCATTTAAATAGGTGGAGAGCCTAATGCTATTCACTGTGTACAAACTCTGAATTTGAGATAATACTAAGATTTTCAAAGGAAACCCCAATAATGGGGAATTAATTATTAGGAAAACCCAATAATACTTTCCCGACCTGGTGATAGAACCCAGGACCTATAGTTTAGCAGTCGCATTTGCAACCACAAGATTAATATTAAGATAATTATAGTTTTATGTGTGTTAAACATCCATTACATTGGAAATACTGTATTGGGGTGAGAGTATAAGTGGCATATTTGATGTCTGCCAGATGAACGGTTTGACAATTCTGCACAATGCTTTGAAGGCAAGGTGAAAGTGTGGAAAGAATTCCACAAAAAGAAACCGTCAATATCTGAACTTCCATTTCATTAACTCTAATGCCTTATAATGGAATCTTTGTCAGTTATTTCCTGTACACAAAGATTTTCCTCTATGTGATGAGCTGTATTTGGCTACAAGCAATCTGTGGCTTATGTACAAGGCCTCACCTTATTGGCTAAATTGTCATAACTAAATCTCTATAAATGATTTGATGGATGTTTGATGCTCAAATTGTGTCTGTCTTAGAAAATAATTTGCAAGTCATGTTGCTTAATTTTGTGGTAAGTTAAGACAATCAGAATTTCATTAAGAAAAACTAAAAATACAGCATGTGCATTCTTAATTGTTGACTAGTGGACGCCCTCAGCTGTGTTTGTGTGGAATTAGACATATAGATTAATTTTCACCTCCTCAAAGGCACTACTGATCAAATTATGTCCTTCGAATTTCATTTATTTGTTGCAAATATGAGGCAATTCTATTGAAATTTAAGAAATATTCAAACAAACTTCCATTTGATATACTTACACTCATTATTTTCCAGGAATGATAATAATTTGGTCAAAATGCATCAACATGTTACATCTAAACAATAATTACTTGAGTGTCACTTTAGCGTCTTCCTCTCATTTTTTAAGATTTTGGACTGAATATATGAAAATTTCTATAGTTTAATAGTTATTTTGCTTTATATTATAAAAAGCTGAAAATTATGATTTAACAGATGTTTAACAAAAATTTCACAAACTTTCATCCCGTATTCCAGGAGAACTTCTTTACTTTTTGTGATTAATATGTAATATCTTAGAGATGATGGATTCAGGGCATGTTGGTTCCAAGTTACATTAAAATCGTAGTTTTTTGACAAAAAGACAATACAATTGAAATAAACATTTTTGGAATTTGTATAAAACCCAAAAATTGTGATACAAGGTCACTTCTTAAAACAACTTAAATCATTTAATTTTATTCCATACAAGGTTTTGTGTTGTGCGTATGGAAGCATGTCTTGAGTGTGGTAAATTAAATTTTGATATGAGTCACTTCTTAAAAACTTGAATCATGTAATATTTTTCCTTAATTATGAGATTTTGTCAAGAAGTTAAGTGTGTATGGAAACATGTCTCAATTAGTGTGGTAATTTTGTCTTTGTTTAGAGCAGTGGTGGGCAAACTTTTTAATGGCGGGCCACAAAGGTTTAGAAATTCTAGAGGAGGGCCAGAATTATAGAAAAAATGCATTTTGTGTTAAAGCTTTTAATATAATTTTATAAAACATTACAGCATTAAACACAAATATTACAAAATAACTTTTACGTGTGCAAAACGTAATTATAACGGGCCATATACTATCCATGTCGACGGACCCTCGGCGGGCCGGATTAAATACTTTCGCGGGCCCGCGGGCCGTAGTTTGCCCATCACTGGTTTAGAGGAAACCTGTTGGGAAATCCTTTTTGAGGTTAATAATTTTTGTTGCAGCTCCTTGGAAATAATTCAATCTCGAGTCGCCTATTGCATCGAGAGCACTCAAGAACAATTCATTTGGACATTTAACATTATACCTTAGCACCCTTGGACTACAATTACCTTAAATAAATAATAATAAAAAAAAGCGATTATTCCGACGATGTATTTTATTTGATCAATGTTAAGAAAGACCAAAGTATAAGTTAACCTTACATTTAATTATGAAATTAAGAAAATTGTACATATATTTTTCTACGAAGGGCTGCTAAGACACGCCATCAGCAATTCCATCTTGTTCAAGAAGTTTTTGCCTTCCATTCTCTCGAGCTTGATTTCTTTGAAGGCACCACCAAGGTTCTCCCACTTCTTGTCCTGAACCAATTCACTGGCGAAGAAATCCTTCCTGGGAGACTGGGCGATGAACACTTGCATGCCAACCGATGGCTCGCATCTGATTGCAATCATTCTGTCGCCTATAACAAAAAGATGAAATGAAATAAAAATTATATTTTAAAAATACTTTTGTTTATATTACACAGCGACTCGTCGAATTTTATCCCAAACAACAATCGACTAAGCTGCAGTAGTGAAAAAGCTTAATAAAATTTGTTTTTAAAAATAAAATTGTTCTATTGAACAGACCTGAGTCTTAGCAACATCTTATCTTATTCAACAAGTAAATTAACTCAGAATAGACCTAGAAGATACAAGTAGAGCACTTGGTTTTTGTATAATGTTCAGTTAGTCATTTTAGCAATATAATAAATTGTATTTTCCATAGATTCTGGGCGACATATAGGTGTCAGGAAGCATATTTTACATGCTTATATGTATAATGCAATGTGTCATAGTAAACAAGTGCAATTTTAGATTATTGCACTCTAATTGCAAAGGACAGGTTTAACTCATACAGTCTGGATTTCTAGCTGGGCCCAACGTGTGCATATGGGATTCATAGTATTGCTTGTGGATTAACTATCGCACTTATCATCATCACAACCCTTTCTTTGTCCCACTGTTGGACATTGCTCTCCTCTGAGAGGAGGGATTAGGCCTTAGTCCACCACGCTGGCCAAGTGCGGATTGGCAGACTTCGCATGTCTTCGAGGACATTAGAACTCTCAGGCATGCAGGTTTCCTCACGATATGTCCTTCACCGTTACAGCAAGTGACATTTAATTTCTTAAATCGCACGTAACGTAGAAAAGTCATTGGTGCGCGCCGCTGGGGTTTGAACCCGGACCGCTCGAGTGAGAGGCGAGTTCGATAGCCACTGGGCTGTCACTGCTGGCTACTCGCACTAGCTACATGTAAAGCCGTGTAATCGGCGATTGAACGCGATCGCGAAGCAATCGGATTCGCTGACACGCGAATTCAATGCGACGCGGCGACTGCTACGCGCGTGTCCTAAACCACAACCGGCCAACGCCGGTTCAGTTCCGCGTTTGATTCAATTCGCGTTTGGTCCCGTAGGTCACTCTGATAGGTATTGACTCTCTAGTATAGAGTAATGATAAATCTATGGTATTGACTTAGTTTTCGCGTCTCATCCTGTGGGCCTAGATAAGTGGCAAAAACGCTAGTAGAATAGATTAACACGACTTATGGGATTGACATTCGCTAACGACTAATTAGTCCCATACATTTATTGTTAATCTATTCTACTAGCGTTTTTGCCACTTGTCTAGGCCCCCAATGCTGCGACCCATAGACGTCCCACTGCTGGGCACCGGTCTCTCCCACAGATGCTTCTGCGGGAGGTCTAGAGCATACTCCACGCTGCTCCAATGCGGATTGGTGGAGGGGTTAGTGGCCAATCCAGTGTCGAATGTTCTCAAGCCACCCGAAGGTCTTCGACAAGGCTTAACGACTGTTTCCAGCATTGAAAACATTTACCGACGAACGACGGATTTACGTGCCCTCCGAAGGCCCCCAATATCCATACTAATATTATAAATGTGAAAGTGTGTTTGTTTGTTTGTCCGGGTTTCACGTCGCAACGAAGCTATTATAAGGTATGGTTTTTGTGTGTGGAGATAGTGAGGAGAGTGGAGAGTGACGTAGGCTACTTTTTACCGCGGTAAAACATCCCCATGGGAAGATATCGATGTTTTGTTATTTGCTAGATATTTAGTTCCGGATATTGTTAATAGATGGCGTTAGAACAATTTAGAAGTAGTTAGTATAGTGGTTAAGTAGTTAGTATCTTTTAATCGTGGAACTGTCACTATTCATCCACCACAAATATGTCATGTATGATAAACAACTCATTGTTAATTCCCTTTGACCACGCGGGCGGAGCCGCGGGTAAAAGCTTGTATATATATATATAAAGTAATAGTAATGAGTGGAAGACACACCGTTAGGAGATGCCAGCAGGCACGAGGAGGCGTTGCCGAGCGGCTCGACGGGCCCGGAGCCCATGTGCGCGCTGCTGGCCAGCAGCTGCCAGCCCATGCAGCGGCCCACCGCCTGCACCGCCGTCATCTGGTGCTGGTATATCTGCCGGCAAGCGCTCATTGGTATAATTGGCATGATGACAGATTTTGAAATTGCCTTGTATAATGCAGGTACACATCCAATATTTCGAAAAAAAAAACATTATTTCAGCAATAAATTGAGTTTTAACGCTAATTATTGCAGTTTTTCCTATCTACTTTAAATTTAGCGCGAAAACGCTCGTAGGTGTCATGGCGTCCGCATCGACGTCACGCCTGGATATTATAACAGAAAATGCCGTGGTATTTATATGAGAAGCCCAAGCGGCCGGTGCATTTTTACTCGACCATGACGTCATCCGCTCTGACTGACGTTTCCAGGCGTTTCAGTCAACATGGCCGATTGCTGTATTTTATACTTTTATTTTAATGCAAATCTTATTAATCTCAATGTTTTTATTAAAACTTGACCATTTTTTAGGAATTATTCAACATACTTGTTCCGCTAAAACCATTTATTCTTTATTTTTTTAATACTGTCATCATGCCTATTGAAGGCACGGTTGTTGAGCGTTGGGGACTACATGCATTGAAGTGATTTTTTGGGTATATATAAGCTGTTCATTTGCATCACAGCGGCCCATGTTAATTTCGTCCAATGCTATTTTTTTTTCGATTTGCCTGATTGGAAATGTATGAAGAAATATACACGAAGAGACGAAATAAGAGCTCCCGTGGGACAAACGAAGGCAATAATTTTAGTAATTAATAATAAAATAAAAGAAAATAATTATGTATTCCAATTATTTTATTTAATAACATGGCGTCCGGCGCAGTTGTCTTAAATCAAAAACGTCCTAAGTGAAACAGGCAAGCACCAGGCAAACAAAACCAATGACTTCTGACAATTCAAAAGAATTTCCAGCGAAAAGATTCGGAAGAAGAAATTCGGAGAGAGATGGATGCGTGCTTGTTCCGCGCTCTCGCTTGCACACGGAACGCTAGGCTACTCTCAGCATGAGTCACATTTTTTCGTGCGTGTAGAGGAGTTCATAGATGTATAAGACGTTATTACCTCAAAACATTATGTCTATACTATCTATCTAATAATAAAAAGAGGAAACATTTGTTTGTAATGTTTTCACACAAAAGCTACTGGACTGATTTCAAAAATTCTTTCACCATTAGAAAGCTGCATCTTCACTGAGTGACATAGACTATAATAATATTACTAGGTGTAGACGAAACTATTGTTATGTCTAATTCCACGCGAGCGTGTTTGTTCGTTTGTACTTCTTCTCAACGGAATGATGAATCGATGTGATTTTTTTCATAAATGTAGTACCTATAGTATACTGCCTGGAGATTTACTATGATGTATATAATATTACTCCTATCCTCATTGGAGCAGCGTGGTGGAGTATGCTCTAGACCTCCCGCAGCATAGTCTATGTGGGAGACCCGTGCCCAGCAGTGGGACGTCAATGGGTCGCAGCGATATAATATTACTAGGCGTAAACGAAACTATTCGCCAATAGTCATTCATAAGCGTTAGTTGGTTCGCCTGCGTTATTATGTTGACTAATATCCCTTCCGGATTTCGTTCGACGCCAGACACTCGCGCCGCTCGCTATACCTGGCAGTAGATGAGGTCGCGCAGCTCCTGATAAGCGCTAATTGGTCCGCCTGCGGTATTTGTTGACTGATATCCCCTCCGGATTTCGTTCGACGCCAGACACTCGCGCCGCTAACTATACCTGGCAGTAGATGAGGTCGCGCAGCTCCTGATAAGCGCTAATTGGTCCGCCTGCGGTATTATGTTGACTGATATCCCCACCGGATTTCGTTCGACGCCAGACACTCGCGCCGCGAGCTATACCTGGCAGTAGATGAGGTCGCGCAGCTCCTGATAAGCGCTAATTGGTCCGCCTGCGGTATTATGTTGACCGATATCCCCTCCGGATTTCGTTCGACGCCAGACACTCGCGCCGTTAGCTATACCTGGCAGTAGATGAGGTCGCGCAGCTCCTGACAAGCGCTAATTGGTCAACCTGCGGTATTATGTTGACTGATATCCCCGCCGGATGTCGTTCAACGCCAGACACTCGCGCCGCTAGCTATACCTGGCAGTAGATGAGGTCGCGCAGCTCCTGATAAGCGCTAATTAGTCCGCCTGCGGTATTTGTTGACTGACATCCCCACCGGATTTCGTTCGACGCCAGACACTCGCGCCGCTAGCTATACCTGGCAGTAGATGAGGTCGCGCAGCTCCTGATAAGCGCTAATTAGTCCGCCTGCGGTATTTGTTGACTGCTATCCCGTCCGGATTTCGTTCGACGCCAGACACTCGCGCCGCTAACTATACCTGGCAGTAGATAAGGTCGCGCAGCTCCTGATAAGCGCTAATTAGTCCGCCTGCGGTATTTGTTGACTGCTATCCCGTCCGGATTTCGTTCGACGCCAGACACTCGCGCCGCTAACTATACCTGGCAGTAGATGAGGTCGCGCAGCTCCTGCAGCTCGTACGACAGGTGGCGCACGCGGCCGTCGCGGCAGATGCACTTCAGGGTCTTCTCGCCAACGTGCACCACGAGGGACGTGCGGCATACCGCGTCGTAACTGTGAAGGAATCGTTTCAAAGTCATAGTCAAGTCAAATAATTTATTTCGATATGAGGTCATTGGACACGCTTAACGAAAGTCTAGGTACTTAAAGAAAAGAGAGAGAGAGAGAAGAGAGAGATTCTCGCCCACGTGCACCACCAGGGACGTGCGGCATACCGCGTCGTAACTGTGAAGGAATCGTTTCAAAGTCAAGGTTGACTGGCAGAAAATGCTCTTAGCATTAAGTCCGCCTTTTGTACCATATTTCGCTGCGACCCATAGACGTCCCACTGTTTGGCACGGGTCTCCTCTCAGAATGGGAGGGATTAGGCCTTAGTCCACCACGCTGGCCAAGTGCGGATTGGCAGACTTCACATACCTTCGAGAACGTTATGATGAACTCTCAGGCATGCAGGTTTCCTCACGATGTGTCCTTCACCGTTATAGCAAGTGACATTTAATTTCTTAAAACGCACATAACTTAGAAAAGTCATTGGTGCGTGCCACTGGGGTTTGAACCCGGACCGCTCGAGTGAGAGGCGAGTTCGATAGCCGCTGGGCTGTCACCGCTCATGTACCATATTTAGGTATACAGTACTCCCAAATTAATAATGCACATGCAAATCTTCGCTAATTGTCGTATTCCCGGAAACACCCGAATCATTGAATCGGAGAAAGCCCTCAACAATGCACTTGCATTTTGCACCTTGTTCGAAAGAAACAGGAGTCAAAGTCATATGTCAAATCATGTGAAAAAATTGAAAACAATTCGGTTGGTCGGCGGCTGTCGCCGGTCAGTCAAAGGTCCGTCAGTCGTCTTTATATACTGGTGAATTTTAAAGAGCTGCTATTACACACCCTTCTTGGTTTTGTTTTCAAAGGTGAATTTAATTTCAACTTTAATTATCTTACTCAAATTGAAATAGTTTATTTTGTAAAATAACATACTAACTGTTGGCGATGGAAATAAATAAAACCACCGAAAAATTAAATAAAATTATACGATTGCCACCATATCATCCCGATTTTAACCCCATTGAAAATATTTGGTCCCAAATAAAGCATCACGTAGCCAAAAAAAATATTGCAATGACTGTCAAGTCAGTTAAAGATGCTATATTAGAAAAAATCAATAATATAGGATCAGAAGAATGGAAAAAAGTTTGTGATCACGCTGTTAAATGCGAAGATGAATATAGAAAATTTGACCCAAGAATCGATAGTTTTTCCGATGAAATGATTATTTACACGGGTGATAGCAGTGGGGAAAGTGTAAATGAACAAGAGCATAATGAAAGTTCTGATGAATCTAGGATGTCAGGTATAGAGATCTTCCTTGATTCTGATTAATTATTTGTAATTTTAATATTATTCTGGAATGATCAGTGCTGTAAATACTTTTGAACTGAGATTATAATGATTAGATTTTAATGTAAACCTGTGTTTGAAAACCATTTTTAAGAAAATGCACTTAACCACTCTATACACATATCGTCTTCCGACGCTCGGGGAATACGACCTTTGCCGAACAGTAACGAAGATTTCTATGCGCATTATTAATTTGGGAGTACTGTAATAAAGTGTTCAATATATAAATAAAATAAAAATAAAATGTCAAGTCAAATAATTTATTTCGCTATGAGGTTGATTGGACACGCTTAACGAAAGTCTAGGTAACTACAAGCTACTTAAAGAAAAGATATACATATAATGCTATTCTAAACTGATCAATATAAGGCAAAAGATTAGCTATTGATCATTGAATGAATAGCTAATCCTACACGGGTGCCTAACCTGCCTTAAGGCTAATTTACAATAATTACCTACCACTAAGCTAAGCTCTTATGTCAGGATAGACTATCTATCTGGTCATCGGCTTTAGGAAGAATAATTAACAATATTATTATTCTTATCCTATGCCCAAGTGTAGGTCGAGAGAGAAAAAACTCTCGGTACTCTTAAAATTCAACTTCATTTGTACAGAAAAATGTACAGTACGAGACCATGACATGATTAGGACAGACATGAAACAGCCAATCGTGTATGCCAAGAATCACCCCATATGCCACCTGCCTACAATATTTAGTATAATTAATACAAGGTTTCTAAGTTCTAGTCTAACAATCAGACGAGACTGATGGCGAGTGGTCACCGTCGCCTGTTAATGGGCAACGCCAGGCAGTCCCGTAGGCCGGGTGGCCTCGAAAGACATCCATTCTAATATTATAAATGCGAAAGTAACTCTGTCTGTCTCGCTTTCACGCCAACACTACTGAACCGATTTAAATGAAATTTGGTACACAGATAGTCTAGAGTCTCTAGAGCCTGAGAAAGGAGATAGGATACTTTTTAATTGGAAACATTGTGTTGTAAAGGGTTGAAAAGGGGATGAAAGGTTGTATGAATGAAAGTATTGTCATTTTCAGAACTAAAAGCAAAAAAATTATGTTTTAGGCTGTTGATTAGATATAAATAAATATGGCATTCAAAGTTTCTAGAAATGTTACCCTTAAGGGTGAACAATAATCATAGGGGATAACACATTTAAGGCTTCATTACAAAGTGGAGCTAAAGTTAACGCGTGAAGAACCTATCATTATGTCTAATTCCACGCAAGCGAAGCTGCTGGCGTCCACTAGTGTATTATAAAATCGCAACAGGTTGGATGATTTCATAACTATATTGAAGATAAATCCTATAAAATTATTGAAACACTAATAATGTTGGTTTTGAGTTGATTTGTTGACTCGAAGCGATACTCATTTCCGCCATTGCTAATATTTTGGTTGAAATATCACATACCCATAGGCCATGATGTTGATCTTGACACAAGACTGTGTTGGGCTGTTCAGCGCGTTCCAGTGGGACACGATTAGGGGATCCTTCACCTGCAACATTTCAGACAAATATATTATGCTAAGTATTATGAATGAAATCTATATATATAAAAGGAGAAGGTGACTGATTGACTGACTGACTGACTGATTGACTGACTGACTGACTGACTGACATATCAATGCAGGGCCTAAACTATAAGGGCTAGAAACTTGAAATTTTGCACAGGGGTTCCTTTTATAACGTAGGGGAGCACTAAGAAAGGATTTTTGAAAATTCACCCCCTAAGGGGGTAAAACGGGGGTGCAAAATTAGTATGAAACTTTGCCGTTTTTTGAAGTCGTTAGACGGGTAGACGTCGTTAATGGGTCTAATTCTACGCGAGCGAAGCTGCGGGCGTCCACTAGTTGTAAATATGTATGTGGAAATGAATTATACTTCACAACAATTTGACTGTAAATTAGTATATTTCGCTACAAGTGCGGAAAGCCTGTCATTGCAAAGAGTTCCGACAAATGTCTACCCGAGCCGAAGGCGAGGGTTGACAGTCGGAACAAGTTGCAATGACGGTTCCGCACGTGTACTGAACAACTATTTTTAATACAGTTGCGAAAAAATTAAGCAATTTGATAAAATAATAAAAACACAAACTAAACTCGCAGCGAACATTTTTGGAAAATGGCGCCAACCGTAAAAGAATACAGAGTATTGCAGAGATTTTTTTTTGTTTTCTTCACCCATTCTGGGTAGGCAAAGGGAACTATGCCCATACAGCCAAGTCTTCAGTAGAATTTTTTTATTGACATGAAATTTAATGAGATGAAATGAAATGAAACCTAACCTAATTCATTGAATCAAATCATTAAATCTGATATTGAAACAAATTAGTAGATTCTTTTTAGAAATATTTGCATGAAACATAAAAACTTCTATGAATATTTTTTTTCGTGGTTGGTTTTTTCTTTTTAATAGACATTATTTTGACAGTTGGGAAAGAGAACGCACGAGTTCGGAAAAGGTAAAGAAAAAGCACGAGTGTGTAATAGCTCACTTCCCGAACGCTATACGTCCCTGTAATATGCCACTTTTTGAGCAACTGTATTAAAAAATTCTAATATTTATAGTGAACAAGTAAGCAAATCATTACTAATTGCCTTGAGGGTTGAATGTATGAAAAATCATAGACGTATACACATTTTTTATAATACAATATACGCGACACAATATCTATGATTAAAATTTTTGTATTTAATTCTAAGTGTAAATAGCTATAATTGAATGCATAATAAGATGTATGTGTTTAAACACGCGAAATATAAAACCCCATCTTTTTTCGCATTTCAAGGCTATTGTTTGAACAAGTTTTTAACACGCACTTTGGCATGCTTAAGTGTTGACGACTAATTACGCCCTATGGAAAAGGAGTGCTCGAGTGCGACTAAGCACTCCTTTACGGGCCCACTTTTCAAGCGTTCATTTGCTATATGCGGTTGGTAGTACATCTAATAATATAATTAAAAATAATTAGTGAAGTGTTTTCATTTCGTCAAGTCCATCCATCCATCCATCAGCCTTTTGAGGTCCACAGCTGGATATATGCCTCCCCTAAACGACACTACTCCGACCGGTCCTGTGCCTTCTGAATCTAGCGGTTTCCCGCCGTCTTCTTCATGTCACCTTGTCGAAGGGCGACCTGGGGGCCTAGACAAGTGGCAAAAACGCTAGTAGAATAGATTAACAAATGTATGGGATTGACATTCGCTATCGACTAATTAGTCGTAAGCGAATGTCAAACCCATACATTTGTTAATCTATTCTATTTCTATTCTACTAGCGTTTTGCCACTTGTCTAGGCCCCCTGTGCTCCTTTTTCCGAGTCGTGGTCTCCATTCGAGGACTTTCCTCCCCCACAGTCCGTCGAACGACGTGGCCTGGCCATTGCCACTTCAACTTAAAACTCTGCGAACTACTATTTCGTCAAGTAATAGATAAATACGCTCGATCAAAATCGCTATAAAGATACAGTCCATAACAATCTTTAGTACCTCACACGGTTTCTATACCCCATATTTTTAACTAGCTTTTACCCGCGGCTCCGCCCGCGTGGTCAAAGGGAATTAACAATGAGTTGTTTATCATACATGAAAACGCCATCTATTAACAACATCCAGAACTAAATATCTAGCAAATAACAAAACATCGATATCTTCCCATGAGGAAATTTTACCGTGGTAAAAAGTAGCCTACGTCACTCTCCACCCTCCTCACTATCTCCACACACAAAAACCATACCATATAATAGCTTCGTTGCGACGTGAAAGCCGGACAAACAAACAAACACACTTTCCCATTTATAATATTAGTATGGATGAACAAACAACCTAGTGGCGCCACCTACCTCCTTGGCGATGGTGTCGAGCACGTACTCGCTGCGCCGGCGCATGAAGAAGTGCTGCGCCTGCTGGATGATCTGCTCCAGCAGCGACTGCTCGCGGCTCATCTCCAGCAGCTCGAACCGGTCCGCTGCCATGGGACCTGCCGTCAATATAAATAAATATAAATATCTTGGACATTCTCACACACGATCATCTGACCCCAAAGTAGGCGCGAGCCTGTGTTATGGGTGTCAGAGACTGATATACATACATAGATATTTTTAAATACATACTTAAATAGATAATATTGACAATGCAATTTATTTATTAATTCACATTTCAAATTATACCAACACTAGTGGACGCCCGCAGCTTCGCTCGCGTGGAATTAGACATAACAATAGTTTCGTTTACACCTAGTAATATTATATAGCCTATGTCACTCAGTGAAGATGCAGCTTTCTAATGGTGAAAAAATTTTTGAAATCGGTGGAGTAGTTTTTGTGTGAAAACATTACAAACAAATATTTTCTCACATTTCAAAATACACCAACATTACAGGGTGTCTTTATGCGTTAGTAGTAGTACTCGTATTATGTCAAATAACCTATTCATATTTTAAATCCAAAATATAATAATAAAAAATTGACATTGTTAACTAATAGCCTCTCACTCGAGGTTTGGTTTCAAATCCAAGCGGCACAAACCAATTAATTTTATGTTATATCGCTGCGACCCATAGACGTCCCACTACTGGGCACGGGTCTCCCCCACAGACGCAGCTGCGGGAGGTCTAGAGTTATATACTAATGTTATAATGTCATCTGCTGTTGCGGTTAAGGAAGGAAAAACTGCATGCCTTAAAGTTGTCCATACTGTCCCGAAGACGTGAAATCTGCCAGTGTGGTGGACTATGGCCTATTTTGAGGAGACCCAACCCTAACAGTGAGAATATCGAAGGATTGTGGTGGATAACTACGAGGATATCAAACCAAAAAGCATATTTATATAGTTATGGTGCACGGCGCGCAGCAGCCGGTGCAGGGAGTGCTCCAACACGTGGCCGCGCTCCGACCGGCGCGCCATCGTTACCCGCGAGCGAGCGGCGCTTGGTCGGGCCGAGCGGGCCGGTGGCGGGGTGCGGGAAGGGGTGGTGCGTGTTGGCGTGGTGCACGGCGCGCAGCAGCTGGTGCAGGGAGTGCTCCAACACGTGGCCGCGCTCCGACCGGCGCGCCATCGTTACCCGCGAGCGAGCGGCGCTTGGTCGGGCCGAGCGGGCCGGTGGCGGGGTGCGGGAAGGGGTGGTGCGTGTTGGCGTGGTGCACGGCGCGCAGCAGCCGGTGCAGGGAGTGCTCCAACACGTGGCCGCGCTCCGACCGGCGCGCCATCGTTACCCGCGAGCGAGCGGCGCTTGGTCGGGCCGAGCGGGCCGGTGGCGGGGTGCGGGAAGGGGTGGTGCGTGTTGGCGTGGTGCACGGCGCGCAGCAGCCGGTGCAGGGAGTGCTCCAACACGTGGCCGCGCTCCGACCGGCGCGCCATCGTTACCCGCGAGCGAGCGGCGCTTGGTCGGGCCGAGCGGGCCGGTGGCGGGGTGCGGGAAGGGGTGGTGCGTGTTGGCGTGGTGCACGGCGCGCAGCAGCCGGTGCAGGGAGTGCTCCAACACGTGGCCGCGCTCCGACCGGCGCGCCATCGTTACCCGCGAGCGAGCGGCGCTTGGTCGGGCCGAGCGGGCCGGTGGCGGGGTGCGGGAAGGGGTGGTGCGTGTTGGCGTGGTGCACGGCGCGCAGCAGCCGGTGCAGGGAGTGCTCCAACACGTGGCCGCGCTCCGACCGGCGCGCCATCGTTACCCGCGAGCGAGCGGCGCTTGGTCGGGCCGAGCGGGCCGGTGGCGGGGTGCGGGAAGGGGTGGTGCGTGTTGGCGTGGTGCACGGCGCGCAGCAGCCGGTGCAGGGAGTGCTCCAACACGTGGCCGCGCTCCGACCGGCGCGCCATCGTTACCCGCGAGCGAGCGGCGCTTGGTCGGGCCGAGCGGGCCGGTGGCGGGGTGCGGGAAGGGGTGGTGCGTGTTGGCGTGGTGCACGGCGCGCAGCAGCCGGTGCAGGGAGTGCTCCAACACGTGGCCGCGCTCCGACCGGCGCGCCATCGTTACCCGCGAGCGAGCGGCGCTTGGTCGGGCCGAGCGGGCCGGTGGCGGGGTGCGGGAAGGGGTGGTGCGTGTTGGCGTGGTGCACGGCGCGCAGCAGCCGGTGCAGGGAGTGCTCCAACACGTGGCCGCGCTCCGACCGGCGCGCCATCGTTACCCGCGAGCGAGCGGCGCTTGGTCGGGCCGAGCGGGCCGGTGGCGGGGTGCGGGAAGGGGTGGTGCGTGTTGGCGTGGTGCACGGCGCGCAGCAGCCGGTGCAGGGAGTGCTCCAACACGTGGCCGCGCTCCGACCGGCGCGCCATCGTTACCCGCGAGCGAGCGGCGCTTGGTCGGGCCGAGCGGGCCGGTGGCGGGGTGCGGGAAGGGGTGGTGCGTGTTGGCGTGGTGCACGGCGCGCAGCAGCCGGTGCAGGGAGTGCTCCAACACGTGGCCGCGCTCCGACCGGCGCGCCATCGTTACCCGCGAGCGAGCGGCGCTTGGTCGGGCCGAGCGGGCCGGTGGCGGGGTGCGGGAAGGGGTGGTGCGTGTTGGCGTGGTGCACGGCGCGCAGCAGCCGGTGCAGGGAGTGCTCCAACACGTGGCCGCGCTCCGACCGGCGCGCCATCGTTACCCGCGAGCGAGCGGCGCTTGGTCGGGCCGAGCGGGCCGGTGGCGGGGTGCGGGAAGGGGTGGTGCGTGTTGGCGTGGTGCACGGCGCGCAGCAGCCGGTGCAGGGAGTGCTCCAACACGTGGCCGCGCTCCGACCGGCGCGCCATCGTTACCCGCGAGCGAGCGGCGCTTGGTCGGGCCGAGCGGGCCGGTGGCGGGGTGCGGGAAGGGGTGGTGCGTGTTGGCGTGGTGCACGGCGCGCAGCAGCCGGTGCAGGGAGTGCTCCAACACGTGGCCGCGCTCCGACCGGCGCGCCATCGTTACCCGCGAGCGAGCGGCGCTTGGTCGGGCCGAGCGGGCCGGTGGCGGGGTGCGGGAAGGGGTGGTGCGTGTTGGCGTGGTGCACGGCGCGCAGCAGCCGGTGCAGGGAGTGCTCCAACACGTGGCCGCGCTCCGACCGGCGCGCCATCGTTACCCGCGAGCGAGCGGCGCTTGGTCGGGCCGAGCGGGCCGGTGGCGGGGTGCGGGAAGGGGTGGTGCGTGTTGGCGTGGTGCACGGCGCGCAGCAGCCGGTGCAGGGAGTGCTCCAACACGTGGCCGCGCTCCGACCGGCGCGCCATCGTTACCCGCGAGCGAGCGGCGCTTGGTCGGGCCGAGCGGGCCGGTGGCGGGGTGCGGGAAGGGGTGGTGCGTGTTGGCGTGGTGCACGGCGCGCAGCAGCCGGTGCAGGGAGTGCTCCAACACGTGGCCGCGCTCCGACCGGCGCGCCATCGTTACCCGCGAGCGAGCGGCGCTTGGTCGGGCCGAGCGGGCCGGTGGCGGGGTGCGGGAAGGGGTGGTGCGTGTTGGCGTGGTGCACGGCGCGCAGCAGCCGGTGCAGGGAGTGCTCCAACACGTGGCCGCGCTCCGACCGGCGCGCCATCGTTACCCGCGAGCGAGCGGCGCTTGGTCGGGCCGAGCGGGCCGGTGGCGGGGTGCGGGAAGGGGTGGTGCGTGTTGGCGTGGTGCACGGCGCGCAGCAGCCGGTGCAGGGAGTGCTCCAACACGTGGCCGCGCTCCGACCGGCGCGCCATCGTTACCCGCGAGCGAGCGGCGCTTGGTCGGGCCGAGCGGGCCGGTGGCGGGGTGCGGGAAGGGGTGGTGCGTGTTGGCGTGGTGCACGGCGCGCAGCAGCCGGTGCAGGGAGTGCTCCAACACGTGGCCGCGCTCCGACCGGCGCGCCATCGTTACCCGCGAGCGAGCGGCGCTTGGTCGGGCCGAGCGGGCCGGTGGCGGGGTGCGGGAAGGGGTGGTGCGTGTTGGCGTGGTGCACGGCGCGCAGCAGCCGGTGCAGGGAGTGCTCCAACACGTGGCCGCGCTCCGACCGGCGCGCCATCGTTACCCGCGAGCGAGCGGCGCTTGGTCGGGCCGAGCGGGCCGGTGGCGGGGTGCGGGAAGGGGTGGTGCGTGTTGGCGTGGTGCACGGCGCGCAGCAGCCGGTGCAGGGAGTGCTCCAACACGCGGCATCGCTCCGACCGGCGTGCCATCGTTACCCGCGAGCGAGCGGCGCTTGGTCGGGCCGAGCGGGCCGGTGGCGGGGTGCGGGAAGGGGTGGTGCGTGTTGGCGTGGTGCACGGCGCGCAGCAGCCGGTGCAGGGAGTGCTCCAACACGCGGCATCGCTCCGACCGGCGTGCCATCGTTACCCGCGAGCGAGCGGCGCTTGGTCGGGCCGAGCGGGCCGGTGGCGGGGTGCGGGAAGGGGTGGTGCGTGTTGGCGTGGTGCACGGCGCGCAGCAGCCGGTGCAGGGAGTGCTCCAACACGCGGCATCGCTCCGACCGGCGTGCCATCGTTACCCGCGAGCGAGCGGCGCTTGGTCGGGCCGAGCGGGCCGGTGGCGGGGTGCGGGAAGGGGTGGTGCGTGTTGGCGTGGTGCACGGCGCGCAGCAGCCGGTGCAGGGAGTGCTCCAACACGCGGCATCGCTCCGACCGGCGTGCCATCGTTACCCGCGAGCGAGCGGCGCTTGGTCGGGCCGAGCGGGCCGGTGGCGGGGTGCGGGAAGGGGTGGTGCGTGTTGGCGTGGTGCACGGCGCGCAGCAGCTGGTGCAGGGAGTGCTCCAACACGTGGTCGTGCTCCGATTTGCCGCTACTGCTTTCACTCTGTAAAAAAAATAAACATACACTTAATTAATTGCATCAGACGTTACTTTGCGGAACTCCATTATTACAAAACAAACCAAAGATTAATCTACCTTGCAACAATCCGCGAAAAAAAATGCCTTCACGAGTTTTGCGATTAACCGTCGTGGATGCTACTAAGGTACTACCCTAAGGATGCTTTGTTTTGGGACGAAACACGTGTTGGTGTATGTATTCATTAATTGCGTGTGCATGTTTCCTGTGTGGGAGGGAGGGAGGTGCTGCGTGCATGAAGGTATACATACACCACCATACATTTTTGTTGGCGGATTGCTGCAAAGTAGATTAATCTTTGGTTTGTAAACAGACACATGTGATAATGGAAACATATTTTACTGGTGACAATCCTTTTTTTTTTTCAATTTTCCTCCGGCTTTTTTCTCTCTCGGCCTACACTAGGGCATAGGATAAGAATATTGTAAGTTCTTCCTTAAGCCGATGACCAGGTAGATAGTCGATCGTGACTTAGAGCTTAGCTTAGTGGTAGGTAATTATTGTAAATTAGCCATAAGGCAGGTTAGGCACCTGTGTAGGATTAGCTATTCATTCAAGGATAAATAGCTCATCCTTTGCTTTATATTAATCAGTTTAGAATAGCATTAAGTAGTTTGTAGTTACCTAGACTTTCGTTAAGCGTGTGTAATCACCTCATAGCGAAATAAATTATTTGAATTTTGAATTTTGAATTTTACAATAAATGTCTTGTCCCATCTGGATCCCAAAAAGTATTCCGTAGTATTTGATCCTAGAAATGAATGTTTTAAGATACATATATGTATAATATTTTTGGTACGTTTTACCTTCACTCCTTCACTATTGGCGCTGTTGTTTTGTCCGTTGTTGTGACAGAGCCGTATGAGTAACTGGATGCCCGGTAGTACCTGAAATAAAAAATAATAAAAAACAGTGAGATATAGTGTGATGAGTGGAAGAAGAAAAAACCGTTTGTAGAAAAACACAAGACAGAGAACAGAAAATGGATAATTCAAGCCGAATCTGGGTTTGAGAAAGCACATTGCCTGTCGCAGTGTATATGTCGCAGGCGTTTTGTATGATTCCGCCGTTTACATACGGCGTCGGTATAAACGCTGGCTGTAATATGCCGAAGGCAAAATGTATTTTTGGCACTGATTTAAAGAGGCAGTTGTAAATAGCAGTTTTGGTAAGTTAAAGCATTTTATTTCTTATGAGACAAGTCGGACTCTGTCACAAATGTCGCTTCGCGGGGTCCCTTTTTTGCGTAAATAAACATAGACAAAACCTGAACCTAACCTAACAAATTTGGTGTTGATTGTGTCGTTTTTTCTTGGCTTGACCCCCCGAGCCCCCCTTTATTTACACCATACATTTTTGTTCGCGGATTGTCGCAAAATCGATTTATTTTTGGTATGTAGAGATGAAGCACTTTTCCCTTCCAAACTAGCACTTGCAGCCTAGAATAAGTGTACACCACTCACGGTAGCCATGATCTGGTTGCCGACCACCATGTGGGGGATGGAGGCGTCCAGCTGGACGGCCTCCGCCGCCAGGCGCGCGAACAGCTCCTTGCAGAACAGCACGTTCTGGGCCGCCTCCAGCTTCTGCTGCCAGTGCAGCTCGGCCCCGTCTCCAGGCAACGTGCCGGGGCAGTTCACCGCCGACGAGCTCAACGTTGCCGTCACTACGTCTTCTTGTTCTACAATAGAATTTTCATTGAAGTGAAACTTCTTTAGGCGCATGAGGGTAAATTTTTAACGGATGAAGCGGATATGACGCATTATTCCGAGACGGATGTGACGTGATAATGCGTCACGCAGCATGCTACGTGAGTGATGAAGAAGAGGATGGGCGATTAAAACCGATTGAGAAAGAGTGAGAAAGGGCGAGCGTGAGAGCCTCCGGCTTTGTAAGTTTAATGTAAGTAAGTAAGTTTTGTAATAAAACAACAAGACTTTCAAATGAATATTTATATTTATTCTTTTATCGTATATTTGATTATTTCGCTAAAGAAGTTTCATTTCTGACATGTGTACTTTGTACGCACGCACTTTTTTTTTTTAAAGTGCGGTGTACCGTCCATTGATCAATGATTCCCGGGCGAACAGTACCACCGCCCGTCCATCTATAGGCTCTTCCACCTAAAAACTAAGAGACGTTTATCGCAATAGTGCGAATATTCGTCGAATCGGGACAATGTAGCCCCGGCATTATAAATAACTAGTGGACGCCCGCAGCTTCGCTCGCATGGAATTAGACATAAGCATAACAATAAGTTTAGTTTATATAAGTGTATGGTATTATACACTGGGGAAACTCAGTAGATAATATTCGTGCATTTAGGCTTCAGAAAAGATGTATCCGTGCAATGTTTCGTGTCAACCAAAGGCATAGTTGTAAGCTACTCTTTTGTGAATTAAAAATATTATCATTTCCATGTCTATATATTTATGAAGTATGTGTTTTTGTAAAGGAAAATCTACACTTGTTTTTAATAAGGCAAACGAAATGGCCTAGAAACACTAGGAATAAATATGATATACTCCCTACGATAGCGTCTAAAACAAAATGTATGAGTAAAAGTGTATATAGTATGGGACCTAGACTATTTAATCACCTTCCTGACCAACTAAAGGACTTGAGTCACAACCAGTTTAAAGTCAAACTTAAACAAGTACTATTGTTAAAATGTTATTATAGTGTTGATGAATTTTTAAATGATAGCTTAGAAGCCTTAGAGTATAAGTGACATTAGTGGGCACATATTTTTGTAATAATTGACATAATATTTAGGTGACTTTTAATTCATTAAACCATTCTAGTTAAATAAAAATATAATTATGTAATTAAATATTACACCCCTGGGGTATTTAACAGAGCGCAATATTTTAAAATTAACATCTGTAATAATTCTTACCTGTTATTTGACAGTAAATTATTTGACTTTGACTTTGACTTTACACCTTGTTATCGTTCCAATGGTGAAAGAATTTTTGAAATCGGTCCAGTAGTTTTTAGTGAAAACAATACAAACAAATCTTTCCTCTTTATAATATTAGTATAGATAGATAGAAATATAGAAGTATAGATATAGAGCTATAGAAGACCCTCTTCTATAGTTAGTTGAAAAATTTAAAATTTAAAAAAGGTTATTAGTTGTTTGAAAAATCCAAAAAAAAATCTATCAGAGCATAACTACTGATTTGTTACCTTTCTGGCATAGGACGGAGATAAAAGCGACCCCCTGTAGCTCCGGTGGCACGGTCACGCGCAGCGCGGAGGGCGCAGGCCCCGCGGCGTTGAGGCTCATCGCCGCCGCTATCTGCTCCTCGGGGGCTTTGGTCACCTGGACACAGTTATTCTTACTGATATATAAATGTTTTGTGTATCTGTGTTTGTTAGTTTGTCCTTCTTCTCTGCCTGAACAACATGATGGATCTTCATGTTTGCATGAATGTAATGTAGCTGTAGATGGATAATAACATAGGCTACTTTTAATCGGAAAATAATACAGTCCCAGTGAAATGGACTAAACACTCAATTAATCTTTCGATTTTTATCGATAATTAACTATCGATTGTTATTCGATATATTATATTACTAGCTTTTGCCCGCGGCTCCGCCCGCGTGGTCAAAGGGAATTAACAATGAGTTGTTTATCATACATGACACATTTGTGGTGGATGAATAGTGACAGTTCAACGACTAAAAGATACAAACTACTTAACTACTATACTAACAACTTAACTAAATTTTACTACCGCCATCTATTAACAACATCCGAAACTAAATATCTAGCAAATAACAAAACATCGATATCTTCTCATGGGGATGTTTTACCGCGGTAAAAAGTAGCCTACGTCACTCTCCACCCTCCTCACTATCTCCACACATAAAAACCATACCATATAATAGCTTCGTTGCGACGTGAAATCCGGACAAACAAACAAACACACTTTCACATTTATAATATTATAGTATATAGTATAGTATATAGTATAAGTATATAGTATATATAGTATATAGTATAAGTATATAGTATGGAAGTATGGATTATGATATCGATATATAGGTCGATGATTTCAGCCACAGAAATTAATTAAGATAGAATGGCGATCATGTATTATTTTGATATAAATGATGCGTGTCAGTTTTTTCGTCAGCCCTGCCTACTATGTGACGCCACACTAGTGAGGTGACACACTCATTTTGGTTGTAATCAAATGTGTTGATATATCATACCATAACCACTATCGACGCGCACTGACCAAAATTGCAAGATATCTTGCAGTATATTGCAAGATTGCGGCAAGGGGTATATACCATTACACCATTTTATATTGATACTCCTACAAATGAACTTGAAACGTGAGCCTTACCTCAAATACTCCAGTTTGGCTAAACTTAGAACCAGCAGTACGATAACTAAGGTCCCCTACAATGGTATTGGACACCTTCTTTAGTCTCCAGTTCTGGCGTAGCCTCAGCAGGTCTATGTGGAAGTCTGGCATGTTTCTAGTCATCCTCATGGTCTCACTGGCTCGGAGCCTGTCCACACCACTCAGTAGTACTGCACCAGCCGCAGCCAGAGCCTTCTTACGTCCATAAACTTGTACCATCGGGCGGTTTTCATTTGGTTCCGCTTGAATTGGGTCTAAGACCTAAGACAAAGAGTAACGCTAAATCTTTTACATTGATCAAACTGCAAGGACAAACAGTATTTAAAACTTCTTTTATAATGTTGGATATGGCTTCGAAGCCTTGTCATTTTATTCTTTTTAAAGATTTAACATAGCAAACAAGCATGCAGTTAAACCTGTCAAGAAAAAGGTCAGGTAGTGAAATGTTTTATCATAGCAAAACATTTTGGAAATCAGGTATAGAATGTTGACCATACCATGTATCTCTTCTCCTTAGCAATGCTAAGCACGTCGGAGAGTACGCAGACTTCAGTCAGAGCATTCCTCAGCTTGTTCCTCACAGAGTCCCACGGCCAGAGGGAGGACTGGTAACCTGGCTCCTTGCTGTCGTCTTCAGACTTTACTTCCACACTGCTTTCTCCCTCCTTTTTTATGTTGCAGAACTCATCTTCAGACTTTGAGAAGTCAATCTTTTGAGCCAGACGGGCGAGGTTCTCAGACATAGACAGTGGGCTGTAATGAGAAAACAAATCAATTGAAAATCTCAGTGCAAAATTATAAAGTTTAAATAACTAGGACAATAGTATATTAATATGACATTATAAACGTGGAACTAAACCTTTCCTCTTTTTTCGCACGGTTCCCATGAAACTGTGAAATTATTTCACCATAATTCGATTTTTAATTAAAAATTAACTATTGACCGATTTTTAATCGGTAAACCAGGAATCCAACAAATTATTGTACTCAGTTCCATCACAATCAGATGAACCAAGTCAACAGTATGGAGGCTCATAAAATATGAACATTCAAATTTAATTTGACAGACCTGAATTATTTTGTTTGCAAACCTAACTGTATGAACAATCAGTCGTTTAGAAGGAAAAAGAGATAATGATAAATTTCGTTACATACGCTTGATAGATCTCCTGGCCATCGTATGTGATTTCTTGGATTTGGTTTTCTATAGGAGCTTCAATGGATATGTTCACGGAGTTCGCCATTTCCAAATAATCCTTCGGAAATATCTCTTAACTTGGTGTATTTGATGAATCTTTACTTCATGTTATTAGTACAAAAATCACAAATACAACACCCAAGTTTCTATGTAGAGGAATAGGTAAATAAATAAATAACGTCCGTTTAATTAAAAGATTACTACAACGCCTGGTTGACTGACATATGCTAGAAATATAACTTTTCACTTATAATTATTAAATAACGTAAACCAAAATCCGCAAAAACTCTGACTCTCAGTTTCTATTCGGAGTCTCGGACACAGATTTATAAGTCTAATACTACGTAGTCTCGGAGCTCGGAGATTTTGTATTTGTTTTTGACAACACGTAAAAATAACACGTATTTAAATGTCCCTGTTCCGTACTGTTATCTGCAGAACAAAATACCTGTTATCCCAAGTAATAAACTGTTCTGGCGGTCGTTCCGATATTGCAGTCACTAGGATCAACTGTTATAACTGTTACGCGGAACAATATGTTCCGGCCAGTACGCACTACGCCACGACCGTCGCAGTACCTGACGCAGTAACATGTACTGTCAGGCTGACAGTACCTGTTACTGCCCGACCCGTATACATTTCTCATTTCTTCCTATGTAAATGAAGTGAGATAGACAATCCGTTACCGGTCCTCTCCGGATACGTTTCAATAGACGCAGTGAAATAATACATTGGGATAATGTTTTATTTGAATTGATTTGATTCACCACATTCACCTAATTATTATAAAATAACGATTACAAATAGGTAGGAAGAACATTAAGATAATAAAAACCAATTAAAAAGAAAAACAGCTAATTTAATGTTAATTTATCATCAACACGTAACATTAAATTTATGGTTTCGTAGAACAAAACAGATGCCTTTTATTTTCAAGGTTTGTGTTTTATAGATCATTAAAGAAATAAGCTTATTTCAAGAAAGTTTTGTTTCAAGACTAAAGTAATATTACTCGATTTCATACCATGACCGTTAACAAGCAGTAAATCTCAGCATCATACATATTTGACAAATTATGTTTCATCAAAGGTGACTCTCAAATTAGGTCTTGTTATTTAGTATTAGTTTTTTGTTGATTTATCTCGCTTACACCCGCTAAACTGACACTTGCTAAAAAGAGAAGCATATAGTATTATTATCCGAAAATTATAGTACGTCGTTTCACAAGAAGAAATCGTCTTGCAAAGGTGACTCTCAAATTAGATCGTGCTATCTGTTAAAACTTCATACCTGTTGATTTATCTCGCTTACACACGCTACACTGACACTTGCTAAAAAGAGAAGCTTAAAGTATTATTATCCGAAAATTATAGTACGTCATTTCACAAGAAGAAATCGTCTTGCAAAAGGTGACTCTCAAATTAGATCGTGTTACATATCTGTTATTTCCATTGATAAATTATTATCCGAAAATTATAGTACGTCATTTCACAAGAAGAAATCGTCTTGCAAAAGGTGACTCTCAAATTAGATCGTGTTACATATCTGTTATTTCCATTGATAAATTACTATCCGAAAATTATAGTACGTCATTTCACAAGAAGAAATCGTCTTGCAAAAGGTGACTCTCAAATTAGATCGTGTTACATATCTGTTATTTCCATTGATAAATTATTATCCGAAAATTATAGTACGTCATTTCACAAGAAGAAATCGTCTTGCAAAAGGTGACTCTCAAATTAGATCGTGTTACATATCTGTTATTTCCATTGATAACAGAACCTATTCGGAAACACTGATAGAATAATGCTAATATTACTACATAAATAATTTTAGAATTGTGAAAGTATTACTTCATTTGGGCATGTAATATAAAATGGTTATATAGGTATTTATAATGTTCATAGAAATATCAAAAAGTAAAGTAATTGTTTTTAAAATTACAAGAGATTATATTATAATGATCGACGTAATTAGTTTACTTGAAACGAAACTTTAAAAATAGTAGCGCGTATCCGAACGTGTTTGTTAGCTTATAGAAAATGGTGGGAAGCTTCATTTTATAAGGTTGACCAACCGAAAGAACGGAAATTTAATACAGATTCTAAATAATGAACCATCGACAAACACCATAGACATTTCCATAAAGAAAAACTTGTTTTAATAGAAGGAGTCCTCTGGGCGACTATAGTAGCCCGGACATTTGACACATATTTTTTAGGCTGCTCTAGTCGCCCGGACATTTGAGTGGATAGGGGATTGGTCACAAAACGTTCAATCAATGTAACTACGACTTCGTAAATACTCATCGGCCGAATCCGGCCGGGCAACACGTGCAGTAACATATGAATGAGATTAAAAGGGATTAAACAGACAATGATGATAATGAACTGACATGGGTTTTATCATCAGTTTCGTTTATTGTAATTTTTTTACGGTTTATTGTCTATAGATTTCGATCTTACTTAATGTATGAGTTATAGCGAAAATTGAAAACTTTTCTGTGTTCATATCATTAAAGTTCTTCCTTAAGCCGATGACCAGGTAGATAGTCTATCGTGACTTAGAGCTTAGCTTAGTGGTAGGTAATTATTGTAAATTAGCCATAAGGCAGGTTAGGCACCTGTGTAGGATTAGCTATTCATTCAAGGATAAATAGCTCATCCTTTGCTTTATATTAATCAGTTTAGAATAGCATTATATCTCTTTAAGTAGTTTGTAGTTACCTAGACTTTCGTTAAGCGTGTATAATCACCTCATAGCGAAATAAATTATTTGAATTTGAATTTAGGTAGGTACGGACCTAGACCGTCTAGGAACCCACTTTTAGACCTGATGATAAATAATATTATTAATATCAAAATATCTATTTGTTACAATTTTAAATAAAAGCAGCACTAAAATAACGTTTCAGATATAAAAAATACTATTAAATTTTAACATTAAATAAATAAACGTTTTTGAAGTACAACTTTTTTAGGTGTGATTAAGGAGTAACTCAGATTTTTGATTCTGACGGATGTTCCGGTTATTTTCTTATTAAACTATAATTTATTTTAATCAAACGAGTACTTTTTACTTTTGGAAACGAGTACTTTTTACTTTCCTTATCGCGGGTTGGTGGTAGAACCTGTATACGGTGCGATTGCTGTTGTTTTAAATAGCTAGGTGGTAGAACCTGTATACAAAAACATAGTGTTATTTTAGGAACAGGTATTTGGAACTGTTATTTTTAAGGAACTGGAACAGAGACAACAGGTATTCATTTTAACCTGTTATAACCCACCTCTATGACATACACGGTAGGTGACATTTGTTAAAAATTAGGTGTCAATGTCCACACTCAATATGTAAAATAAAGATAATCAATGAAAATAGCATTTTTAACTAGAAAATAAATTAGGGTCAAATTGACTCATAGAAATAAGCTTATTAAGTACACCTAACTAATTTACGTATTGGCAAATAAATGGATATTATTTATATTTATGAACTAGATTACATTGATATTGTCAATGTATCCGAGATCAGAAAAATGTTGTACGCGTATCCGTGCATACTATAGGTGGATTTTGACATTTGTAAATTTTTGGTGGTTCAGTTCGTTCAGTTCATTCAGTTCCGTCGTGTCGAGTTCTATGTGGAAAATATCGTTGTTTGTTATTAACTGAAAGGTTTCATTGAAATGTTTACCATGAATTGATTTTCACAAAACCCGCCTTCGGTTTGAAGTAGTTACTCGGCCCGCCGTTTTTATTTATCGTGCCTTCCTGAAGTGTACTAGCCTTAGAGTTTGTAAGATAGATTTGTGTTTGGGAGGAAGATGACGGTTTCTATCTTCGATAGTGTTGTGATTTCCGCTTGACTGTGTTTATTATTCATAATGACTTCGTCTTCGAGATCAGCTAACGTGACTTTGAAACCGATTGAAGTGCCAAAGGCCTTGCAAGAGGGTGAAAAGTTTATAAAGTGGGATGAGGCAAGTATTTAAATTTTTTTGAAATCTTTAACTACTTATTTAGAATATATTATTGTGTTTTTTCTAATACGTAACTTCTTAGCTTTACATAATCTGTTAAAAGCTCATTGATAAAGTTTTATTATAAGCATCTTGTTGCAGGATTCTGGCATTGGGCTCCCGGTGACACTCCGGGTGGATCCTCAGGGGTTCTTCCTGTTCTGGACTGACCAGAACATGGAGGTGGAAATGCTTGACATGTCCACAATCAGAGACGTCAGGACAGGAGTCCATGCTAAGCTTCCTAAGGTAAGTTTCAGTTATAATAATGAGCTTTCTACTGTGAGTATACTGGACTGTCAAAAAAGTTTATTTTGACTCTAGTATTAAGAAACATATAGCAGTATTAAAAATAAGATACACATAATATTTCAATTTATAGATACTTTATAAAAATTGGACTAACTTACTATCAAACAATAAAAAGTTCCAAAAGTCATTTACAAATAAAGATTATTCATTTTAATTGCTTATTAGAATAACAATCTGCTCTAGTTATTCTAATAAGCATTAGAATTCCTTAGACCCCTCTGTCTTTTATCCTCTTTTTCTAATTAGACCCAATTAAGGTAAAAACCTTACAGACTATCTTAAAGGAATTTTATTGGAAAACTTTTTTACTACTACAAGTAGTAAAAAAGTTTAAAAGACAGGGCTTATTCAAGATTTCAGATAAATATATTAAATTCAAATTTATAAATTCCTACATACTGACAATATTCTAAAAAAAAAAATATATCCTTATTTTTTAATTGAACATCATACAGAACACAAAAATCTCAATTTTGCTTACTCTCATGGTTTCATGGCTTATCTCAGTAGGTAAAGGCTATTAATAGTAATTTTTGTACAAACTGTGATAAAAGTTATAGTATGATTGACTAATGCTAAAATGATTGGGCAATCAAAATTTTATCTACCACAATAAATACTTTGCTGCTGCTGTGGTTAAAGTAATATGTTTAATGATCATAGATACAATATCATTGTGCTACATTTGATATTATGATTGTATATTACTTTACATATACATTTCAAGGTTGCATGTGTTTTTAAAGTGCATTTTAAATTGGTCATTATTTATTTTAAAAATCATGAATCAGGATTAAGATAATAATATGAACTATTGTAAAATTAAGCCACACTCACTACTCAATTTTTATGATTTTATTCTGAATTTAAGCTTGTGTCCCCTTGTAGTGGAGAGACTGGCTTCTAGTACTCAGCTCACGCTTCACTAGAAGTCAGGGCTCATTCTTATGTAACTTTTTCTTTATAATATATGCTTAATATTTAACCCTTTTAATCTCATTCATATGTTACTGCACGTCCGAATAAAACATTCTTATTCTAATTATGCTCTTGACATTGTTCAATAGCTCTGCAACCTCTGCAGATTTTATACACGTACAATAACTAAATGAATTACTTACCCTCACACAGGTACTGTAAAAATACTTTAATTGCTTAACAGGTATTACATTAAAAAATCAGTATAACATCAAAAATTATTCCAGACCATGACTTAACTTAATGGCATGTGACAATGGGACTATGTACTAATATAACTCGGTATCCTATGGACTAATACCTTCGGTCATTACTCCACACAGCATAATGTTAGTACTGAATGATTTGAGAGTGCCTTGGTTGGTTATAGTGCCTACGAATACAAGTGGCATTTCATTGACACTTCTCTGCTCTTCTCTGCTTATTTTTTTTTAATTTTTTTATTTATTAATCCAAAGAAAGAGTTACAAAATTTGATAATATCTAAAATTTGCCAAACTGTAGGCCAGTTTGTCGGCAACAAAAACAGTTTATAAGGGCACGTTAAACCTGGTACAGTTGTTTTCTTCTGTAAGAGATTCATTAAGCCCTGTTGAAGGCCTGTGGTGGCATGAAATAATTTGTCCTGGGGTGCCCTAACCTCCACCAATCCGCATTGGAACAGGGTGGTGGAGTATGCTCTAGACTTCACCTATGGGTCGTGACACCAGTGCCTAACAGTGGGACGCCTATGAGTTGTAAATTATAACTACAGTGCCCCAGCACCGCTTAGAGATATCATACACACAAACATTTGCTTACTCTATAAAGCTGTTTAACGCTCGGACGAATAATACGAATATTCACGAGAACGGGTAGTTATGCTAACTGATTATTCGGTGCTCGCCACAGACATTAGCAAGTGTTGTCGTTGTCGTATTCGTGAACGAATTGTTTTTCGCATAGTATCTAAGGCGTAAAGAAATCCCAAGTTGATTTTAAATACGATGTACGAGTATGTAGCTTAAGCCTTGTTCGTCGTCGCACAATCTCGATCTTTCAGCATAATTTAGCTTCCGATGCTACTCCCGATGACCCCGGCTCGTCACCCTGTAGTGTCCTCATCTCGGCCATTGAGGAACAAAGCGCTTTATAGAGATGACATCTTAAAAACATGCTTTGTATTTTAATTCACTGCAAATATTTCAATATGTGAATCAGCGTTTAAAAAATGTGTATGATATCGATACAGATAATGTCATAAAAAGCTAATTTCTAATTAAAACATTTATAATCTTATTGCTAACTGAAGTAGTTACTTACGGTAGTATCAAATGCTCAAGCACCTAATTATTTAGACTTAACTATAGAATTTTCGATTATGCGCAATCAAGAAACTTAATTTTAATTTTATTAACCTGTAACTGTCTACGGTATGTAGCTGTTTGTAAAAGACATCTGATATGATTTGTTTCACATATCCACTCCATATATTTTTAAACTCAATGCTGCAGACTCGTTTAATTATAATGAACACAGTTTAGTTTACACAGTGGCAATGTCACACCTGTCCAGGTAACTTATTGTTGTATGCTAATATTTTTGGTAGAAATTGCATACTATAAAAGACGTAGCTAATTCTTTGCACGGTAATTAGCATAATTATGGTATTACTAGCTAAGAGACGAGTATAGTTAATAACAAATACGACTGTTTTCTTTAGCTTACAGAATGATTACATACGACTATCGGTGACAGCCAAGTGGCTATCGAATTATGGCGGTGACAGCACAGTGATTACCGAACTCGCATTTCCGAGTCTGGGTTCAAATTCAATGACTTCTAAGTTATATGCGATTTAGGTAATTAAATGCAAGTGACATGTGCGAAGGACACATCGTGAGAAAACCTGCTTGCCTGACAGTTCTGAAAATGTTTTCGATTTCGAATGTGAAGCTTGGCAATCCGCACTTGGCCAGCGTGGTGGACTATGGCATAAACCATCCCGTTCTGAGTGGAGACCCGTACCCAACAGTGGGACAAAGAAATGGGTTTCAGTGAAAGCACGGCTGTACTTACCTTTACATATTATTATATTCGAGGCGCAACTTATGTTTTTAAATACTTAAATTAAATAAGTAAAAAACAATTTTCTGAAACTAAACACAAATTAAAAAGTAAATTCAGGCATCGGCAATACAATTGTTTCGCTTTGCAGCATAATCCTCCCTCAGATGTCTCCCAAAAGAGATACTTTATATTAAAAAACTGTCAGTATGCATACTAATGCAGGTTCAAATGCTGCTAAAAGTTCAAGGCGCACTTAAACGAAGACGGAAATATCACAAATTGTAGTGTAGAGAACGATTACGCAAAACAGTATAAAACGTGCTCCTATGTAGCGAGCATTAAAGCATTTTATGTAGCAGTTAGAAACGGTTTTAATTGCTTTCGATTTGACTGACACACCTGAAAATTCCTCCGTTGTCACATTCTACGTTATTTAATTAGTTTTTTCAAATTAATTAGTATGACAATGGTCTATTGTCTTTACATGCAGTAATTTCATGTACTGTGGACGAAGCTCGTATTTGTTTACGTAGAAGTTTGCTCTTTGATTCAAAGTAGCTTAGACGAGTAGCTAATCTGTGCAATTCTCTTTGCAAATAGTATATACTATATAATATACACAATTTCGTTTCTGTATTTTATCACGTCGGGAAGAATGAACGGAAAATAAAGGTATCTATTATGACGAAAAAAACTACGGAATTGATTTCCTGACAGTCAGTCTCGCGATAGCGGGATTACTGCCCCTGGATATGAGAGTACTGGAGGCAGCTCAACTATACGAGGTCAAGCAGGGTAAGCCACTTCACCCAGAGTCTGAAGACTTCTGGTACGATGCAAAAATATCTTACCTTAGTAGGGGAGCCCACGATGCTAAATGGGGATTTACTGGAGCATAGAGACCTATTGGGTTGCAAAGCTTAGATGATAAGAAGAAAAAAATGTTTTATAATGAGCCCTTTTCATCCGTGGGGGAGCGGCTACAGATCTTCAAATATGTAAAAAAATACTGTTGCATGGGCATAACAATGGCATACAATGGCTGTAACTTGCTCATTTATGAATGCCTTGATATACATATATACGGAGATTTTTTTTTTTTTTATGGATACAGGATAGCAAACGAGCTTGCAGCACCACCCATCCGCTGCCACACATGACAACTGTGACTGACTTTGAACAAGACTCAATTAGGGACTGGGATGGTTAGTCCAATTAGTTGAGAAAGTTAATAATTAGAACATTAGTTGGTCAGTTCGTTAGTAGGTATGAGGACTAGGGACTGTTAGTGATAGTTAGTCCTGTTAGTTGGTGTTAGTAATAGTCCAGTTAGTACTTGTTAGTAGGAGTCTCGTTCTAAGTCAGTTACAGTTGTGTTGCTACCCTTGAGGACTAAGATGGTCGCCTCTAAGGAAGTGTAACCGGAATCCACACCTTTCCAACCGGACCACAATTGCTTTAAAAACAATTATTACACGGCAGAAATGGTACTAGGTACCGTGGCAGCATTTTCATGCATTGTCATCGGAACCTAATTTGTGTGCCAAATTTCAGCTCGATAGCTTCAGTGGAAGTGGGTGAAATATTGATTGCAAGATTCCAGGACATACATACTTACAAGATACATATGAGTGAAGTTAAATAAAAATAAATTATTAAAAATTTAAAAAAAAAAAAGCTTTTTATACTTAACTATTTTTTTATTTTCGTGCAATGTCATCGGAACCAAATATGTGTGCCAAATTTCAGCTCGATAGCTTCAGTGGAAGTGGGTGAAATATTGATTGCAAGATTCCAGGACATACATACATAGATACATAGGAGTGAAGTTAAGTAAAAGCTTTTAATAAAATAAATTGTTACAATTCGCAAGAGCCCTTGTAATAAGCGGATACTTGTACAATGGTCTTCTCGCTCGCTCTTCTACCAGGAAAACGAATACGATTTGAAATGAAAGCTTACAATGTATATTTTTATAACTTCTTGGAAAGATTCAGTTTACTATACTATTTATACTTCGGTTAAAGTATAAAAGTAAAAGACTTTATCCTGACTTTTATATTAAATGTGGTCGTTCTAGGAAACTATCGGTGGTTGTTATAAAATTAATAAGAAGGAAGGCTAATTCATCAATCGGACGGGCTAAGTGGCGGGTCGCCGTTGCCGCCCGGTCCGCCGGTGACAGCTGACAAGGCAGTATTTTACCGCGACAACCGAGTACAATGGCTATTGGAGGAATCCGTGCCAATTATCTTGTTAGACGTTTAATTACCTACGGACTACTTGGATATGATAACAACTAGAATTGAATTGTCAATGAAGCAATTTGAATGGAGAATGGAAGGGGCGCAATATTATGATATAAATTGCGTTGCTGACGTTGCGCTGATGATTGGGGCCCTTACCAAGAAGTCTAGGTTTTGAATTACATTTTTACTGCTGTAATGGCTTGAGAATATTTGTCACTATGGCCACTAACCCCTCCACCAATCCGAATTGGAGCATCGTGATGGAGTATGCTCTAGTCCTCCGGCAGCTGTATTTGTCGGGGAGACCAGCATCCATCCAACACATTGGGACGTCTATGGGTTGTAGCCAACGTGTATCGGTATCTGCACGCTGAAGAGTCCGTTACGTTTCATAGGCATCTTGAATAAATAATACTCAATGAAATTCAATGTATTCAACATTTAAGGCTAATCACCTAATTCTGGAATCGTGGAAAAAGAAGCTAGATAGTTTTGTACAAAATCGTTTCACCGAAACGCTGTTCATATTTTCCGAACTTTACTTCTACAGAATACTAATCTGGGAAACGGTTCCCTCGATGCCTCCAAAACACTATGATATTCTATTGAGAGAATAACCAATTAAGTGATCAAAACATTGATGACATGAAGATTAATTATTCTAATGAGGGGATTACATTAACGAACTAATCGGAATTAACTGGCTGAGCGCGTTGCTTTGCTTTGTTTGCGATGAAATATCAAATAATATTTATAGCTTATGCTTAACTTACAGCGCAGCGTACTGAATAATGGCAGCCTTAACAGGATGAAATATTGAAGCATCCTTGCGGATACTGTCAAAAGCTGAAGAGATAACGGACGGTTTCAGGTGTAATTTGATAGCCGTCGAGAATCTCGCTTTTCTGTTTTTAAGCTTTATATGGTATGTCGTTTTATATAAGCTTATGTCGAGTGCAGGTCCCTTTTTAAAAGCTTTTACTTAACTTCACTCGTATGTATTCATGTATGTCCTGGAATCTTGCAATCAATATTTCACCCACTTCCACTGAAGCTATCGAGCTGACATTTGGCACACATATTAGGTTCCGATGACAATGCAATAATATGGTACCTACTGTCAAACTGATCTGATGATGGAGCCGGAAGATATTAACTGGAACTTCATGATGGAATATCGTATCATAGTCGTGTTTGCACTTGTGGTAAAGTCTTGTAATGAACTTTGACCACGATTAGGTTTCAAGGTCAAGTTATAAAAGCTTTTTAAAAAAAAAATTTTTTTACAGTATAGTTATTGAAGACACTTTCAGTAATGTTCCAGCAAAATGTTTTTTCCCTGTACCTTATACTCGTATCCACGTAAGACAAATTAGCACATATGAGAAATGTATTATCATCATGCCTATAAAATGGGTTATGAAATCTAATTTAGCAACTTACACGTGCGCGGTAAAAATGAACGCGCGAATCGTACCGTGGACAACCGCCACGAATCAATGTCAGGCACCAGTGACCAGTGTATAGAGCTGGGAAAGAAATCTCGCGTGTGTGAGAAATCCGTTCTTGGTTGAAAAGCGAATTCAGGTAATCGGTTGGGAAGTATTTTTTGAGAAATTAAAAAAGATTTGTTCTTTCCAGGCAGCCCCTTTCCACTCTTGGGTCTGCTGGAAGATATTTCTGATAGAAATAAGCAGAACTTTTGTACTAACCTTTTGACTACTTTTAAATTACTTTTGACGTACTCATCATCATCATAATCATCACAACCCTTTCTTTGTCCCACTTTTGGGCACGGGTTTCCTCTCAGAATGGGAGGGATTAGGCTTTAGTCCGCCACGTTGGCCAAGTGCGGATTGGCAGACTTTACATGCCTTCTAGGAGAGGCCTATGCCCAGCAGTGGCCCTCAAAAGGCTGATGGAAGGATGGATGGACATGCCTTCGAGAACATTATGATGAACTCTCAGGCATGTAGGTTTCCTCACGATGTGTCCTTCACCGTAATAGCAAGTGACATTTTAATTTCCTAAATCGCACATAACAAAAAAGTCATTGGTGCGTGCCGCTTGGGTTTGAACCCGGACCGCTCGAGTGTGAAGCGAGTTCGATAGCCACTGGGCTATCACCACTATGATGACGTTCTATTTCATTGTATTTATGTATAATACACATACGTTATTGTGGACAATGGTTTAGTTTCGTGTAACGTTCGACTCTTGCCTACGTTTTTCAGATCGAATATAAAGTACTTCGAATTTAAGAAAATATAGGGTAGATAAATTTGTAAACGTTGTAGGGAAACGTAAACGTTGTTTGTCATAACTACGAGTATATCTGCTCTATTTTCATCTGGCTAAACTCTTCTAGCACTTTAACCTGTTTGGCGACTGAGTGGCACCGCGTTTTTCCATTCTTGAATTATTTTCGCTGACGGCTATTTCAGTACCAATTTTTTGCTTTGTTTGCATCTGCCGTGAGAAGGAATCTTTCCAAATTATTATTAAGTGCCAGTTAACATAGGAGCGTCATTTCATGGACCTTTCCTAGCTTCGTAGAGCACGTTAAGTCGGTTGTTTTACTCGTAAATTGAGATTCAATAGTTAAGCCTTTTCTAAGACCTTCGGGTGGAAAATTCGAAGTGGAGTTTAGACCTATGATATGTAGTAATGCAATATTGAAAAGATGTGAGTTATGTTTGTTATGTAACAGAAACACCAAGAAGACTGTCGGAATTCTTTTTATCCCGCAGATCTACTTACGGCCGAAATTAATAACCTATCTTTGGATTGATTTGCCTATCTGAGATAGTTATTTGACACATTTTATATGGAGCATATGTCAAATATCTATCTCTGGTAGGCAAATCAATCCAAAGATAGGTTATTAATTTCGGCCATTAATCTTCTTTCGTTTCTCGTAGCGATTGCTACGGCGCGGCGTACTATTGTATCGAATATACGATATTGCAATAACTTGAGCGCCTCCGGTCGGAAGTAAAATGAAATGTTCTTCGTTGCGAGATTTTTTAATTTATCGCGTTGAATAATGTTGCGTAATTAAATGTTCTTTTATGTGGTTTTGGGTGGTAGAAGTGGTGTTTGGTTCGCCCGGGACTCGTACGGAACCACCTCCACCCATACCATACAAACTGTGTCCAAGTTGGGCAGGTGTGGTTGCCGGATACTATTAGAGACTTCATGTCCTCAATAATAACAACGCAACTTTGATGTAGGTACTCCTAAAATACTATCTAGAACATAACTAACACTGGCAGAAGTCTTACCTGCTCCTATTTAGTCCTTAAAGATTTTAACGAGCAGATTATCATGCAGCATGCTCGTATTCAATGTTATATCCATACTAGTGGAAGCCCGCAGCTTCGCTCGCGTGCAATTAGACATACCTAACAATAGTTTCGTTAACACCTAGTAATATTATATAGCCTATGTCACTCAGTAAAGATGCAGCTTTCTAATGGTGAAATATTTTTTTGATATCGGTCCAGTAGTTTTTGTGTGAAAACATTACAAACAAATCTTTCCTCTTTATAATATTAGTATAGATAAAATGTTAGTCAACTGGTGGTCGAGACCGCTGTTACTTCGCATTATTATTACCTGTAGTTACCTTATATTCATTTTATTAACTTCTGATGTATCCGCTAATACTTTTTGTTCTTTGTGAACTTTGTCAGTATTAAATCAAATCATTTAATCAATTTCAAATTAAACTGGAATCGGGTACCTATCATTAAACAAAAAGTTAACCGTGAATTACGTTTCAATTTTAACTTGGAGCACAGTACACGGCAGTGTCTAAGCCAAATATTATTCTTCCATTTACTCATTGGGAGGGTTGGCTTTAGGTTGTGGCGGTTTGTGGCTAGCATCCCTCGACAACCAGCCAGGCAAGACCCTACTCGTAGTTTCATTTGGTTGGAATTAAAGTTCAAGTAAGATGGATAAACCCCAGAAATTTAAAGAAAATGAATGTAGAAATTAAATGAATTTATGTTGTTGAAATAAATGGGGTCCTGGGAAGCGGAAGCGACCCTCGGGGCCTCGATCGAACGTGTCCCGGAAAGGCGGACCCGACTGATTCCCAGGGAGATCACTGATTTTCATTACATCATTATCATTCCATAGTACAGTGGCTCGCATCGATTCAATGTGATCAACAGAGTTAAGCAACGACGAATAAGGTCGGTTTGTGGATGGGGTGACCGCTGAAAATTTCATGGGCGCTACCGTGCTTTGGAGGGCACAGTAAGCCATCGGTCCCAGGTTTTCAATGGTAAAAACAATCGCTATACCTTGTCGAAGACAGTTTTCACCAGTGGAAAGTGGGATTTTTATGCAGGTGGAGCTATAATTTTTTTAAATAATGCTACTGTTAAGCAGCCGGGGCGTGTTGCCGCGCCGCTAGTAACATTATGCATAGTAAAATCCTCTTTTTTTTTCTGTTTCACATAAAAAGGGTAGAAATCTGATAACTTAACCTTTCAAGCGCAAATCCCCGAAAATTAAATTCGATAACAAGCGTGTTTTTTAACATTCTATGTTTTGATTTGACTTTGTGCGTAGAGCCGCCCAGTTCCATACGTAATTTCATCCCCAATTCAACCGTATTTCGAATTAATATTTCAGAAAAAAAAGTTCCTTTTCGTGCTATCTCCACGTCATATTTCATACGATGCATTCTGTATTTCTCCCCCGTTTCATTAGCATGATATATACAGGGTTATTGGTAATTCGACGTATTCCCGTTAGGAGGTGATAGGGGTGACTATTTGTGATAATTTTAATCCCCATATGCATTATGCAAAAGTGAATCATTTTCGAGCTATCAAGCTTTTCAGCTTTTTTCAAAATAAGTCAGAAATGCAACATCAAAAATTTATTTAAAAAAAAGTATCAATTAAAATCTATTTTTTTCTTCTGATTTATAAAAACGATTAAACAATGGTTATTTATCAACATTAAAACTACAATTATCGGTACAACTTTAAAAATGCGAGACGATTAACGATATTACTTCAATATTTTTTGAGATATTTGTCCACTAAAATGCCTTAAAAACAAAAAAAAATTATATCAAACTTGGCTTGCAGATTATTTTAAAAACATAAACGTTTTCTTAGCTTTCCATCAAGGCATAACAACTATGAACTTATTTAAAAAAAACGGAGAAAAACCGATCACAAAGGAAGCAAGCGGAAATTTGTATTCAAACTAAACTTAAGGTCGTTCTTTAAAATTTCAAAAAAATTAATTAAAAACAATGCCCAATGTAAATAAAACAAAAAATATAAATTTAAAATTAAATTTAAACCAGTAAAAATTTAGTAATAATAACAATTAATAATAAGTAACAATTAAGACGTTTTGTAATTTAGCCTAATTAAAGTTCTTGCTCGAAGGGACTTCCCCTATTGCGTACGCAGTCTCATTCTTTTTTTGAGGTGTAACTTAACTACCGAAGTATTAAAATTATTCCGAATCACATTTGCAGGACATCCGTCTTGCTAGTATATCATGTTTTGCCTTATAGCTAAAGGCACGTCTTCAAGCATTTCATTTGTTAAAAAAAATCGTAAGCGAGCAAAATTGGTTCATCGATAAATTCTTGCACATATTGCACATCGCTGCAACCATAGACGTCCCACTGCTGGGCACAGGTCTCTCCCACAGACACTTCTGCGGGAGGTCTAGAGCATACTCCACCACGCTGCTCCAATGCGGATTGGTGGAGGGGTTAGTGGCCAACCCAGTGTCGAATGTTCTCAAGCCACCCGAAGGTCTTCGACAAGGCTTAACGACTGTTTCCAGCATTGAAAACAACCGGGACCGACGGCTTTACGTGCCCTCCGAAGCACGGTAGCGCCCATGAAATTTTTGCCACTAGCGGTCACCCATCCACATACCGACCGCGCCCGTCGTTGCTTAACACTTTCGATCACATTGAATCGAAGCGAGCCACTGGGCTATGGACGCTACTATATTGCACATAATGCAGAATAATTTGACTACTTCGGTAGTTAAGTTACACCTCAGAAAAATAATGAGACTGCGTACGCAATAGGGGAAGTCCCTTCAAGCAAGAACTTTAATTAGGCTAAATTACAAAATGTCGTAATTATTATTGTTCTTATTTTTAAACTTTTACTGGTTCTAAATTTAATTTTATATTTATATTTTTTGTTTTATTTACATGTTTTTACATTTACATGTTTTATTGGCATTGTTTTTAATTAATTTTTTTGAAATTTTAAAGAAAGACCATAAGTTTAGTTCGAATAAAAATTTCCGCCTGCTTCCTTTGTGATCGGTTTTTCTCCGTTTTTTTTAAATAAGTTCATAGTTGTTATGCCTTGATGGAAAGCTAAGAAAACGGTTATGTTTTTAAAATAATCTGCAAGCCAAGTTTGATATAATTTTTTTTTGTTTTTAAGGCATTTTAGTGGACAAATATCTCAAAAAATATTGAAGTAATATCGTTAATCGTCTCGCATTTTTAAAGTTGGACCGATAATTGTAGTTTTAATGTTGATAAATAACCATTGTTTAATCGTTTTTATAAATCAGAAGAAAAAAATAGATTTTAATTGATACTTTTTTTAAATAAATTTTTGATGTTGCATTTCTGACCTATTTTGAAAAAAGCTGAAAAGCTTGATAACTCGAAAATGGTTCACTTTTGCATAATGCATATGGGGGTTAAAATTATCACAAATAGTCACCTCTATCACCTCCTAACGGGAATACGTCGAATTACCAATAACCCTGTATATGATATGGTATAGCTACCTACTACTCTTTTATTAGTTTTTCGTAATTGAGAAACAAAATTAATCTATCCATCAGTAGTGACGAACTTTTGCTACTAATAAAACTTATAACTTATAACCAACTAATAATGATTAGAGTTGTTCGTTTAGTTATTCTCTCCGAACACGTATGTTGTACGTAACATGCTAACAGCCATAAAATATAATATATATATTTTCTACGAATACACAAGTTTAATAAGTACTTGATATCAAAACCAAGTGAAGTCCACCAACCGGCAGTGGTGGGCTATGGCTTGATTGGATTGTAACAATTTGTAACCAAAAAGCGTCCCACTCCCACTGCTGGGTACGTGTCTTCCCACTATTGAGAAGGCCTAGATCGTACTCACCGCGCTGCGAATTGGCGGTGGTTAGTGGCCAAACTGATTGACGGTTGCTTCGAAGCTGCCCGAAAGTCGACATAACTTAACGTGTCCTCCGAAGTGCGAAAGCAAGTCCGGAAATAGCACAGATCCAACTAACTATAGGCCGATTTCCATTTTACCGGCTTGTAGTAAGATATTTGAGAAAATAATTCTCCAGCAACTTCTTAGCTACTTTACAAGTAATAAACTCCTACATAACAAACAGTTTGGCTTCACAAAAGGCCGTTCAACAACTGATGCGGGAGTTGAATTATTTACTGATATTATCAATGCTTGGGAGAATTCATTGGATGCTCTGGGCATATTCTGTGATTTGTCCAAGGCATTTGATTGTGTACAGCATGAAACCTTAATCAGGAAACTCAATCACTATGGCATTAAAAATACCGCGCTGAATCTTCTGATTTCTTATCTCAGCGAAAGAACTCAGAAAGTCGAAGTAAGCGGTACAAGATCGTCTGGGTCTTTAGTACAGATGGGGGTCCCACAAGGATCGATTCTGGGTCCGTTCCTGTTTTTAATATATATTAACGATCTACCTTATATGGTAGAGAATAATACCTAACGAGATTGTATTGTTTGCAGATGACACCTCATTAATTTTCAAATTAAACAGGCAACAAACTAACTATGACGATGTAAACAATGCTCTCTCTGAAGTTGTGCATTGGTTTAGCGTAAATAACCTACTCTTAAATAGCAATAAAACCAATTGCATAAAATTTTCAGCACCTAATGTGAAACAAGTAGATAAGCAACCGGAACTAAATGGTGAAAAACTGAACTTAGTTAGCTCAACTGTTTTCCTTGGAATCACCATTGATGCGAAGTTGCAGTGGGGACCCCATATCTGTCGACTGGCGGATAGACTAAGTTCTGCAGCTTACGCGTTTAAAAGGATACGCTGTTTGGCGGATGTCGATACCGCTAGATTGGTATATTTTAGTTACTTTCACAGTGTAATGTCCTATGGCATTTTGCTCTGGGGTAATGCAGCTGATGCTAATATTATTTTTATTTTGCAGAAGAGGGCTATCCGTTATATATACAAAATGAAAAGTAGAGACTCCCTTAGAGAAAAATTTAAGGAAATAAACATCCTAACCCTTGCATCGCAGTACATCTATGAGAATATTATGTATATTCGTAAAAATAGGCATCAGTTTGTAAGTCGTAGTGACCTAAATGCCTTACGCAATGTAACACTAAGGAACGGCCACAAATTAGCGTTTCCTAAATGCCGGCTTAGTAAGAAAAGTCGTTCCTTCATAGGAATGTCTATTCTAATATTCAATAAAGTCCCGGCTGCGGTTCAGTCTCTGCCTTTACAAAGGTTTAAAAAAACCATCAAACAAACATTATGTCGAAAAGCTTATTATAATATTCAGGAGTATTTGGATGATATAAAGGCATGGGACTGAATTAAACTCTGACAGGCTATCACTATGCTTCTGTATTAATTATACTAAAAATTGTAAGCAGGTGGCATATGGGGTGATTCTTGGCATACACGATTGGCTGTCTCGTGTCTGACTTAATCATGTCATGGTCATACTGTGCATTTTTCTGTAAAAATTAATTTGAATTTTAAAAGAGTACCGAGAGTTTTTTCCTCCGGCTTTTTTCTCTCTCGGCCTACACTAGGGCATAGGATAAGAATATTGTAAATTCTTCCTAAAGCCGATGACCATATAGATAGTCTATCGTGACTTAGAGCTTAGCTTAGTGGTAGGTAATTATTGTAAATTTATCTTAAGGCAAGTTAGACACCTGTGTAGGATTAGCTATTCATTCAATAATCAATAGCTAATCCTTTGCCTTATATAGATCAGTTAGTTGTTTAAGTAGTTTTTAGTTAGGTACCTAGACTTTCGTTAAGCGTGTCTAATCACCTCATAGCGAAATAAATTATTTGACTTTGACTTGACTTTGACTTTGACTTACATCTAGTAGCCGCCATACCTACACCCTACCCATTTTTAACCCTTTATGGAATGAATATACAAAAACGCTGAATTGATACCTATTGGAGAACTCGCATTGATGTATCATTCTTAAATCCAGGCCAAAAACACTCGTGGTTTACCCAAGAACCCCTCTTGAAAAATTAAAATTAACTACATTTAGGTATTTAATTTTTTCTTCTTTATCTTACAAAATTGTGAAACACATATTCTATTAATTTAAATAACAAACCTTTGCTTCAAATTTCAAAATTTATCATACAATGTTTGACAATAATACCGTACAAACTTCCATCCTGTATTGCAGGAAAACCTGTTTACTTTTCGGGATGAAAAGTATATTTGATCCGTCTCAGGGATGCAGTGTATGTTTGATCAAGTTTCATTAAAATCGGTTCGGTAGTTGTTGATTCCATCGCGCACATTGGGACATACAGACAAACAGACAGACATACAATAAATTTGAATATTTTCGGAATCTGTATCGATTACCCTGGTAGTTATTTTCAAGATTTATTGAATGTACAGACGGACTCGTTAGTTTTATTATGTGCTTCTACGACGTGCAATAAATCATATTTCGTATTTGTTATAAGACGATAAACAAGTTGCCCGCCCGAGACGCAACAATAGCACCACGCCGAGCTAGGGTTGCCACTTACCAGGATAAGCCAGGATTAGAGTTATAAAACTATGTAATTTAAAGTAGAGTAAAAAGTAACCGACTATTTGAATATTTGATTCAAAATAAAACCAAATGGATACTCCTTCGGGGAAGTGAAAAACAGCCACGATTTAATGCCATAAATAATCCGATAACCATTGACTGCAGATCTACAGTAATTTTATATAGCTATATAAGCTGTATCGTAAATGAATTCGAAAAAAAAAACCAGATTGTACGTACGAGTAGGCAACCCTAGTCGGGGCGCGATTTACGCGTCCTATCTATTTTTAGGGGAAGACAAATTACGTCGTATTTCCTATTGCAAGGCTCCTGGCAAGATTCTTTGCCCGAGACGGGGATATATTGGCGACCGCCATACATTATTTGATAGGAATAGATAAACGCTTACCTGCCACTTAAGCTTTGTTATAATGTATAATAATGATACTTTATGTCGAATCGAATAATTGGTTTGGGGTGAATCGGATCGATTTGTTTGTATGATCTGTTAATAGATGTGAGTGCTATAAGTATCTGTGGCTTGTCTATGGTGACATGGTGGTTACGTTCGTAACTAAGTAATTGTGTTTCTGTTTTCCGAAATCTTAGTCCCCAAGCAAAACAACAAATCTGTGACAGACTTGGAACAAGATCCTTTCAGGGCGTCACGGGTGTCACTGGTGGTAGTGGTAGTGTCAGTGGTAGTGGTAGTGGATGACTTACATTTATTGTTGCAAGTTAGGCACCTGTGTAGTATTATATATTCATTCAATGATCAATAGCTAATCCTTTGCCTTATATAGATCAGTTAGTAGTTTAAGTAGTTTTTAGTTACCTAGACTTTCGTTATAGTAGAGGATCCCGCTATACAACGACCTTCACCGAGATGTTTATTTAATAAAACGTATTTTATATTCAATTTAATATGTCAATAAATATAGTACATACGGGTTGGCTAACTAATTTCAGTCCAGGATATGATTAATTAATAATTTAAAAAAAAAAATTTTTTAAACATTTCACCGGTTTGATTATTAGACAAATTCTATACCAATCGAAAGTATGAAGCCCACAGATTATGCAAACGTTAGGTTGGCTATTCTTTTCCGGTCACAACTCTCGAGTAGCCAGGTATAAACAGGTAAATCGATCGATATCGCATTTTGCACCGGTCTGATTATTGAATTAAAATTAAATGAAATTGAAGATTACTCCATTATGAACACGGTGGTATAGGGTTGACTGCGAAAAATCAGTCCCGAATTCCAGTTGTCGAATTTTCAAAAGTGAGATATTGCTGCGAGTGAATGTGTGCGACTGAGAGGTCCCAACCAACCATCCCATGCGATAGAAGAGGACACAGCATAGCAGCTGTTTAAAGTCCGCCCATAATAAAGGAAAAGTAAAACCTTTTCAGCTATTTTCGAAAAATTTGACAACTGGAATTCGGGACTGATTTTTCGCAGTCAACCCTATACCACCGTGTTCATAATGGAATAATCTTCAATTTCATTTAATTTTAATTCAATAATCAGACCGGTGCAAAATGCGATATCGATCGATTTACCTGTTTATACCTGGCTACTCGAGAGTTGTGACCGGAAAAGAATAGCCAACCTAACGTTTGCATAATCTGTGGGCTTCATACTTTCGATTGGTATAGAATTTGTCTAATAATCAAACCGGTGAAATGTTTAAAAAAAATTTTTTTTTTAAATTATTAATTAATCATATCCTGGACTGAAATTAGTTAGCCAACCCATATGTACTATATTTATTGACATATTAAATTGAATATAAAATACGTTTTATTAAATAAACATCTCGGTGAAGGTCGTTGTATAGCGGGATCTTAGACTATTAAGCGTGTCTAATCACCTCATAGCGAAATAAATTATTTGACTTTGACTTTGACTTTGTTTTCATAATCCCAACTGATCTCAACCTAACCTTTTAATTGACCCATTTCTGGCGTAATTCACCTCAATACAACTGCGTTGTTCAATCACAAAGACACTCGTTATTGGATTAAGCGTAACGCACACCGGTTAATTGTTTGTAATTTAGTCTGATGGTCTCGGGAGAGATAATTTGATAATCTCTATTTAACTTATATCACGTATGGATGTTTCTTTGTTACGTGGTCGTTACCTAAGCCTCTTTCCACCTGTGGTTTTGACTAACTAGCTTTTTCAGCCGGCTCCGCCCGCGTTAAATCGTTTTAGATGCATTACTTCTGCCATCTTGGAGGATATTTGGTGTAGCTTGCATTTATCAACGGCAAGCTACACCAAAGATAACCATTTCTCAAAATCTAGTTCAGCCGACCTTAATCCGAGATAGCCATCAATCGATTAAAAATTGATCGATACTTAGTTATCGATTAAAAATCGAACAACTATTACAGTTTTTTGCCAATTTCACGGGAACCTTGCAATTTTCGAACCTATTATTGTAGCTGTCCATGCTTGACATACCTACGATGGATTTGCTATGCTATTGTTATTATGTTTCACGAATTGAATCGAAGTGATTGACAAGTTGTAGCAACGCCTACTCTAAAGTCTTCCACGTAATTTTTAGATCAGGTATGTTTTATTTTAAATAATTTTTTAAAATTGTAACACTGACGACAGCCCTACTCCAAACCATCCATCTGTCATGGCCGCGTTCAGTGTCTCGTTCCTGATTTCTCTCATTCAGCGTTTACGTGCTCAAGTCTTCACACGCCTTAGGGAGAAAGTTAAAAATAATTTATTACAAGTTTTTTATATAGCCCTCGTGGGTTTTTATATTATTATAACTATATAACTATCCGGTTATGTTGTTCGCGGATGTCGCAGATATTCCATACTTATACAAGTATGATGACGATAAACCCCTGGCGGGTCCATGCTGCCCTTTTGGGTATTTATTTATAAACCTCTTTGGTTTTGCCATGCTGCCCTTTTGGGTATTTATATAAACCTCTTTGGTTGTGTTGTCTGCATATGTCGCAGATGTACCATACTTATACAAGTATGAGTACGATGAATCCATGACGGATTCATCCCGGCCGGGCCCGGGCTCTGTGCTGCCAGCGGTCGCGTCCCCAGGGACGGCTAGCCACACGCGAGCCGGAGGAGGCCCTGGCGGGTGTCGAGGAGGCCGCAGCGGAGCAGCCAGCGCCAGCCCCTGCCGACCCAGCAGAGGCCACGCCCAAAGGCGTTGAAAATTTGCTATACTGAAGGTACTGAAATTTAAAATTAATTTGGTCACTGCGACTCATAAGGATGTCGCCACTCGCTGGCAATCTATACTTTAAAAGGGTAAACCCTTTTAATCGATAAACCAAAGGTTTTTCAAGGATAAAGTTTTATCCGAGTACACATTACCCAAAAATTGTTTTTTGCCGCCACCAAACCTTGACCCAGAGGCCAAGGTGCCTCCTTGTTGATATTTAAACAAATGGGGATTGCTTTAGCCGTTTTAGTGCACGCCGATTCATTTATAAGTACTCAGAATAAAAATGCCTGTCGCCTTTGCGATGCTCATTTTACGAAACTAATACTAGATATGCCTTAATCACATCCGTTCTAGTCTTAAATCCTAGAGATATCATAGAAAAATATAACAGAAAATAAGAAATGTTAAATCTACCCACAGTCGGACTAACTCTTTTGCAATTTAAACTCCAAAATCCTTACATCGAAAGCCGTAGGCCAACAACCACGATGTAGGGCGCTATCAGCCAGCAGCGATGCTGTCGACTTTAACAGCGGGCCTGCGCCAGCCGAACAGGACTGTCCACCGCCAGGAGCCGTCGCCGCCGGAGCCGTCGCCGCCGGAGCCGTCGCCGCTGGAGCCGTCGCCGCCGCAGCTAAACTGCGCCGACCCTGTCGCAGGTAGCTGACTACGAGGTATGATGACTTACGATATGCTGGCAGACTTCGGATTTTATATCAATAATCCAGTAATACTGGATGGGATATAAGGTTATGAAATACCATTTTCCACTAATACCTACTCTTTTACAAACTTTATTTTGAAGTGTTTACTATAAATCAAAGCAAGAAGCAATTGTTTACCATAATGCTTTAGATCGCTTGTTTAATTTATTGTAGTAGATCACTTGAAAATGGAAAATTATTGGCTTCAAAATTATTAATAATAATTTACTTTATGGCTTCGATATACTTTAGACTGCTATGTTTATATATTTTTAACTGTTCATACATTTTATACTACTATATAAATACCTGAGATTCACAATCCGGAATGTGTGACGCAAATCAGTAATGGAATATACACATAATTAATTTATTGTTTTTTGTATAATATAACCTCTGTTTTAAACAGTGATGACAATATTCAATAGATCTCTTTAGCAATTTATTAGAATGTCTGATTTATCGCTTAAATTCTAGAAGTCTCGGATTTATAATTAACTTAAATTCGAAAAAAGTTACTTACAACCAAGATTAATTTCTGGGTTTCATGTATATAATTAAAAACATAAAGCATCATTCGTACTTAATCATCTCACGAACAAAAACATTCAATATTTCAAAAATGTCAATTGAGAGACGGTGTTATTATACTGTATACAGTAATCATATACAGTATTATTAGTTATACACCAAATAGTTGGAATACCATATTTATTTTGTTACTCAGCAATCCAATTGAATTCTTATAAATAAATCATTTTTATTACAAAAACTTTGCACACTGATATTTTAGAGATTAAATAACTGCCGTCTTTTTTGTATACCCTAATTGTAATTTGTTGTTGTAACATGTTCTTTATCGGTGTACAAATAAAGAGTGTTTGTATTTTATTGTATTGATAACATAATGTTAGTCAAATTCGCTGTTATGATTTTCAAAATAAATTTTGATGCGTCAATAAATGGACGTGGTTCATTCTCGAATGACAAACAATATTTTAGTTATTGAAAGAATAAGGAAAAATCACTACACATTAATGAATTGGAACTAAAGGCAGTTTAGTGTTTGCAAACAAATTTTTTTTAAGTGTGATCACACATTATTACGATTGGTTAACGTTACATACAAATTTAATGATATTATTACGACTTTACAGCTTAATGTATAAATCGAATGGGGTCGCTACAGTACCCTCATTTTAATAAGTAGTTAATATTTTTCGAGAGATAAGTATGGCAATGAATACAAATGTCACAAAATATATTTGCATCATACATACGAGTAGAAACCGATTCCGATTGTATAATTCTTAAAAAGTTTGAAAATATAGTGGAACGCACAACACAGTTTTTGCATTCCTGATATAACTAACACGCGCAGACCACAGCACTTAATGTTCTTAATGTTAATGTTCTACATAATGTAAGAACATTATGTAGAACATTAACATGTCCCGGATGCGTCCTGCATCCTGGAGCCTCCGCTGTTGGTGCATTCCGTTTAAAATGAGAAGATTTGACAAAGCTTCTGCTTTAGTTTTAAGAATGTTGCAAGAACTGATACACGATAAAGCTTGTGATAGTATGTACCATACTGGCCATCTCAACCCATGTTTTCTATTATTATCATTATGGGTCTAATTAATATCTTTCTCCAGACTGCCCCATAAACTTCACAAATTGCCTAGTGGTGCCGCGAGTTATAATAATATGGTACACTTATATAAATAAAAAGGCTCAGATTCCCTTGGTTTTTATTTGGTGTACATAATTACAAACATTATGGATTTGTAAAATCTTGACTTTAGTAAACATGTCTATAGTTATATGAGGTTATTATTCTCTACTTAACAATATTAAAAAAAAAAAAAAAATATTACTTTCAATATTAACTTTCACAAATTTGATTTAACTTAAATCTTCAAACTAGCTAAACTATAATTACAAAATTAAACAAAAATAAAGTTTCACTTGGAACACTATTATGAAAACATTAGCTTTGTTTGCGTTAGTCGCAGCGCATCGGATACATAGGTAAAAATAGCAGGAATTTTCCAGCTATTTTACTTACCTTGAATCACTTAACAATTAAATTAGATAAGTTTGTTAGAATTATTGTCGGTAATCGTCATTAATAAAAACGTCAAACATCCATATGAAATTATTAAAACGTAGATACAATTTCTGACATAACCATAACCTCCAAACCAAATACATAGGTACCAACCTCTTTTGAAACTTCCATATTTTGTTGTACGTCCGGTGCCTAAAGAGAGACCTTTATTAGCACCACAAGTATCTTATGCAATACTAATAAACGTTTTATAAGTGTTAAACAACTTTTTATTATATTATCAGCATAGAATAGTTTTAATGAAAATAGACCTTTATTATTGCCACAAATACCTTACGTACTACTAACAATCGTTTTATATACATACTCCATATTATTATATGTTATTTTATTATTAGCATAAAGATTAAATCAATGTACCTACATATTAAAGAAATTTCTTAACAGTGGTTATAGACACAACACCCGACATGCTGCAGTTCGTATCTGGTTCTCAGTATCGATAGCATTCGAAACACTGCAGACTGGAGTGATTCCTCTTGTATATTTGCTAAATTATTGTAACATAGATACGTATTGTAAACCATTCGAAATAATTTGCAATTGATTCTGTCTCCAGGAAATGATCTATAATAAAGAGAAAACTCAGTTAATTAACTACATTACATTATTTTATATTTTTGTAGTAAAAATTTTTAACATAAATCAAAAACAAAATTGGTCAATTTACACTAGTGTTATTTACATCACTTTTGTATTATATGACTATAATTATAATAATAATAATAAAAGCCATTTAATCCTCTGTGACATAGCTAAAGACAGAGATAAATGGCAAGCTCTGGAGGAGGCCTTCACCCAAAGAGGGGTCCTCAGTTAGTGACACACATTTGACATTATATTACTACCAAAAAAAAAAAAAGGACAAACTACATACATTTTGTTAACTTTGTTAATAGTTACATACCACAGGGTATTTTATTTCTTTATAAGATAGGTTTCATATTTCTGAAATCTGTCTCTAAACAGCTACAACTTGTCAATCACTTCGATTCAATTCGTGAAACATAATTTACAATCAAACGAGCATAGTAATGTTCGATTGTAATTATGTGAACGATTTAATCGAAGTGATTAATAATCTCCCTCCCTTATACATAATGCATTATGTAACCCACCCATGAAATATGAAACAAACATATTATGATCTAAACTAAATGAGAGAAATCAGGAACGAGACACTGAACGCGGCCATGACAGATGGATGGTTTGGAGTAGGGCTGTCGTCAGTGTTACAATTTTAAAAAATTATTTAAAATAAAACATACCTGATCTAAAAATTACGTGGAAGACTTTAGAGTAGGCGTTGCTACAACTTGTCAATCACTTCGATTAAATCGTTCACATAATTACAATCGAACATTACTATGCTCGTTTGATTGTAAATTATAATGTCATGATTTCACGGTCGTTAAACCAGCTAAATATTAGCGTGAGTTGCTTTTCCATTACAATAAAATTGTATGGTCTTTCCTAGACGTGGCCATAGCGTGATGGCTCGGGTCGATTCTATGCGATCGAGTTAAGGAACGACGGTCGCGGTCGGAGTTGTATGATTTCATGGGCGCTACCGTGCTTCGGAGGTTTCAATGATAAAAACAAACGTTAAGCCTTGTCGAAGACCTTCGGGTTGCTTGAGAACCACTAGCCCCTCCTCCAATCCTGATTGTAGCAGCGTAGTATAGTATGCTCTAGAGCAGTGTTTCCCAACATTTTTAGGCTATGCCCCCCCCACCTTAACATTTCTAAAAAATTGTATGCCCCATCCATAATTTTTAACCTCGTGAATCCCCGACGAAGTTTACTCGACGACTAATTACCTAGTTGATATTTTGGAACGTCTAACGAATTTATACTATAAAAACTAAAATAATTATTTACGGAATTTTTTAAGAATTTGCCTTTTTTTTGTTAAAATTGTCACCGATATCTATTGAATAACCCCGCATTGCATTTAAATAACCCAAAGCGAAAGGGTTAAAGTCGTGTCGAGTCCATATTTAAATTGCCCCCCTTACCTATCAAATTGCCCCCCTGTGGGGCGTGGGCCCCACGTTGGGAAACACTGTTCTAGATTCTAGACCTCCCGCAGCTGTGGGGGAGATCCGTGCCCAGTAGCGGGACGTCTATGGGTTGTAGCTAGCCTTTTAAATTGTCTATGAAAGTTGTTAAACTTTCATAGACAATTTAAAAGGCCAATGTTGTGGAAAAGATTGTTCAACATGAGCTTCCTATATTATTATCGATTCCTTCTCGATGTTAAATATTTACAAAATTACATGTATGCTTCAAAGGAAGCGACTCATGCTAATAAAGTAACGATATAGATATTATACGAGGAGTGAAATCTAACAACATTTGTTATGAATTAAACAAACTTGAGTTGATAATAGTTTTTTGTCCTCTTCATTTAAATTCAATTCAGAATTTGACAAAACACATTATAGCTATAAAACCCTAAGTATCCAAATATCTATGAGTCGATGGAATGACGAGGCAATGTACGACCTACAGCGACGTTGCACTCGTAGGAAACCGTTTGGAAGTAGCGCAGAACTGTGCGAAATTGTGTCGGAGGATTGTGTTCGTTTAGATCTTTGAGAAGTTTATTTAGAAAAAGAAGAAAAAATTCTGTTTACTATTACAGTAACAACGCGTCAATGGAAGCTTTGAAAGATTAGTCGAATACATAAATAAAGACCTCTTCAGAGGCCTTGCCATGCCGGTTAAATAAAAGAAAATGCTTTCTATCAAACAATATAAACGTAATTACAGATATTTTATTATCTCTGCTCTGGTGACTCGTCTGAATCATTGTTTAGCGGAACGATGTTTTTCTATACATATAAAGACCTAAAAACAATGGGTCTGTTTTTCAAACATGTCTATCTTTAATGCAGACACCGACAGCTACGATTTAGTTGAGGACCTGAAGCTGGCTTGGGAAGGAAGCTTCATTAAATATGTAGATGACCTTGAGATTGTAAAAAATATCCACTAGTTATGCAGTCCCAAAAATTTGCAGCACTAACAGACTATTACGGAAATCTGTCATCTCGTCTAAAGGTGCTTCTAAATGGTATTGACAATTATAGCCTGGTAATCAACAACATTTTGATGCAGCATAATATATAGCTCGGTAATATAGCTGCAATAGACTGGCTCAATGTATGCCCCGTTATTATACCTTTACACGGGCTACATAATCAGGCAACAATGGCTAACGAAGAATATAGCAACTAAGTCAGAAAGGGATGCACGTACGAGTATACCACGTACGTACATCAATACAGCTGTCCGGGAAATATTGCAGTATTTGCAATTGCGAAGCGATCGTCCTGCAACAGATAAAATTCCATCGGCCATACCAAACATATGTTGTATTATGGCCGGGCTTTGTTCAGTCCTGTATTGCATAGACCAGCTGTTAATGTCAGCATTATTGCCGGCAACTTTATTGCAGCCACACATTGCAGCAAAATTTTGGCCCGTTTAGAAGCACCTTTAGGTATGGGATAGTGCTACGAGGAAACTCAGTGGCATTCATAAAAGCATTCATATTTTAAAAACGATGTATCCATACCATGTGTGATGTCACCTCAGAAAAGAGTTGCAAGGTTATATTTAAAGATCTAAAATTACTTACGCTAACAGGAATTTACATTTATGAGGTGTGTGTATTTGTCAAGTCACATCTATATTTATTCACCAAAAAAAAAAAAAGAGTACGCTGTAATTTTCATACCACATATCCTGACAGAATATGGTAAGTATCCTCCATGTGAGAGTCAAATGAGATCGCGTAACACTTACCATGTGTGTTAAGATTTTTAATAAGCTGCCTAATAATATAAAAAATCAGACATTGAAATTTAAAAAAAAAAGAATACTGTTTAAATGATTTTCTAAATGAATAACATCATCCAGTTGTCCAGCAGTGACCCTCAAAAGGCTGATGGATGTATGGATGGATGAATTGAAGTTGTCAATACTCATTGGTGGTGGGTATAAAGGTCATCAATTAGCAATCATACTCTTAATAAGGAATTAACTTTCGAGGACCTGAAAAAGGAAATATCATATTGAACAAGTGTATATTGGAAGACTTCATGATACTTACGAGAGACGAGAGGAGAACAAAGTACATAGTTATGGTTGTGAAATAGCAAACGAGCAAATACCCATCCGCTTCCGCCCATGACAACTATGACAAACATTGATCAATTAAAAGGTTCTAGGGAGATAGTTCATTTAGTCAAATATGTTAATAGGAGCATTAAGTTGTAATTTCGTTTTTAGGAAGGTATGACGATTATAGGGTAGGGAGTAGTGACAATTAAGCTCATTAGTCTTGGTAGTGGAATGAAAATCAAGTAAATAGTACGAGATGTACACATATTTTCGTCAGAGGTCTCATGCCTCATCAGAACACAACTTCGACACCTTATTGATGTGAACTCAGTGGATCGTGTCCAGTGTTATCACGGGAGTGGTGTTTACTGCCGCTTTCCCCGCACGCCACTCGTACATTACTGAATGTCGTCAAGGAATGCCTCTACGGCCGGACCATTAACGCCCGGCCGATCTGCTCTATGTTGGGTTTAGTGGGCTGTAAATTGTACAGGCGGTGCGTTGACCCTTTTCTTTGGCCCATCCCGAATATTTTCATTTTTATTGGGGCACATACTTGTTATACGATGTTTGTTTAGAGCTGACTCCAGCCTTCCACCCACTGCCACTGGCCTTATCATGTTTGGGGATGTAAGCCGTAGTCGCCACGCAATACCACTGCGCGTTGGTTTCTCCAGATTATGTTTATACAGATGTTATAGTAGATAGCTAGACGTTATAGTAGATGCTTGACTCCGTCGATCCCATTGAATCGACGCGAGCCCAATAGCTCGCGTCGATTCAATGGGATCGACGGAGTCAAGCAACGACGGGCGCAGTCGGTTTGTGGAAGACAAAAGACGCGGACTTTGAATGCGAAGGAGTCGAAATTAACGCGCTTATTTGGTTTGCCAGTCGTATGATAGGCAGCTAATACTCCGGATTTGTTAAGCGCTAGGCTTTCGCGCCGCCAACTATACCACTATCGATCGGTAAATAATGTTTCCCTGCGCGAGTTAAAATACCCTTCGATTTGGAAGTCGGAGAGTGGGTGCGGAAGGCTCAGTTAAATATAATAAATTTGTTACCCAAATAGATGTCCGCCCTTTGTACAACTTAGTTCAAGGTTTTATAAAGAAGTTTGAACAAATAAAAAGAATATATATATAAGCGTTGGGAGAAAACATGCGAGGGAACACAAAGAGGGCCTCGAGGTAGTTATAGTAAATAGTTTAGATCGCATACTCAACAAGACAGTGGCCCGCAGTGGGGCGGCAGTGGGTCGAAGACGCTAATGTCCTGCAATTTGTCTGTGTGAAAGGATGTATGGTAAATCAGTTCAGATAGATCTTTGTCTTCTACGGCATATACTTACGGATTCATATGTAGGACGTTCCCACATTTTATACATTTGAATATATTATTTTTCTCTATTTACTTTCCTGAAAGGCTCGCATTATTATTCATGTACACGATGTTGTATGTACGAGTAAGAATTATCAATAGATTATTAAAAACCTTGTTGTATAATTAATTCTGTAGGGTTTATTTTAAAGGTCTAATGCAAATAAAACAAGGTTCGTTTCCATCGACAAAAATGACATTAAAATATTGAAAATATCAAATTCAAAAACATTTTTTTAGTTTTAGGTAATCATTCATTTAAATTACAAGAAAAAGACTAATTCCTTCCATGGTTTCTCCCATCTATAAGGCATTTTTAGTTTTAGGTAATCATTCATTTAAATTACAAGAAAAAGACTAATTCCTTCCATGGTTTCTCCCATCTATAAGGCATTGACACACTTACAATTGAATTAGCTAATGTGAGTTTTATTCCATCAAAATGTATTGAACTAACTATGCAACCGCGGAAGGAATTTAATTAAGGCACCTGGGAACTATTTGGTGATAGACCTACCCATACATCTAAACCTGTTACATAGGTGCGTTGTTAACTTTCTAAAGATAGGCTAGTAGTAGTATATTTCTACTGACATTAAATCTTGAGCGGCTTTATATGAAAGTTTTAAATTTAAGATACGCAAGCAAAGTGTTTAAATAGTTTAAATCACAGGCTTTCATTACTCAAATCTTGCAATAACCTGCAACCCATAGACGTCCCACTGCTGGACATGGGTCTCCCCCACGAACGAATCTGCGGGAGTTCTAGAGCATACTCCACCACGCAGCTCCAATGCGGATTGGTAGAGAAATTTTGCAATACATATTTGAATTGAATTTGAAACCTCCAAACAATATATTTTGTATGATGAACCTGACCTGATTCTGCACGCAAGCTTGGCTCCAGCCAGACGAAGGAATACAAAGGTTAATGACATATTGCTTATAAAATGTATTTTAAAATTGAAATTTTCTTCAAGTTTACTGGTAAATGAAGGGTAACAATTACCAGACTAGATTTGATAAAGGAAAATGTGTTGCGAGAACACCTGAGCGTTTTCCATAATGTTTGCTCTTGACCAGCTCGTCCGACAAAGGCCTCAGTTTCAAGTGACGTGTCTAGCATAGGATTATAGATGGTAGAGGATAGTGGATCTACTTATAAATACCCCCCGATTCATATCGAAGATTTTGTATTCACATAACTCTTGATTCATATTGAACACATTGAAGTTATTAAATAACATATACATATTTTATATCCAAGATACGATTCAAGGCGGAAATTTATTGTCTTCCGTAGTTACCTACCTATTTGTTAGAGTTTCGTTTGACATTATTTGAAAAATAAAAGCAATAAGAGGCTTTAATGATACTTGATTAATTCTGGCATCATTGCCTTGCTCCTCCTTTGATCTTACAGATCTGTCGTACCTACAACTCCGAGTGTCATTTATTTTCGAGATCTTGTTGATCGTTGGGACAAAATCAGGTTCAAAATGTTTACCTTTAGCTTTTATGTATTTTCCAGTTCTTTAATTCTATGTCTCGAGTATCAGATTTGGTACTAATAAGGTTATTGTTATTCTTTTTAGCCGGGATACTTGACTTGCGGGTACATTCTGACAAAAAAGAAAAAAAAAAATAGGAGATTACAGCACCATTTTTTGCGTACCATCACTATTAACTACGTCATTAAATCGACATGCTAGCATAACACCATTTATAGAAGATACTCTTGCCCAGATGTGGACATGAGTTGTATATACGTTTTCAAACACTAATCTCAATCACTACTGTGTCTCAGCTTAACTTACCAAAATAGTTTTCAGACTGAAGCAGTTAAAACTCGTTCATGCTGGGTGTAACAGGATTAAGTTTTACGAAAGCAATTTGCATTAAATAGTACGCAAAGTGCCTAGTTAAGGAGCTTCATGTAATAGAGGCTTCGGGAATACATTAGATACACACATGAACCTTCCGAGAAACATGACCACCACCCTATTGTGGCGGTCAATATCAAGAAAAGGTTTAGTCAGAAATAAGACTCACGTTCTTTTTTCTTTCTTCTATTATATTTTCTTTTTTCTATTCTTTCTTCTATTAAATTCTACCTTCGTTCACTGAGTATCGAATGGTTTTATGCTGTACTGTAGCAATGTATTTATTCCGTATATTAATATAATTGCCCGTAGCAAACAGTAATTTGAAGACTTTTAGCAACATTTAGAAATACAGATTCAGTCGAGGTCAGTCACTGGCGTTTTGGGACGTGTTAAGACTGAGACAGTCTCGTGGGGAAGTTGGAATACCTCTTAAACGAACTTACTTAGTTTACTAAAGATTTTAATGAACTTTGAAGCTTTGCGTTGCGGTTATCGACCTAGAAACTAGGTTCTCCTAAATAATATATACCTTTTCTAGCTATACCCGCGACTCCGCCCGCGTTATATCGTAGGTACTACATCTGCCGTTAAGGGATACAATCATCATTTAAAAGTTTTGCCTGTTTTGACGGTAAGCCCCACCAAAGACGACAACTAATCAGAATCTAGCATTATCTGCACTTTCAACGATCAGAATCAATCAATGTTTAGATATATAAATATATAATCAATATTTAGACATATTTTATCGATCAATCAATTCATCGATTAAAAAATGTAAAAAACCATGATCCGTTGAACAGGAGGAGAAAGACAAACCAACAAACACACTTTTCCGTTTATAAATAAGTAAGTAAATGTAATCGACTAAGATAAACGCTGGATTTCAATAACCTATCTACGGATAGATTTGGCTATCGGAGATAGGTACAAATTTGACATAAGTTCTATATAAAATGTGTTGAATTTCTATCTCCGATAGCCAAATCTATCTGTAGATATGCTATTGAAATCCAGCGAAAGGCACATTTTAGCTTATAAATTCAATTATACCCCGATCCCAACATTCTTCACTTGATTGGATATCCATCCATCCATCGATCTTTCTTCAATCTTCAACCTTCTCCAACTCCTTTCTTTTCAGTTTCAATTTATCTGTTATCCATTTCTATAAAGTATTGTTTTAAACGATGTTGTGATAAGCCACGAATTACCTACTTATAATTAGGTTCGTGTTTGATTATGTTCTTTTGTTCGTGTTTGTAAAATTCATTATATCGCCGAAAGTTTGATGAAAGCCTCTTTCACCGCCTCAATCTTATCTTATCGATACCGAGAGTTCTTTAAACGGAAGGACTTTTATTTGATGCAAAGAATTTTCAAAGAAAAATGTTCATGCCTCTAACAAATACGAGTAGATTGTAAGCACTTTAGTCGAACTGCTTGAACGTTCTTTGCCAATCCGCAGTCGGCCAGAGTGGTGGACAATAAAAGGATTGTGGCTTGAACGGCGACTTTTTGGTAAGTCTTGCGGTCTTAAGTTTTTTGACCTTGATTAACAACGGTCTGTATACTTAAGCAGCAAGAACAACAGGTAAACAAGAATAGGAGCTCGCATCACTCGGCTAGCGTGAGCAAGATGACGACGCGACTGTCGGTGTGTGTGACCGCAAAACGTCGACAGTTGGTTAACGGTCGCTAGTCCACCCCTACAGTTGGTTAACGGTCGCTAGTCCACCCCTCAGGAATTTTCTGAATCTGAATTATTAATTAAACTAGGTATGCGATACCAAGGGAACGGCATTAGCAATAATGTTTGTGTACACTGGGAAATGTTTTATAGTAATGCCTAGTTTACACGAGCTTAGTAGTTAGCACAGAACAGATAAAGGAGGATAGAATGGAAATGTGGGCGTGACAGGCGCGCCAACAAGTATGATTAAACAATCATACTTCGACCGAAATCACGCGTGCATACTTTTAGTCGCTTTCGGACTGCGGTGGTGCGAAGAGCTGCACGAAAAATATACATTGCCGGTAAAGTACGCAAGTAATCCACGTGAACACATAGTTCGTGCGCAATGTATTCTGTCCTACAGAATGCGATGACGTCACGATGTTCTGTCGAGTTCGTTCGCAGCGAGATAGTGTTGTGAAAGTATAAGATAAATTTTTCGATAAGTCTTGATCTTGAGTACGTAATTAAAGTAGTTTCAGGTGTAAATACTTAATTTCAAGGAGTAGGTGTAGTAAGTACTAAATAAGTAATTTAGTACTAATTTATATTATGTATTTATTTTAGGTTTCCAAAGGATCCTAATAACCAGCATTGGATAAATGTAACGGGTAGAAAATTTGGATCCCTAAAAAACAATGTACCACTTTGGAACAACTGTACTCGATTGCGCAAAACTTTGTCGGAACTCAATTATTTAGCAACATTAGTTATCATCAGATTGTATTATATTCTACTGAGAAGCATATTACAGACTTTACCAAAGCTATTAAAGAAAAATAATTTAAATATAAGATTGCATTAATTTATTGTAAAAAATTCGAATACAAAAGAGTCCCCATCTTTGCTCTGCACAAGTACATTCGTCGCGCAACTGTATATATTAAAACTGTACCTGTGTATTTATTTAAGTACGTACACTCACTCTGAAACTTTTTAATAAAATAAATAATTATAATGTAATTTTTCATGTGAAGATAATAAAAAAAATGCATGTTAATAAGATGTATGGAACAGGCGCAACACCTAAAGGAAGCAAAACTCGAGTTGCATATGTTTTCAGTGTTACTTTTAAAAGAGTCATTTATGCGGATGTAGCATTATAGGTACCTACATAACTCTAAACAAGTTTCAAAATATATTTATCGATAAATATGTTTACATCTCTAGTTGGGTTACCAGTAAATAACATATAAAATTGCACGATCAATTTTCTCAAATATGCAGTAAATTTTGTTTCTTAACTTTTATTTATTAATTTCACCGCCGTTAGGCATCTTTTGGCTCAATAAAGGTTAAATAAATAAATAAATAATACAGTAAAGTACAGTAAAGTAAAATAAAATATACTCTATTTTACTAATCTTGTAGTGGTTCAGTACCTACCAGTTACCTTACCTCCGAATACCTCCGAATACCTCAAGAATACCTCACACGGATACCTCATACCTTCGAACCAGTTACCAGTTACCTACGTTGTTAATATGAAACATATACGCGGTCGTCAAAATAGTGTTTTAAATAGTGTAGTATGTATGAAAGAAAATGTAAATATAAATAGGTGATTTTACAAATAAATTATTCATTCGACAATCGGACAGATCACGAGTTTCATTATGAATCCTATGAAGAACCTCTAAAATCTTATTATTGCACGAAATTTGTGCAAAACACTTACTGGCAACATTAAGTGTCGACAAGGTCAAAACTTGCACAATTCTACAGCTTGACGCGAGCAAAAAGTATCCTTATTGATTTGATGCTAAGGTTAGTTTTTAAAAGTTGCGATTCTCGTGCAATTTGACCAATGGCTGATGAATATTTTATGTAAAGGTAATAATAACGTGTATCTAAGTGTGGGTAACTGGCGACAGTGGTTTTGTTTCAAAACTGACTCGATGGCCTTTCTAACCTCCTTTATCTGTTCTGTGGTAGTTAGCTACTAACTGTCACGCCACAAACGAATGTTACAATATCTGAGACCCAATTTTTTAAATTCACCGATACGTATTACCATTTTCTCATGCTAATATCGTATCCAGTTAACTATAGGCATACAATGAAAAAATGGGACTTATTTTTGTTATTATTTTTTTTATTTGAAAATAATCACAACTTGGACTCGTAGATGCATTGGCGATTTTCTTATTTTCTTATACCTATGAGTGTTATATAATAAGGCAGCGGGAAACTGCGGGATTCAGAAGGCATAGGACCGGTCGGAGTAGCGTCGTTTAGGAGAGGCCTATATTCAGCAGTGGACCTCTAAAGGTGACCTCTCTGATGATGATGATGATGTTGAGTAGGTATATTAAAAAATATGGCCCCTGGTTATACCTGCGTCGTACAAGACGGGCCCGTTCGTTCGCTGCCTCCAACGCCTTTCGTGACTGCCTTTCGGTGATATTTATTGTCGTGTTACCTAAAAGGAGTGGTAGGTAATGCTGCTGACTTACTTAATATTGTGGAAACATGCTATTGGTGTAAATAAATGTTAGACAGGTTAGGCAGGTTAGAGCCTTAGCTCAACTGACGCTAAACAAAACAAGGTCCACAAATTAGATCACATAACTCTGCTTTACGGATCTATGTATTTCTTTACGATTTAGGCACATTATAGTAAATACTTTCCACCAAAAACTAGCCAGTAATATGTCGGTAGATACGTCGGAGAATCTGGCGCTAACGCGAGTGGCGACGCACTATAAATTACATAATTATATTTACTGTAAAATTGGTCTCATCTGAAGTTGATATACAAATGTTGTATCACATGGGTTAGGAGGCGAATGGTGAAATCCCTAAAACCTATTAAGCCTTCCGGAAGCCGTAAATTATTAAGGGTCTTTGTGCATGTTTATGAATTAAATGAACTGGATTAAAAGATCCTACGTAATGGCAACATTACTTTTGAGTTGTAAAATTTTGAATACCGACGAGTAGGTACTTCGTTCCCTGGCTTTTTCTCATCTTACACATTGTCTCTTCCTCTTTCTCAATTGAAAAAAAAAAACTTTAAAAATTTCATCAAGTGTCGTCTTTTGATGCCTATATTTATAGATCCTTTATTTTACAGGTTAGGTAGGAATATATAGGTTCTGTTTTGGGTTCGCCCGGGCCTATTAGCCCTGAGTTGTAGGAGTAGTAGTTCTGCCGTGTTATAATTTGTGAAAACCGCATTAAAATACGTTCAGTAGTTTTTGAGTTGATTGCGTACATATAGACAGAGACGGCTTTATTTTATAATATTAGTAATTGACCGTTCAAAAATTTCTCAAAAGGTTCTGTGCTTGATTGTGTGTATTTTTTTAGTAAGTAATATTATGCAAAAGTCATTTGTAAACGCGTAGGTAGTTAATAATATGTAGAAGCGACAATTCGGATTATATCTTTCAGAGTAGCATGATAGGATTACATCTCGGTAATGCCATCGGAGCAAAGCCGCGTATTGCTTGGATTTATAAAATATCGGATTTATCGAAAGCGTGAGAATCGAGCTGATGGGAAGTCGACAGGAATCGATATCTGATAGACAGTATCTGATAGACAAACGGAACATTTTAACCTGAATTTTGTATACAAACGTAGAATACACACATATGTTTAGGGTTTGTAATCTAATCTAATATCGATTATTTGAATTAATAGTTTAGGATTGTATTCAGTCAAAACAGTAAAATTTGAAAGTGCAATCAACAACAAAATAAATCTTCGAATGTTGGATTCTGTGATTAATTGCGCGAAAATACTAAGTGAACATTCCATCTTTATGTTAATTTGTATATAGAGAAAACATTAAACTGTCCACGATAACGTAAAATTAACACATTAACAAAATAAACTGTTTACGCGCGAGAGATGAGTGTACCACATTACCGCAAATAGCTTTCCGCCGACGGTATTGAGGAATGAAGAATGAAACTGCGACTATTAATACGGAGGCGCCCGTCCACGGTTTTTTGTATAAGATCGAGAGAATTTGTTGAAGTCTCCTTTTCGTTTTGGATAATTTCCGAAAATAACTTTTAATGATGCCTTCAAGTTTAATTCGCGCGGTTTTAAACGTTTCATTTGCCTCAAGCAACTCAAAGTTAGTTTTAGCAGTTAGTTAGGGCATCGTCGATGTTTTTTAACAAGATAGATACTGGTATTTATTCCTACTATACTATGCTAAGCTGCAACCCATAGACGGCCCACGGCTGGGCACGGGTCTTTTAATTTGTCTTGTATAAACTTTGAAAAAGCAGTTTGCTCGATGTTTTATTTATAGTACCCTTTATTTATTTAGGGAGCTTGAAAGCCACAGCCGGATGCTTATTAACCGAGCTTTTAATAGCGCGATATATTTAGAAGCACAAAATTGCAGTGCGGCGACAACGACGTTTTCCTTAAGAGCATAAAGGCGACTGCACACTCGTCAGTCACCGCAGTGATTGGTCTAATTGCAGTGCGGCGACAACGACGTTTTCCTTAAGAGCATAAAGGCGACTGCACACTCGTCAGTCACCGCAGTGATTGGTCTAATTGGAGTGCGGCGACAACGACGTTTTCCTTAAGAGCATAAAGGCGACTGCACACTCGTCAATCACCGCAGTGATCGGTCTAATGGTCGTAAGCGCGACTGCTAAGCTAGAGGTCCTGGGTTCAACCCCGGGTCGGGCAACGACTATTGGGTTTTCTAACTTGAAATGCCCGGTAGAAGCTCGGAGTCTGGATTTGTGGCCAGTGTATGGCAATAGGCTCACCACCTATTATATGGGACCTAAACATAACTGGTGAAAAGTAGCTTTACTTCACACCTCTGCGTACCCCTTCGGTGAAATATAGGCGTGGGATTATGTTAAGTTATGTTTTCGCCAGCATTGTATTAAATTCACTTATGTATTGTGTACCTAGACGGGTGGAATGCGTTACGCATGTGAGACGAGAGCTGCTATCCTTTCTTTGCCTGCGACTACGCATGTCATACTTTGGAATTTTCTCATTTTCACATGACGAATATTGGAACATATTGTATGCGGGCGTGTTTGTACTAAGTCATCATACGGGGTTTTCTCTTTTTTTATCTGTCAATAATTATTTATATATTTATTTGACGAGTTATGGGTCTATAATAATGTTGATCACATCTATTGCCTAGAGATATGTAGTGTTACGCCTTCGAGAACGTTATGAAGAACTTTCAGGTACCCAGGTTTTCTTCACGATGTGTCCGTCACCGTAACAGCAAGTGACATTTAATTTCTTAAATCGCACAAATCTTAAAAATGTCATTGGTGCGTGTCGTGAGTGAGAGGCGATAGTACTAAGTAGATATTACTTTGTGAGTGGGCTGTCAACGCTTTTGATTCAAAACTAGTGGACGCCCGCAGCTTCGCTCGCGTGGAATTAGACATAGGTAACAATAGTTTCGTTTACACCTAGTAATATTATATAGCCTATGTCACTCAGTGAAGATGCAGCTTTTTAATGGTGAAAGAATTTTTGAAATCGGTCCAGTAGTTTTTGTGTGAAAACATTACAAACAAATGTTTCCTCTTTATATTATTAGTATAGATTAGCATAGATACACACAGACACACACAATACATTATTCAGGTTAGTTTAAAGTTGAATATCTTTGGTCTTTCGGCTTAATTTGATTATGTATGAGTAAGCGGCCCTTACGATATCGATACATTGGTATTTCCTTCCGAGCATAACAAAGTAAGCTAAATAAAACTTGATGCAGCGTGCAAATTGGCGGGGAATTTATAAATAACTGAATCGCTTTGTTATAACGAACAAAAATACATTGCACCCGGCCTTGTTAACTCAAGAAAGTGTTCTGCCGCCGCTAACGAACCCCTAACCCCGTCGAATCGTCAAGTGTGAACACTTTGTTGTACGTTACAGCTAACACAGTTGTAAGGGTTGTTGACATTGAAGTGTCTACCACAAGCATTCTCTTGTCCCACTGTTGGGCCCGTCTATGTATGGGAGCGGTTAGGCCATAGCTGGCTTAGCCACCACGATGCTGGCAAATGCGGATTAGCAGACATAAAATGCCTTAGAGATCAGAATCAGAATCATCAGATCACCAGAAATAACACTAAATTTAAAGTCGTAACGACCTACATAGCATCGTTCGGTATTAGCGGGTTGAAGGTCAAATTAGAGTAAGTATACTAACAAAATATGATTCAGTCTAATATTTTAAATGTTACATCAGCATTGACAGTATTTGGCGATATCCCACTGTAAGTGCTTGCGCTGTGATATTGTCAAAGACTAATTTAGAGGCGATTTGACACAAGTCGTCTCTAAATTAGTTGTGGACGGTGTAATAGTTTGTATGTTGTTTTGGTAACACATGCCCGTTAACTAAGTAGTGTGAATTTTGTGACAAGGGTCCAAGGGAATTAATAATTTTACGAAATAAATTCAATTTTACTTGTAATCTAATGATACAATAAATTAACTGTTTACCTGTTCTGACTTCAGGCTTGACAAATGTTGGAAAAATCAGAAACATCATGCATATATTTCCTAGGTAAAACTATTAGTATTTGAAAGAGAAATTGGATGCTATGCGCTACCATGAGAATTGGAACAAATTAACGCACACCTGAATGCTAACGCGCGAAATAACCGTGAGAAAAACAAATGCTTTTGGAACATTATTCAAAAAAACACATTGTATGTATACCGCAACCCCACTCAACCAGGGTTTTAGTGTTTAAAAAACATTTTCCAGTGGACCAAATTGTTGTGTGGACAAAATCTAAACCATTCTCGAATCCCCTTGAATACATTCAAAAAAAATCATCAAAATCTATCCAGCCGTTTAGGGAGGAGTTCACTGTCATACACACGTACACAAGAAATATATATATTAAGATATACGTACCGTTATCAGAGTCTAATTCTGATTGATTCGTATTACGTACCCTGTATTGATACCCCATGCCCAGCTATCCCCTCTGGATCGTTCCTTCCTTCCTTCGTTCAGAAACTTTCGTGCCAGCTGTACAGAGAATCCTAATCCGGGGATGTGAGTGATTTATCGACTTCTAATTACTAGTATTTCTAACTCTCCGATGATCTCACAAGTCTGTAGCTCTCATTCAATAGTAGACGAGTGTATGGTCTATGTCTATAACGATCGGTGTGTTTGTTGTTACCAAACAATACCTTATTCAGGTAGTTAGTTACATAACGTGTCTCTGTGTACACGACACGCGGAAGTTCGGTTCAATTATTCACGAGAGACGAGGATCGTTGTGTAATTGTTGGTTTGCTGGCAAACATTTTAAACTGTGTTTGCCGAGCCAACATAGGTACCGAGGCTTCGACAGACGAAGCGTGCTGAGGTGCGACTGCTGAACGATGTTTTCGGATTATGATATATTGTTGGAATTACTCCATAGAACAATTTGGACTGAAGGGCAAGGTGGAAGGCACCTAGCCTAGTGCGGAGGGTAGTCCATACGTTGGACCCTGTTGAACCGACCATGTCAAGTCGGCAATTGATGGTCATTTACATGTATGTGCTCACTACTAACCGAGATATGTGGTGATTGCTCGTAGGCGCATACCATCTGCCCACAGCCACGATGATACATGATGACCACAACCGCTCTGGCAAAAGTGCTACGAAAAAGTAGAAGTCGGTACGATGATTTCATACTGTGACATCACTGTATTTTCCCGAAGAGGTAAATAGAGGTGTGTGATTTGATAAGTTTGTATTTGAAGAGAATAGCGCCGATGTTGCAGATCCACTGTTACGATGTCGCCTGTGAGCTCTGTGAACTCACGACCTCATGAATGTTAGTACAATTATTATAAAATGTTAATACGATGCTAAATTGCGAGAGGAACCGCATTTAAGACAATAGTTGAGCATAGATAGAGTTGTGGTGGTAGTGATATTTAAAAGTCTATTGTCTGATTTTTGTTAAGTATATCCAAATTCTCATCGGATCTTTGCCGATAATATTCGATAAAACTGTTTATAGCTCATGCCATTTTCTCTATATTTAAACTCTTCTGGCCGAGGAATTTCTCTATAACATCGCTACCATCTACCTTCATTAGATTTTTACGCTCACCGCGTTTAAGGTCTGCCTGGATCCAAGATTCACGGAAAATCTACGTTCTCGAATATTGTAATAAAGATTTTCATTCTGGTTCAACAGCTGGAGCTTTAAAATTTATTTTTACATTGAATGCATTGAAGTGTTGAAACGAATATGCATTTGAATGGCTTCACACATCGTGCACTCTGGATGGACAGACAGACAGACAGACAGACGCGCTGCTTTTTAAGGCAATTTATTTTAAATAGCGCAAAAGCAGACGTCAGCGCCTTTGTTTGACGCATTTAGGTAATCGCGACACACCGTCTCGTTCACGTGAGTTTGTTTACGATGCACGTCATTTCTCTCGTTCATATCACGTTCTGGACTTGACATCGACTAATTATTATGAGTGATCTCGTTTTTTTACCAGAAAATTGATAGTAAGCCGTAAGACACAACGTGTTATGTCTATGGAAAATCTCATCCATTCGAATCGCACGATCTGAAATTATTATTATGCACGGCGGTTCACTTTGCCGCCATCGACGCTTTCAGGGAACACGCCCTTGTAGTTGACAAGTATTGTTTTTAGCGTCGGTTTTATTCCGAGTATCATGATTGGTCCTCAGCGACAATAGGAAGAGTGATCCTCGAATAGTGTACTTCAGGTCAATTGACTTCAGTATTCGCACACTTGCCATATTTATCCCCAGCAAAGAAGTTAGTGCCAAATGTCCATAGACAAACAGCGTATATAAACTCTTCTTGTGGGCGTGACGCATTGTCGATTCCACTTTTGTTGCTTGGTCGTGTCTATAGCTAACGATGATTACTTACCATCTGGTGGCCCGTAGACATGTCAGTTTATATATAAAAAAAACTATACTACTGTACCAAAGGCCTGGTGACCCCTGGACGAGGTAAATTTACTCAGTAATTTCGGCTGTTTATTACCACAATCTACCTCCACCACGGCAATAAAGTGTGACTATTCCCTCGCATCTCCGCCTCAGGTTGAACTATAGGACCAATGACCTCCTAAATTCCGTCCAGCCATATTGTACAACACATTCTGTATATTGAAAAGTTTTTATTTGTGTTGGACAAATCATGCTAGCTGAATTTGGACCGTTTATTCTCATACTATGATTTTTTATTGTACGCATGATTGTATCTAGGTTTACAGAAACTTTTCGACCACGCGTGTCATTACTTTTAGTTAGTATTCCTGTTGCCGGGCTTATTATAATGATTATTAACATCCGTTGATCCCACGCAGGTGATGATTGTTCTCCTACACACCAAACACACACTTGCATACTTACATCCGTAGCAGATAATGTCTGGACAGTTTACTTTCAGCTTCCCGTATGTAAAAGTATGTTTTTATTCAAATAAAATAACTTTTTTTTAGTCCGAGATTTGTTAGTGGAGCCCATTTAGTACCTACTCAGATAAGAAATGGATTAATCGAAATATTCAAGGTCTTGTCGATATTGCAGCAACATTTCCAATGTTGCCAGTCTTGTGGTTCATGTTGTAAAATTTAATGTAAAATGGGTGAAAATTTTCTAAGTAGGTCAATTAGGGCCCCGGGAAAGTGAGCGCTATTGTCGAAGAATCCTGCAAAATTGCAACGATGAAAAATTTGTGAAAACTTTAGCGATTATGCTTGAAAACTACTCGTACTCTGTAATTCGCTAATGGTATCATTAGAGGTACATATTTAAATTAAGATCATAAATGAAATTCTGACATCACAAGTCTTGATTAAGATTTAAATATATAATTTATATTAGAATCTTTTTTTTTCTGTTTAATACATCATTAGGTACATTGTAAACTTACAATAATTAAAAGTTACAGTTAATTTAGATAAATATTTATGAACATTCAATGATGCTTAGTTTCATTTTAATCTTGTTCCTTTTCGAGAATTTGTTTCTTATGAGTAGTTAGAAATATTCAAATTCCCATTACGAAAATAAGCTTACAAAAAAAGGTAAGTAGTTATCTACTTCAGAAGACCTTTCATAAAAATATCACGTCCCAATAAAATGTACGAGTAGCGAAATTCAATAAGCATTCCAAATAGCCCTATATCGACCCATGGTCTTTAAATATGAAATGAAGCGAATTTATTATTACCGTACAATCCAATAAAGCTGACAGATGGCGGCGAGAGAATACTAAAATAATAGGGTCGTTTATTTACCAGCCCCTCTAGCAAATAGCGAAACAAGAGGGCGGAGCCCTGTTATCCGGCGCTCTGACTATCTGTTCCTCATAAAAATAATGCTACGTATTATTTATTTATTTCATTAATTTTATGTCACCATTTCAAAGGGCAAAACTTAATGCCTGATGGCATTCGGTGACGCTGTAAAGTTCGGTACCACACAGCAAAAGTCAGTTCGATAAACAACACTTCCTGATGGTATTTCCCTCCCAGTCAACTATGGGTGGATAGTGAAATAGTGTGACTGTGGCTGTTTTTAACTGAAATAAAACCAAATAATAATATTTCAGCTCCGCTTTTTGTAATATATTTACTGTTATATTGAACATATCTCTAACAGCAATAAGACCGCCTATTGCTAAGTTATCAGTTTTAGAAATTGTATACCTGCTCAGGATACAGAACCAAAGGTATTCTCACCATTTTAACACCTTTACAACATTCCTCTGACAGGAATGTTGGACCTGTGGTTACTGACAACCGAAATGTAGCTTAAATGTGAACTAAGCTCTCGACATCAGTTTTGAAATTAATAATATCGCTGTTAGATTTTAGAAGTTTTGCGAAGTTTCAATTGAAAATAAAACCATTTCCCGAATAGCAGCGGCAATCGTTTCAATTGCCTTTGAATCATATCCTGTTCCGGGAAGCGAATCGGATGCCTCACGGCGCCAGTGCCTATGGAGGTAGTTAACGTTCACCTGAAATAAAGCTTACGCCTTTGGAAACAAACTGTTGAACAACTCATTCCATGAAGTACAGAGGCTTAACTGAGCATATACGTAGTCCTTTCTTTGATAATGCGACTTCATCGTTTCATTAAATTGGTTACGCTGCACAATAAATATAATAATAAGCGGTGACAGGCTATCAAATTCGCCTCTAACTCGGGCGTTCCGGGTTCAAACCCCAGCGGCACGCACCAATGACTTTTCTAAGTAATCTGCAATTTAAGAATTTTAATTTAATTTAAGAATTAATTTAATTTAAGGATTTTATTTTAATTTTAAAATCTTGCAATTTAAGATCTTGTGATACATAGCACTCAGAAACTGCTTATTTTCTATAAAAAATCCTTTTTCTTTTCAACCTTTCAGAAAGAGCGAATTTGAATTGTACAACATGGGATACTTCAGTCTGTTGTGAAAATAACACCGGAATAAGTTACGAGTATCTACATAAAGCCATCTAGTGCCAAGCGTAACGTTAAAGTGTTACTTAGGCAATTTGTTCTCAAAATAAGCGCGCAATATTAGGTTGCCTCAGGTCGATATTAGGTCGACACTATGTTATTTCGTAATATAACCCGCTACACCTGTTGTGGAGTCCCTGCGGAGCCGTTTTCGACGGAGTTTACTTAGTGCGCGTCATTTCAAGGTCTCTACTATGAAATTCGTTCGACCTAATATTAAAAATAAGAATAATTTTGGAAAGAACCGTTATGCCGACGGAAAATGACGAGTGCGTTCCCTTCTCGTCATATTAACTATCTCACATGTTACTAATAGTGTAAATGCACCATTGCTTGTGCTTATCGAAAGAAGATGAAAGAAAGAAGCCATTGGGCTATGGACGCTACGAGTAAACAAGTAAACAAGTGAAAAATCACCAACAGTTAATGATCATCATTATCAATACAATCATTCCAATCCTCTGACTTTCTTATCATGGTAGACGGTTCCCAGTCGGTATGGAAGAGTAAAAAAAGAAAGAGCCCTAGATTTGTTTAAATCTGATTCTCTAGCCCAGTCTGTATTGGAAGACAATAGTTTATGACCATCATGAGCTATATGTTTATTTGCTTAGCCAAAGATTACCTCTTATCAAAATCCTGACGCATCCGTAGTTCGGCTCATACGTGCAACAAGAGCACCATTATTTGCATCGTTAGAATGGCATTACTTCGTCCGAATGCTCGAATGGTGATAAAAATGTCCGTTATAGATATACTTTTGTAATACGATTTCGTAGTAGCCCCCCTATGTTTGCCCTGCGGTAAATTTACAGCGACGTCGTTTTTACCCGACACCGGGTAACGTAACATATGTGGAACTTGGGGATTTTAAGGTGATGATTTAAAGCCAGGGACTTGGTCTAGTTGCTTCATTTCGCGGCACGGTGAAGTTACTCGTATACGTCATGTGATGTATAAACGGAACGCTTATAAAGCTATTAGAAGTGTTTTATTACTCTTCTGTCAGTATATGCCTCGTAGTGTATTTCTGATTGTACTGAACGACGAATATTTCTTGAAAATTCATGAAACATTTTTTCTTCTCTTCACGCGTGTCGAACTTTAACACTATGTTGATAAAGTACCATCCAAGTGTTTAAAGTAAAGTACCATCCAATTAGGCATGATAATGTTTATCCGATTAATTGTAATCTAATGTTTGTTTTAACATTTGAAGCAGTTGAAGTGCGGTTGGAATTTGGATAAGGCAGATCTTAACCTCACCTCCGTTGCCGAGCTCGTAACTAATTTCAAACGTAATCTACGTAAATGTAGGTCAAATTCTTGGTAACCTCACCTCAGTAGCAACCCAAGACAATCACTCAATCCCGCAGGTCATCTGCCCCGTCTCCTGGCAATGCTACAAATTGAGCGCACCTCGTTTATCGCTCCCCGGGGAGAATAATTTGACGTGAATTACTCGGCAAGCGTGGATTATTGCCTTCCTCGAGTGTCTGTATGACAACATGAGAATAGTTTATGAATTATGAATTGGTCGCTTTCCTCGCGACTCCAACCGGGTCATTTATAGTTTTACGTGCAAAATTCTTCTCAAGGGATGGTTTAAAATATAATAAGTTTAGCCTTTATTAAAAACAAGCTTAATCAAAATTTAGATGCTTCCGTAGTTCGATCGATCATAAATCCTAGATAGCCATTAATCGATTAAAAATTAGTCGATTGTTAAATATAAATTTGTCCATTGTGTCCATTTCAAGGAAACCATTTAATTTTTCCGGGATAAATGATAAACTTATGTTACTCTCCAGGCCCTGTACTACATCTGTGTAAAATCTCTACACATCGATCCAGCATTTTATTGAGAAACAGAAGAAGGACAAACCAATAAACACACATACCCATTTATATATTCGTGTGGATTATTATTTGATTTAAATTGTTGATTAACAGTAAACAAATTACACAAGTATTTTATCATCTTTAGTTTATCTTGTCTGCAACCCATGTTGGGGCATTAGAACTGAAAGACTTCTGCTCACGTGCAACCCATAAGACCACTTTAGAACACGTACCATTCATCAATCCATCTAAGTGTGCCCTCCGATGTACGGAAGTTTTCAAGAATATATTGTAGAAAAAAATAATTGTAGTCGATTGAACATATTTAAAGTTGACCAGTCGGTTTTTGTGAGAAGAAATACAGAAACAAAGTGTTATAAATCACGTCAGTTTGTAAATTATAAGCTGTTTCAAACCACAATGAATCCAATGCGAAACGTTAAGTTTGATAACTAGTTCAGTCACATGGTTCCTAAGCAAATTTTATCGCTCCCATGTTTAGGTTAGTCAACAGTAAGTCAAACAGACTAACGTTATTCCTTGGTCAGAGTGTTTGTTTACGTCCCGAACAAATATTCGGACCGTGCAGTGAAAGACAAGGAACATGAGGCCCGGCCCAGAATCAATTCTACGATATGCTCCGATTAATATAACGGTATACCTAGATTAGTATGCGGTGACAGCCCAGTTGCTATCGAACTCGCCTCTCACGGTCCGGTCCGGGTTCAAACCACAGCGGCACGCACCATTGACTTCTCTATGTTATGTGCGATTTAAGAAATTAATGTCACTTGCTATAACGGTGAAGGACACATCGTGAGGAAACCTGCATGCCTGAGAGGTCTTCATAATGTTCTCGACGGCATGTGAAGTTTACCAACCCGCACTTGGCCAGCGTGGTGGACTAAGGCCTAATCCCTCCCATTCTGAGAGGAGACCCGTGCCCCGTGCCCAACAGTGGGATAAAGAAAGGGTTGTGATAATACCTAGATTATAGTATATTTCTATCTTTTCGTATGGAGCTATAGTAATCTATAGGTCATAGTTTTGTGGTTTACAGTAAAAAAATTCTGGAGGCGACCATCTCAGTCCTCAAGGGTAGCGATGCATCTGTGACGCATGCATGTCCTGTGGTGATGTAGTCGGTTTCCCCCCGCCCGGGTAATTATACTATGCTTATAGTATTGCAGTGCGTCGATAATTGAGATGCATAGTGCATAGATTTCACAACCCACCGCTGCAACTGACATGTCAGTGTTTCGACATGCCGCATGCCTTCGATCTGTCCGTATGTCTATAAAGGTATGCCGGTTCTGTGATGTCAAAATTTGGCTTAGTTAGCTGGATAGAATATTTTGGGATCAATTCCGAAAATAACATAGGTAATTAAAGTGTTTTCTACTTTGAGTACTTGTACTATTATGTATTCTGTGCTTTGACACTCCTTATAACTTAACATATTGTAAATGATACATACCTACGACATTATTTTTCATATATCACGAAGGTGAAAGTTATGAATGGAGATTGAATAAATCATTATAATAACTACCTTCAAAACCCATAAAAAAGGGTTAAATCCAGCCCGTCCCCCACTCGTTAATAATGTAGTTTTCTATATCGGATCTCTATTTTATGAGATAACAAAACATAACATCACGCCTGTATTTCCTGAAGAGAGTCAGAGCTGTTTAGATAGACAAACTGACATTATATTACTTTACCTCTTGGTAATATTAGTACCTACTGTACCAACAGTAAAACTCGTTTCTCTTGTTACAGGACCCGAAGATCAGAAACGTGGTGTTGATTGGCTCCCAGGGTTCGCTGGAGGAGAAGACGGTCACCGTCTGCTACGGCATGGACTTTGTCAACGTCACCTTTATCAACTTCTGCTGCACCAGGAAGGACATCGCTCAGGTGAAACTTTAGGATCAGTTGAGATGTCCGGGCTTAGATCCGGGAATTCGTCAATACTTTACACAACAATACCATAAGTAACTATAAGCCCATGGTAGAACCAATTCTTGGTGTATCATACTTCAGGTTCGTCTGAGACCTGTACGAAGTTGGATAATTATGTTATGTGTCACATGTTCAAATCCCTTCATGCATCAATACGATTTAAACGCGTGGAGAGCATAAGAGCCGGTGGTAGAACCTATCTTTATCGGGGTATCAGAAAATCCTACTTCTGTTTCCTTTTTGGTAAATGTCATGGTGCATGGTAATGTGTCACTTATTATTGTTTGAGTTTTTGAGCTCACAACTCTGTTCAGTGAGGCTGTAAAGGCTAAAGGAGCCAACAGCAAAATTCTATGAGCAAAAAGTGTGATGTAAATAATTAATTAATAGTTTAAAAAAACTAAAAAAACACACTTTTATAAAAAATCCAACTAAAAAAGAAATCATGAGACCTTGAAACCTAATCGTGGTCAAAGTTCATTACAAGACTTTACCACAAGTGCAAACACGACTATGATACGATATTCCATCATGGAATTCCAGTGCCCATCTTCCGGCTTCATCATCAGACCTTGAAACCTAATCGTGGTCAAATTTCATTACAAGACTTTACCACAAGTGCAAACATGACTATGATACGATATTCCATCATGAAGTTCCAGTTAATATCTTCCGGCTTCATCATCAGACCTTGAAACCTAATCGTGGTCAAAGTTCATTACAAGACCTTACCACAAGTGCAAACACGACTATGATACCTTATTCCATCATGAAGTTCCAGTTAATATCTTCCGGCTCCATCATCAGATCAGCTCGACAGTACCATATTATTGAATGTGTCTCAGAAGTACATACAGCTGCCAATTTTCATTACGCTACGATCCTTGGAAGATGGTTAAATTAGCTCTCAAAGATTCCACTTTAAAGTAGCTAATATCTTCCGGCTCCATCATCAGATCAGCTCGACAGTACCATATTATTGAATACATTTCAGAAGTACATAAAGCTGCCAATTTTCATTACGCTACGATCCTTGGAAGATGGTTAAATTAGCTCTCAAAGATTCCACTTTAAAGTAGCTAATATCTTCCGGCTCCATCATCAGATCAGCTCGACAGTACCATATTATTGAATACGTTTCAGAAGTACATACAGCTGCCAATTTTCATTACGCTACGATCCTTGGAAGATGGTTAAATTAGCTCTCAAAGATTCCACTTTAAAGTAGCTAATATCTTCCGGCTCCATCATCAGATCAGCTCGACAGTACCATATTATTGAATACGTTTCAGAAGTACATACAGCTGCCAATTTTCATTACGCTACGATCCTTGGAAGATGGTTAAATTAGCTCTCAAAGATTCCCTTACATTGTGAGTTACATACAAGTGGACCTAATAAAAGTATGTTAAAAAATATCTACATTTATGTTATCTTCACTTGCTATTTAATTACTGGCGTGCTAAATGCTTATTCCATAACTAAGCTACAATACATATACATCATCATCATCGCCACAATGCTCTAATTTTATGATAGAATGTTCTCAAGCCACCCGAAGGTCTGGATTGTTGTTACATTTTAAAACAACCTGGACTGTCGGTTTAACGTGCCCTCCGAAGCACGGAAGGGGCCAGGAAATTCGACGCGAGCCATTGAGCCATAGACGTTTTCCATTGCGACAATGTAAATTGTGACAAGCGACCTACACGATCAACCCATTAACCCCGCGGTGAGGCGGAGTGTCGAATGTTGTCTCGGGCGGGATTTAATTAGGCTCAATTCGCACGGGTTGCGGGTAACTGTCCATAACTAATTGTAGGCAGTTACTCTCACATTGAGAGTTGTTTGCAATTGAATACACACTCATAATGAGTTACGTAAAGGCGAGATAGTTCACAATGCGAGTAAGTTCTGTATTGGTAGACTAGAACACGTTTTGAGATGACTTGATAATATCTCTAAGATGATATAATGTCATGGGATGCCGGAATGCTTTAGTAGAAAATTCTATTTCTAATATATACGACTCCGCTTGCGCTTGTGCGGTATTATGTGACCTTAATGTCTGTGGTATCACTGATGTCGAATGGACCATAGGCAACGGTGACCACTTACAATCAGGCCCATATGCCTGTTTGCCAGTCCGTAATATAAAAAACAACATTGTGTTATCGCAGTGTTCAACAAAAACTCTCATTACTTTTGCCAAATAGGTATTTGACCAGCAATATAAGACGGCAAAATCCTTAACACAGCTCTGACCGACTTTGGAGCAAGCTACGAAGCATCTAGAATTCTCCGCAGCTTCCGATTTGATAGTATAATCGGAACGATGAATATTCCGTCGCCGTATCCGAACGTGGTAGATAAACGCATTCATGGCAGCGAATATGTTATAGTTTCGCGTTTCAACAACGGAGTCTAAAAGACAAGTTGCAAAGCTCGAAAGCTCTTTGATATTTTGCGTTGCGTGCGAATGTGGTGCTCACGTGCCATTGAAAATGATTTTTGTTGCAACTCGCAAAGAGTTTTAGTTTATTTCGATTTTTTGTGTGTTTACTGCGCGTCGTGTCGTTCCACTACGATTATAACATATTGAGCTGCAACTGCCACGCAAAGAGCATACTCCACCACGCTGCTCCAATGCAAATTGGCGGAGGGGTCAGTGGCCAACCCAGTGTCGATTGTTCTCAAGTCACCCGAAGGTCCTCGACAATTCTTCACGATTTTTTTCACCATTGAAACAACCGGGAGCGACGGCGTAACGTGCCTTTCGAAGCACGGTACATAAAGCAAGCATCCACAAATCGACCGCGCCCGTCATTGCTTAATTCTGTCGATCACATTGAATCGACACGAGCCATTGGGCTATGGACACAACGCTATGGCGGCTAATAGAATATCAGGTACATTATGTAGCTAATGATTTAAGATCATGAGGATATTTTAATGGATTGGTTCCATATAGAGTTCGCAAGGGACAGTACCTAACGCTATTTCTACCGTGTAATTAACATAAAATGTTTAATAATTATTCGAAAATAATTTTAGTTCAGTTGAACTAAAATTATCCTTCAATAATTTTACAATGAAAATCATGAATATAAATCTTTAAATAAAAAAATAGTGAATGTAAATAATAATGTGTATAGTGGCATAACCCGACAGCGCCCCCCCGCGCCTTTCGGGTATCCATGAGGATTTTCCAGCGATAAAAAAAAAGTGTTGTTTGAACAAACAATCTAACATTAAATTAAAAATACTAGTCATTATTATAGTCAAATAAAGTAGGTAGATAATGTGCTCTGCTATTTGACAGTGCTGCCATCAGTTGGTAATAAATATTTATACACCAATCTACTCGTATATACCAACGATCCTGCCACTGCGATCCCGCTTAACTATGACATACGTTTGAAATAACATTCACGTATTCAATCCCCAGTTGCATGCATCACAGCGTGCTTTGTCTGAACACCGCTCGTAATTAGGCTGATCGATTTTCATATAATGTTGTTTTCATAGGAAGGAATAAGAAGAGTTCATGGGAAAAGAATACAAAGCTGGAATAAAACCCATAAGTTTAATGTTGTGACCCTGTCTGTTGCGCCAGGGGTCGTGTGTTCGAATCCCACTCAGGACAAATATTCGTGTGACGAACACTTGTATTTGTTCTGTGTCTGGACGTTAATAATATCTATTTAAGTATGAATTTAAAAATATCTATGTATGTATATCAGTCTCTGACACCCATAACACAGGCTCGCGCCTACTTTGGGGTCAGATGGCCGTGTGTGAGAATGTCCAAGATATTTATTTATAAAGATATTTATTAGAGATCCCTTGGTACTGATCTTACCAAGAAATAATTAACGTTTCCTTTCTGTTACATTACAGCAGCTTCAAGAGATAAGCCTTGAATTTCACTTTTTTTTTGTAATACTGTAACATATTAAAACGATAAATGAAGTGCATGAAAAATTAAGCCTAAACCTGAGACTGTATTTAATTCTATTTCCCAGCCATATGTGGTCAAATGATATTCTTGTTCCACTTTGAAACCGTTCACGGTTACATGAAGGATAATTGTATAATAAAAGCAGGGCGGGCTCGCAAATAATATAAAGAGAGCTGAAATTCTGATGTGCTCGACAAAGATACTTTGTTGTCAAGACCGTGGAGCCACTCCACTGCGGCGAAAAGTCACATATTCACAAAAATATCTCCGAAAATACTCGTGATTTTGAATAGACGGGAAAAGGTAATTCGAGAGCTCTAACGAATGTCTAATGATAATTCCGGCGATGGATTTTCTAAATTATCGGTCAGTTCACGATGATTTAAACGTTTAGCCGCTGCAAATTTTGATCGCACATTAAATGGACGTCGGCCTGGGTGATTCGGGACTTCGTAATTTGTTACCGTAACGTTTTATCGGTATAATGAATAGAAAATTTACGGCCCAACGAAAAGCAATACGATGATAAATTGCACGTGAACTGATATCGCATGAATATTTTTATCTGGCGTCCGCGATTTGTCTTCGCAAATTGATTTGCAGATGAGGTTGCAACTTGTAGAAATTATGCTAGGCAATTGTTACTATGGTGATTAATATCATATTGATTATACTGATTTATTTGCACTCATGCTGCTTACAAAACAACACTCTTTGTTCAACATTTGCTTATTTGCTTTGCTGCATTATAAACAGGATATAAATCTAGCTCACCACTCGCTCGGACTAAACATGATCGCTATTCCTTTATAACGAACTGAAATTAATTATAATTGGGAAATGGATGCTGTTATACGGTGTTGTTAGATTGTTTAGTCATTATTAATTTTACCTGACCCAAATTCAGATATTTCAACTAAAGGTAGGTAGGAAATAATACGGATAAAATTTTAACTTTAAAGTTTCTAACCCTCTTTTTATTTTTCTTAAAATAGAGATGTTTATTGTGGTGTCAGTTGGTTTTGGATGTTTGCGAGTAAAGACGTTACATAGACTTTCTCTTTTATTATTACCATATTCTCATGTTAAACATTTTCTAATTTCTATAGGCGAGAAATTTATGTCGTTGATTTATTTGCACATGCTGATTTCGTCTATTAATTTTTCATTATTTGTAATAGTAGGTACGTACGTGTTCTATACGATTCTGACGACAAATCGAGTCCATAACAAATTTCGTTCGAGCGCTTTTATCGATACAAAGTTCTGATCATTGAGGTGGTTTCGAAACCATTCAACGTGATATTTTATGACATTGAAAGTTCATTCAAAAGTTTCTACTAAGTTTGATTTATTGATTGAAATAAATATTAATTCTGCCAATGCCATTAGTTGAAATGTCATTTAGAAGTAAAAGTAGAAGATCGAACACCGATGTTAAATCTGCGAACAGTATTACAAAGTAGTCACGAGATTGAAATCACACAACACACATCGTTGACATCAATGGTTGACATTAAATAAATATTGCAATAAGTTGAAAACCACTTGACTTTGTGTAAAAGCGGACGAAGTCGGGTATCATCCAGTGTAATAATGTGATCTTATCCTTTGCTTGGCTTTAATCCAATCTTAAAGATAGCCCGTTTCTTAGCTACGGCGACCGCTGACCTACTCGAATGGAAAGGCCAGTTTAGAAATATTGCTATTAATATATTTTCCGTTATGCTTTGGTCCAGCGGTTTCATATTCAGATGTTCAACCCCTGTCATATACATATAATATATTCATTTTTTATTCGATATCAGTTTTTATTCTAACCCGGCACCCATATACCCACCTGATCCGCAGTATGGGTGTGATACGTAATCACATTTCTCAGCGTAATAAAAAGGATGAGAAATAAGTATGCAACACCTCGGTGTGTTAAGCGGATGGTGTTCCCAATTTAGATATGTTTTTAACTTTTTACCATGATCTATAACTTTTATCCCTTTAGAGTTATAGGGTCGTCAACATCCCTAGCTCATTGCTGTTAACTGCTACATAATTGTGTCTCTCCTATTTTTATTATCTAACAAAATTGCTATACATTATTTTCGGATTCAACAAAAGATTGACCATCAACTATCATAACCATATCATATCATACCCGAAACATCAATAAATTAAGTGGCGCCATTTCCTCAAGTGGTTATAGGCGCAACATGATCTGTCTGATTATTGGATCGACAGCCGACGCATTATAGCTTAACTAGTGGACGCCCGCAGCTTCGCTCGCGTCGAATTAGACCCATTAACGACGTCTACCCGTCTAACGGCCGTCTAACGGCTAGTAGCGTCCATAGCCCAATGGCTCAGGTCGATTCAATGTGATCGAATGAGTTAAGCAACGACGGGCGCGGTCGGTTTGTGGATGGGTGACCGCTAGTGGCAAATTTCATGGACGCTACCGTGCTTCGGAGGGCACGTAAAGCCGTCGGTCCCGGTTGTTTTCAATGTTGGAAACAGTCCCGGTTGTTTTCAATGTTGGAAACAGTCGTTAAGCCTTGTCGAAGACCTTCGGGTGGCTTGAGAACATTCGACACTGGGTTGGCCCCTAACCCCTCCACCAATCCGCATTGGAGCAGCGTGATGGAGTATGCTCTAGACCTCCCGCAGCAGTGTCTGTGGGGGAGACCCGTGCCCAGCAGTGGGACGTCTATGGGTCGCAGCGACCCGTCTAACGACTTCAAAAACTGCAAAATTTCATACTAACTTTGCACCCCTGTTTTACCCCCTTAGGGGGTGAATTTTCAAAAATCCTTTCTTAGTGCTCCCCTACGTTATAAAAGGAACCCCTGTGCAAAATTTCAAGTTTCTAGCCCGTATAGTTTAGGCTCTGCGTTGATATGTCAGTCAGTCAGTCAGTCAGTCAGTCAGTCAGTCAGTCAGTCAGTCACCTTCTCCTTTTATATATATAGATTGTATGATTTGCGTCATCTCATTCATCTACAGTGTGTTATTGTGAACGATTCTTAACAAATTTCAATTGCATCCGGAGAGCATACTCAAATCCTTACAAAACTATACGTGATTAAAATTTTCTCAATGTTTACATTTGAATTTCTAAATAATATGTACTTTGCTTTTAATTTGCGTCATCGTCAACACGCGTCATTGAACGAATATTAAAAAATCTGAATTGCATTCAGCTAATATTTCCAATCCTTCTCGAAACTTTCCAAACTCTGATTTCAGCTTTACCAATAAAGAAGTTATAAAATCAAAATTCAAAAATCCATAAAGCTGTCGAGCGTACGCTGAGACAGCTCTTGCTGGATTAGGATGATGATTTGAGCGGCTTCTATAGGTGTGGCTTCCATTTTATTTTAGCTTTTAGCGTCACTGGGAACACAGTGACATGAAACATTGGACTGACGACCAATTTTCATAAACGCCCACATTTTGTTGGGTTTCAGATCTCCCAAACAATATGGTGTTTTGTTTAAAATAATGATGTCTTTTGTTTTTACGTTCCATGACATAAGGTGAAAGCTAACAAAGAGGTTAAAAGCTAACAAAAGTAACTTTCAAATGTTATACCACAATCCATGGTTTATTGCATGTAAGTTGTGGGAATTTGTTTTGAGCAACGCGATGAAGTGATTCCAGTTTATCGCTCCCGAATGTAGTTTGTTGCTATCTATCTAGTTTGTTGCTCTACCATATAGTGTGTTATTAGAATTTTTGTGGTTACCTAACTTCAAACTTCGAACAGAACTGTAAAAGAAAAATGGAAAGGACTGTCTACTTGATGTTAGTTATAGATCAGGTAGTGGTGGTAGATAGTATGTATCCGCCAATACAGACAGAAACGACAGATTATTACACGATTGAAATAACCCCGAGCGGACTGTACCTATGTTGGTGCTAATGTTTTTAAAGCGTCAGATTTGTGGAACATGTTCATGACATGAAGAGAATTGCCACCCGGAGCGACTTTTAATTCAATTTTCAGCGTGCCGTATCTGATTGCCCGTCCCCTACCAGGCCACAACCACAAATAAAACACATTTTCCAAAATACGTCAACTTTTTATTTGGGAAACAATTTTTGAGCAGAGCCGCGTACTATATCTAGTTACAGTAAAGCCTCTGGCAATTACCGGCTGTCGTGCGCGCTAATCCTATTGACTACGAGTAAGTTTAACTAATGCTTGCCTCTATAAATCCGCATTGGCTCGCTTGATGGATTATGCTTCAGACTTTTGAAGCGACTTCGTGGATAAAGGAAGAGATTTCCGGTCACGGGGATGTATGAAAACAAAATGGCTGTTATATAGTAAGATACACTAGCTTGGATTTATTAATTTGAGCTTGGAACTATAAAATTGCAGGGCTTTAAATGGCGCTTAGATTTTGGACTGTTAATGGTAATCTGTGGTATCTTACTTTATTCAGTTTATGAGCGCTTACTGTCTAGTCTGGAATTTGAAGGCAAAGCCAGAACCAGATTTCTTTAATCAGATTTCTTTAACATTGCATTAAAAGATAAAATCTAGTGCGATTAGCGAAAATTAGAACTTTTACAATTTTATTATTTAGACTGGTGAAGCGAATCGGTGCGAATTGTGAATGTGAGTTAACATGCCGAGAGTTTTTGAAGGCGTGTGCTCAACAGCACTTGACCAGCGTGGTGGTCTTTGGCGTATAATAGTTTGGTGTAACAATATCGGGTTGTGATGGCACTGATGAATCTCATGTTTACTAGATATAAGTTATGATGAGAGTCGTAAATTCTACTTACCTACTGCTTGTAATAAAACTCGTAAAGCTAATAATTCGCAAGTTCATCGGTTTATTAGATATGGATACTTAAGAGTATATGGCATTAAGTCCACTTTTGAACTCGTGGTAATAAGATTGGGCTGTCGAAACAAATATCTCACGGGTCAGTTGTTCTGAATAAAACAGGAAATGTAGCACCGATGGCTTTTTGTACGCCTCATTATTTTAAAAAAACTTGTCTTTCGTTCGCGTGTAATAATTGTTGCTATCCTACAGGTTTAAGATGATTTGATATCGAATATGGTCCGGTGTCTGGTGGTATGTTTCAATTAGTTTCAAGCCTTACTTCCGCCATTTGTTATTTAAATAGTATTGAAGTTCAATAAAGAAATTGTCTATGAACAAAAAATCAATCGACGATTAGATTTAACAAACATACCCGCATACTGATATTATTACCTTCATAACTTTTGCAGTAGCTACTCAGGCTTGACTGGGTGAGAATGCCATGAGGCTAAGTCTTACCTCTTGTTACATTCTTATTTAATAGTGAAATAAACTTATTAACCGAAAAAAAAATTATCTGCAATGCTTATGCTTATTTAATACTCGTATAATAAAGTTATTAGTAAGTTTGTATTTGTAAGCTTCGCTTTCTATAAAGCAGCAATTGATTAATGAGCCAAATTAATTTTTTGCACCAAGTTAATCGACATGTTTTGTTGACAGATGTGGACGGAGGAGCTGTTCACCTTAGCATACAACCTGAACCAGTTCAACAACCCCACCATCAAATTTCTGGAGAAGATGCACACCAAGATCGTGCTTAAGGCAGACAAGTCGGGCAAGATTCTCGTCAAAAAGTAAGTATAATTGTGTTCTTCCAATCACTCGTTGTTAATAAGCCTTAGTATCTGTACCAAGTATGTATATTAGACACTTAATATTGAGATAACTCGCTGGTTTCCTAAAACATAAAATTGAGAACGTGATGACTAAAAATAAAAGCAAAAATAAATGTCAGTGCATCTCATTATGCGATGAAAACATTCAAAGAAATACAACTTAATTATTCCAGTAAACCCATTAAGGGAATATGTTTTGTTATGAAAAGTTTTTGTTAAACTTATTCTTTGGACACAGCTCCACATGCGCCCTGGCGAAAATTGTAACGCATTTGGTGGTAGTTGAAAGTATCTTACGCAGATGTGCAGGACAATATTTTAGACTGTATCGTTTATGAAGTTAGGGACTAAGGATAAAAACTCTCACTTCTTTACTTTCAGAAACTCTTTTCAGTGTTAACATTAAAGCGCAATACTGACATAATGTATCTAAGGCCTCACATGGCGGAATATTGATTAGTTCCTTTTCATAAATAACCTCATTATTATATTAAAGACGAACAACAACCCTTCGATATGAGGTGATTGTTTTGCTGCCTCTCAAAATATTTCTGTCGAGTTATGGAGTTACTCCATCCAACATTCGTTCATTGCTGGGCAAAGGCATCTCGCAAATTCAGGGAATGTCGAGGCGAAATTGTCGAAGTATTCGTGCTTGGCCATAACAAATTTAAACGGTAACGACCACAGATTTAGATTCAGTTGGTCGATTGTCCACCTTATCAAAGTGTGACGTATTCTCTATTTCCCGTGTTGCTCCATTCGCGTGTTAATTTTCCCCTCTGAATATCAGCCCATCTCACGTGGCCTGTCATTGATCCGTTACTCATCTCATACCTGACAATTGCTGAGCCTGAAATAGATTAACGCACTGTTGTATAAATCTAGAAAAGGTAATAGCATTACTCAGCCTTTAATCAGTCAATCATAATACCACAAAGTAGATATTAGGTACAGAGATTAAGCTTCTTAAGAACATGCAAAATTGTTACCTATTTTGGTAGGGTTGTCACAACAGGTTAAGAGAAATTAAAGAAATCATTTGTTAAATAGTTTTATTATTCAGAATATAAAAAGAATACTACAATAAGAACCAATACAGAATAGAAAATAGAAAATAACATACTTTACAAATTTCTTACTCTAATAATTTTATTTTTATAATTTTTATTTTTTAATATTTTATTATTTATTTTTATGGTATGGAAAATTCTAAATCTAATATATAGTTTTTTCAAGTAATGTATCAGGAAACACTCACATGGCATATCAAATCCTAGCTGCAGCGTCAGGTTATAATCTATCATATTATTGTACTGTCACCGAAGTTACGCAGGAAAAATTTCAGTTCAATAAGACATCTGGATGTGGTTCAAATCTCACTTGCAATACTTAAATTTAAAACACATAGTACGTACCAACCCACCCACATACCTACAAATGTTTAGTAAAAGCTTGTAATAATAATAAAAAGGTAAAAACACACCGTGTAGTACACATTTCTTATTAAAAAAAGGATAATTCCGTAAAATAAAGGTACTTACTTGAAAAAGTAATAATCAAATATTTACTTACCTATTGCACTCCTTGGGATAGTTAGTGTGGTTAAAGTATGATATATTTTTATTTTTTCTAGCATTATTCATACACACAGTACAATATACAACCATTATTATTAATACCACGTTTTTATATTAGACCAGCTGACCCGGCAAACGTTGTTTTGCCATATAAATAATTTTTAGTTGATCGTAGAGGGTTGAAAATTCAGGGTTGTATGTATTTTCTAATGTTGTATCATAAAAAAATACAAAAATAAAAATTTGTCTAAAAATTAAAAAAAAAAAATTAGGGATGGACTACCCTTAACATTTAGGGGGATGAAAAATAGATGTTAGTCGATTCTCAGACCTACTGAATACGCATATAAAATTTGGTAAAAATTGGTAAGGCCGTTTCGGAGGAGTACTGCAACAAACAACACATTGTGACATGGAAATTTTATATATTAGATTTATATCTATATCTTTATCTTATATCCATACTAATATTATAAATGCGAAAGTGTGTTTGTTTGTTTGTTTATTTGTTTGTTTGTCCGGCTTTCACGTCGCAAGGAAGCTATTATGTATATGGTATTGTTTTTGTGTGTCGACATAGTGAGGAGGGTGGAGAGTGACGTAGGCTACTTTTTACCGCGGTAAAACATCCCCATGGGAAGATATCGATGTTTTGTTATTTGATAGATATTTAGTTCCGAATGTTATTAATAGATGGCGTTAGTAAAATTCATTTTCAAGTTCTGAATCACGTATATGATACACAAGTCATTGTTAATTCCCTTTGACCACGCGGGCGGAGCCCCGGGTAAAAGCTAGTCTATTATATTAGAGTATATATATTTATACTTATACTTATACTTATACTTGTACTTGTACCTGTACTTGTCCTTGTCCTTGTACTTGTACTTGTCCTTGTCCTTGTCCTTGTACTTGTACTTGTACTTGTACTTGTACTTGTCCTTGTCCTTGTCCTTGTCCTTGTCCTTGTACTTGTACTTGTCCTTGTCCTTGTCCTTGTCCTTGTACTTGTACTTGTACTTGTACTTGTACTTGTACTTGTACTTGTACTTGTACTTGTCCTTGTCCTTGTCCTTGTACTTGTACTTGTACTTGTACTTGTAATTGTCCTTGTCCTTGTCCTTGTCCTTGTCCTTGTCCTTGTACTTGTACTTGTACTTGTCCTTGTCCTTGTCCTTGTCCTTGTCCTTGTCCTTGTCCTTGTACTTGTACTTGTCCTTGTCCTTGTACTTGTACTTGTACTTGTACTTGTCCTTGTCCTTGTACTTGTACTTGTACTTGTAATTGTCCTTGTCCTTGTCCTTGTCCTTGTCCTTGTCCTTGTCCTTGTCCTTGTCCTTGTCCTTGTCCTTGTACTTGTACTTGTCCTTGTCCTTGTCCTTGTCCTTGTCCTTGTCCTTGTACTTGTACTTGTACTTGTACTTGTACTTGTCCTTGTCCTTGTCCTTGTCCTTGTACTTGTACTTGTACTTGTACTTGTACTTGTACTTGTACTTGTACTTATACTTATACATACTTATATTTATTTTTATATTTATATCTAGTGGACGTCCGCAGCTTCGCTCGCGTTACACATTCACTAACTTCAAAAACGGCAAAGCTTCATACTAACTTTGCACCCCCGTTTTACCCCCTTAGGGGATGAATTTTCAAATTTTTCTTGTCGTAAAAACCATCCTTGAACTTCAACGAACATTTAAAAAAAAGAATTGGCCAAATTGGTCCAGGCGTTGTTGAGTTATGCGCTTACCAACACATTTTGCGATTCATTTTTATTATATAGATATTCAAACTTGCAACTAACAAAACCAACAATGTGCGTAGCGATTACCCTGCGATTTTCAACTTGATGTGACAGCGTCAACCGGTTTTTTCCACTCTCGCCGCGTACGCGACAAGCGGCCAGTGGCCACACATAGATGTCCCGCGTGCTTGTAGGAGTGCAACCGATTTGCACGTTCCTATGAAACTTAATCTCTGTACCTAATATCTACTTTGTGATAATACCACAATAAATCAAGCGAAGGCAGAGTGTTTTATACCGCTAATGGTATTTCCATAAAAGTTTCTTATAAGTAATGGCCAGCTCCCTGAAAGCCATTCAAAGTCATGCGTCGGCATTCCCAAGTCATTTATACACTTATCCGACTCCCCGCTGTCGAGGTACGTTACGTTTTAACGATGTGTCGACTAGCGTTAACTTCTTCGTGAAAGATTTTCAATATTCAAAGAAAATAATGTCCTATTTCTATTGTAGTGCGGCATACTTCGCTATATGGAATCACACCCAAACATTACCACACACAAATTATATTATATTGTAAGTATAATATGATATTAAAATTCTGACTTTTTTGTACATCGTGAAAAACTTTTTCTAGCGATTTCCAAACAAATTTCCGGGTAACTGGTTTGTGAAGTCAAATATCCGTTAGTATTCAGTTGCAATATTGTCCAATTTCACAAGTTGTAGCTGCAATTTGTATGGAAACCTTTTCAATATGCTAGAGCTGCTAGCGGTGAAAAACAATACTGTAAGTGTTCTTAAACATGTTGATTATTATTTTCATTTCACCTTGTTCAGCGTTTACAGATAACGGTTTCTTTTCATAAGTTTCCTAATAAAGCCAAATTATGTATTTTCGATATCTCAATTTCTCTATATACATTCCTATTCCCTTATGTAGGGATACGCCATACACATTGTCCAATATGTGCGTCACCTGTATCTACAATCAAGATTTGGAGAATCATAAGGTTTCCAGTTAGCTTGATCGTGAGGATCTTTATGAAAAAACTATGTACGCTCAGACTTTTGGGTACGGAACCCTTAAAAAGGATACCATAGTCATGAAACAACTTACCTCGTCTCCGAACTGACGGCATCATTGCCTGTTGTGTCTTTTGTGAAATTCATCATCAATATATTGAATATTTAATATTCTTAAGAATAAATGAGTAAATTATTTGCAGTCTGCTTCTTCAATTCGCTAACCAAAGGAAGTCCTATCCAGCGATTCTAGATGCAAGTCGGATCTGAGTGAGTACTTTGAAGTGAAGTTGTACGGAGTTTAATTAAATGAGCTATTTCGTGGCGGTGATGTTGGTTTAGCATATTTCATCTGTTTAAAGCAGACTCGTGTATTTCTTGCTACGCAGTTGCTAATTAATGAATGTGGTGCTGGCGATTTATATATTCCAGAGTTTTGTATGCTAGTAAGTATGCTATATTTGAGTATTTATCGTCATTATGTGACTTGTCTTAAAAAGATAAATTTAAAAGTGAATGTTATAATTGATTAAATTATTATTAATATTTTCACAGCAGATTAGTATTGCTACAGAGTTTTAAAAATTACACTAACAAGTAGTTTCGTTAATTGAATCCCTATTTAGAGGTGGTTAAAATTATTACCCCCTTATGGTGCATGGCTCTGTGGAACAGTGGTTTCCAGAGCAATGCTCCATACTGAAACATATAAGAGTTATATTGCATTGCGTTGAACGAAATGAAATCATCAATGTATGAACCAGCGTAGAACTGGAATGCTTGGGAGTTCAGAATTCAGCTCCGTCGCTTAACGAGGTCTCCGGAATTAAAATTCATTGAACTTTTCCATTGCAACTGCGTTCGTTTATTCCTTTTTCTGTATCCGAAATGAAAATGGAGTTTTTATCGAATTATTCCGTAAAACGTCACAATTGTTTTATTTTATGACTTTTTTTCAAATACTTCATGAACTTCATGCGTTGGTCAGGCTGTTCAAGAGTGCTTTGGAGCGCATGACAAATGAGGACTACAAAGTGGTGATCAGAGCGGATAAACAACCATCTGGAAAAGACGAACGCACATTTAACGGTCCAGATTAAGTCAAATTAATAATTTATTAACATTAATTTAAGATCATCTGCATTATTTGATCTTGCATGAAAATAAAACGAGAAATGTCGTCTATCACAAGGTAATATATAAATAAATGGTCAATAAAGAATCATTAAAATAATTAATTTGTTTTATTTATATTATGTACTATGCTAATAAAAATAAAATCAAAAATATACTCATTTATTTCCTGCGCGGAACAAAGTTCGCGGGGTTAGCTAGTAAAAAATAAAAATAAATAAACTATTTTTTAATCAATACCAACCCTTTCATTATGGAATGGGAGAGGTTAAACCTCAGTCCACCACGCTGGGGCTGGCCTAGTGCGGATTAGCAGACATCACATGCCGAACGTTATGGAGAACTCTCAGGCCAGGTTTCCTTTTGGTTTTTCCTATACCGTTACAGCGGGTGACATTAAATTTCATAAATCTATATCTATACTAATATTATAAAGAGGAAAGATTTGTTTGTAATGTTTTCACACAAAAACTACTGGAGCGATTTCAAAAATTCTTTCACCATTAGAAAGATGCAACTACACTGAGTGACATAGGCTATATAATATTACTAGGTGTAAATGAAACTATTGTTATGTCTAATTCCACGCGAGCGAAGCTGCGGACGTCCGGGTCCACTAGTTATATACTCGTATAACTTAAAAAAGTCATTGATGCCTGTGAGTCGAGTTCTATAGCCACTATGCTGCCATTGCTGTAACAGCTTTTTTAACTACAGGTGGTAATCATTGAAAACAGAAATTACATAGATTTTATTTAAATCCACAATCTGAAATTTAAAAGGGAAACTACCAAGCCGGTGTGACTCGACTATAAATATAAACTTTTGTCCGAACGGATATTGATTTGCGGGGAGTATTCGAGCTGAGCAAAGTTTCTTCGGCAGACACAATTGAGATCCGATGAGCCATTCGGAAAGTTTGCCGCGCCTTAAGTTTTCTCGTCTATGGCGGTACTAGTGAAATCTGGTTTGGTGTCCGATAACATAGAATTCCTTTAAGTGTATGATTCCCAGTCACACTTCTTTCGAGGCATTCTTCCTAGAAAATTAATTTTAAAGGACGGATACCAAATGGCTTACAAAAAACTTAAAAATATGTCAATCAAATTATAAATGAATAGGTCAGATTCGAAAATCGAAATGTGTGCCGCGGCCGACTCGGCGGGAATCACTCGCGCCTATCGTCATATCATTGTGCTATTTGAATTCCCAGCTGGTTTCCCGCCGACTATTTCAGGTCGTCTGTCCACCTTGTCGAAGGGCGACTTGTGCTTCTTTTTCCGAGTCGTGGTCTCCATTCGAGGACTTTTCTACCCCACCGGTTATCAGTCCTTCGAACGACGTGGCCTGCCCTGCTTTAACTTGTTTTATTTTTTATAATTAGTTGTGAAAGCGACAACACTAACACGCATTCTGTGAAAATTGCAGCTATCTAACTGTTTCCGTTCAAGATATAGAGCCCTGTGACAGAAAGACAGACAGCGGAGGTATATTAATAGGATTCCGTTTGATTTTGGGTAAGGAACCCTAAAAATAGCTTTACAAAATGGGTTCATGAGACTTTATATTCAACATCGACATTATTCTATAAGCCATTCATAAGTTTCAAACAACAACAACAAGCCTTGCTGCAAGCCACCGAGCTTATTGACTTCGTCTAAGTTTGTAAAACTTTGGTTTTCTTGTAAATTTCTTCAAAATTCCAGGAATAAAGCTCGGAACCTTTGAAATAAATATAGGCAGTTCCATTGAAATAAATATTTGATACTACCACAACGTCTGGGCTCATAATCAAAGTTTTTGGTTCTACAATTAATGTCGCTATGCAATTTGGGTACAAAGGAATATCTGATGTTTCAATAAACTAAATCATTCTAAAGGTACCCGTAAATCTTGCCGGCTGATAAAATATTGCCTCCGTTAAAGTTAGGCGGATTAATTCACTTCCGGCCATGTCTGTTTAAGATATGCTTCATACTACAAATCTCTAACATTTCAAAGCATTAAAATCTGGGGTTAAATGTCTGCAAAACGGTTGGTAACGTTTTGTATATGTAATGTAATCAGTTTATTATAGCAGTAAATTATAGGTAAAAGTGTTCAAAGGAAATAAAGGTGCCCAAGATTGGCAGTATACCGTCATATAGATACGATCACAAAGTTTTTTAGTCAAGAATATATTTATATGATTTAGATGTAACTCGTCATAATCACTAAATATTTTTTCGCAGTTATTTGTCTGTGAAACTTTCGAAAGCTGCGAGTAAATCTCTTAAACGTATTCAGACTAATTCACAACAACGCTCCGCGCGAATTCAAAGCTCCCTATACAAATGTACACTAACAATATTCACTATTCAAACGTTAAACTCACTTACTGAAATCGAATAATCTCTTCTAGCGCACATGTTTGGTTCTTGCGGTGTACCGAACCGACCACCAATAGAGAAAGACCACCGATTCCTATTATGTTGTATTGGGAGCTGATTGCTTTGTGAAATATTGGATATTTATACTATTCTCTACTATTGCGTTCCTTGATATTGTGCTATATAAATAATGGCTAATGTTGGGGCAGAAAAGAAATACTGACACACTTTATGAATGTTATTGATAAGACAAATGATATATCATAGCAATCAAAACACCCAATTTTGTAAGACAATGTCGATTACATTTTCTTTCTGTCCAAAGGCAACGGATATTAAATTTCTATTTTAATATTTGAACCGGAGTTCATTGGAAAACCCTACGCCAGCGGGATTAGTGTTGGATAGACTGCATAAAAATGCTCATCGGCTTCAACATTACCTACAAAGCGAGTAGCAGTGTGCTTGGCAAACAACCATTATGAATTCTAAATTGTTAATCGGAACGCTTATGGATCGTGCAAATATCTATGAAATTGGAGATGTGTATGAAAATTTTAAAATATAAAAATTTTAGTAATTTTTTGATTTTATCAAATCAAAGTACTGGCCCAAATAATCTGTAATAAATTTTGCTATTTTGATGGCGTTTTTTATCCCTTTACTGTAGAAGTCTGCCGGACGGGAGGCGATGAAGTCAGCGAAAGCTTCCCGGTGTAATCTTTTTTTTAGCTCACTGATGATTCCACCCACTGAGATGAGTAAGGTTGTCGTATAAGATCCTCTTTTCATCGCAGGTAACAATTCGATTTAGAATTCCCTCGTTTCTTTACCGATTCAGTAGTGTAGTAGCTGATAGCATGCTTTGTTTGTGTGGCACACACTTATCTATCTTTTCGATTTGACGCAAGTGCTTTTTAGTGTTATTTTGACATTAAGTCCAAAGCCTACTTACGTACGTGTCCGCAGCAAGCTCAGTCGTAGATTAAGTTGGGTCCGCTTCCACTATCGCCTTCAATTTGTCGTTGTCAACAATGGTTACCTGCCGACCGCGAGGCTTTTCAATTCCAATTCGACAACAATTTTACAGATTTAAAACGATTCGACCAATAGTGGACCGTGTTTATGCAAGCAGTATTAGGCCCGTACACGTCGTTAATGTAAACGTGTTGTTTGCGCAGTAGTATTTCCACGTAGGAACTCGATATGTACGAATTTTCAATTTTTCCATGACGCCACAAACCACCACATATACTCAAAAACAAAACACTATCTAAAACAAATGACGGCTTTCGAATAAAATTTATTTGTATTTCGAATTGCGCGCCAGTCCACAGATAATTAAATCTGAAAATTGTGGTTATAAAATGTCCAATTTCATACCTATTATAATCAGGATATTAGTTTCGAATTTGTTCTCATTGTTCCGCGCGCAGAATCTTTGCAATAACAAGTCTCATTTCCTGTAATGCGCTTCTCTTGTACATCCGATTTGTCGTAGAAGTTGTAATAAAAGAAAGCGCAATTCTCGTTGTTGACATCTCTAATAGTGTTTTGCTCGTGCAGAGTGTTATTTTTCACTCTGTAAATTCTTAAAGCTATTCGCTTTAATATTTTTCAGAGCAGAAATGTGCTACGGAGTTTTGCTCTTTATAAAATTACCAATATTCTCCTTGCATTCTGTGTTTGTATTTCTCCGTAAATTTTGAAATGACTGCCTCTTTGGGGTAGTGGTCGCAAAAGCGACATCAAAGCTAGAGGTCCTGCCTGGGTTCGAACTCCGGATCGGGCAACATCTATGGTTTTTCTAACTTGAAAAGTCTTGATTTGTGCCTGGTGTATGGTTCGCCACTTGGGTACATGGGGACCTAAACATAACTGGAGAAAAGTGGGTGTACTACAACACACATCTGCCTTCACCTTTGGGCAAATACAGGCGTGATGTTAGGTTATGCAAAAAAACGTCAGGATACAAATCTGGGAAATTAATATTAAGTTAATAATATTATTAATATTAATAAACTCGGTTTCAGTTAAAACAGTTTTCGTTTTTATTTGTAACAATCAATCTCTGTTATGTCTTGAAATAAAATATGTTTTGAGGTCTTCTGCAGTATTTTTGTTTACCTTTTTTTTATTTTCGTGCATTGTCATCGGAACCAAATATGTGTGCAAAATTTCAGCTCGATAGCTTCAGTGGAAGTGGGTGAAATATTGATTGCAAGATTCCAGGACATAGGGACATAGATACATCCGAGTGAAGTTAAATAAAAGCTTTTAAAAAGCTTTTAAAAACCAAAGTCTATAACGTTTTGTAAAAACATTGCCCTATTCATTAATTATTGAACCTTATTCGATTATTCAGTAGTGTTGTCACTATTACAATCTCTTTGTTTTTCGAAATCACACAATTATTTTATGTTCCTTAAGCCCCCCAGGGTTCGGCCAATGATACGGTATCGATCGTTAAATGTCTCGCTAGTACAATTATCCCTTAAAGTATTACTAGGAAGTTAAAACAAAGATATATACTGATATGCTAGATTTGGCAAGAAAATGTATGTATGGGATGTGCCTACCAGTCTAGGTTGGTATTTTGATGGGCAAAAAAAATTGAGCGCTCCCGTGCTTGAGAGAGAATTTTAAGTTCACTAGATTCATTAGTGTCTATACTTTTCGAAGGCCTTCAGGAGGCTTAAACATTATCAACAAGAATTAAAAGTAGGTATATTACAGATGTGTATATTTTAATTATATTTTAATTACCTGCGCAGTTCACCATTCACAAACGACAGATGTCTGACCCGTGTAAGGCTGAACATTAAGTAGTCTAAATAAAGACGTGTACCGAATAGCCTTCTCACGTATTTATTTACGCTAGTCTTTCTGTATGAGGGTGAAGAATAATGCCTTTGTTTGTGTTTATAAATACATATCAACCGTCAACTTTCCTTGTACCTACATCGTTATTTATATTTTAAAACCTGCTAGTTGCCACTCGTGGTTATGCTCGCGTGGAATTGAACTTAACTAACTGACATTATCCCTCGAGAGATAACTATTTGTTCAATTATTTAAACATATTAGGGCTACATCTATAAAACAAAACCCCAAGATATATTTTATTTAGATATTGATCAGTTTAGAATAGCATTATATCTCTTTTCTTTATGTAGTTTGTAGTTACCTAGACTTTCGTTATGCGTGTCTAATCACCTCATAGCGAAATAGATTATTTCACTTTGACTTTGACTTGACTATAACTCATTCAAGATGTTTATTCGTATCTACTCTTACGGCCTGGCAAATTCTCCAGTGTCTGCTTTCGCTACTGATGAGTTAACTATTTTATTAAGTAGAACCACACAGGTTTGTAATATATGCTAACCTATGCACTGGAGTTTCTTGCAACCCTGCAAGTCCTGAAACCATTATCAACGAGCCCTTTATACAGATGGTGATTACATTACCAGAGCTTTTCGCGAAAATTTTAATGGCGGAAGCTCCCTGTTTTGTTTGCGTCGCGAGGGAGCGAATTAATGCATCGACATGATTCCTGCGCGCCCGGAGTATTCCCAGGCGACAGCAACTATTTACTCTTAAACAGGCCATTAACACTTTAGTTCTATTAAGGGCGAATCTTTCTTCGTTAGTTTTTTCCATCCGTCGACGGCTGAAACTTGAGTAGTCTCCAATTGAGAGTCTCGAGTGAAAGTAGGTTTGTGAAGTGTCGGTAAAGCTCTTTATAGTTGGGAATAGGATTTGTCTTAGTTTATTGCCGCAGCAATACTTATAGATTTACTTACTTATAGTATTGCTACATACGTATATGGTTAAATTTTTGCTTCAATAATTAATCGAGTGAGATCGTCTTGCAGTATGCTAGGTATTTCTTCCTCTCTCTTAACTCCACCACCACCTTCTGTACAACTTTGGGTGCGTATGCATGCTGGCCAAGTGTTGATTGGCAGACCATTTGAAGAATTTGAGTTCAGTTTCAAGTGTCAGTAGGTATATTTCACCACCGTATTACTCTAAGATACGACACACAATTAAATATGCAAATACTCACGCTACCATTAGGTTGATAGAAACGTATATATTGTATACCCTCCGTTTATCCATTCCACGGGGGATAAAAGTACGAACATTACCTGTACATTCTTTTCCTTAGAGAAATTTTATCTATTTTTTACTGATATTCATTCGCGGTGTTTTTCTATGCCTCGTTCAGTAATATTTTAATGTACCTACATCTACGTTACTTTAGTCAAATCATACAGAAGCAGTGTGGTATGCTAGGCCTGAGAGGAGATCCGTGCCCTGCAATGGCCACTAATGGGTAATGGTTTTTCCTATAGTTCGGCCGATCGAAACCAGAGTATCGATCAATCGTTTGAAAATTGATCGATAGAAGATAATCGATACTGGCGATTATAAATGTTTTTAATTTATCATTTTAACCATGCAATTTTCCGGAATTAAATGTAGCTTATGTCACTCCGGCCACTATACTACGTCAGCAAAAAATCACATCGGTGAATCATTCCTTTCAAAAGAAAAAGGACAAAACAACAAAGACACTTTCCCGTTTATGTATTAGTAAAGAGTTTTAATTAGCCCACTTGTGAGCATAGGACATGGATTAGGAGGGATGGATGAAGAAAAATGTAGTACCTACAATGATGCCAAAATAACGAAACAAAGTTGTTTGCTATAAAGTAAAATCTCATCATGTCATCTTGTTATACGAAATCCAAAAATAACAAAAAAGATTTTTGAAGTTTGTCTTAACAAAATGTATATAAATGCCGTAAAATAACAGCCATTCTTACCCAATACTTCCTTGTAGTTTTCTTAATCTTTTAAGATTGTTGGCCTAGATTTAAAAGCTTTAGTAAAAACTTTGGTGCTAAAATAAAAGCCGATTATTTCGTAAACATGCCAGAGAATAAGTAACTTTGTGGAAACAATTACAAATTAAAACGACGACATAGCTGTTCAATCTAAACTTTATCGACCTTGTACCAGATAAGTATTTTTTTACACAGATTATCACAAAGGCTTTTTTGCTAACAAAACTTACCTACTAAAGAATATCTTTGCTCAAACCAATACCAAATACTGTAGGTAAATACATAACAATATTAAAATTTATTTACAATATTTATGGTTTTCTGCCAGCCAATAGCATTCGCGAATTCTGATTCTATTCTATATTTTAACCATATTAGAGCTCACGGTAGAAAAATAGCGACGTTCAATTTGTCCATTCGAATTAGTTAGGGTCGCCGTCATCGAAATCGATGAGGAGGACTATAATATATTAGTGTGTAATGAAATCTTATTGAGATGGTCTGTCCCTTTAGTGGGTCCAGGTTCAAATACAATTCTTAGTTACATCGGTAAGTTAAGTCCGTTTTAAGAAATTAAACTTAACGTTTGATGTTGGATCGATTTGGGAAAACCTTGTGAGGAAACCTGAACGCCTGAGAGTTCTCCAATGCATGTGAAGTCTACCAATCCGCGCTGTGCCAACGTGGTGCCCTATGGCCTAACCCCTTCGATTCCGACCCGTGCTCAACAGTGGGACATTGACGCTTGTGGTATTTGTGGTGTGTGTTAAAAGTATAACTACTATAGGGAATGGCTTATCAATTCAACCAATCCATCAACCACATTTAATTAGTCTCGCATTAAAACAACTGATAGCCATGCATCCTGTGTGAGCTGATCGGCGGCTGAATGGATCGCTTTCATTAGCGCTGCCGATAAACCTAATTGTGATTGAAAACGCTTTTTATGTTGATAAATAATTTTCCTGTTAGTATCGTTTCCACTCAACGTGTTTCGTGTTCGTAGCCTTTCGGAAGCCGAGTTCAACTAAAGCCCAGAAGCCGGGCTTTGTCTATAAACCAGTATTGCTATTGTTTTTAAACGTTATTAGTTCTCACCAAAGCGATAATTCACAGCGACCAACAGAGATCTATTGTAGACAGTCGACATGAATACGTCTTTTCTCTGCCTTAGTGCATAATCTCTACGGGCTATTATTAGCTTTCGTCGTCGCGTCGGAAACAGGGTAGTAGTTGTATGTTATTCTCTTTCTTCTTTAATTACTTCTTAGTATGTGACAATTTTTCTCTCTCTGGACATCCGCCCGCCCAAGTAATCGCAAAACTTTTCGCAGAAAGTGCTACAGGAAAAGACTAACAATGAAAATTTTATAGCAAAAGTTTTTGTGGGATCTTAAAACTAATCTAAGAGTAAGAAGGACACAACGTGTATCTTTAACGATTGTATCAGCCGTACTGCTGGTGTTATTAAACGAATTTCGGAATATTTGTTTCTATATAATCTTGGGGTAAATCAATTTGTGTTAAGTAATATACGTTAGGGGAATTGGGAGTGCTGGGAGAGAGGGAATTTTAACTAACTTCCCAAATGGAAGTAGATATTATTAAATCTTCTTTGAATTATTATTACTTGCTTGTTATACAAATAAAATACATTTTGTATCTGAGTATAAATTTACTGTTGGATAAGCATGCCATTTTAAATGATTTTATTTGATCCCTGTTTATTAGTTGAGGAATAAAATTCAATATACGAGTATTTTAAGCGCATAAAATAAACAGAAATGAAACTATAGTGAAAGATATTTACCCTTCCAACGTCAGAAGTAGCTTAGATCGATTCGCGGCCGTCCATCTTTTGAAAGTCGGCCGTAACGTGTTTGTAAATATTTAGACAGTTTTATGGCTGGTAGGTACATACTCTCATATACAAGAGGGCGCGATTGTACGAGCGGGGCTGTCCCTTGATAATAACAGACAGTTGTCAGTGCGCAGCTTCATACAACTAGACGGCTAGGAATAGATTTCCGATTTTTCTCTCCGATAGTCGGATCCGATAGTCTGATCAGACAATCTGAAGGCAGTCGTGCCATACATACTCAGACGTCCGATGCGACTATCGGCTCGTATGTATATTTAGTATTCAAACAAATGTATCGGGAAAAAAATCGGAAATGTATTCCCAGCGTAAGTTTCCTGTTGTATCTTAAGATCGTCCGATTTTTCCATCAAATTTATATATATCTCGTGGTGTTTGTGATCTCACTCCTCCGAAACGGCTCGACCGATTTTAATGCCTTTTTTTGTATATTTGGTAGGCATGAGATTAGGTCGTAAAGTATTTATCACCGCACCCGCCATTTTTTATATGCGATTTTAGTATTTTTGTATGAACAATATCCACATAATTTAACCGTTGTTCATTGACGTGAAGTCATTTACATGAAGTTTTGCGTCACTTTGACATTTCATACGACAGAACAACGTTTGCCGGGTCAGCTAGTGTTGATATGGATATATGCTCAGGCCAGCCAGTCCACAAGCAACACCATATTTAACAGCTTGATAGCTTTAAGATTATTAGGGAAGCTAAGCTTAAGGGAGCTATTGACAAATGTTTTCAATTTACTCTGCTGGGGTAAATATATAAAGTATTTATAACTACGTCATACGTTGATCCGCTTCCGCTTATCACATAAATCCAGCTCCTATAAATTTTTGGTGTATTTGGTAAATGAGAACTAAGTGGTGAAGGAAAATTATGGCAGAGCTTTTTATGATGGAAACAATTCATTATAAAATATATTTTTGTCGCCAGGTGACACAGTAATAAATAGAAAAAATAAATTAAGTACTAGAAATATAAATAACGGTAATCAAAATTTGTTTAGGCATCGAGTGCCGATATAAATTGTAAAAGTAAGTTTATTGATCCATTAACAATTTTATTCCATTTACAGTGTTTGTTGTAACTAGGCATACTACATTGGTGACATTAAACATGAAAAGAAATGCTATAGCCATTGCGACAACCATTATTTGCAAATTTAGATTTGAAATATTTTCTAGAATTTTCGATTTAGTTGACGAAAGCTACTCCCGTCAAACCATTTTAACAATTGTATTTGCTATTTAAAATGTATACTAAACGAATACGATAGCTATAACAGTAACATTGTAGCTACCTTGTATTACACATACTAAATGTTTCCAAGACTTAACAATACTTGTTCCTGAAAGTTAGTTGCGGCGGAATGCTTTGGCTGTCGGGAATGTTACAACTTCTACGCTACCACGTTAACGTAACTAAATATGTAACTTATACAACCAGAGATGCTGACTTTGCTATGTAACTATGGGTGTGTTTAAATAAAAATATTCATTGGAAAGAATAACTGTAATAGGTACTCGTAGATACCTCCTGTTCTTAGAACAAGGCATTGCCATTTATCATCACATATAGCCTACGAACCCTCTGGGGTATTGATTATTGCATGGGGATGACGACAGTAACCACTGACCATCAGCTCGTCAACTTTGATGTTATCTATGCCTAAAAAACAAAAAGTTAACTGTAAGAATTAGACCGGTCAAGGTTCGTAACGTTATGCGACTTTAACAATCTGCATTGAAGCAGTTTGGTGGAAATGCTCTAAACCGGCAGCTGCGGCTGTGTGAGAGAACTGTGTCCTAAAGTTCCTTCTATAGAAGACCCTTCTATGGCTAGTAGTAAGCGAAGTTACGAATTCGTAAGGGTGGACAGATCGCGATAGTTTGCTTGTTTTGTTTTTCGAAATGCCTACGTTGAAACGCTTTTTTGTAATGTAGCAACATTAGCGAATTACATACCACAGGTTCTTACATCACCATCGGCATGTTCATAAAATTAGGCTGAATTCAGTTAATATTAAGCTCCCCATTACACCCGAATGGGTCGTAAAAACACGTCGCACGTGCCATAAAGCAAACCTGTTGAAGATCGCCGCTCCGGAGATAAACTCGAGTGGGGCAGTTTGCATATCAAATCGCGAAGACAAATTTCAAGAGGCTGATGGTTTACGTGCCGGATTTGTGTACGGTAGACGTCGTTATAGGTGTAGGGAGGATCATATTTCTTACATGATATCCACATACATGTGCATACATGGTTATAAGCATTGTTAAAGTATTCAAGCTAAACCTTTTTTGTGATAGTACCTACATTCGATTTTCGTTAAGCGTTCCTTGCGATACAAAATATTTGAATTTCGAATTATTTTTATTTCTGCGTTGAGGTTTCTAACTTTAATTGGTTGCTTTTTCTAGTTTTTAGCATCGATGTCTTCTTCAAGTGAAAAGCAGCACGCTTTAAAGTGTATGTCGATCTCTGTGCGTGATTTGGGGAAGAGGTTACGAAATTGAAGCGCTTTTCTTACTTTAATAAATAGGTAGGTATTCAGTACAGCAACTAATCGCTTCCATTTCTACTTAAACATATCTATCGTTTGCCGCAGTTATCTCGTTTTTTCACGCTTCGAGCGAGTAGCTTTTGACATATTTTAACGGACCCATTTGCGGTTCATACCTTTTTAGAAGCGTACGGGCAGTGCTAAATTGAGCTTATCTCAAAATAGCACGTTTCGTGGATGTTCGCGGTTTGACGTGGAGCGGGCGGGGTGGGTACCTTTTGATCCGTGTAATTATTTTCACTAAACCCCAGAGCCCGCAGAAATAGGCAGGTTGATGAAAATGCGAAGGGGACTAGAATGCTGAAGTCAGGAATAGAAAACTAGGTGGAAGGTATGAGTCTTTTGGTGAAGCTAGGGTAGTGTACAAACGCAGCAACGATTGTTTGTATAATCATAAATAGTTGATTAGGCTGCGAAAATATACATATAATAATAATTTGCGGGTTTTCTTTAGATAGTCCAGAACATACGCATCAAATTGAATATGTTTGGTTAAAATTTTAATAAAACTTAATCGTATATATATTTGGTTAACAGTTTTCATTAGGTAGATCTTTTAACCTGTGTTTAATTTTCATTGGGCTTCCTCGGTCTCGACTGACAAAGGAATCCAGTGTTGTGAATATTGAGCTAAATCCTTCATCCTGGCCTTAATGGTTTCAAGCTCTCTGCAGAATTAATATCTGCCCCGGTCGGGACCGCACCCGGGAGCCACAGCTCGTTAGTCAACGACGAGCTCACCGCGACGGCTCGTCTGTATATTCGCCACGTACACATAGATAGCGTCCATAGCCCAATGGCTCGCGTCGATTCAATTTGATCGAAAGAGTTAAGCAACGACGGGCGCGGTCGGTTTGTGGATGGGTGACCGCTGGTGGCAAAAATTTCATGGACGCTACCGTGCTTCGGAGGGCACGTAAAGCCGTCGGTCCCGGTTGTTTTCAATGCTGGAAACAGTCGTTAAGCCTTGTCGAAGACCTTCGGGTGGCTTGAGAACATTCGACACTGGGCTGGCCACTAAACCCTTCACCAATCCGCATTGGAGCAGCGTGGTGGAGTATGCTCTAGACCTCCCGCACCAGTGTCTGTGGGGGAGACCCGTGCCCAGCAGTGGGACGTCTATGGGTCGCAGCGACACATAGATAATCCAGAGTCGCGTCATACGGACTATATACGGACGCACGGTACATTACATTCGTGTAGGTGTATGTACACAGCACGTATGCGACCGATTGATGATCCGCCCTAATTAGATCTGGAGTTGACAGCCGCTGGATTTACGAGTGTGTAAACAGTGTTAAATAACGATGACGTTTATTGGCCTAAGTTATTTCCATTTGTCTAGTGAGCTACGACCGACAGTGATTTTTACGACTGCGCGACAGTAAAGCGCTGGGACATAACATAATGAAGTTAGTTATTATCTAATCCATGATGTTGGGAAGTGAGTTGTCTTAGAATCTAAGCGATTAATACAAATAAACATGTAGGTGAATTGAATTGTTCTTCCACAAAGCACAAACACACTTACAACAAAAGCTTATTAAGGGACAGCGTTATATTTGTTTTACATTAAGTTACTCGTAATAAAGATTATTGTATTTTATATTTTAAAAAACATAAATACAGTTAGGCCTTGTAAGAGTTGGTAAAAAGGGAAAAACAAATTGTGGCAAAAATAAATTCAAGAAATGCCAAGCAGAATAAATTCAACTAATGTGATCAACAATAAAAAATATCTAACAAGATATTTATCATTAACTTTGCGCTTAAAATATGAAATATCTCCGTGAAAACCTACATTGTACAAGATGTAAACGACGCAGGCTGGTATAACCGTCGTAACAAGGGGCAGATCAGGGATGGGGCAGCACCTCCCAAGCAGAGCCCAAATGAAGGGCACCGCGCTAAGAGGACTCCGGTTGCGTTCCATTGGAGATCCCGGAGTCCTCCACATAGCGCCGAGGAAGGCCACCGGGGGGGTTTTAGTGCGGTAAAAATCCCACATAACCCGGTGTTGCTCCCACGGCACCGGGTACCTTTTGAAGGTTTCCCCCTCGACAACAAAAAAAAAAAAAAAGGCTGGTATAATATTAGGCACTGCTTGCTTCAGATAAAAAGTTAAGTAATGTCCAGTAATTTGTCAGTGACGGTAATTCCCCGAATGCCGGCAAATAGCAATATGCGGCCGCAGCTGTGATGAGAAATGAAATTGCGAGCGTTTCGGCTAATTAGAAGAATCATTAAATCATGTTAACATTATAACGTCGCCTTGCCTTGTGATACGTATTAAATATCTACACCAAATACAGCCGACATTTTACCATATATAAGATAAGGTAATAATTAAATACATATAGAAATTGTCGTTACTAAACATTTCAAGAAAGGCCGTTGTCACAGGGACATTTTGGAATCACATCTGATCCTATTTCAAGTTTATATTCCTTCTGTTATGTTTACGCTTTAGATACCAATAATAATCCGTGCCTACAATATAACCAGGCCTAATGTCTACAATAAGCAAGCAATCATCGTCAACATTAACCGTTACATTGCCGAGTAATACGTCATAGTATTGTCCCACAATCACGGTGCTTGTTGCTTGATTACAACCTGTCAGCCATAAATCTCCCATGAAAGACAAAACGTTGCGTACGAGTTCGCTTGTACTCGATTACTTTGTGTGCTCTGTTTTGAATCTGTTCTATTGGAAAGCTTAAGATAGCATTCGGGAATCAAACTTGCCAAGTTCAACAATATCAACGTGGTATCAATTGAATATAGTAGCACATTCATTAAGGTATGATGCATGACTCTGGCACTTGGTATCCGTTTACATGTCACATCTTTTTGTGGCGAAGCAGCTGAGAAGACTTAATTTCCTTCTATACTTGGCTTTCTATTTTTAACATAAATGTATGTTTTGGTTCAGATTACTGATTGATATAGTAATATTCATGATACATATACTACATACTTTTTTATGCTCTAAAATTAGGTAATAATATAAATGTGCAATTATTATTAAATATGAAAAAATAAACTTCATGTTTAAGCCTCAGTTTATACCTTTGAGATGTTTTCTTTGTCTGAACTCAAGCTTGGGAGTGCAATCAGGTCCTTGTTACCGTAAAAAATTTATTGGAATATTCGTACTACATATATTACTTTTATTCTTCATGGATTTATTTATATTTTATGTGTTCGGATATTCTTATAATTTGAAATTATATTGACCTTAGTTCGCTTTTCAATTCGGGCCGAGCGATACAAAGTATTCTCCTGTCCCCTAGCTGGAGCTACGCCGATAGGAACTTCTAGTGACGACGACGTAACAATTGATGCTCCCCTTTTGATTTATAACTACTAACATTTCAGGTTTTAGCTCTTTTGTGAACCGTCGCGCTGGGTTTTCTGTATTCGAGGCTAAATTATATTTGAAACTGCAGCTCTTTTAGTACGAGCGATAGGGAAGGTCATCCGAAACGGTCAATAGATCGATATTCCTGATGTATGCGCCGGAAGCCTTCGCTTTTAACGTAATGGTCAATAGCTTGAAAAAATGTTACGTGGTAAATGCAAAAATCAGGAAGGAAAGTGATTTAAAGGGTACTCACGCAACCGCCGTTGTAGAACCAAAATCCACTTATTTTGAGGGGCCCACTCAACACACATTCAATATTCGATTTAAATTGTCTTTACTATGAGTTTGGAGAACGTTCTTCACCGGTAATCACACCGCACATCAACTTTAACACGATATTTTCAGGACGGTTAGGCAGCGATGCGTCCGCGCACCATCCCTCGAACACGTTGATTATTTTGACATTGTATGTCATCGGGGCCTTCAAATTAGCAAGGCCGCAGAGCGCGAAGTTTTGAATGATGACACTTGGCCAATCGGCGTGCGGTTTAGGAGCAGGGATTAGGAAGAAGGGATACATTGTATTTACCACATTTAAACTAATATAAATTGATTTAATTGGCGTCAACATGCCCCTGCTCTTGAGGGAACGTAGTTCTCTCAACCTAAAGGCGCACACATAAATTAATGGTCACTCCGATTCGAACATCTATATTGAATATGAGGAATCGGAATAAATACTTCCAAGATACTTAATTGATAATGAGATACCGCTATTAAAACAGTTATCTAAGTTAATGAATTGAAAACTTATAATTATAAGTAGGTATTAAATCTATATTTATATGCTAATTAGTAATTATAGTAACTAAACTAGAGCTATGGAGTGGACTGTATTTTATTACTATTGTGTGGGCAAAGGATAAATCTTCACCACGGGTCTACGGTAAACGCCAGTTTTGGTTCGGACATCTACTACCCTAACTACATTATCCTTACCAGGAAAGGTGCGTTCAATCACGCCTATAGGCCAGTTAAGCGGGGCACTGTTGTCAGATTCCAACAGAACAACAGTTCCAGCTTGGATAGAAGTATTAGACTTCGTCCACTTGCTATGTACTTGAAGAGTGTTCAGATACTCGAGCTTCCATCTTTTCCAAAATGATTGGACGATTTGATCGACTGCACGTTTCCGAAGAAGAAGGTTAACATTTTGTTGAGACAAATCCTCAGAAGGGAGTGACCTAAGAGGAGTCATAACAAGAAAATGAGCAGGTGTAAGAGCTAAAGGCTCAGCAGGGTCACTACTCAATACCGAGAGGGGACGCGAGTTTAATAAGGCTTCGATTTGAGTGAGCACTGTCAACATCTCCTCATAGGTTAAAAGCTGATTTCCTACCACCCTAGCCAGGTGCTGCTTAACGCTGAACACGTTCCGTTCCCAGCAGCCACCGAAATGTGGAGCGCAGGCCGGATTGAACCGGAATTCAATACGACTATCGCGTAATTCATTAGCGAATTTATCACGATATTCTTCAGACTCCAGTAATTGATACATATTGTCAAGATAGGACTTGGCGCCTATAAAATTAGTTCCCCGATCAGAATATAAGACGCTGACGGGTCCGCGCCTAGCTAGAAAGCGCCTAAAGGCATTTAAGAAAGCTTCAGTGCTAAGATCGGAAGACAATTCTAAATGCACCGCTTTAGTGACAAGGCAGACGAATAGGCACAAGTAGGCCTTAATACTATGCATGCCACGACCGCGCCGTAAAGTAATTGATAAAGGACCGGCATAGTCCACACCTGTATGACAGAAAGCCTTAGCTTCAGTAACACGACACGCGGGAAGATCAGCCATTATAGGAAATTGATTTACCGGTCTGGATTTAAAACAAACGTTGCATTTTTGAACCCTATTCCTAACGATGTTACGAGCCGACATAATCCAATATCGTTGTCTTAATAAAGACATCAAAAGCTGAGGGCCAGTATGCAAATGTTTTTGGTGATAATAATCAATAATAAGATTGACGATATGATCGCGGCGCGGTAATAGAATAGGATGTTGACTGTCGAATTCTATGGGTGCGTTATTTAAACGACCCCCTACGCGTAATATACCTTCACGATCAAGAAAAGCATTCAGCTTGAGAAATGCGGGTGGTAAAGTTTTACCCGATTTAACCTTAATAATTTCATCGGCGAAATAAACGCTTTGCAAGGTTTTAATTATTACAGTTTCCGCATATTCAAGATGGGTTAAATTAAATTTCAATGGTAATTTTTTAATGAAACGTAGGACATAAATTACTATTCGGAGTAATTTGTTCCATGAAGAAACGCGAGAGGCGAGTTCATATAGCACTGGTGAAGGGCGAGGAGATTCTGTTGTCGTCATAACTTTCACCTTAGCTTCAGGAATTTCTCCTGTAACGCTGTCGTCATGACCTAACGGCCATTCAGAACGAGGTTCATAAATGAACTTAGGTCCGTTAAACCATAAAGGATGCACCAGTAGTTGTGCTGGCGTGAGCCCTCTGCTGAGGCAGTCCGCTGGGTTCTCCTTGCCGGCGATATGAAAAAAGCGCTTCGGATCAAGACTTTCTTGAATTTGAGAGACCCTATTAGCGACGAACGTCTGCCAACGACTTGGCATCGAACGAATCCATGCAAGCGCTACTTTGCTATCGGTGAACGCATAGACAGAGTTAGCCGGTAGTGAGTAGGTATCCATTACCATTCTGGCTAACTTGGCAGAAATTAAATTAGCACAAAGCTCTAAACGGGCGAGCGTGACTACAGTCTTAGATGGCGCCACACGCGACTTCGCACATACTAAATTAACTAGAGTATGATTAAGCATTGGAAAATGTACGTGGACGTACACCATGCCACCGTAGGCCACCTCCGAAGCGTCTCCAAAGGCCAATATGGAAATCTCACACTCGTCATTTACACCAACGTGTCGCGGTATCCGAATATTTTCCAATAAAGGTAGCTCAGATTGAAACGTTTGCCATAACTTAATAATAGCCAGTGGAGGGGTCTCATCCCAATCCACCTTTTCATTCCAGAGTGATTTTACAATCAATTTGGCTAGCAGTGTAACAGGGGCAATAAAACCTAACAAATCCCATAATCTAGCGATAACGGAAAGAATATTTCGTTTTGTACACTGACGCGGACTAGAACTAACACTAAACGCAAATACATCTTCGGCCGGCAACCAATGAAGTCCCAATATTTTTAATTGGTCCCCTGGACTAAATTCAACGGCGTCAGATACGCGATGATCAACTGGAATACTAGCCTTGACATCGGGAGAGTTACTCGAGAATTTTACAAGATCGAATCCTCCAGACGCAAATAATTTTATGAGCTGGTCGGAGAGCGCGATTCCATCATCCACCGACATACAACTCGTGGCAAGGTCGTCCATGTAGATGTCCCTTGAAGCTATTTGAGCGGCAACCGGGAACCTATCACTTTCGTCCATAGCCAATTGACGGATTGTGCGTACCGCTAAATAAGGCGAAGCACACATGCCGAACGCGACACGGGTCAGTTCGAAGACCTGTATTTGATCATTGGGATCAAAACGATACAATAGTCTTTGAAACTTCCAATCATTTTTATTCATTAAGATGCGCAAATACATTTGTCGTATATCAGCACTTATTGCAATAGGTAACAATCTAAATCTTAATAATATTTTACACAAATCATTTTGTAGATTCGGTCCAGTATGTAATATGTCATTCAACGACAAATTTCGGTTCGTGGTCGGATGGCTGGCATCTAAGACCACGCGCAGGCGGGTAGGGCTTTTATCTTCCCTTATTACTGCATGGTGCGGTATTACATAATGAGGTTTAATTTTATTATTATCAGTAACAGGTCTTAAATAATCTTTATGTAAATATTCGTGGAATACATTGTCGTATTCTTGCTTTAATGTAGGATTGGCTAATAATTTTCGCTCTAACGATAAATACCTACGAGTCGCGGAACCCAAGGAATCACCAAGGCAAGACGCATCCCTTTTGAAAGGCAATGAAACCATGTAACGGCCCTGATCATCACGCCGCGTAGTCTTAGAATAATACGTTTCGCATTCCTTTTCCTCGATGGAGAGTGAAGACTGCATAGTCGGCACTTCCTCTAGTTCGAAAAACCTAGACACTCTGTCATTTATCGACTCGTCTAAAGTATAAAACGTGCGAATTACATCACTCGACGATTTTATCACGGGCGCCTGGCCTATAACGATATAGCCTAGCAGCGTATTGACCGCCACTGGTTCACCGGACGCGCGAGCGACGGTGTCGGGTTGTAAGATGCGCGCGAACAAATCGGCACCTAAAATAAGGTCGACGGGAGCAGGCGTGTTAAACCTACTGTCCGCTAACGGGAGATTATTCAAGTAATCTAGTTGGTCGGTATCAATTTCAGCAACCGGCAATTTATCCGTTATGCTATTAATTACTAGGGGCTGTATTGTAAAAGCGACCTTATCATTATGGCGAGAGCTAAATGTTAAACACGTCACCCCGTCGATCGGATTTGTGACGTCACCCACACCAGATACGTATTTACTAGCAGTAGGGAATATTGTTAACTTTAATCGCCTACAACAATCGGTTGTAATGAAATCGCGCTGAGAAGCGCTATCGACGATCCCCCGGACGATATTAGTATTGCCCATGTCATCAACAACATGGCACTGAACCGTCCCTAACAGAATCGAAGTCGCTGCGCACGCGCCGCGTAAATTAACGCGCTTAGCGACAGCATCGCATTTTATACCTACCGCGCATAATGTGACCGGGCGATCCGAGTTGCACCGTTCACCGACAGCGGCGGCAGCGATGGGCTTATCAGTTGTCGTATTTGTGACGCACTCGATGGCAGATGAGTCACCCGACCTCACGGTAGGCTTAGCCGATCGACTGTCATTATTAAAATGCAGTAAACTAAAATGGCTACGGGAACATATATTGCATCTACTTGTTGATTTGCAATCAAGTAGCGAATGTTTATCACTTAAACAATTCACGCATAATTTGTAACGCTTAACGAAAGCATAACGATTATGAGGAGACATTGACAGGAATATTGGACACTGGGCCAATTTAATATGGTCCGATTTGCCACAACTTACACATTTACCGTGTTCCTGTACGTTAATAAACGATTTGACGTTATTATTATAATTGGGTTTGCTATTGGAGCGTGACCCTGTGCTCTTGACAGACGAATGCATGGCATTTAGATCCATATTTCTGCGGGATTGCGGCCCCGGCTTCGTATTTGTCAAATTATGTGCACGTTGCAATAGGTGGGCGTGATTACGGACGAAACTAACAAACTCTGTACAAGTAGGCATTTCATTCTCATTTTTGTCTTTTATAGACATTTCAAAGGACTTAACCGTCTCTAAATTAAGCCTTTTACAAGCGATATGAATAAAAAATAAATCATGTAATGATTCAATCTTCATCTGATTTAAAGCAGACGTAATTGATGAGAATTTATCGATAAACTCTTCTAAACTCGCAGGCGAACTCGAGTCGACCGGCGCGAGATTGAGTATTTTGTCAAAATAAGAGGTTACTTGTACACGTTTGTCACTGTATTTACCTACTAAGGTTTTCCAAACTACTTTATAATTATCACCTGACGGTATTATACCCTGACATATTAACTGAGCTTGCCCCGTTAATTTACTTATTAAATAACGCATTTTCTCACTATCTGTCAAATCAGAATTTTCATGAATAGTTGTCCTAAATGTCTCATAAAAAATAGGCCAGCTATCATAATTACCATCGAAACTACATAGCTCTAATTTAGGAAGCATGACATTTTTGTGACTAACCTCTTTCTTTTCACACCTTTCAGAACTATCCTTAGTTAACTGTCTTATTGTGTATTTAATTTTAGAGTAAAGCTGTTCAAATGATATTAATGAATTATAATAAGACGGGGTACCCACTGATTCGGGTAATGAGACTTCATAATTAGAGCGTTCTTCCAATGACTCGACATATTTTAAATGTATAGAATCAATGGTGAAACTATTTGCTAAAAATGACTCGATGCTCTGAGGGTCATTGTTATCGATAGTTTTAATGGAATCATAAATCGATTGAACATGTTGAAAGTAGGCAGATATTTTATTTTGTATTCTATTTAGCTGTTTCACGCTATCTGGGACAATGGGGTCCTGTTTAGGCATTGTTTATTTGCAATCGAACTACCGCGGTACTCAATACTTATTGGAAGCTAAGCCAGCCGATAATTATTATGATTGATAAAATAATACGCCTTAGCATGAAACAAAATCAAAATGGCGGTGGCGCCGCGCAGCGGCGAACATCGAGGTTACTAACAACGGTTGATTAAAACTTTGAAATAACTATTTAACCTACGATATAACGAAGGAGGACATCCGTCTCGAAGTGACCAAAAAATATGTATGCGCCGGAAGCCTTCGCTTTTAACGTAATGGTCAATAGCTTGAAAAAATGTTACGTGGTAAATGCAAAAATCAGGAAGGAAAGTGATTTAAAGGGTACTCACGCAACCGCCGTTGTAGAACCAAAATCCACTTATTTTGAGGGGCCCACTCAACACACATTCAATATTCGATTTAAATTGTCTTTACTATGAGTTTGGAGAACGTTCTTCACCGGTAATCACACCGCACATCAACTTTAACACGATATTTTCAGGACGGTTAGGCAGCGATGCGTCCGCGCACCATCCCTCGAACACGTTGATTATTTTGACATTGTATGTCATCGGGGCCTTCAAATTAGCAAGGCCGCAGAGCGCGAAGTTTTGAATGATGACACTTGGCCAATCGGCGTGCGGTTTAGGAGCAGGGATTAGGAAGAAGGGATACATTGTATTTACCACATTTAAACTAATATAAATTGATTTAATTGGCGTCAACACCTGAAATATTCTGAGTTAATCTGAGACTACCTACCTACAAAAGAATGGCTACGAAATGTACTTGTCTATATGTTATGTAATCATTTAGCATCTGACCTTAATGACCTTATGTTATATTTGAACGGACATGGATGAAGGTGACTGTCTTAATATGTAATCGAGTGCTACTCTGGCGAGAACTTATAATCTACGCATGCATTGAGAAGAAGAGGTCTTCACTTCTTCCCTTCTGGGAGGCGTGGAGTCGGTATCCGAGCCTTGTTCCTCTGTTGGAGGCCTTCATCTTGGTCAATAAAGATGGACCGGACAGTGGGGATGGTCCCTGGTAGACCATACCAGGTGGATTCCGCTGCGACAAGCGATGGGATGATTATTATTAGATTGGAAAACTTCTCACATGACTACATTTCGCAATGCGTTCTGTTTTTTAGTAATATAAGAGATGAAAACTGTTAGCAAATTGTGCAGCGTCACAATGGAAAAAGCTCGGAAAAGGTTTAACAATTTTTACAAGCATTGTGACAGGTTCGATCCGATGTTTTATCGGTGCTCGGGGTTTGATATATCCTTCCGATATCTGCACGGGCGGATGACCTGGAATGAATTGCGATTGTACAAAGAATTTACTTGTGATTTATGGAAGTTCAAATAAAACATACAATCGAACGTTAACTCCGCGGATATTTAAACTCCTACTTTATTATTATTGTTATATGGAAAAGGAATTTACAATATCAAACAGGTGCCTTGGTATGCTGTCCTGCTCATTTGTAGCTGTTAGGTTAAGACCAGTTAGGAACATAATAAAAATTATAAGAATTATGACAAATAAAACCTCTTTAAATTTTTGTCTATACCACGTATACCTAGATGAGAGAATATGTGGTTGTGTCCTTCTGTCGCTTACAAAAGTGCATCCAGGTGTCGCTTTAATCAGAATAATGTGGACATACTCTGTGTTAAAGTTACAAATTTCCCATTAGTATCACACACACAACGCTCTGTTTAAGCTGTGTAACGGAACGCAAAGAACTTGTTGTTTCAATAAGAGGAGCGACTTTAATATTTAATCGACGTTCATATTGGATGAGGTACGAAACAGGCTATTAAAGTTTCATTATCACAGACCCTTTGAACATGCGTACTGCGAGAAATGTTAAGTACCTACCACGTGAGTCAATGTAGGTAAGGTTCTAACCGTCACGGTAGCACTGCTGGTCCAGGAGCCAGGTACATTTTCGGTCAATGATTTCCTCTCGAGCGAAACTTCGTAAAATGCATAAGGGACTTATACTATGAACACTCGCGACCGTCAGCTGCGACTCCGTGGGTGGGGTGGGCAGTGGCAGCCTCCCACGCATGGAGAAAAAAAAAGTTTTTTCAGTCATTTCCTCTCATTTGAAAATTTATCAGAGTATAGTTTATGTAGTATTTTGAAAGAAAAACATTCTCAGCTGACCATAACACGGTGGATTATACGTCAGCTGGCTCCTTGAACATGAAAAAAAAATTTATATTTTCAATGATTTCCTCTCAACTAAAAATTTACCTGGTGATCGTTTATATGCTACTATGAATGAAAATTAATCTCAGCTGGCTGTATCTCAGTGGAAAGTTTGTCAGCTGGTACCTTGAAAGGTGTAACGCAACAGCATGTATGACCTACTGAAACTTATCAGCTGACGACTTTTCCCTTGGCTTACAGCTAGCTGATTTTTTTTATTATTTACTAGAGTATTTTAACAATTCTCTGATAAATTTTCATCCGGGAGGAAATAATGTTTCTTAAGTTATTTGGCAGTATGTTTGATTTGAGAGTTGTGATAACAAATATGAAGTTTAATATTGGAGGAAATGTTGGTATGAGTAAATTAATTATTGAATAATTGTAGCTTATTTTTTCAATTAATAAGCTTGTATTTCAATTAATTCATTAAAAAAACAATAAAAATTAATTATTTTCATTCTCGCTTTGGCTTGAGTCGCTTTCATCTCTCTCTGATTCACTGTCAGAGTCGCTGTCAGAGTTATATGCGATCATGTCTTCATCATCATCATCTGTGAAAAAATGAAAAGAAAAATTATTACTCCGCATGTATAGTAAAACATGATCATATGAAAAAATAAAAATATAAAAAAAGAATTGATACCTTTTTCAGGCTAAATGGTTATCTCCTCAATCGATGTTGGTAACTGAACCCCAGAAAACCAATCAAATTCAAATCGGTTGTCTATTTCTACCGAAATTTTCCTGTATACGCTTAATGTAGAAGGAGTCTATAGTGTATTAGTATATTAGTATATAGTATAATTTCCTAGTTCAAAACTATAGTAATAAAAGTAAATAGTACTTATAACAGAACTAAATTATACTTTTTCTTACATTAAATTAATATAAATTTATACTCGAAATAATGTAAAGAAATAATATCCAATCTTTATACATACGGTAATGTTGAAGAAGGTGTGTCTTCTGATGTCGTTATTCTTTTTCTATATTTTGGCGGCAAAGCTGTATAGCGTCGATAACAATCACTATGATACAGCTGAAAATTGTTTGGTTGTGTAGCAAGCACACTATCGTGACCAGTTATATTATTAGCACTTCGTATTGCTAATACATATCTGCACTTATTTAAATTATCTTCACTAAATAATTTTAGCTCAGCATTATTTTTTTTTACAAAACACACAAAAAGGTATTACGTTCGACATGTTCTGCTCTGAACTGAACTGTTACTATACAAACACGCTTTTCGACTGAACACGTTTCAGTCTTTCTCTTCGAGTCGCATTATAGTCCCCACCTTTTTTTTCTACCGAAAATCTTCTGCATGCGCTATACACAACAAAGGGCCTTTGTACGCAGTCATAGGTAAAACTTACCCTCTCCAAGTGTACCTTTTGCAAGTGTATAGCATCTGGAGAAGGTAATTTTAATTTACAATCTAGCTGCAACATAGAAGTAAAGAATAACTTAAGAAACGTTATTTCCTCCCGGATGAAAATTTATCAGAGAATTGTTAAAATACTCTAGTAAATAATAAAAAAAATCAGCTAGCTGTAAGCCAAGGGAATAGTCTTCAGCTGATAAGTTTCAGTAGGTCATACATGCTGTTGCGTTACACCTTTCAAGGTACCAGCTGACAAACTTTCCACTGAGATACAGCCAGCTGAGATTAATTTTCATTCATAGTAGCATATAAACGATCACCAGGTAAATTTTTAGTTGAGAGGAAATCATTGAAAATATAATTTTTTTTTTCATGTTCAAGGAGCCAGCTGACGTATAATCCACCGTGTTATGGTCAGCTGAGAATGTTTTTCTTTCAAAATACTACATAAACTATACTCTGATAAATTTTCAAATGAGAGGAAATGACTGAAAAAACTTTTTTTTTCTCCATGCGTGGGAGGCTGCCACTGCCCAACCCACCCACGGAGTCGCAGCTGACGGTCGCGAGTGTTCATAGTATAAGTCCCTTATGCATTTTACGAAGTTTCGATTGGGAGGGACTTGGTCATGAAAATCTGTCACTGGCTCCCGGTCCATGCTTCATCTTAAGCGCTGATGATGCCGCTGGGTTTTATTGGGTACTCTGATTTTCAGCGAGTCCCGCATACCTGACTACGTTCTCTACATATTATACAAGTGACCATAGGAGTAATTGTACTCACATAAATTCGTTTGGAGATCGGTACGGTATATTCACATTTATTTCAAAAATGTGTCGGTTAAAATGGGTTTAAGCCGTAATACAGAGTGCTCTCTTATAGATATTGAGAGGTAATTAGAGGTATACTAACCAAACATCACAACCATAAACAAATACTGTGATGATGCTTATGACCAAGCAGCTTTGTGCTATATAATAATTAATAATATAAGTAAGCAGCGGCTTCGTTGCGTTTAGATTTATTAATTTCTCATAATCTTTGTGTTACTCTTACCAATCGCCATTACTTTCCTTTGATCTATCACCGCACCGGTTCAAGAGGTTCTTTACCAGTCAAATAAAATATAGGTAAGTACAAGGCTTTCACGTTAATGACTTTCCGATAAATGTTACGCTTTTTCTTGAAAGTAAAGCTTTAAAAGTTGTAATTTAAATGCTAACTGAACTTAATGGGAGATTACCTTATTGATTATTAAAATTTGTATCTATCTACATCTACATAGGCCGTAGAGAGATGAGCTCTGCAACACTGGAGTTGTACTAAAGTATATTCTATTTTGTAGTACGTACACCGAGACGATATCTATGGACTAGATATGACTAATCTTCACTTAGCTGCGACCCATAGACGTCCCACTGCTGGGCACGGGTCTCCCCCACAGACGCAGCTGCGGGATGTCTATACTCCACCACGCTGCTTCAATGCAGATTGGTGGAGGGGTTAGTGGCCAACCCAGTGTCAAATGTTCTTAAGCCACTCGAAGGTCTTCGACAAGGCTTAACGACTGTTTCCAACATTGAAAACAACCGGGCCGACGGCTTTACGTGCCTTCCGAAGCACGGTAGCGTCCATGAAATTTTTTGCTACTAGCGGTCACCCATCCAAAAACCGACCGCGCCCGTCGTTGCTTAACTCTTTCGATCACATTGAATCGAGCCGAGCCATTGGGCTAAGGACGCTACAAGCTACTATGACTAATCAATGAGCTAGAAATAAAAACTATTGGTAAAAATAAAACCATTTCTTTTTAATTTTATGTTCGAACGTTATAAAGGTTTTACTGTCGAGACTATAAATATATTTGTTACATTACATGACTCCCCGGGTGAAGGGTAAAAGTTCCCCTATATACACCTCAATGCTTCCATGAAATTTGTTCATGTGGTAATGTACCTCTGATGGATATTGACAGTGTGGCTGTCTAGCAGGCCTAATGGCACTTCTATATGACTTCCGAACGTAACTTTTAAGGTTGGAACACACAGTGACGGCACGACACGGTAGCGACGCCCGGTGACTTAATTTAAACCGTTTGCTATGTAATGTGCTTCGTGCAGAAAGCAATTATTTCGAGGAGAGCAATTGTTAAGAGGAGTTAAGTCCCCCTTTCCTAAAAAAAATGAGAGGTGTCAAGGACGGTCAAGGGACACACGACATTGTTATTGTTATTTTTATTATTTATTATGTACAAATAAACCTGTATACACTTAACAAAAATAATCGTCGCGACACCACACTGTTCAATGCGAAATAGAAAGACGAAACGAAAATAACTGGCTTGCTTTGTATGAGAGAGAGAGAGAGAGAGAGAGAGAGAGAGAGAGAGAGAGAGAGAGAGAGAGAGAGAGAGAGAGAGAGACAGACAGAGAAACACGCGCACGCCGCCCGGCTTACAACTATAGCAAAAATAATTTTTTCCGTCTAGCCCCCTTTCGCAACGCGCGATAAAGAACTTCGTTCCAATAATGCCCACTCTTCTTGAAGCACTCCAAATTATTTAAAGCACTAAATACAATTTTCACATCACGCCAACGTCACTTTACCGTCCCGTCCCATCTGTGTGTTCCAACCTTAAGCCGCGCCCCGCGACAAAGAGCAAAGAGAAACACCGTAACCCTAAAGTTTCCAGCGAAACGGTAATTCGTTCTTACGACATGGGCGCGGAGTCGAGGCGCCGCCAAGTGACAGAAGGTCGTAAAGGTTAAAATAGACTAGGGTTAGAATGATAGTTACTTACGGATCTTTATTTTTCTTTCTTCGTCCAAATTTCAAGTTTCAATCTAATTTGCCAGGTATTTCAGTCCACATGGCTGGCCTTGGGCTCAACTCTTGCCCCCTAATTAATATCAGATTAATTCAAATCTAAGCGGCTGATGAGTTTTGTAATTGTATGCGATTTATGTAATTAAATTTCACCTGCTGTAACGGTAGGAAAACATCGCGAGGAAACCTGCATGTCTGATAGTTCTCCATAATGCTGTCGAAGGCATGTGAAGTCTACCAATCCACACTTGGCCAGCGTGGTTGACCATGACCTAACCGCTGTTCTTCAAAAGGACAAGAAAAGGTTGGTTGGGGGTGGAGGCGATGGGGTAGCATTTTTTCTCGGCTTGCTTGTTTCGTTGTTCACATCAAATGTTGTTAGTAACACGACATTAGAGGTGAACTTCCCTAAAGACAAGAATTTTTTGTGTTAGTTAAGACTTTTTGGAAGTAAAGTAGCTAAAGAAGCTAAGTTAGCTCATTAGCGCTGAGGGATTTACTGCTGCCCAAAATTACCTTCCTTCTTCTGATATAATATCTGTTATGATCTTGTTAATATTTTATATACAATAGTTTTCCGACTAGTCCTTAACATGAAATACCTACTTATTACTGTCTAATAAAATTTACTGTGTAGAATACATTTATGATACAATTTTCCTAACATAATAGCACCTTAGTTTTATCACTGTCGTTTTAAAGTCCCTGAAGCACTTTAAAGCTTCATAAAAAGCTTACAAAAATAGCTTGCCTCTATACACGGGCGAGGCCCGTTAGTAATGGGGAAAATTGTAACTTGGAGAATATGTTGGATGTACCTTTGCAAACTTTTATTTCAGTTATGAAAAAACTAGGTGGTAGAACCTTAATGGAACTAAATAGGTTTTTCATAAAACTTATACAGTCCGTGACCCAGTCCTCGAACCCACTAACGAATTGACCAACTAATGTTCTCATTAACTCTCTGCTATCTGATCTATCCATTCAAGTCCCTATTAGTCTTGTAATTTAGGTAATGTGTGATTTTTGTAGAAAAGTCTTTTTAATATAATTTAAAAGGTAACAAAATTACACGCCTCTGCCTATCCTTTGAGAAAATACAGACGTGATATTCAGATATCAGCTTAAACCTAATGAGGTTTTGGCAAACCTCTATCTCACATTTCTGAAGCCGCTTGCCTGTGTAATTTATATAGGTACTGCGCACTTACCTTCTCGTTAATGACAGAAAAAATTACAATTTTCGCCGGCTTCTCAGGAAAATTGATAAACCTTGAGTGAATGAAAATGAATGTAATGAGCGACAAATTAAGATTGTATCACATATAATTTATACATTTCAAACAGGACAAATTACTATATACCTCTCGTGTTTTTCATCAAATGCACAAAGGTTGCGAAGTCTTTGAAGTAACAGACGTATTTATACTTTTTTTTTATATTACTAAATTGGGTAGGGATTCCAGTGTACATTTTGTATACAAGTTTGTACGACAATTATGGAGAGAAATATACTTATACGCGGGTTTTGTTCCCGTACTTCCGTGTTGTTTATAGTTTACTTTATTTAGTTGAGTTTAATAGTAGGTCAGAATCAATAGAGAAGTGAATGGGTAATAAAATAACATCGTTTATATCATATTCATATTCACGAGTTTAATCTTATGCTCAAGCGCTGATTAAGTATATGGTTTTGTATAAATTTCTTGTAGCAAGTCTCTGGGCGGTAATTTAATAATGCGCTGTAGATTTTATTCCTACTTTGTTCCCTCAATACGTTTGTTCATTTCTACTTCGTTTTATGAACACGGTTGTTCGTTCCTTTCCACGTTTCTAAACGAGCTTTCTACGTGAAAAAAGTCACCTATAGCTTCTCAACGCCCCAGTAATCCTTCCGCCCAACTTGAGATCACGCGAGGCGAAGCTCGCTCGGAGCACACTCGGAGCTTCCGCAAAAGCTCGCTTCCCGCCGCATGTCGCGCTCGGAAAAGTTCAACCCGCTACTCATTCAAACTTTCATGTTTCAGATCTTTGAAGCGGGGAAAGAGCATTACTTATTTTTCCTCTCGAAGTTTGCCCTCTGTTTAATTTTGTATACTAACCGCAAGATTTCATAATCGTATTACGTCGACGTCGGCATTTTTCTACTTGGAAAAGTTATGATTATGAGGATCTTTACGTGATGTTGGAATTACCGTTAGAACAGATTGTAAAATTGTTAAAAGTAGGTAACTAATTGACGCCGAAAAGTTTTGACACAACCTGCTGTGACCTATGGTACGTTTCTGCGGGCTAGTTTTGATTACAATAATAGAGATGAGAGACCGAAGCAATTTTTTATTGGAAACTAAGTTTTCACAGTTTAATAGATCAATAAAATGTCGGCCGACTTTCCATCGTTGTTTATGGTACATTCCGTCGGATTTAGATAATTTAACGCACATACGACCCAGATGCGATTGTTTAGATAAACTGCTTTTGCTTTTTTATATACGATCTCATACTTGTATCTATAGCGTACGTATTTATGGTAATGGACTACAGAGAAATGTGGCAAAAGAGGTATGGCGTAATGCCTGGGCCTTTATATATACTGGGTTAGGGACTATTTTCTTATCATAAACAATGTATGTTAACTTAGATGTTCCAAACGGTGTTATTTATTTCGTTTCCCATCGTTTAAGATTTATTTTAGTATCCAACATTAAAGTGTTTGTCGAAATGACTGTTCAACTTTATGCTATACCCGTTCAGTAAATAATTTATGAACTGCAAGCTTTTCTTAAACTAAGTATCTATCTATTGAAATGAGATTTATCGTTTTATTTTTCATATTGCAGTAGATACTTATGATAGTGATAAAGCTAAAGGATTGCACATTACATAATAGAAAACTGTCGTAAAAATCATATAAAAATTTCCAACAAGGAGATGATTAGTGGAAAGTGGATTTTCTACAAAACATACGTGTTTTGATATACACCAACTTTTCATCACTTCTTCTTTGCCAAGACCTACCCCTTTAGAGAATTTGAGGCGCGATGTTCTCTCTTGTTCTTATTATCCTTATTCTTGCAAATAAATGATACGAATATCGAGATTAATCGGGCTAGTGATGTAAAATCTTTTTACTCGAGATATATCGGGTGATATCTAGTGATGTAAAATCTTTTTACTATCATCATCATCATCACAACCCTTTCTTTGTCTGTTGGTCAGAATGGGAAGGAGTAGGCCTTAGTCCACCACGCTGGTCAAGTGCGGATTGGCAGACTACATATGCCTTCGAGACCATTATGAAGAACTCCCAGGCATGCAGGTTTCCTCACGATTTGTCCTTCACCGTTATAGCAAGTGACATTTTAATTTCTTAAATCGCACATAACTTAGAAAAGTCATTGGTGCGTGCCACTGGGGTTTGAACCCGGACCGCCCGAGTGAGACGCGAGTTCGATAGCCACTGGGCTGTCACCGCTTTTTACTATAGTGCTTACCCAAATATTATAAAACTTATAATTTTACACAGCAATAAAGCTTATGATTATTTATTGTTCTAGCATCGTCCGGTTGTTCGCGCAGAACAAGGAGGATAAGAAGCGAGTGGAGAAGGCCCTGAGCGAGTCGGGCCTGCCCACCGGCAAGGCGGACACCATCGCCCAGGCCAAGTTCCAGTTCGAGGACTTCTTCGCCTTCTACAAGAGCCTCACGCAGCGCGTCGAGGTGCAGAAGATCTTCGACGGCATGTAAGAGACTGTTGCTGTGTTGCAGCTGTCGGCGCGAATGTTAAGCTCTGAAAGAAATTCGGTTGGCATAGCTGCGCAAGGGGTCTCAAAACGCTGATGGATGGATGCATTCTGAAAAGAATAAAAAGTTTAATATTTATTTCCAGCGATGGAAAGAATTACCTTTTACATCTTAATATATATATTTCTTGTGGGTGTGTAGTACATGTGTACCTTACTACAAACATCTACCTACCCCTTAGGGAAATACAGGCGTGATGTTATATTATACTTATCCTATTGATATTGTGACCAGAACCGATGGCAAGCCGCACCTGTCGGCGACCCAACTTGTGGAGTTCCTCAACGACGTCCAACGGGACCCCCGCCTGAACGAGATCCTGCATCCCTACGCGGACCTGCAGCGGGCGAAGGACCTCATCAGGACGTACGAGCACAATAAGTACCACCAGCAGAGGTCGCAGCTCACCTTCGATGGCTTCCTAAGGTTTGTTATAAAAAAAAAAACGGAAAAGTGCGAGTCGGACTCGCGCACTAAGGGCTCCGTACCATCTATACAAACTGCAAAAAAATCATGTCTGTTGTATGGGAGCCCCTATTTTTAAGTATTTGTTGTTATACAGAACAACAGAAATACATCATCTGTGAAAATTTCAACTGTCTAACTACTTATCACGGTTAGAAATTACGACTATATTAGCATCTTCTAATTAAAAACAATTTTACTTCTTTTACAAATATGCTATGAAATTACCCAACTTAGTCGAACTAGCAAATTGCCAGCAGCGTCCGAACTGGTTTGAGTTTGCTGATAGATATCGGCTGGTCTAATCAGCGAACGATTAGCGATTCTTGTGCAGACATGGCACATTGTGTCGAAACATTCGATATATAAACAGTTAATTAAATTGCAACCCAATCTTCAAAATAACTTAACAAAAGGAACAACAAACAAAAACCTAATACAGTAAAAACATTACAGGTTCCTGATGTCAGAAGACAACCCTATAGTCGCGCCCAACAAGCTGGAGCTCTGTGACGATATGGAGCAGCCGCTAGCCCACTACTTCATCAACAGCTCGCACAACACGTACCTCACGGGCCACCAGATCACCGGCAAGTCTAGCGTTGAGATCTACCGCCAGAGTCTGTTGGCTGGTTGCAGGTAACACTTCGCAAATACAATCATTAGAACACACGCATGCGTACATGCTCGTATTGCATATAATTGAGATCTACCGGCAGAGTTTACTGGCCGGTTGCAGGTAACACTTCGCAAACAAACAATCATTAGAACACACGCATGCTCGTATTGCATATAACTGGCAAAGTCTGCTGTGTGGTTACAGTACAGTTAGTGGCACGAAAGTTTAGCTCTGACCATTGAAGTACATATTACTTCGTAGCTTAAGCGTAAGTCGAAATTAATTTATTTTTTCTTAATATGTATACGGACAAACAGACATACGGGCCACCTGATGGTAAGTGGTCACCGTCGTCTATGGACACGTGCGACACCAGGGGTATTACAGGTGCATTGCCTGCCTTGAAGGAAGTGTTTTTTTTACGTTTATTTTAATGTATCATGTTGTCAGTGGTGAGGGCTGATTGGTTCGCCAGCCGTATTATGTCCCCGGCACAGATACCCCGAAGTTAGCGCCTCCGGATTTCGTTCAGAGCTTAACTTTGGTGCCGCAAGAAATACATGCTTGTATCCATATTAAACGGCAGTGTCATACACGTACTCTCGCCCCCAACATACCAAATACTCATACTGTGCACGCATACCACGAACGCATTCTGTGCACGCACGCTCACAATTGCCCACAGTAACGTATCAAATTCTGGAATGCAAAAATCACTTCTTATTATTTTCGCCTTAAATGTTTCCAATGAAGTAACAATATGAAATAAGTTCGGGAAAGCTTTTTGCAAGCAGAAACTTGCTGTTCACATTGTCTTCGTATTTTATGTTTTCCCCATTATGATGTTATACTTCGAGGAGAATTCTAGTACCATAAAATAGTGGGAGATAAAATTACTTGTACAAAAGAAAACTTGTTTGTTTGCGATTTCAATGTTTGATAATTTCGCACGTTATAGCATTTTTCCTGCGACTATATTATTTTAATGCGACACAAATGTTTACTCCCGTTAATTTCGAAGTTAAAAAGAAATAACGTAGTCAGAGTTGCTGAAAGAAACTCCTGTTAGTCGGCATTAGCGATAGTAAAGCTGGTCACTAGTGAAATAAGTTAACTGCAAAATGCACTACGTATAGTTACGAGTATTTAATCAATGTGCACGCTCCGATCACGTTGTCAGCAATCGCTTCGTTATCTTCTCGATTGGCCTCGACAAAATCTCCAAATTAATACAACGCGATTTTAACGATCCATCGAATTAATAAAACATCGAGTTTATCAGAAAATTCTTTGTTGATGGCCCTAGATGGATGTAAACATAAACATTGTGGAAAACTTGCCGCAAATGAGGTCTCGTGAATCCGCATTCTCCGGGCTATTTGTTTACAATAATACAATGACGGAAAAAACAGACATACGAGCCACCTGATGGTAAGTGGTGCTTTAGACACGTGCGGTACCAGGGCCATCAACGTGTATTTCCGGCCTTGAAGGTTGAATGCTATTTACACTCTTCTTGAAGCGCTCAATGAGGAATTCTGCCACTAACTAAGCGTCACCATCCACTACTGAAAATATTTTAAATACTTGTTTTATTTACACCGGTTGCACTTTTCTACAGGCGACTATCTTAGTCCTCAAGGGCGCAACGTATCTTAATCAGCTTCATAATTATTATTTTTTAAACGCTACATACACCCCGAGGTATTGATTAATCTGTGTTACGTTAACTGAAAGTTTTGCGTAACTTATTAATAAAACAATTTACATCCAAAGTTATATATTCGCTGCTTTTCGAAGTATTTTCCATTACATTTTAAACACTTTTTCATTTTTTCAAACCATTTTTGAAAACATTAGACCATTAATGGTTAAATGGCATATTATTATTTTTCACGTGCTGGTTGACAGCTATCACGGCCTCTTCCGGCCTCGGATATGTTAACAAATTTTTATTTTTTTGAAAAAAATATTGGTTGCCTGTAAAGTCGGTATACGGGCGAAAGTTTTACGTGACAACGACTTTGAGTGGTAAAATAATTTTAATGTGAATATTCATTCGTATAGTAGTATCGTCTCGTATCGTATCGTCTCTCTCGCTCTTAGGCGGGCTAACCATGCCCGAGTGGAAGGGACGCGTGCCTCTCACTCGCTCTCATTGTGAGCGCATAACGTGAGCGGAGCGTAACGCAGTTTCTTGAAGTGTCACCCGGCAAACCAATTTATAAGACGTTGTCACGTCAAAAATAATCTCATGGTGCCAGGTCTGGACTATGTGCGGAATGGGTCACTAGCTATACCTTTTCAGAAGCCAAAAATGACTGTCATATTTGCGGTGTGCGCCGATGCATTATCATGGGACTTCTTGTTCGTTTTTTCAAAGACATTGGGTAAAAAAATAGTGGTTTATCACTCAGCATTAACGTTGGATTACTACTATCCATAAAAGGTAGACAAAATTCTCCATATACAGGATAGTACGACCTCTTATCCCAACAGATGCGTAGAGCTGGACTTCTGGAACGGCCGCACCGAGGAGCCGGTGATAGTCCACGGCTACACGTTCGTGCCGGAGATCAACGCGCGGGAAGTTCTCGAGGCGATCGCCGAGAGCGCGTTCAAGACCTCCGATTACCCGGTCATCCTCAGCTTCGAGAACCACTGCAACCCCCGCCAGCAGGCCAAGATCGCGAACTACTGCAAGGACATCTTTGGGGAGATGTTGCTGGACAAACCGCTGGATTCGCATCAGCTGGAGCCTGGTGAGTACCTTTGAACTGTAAGTAATTAAGTAAGTAATTTATTTATTCAAAAAACAGTATAACAAATAAATGTATGCGTTGTTGGGACATCCTTGTAAGTAAGTATATTACCTGTGCCAGGATGTCCCGCTCTTCCGTAGAAAATGTATTTTAAATTTAACTTATAATGTACATACTAATAATACTAATAACTAATATCTTATTAAATTTACGAACATTAAAAAGAAAATTAAAATGTAAATAACCAAAATGTGTGTGTATGTGTGTGTGTATGTATGATGTGTTTTATGTGCTGAGTGTAATGAAGGACTGGGCATTCACGTGATTGCGTCGAGTATAAATTATCGATCCGGTTTGGTGGTTGAACGAGTGATGATGTGGAGTACCTCCAAGATTCTCATCATACTGGTGTTAGCTACAACTCACTATTGGGCATGGGTCTCCCCCACAGACACAGATGTGAGAGGTCTCAGAAGCATTGTAGCGCCCATGAAATTATACCACTAGCGGGGTCACCCATCAGCAAACCCACCGCGTCCATCGTTGCTTTAGTCTGACAATCGACGCGAGCCATTGGGCTATGGACGCTGCTATTCTAGCTAGTGTTATCGCGAAGAAATTTGAAAACAACTTCAACCCGTGACAGCAGGCCAAAAACTGCAGTGACATCTTTAGAAACGCTTTGAAAACTGCCGTAGCGACGATAAGGATTTTTTTAGTTTTAGTAGACACTAGGCGCAGTATACATTATTATTAATTTTTTAATTATATTATTATTGGTTAATTAAGTAGTAACACACAGTACACGCAGTAGGTAGGTACATCTATAATGTTGCCTTGATACTCGTAATTATGGTGTGATAATTAAGTCGTTGGGGCTAGTAAAAAACTGAACAATTAATGATGATCAGTCAATTAATGATGGTCAGTAAAATGTGAGGAACAAAATTTTTCGTTTTCGAAACAACGACAATTTGCAAATATGTTTAGGTACGAGCATTGTGTACATGTTTGAGGTTTCTCAAAGAGCACAGCAATCGAAGAAAAATTTGACTTGATGAGAGATTTTATGGCGTGGCTACAAACATTCTAGAAATTTTTACACTACTTTTACTTTATTGGAGTATACGATTCCATGTGAACAAAACGATTCATTAGTGGGATTACTTAACTCGCTTTCGCTTGGGATCTCAAATAAATAAATACATTTATCTTCATTGTGAAACTTTGGTACTGGTTCAAAATAAATAATGGACATATTCCTACGGACACAATGTCATAACAAGGTTGCCTCATTACTTAAATACGATTTATATTCAGTCCATATTGCAGACAGAACAATTTAGCTTAATGATGATCCATTTGGGACGTGGAATTTTTTTATTTATCTCTTTTTTCTATGACTTTGCAGGTAAATTAAGAGGATATTTTTTACTGTATTCGAATAGATTGCCGTACAAACATCTAATCAGAAGGTTATAATTGTTTTTCAAGTAGGTGCGGCTGTAATATTTTTGGCAACTGAATTAGGAGCAGTTCAAAAACTAATTTCAGCTAAAATTATATCCAGCGTGCTTTTTGGCATCGGTCTACGAATATCTATCAAAACTTATGCGCGAGTCTTTACTAATTATACCTTACTCTAGTATAATTCTTTCTATTTTGTGCATGTTTAGAGTAAAATTAAAATAAAAAACCGACTTCAAACTTAAAAAGTTTAAAATAATAGTAATTCGTTTGTATTCGGGTCGCTTTGTGTTCGGGCACAGGTCCCTCCCACAGTCACAGTTGAGGGAGGTCGAGAGCCTACTATTTAGTTAGTTTAGATAGTAATATTTTTCAGTCAGGCCAGCAGTTTATTTCATATCAACATGAACCTGGCCTTGATATTTTAATATCGTTATTTTATTTGTACCTTTTGAGTGTTAGTTTATTATTTCAGTGGGGGCTTCGCCCCGCGCCCCTCATAATCTCTCTCCTTTATTCCGCTGTGGAGAGATAAACACAGCCCGTATTGTGAATTGTAATTGCTTTAACGGTATTTTTTTAATGAAAAGTATATAGAATCTAATCTGTGATAAGGCCTTTCATACACAAATACGGCTAAAGCGCAATAAACACGAAGAACACATAGTATGCTACCCTTGTTATTCATTTTTACTACTCTTAGGGATCAAATTTTAACTTGAAATTTATAGAGGACCTCTGTGGTGAGACCTTTTAAATATGGAATCATGAAAATCCATCCCACAACTATCGCTACAGGGCAATGAATACGAAGAACATATTGCTAACCTTCTAAACATAATATAAAATACATAAAAACATAATATAAAACATAAACATATTTTATACTCTTTGCCTGATAGTCACGTGACTACTCTCTCTGACTCGTGACTCTTTCAACTGACGATTAGCGTTAGCTTTAAATCGTTGAGCGCTGTCCTACCTCGCATGATTAGCCTTGACACGTCGTTGAGCTCTCAGTGACCATCGATACGTTATGAAGTTATAACTTCGAGATATAACTCTCTTTGAAGTCCGCGTGTTTACGTTGGCCTTCGATCAAGGCACTGTCAACATCGACGCGTAAACAACAGACATACTGGTGCATGGAGTGCTGGTGGTACACGCCTGATATATATAGTAGATTTGTGCTCAAAATTAGACCGTAATTCTATGTACATAAAGTTACATATCCCATGCATTTATCAAAATATGTACCGCAAGAAATCATAGATGGTGCTAGTGGATATTTCAAATGTATACATTAATGTATTTTTCATACATTGGAAATAATAACAACGTATCTGCAAATCATGTGTCGATAAACTTTATTTATACTAAATTGGGCATTCCTCCTTCTCCGCGTAAGGGAAAAAAAAGGATACAATGATTTCTGATTACGTATTATTATATAGATTGCACATGTAGGTAAATGATAGGCACGGTATGAAAAGCTAGGTTTTATTTAACTAGGCTCCTTATATTCTTTTTTAGATTCAGAGGCTTTGTAATCTCTTTAACTAGAATTCAAAGCTTTTCGATTGATGTTTGTTTGAATCCAGGGTGTTTTCTAATCGACATGTTTTTTCTGTTTCTCTCTCTGACAAACGATCTATCCTTTCCACCAGTTTAACGATGCTACGATCGACATAGTACATATTTATAATGAAATGTACGAAATATAAACACAGTTAATTAGTGTGACAGCTGCTTTAACTTTGCGAGTGAGTTTGTAAATCACAGGCAAACGAGCTGCTAATGCGAACTATAAAAATCGTACAATTTAACGTTTTCCTGTACGGCTTTTTCTAACTTAACCAACGGAACTAGTTGGTCAAGGGTAAAAAAACTGTTTATTTGTTTTGTCGCTTCGCAATATAAAAGTTATTTTTGAATTCAACAAGAATCAGACTTGGCAATTATGTTCCGCGCCTAAAATTAATATGTAATTAACCTTTCTGAATATGCTAGAAGGCTCCCGAGAGGGTTTTAGTGAGTAAGTCAAAGTCAAATAATTAATTTCACTATGAGGGCATTGGACACGCTTAACAAAGTCTAGGTAACTACAAACTACTAAAGGAAAATAAGATATACTGCTATTCCAAATTGATTAATATAAAGCAACTAATAATTTATTTACTTATAAACGCTCTAACGTGAAATGTTTTATCGGATTAGCTATTGATCATTGGATGAATAGCTACAATAATAATACTTTATACTTATGCAGTATATGTACATTATTGTACATCAGACATTAATTATTACTGTAACTTATTAACTATAACTGTACTGCCAATATGTATAAAATTAAATTTTATGCATTTGGAAAATAAGTAGATAAATAAAAGAAAATAAGTAAAATAGTTGATGTTAGTACAACAACTGTTAGTTGATGTTAGTAATACTCCAGTCAGTAATTTTTAGTAAGAGTCTCGTTCTAAGTCAGCCATAGATGCGTTGCTACCCTTAAGGACTAAGACTGGACGCCTCTAAAGAAGTATAACTGGAAACCACACGTAATGACTCCGTTTGACGGTTTTAAACAAACACTTTAATTCCGAGTAGGAGGGGAGCTGCCGCCTCCATCGCTGCTAAGAAACAAGATTATAATTAAGAACAAGAAGAAACACCATCACCACCATAAGAAGGAGGACCCGGCGGTTGCTGAGGAGAGCGAGCGGCCCGAGGCGGTGGCGCAGGGGAACGGCGACGTGGTGCCGGGAGCGGTGAGATTCTCATTTAGCTTATGTGTCGAGAGATCCGGCTTCGATTCCAGGCCAATAGTTTCTGTTAAATGTTCTATTTGACGTTTCTGTTAGGCTATGTACAAGTATCGGCACGAAAGTGTAGCTCTGATAGTATTTCGGAGGGGATAGTTGCGCATGGAGTATCAGTGAGAGGGACGTAATATGGCTGGCGAATCAATCAGCCTTCTCGCTCCGCGCAAGTATACCTTAAATTTCGACTTCTACTCATTTAAGGTGAGTTAATAGCAATGCATATCACATACAACTTTTACTAACCTATGTAATTATGGTTGTCTGCCATAACGGCGAAAGTGAGTAAAACTAGCATGTTCGAGAGCTCTTCATAATAAGATAAAGATAAAGATTTTATTTATATGCTCTCACAGAAGTAGTCTTATTTCGCTGCGACCCATAGACGTCCCACTGTTGGGCACGGGTCTCCTCTCAGAATGGGAGGGATTAGGCCTTAGTCCACCACGCTGGCCAAGTGCGGATTGGCAGACTTCACATGCCTTTGAGAACATTATGAAGAACTCTCAGGCATGCAGGTTTCCTCACGATGTAGTCTTATTCTTATCAGTCTTATTTACAGTAGTCTTATTTAAAGGTACAAGTTCTGTATTCACCAAATCATACTTTGTGAGAGCCTGGTGACTGAAGTAGGTTTTTGCAAAAACCTAATAATATCGTTGATGTGAAAATTTTTCAATTGTGCTCGGCTTCTTGTGGGGGAGGTTCGAATATATTAAACTAGTGGACGCCCGCAGCTTCGCTCGCGTGGAATTAGACATTCACTAACTTCAAAAACGGCAAAGTTTCATACTAAATTTGCACCCCCGTTTTACCCCCCTAGGGGGTGAAATTTCAAAAATCCTTTCTTAGTGCTCCCCTACGTTATAAAAGGAACCCCTGTGCAAAATTTCAAGTTTTTAACCAGTCAGTCAGTCAGTCACCTTCTTCTTTTATATATATAGATTTTAACAAGCAACCCGTACCGGAACAAACAATAGGGATCACTATATTATTATGTGTATCACTATGATCAAGCATTCCACTAACCGAGCGAATTCCCCGTCACAGCTAGGCGAGAACTCGAAGGAGTCGTCCGAATCCTCCGAGTCGGAGTCGTCGTCGGAGGAGGAGGGCGGGGCGGAGGAGCGCGCGGCGGCGGACGGGCGCGCCGCGCACGAGACGCACGCCGCCGCGGAGATATCGGCGCTCGTCAACTACGTGCAGCCCGTGCACTTCAGCTCCTTCGAGAACGCTGAGAGTTAGTAGTGTTTTCTTTCATCCATCCATCCATCCATCCGTCAGACTTTTGAGCCGAATCCTCCGAGTCGGAGTCGTCGTCGGAGGAGGAGGGCGGGGCGGAGGAGCGCGCGGCGGCGGACGGGCGCGCCGCGCACGAGACGCACGCCGCCGCGGAGATATCGGCGCTCGTCAACTACGTGCAGCCCGTGCACTTCAGCTCGTTCGAGAACGCTGAGAGTTAGTAGTGTTTGCTTTCATCCATCCATCCATCCATCCGTCAGCCTTTTGAGCCGAATCCTCCGAGTCGGAGTCGTCGTCGGAGGAGGAGGGCGGGGCGGAGGAGCGCGCGGCGGCGGACGGGCGCGCCGCGCACGAGACGCACGCCGCCGCGGAGATATCGGCGCTCGTCAACTACGTGCAGCCCGTGCACTTCAGCTCGTTCGAGAACGCTGAGAGTTAGTAGTGTTTTCTTTCATCCATCCATCCATCCGTCAGCCTTTTGAGCCGAATCCTCCGAGTCGGAGTCGTCGTCGGAGGAGGAGGGCGGGGCGGAGGAGCGCGCGGCGGCGGACGGGCGCGCCGCGCACGAGACGCACGCCGCCGCGGAGATATCGGCGCTCGTCAACTACGTGCAGCCCGTGCACTTCAGCTCGTTCGAGAACGCTGAGAGTTAGTAGTGTTTTCTTTCATCCATCCATCCATCCGTCAGCCTTTTGAGCCGAATCCTCCGAGTCGGAGTCGTCGTCGGAGGAGGAGGGCGGGGCGGAGGAGCGCGCGGCGGCGGACGGGCGCGCCGCGCACGAGACGCACGCCGCCGCGGAGATATCGGCGCTCGTCAACTACGTGCAGCCCGTGCACTTCAGCTCGTTCGAGAACGCTGAGAGTTAGTAGTGTTTTCTTTCATCCATCCATCCATCCATCCATCCGTCAGCCTTTTGAGCCGAATCCTCCGAGTCGGAGTCGTCGTCGGAGGAGGAGGGCGGGGCGGAGGAGCGCGCGGCGGCGGACGGGCGCGCCGCGCACGAGACGCACGCCGCCGCGGAGATATCGGCGCTCGTCAACTACGTGCAGCCCGTGCACTTCAGCTCCTTCGAGAACGCTGAGAGTTAGTAGTGTTTGCTTTCATCCATCCATCCATCCATCCATCAGCCTTTTGAGCGGAATCCTCCGAGTCGGAGTCGTCGTCGGAGGAGGAGGGCGGGGCGGAGGAGCGCGCGGCGGCGGACGGGCGCGCCGCGCACGAGACGCACGCCGCCGCGGAGATATCGGCGCTCGTCAACTACGTGCAGCCCGTGCACTTCAGCTCATTCGAGAACGCTGAGAGTAAGTAATATTTTCTTTCAGCCATCCCTACGTCAGCCTTTTGAGGTCCACACATAGGGGGGGGGGGGGGGGGTCAGCTACTCTGAGGGAAGCCAGTTCGCCAAGCTGGTCTAATTTGGTATCATCCGATCAGATCCTCGACAGCTCCGCCCTCGAGGTCTGATACGAGTATCTCTAAGGCCTCTCCTTAACGATACCACTCTGACCGGGCCTGTGCCTTCTGAATCCAGCGGTTTCCCGCCGTCTTCATCAGTTCGTGTGTCCACCTTGTCTTGTTGACGTTCTTAAGCTGGAAGCGCTGGAAGGTAGGTTTAAGAAGTTTCAATAAATACCATTAGGTATTTTGGCTACGAATTTCAAGATGTTTGAATTGAAATGTTTGAAATGAAATTGACTTTATTACTAAACACTATCATTCTTTACGCTATTAAGCATAAACATTATCTTTCACGTATTAAATAATTGTCTCTAGACGCGGCGTCGCTCTCAAACAACATAATAATTTTTTTTTCCTTTTTTTGTCTCGTCGGGGAATATTCTATTTATAAACATTTTCGACATCCGTTGATACGGTTACAGAAAAGAACCGGTTCTACGAAATGTCGTCGTTCGACGAGAAGCAAGCGACAACGTTGCTGAAAGAGCGGCCGATAGAGTTCGTCAACTACAATAAGCACCAACTGTCACGCGTCTACCCCGCCGGCACGCGCTTTGACTCGTCCAACTTCATGCCGCAGGTGAGTGGGCGGGGATCGAACCTGAGACCTTCGATTACAAAAGAAAAATATGGATAGTGCATGTTAAAGCAAATCAAAAGGACTCTCAATTCAAAATGAGCTTTAATTTTTAGCTAGTCTGAGATGTTCATAGAATAACCAGTCTAATTTCGATACCAACGATGGATCGACTACGGCGATCACTGGTACAAGTTAAAAAGCCGCTTCTATAATTTCTATGTCAAACGTCGCTTCACTTAGGAGAAGTATCATAATTCAATCATATTAAAGTGTTAGCTAAAGTTTAGTGTATGTGTAGAAATTAATGTTATTATTTCTTTTACCATACAAAAAAAACTGAAAATAATTAATGTAATATGTTTTAGGTGTTCTGGAATGCTGGCTGCCAGCTCGTAGCACTAAACTACCAGACGCTTGACCTGGCAATGCAGCTCAACCTGGGCTCGTTCGAATACAACCGTCGCTGCGGCTACGTGCTCAAGCCGGAGTTCATGCGCCGGAAGGTAGGGTTTTACGAGTTTCTATGGGTGCCATTTGGTTTCATGGTAGCACCGTCTGGATTTTTTCTTTTTTTTTTTTCTTTATTTAAAGAGCTTTGTCGGTCTCGACAATGTCGCTCTATAGGGAATTACAGCGTATTATATTAATATATTAATGCGTTACAGTCAACGTCTTATGGCTATATTAACTAAATAATAAAGAGCTCTGGCCAGTTCTCCCGAGGGCTGTGCCAAAGCGCTATTACATTACAAACACCAACATCGTATAGTAATGTAGTTCCAAAAATCCGACCGTCTGGTTGCGAGAACAAAATGTAAGATATCATGTTGTCTATTTTAGTTGCATATTTACTTGGCGCGCGTTTCTCAAAAATAAACGAAGTCGAAATGGCTTTCCTTCGATATTTTATGACATTTTGGGAGTATCGTTGCATAAATTACTTGATTGATATTGTGAATTTGTGCTACCACGTCGTCAACTGATAACTTGATTGCGATCAGTATAGTAAATTGATTAGATATAATTTTTATGTTTTTATTTTAATAATACACATCCCATCCATCCATCCCCGCAGGACCGTCGCCTAGACCCGTTTGCGGAGAGCACGGTGGACGGCATCATTGCCGGGTCCCTGTCCGTCACCGTCCTGTCCGGACAGCTGCTGACGGACAAGCGCTGCGGGACATACGTCGAAGTGGACATGTTCGGACTGCCCGCGGACACCGTCCGGAAAAAGTTCCGGACGCGTGTCGTCTCCAACAACGGAATCAATCCCGTGTACGGGGATGAACCGTTCGTGTTTAAAAAGGTAAGTGAACTGTTTGCTGCGAAGTAGCATTCGAGGTCGACTGCTATTAAGCAGCAAATATCACTTTTGCTGCTTAATCATTGCTCGTCGTGTTGTTTCTGTTTTAAATGAACTTAACAATAATATGTAGCGTCCATAGCCCAATGGCTTGCTTCGATTCAATGTGATCGAAAGAGTTAAGCAACGACGGGCGCGGTCGGTTTGTGGATGGGTGACCGCTAGTGGCAAAAATTTCATGGACGCTACCGTGCTTCGGAGGGCACGTAAAGCCGTCGGTCCCGGTTGTTTTCAATGCTGAAAACAGTCGTTAAGCCTTGTCGAAGACCTTCAGGTGTCTTGAGAACATTCGACACTGGGTTGGCCGCGTGGTGGAGTATGCTCTAGACCTCCCGCAGAAGTGTCTGTGAGGTAGACCCGTGCCCAGCAGTGGGACGTCTATGGGTCGCAGCGAGCGAACAATAATATGTAACGTTGATAGAGTGACGTGTAAAAGTCAATTTATTTTAGTATACGAGTACCAAAACTAACTTCAATATTTTATGTGCTACGACACTAAGATCATTTCTAATACATCGTGGTTAAAATCGATTAAAAGTATCGTTGAATCGATGATAACTTTACCTGTAAATTTCACATTCAAATGAATATAAAATCAAATCAAATTACCCAAACCGATCAAACTCATAACGCAAATTACCGGCAACTCTAAATGTGTTTTACTTTTATCGATCCGTTGTGTATACAATCTATTTTAATGTCGGAATACCAATCAGATTGCAACGTTTATCGGTCGGAAAACAAATAACGGCCAGTCTCTTTAACATTACGACGAGGTGGGATAACAAACGGTGCGCCGTTCCAATATAGTATATTTCGCTACAAGTGCGGAAAGCCTGTCATTGCAAAGAGTTCCGACAAATGTCTACCCGAGCCGAAGGCGAGGGTTGACAGTCGGAACAAGTTGCAATGACGGTTCCGCACGTGTACTGAACAACTATTTTTAATACAGTTGCGAAAAAATTAAGCAATTTAATAAAATAATAAATAGGTACACAAACTAAACTCGCAAAGAACATTTTTGGAAAATGGCGCCAACCATAAAAGAATACAGAGTATTGCAGAGATTTTTTTTGTTTTCTTCACCCATTCTGGGTAGGCAAAGGGAACTATGCCCATACAGCCAAGTCTTCAGTAGAATTTTTTTATTGACATGAAATTTAATGAGATGAAATGAAATGAAACCTACCCTAACTCATTGAATCAAATCATTAAATCTGATATTGAAACAAATTAGTAGCTTCTTTTTATAAATATTTGCATGAATCATAAAAACTTCTATGAATATTTTTTTTAGTAAGAACTTCGTGGTTGGTTTTTTCTTTTTAATAGACATTATTTTGACAGTTGGGAAAGAGAACGCACGAGTTCGGAAAAGGTAAAGAAAAAGCACGAGTGTGTAATAGCTCACTTCCCGAACGCTATACGTCCCTGTAATATGCCACTTTTTGAGCAACTGTATTAAAAAATGTTTTTTAATACAGTTGCTCAAAAAGTGGCATATTACAGGGTTGCCAGTTATGCCACTTTTTGAGCAACTGTATTAAAAAATGTTTTTTAATACAGTTGCTCAAAAAGTGGCATATTACAGGGACGTATAGCGTTCGGGAAGTGAGCTATTACACACTCGTGCTTTTTCTTTACCTTTTCCGAACTCGTGCGTTCTCTTTCCCAACTGTCAAAATAATGTCTATTAAAAAGAAAAAACCAACCACGAAAAAAAAAAATTCATAGAAGTTTTTATGTTTCATGCAAATATTTCTAAAAAGAAGCTACTAATTTGTTTCAATATCAGATTTAATGATTTGATTCAATGAATTAGGTTAGGTTTCATTTCATTTCATCTCATTAAATTTCATGTCAATAAAAAAATTCTACTGAAGACTTGGCTGTATGGGCATAGTTCCCTTTGCCTACCCAGAATGGGTGAAGAAAACAAAAAAAAATCTCTGCAATACTCTGTATTATTTTACGGTTGGCGCCATTTTCCAAAAATGTTCGCTGCGAGTTTAGTTTGTGTTTTTATTATTTTATCAAATTGCTTCATTTTTTCGCAACTGTATTAAAAATAGTTGTTCAGTACACGTGCGGAACCGTCATTGCAACTTGTTCCGACTGTCAACCCTCGCCTTCGGCTCGGGTAGACATTTGTCGGAACTCTTTGCAATGACAGGCTTTCCGCACTTGTAGCGAAATATACTATTTAATGCGAAACCCTACCCGAGGTGATCGTTGCCATCGCTTTTTGTTTATCCGATGCGTTTACGATTGAGGTGAGGCTGATATATTGCTGGTTTTTTTGTTTTCTTAATTGTGGTTTTTACCGCCCACCGTATATAGTTTGCTGGCTGAATAATCGGTATTTTGTTTTATTAATGAGCGTTTGATGAATAAAAGTTGGAAGTTTGAAGTTAAGGTGTGCGTATTTAAAATGCATTCAATCAGTATGTGAGTCGTCGCCGCTGTTGTCCTTTACCGAAAATTAAACCAAGTCCTCGTCCGTTAACCAAGGACCATTCCGTCCAAGGATCGTCCACTTTAGGGAAAAGTTGCGCATCTATACTAATATTATAAAGTGGAAACATTTGTTTGTAATGCTTTCACACAAAAACTACTGGACCGATTTCAAAAACTCTTTCACCATTAGAAAGCTGCATCTTCACTGAGTGACATCCATATCCATACTAATATTATAAATGTGAAAGTGTGTTTATTTGTTTGTTTGTCCGGCTTTCACGTCGCAACGAAGCTATTAAATGGTATGGTTTTTGTGTGTGGTGATAGTGAGGAGGGTGGAGAGTGACGTAGGAAACTTTTTACCTCGGTAAAACATCTCCATTTGAAGATATCGATGTTTTTTTATTTGCTCCAGTAAGACAGTTTACGTACACTTTATCTGCGGTCAGCATTACCTCAGGTTCCTCTGAGTATCTTTTAATTGTGGAACTGTCACTATTCATCCACCACAAATGTGTCATGTATGTTAAACAACTCATTGTTAATTCCCTTTGACCACGCGGGCGGAGCCGCGGGTAAAAGCTAGTAGGCTATATAATATTACTAGGTGTAAACGAAACTATTGTTACCTATGTCTTATTCCACGCGAGCGAAGCTACGGGCGTCTACTAGTACATAATACGGCTGGCGAACCAATTAGCGCTTACGGCTGACAACAGGCTCCCGCGCCCGACGATACCTTAATTTCGACTTCTGCGCATTCAACGCGCTACACTTTGATGCTGGTTTCCGTTAAAGTCGTATATACCTCTAGGTGGTGCTGCCGGAGCTGGCCATGTTGAGGATCGCGGCGCACGAGGAGAGCGGGCGGCTGCTGGGGCACCGCGTGCTGCCCGTGCTGGGGCTGCGGCCGGGCTACCGGCACGTCAACCTGCGCACCGAGCTCGGCCTGCCGCTGCCCGCCAGCCTGCTGCTGCTCGTCCGGGTCAAGGTGACGACACGCCGCTGGGACACATTGCCCGTGCTGGGGCTGCGGCCGGGCTACCGGCACGTCAACCTGCGCACCGAGCTCGGCCTGCCGCTGCCCGCCAGCCTGCTGCTGCTCGTCCGGGTTAAGGTGACGACACGCCGCTGAGACACATTACCCGTGCTGGGGCTGCGGCCGGGCTACCGGCACGTCAACCTGCGCACCGAGCTCGGCCTGCCGCTGCCCGCCAGCCTGCTGCTGCTCGTCCGGGTTAAGGTGACGACACGCCGCTGAGACACATTACCCGTGCTGGGGCTGCGGCCGGGCTACCGGCACGTCAACCTGCGCACCGAGCTCGGCCTGCCGCTGCCCGCCAGCCTGCTGCTGCTCGTCCGGGTTAAGGTGACGACAGGACTAACTATCACTAACAGTCCCCAGTCCTCATACCTACTAACGAACTGACCAACTAATGTTCTAATTAACTCTCTCAACTAATTGGACTAACCATCCCAGTCCCTAATTGAGTCTTGTTCAAAGTCAGTCACAGTTGTCATGGGCGGCAGCGGATGGGTGGTGCTGCAAGCTCGTTTGATATCTTTTATCCATAAAAAAAAAAAAAAAACGCCGCGGGGATACATTGCCCGTACTAGGGCTGCGGCCGGAATACCGGCATGTCAACCTGCGTACCGAGCTGCCAGCCTGCTGCTGCTCGTCCGGGTCAAGATGACAACACGCCGTGTCCCACATTGCCCGTGCCGGGGCTGTGGCCGGACTACCGGCACTTCAACTTACGCACCAAGCTCGGTCTGCCACTGCCGGTTTGTGGATGGGTGACCGCTTGTGGCAAATTTTCATGGCCCTACCGTGCTTTGGTGGGATTAAGCCGTCGGTGGTAAAAATAATTGTTAAGTTGTAATTGAAGACCTTCGGGTGACTTGAGAACAACTGAGTTGGCCACTAACCCCTCAACCAATCCGTACTGCAGCAGCGCAGTGGAGTGAACTCTAGACCTCCCGCAGCTGTGACGGCGTGCTCGTCTATGGGTTGTAGTTAATAACTGTTGAGTTCGGTTCATAAAAGCAAAATTACCTTGATTTGCCCAATAAAATGTTCTTATGCGTTGAAATACCGTAAATTAATTTAATTTAACATTGGTTGTTGTATTCGGTGTGTGCAGGATTACGTGCCGGACCGGCTGTCGGAGCTGGCCGAGGCGCTGGCGAACCCCATAAAGTACCAGAGCGAGCTGGAGAAGCGCACGCAGCAGCTGGCCGTGCTCACCGACGACACGGACGAGCCCGCGGCGCCGCCCCCCGCGCCCGCGCCCGCGCCCGCGCCGCCCGGCCCCGCCGTGAGTATAAATAAATATCTTGGACACTCTCACACGCGGCCATCTGACCCCAAAGTAGGCGCGAGCCATAAAGTACCAGAGCGAGCTGGAGAAGCGCACGCAGCAGCTGGCCGTGCTCACCGACGACACGGACGAGCCCGCGGCGCCGCCCCCCGCGCCCGCGCCCGCGCCCGCGCCGCCCGGCCCCGCCGTGAGTATAAATAATAATAAATAAATATCTTGGACACTCTCACACGCGGCCATCTGACCCCAAAGTAGGCGCGAGCCATAAAGTACCAGAGCGAGCTGGAGAAGCGCACGCAGCAGCTGGCCGTGCTCACCGACGACACGGACGAGCCCGCGGCGCCGCCCCCCGCGCCCGCGCCCGCGCCCGCGCCGCCCGGCCCCGCCGTGAGTATAAATAAATATCTTGGACACTCTCACACACGGCCATCTGACCCCAAAGTAGGCGCGAGCCATAAAGTACCAGAGCGAGCTGGAGAAGCGCACGCAGCAGCTGGCCGTGCTCACCGACGACACGGACGAGCCCGCGGCGCCGCCCCCCGCGCCCGCGCCCGCGCCCGCGCCGCCCGGCCCCGCCGTGAGTATAAATAAATATCTTGGACACTCTCACACGCGGCCATCTGACCCCAAAGTAGGCGCGAGCCATAAAGTACCAGAGCGAGCTGGAGAAGCGCACGCAGCAGCTGGCCGTGCTCACCGACGACACGGACGAGCCCGCGGCGCCGCCCCCCGCGCCCGCGCCCGCGCCCGCGCCGCCCGGCCCCGCCGTGAGTATAAATAAATATCTTGGACACTCTCACACGCGGCCATCTGACCCCAAAGTAGGCGCGAGCCATAAAGTACCAGAGCGAGCTGGAGAAGCGCACGCAGCAGCTGGCCGTGCTCACCGACGACACGGACGAGCCCGCGGCGCCGCCCCCCGCGCCCGCGCCCGCGCCCGCGCCGCCCGGCCCCGCCGTGAGTATAAATAATAATAAATAAATATCTTGGACACTCTCACACGCGGCCATCTGACCCCAAAGTAGGCGCGAGCCATAAAGTACCAGAGCGAGCTGGAGAAGCGCACGCAGCAGCTGGCCGTGCTCACCGACGACACGGACGAGCCCGCGGCGCCGCCCCCCGCGCCCGCGCCCGCGCCCGCGCCGCCCGGCCCCGCCGTGAGTATAAATAATAATAAATAAATATCTTGGACATTCTCACACACGGCCATCTGACCCCAAAGTAGGCGCGAGCCATAAAGTACCAGAGCGAGCTGGAGAAGCGCACGCAGCAGCTGGCCGTGCTCACCGACGACACGGACGAGCCCGCGGCGCCGCCCCCCGCGCCCGCGCCCGCGCCCGCGCCGCCCGGCCCCGCCGTGAGTATAAATATATATCTTGGACACTCTCACACGCGGCCATCTGACCCCAAAGTAGGCGCGAGCCATAAAGTACCAGAGCGAGCTGGAGAAGCGCACGCAGCAGCTGGCCGTGCTCACCGACGACACGGACGAGCCCGCGGCGCCGCCCCCCGCGCCCGCGCCCGCGCCCGCGCCGCCCGGCCCCGCCGTGAGTATAAAAAAAATTGGTTGTCTGTAAAGTCGGTTTACTGACGATAGTTGAACGTGACAACGTCTTAATCATTATTTTATACAAATCTGCAACGACACATGACGTCAGGTAACGACATATGACGTCAGATAACGACACATTATGACGTCACACTTTTTCGGATGTGTTGGCGTTCATCGATTTAATAAACGTTATCACGTCAATAATAATAAATAAATATCTTGGACACTGTCACACACGGCCATCTGACCCCAAAGTAGGCGCATGCCTGTAATATGAGTGTCAGAGACTGATATACATACATAGATATTTTAAATACATATGTACTTAAGTTGTAACTTGTTTAAGTCTATAAATATTTTAACTGTCCCATGCCAATACATTTATGAAAATATTATGTATGTACGGGAAAATGTTAACTTCTTTGACAAAAAAAGCAGTGTACATAACTTTAGTACAAGAAACAAGGATAAATTGACTGTACCTAGCTCTAGACTAAGTAAAGTATCAAAATCTTTTATGGGGAACTGTGTTCGCTTCTACAATAAAATACCCGGAAATATTACTTGTCTCTCAGACAATAAATTTAAATCTTACATTAAACAAAACCTCCTTAATAAAGCTTTCTATAAAATTAATGATTACTTAAACGATAGAAATGCTTGGTGCGAAGTATCTCCAGCTCCACTTGTTCAATAATAATGTAATTTGATCAAATTATAAAAAATTGTAAATTTTGAAAAGAGTAACTACCGAGTTTCTTGCCGTGTTCTTCTCGGTAGCATCAACTTTGTGAACCGGCGGTAGATAAAAATTTTTATGACGTTCATTAAGCGTATAAAAACTACCATATAACGAAAAATAAATGAATCTGAATCTGAATCTTAAATAGATAATATTTACACCCAGACACAGAACAAATACAAGTGTTCGTCACACGAATATTTATCCTGAGTGGGATTCGAACCCACGACCCCTGGCGCAACAGACAGGGTCACTACCGATTGCGCCAGCGGGTCTGTCAATTATAACCACTTAGTAGCCACCGGTGGATAATATAAATAGTTATTGTTTGTAATTTACAGATTGTATCGGATCCGGTGTTGGACACTAGTCCGAACCGGCCCGCGTGCGGGACGTCGAACAATACGGACGGTCCGACGCTCGCGCCCGTACCACTCAACGATGATAAGGTTCCCGCTGCGGGTAATATTTATTTACTTTACTAGCTTTTGCCCGCGGCTCCGCCCGCGTGGTTAAAGGGAATTAACAATAACTTGTTTATCATACATGACACATTTGTGGTGGACGAATAGTGACAGTTCCACGATTAAAAGATACTTAGAGGAACCTGAGGTATTGCTGACCGCATGTATCATTTGTTAGCGTGATTGAGAACTTGCATATGAATTTTATTAACGCCATCTATTAACAACATCCAGAACTAAATATCTATCAAATAACAAAACATCGATATCTTCCCATGGGGATGTTTTACCGCGGTAAAAAGTAGCCTACGTCACTCTCCACCCTCCTCACTATCTCCACACACTAAAACCATACCATATAATAGCTTCGTTGCGACGTGAAAGCCGGACAAACAAACAAACACACTTTCACATTTATAATATTAGTATGGATTTATTTATTCAACTTTATTGACACCTCTAAAGATATATGGCATTTTTTACCAGTCAAACCCTGGTTGAGTGGGAAAAGTTGAGGTAGATGGAAAAAGAAAAAAATACAAAGAATATTGCTTTTACCCATTGTGTTAATGGAGAAAATATCATCAGCAAACGTTGTCGTCCATGTAATGATTAAGTCTCAATGGCTCGCGTCGATCGTATGCGATCAACTTGAGCAACTTGACTTGAGCAACGACGGGCGTCGGTTTGTTAATAGGTGACTGCTAGTGGCAAAATTTAATAGGCGCTTCAGTGCTTCGAAGGGCACGTAAGCCGTCGGTCCCTGTTGTTTTCAATTGTAAAAACAATCGTTAAGCCTTGTCAAAGACCTTCGAATGGCTTGAGAACATTTGACAATGGGTTGACCATTGACCCCACCACAAATCCGCGTTTGAGCAGAGTTGTGAAGTATGCTCTAGCTAGAGCCTCCCGCAGTTCTCGACTATGCCCAACCGTGGGACGTCTATGAGTTTAGCAAAAATGTTATAACCTAGTTATTTTCAGAGGAACCGCCAGCCAACCCCGAGGCGGAATGGGTGGGTGGTGAAGGGGGGGAGGCCTCGGACGCGGCCCTGCAGAGCGCCCTCGAGCTCCTGCTTGGCGGCAAGGCGGTGCGCGACAAGCGGACCGAGCTGGCGCGCAAGCTGGACGCGCTGCGGAGGAAGTACGCCCGCCAGGGCCGCGCCAAGTTCCACGTGCCCAACCGGGTGAACCTCGTCAAGAGACTGTCCTCCCGCAACATGTAAGTGGCGCTGCCTGCTCAATTTTAAAACTAAAAAAAGCCTAAACCTAACCTAACCCATTAGCACACTAAAAACATAAGAGTAATCTTGTTTGTTTAATTCGGTAGGTTCCTTAGTTCAAATCGGGCTAATTGACAATCACGGTCCTTATTTTTATATTTTATATTTATATTTATTTTTATTAACTTGTCAGTATAAGGTGATGTACACATTAACGTAGTGTTAGTAAAACAACTATGTATTAATCTGTTGCAGGTCGAGTGGCGACACCGCCGGAGGGGAGGAGGGCGCGGCGGCGGGGGGCGCGGGGGGCGCGGAGGCGGCGGCGGAGCGCGAGCTGCGGCTGCGCTACCACCACGCCATCTACGCGGCGCTCGAGAAGCAGCTGCGCGCGCAGCAGCAGCACCAGATGAAGGCGCTCACGGTACGGACGGGGGGGGAGGGGGGCGCGGCGGCGGGGGGCGCGGGGGCGGCGGCGGAGCGCGAGCTGCGGCTGCGCTACCACCACGCCATCTACGCGGCGCTCGAGAAGCAGCTGCGCGCGCAGCAGCAGCACCAGATGAAGGCGCTCACGGTACGGACGGGGGGGGAGGGGGGCGCGGCGGCGGGGGGCGCGGGGGCGGCGGCGGAGCGCGAGCTGCGGCTGCGCTACCACCACGCCATCTACGCGGCGCTCGAGAAGCAGCTGCGCGCGCAGCAGCAGCACCAGATGAAGGCGCTCACGGTACGGACGGGGGGGGAGGGGGGCGCGGCGGCGGGGGGCGCGGGGGCGGCGGCGGAGCGCGAGCTGCGGCTGCGCTACCACCACGCCATCTACGCGGCGCTCGAGAAGCAGCTGCGCGCGCAGCAGCAGCACCAGATGAAGGCGCTCACGGTACGGACGGGGGGGGAGGGGGGCGCGGCGGCGGGGGGCGCGGGGGCGGCGGCGGAGCGCGAGCTGCGGCTGCGCTACCACCACGCCATCTACGCGGCGCTCGAGAAGCAGCTGCGCGCGCAGCAGCAGCACCAGATGAAGGCGCTCACGGTACGGACGGGGGGGGAGGGGGGCGCGGCGGCGGGGGGCGCGGGGGCGGCGGCGGAGCGCGAGCTGCGGCTGCGCTACCACCACGCCATCTACGCGGCGCTCGAGAAGCAGCTGCGCGCGCAGCAGCAGCACCAGATGAAGGCGCTCACGGTACGGACGGGGGGGGAGGGGGGCGCGGCGGCGGGGGGCGCGGGGGCGGCGGCGGAGCGCGAGCTGCGGCTGCGCTACCACCACGCCATCTACGCGGCGCTCGAGAAGCAGCTGCGCGCGCAGCAGCAGCACCAGATGAAGGCGCTCACGGTACGGACGGGGGGGGAGGGGGGCGCGGCGGCGGGGGGCGCGGGGGCGGCGGCGGAGCGCGAGCTGCGGCTGCGCTACCACCACGCCATCTACGCGGCGCTCGAGAAGCAGCTGCGCGCGCAGCAGCAGCACCAGATGAAGGCGCTCACGGTACGGACGGGGGGGGAGGGGGGCGCGGCGGCGGGGGGCGCGGGGGCGGCGGCGGAGCGCGAGCTGCGGCTGCGCTACCACCACGCCATCTACGCGGCGCTCGAGAAGCAGCTGCGCGCGCAGCAGCAGCACCAGATGAAGGCGCTCACGGTACGGATAGCCGGAGAGCTGGCACCAATTTTTCGGTAGGTATTTGAGGCAAGCTGAAAACTTGTCCAACGCCTCTCCTATTATACCCCAACACGGAACTGCAGACCTGGCTGGTGAGTAGCGGGACAAAATCAAAACCTATATATGTAAATTAAAAAAAAAAAATTATTTCCAAAATTATTTTTATATTCTGTAAACATTGGACTACAACTTATAAAAATTACATATTGCCTCAAATATATGTTTGGAAATATTTTATTTTTTTTATTTACTCGTATATAGGGGTGGGTATATAGGGGGGTGGGGCGAACGCATTTGTGACCGATTCTGGATTCTGGTCTGGCAATGGGTATCACGGGTGTCAGTGAAAGGGCGAGACTGCATGCTCGTTTGCGATCATGTATTTATAGAAAGCAGGGGCATCAGATCGTCGGGCACGTCGGGATACCATCCACAAACCGATCGCTTCTGTCGTCGCTTATTTCTGATATAGAATTGGCGCTATGGAAGCAACAAAACTGAATCGATTACTTTTACAAAATTTCATTGGACCAGACATTTTCGAAATTTTCGCTCTCTCAAAGATACCATATAATTTTTTTATAACATAAAATTTTATGTTCGCAGGATCTTTTGGAAGTGGAAAAGAAGGAAATCCTGAACCGGCTGGCGAGCTCGCGCAAGGAGGACGTGAAGGCGCTCGCCAAGAAGACGAACCGGGACAAGGACGAGATCCTCAGGATAAAGCGGGAGATTCACTCGCAGGTATAGCAAACACTTTATAAGAATAATATTTTATTTCTCAAAAATATATTAGAAACACTGACTTTGTTTCCGAGGCGCGGTGGTGAAAAACCCTGACTGATGAACCGCGAGTCCCGGGATTGAGTTCATTGCGCTGTATATGATAGTTTTCGGTCTCATGTCCCTTACATGAGTGGTACAAATCTGCGCATTTTAACCGAAGCTAAGTTCAATGACTTCATTAATTTTACTGAGCGTTATATAGCACTTACAATCTTATTTATAGCAAATTATTAATCAAGAATCGTATAGCCTCAATTAACTATAAAGTGTTTTGTCACAATTCCATTCTGAATTGATATTGTATAAAGAAGACAAAGAACTAACTAGCAATGATATGTTTGTTAATTTTTTATGAATAAGGGGTTTGTATATTATGTTCGTTGAGTCGTAATGTAAGCGTAATGTAATAAAAAAGCGGGCGTTTGTTTCTAGGTATTTAAAAAAAATACTTTAGTTTGACGATACTTAAAGAAAGTTAAATGTCTGTAAAGTCTGTGGAGCGTGGCGTGGCGGAGTGCTCCCGGCTGGAGGCGGCGCACGCGCAGCGCCGCGAGACCCTGGCGCGCACGCACGAGCGGCTGCGCGCGCTGCTGCTGCAGCGGCGGGAGCAGGTCGGTGGTAGTATTAGCCTTAAGGCTAGTTTACACAGTGCGAGCTGGCGTACGAGTCAGCTGCCCAGTAGCTGCACTGCAGTGCACTCGCACTGTTTGGACGTCGCTTACGAGTAATTTGCACGTGCGAGTTGGACAGTAGCTAGCATCCGAGTTACTTCAACATTTTTTGTTTTTACTCGCATACTCGCCTGACAGCAACTAGTACATGACAGCAGCTCGGCCGTCACTCGCATCGTTTAGACGCGTTCGGCAGTAGCTCGCCAGTGCGAGCGGGACAGTTGTCGCGAGTGTCCGTATTTAGGTCCGTCCGTATAAGTTTTTTATATACATTTTCCAATTCTTGACATAATATTGTTGTCATAGAGCGTATCACAGTTTTATTTTATTTTAACACGTTCACTCGACATCGCGGTAACTCGCAAGGCTGGACAGCAGCTACTACTGTCGTATAGACAGCAAAGGCGAGCCGAGTTATTGGCGTACGAGTAGACAAGCCGAGTAGCTGTCTACTGTCTGGTCAGCAGCTCGCACTGTGTAAACTAGGCCTTAAGGCAGGTTAGGCATCTGTGTACGTCCCTGTAGCTCGGGACCAGAATAGTGCTACGGTAGCCCCTGCCTGTCGTAAAAGCCGACTAAAAGGGGGCTTCTGGGGTCTCGGGCGGTGACAGTGACAGCTCGAACCGTCCATCATGTGACCCCGGGAAAGACGACGCTGTTTGTGGCTGTACAGACAGTTGTGTAAACCGGGAAGAGCCCGTCTTGGGCGCAGCGCCGGAGGGGACCGGCGCGTCCTAAGAGAGCCCCCGGAGCCCTCCTGTAGCCAGGCCACCGAGTGGGTTTTAGTGGGTGAAAGTCCCACATAACCCGGCGTCGCTCCCACGACGTCCGGGTACCTTTTCAAGGTTTCCCGCTCGTTAAACAAAAAAAAATCATTCAATGATCAATAGCTAATTCTTTGCCTTTTATTGATCAGTTTAGATTAGCATTATACTTGTACCTATCTGTTTTCTTTAAGTAGTTTGTAGTTACCTAGACTTTCGTTAAGCGTGTCTAATCACTTCATAGCGATATAAATTATTTGACTTTGACTTTGACTTTGTAGCCGAGCGTGGGCTGCAAGGTTCTCGCTCACTGACAAGTGGCAGAATCGAGGGTTCTATAGTGGGATTTGATTGAGCTGTAACTAAATTGTATGAGCTCTATTTTTGAATCGTTCGCTGCCGGACGAGCGAAAAATTACGAATCATAGCTCGATTGATAGGGGACACAATTCCGTCACTAGAATGCATCGAGTGGTATTAACTAGTCACTCGACTAGCGGGCCAAAGTTAGACTGTAGTTGTACGGAATTATCGAGCGATTAAACCACGCGTGATAATGGTTTGTTCTTGTTTCGTTTCCTTGGCCAACGTGGTGGACTAAGGCCTAATCCCTCCCATTCTGGGAGGAGACCCGTGCCCAACAGTGGGACGTCTATGGGTCGCAGCGATGAGCGATGAATAATGGTTTGGACTGTTTGGAGGATTACTTTCCCGTAACGTTAAATTGTTGTGTAACCTATACATTTTAACCAACATGCTAGACAGTATTCGGGAGAGTTCACTAATTTCTGGAACACAGAAAACTTAAACTAACGCAGAAGTTAGGAAAATAAAGCATTTTTGTATTATGTATTCCAGGAACTCCTAGAGCTGGAAAGCATGTGTGGCGGCGCGCCCGAGGGCTAAGCCCCGCCCCTGCCCGCCGGGCACGCCCTCGCCGGTGCTACGCGTCCGCCGCTCGCCACGCCCCCGCCTACGAGCCTACGTGGCTACGGGACTACGGGACTACGTGGCTACGAGCCTACGTGGCTACGAGCCTACGTGGCTACGGGACTACGTGGCTACGGGACTACGAGCGGCCCGGAGTCTCACTCTCTCTTGGTAGCTAGCTGACTCTATGTCGTAGGCGGCGCCACGCGGTTCGAATGCGTACAGACGTACACGTGTATGTAACGTGGAAATGCGTACAGACGTACACGTGTATGTAACGTGGAAATGCGTACAGACGTACACGTGTATGTAACGTGGAAATGCGTACAGACGTACACGTGTATGTAACGTGGAAATGCGTACAGACGTACACGTGTATGTAACGTGGAAATGCGTACAGACGTACACGTGTATGTAACGTGGACATGCGTACAGACGTACACGTGTATGTAACGTGGAAATGCGTACAGCCGTACACGTGTATGTAACGTGGAAAAATGAATCGTTCGATTGAGGTCCGAGTTGAAACGATTGTAATACGAATAATCGGGTTGATTTACAATGGAAATGGAATAATGCGATTGGTGGTAATCGAACTTGAGCGAAGATCGAAATTAGAAACGAGTCGATTCTCGAGTATTTAATGTCATGGTCTGAAAGAAACATTGCATTGCAATTATAAAGTATTTCCTGGGTTTTGATTTTCTTCAATGTCAACTGTATAATATTTATTTAAATTCTTTGTTGTTACACCAAATAAAAATATGTTACAATGGGCAGACTTAACGCCTATTGGAATTTTCTGTCTGTCAACCCAGGTATATATATTTAAGTTGGTGTGCAAAATCGAATATCGTGAATCGATCGAGTCATTTTCGTGGACTCGTCGTATTCTTCTCGATCTCTTCACGAATCGAACGACGGACAAACGGACCGAGTGGCGTCGCCGTGACTGTTTTATTTAGGAATCTGTGATATTATCTCCTAAGGAGCGAGCCGCACTTGCGTGCAATCTCATAGTTTTAGTTGTATGCGATTTTCTTTCGATTCTTCGATCTTGTGTGAGCGTGTAGTTCGACGTCTGTTCGTATCCGAATCAGGGTTGTTGCTGATGTAGGTTTTTTCAATATCAGCTGATGCTGATGATGATGCTGATTTTTTAAATTAATATCAGCTGATGCTGATGCTGATTTTATTGAAACATGAAATTGAAACTATGAAGTTGTTGGTAAAAGTGATAACTTTATTAGGCATTTTAAATAAAAGGGAAATTATATTAATACTGTGACTTTTAATTACTATCAAAAACAATCAAGCCCCGGAGGGATTATATTGGTAATATTGATGTTAATACCATTATTACCATTATTATCAAAAATCCACAAAAACCCACGCCGTCACAGCTAAGCCCCGCCTTCAACGGTCATGTCACGACTGGAATATCAGCAATAAAATCAGCATCGATTAATGCGGATGCTGATGCTGATGCTGATGCTGATGCTGATGTTGAAACCAATGCTGATAATCCGCTGATGCTGATGCTGATGCTGATGTTGAATCGAATGCTGATAATATCAGCAATAAAATCAGCATCGATTAATGCGGATGCTGATGCTGATGCTGATGTTGAAACCAATGCTGATAATCCGCTGATGCTGATGCTGATGCTGATGTTGAAACCAATGCTGATAATCCGCTGATGCTGATGTTGAAACCAATGCTGATAATCCGCTGATGCTGATGCTGATGTTGAAACCAATGCTGATAATCCGCTGATGCTGATGCTGATGCTGATGTTGAAACCAATGCTGATAATCCGCTGATGCTGATGCTGATGCTGATATTCGCAACAACCCTGATCCGAATTCTTCTGCGAGCTCGATCCTACTGTAAGACTTTGTGCCCGCAACTTTCTAGACTCATCGTGACGTCACCATTTTCTATGACGTCACGGATTTCGCGCCCCGCGCTATAACTTCGTGATATGTGATAAGATTGTCCTAGAAATTAGGTATTCATAGTAGTGGTTGCGTGTATGAGTATAGACAAATTCGTTATCACAGCATTTACGTACGTAATAATATTATGTAGACAAAGTAAGGGTTTAGATTTGAAAGGCGTTTTGGCTCAGATTGGAATATATGAGTTTTCGTTGCAAAAATTGTGTTTTTGGTATCACGTATAGAACGGAATCTTAATAATAATATCGTACAAATAAATAAACGCTATCATTTACTTGATTCGTGATAAGAAATCAAGGCCTTATACTATGTATACTAAGATTGCTCTTTCGGGAATTGAATCTTGGACACTTCGAAAAAGTAGTAGATTACGTTGTTTTTGCGTTATAAAGCCCTTCTTAATATTAACAGCTACAAATGTAAAGGATGACTGTTTAGTACCTTATTGTACCCCCGTGAAATCATCATTTTTAATTATGTATTTGGTGTAATTGTCAGTTCACTGCGACCCATAGACGTCCCACAGCTGGGCACGGGTCTCCCCCACAGACGCAGCTGCGGGAGGTCTAGAGCATACTCCACCACGCTGCTCCAATGCGGATTGGTGGAGTCATTGGAGTAATTGTCAGTGTTACCTTTAAATTCATGGATTTTTGTAACAATAAGTGGCAAATTTTATTTGAGTTTAATAAGCATGCAGGATGAAAATCAATCCAATCAGGATAAATCCAGTTTATATTATTGGTTTCACATGGTTAGTTAAGTTAAAACGAAACTTTTCAGAAAACATTAAAAACCTAGGTTTTAGATCAACATTCCAATATAACGAATTGTAGATCTGATTTTGAAAAATTAAGTACACAAAAATAATATGCATAGATTAAAGATATTGTTTCGTATTTTATATATCAAATACCTTGTGAAGTTTTTGCTTTCAGTAATAAGAATCTCATTTCTTTCGTATGATCTTCCGAACGATGGATTTCCTACATATTGAGAGGTTATAATATATTTTGAAAATATTTAGTTATAAAACGACGTTTCTATTTTCATTTAAACTAATAAATATGTTTAGTACGATTCTGATCGCTTTAAAACTGTGGAAACCTAAGCGTATATCTACTCCCATGATCTGTTTGGGAATATAATAATTTTAGGGAAGTAGCATTGTGTAGTAATATTGCAATTTGAAGAGCAATAATTTGATGTTTGTTAATGTAGGGTTTACTCTAACAAAATGTTTTAGTATCGAGATATAAGATTTCTTGAACACTTTAAATAGTGTGTACACTAATGTTTCAACATTTCTTTGCCAATGCGTTCAGTCTGTACTTCCTGATATTTATTTATTTATTTATTTATTTCCAAGCTTAACACAACATTACAGGCTTCCCTAATTCGTTAGTGCAGCTAAACATTGAACAGAATTATAAAAAATAATAATAATAATTTAAGATTTAAAAAAAGATATAATAAATAAAATAAATAAATAAATAAATATTAAAAATAAGACGTTGCATAAAATATAAGAACTTATAATTTGAGTACCGTACATTTAAGTGGTTTTTGTAGTACATAGTTTAATCTAATGTGCACTGCCAGATGAAGTTGCCTGTTAATACGTGGATATCTATATAGAATGTGACTAGATTAGAAACGTCAAATGTAGCCTTATCCAGTAAAAGAGGATTGTATTGTTCTTTTCTAAAGGGCCCATTGTATAGCAATAGGCTCACCATAGCACTCACTATAGCAATATAGCAATAGGCTCACTATAGCAATAGGTTATATGAAAGCTAATTGGTTCCATATAGAGTTCGCCCGGGGCAGTACCACCGCCCGCCACGGTACCTAGTACCATTTCTGCCGCGTAATAATTGTTTTTAAAGCAATTGTGGTCCGGTTGGAAAGGTGTGGATTCCGGTTAAACTTCTTTAGAGGCGAACATCTTAGTCCTCAAGGGTAGCAGCGCATCTGTGACTGACTTAGAACGAGACTCCTACTAACAAGTACTAACTGGACTATAACTAACACCAACTAACAGGACTAACTATCACTAACAGTCCCCAGTCCTCATACCTACTAACGAACTGACCAACTAATGTTCTAATTAACTTTCTCAACTAATTGGACTAACCATCCCAGTCCCTAATTGAGTCTTGTTCAAAGTCAGTCACAGTTGTCATGGGCGGCAGCGGATGGGTGGTGCTGCAAGCTCGTTTGCTATCCTGTATCCATAAAAAAAAAAAAACCTATTACATGGGACCTAAACATAACTAGTGAATAGTGGGAATAGTGGGCCTCTGCCTACTCCTTGTGTTAAATACAGGCGTGATATTATGTTACTTCCTTTTACAGTGTATCTAAGGGGCTCCATATACGGTACGATTGATCTGTTCGATCCGTCGTTTCAGACCGATCGGAAGGACGAATTGATAGTGTATGTCAAGATCGTTAACGATTTACATAATTTTTGACGTGATAACGTCTTATAAATTGATGAACAGCGCATATGCAAATAAAAGCGGTGACAGCCCAGTGGCTATCGAACTCACCTCTCACTCGAGCGGTCCGGGTTCAAACCCCAGCGGCACACACCAATGACTTTTCTAAGTTATGTGCGATTTAAGAAATTAAATGTCACTTGCTACAACGGTGAAGGACACATCGTGAGGAAACCTGCATGCCTGAGAGTTCTTCATAATGTTCTCGAAGGCATGTGAAGTCTGCCAATCCGCACTTGGCCAGCGTGGTAAACTGAGGCCTAATCCCTCCCATTCTGAGAGGAGACCCGTGCCCAACAGTGGGACGTCTATGGGTCGCAGCAGGCATATGAAAAAGTGTATCCCGTTCCGCTTCCGTTTCCGTTGAGTGTTTTTATTAAATTAATTTTTAATTTTATTAAATTAATTTTACACACGGCAACATTGGCGTTTCCATGACTCCGAAATAGGGAACTGTCAAAATAAATATATAGACTTGTCTGTTGTCTGTTATCTTTGTATTTTCAATTCTCCTTTTTTGTATTGTATAAAATAATGATTATGACGTTATTACGTAAATCTATCTTCCGTGAACCGACTTTACAGACAACCATTTTTTTGTTTGGCATTTTTGTGACGATCGATCGTTTACGATTTCCGTCAGATCGATCGTACAGATCAATCGTACCGTATATGGAGCCCCACTGTAAAAGGAAGTAACATAACATCACGCCTGTATTTAACCCAAGGATTAGGCAGAGGCCCACTATTCACGAGTTATGTTTAGGTCCCATGTAATAGGTAGGCCTATTGCCATGCACCGGCCACAAATCCAGACTCTGAGCTGCTATCAGGCATTTCATGTTAGAGTAACGCAATAGTTGTTGCCCGACCGAGGGCTCGAACCCAGAACCTCTAGCTTAACAGTCGCGGTTACGAACACTAGATCGAGTTTAGAAGTCCTCAAACAGTAAATATTAGCGCTTAGAACAATTTCTCTCTGCTGGTGAGATAAGTAATATATATTATATTACTTTATTATCAGACATTATAATAATTGGGAGGTTTTAGACATCACGTACTACAGAAAATAATCGTTTTACGAGCAGTTTCGCCAAAACAAGAATTAAGAGCTTTCAGCTTGTACCTTATTCGGGCTTTTGATATTTCAATTTAGCTTGTAAACCAGATTAAAATATAAAGGTTCTTACATTTTTGTCAATTTAAAATTAAACTTAAACTTCATTGGAGGTCATGTTAAGTTTTAAAATTTAAGTTGGAACGGAATTAGTACTCAAGGTGTTATGTTGGTGCTCTTTGCGAATTTGGCTCATGTACTTTATATAATTTAAGGATGAAACCTGAATTTGTAACATCATCAGTTAAAACATTAATTTTAGAATTCTAAGCCTTTCCACCATATTGTAAGAACATATTATTATATAAAAATTTCATTTGATATATGATTCGGTTAATGAAAATCACAAACAAAATTTAATTCAACTTTCCCTTTTATACTTTTATTTTCAATACATACAGTTGCGAGCAAACATATCGATCCGCCGTATGGCAGGTGTAAGTTCCGCACGTTGATATTGCGATGGAACCTTAACAGCTGCGTGACGTCATCCACCGCAAAAAGTGCAGTTAACCAAAAAGTTAATAACCAGGGTATCTAGGTATTTAAGAATAAGAATAAAAATGTTTTATTGCCACACACTATTCCATAACAAAATTACTGGTACTACAAAAAACAATACATTTAAAATATGTCGAGTGGGCAACAGGAGTTGACTCAGCTTCAGCTGACATAGGCCTGCAGGTCCTACGCAGCGCTGTTTTTCAGCCATTATTTGTATTATATTTATAGGTTTTTAATTAAAAATATTTCCTATTAAATTGCCTACTAATATTATAAACGTGAAAGAAGTTATGTCTGTTTGATATGTTTTCATTGATAATAATAAATAATAACGACTGTGTATTACTTACTTACTCATTTTAACAGAATAAGTATGATAACAATAACAAAAGTTAACAACAAAAATAAAACGGGATAACTAAAATAAAAAGCTTTAAAAAATACTTCTTAGAGGTACTCTATCAAAAAAATCTATCAAAAAATCAAAGGTAACCGCGTTTACGAACGGTACTGACAAGGTACTCAATCAAAAAAAATCAATCAAAAAATCAAAGGTAAGCGCGTTTACGAACGGTACTGACAGTTCGACTATGTCACTAATATGGCCGCCAATCGCAATATCAACGTGCGGGGCTTAGTAATTTTTGCTCGTGAGTATATTTCGCATGTAAATACTTACTGTATTAGCATAATATAACTACTATACTAACTTTTCTAATACGTACCAACTAAACTTGTTGATCTAATTCTAAGGATAATCTTGAAAACAGGGAAGCTCGTTCTATCGTTGGCGGATGTTACATATTTATATCACAGTAGTGGTGTAGAAATACGATTTTGCGAAGATGTTTGTAAGTGGCTGTGTATTGTATTCACGTTCCGTGCCAATCATGGCGGTAGAATTGTTTACTTTCCTTCACAATTTATAGTAGAATTTTGACGTTTAACACTTTCAAATAATGATGTGTGTGAATTAACGAATGAGGTGACGTCTCACTTCAAACGCATCTTTCTAATTATACTTTGATGTTTGGTCAGTCAACGCTCAAAAAAGTAGGTAAACCTTGTTTTTAGAGTATGCCGTATATTTAAAATTGCTTTTGAGTCAATACTGTGTACATGCCGATTCTCACTTACATTTAAATGTGACATTTGAATGTAAGTGAGAATCGGCCAAAGGCCGTGATAGTTTGACTTCCACTTTAACGATTTTCATTACTTTCTGCATATATAGTACCCCGTATTATCAAACTACTCTGTTGAAGAGTAGGTTTCTGATTTTCTGTATTCTAAGTCTAGACTAGCTCATTGATGAAGAATATAAATATGTTTTATAAAAGATAAATGAAGTTTCAGAACACACACAGCTTTGGAACTGATTTCACTAATAAGGAACATGTTGTAATTCATAATAGATTCACACATTGGATTATTAGGCTCTTCAAGACTATTTTCTTGGATATTTTTTTAAAATGGTAAAGAGTAACAATTACGACTGTGCCGTATATTGTGCTTGAATGTGTAAGCTGTACACGAGTTAATCTTGCCTTGATAGTAATACACTTGTCGTTAGCTATTATCGTTGGTAGTAATAATATTTAAAAAAAATAATATATTCTTATAGGCCTAAGATTTTTAATATTAATTTTTATCTAAATAATAACTTTAATGTAAAAGGTATTTATGCTAGCCATCTATGACTGCAAGATATATTTCGCAATACAATAAACACAATATTTTGGTTAGTTAATAGAATGAGAAAGCGTTATGAATTACAATAAGGAAAACATTATTCGCAAAAGTTACGTATTCTAAATCGTTATTTTTTAGTCTGCATGCAAATGTGGCGATATTTACAACCAGCTGTAAACTAATACACATGTATTTTCATACTCATTCTATATTAACATTTAACATTTTATAGTTATTTTCGATGACATTACATAAACATTAACTAACTCTCTGTCTTAGGGGTAGGGAAAGAAATAAACAAATAAATATCTATAAATAAATATCTTGGACATTCTCACACTCGGCCATCTGACCCCAAAGTAGGCGCGAGCCTGTAATATGGGTGTCAGAGACTGATATACATACATAGATATTTTTAAATACATACTTAAAATAGATAATATCAACATCCAGACACAGATAAATACAAGTGTTCGTCACACGAATATTTGTCGTGAGTGGGATTCGAACCCACGACCTCTGGCCCGTCAAAAAAAAAGCCCGCTAAATGCTGTGAGTTCATACAAACATATTTTGCTTATTTTCCTGTTGCATGAAAGCTCGAGAATTCTCCGTATTTGGTTCTTATTGGGTCGCCGCTTTCGTCCTTGGTACGTCTAATGATTCCTGACTTAAATATAATATCCTACGATTACCCGAACCGGTTTATCGTGCCCTCTGAAGCACGGAAGAGCTCAACAAATATTGCTACTAGCCGTTTCTATCGGTAAATTATGTCTGTGATCACCGCTCTCTATCTAAACTAAATATTTAAATGACTTAGTATATCTATCTATATTTGTAATGCATGATATGCATCGATCTATGAAGTTAAAAAAGGTAAGGTATATTTGCTGCGACCCATAGACGTCCCACCGCTGGTCCCCACAGACACCGCTGCAGGAGGTCTTACCTTCATTATATTCAGTGTTTGCAAATGGCACATTTCGTTGACATTAGATTTTTTTAGAATACGTCATGTACTGACGCAACTAACCAAAAGGTGCACAAATTTGATCACATTAAAGTTAATGTGTATATCGTAAGAAGCAGACTTGCCATAGGCGTTGTATAAGTGAAGCCTCGAAAACGTGCCAATTGGTACATATTTTGTAAACTCAGCGTCGCCCGGGGCAACGAGCACAAAGCCATGTGTATTTGTTTATGAGCACAATTTTTAGTACTGAATTCTATGGAGGTGACATAATATCTATAGCATACAAATCATTGGTATACAGCGCATATGACATTTTAACTTCCCTTTTAAACTTCATATATCGATGTATGTTGTACTATTGTATTATAGCTACTCGCCTCTCTGCCAATTAGTTTTAAGTGTTAAATCAGTTGCTTAACAATGTCAATTTGCAGCTTCTTTTCGATGGTAATGTTTAGTAAATAAGGGAGGACGGTTTTTAGGAGATGAATTGATTTACCTAACAAAACGATTCTTATATATTTATAACAGTATAACCGCAAAACTATTTTTTGGCCATGTAGGTTATGTGGGAAATTTCTAGTGCTTCCAAGTCTGCAAGGACTATATAATAGTTTCAAACTGTTTTCATAAATTGTTATTTATTTTAGTTTCCTCTTACAGTTTAAGTTAATTAAAGAGCCTTTTCATACGAAATTATGACGAACGTCACAAATGTCATACAGACATACTACTAAGTAACTTGTTACCTCAAGGTAGCAAGTATGGAAACACAAAATGTACTCGCTATGGATACCCCTATGGCTGTGTCTATTGCTATATAGTATTTACATTTTAAAATTTATTGCCTTCGCGGTTACGGCGGCCATCAGCTTTTGACAGTTTTTCTTGAATCTTTTACTACAGTTCAGTTTTTAATCTTATGCACATGTTTTATTAAGGTTGGTTTTCTTTTGCATTTTCACATGCTTAAGCTTGCTCATATTAAGTATGTCTCTTTGGTAAAATTTATTATTTATTATATTTATTTGCAATATATATTCAAGTTAAATATATTTTTCTAGAATATTCTACTGAAATGAAAATAATTTTAAAAGATCCATTGCGCCTGAATACCTTGTTATTTGGTTGTCATGTTTCATGAGTTCGACTGGTCAGAATTTTTATGTAGTGTATCTCTCCATGAACTGTTTATACAGATATCTTAAAATTACCTATGCGAAATTTAAACGTAGGTGCCTGTAAGGTACAGGTAAATTATTTCTTTTACCATAATTATAATAAAAACGCTTAATTTATGTTGCAATTATATCTGGTAAGAATTGAAGGCTTACTATATTATTATTGTATTTATTTTGAGTCAAAACAATTAGACCCTATAAGTTACTTAGATCTGATGCTCCTTCGTTTCCAGTTTCAATACCATGGAATCAGATCTGAATATAATTAAGACAAAATTAAGAATCTGAACAGCTTTCAAATTATATATTTATTCGCGATGTAATAGTGTAATCGCACAAACTAATGTTTAGCTTAGAATGTAGGAGCCTTACTGAAGCGAGGTCTTGTGGTGGCATGTTCTTATGAAGTACATATAGGTGTCGCTGGCGACGGTTGTGAGTACGGGGGAAGCTGCAGGAGGGTGGTAGACCCCCGTCTGGTTGAGAAGGATTCCGGGCGCTTCATGGTTCGGCCTTTTCCTTCATATCAAAAAGCACTTTTCTCCACACAGGTTAAGGAAAACAGATATTTTCTATTTTCGCACAAACTCGTTAAAAAAAAGACGTTAAGACTCACAGAGAACATTTTGTATCAAAGTAAAGTAAAAATGCCCTCTTTTTTGTTTTTATCTCCCCTTTTAAAGACTCTTTTCTTCTAGAACTCCTTTTGTATTCTTTACATTCAATTATAAAATTATGTAATATCTATATCTAAAGCTATTGTCCACTGTAAAATACTCATCATAATCAGTTCACATAAAATAAATTAATGTTGTTATTCATCAGTTATGATAACTATGATTCCGTTAGGGTTGTGATATGACATATGACAGTCTATAAGATAATATAATGTTCATAAATCTGTTTTAGATAATTAGTTTAAAGATATGTTTATAATATTAAATATTTTTTAGAATTTTCTTCCTTTTATCGAATTAGTATCATTGAATGTTGCCATGTACATAGAACACAGCAATTAGTTTACCTACCCATATTATCTCAATGAAGATGTAATATATTTTGTATTATATAACTTATAATTTAATTGTATAACTTATAATTTAATACATATCAGTACTTACTACATAAAGTATGTCTGAAGAGCCGTGAAGTCGCCCGTTGGCCCCGGATTCTAATATATCTAGTCATTTTTAATTCCTTTGTTGTATCGATATCTACGCGAATATGCCTGTATATGGGTAGACAATATAATATTAATCCATATGAATGTTATACTAAATATATATTAAGTTTAGGTCAACTTATCTATTAAATTTGATGTCTGTTCTATGTGTCTTTTATTTGAATGTTTACTATATGTTTGGGAAACCAACAAAAATACTTTTTAATTTAAAGGTTTTTAATTCAAGGCACACAAGGTTACTTACATACATCGACGCCTAGGCAGAGAGAGAGAAAAATCCACAGATAATATAATAGACAAACCATACATTTTGTCACAGATAAAAACAATTGAGATTACAGATCTTAAATGCTTACGCTCTAGATTTTTTTATGAACACTATAAGTATTTAGATAAGTTCCTCTTAAAATCTGTCGTAGCATGCATGGTCAAATCGATTTGATGACCTGAAATCATGGACTTACTAGTACCCGGATAAAATGATATGATTTGGGGCAGGGACTATTAATGACAGTTAGTCCTGGTAGTTGGTGTTAGGTAGTAATTGTTAGTGAGAACTTCAATCCAAGTCAGTCACATGTGTGCTTACCTTGAGGACTAAGATGTCGCCTCTTAAAAACTATAACGAATAGAGTATCAAAAAGTATAATCCACACTACGCACGTAATTATAGACGAACCGTTGTGTTGTGACTGTCCCTATGTTCATCACATACCTTTCATAAGCCTACTGTTTGAGATAACCTCATCCCAAGCCGATTGGGGTAAGGCCCATAGTCCAACAAGTTAGTCAAGTATGGATTGATGGCATTACAATTTATAGATACTTCGAGCACAATATTACGGAGAATTTCAAGAATTGCACGTTTCCTTTGAAGTTACAGGCGTTTGATTGCTGATAACGCACATAATTAACAAAAGTCCTTGATGCGTGCCAATAAGATTTGAATCTCGACCGTATCTGGGCCGTCTTGTGTGTGAAGAGTGAGCAGCATATTAGTATTTTTTATTATGCACTAATTAATATAAAGTAGTTAAATGTATTAGCGGTACAATGAGGGCAAGGGTCTCTTTTTACAACTGAGACCTCAACCACGCTGCTCCAGTGCGGATTGGCGGAGGGATTAATGGCCATTCGTCTTCGGCTGGGCCTAGCGAGCGTTATTTTATGGTATCACCGGGACATTCGGCTTAACGTGCCCCTCCGAACACAGATCACCCGCCTAACTCTGAAGCGCGGAAGTACAAAAGGGCCGAATCACGGCGATTAGTACCTACCTATCACAGAATACAGAGAGAAGATTAATATCTATTAAAAATTCCCGTTTATTACTCTGTGTGACATTTCCTATCACCTTTCGCCGAAGAATAAACTTTGACGCCTGTCATAAAAATCGCAAAGTGAAAAATGTGAACGCAAAAAAATTTAATTGAAAATATAATGCTACAGTAGTTAATGCTGTAGTAGGACTTTAACCGAGCCGTAAACAAATGTAATCATCAAATGAGGGTCCAACGAGTTCGATAGCGAGATGTTAAGGTTTGCAAGTCTGTTGGCGAAGCCCGAGAGGGTGCTCCACTCGCCGCGGCGGGGCTACCAGTGCTATGTCATGTCTGAAGAGCTCGCGCGCATCGAGAAGGACTGCGATAGGTTCTGCCCCGTTCCGAGGTTCCCTCCACAAAAGGTTTGTCTACGAGAGTAAGTTTTGTATCATTAGCAAGCTACAGAGCACAGTTCTCCATTGATCAATTAGAATCAAGTGCGCAATTTACACGCTTTTCTCTCACAAATTATTTTCTCCATCCATCCATCCATTCATCAATCAGCCCTTTGAGGTCTTCTGCTAGACATAGGCTTCTCCTAAAGGACACCACTCCGACCGGTCCTGTGCCTTCTGAAACCAGCGGTTTCCCGCCGACTTCTTCAGGTCGTCTGTCCAACTTGTCGAAGGGCGAATTATTTTTTAATAATGGAAATCTTTAGCATGCTTCAGGATCTGCTTACCTCATTCTCATATCGTACTGAAATAGCATATGGTTCCACAACCCGCCAGCTTGTGGACCACCCCGTCGCAGTCGTTATGAAGGACCTAGCAGTACCTTAGCAGAAAATCTAAACCTCCGTCACAATACTTACACCCCACAATTGGGCGTGGGACCTCTCTCTAAAGGGGACTACCGATTCACCGGTCACTACCGATTGCGCCAACGGGCCCGTCAAAATAAGAAATCCTTATATGTACCTATCCTTAAGAGTACCTACGAGTATGTTGAACAGGTAACAGTAATAGGCGCTGGCAGCGACGTGGGGCGCGTGGTCAGCCTGCTCCTGAAGCAGCAGCGGCTGGTGAAGTCGCTGGCGCTGTACGACGACTGGCCGGCGAACAACGTGCTGGGCGTGGCCAGCGACCTGGCGCACATCGACACCAGCACCGAGGTGGAGGCCTACCAGGGGCGGGCCTTCCTCAAGAACGCTCTGCACGTACGCCGCGACTCGCTCTTCTCTTTGTCGTAACACTTGTCGGAGGCCGTAACACTTCCTTAGAAGCGACCATCTATACTTCCATATCCATACTAATATTATAAATGCGAAAGTAACTCTGTCTGTCTGTCTGTGTGGCTTTCACGCCAAAACTACTGAACCGATTTAAATGAAATTTGGTACACAGATATTCTAGAGCCTGAGAAAGGACATAGGCTACTTTTTATTTGGAAAAAAGTGTTGTAAGGGGTTGAAAAGGGGGTTGAAAGGTTTGAAAGTTTAGTCATTTTCAGAACTAGAAGCATAAAATTTATATTATAGGCTGTTGATTAGATATAAATAAATATGGCATTCATAGTTTGTAAAAATTTTGTAAGGGTGTAAAATAAACATATATTATTATGTCTAATTCCACGCGAGCGAAGCTGCGGGCGTCCACTAGTCTATACTACATAGGTACTAGGACTAGTTATAAAGATGAAACATTTGTTTGTAATGTTTTCACACAGAAACTACTGAACCGATTTCAAAAATTCTTTCACCATTAGAAAATTGCATCTTCACTGAGTCACATAGGCTATATAATATTACTAGGTGTAAACGAAACTATTGTTATGTCTAATTTTACGCGAGCGAAGCTGCGGGCGTCCACTAGTTGTTTATAAGTATATTTATTTTCCTAGGATACAGACGTAGCCCTGATCTGCGGCGGTTGTTATGTCCTGCCACCGTGCTGCAATATTCCGGACCGCGACCTGTTCTTCCAGAACATGAAATACGTGCGGACGTCTGCGTTGGCCGTAGCCCAGTTCAGCCCGCAAGCCATCCTCGCCGTACAAACTCCGCCCGTCGACTGCAACCTCGCACTCTGTCTCTATGTTAGTTTTTGATTGTTATTGTAGTTACAACAATAGGTGTCTTACAAAGAGAAAAGAATAGAAATACTTGCACACTTCCGCGCCCTTGCCGTGACGCAATTCTGACCCCTAAGCAAATTTTGATCACGAAAATACTTGCACACTTCCGCACCCTTGCCGTGGCGCAATTCTGACCCCTAAGCCAATTTTGAACACGGAATTTTACTTTGCGCTGGTTGTCATACTCCAGTCACCTGTTGCATCTGATGCTCTGCTTTTATATTAAAATACTCTACCGCACTTGCGCAGCGTGGTAGAGTATGTTGTAAATCACCCTCAGCTGAGGCTATGAGTACCTAACTCGTGTCCAGTAGTGGAATGCGTATGAATTGTAGCTTGAAGCACCACCTAAGGTAGTTGTAAGTATGTTTTATCTTTAAGCGTCTTGAATGCGTCCTGAATACGCCGTAATAGGTACATACGTCATATGATTACGAAACAGGCATCGTAAGCAGCCTGTCTGATTTATCTAGCAATATCATATCATAATATTATCTAGCAAGTGCGTCTGGAAAACTATCTTCCATAGGTTCAGCATTTACTGAAATTACCATCAGATGGCAATTAGATGTGCCTGTTTCCGTCCGTATTTAATAGTACCATTTTGTTGTTTAGTGAGTTGGAAAACTTTCAAAGGGTTTTCGTGGCAGCCACATCAGGTTTTGTAGGAATTTAACCCACTCATGCCGCCTGCAACCTCAGAAGTCCCCTTTTAGTCACCACTTACGACACAGCAGGGGGGGGCTACAGTAGCTCTATTCTGGTCCCGTTTACCTACTCAACCACGTTAGGGACCCCATATAGGTACGGTACGATTGATCTGTAGGTACGATCGATCTGACAGTAATCGTAAACTATCGATCGTCACTAAAATGCTAAGCCAAAAAATTAAGTAAATCGTTAACGATCTTGACATACACTATCAATTCGTCTTTCCGATCGGTCTGAAACGACGGATCGTACAGATCAATTGTACCGTGTATGGGGCCCTTTGCAGACACTAAAACAGAACCGCGTGTACGACAAGCGACGCGTGCTCGGCGTGAACGCTATCAACGCGATGCGCGCCAACCAGCTGTTCTGCTCGCTAACCGGCTCGGACCCGAGCGCCGCGCACACGCCCGTCGTCTGCGGGACCGGCCGCTGCACCCGCGTGCCCGTCTTCTCCGCAGGAAAGGCTGGCAACTTCCCGCAGGCAAGACACTATACACTTTAAACAACCAACCAGTTGTTCCACTCACTGAACGGCGCCGTTATGGAGCGTACGTTTTCTTTGTAGAAAAGTCTGATGAATTCCCGTATACAATTCTCTCTACCATTACTGTCTGCTGGTAGCTTTTGTTTCATGATTAGACCTTAATAAGCATGCAAACAAAGTGATGTAGCGAACGCGAGAAGTCATGCAATAACCTGATATGTATGATAATAATATAATTATTTTAAGAAATTAAATGTCACTTGCTATAACGGTGAAGGACACATCGTGAGGAAACCTGCATGCCTGAGAGTTCATCATAACGTTATCGAAGGTATGTGAAGTCTGCCAATCCGCACTTGGCCAGCGTGGTGGACTAAGGCCTAATCCCTCCCATTCTGAGAGGAGACCCGTGCCCAACAGTGGGACGTCTATGGGTCGCAGCGATGATAATAATAAGTTTTAGCACATCTATAGTAATTTCAAATGTGATCGATCATCAAAATTAACTGACGTTTGTATTCGGCCGTTAGTAATCTAATGCAGTATACGCTTGCGCAGACGCAGGTGGACTGCCTCACACGTCTGGTGCGCGAGGCGGACGACATCATCTGCCGAGTTAAGAGTAACAACAGGCAGGGACACCTCTCCATCGGATTTGCCACTGCCAGATTCGTGGTGAACCTTATGAAAGGTATCTGGACATGAATGGAGCTCGCCAAATTTTGGACCATTTAATGACGTTTAAGCGGTTAATCTGCCGACAAACTGACCCTCAGTTTGGCAGACCTTAATAATAGGTAATCTTTATTATAATAAAATTGAAGACAAACTTTTTCTGTACATTGAACAAACTGGGGGGGGGGGGGGAGGGCGAGTTAGAACCATGTTAGAACTGAAAAATAGCATACTCTGGATTAAAATGAGCAACTATAAACGAATCTACCGCAGTCTAAATTCAGGTGAGCGAAGCTGCGGGCGTCCCCTAGTAGGTAAGTAATATATTTGTTGTTTGCATTTGCAGAGGGGAGATTTAAATTGAGCTCATTCGCAGTTGCCAAACATTTCCCAGCATATTACAGTTCTCACGCTACTCAGTCCCCCACAACTTTCATACAAATTCATACACACTCGCTCGTTCCCCGATGACCGATAAATTACGAATACCTATTACGTACCTACCTACCTACCTATCGTGAGCGATTCAAAAATAGAATTGGTCGTATCCACCCAGGGTTGTTTGAGAAGCCGACATTCATCGACAGCGCGTTAGTTGAGCAGGCGGACCCGGAGAAATGCTACGGCATGCCCATCTGCGCCACGCCCGTCACCGTCGGCCGCGGCGGCATAGTGGAGTACGCCGTGCCCACGCTCAACCAGGCCGAGACGAGGCTGTTGGAGGACAGCAAGTAAGTATACCATAGACGTCCCACTGCTGGGCACGGGTCTCCCCCACAGACACTGCTGCGGGTGGTCTAGAGCATACTCCACTAGAGTCTGCTCCAATGCGGATTGGTGGAGGGATTAGTGGCCAACCCTGTGTCGAATGTTCTCAAGCCACCCGAAGGTCTTCGACAAGGCTTAAGGACTGTTGGAAACAGTCGTTATGCATTGAAAACAACCGGGACCGACGGCTTTATGTGCCCTCCGAAGCACGGTAGCGTCCATGAAATTTTGCCACTAGCGGTCACCCATCCACAAACCGGCCGCGCCCGTTGTTTCTTAACTCTTTCGATCGAGGATGGATGGATGGATGATGGATTCCAAAATTAGCAACAAGAAAAGCAAGCGTAATCATAATTGATTTGCGAGAACCATAATAAATTACAATGTCATGATGTCTTACATAATGTTCTGCCTCTGGCAGGCATGCAAATTCCAAACATAAAAATTTAAATTTAAATTTAAATAATCTAAATTTAAATGGCATATATACAAAAAAATATTAAGTTTAAAAACAAATTCTAAAGTCAAATATACTTAGTAGAAACCTTTGTCCTCAGATGCGACCTGGAAGATATGCTGAACTTGGGCCGCTGCTACGCCGAGGGTGACGAATACTTCCTGCATCCCTGCAGATTTTGTCCTCCTTGCATCTGCCCACCGTGCGAGGTCTGCGAACCTTGCAACGCTGCGTCAAAGGGATAGATAGAATGAGGGGATGGTTCCGACCGAGGGGATAGGTCTGACTGAAATAAGATAACTGACGGAGAAAGCACCCCGACCGAGCCAAGAAACGAAACCGAAAGAACCAAGAAACGAAACCGAAAGAGCCATGAAACGAAACCGAAAGAGCCTAGCGGATAAAATTAAAGATTCGATCTTTCCGCTAAGCTTAGAATATACATGCATAAATGGACGAAAGAGGGCATAGAAGGCAGGCTGCAGCCCAAAATACCGTGAAACTTGACTTTTGAAGAATTTGACGAGCGAGGGTAAACAGATTTGGAAGGATGCACTCATCAATAACGTATTAGACAGACGAGACAGGTCACTACCTGTATTGTTGATAATTGCTTTATGCATGAGGACGAATCACAAAGCGCCAGCAAGATGATTAGATGATTCGTAAAGTTGATTTCATTATAACGCAAAAAAAAAACAAGAAACAAAGTGCTAAGCTAAGTCAAATTTTTAGGTTAATTCTCAGTGAATAAATAATGTGCTAGACAGCTTCGGGGCCGAAAACCAATTCAGGGGATTGTCTAATAAATACGGTGGAAATATAAAAGCAAACTAAAAGTAATGTAAATTCAAAAAATAAAATCAGACATTGAACGACGACGGTTCTAGAAGCCACAGTAACAACCTGAGAAATTAATTACTACACTCAAACGGTACCTACCTGATGTAAAACAGTTACAAATTATTTGAATACAAATACTTAAGTGTGAAAATATCTCGTCTTTCTTATTTTAATTAAAAGATGCTAAGTAAGTACATTATATTAATAAGTATATGAAGCCTCCGGTGCAGTAATGGCTCGCGTCAATCGTACGTCATCGACTCGGCGTGGTTGGTTTGTGGATGGATGACCGTTAGTGGCAAAAGTTCATAGGCGCTACCGTGCTTCGGAGAGCACATTAAGCCGTCGGACCTGTCTGTTTTCAATTGTAACAACAATTAGGTTAATCGTTAAACACTTCTGGTGGCTTGAGATCATACGACACTGAGTTGACCACTAACCACACCACCAATCTGCAATGGAGCAGCGTGGTGGAGTATGCTCTAGGCTTTCCGCAGCTGTGGCTGTGGGGAAGACCCGTGCTCAGCAGTGGGAGGTCCATGGGTTACAGCTATTGCAGCTACTAAAATTTTGTACTAGTTATTTAATCCCTAACTTTTATATGCATATTAATTTTCTATTGACCAAATGTGTTAGTCCGTCTACTTACGTACGTAAGTAAGTTTAATTGTTTAATAAAAACCGTTTTATTTTCCAGCCATAAAATGACCCAAGGGCTTCATTTTACAATTCAAATTTTTTTATTCCGCATGTTCTCTGCTAAACAGTTAATTTTTTCAGGGAGAAATATCATGTCATGTATCGTCTATCGATTTTATTCGTGTCTCATTTCCCAGGGGTATCAATAGCCAATGTTACGGACTATTGGCAATACCACTTAAGGCGATCTTGCCACTCAATATTTATATTATTTTACATAACATTCATACACGCTGTGATTAAATACTACTACTAATTTAGCTATAGTTATTACACTTAAAAATTTCTTCATTCTAGACTCATGAAACCTAATTTATTGTAATCATCCATCTCTCATTGCTTCGATTTCTGACCAAAAACTGCTCTTTAATTTTTTGTATTGGTACTCCAATACAAAAAATTAAAGACACAAACGAGTAAGATACGTAAGCGAAATAGAAAAGTTATAAAGTAGATTTGTAACCTACTTGTTTATGGGGATGTGATGTGATGTGTACAAATTGTGAATCTAAACCATTCTCGAATCCCCTTGAACACACACAAAAATTTCATCGACATCTATCCAACTGTTCAGGAGGAGTTCACTGTCATACACACGTACTTACACAGGAAATATTTAGTTAAGTTAAAGATAAATATTTCTATTTTTTCGTAACAAGGTATAAAACTACGTTGTAGTGCGCAGTGCCATCTCCGGCTAGTATGGTATCCGGGGGCAGTTCGGCTGGGGTGCTTGGGGCCACTCCAGCGCGTGACCCGAATTAGCAACGAGTGGACATTGACCTTGAGCCGCGTCCTTGCCGTGGCCTCCCATACGCTTCGCTGGCCCGCCGACATTCACAATTCATTAGCTGAAGCGGGGCCAGAAGACGTGAAATCATTTCTTTCCTAGCAATGTGTCAACAGAACTGTCTGTTATTAAATACTGCACTCGTTCCTGGTTATTAAATTAAAGCTGGGAAAAGATTTTCGACAAGTGCCTTCCGATTGTCTGATCAGACTATCGGATCCCACTATCGGAGAGAAAAATCGGAAATCTATTCCCAGCTTAAAGGGTGTAATGAACATCTAATGAAGTTCACACTGAGGTGTCAAAATTTTCTCTGTCTTTTTAGGCAAGTCTTATGGTCCTATTCCTAGTTTTAGGGTATGTACCTACCTGTTGTTCGTCGCGTCGCGACAACCTTAAGCTTGTACCACGCACCGTCGCCCTTCCTGCCTTCAATGTCATCAGTCTCGAGCGTGCTACAAGCTTACTACATGTAAGCTGAAGCTGTTTGATGTATACAACTCACACTTTGAAGTAAACTTTATTCGGTGTTTCCTTGCTTTAACCTGTTTGGTTACAAACGATTTACTGACAAAGCTATAACCTCTATAACCGCTATACCTCTTTCTTTATTTACCTTCTTTTTCCAATCCCTCTCATTTATTTTGTACAAAGCGAAGCTACGTAACCAGTAAACATAGATTCCTTACAAAACAAAGTTTTAAATTTTTAAGGGTTTTCTACAGTTACGAATAGATGGGTTGGTATTCATTAAGTTTAATTATTAAAGCCAGGAATTATTACAATTTAGCTCAACATTCACGGAAATAGGTTTCCTTGGCAGTCGAGAATGAAAAGCACAACAAGCAAAAAAAAATCGCATCGATTTCGCGAACCGACATTTTATTTTGTAACAATAAGAAGAAATGTATAGGTTTTTTTTTCTAAATTTTTTCCGAGTAAATATTCAATTTTATGCATATTTTTTCAAATAATTAACGCAAATTAATACATTAAAACTAATTATAAACGAAATAAAAATATTAAAAAATATATATTTATTATTTCGCAGCCTAGTCAACTATCTATGAGCACATTAACAACATCAACATCACCGTTGGACGCGCTAATGTTATTTTGCAATGAGTTTAAATCAATAACCTTGAGCATTTTCAGAATAAAGACGTAAAAAAAGTAAGTACTTATCACAAAAAAAATAAGGTATTTTATTAAGGTTTATCACCAGTACCTAAATTATTTATTTCACAACAAGTCACAAGTTATTTTAGTATGGGTTCTTTGTGGACTCGGCCATATTGTCAACAAACAATGAGGATTGCTTAGAGGAAACGTGGCGAAAACTCGCTCCCTTATCACGTGTAGCCTTTGCTGGGTACAAACGTGAACACGTTTTCACGTTAAGTTTAGCGCTGTGCCCCAAGCGTTTCCCTAGGCCAGTGCTGCTCGCTGAAATTTATTAATAACTAGTGAACGCCCGCAGCTTCGCTCGCGTGGAATTTGACATAACAATAGTTTCGTTTACACTTAGTAATATTATATACTCGTAGCCTATATCACTCAGTGAAGATGAAGCTTTCTAATGGTGAAAGAATTTTTGAAATCTGTCCTGTCTTTTGTTTTTGTGTGAAAACATTACAAACACATCTTTATATTAGTATAGAAGTATACTTAGATGATTAATTATATAATTAATGAACATTGTATTGTATTGTAACATAAATCACGCTTCACAAAGCTTCACTGCACGAAATATGTTGTATATTTCGTGCAGTGAAAATATTACTAGTGGTGGTATCGATTCAATTACCTACTTAGGTGTAAAAAAACCATGTTAAAATTGAATCGGCACCACCCCTTGGATTAAACTTAGCTGAGCCATACTATTAAGTATTATGTGGCTGAACTAGAAATATCACCTAAACTGGCTAACACAATGGCAATGCTTAACAGTCTCATAAAAAAAATCTTAAAATAAAACAACTTCGCTTGACCGTATTTCCATGCAATGCTTGTGTCATGTACTTTGTGACCTGTAAAGTTGATCAGTTAGGCCTCGCCGGGAGGACTGGCACGTTGATGAGGCCAGATGTGCTAATTATGCCGTGATGAGATAATAGATCAGTTAGGATAATTACGAATGCCGTGCAGAATTGGCATCGTGGCCGTTAAGGAGCTTGCACACTGACTGACCATTTTAGGCTGCCTGAAATGAAATGGATGCAGAGTTACACTGTACGACTCACACGAGTCACTGTTTAGCTGTGGACAACGCCTACCTAAAGCATTCTCCACCACGCTGTTCCAGTCCAGATTGTGGCGGCCAAACCGATTGTTAAGTTAAGCCACCCGAAAGCCTTTGAAATGGCTTAGCTTAAGAGATTTTGCCACCATGAGCATTTTTTCTTCCACGTTAGTAGTACCACAGAATACTTAATAATACAAGTAGTACTAGTAGTAGACACCTAAAAGATTAATCTTAAATATTTATTTTTATTATAATTTTAATCTATAAATTAATAGATTATTTGATTAACATTTATAAAAATAAACAATAAAAATAATGTAGACGCGGAAATGATGATGATACTTGAGCTGGCTCAATTAATTACTAAGACCGTTCTCAAACTTGATTTTTTTTTTGGTTCACGTACGAAATTTGGGCAAACTTCATTGAAAGTTTTCAACACAACTTTATAATACTATTCCTAGATATGTCACAGATGCGCCTACTCTCAATTTGTTTAAAAAACGTTACATACTAATTTTTAAATATAAACTTAATTTAATTAGAATATTTAGCCCCCTACTAACTTGGACCACAACCTATTCCATAAGGTGCAGAAATGTATACCCACCCTCAAGTTTACCACCTTTAAGTTTACTTTTTCTATGGTTGTATTCGTTTTTGATGTTTTGTTATTGTATAAATTGTAAAGTTAAACAAGACTACCCACACCGGGCCCGTGTATTTGTATTTATTTATTTAATAATTTATGTACACACTTTAGTTAGGAAATAGGTACAGTATATAAGACAGAAAGAAAATAGTACAAGGGTACTACTTATTTCTTCTCAAAGGACGATGGCCATTTTGGTACCCATGTCCAATCAAGATGAATCACACACCATTGGATAGCTCTTCTCAAGTATATAAAAAAATACTATGACGGCATGTCCGAAATAGCTGTCCGTTTTGAAATATACGCTTCAGAAGATACTAGATTTTTAGCTCGAAATAGATACTACTCACCTATAAAAGTTTACTTATATCGATTTTGATTACTTTTTTTAAAAAAATCCTATTTCAAAATGTAAATCAAACCAATAAAGGCTACATTTGATCAGTAGTTTTACAATTAGGTCTGATACAAAGAATAAAAAAAATATGCAAATAAGTATCAGTACCTATGATATTGAATATTGATACATAATATACAAACAACGCTACAGTTTTATTATTATTATTATTAACCCTAATATACTATTATTCTGTGCCCTAAGTGTAAGTAGCAGCGCAGGTACCAGTTCTATATAACCTCTATATAACCCGTTATTAAGTTGCTCACTGCAGTAAGATCTCGCGAGTTTTAACTGATTTGATTTTTGAATTACCCATCTGCATATTGTTACCAGACGGGAATCATTTGCTTGAGAAGTAGTTAGCTGAGACTTATCCCAGTCCTTCGTCGGAGGAACGTGGTATTTGTAGTCACATACTTCAATATGGCCCAAACTGTCTCTAAACCCGCGGTCTAAAATAAATACGTCATTGGTCTGGATTCATATGTGGAGAGGGTTTTCTTCATCGTTCATTAGATCGCTCATAATCTGGGCATCAGTTTTAGTGGCAGCGTAAGGTGCTTTTACGTCTATTATGTATCCATCAATGGTTACAAGCAGGAATGGCTTTAAAAGGTTTTGGAACTTGTGCAACCTGTAGGATTGCCTTTGAAATAAAAAGTTAGAGCTCTTGTGAATATAAATATAATGAATATAAATACGTGCCATCGCAAATAATTATGGCTGTAGTGTTTTCTTCATTTCCATACAGTGCTTTTGGAATCCACAGGTTTCTCTCCAGTAAGTTTTCCCTATTTAAGTGATCCAGTCCCAAACATGTACAATAAGTATGAACTATAGTTTCATTTGTATTTAATAATACATAAAAAAGTATTAAATAAGAAATAAATAAAATGATAATTAAAATTCAATGTTTTATTTAACCACATCACCACAACCCTTTCTTTGTCCCAGTGTTGAGAATGGGTCTCCTTTCAGAATGCGAAGGATTAGGCCTTAGTCCACCATGCTGGCCAAGTGCGAATTGGCATGGCAATATCACATGCCTTAGAGAACGATATGAAGGCCCCTCAGGCATGCAGGTTTCCTCACGATGTGTCCTTAGTTAGAGTTAGATAGCCACTGGGATGTCACCGCTTATTATTTAACCTCATAATAAAAAATAAACTATGGCGAAATGGAGAAGAAATTGACCTGATTGAAATACTTTATTAGGAAACATTTGTAATTTTCAAGGAGTGATTACTCCGATCGGACAGCAAATTGGGACTGGCGCCTTAGTTATTAATATTCTACACTAAAAGACCTTTCCAACGATGTATCATACATTTCGATTGGTGCCGGTACCAGGTTCCATACATTTTTGTCCATCGTCCTTTCTTCCAGTTGTACCTTTTTTTTTTTCCTCATGCAAGTGATCTTTGTAATAGTTTGTATCTTAATGAGAAATAAAGATCTTTACACCTAACCGAAACTGGGCCTTTTAGTAACCTATAGAGGGGCATATAAACTTTTTTCTTTCGCGTTTATTATTAACCTCTTTCTCTCATGGTGACGACAATTACAATTTAGTAGCAACTTTGCGGTTCAAGTTACTGTGATGTCCTGAGGAATAAGATTCACAGGACACAGGATCGGTTAGGTATAGGTACATCTGTCCAAGTATAGAAAAACAATTGAACCGTCTATTGCGGCCTAAAGTAAACTCCTGGGAACGATTGATATATATTTATCTAAACATACTTTTGAGTCAGCTAAATTATTATGACAGTAGGATTAACTTAATTTGGCACTGTTGTAGCGTCCATAGCCCAATGGCTCGGGTCCATTAAATTTGATCGAAAGAGTTAAGCAACGATGGGTGACCGCTAGTGGCAAAATTACATGGACGCTACCTTGCTTCGTAGGGCACGTAAAGCCGTCGGTCCCGGTTGTTTTCAATGTTGGAAACAGTCGTTAAGCCTTGTCGAAGACCTTCGGGTGGCTTGAGAACATTCGATACTGGGTTGGCCACTAACCCCTCCACCAATCCGCAATGGAGCAGCGTGGTGGAGTATGCTCTAGACCTCCCGCAGCTGTGTCTGTGGGGGAGACCCGTGCCCAGCAGTGGGACGTCTATGGGTCGCAGTGTATGCAAATAACTGCATGGGGTGATGGAGACGTCGCAATTCAGACAAAACATTTCGAAATATGTATCTATTAATTCCATGCGAAATATAATGCTATATTTTATTATAATTCTTCTGTCAGCAGAGCTCAAAGCCAAAAAATAATATACAAAGTCAATTTAATAAATAAATTACTGAAAAACTTGTTGTACTTACAATTAAATTTGCTTTGGGGTTTTCAGCAGTTCAAAATTGGTTTTGCAGTACCAATTTGCGTTAACAGTAATAAGCCTACTTGACAAAAAAAGCCGCGTTGATAATTTAAAATACTCGGGTTGATTCATTTTTAACCGACTTCGAAAAAAGGGAGGTGGCTATGTTAGATTGTTTGTATTTTTTTAAGTATGTTTTCCTTACATAAGGACTCAATTTATAGATTGTGCTACGCTCTCCGCTACGAACACGCTACGAACACGCTACGCTGACACTGTGAACCGACCCAAAGGTCATGCTGAAAGGTCACAGGGTCAATCTGGCCACCCTGCACCCTGTCTTAGGTTCAGTCTGCCACGAGCGACGGATAGCTCGAGACGTGCCCATTGTCCTCAGCCCCAATTAACGGGTTGTGAGAGGAAATGTTTGTGGTGGATCTAAATCGCGAAAACATATTAATAATCTAAGTCACGAAAATTGCTATTACAATTTGACTATGAATAAGTTTTTTTATACGATAAAATATATGACTAGCTACGAGGACCTAGCTTTAGACAAATAAATTATAACACAGAAATTATACAGTTATTTTTTATTGAGTTATTTAATTGCTCATTTTAATTTGCGAGTACATTAAATATTCGCGTGTTAATGTTTTGATAATCATTATTTAGATACTAATAATTATGTGGTACCGGAATAGTAAAACTTAAACTAATTAGTTATTGTAATTTAATTGAGTGAGCCACAATAAGACTAAGGTCTTAAATAAGATTAAAATTAAACAGAAGTGGACGTAAAATCTTGTAGACATGGCTCAGTGCAAGGAAAAATTGTATCCAAATTGTGATTCTGCCGTGTGGTTGCGATCCTGCGAGGAAGAGGTCACGGAACCTTTGGAGGGACATATCACAGGTTAGTATAGTTAGTAATAGTTCTAAATAGTATATAGTATAGTTAGTTAGTATGGTTAGTAACTCAAACCTTTAAAAATTATACATGTCACGAGTTTCGGCTGTTTCGGTGAGTACCAGTGTCGGATCTGTTAGAGGCAAACTGTGGAGAAGAAGAGAAGACGCATTACACACGGAAAGTCCGAAAACGAATCTTTCCTCTTTCGCGACGCTGTGGCCGCTCGTGTCGGATTCGGACGTCAAAGTAAATTAAAAGTCTTTGGATGTAAAGATGGTCCTTCTATCTGGGAAATACGAAAAATAATGATGGATGCCCTGCATGGAAGTCCGAGCAGCGCGTCTTGGTCAACCGGATCGGGATTATCGAGTGAGATCTCTCTCCACTTGCGACAGTGGAGAGGCAGTGGCAACTTTCTGCGGCCTTATGGTAAAGAAAGAGACTGCCGAGCGGGATATTTGCAGTTAAAAATCTGTTTATGAATTTAACTTGTAATTTAACAGAACATCGCGACTCTATTTCCCGTCCCGTAAAAGGCGTGTCCTCGTAGTGTGTATAGGTACTCAGTTTTCTAAAGTTATGTTTAGGTGGCGAGGTGAGACTGTTGCTTATCACTGGGCACACTACTGGGTATAACTATTGACTCATAGCCCAGTTTAACATATATATTTGAATGAATTTATATAGATTTCCCTAGGGGCAGTAGGTAATTATTTGTGGCGTATTAAAATTTGTTTTAAATTAAAATAGTTAACGGTTGGCGTGGTTTCCGATTAAACATTTCTACTTGGAACGAGACTCTTACTAATAATTACTAACTGTACTGAGACAGCTCCTGTTGTCATTTTGTTTTTATTTTTTTGGTTTTTTGTATTTCTTACCACTATGACAAACCTTTACCCAGGGACAAATAAAACATTTGAAAAACATTTGAAACATTTAGTAATTATTAGTACCTAAGATAACACCAACTAACGCAGAATTTAAAAATTTCAAAAATAAAGGGTGTAGGTACTACCTAAAATTATTATGACGATTTCTCTTATTTTCAGGTGCGATCCCTAAATGGATCAAAGGCAGCTTGCTTCGCAACGGGCCCGGCTCACTCAAAGTGGGTTCAATGTCCTTCAAACACCTCTTCGACAGCTCTGCGCTCTTACACAGGTAACAAAAAGTTGTTATGAATGTGTCCAGCGCTAGGTTCTACCACATCACCCTACCAAAGCATCTCGGCACGCTGAGGTGTGAAAAAATGCTATGTAAAATTAGCGAACAAAAGTGGCAATGGGCAGGCCACGTCGCTCAACGGATTGATAACCGATAGGTTAGAAAAGTCCTTGAGTGGAGACCACGACTCGGAAATTGGAGTAGGTATTGACCGCCTCCAATCAGGTGATATATATACTCGTATTTCGTCCTACATAACCTGAGGAAGGCAGCGGGAAACAGAAAAAAGAGATTCATAGAGCACAGGATAGGGAGGAGTGGTGTCGATTGAGGGATGCCTTTGTCCAGTAGTGGATTATAAACCATTGATGGATGGAAGCATAATTATGTTCCTGTATATGTGCATGTCCTATATATGGAAAGGTCTGGAGTTTGCGCGGTTTGACACGGTTGAATGTGATGGTGATTGTTGTCAAATTCAGAGAACTTCCTTCTATTATCTTATTTCCATTTTTATTGATACTTTCTCGACACGTAAGTAATTGCGGTAAGCGATATAAATACAAAGCTATACCTAATCTATGGACAAGGTTGCTGGCTTAACCTCTAAATTCCACTTAATTCCGGGTAGACATAATCCAAGGTGAAGGACTAACGTGGAGACCAAACGACTCCACTTCGAAAAATAAATTGAATTGCGAAAAAATAGGCGAATTTTGTAATTCGTAGCCATACAAATGGCTCGCGTTGATTCAATGTGATTGACGGAGTTAAGCAATGACGGGCGCGGTCGGTTTGAGGATAGGTGACCGGTAGTGGCAAAATTTCATGGGCGCTACCGTGCTTCGAAGGGCACTTTAAGCCGTCGGTCCCGGTTGTTTTCAACCGCTACGCCTTATCGAAACATTGTCGGCTTAAGAACATTCGACACTGGATTGGCCGCTAATCCTTCCACATAGTGGAGTATGCTCTGGACCTCTCTCAGATTTGTCTGTGAGGAAGACCCATGCCCAGCAGCAGTTAGGCATTTGGTTGGTTGGAAATAGTTGACTAAAGAAAAGGGAAGTTGGTGCGATCATTTGCATTGTATCCATAAACGTATATACTAAATAAAGATTATTCTTTTTAAAATATCTTTACGCAAGCCAATTCCCACTATAACCAAACCTACATAATTACGTTTAATTGTGTCACAGGTTCGCCATTCACGACGGGCTAGCGACGTATCAGTGTAGGTTCCTGCGCTCCAACACATACAAGAAGAACGGCGCTGCCAAGCGGATTGTGGTCACGGAGTTCGGGACCAAGGCTGCGCCGGACCCTTGCCACACCATCTTCGATAGGTGAGGATAGGTTCATCATCATCATCACAAACCTTTCAATGTCCCACTGTTGGGTATGGGTCTCAGAATGAGGGCATTAGGCCTTAGTCCACCACGGTGGCCAAGTGCAGATTGGCAGACGGACAGAACAGGTTACAGTTCTGAAAATCAGCAGACTTGTGAAGTAAGTCTCATGGTACATTGTGGTTTTACAGATGATTATTACTATTCATTTTAAGTAGTAATCATCTGTAAAACACTTGGATTTCTTAAGTTAGAAAGAGCTCATTTTTCGGATTCAATGGGCGGCAATGCCCATTTGTGATTGCATACCGATTAGCCAATTTGCTCGCATGAAAAAAACAATTGTTAACAAGGATGAAGACCATTAGATCACACTAGGAACTATTTGCAATTGCTCACTCTCCAATTGCGATTGTAACTACCTAACTATGTACCTCAGTACAATACTATGCAGTTGTAACTGTGTCTAGTAACGTTATGCCAATTTTTATGTCCCCCGAACTGATATGCTTAGTGACCTCCCGGATTTAATTCTTAGTTAGACTTTCGCTAACAAAAGGACATAAACTAGGTACAGTGTCATGCGTGAAAAAGGGGTTACGCTCAGCTTATTGCCATGTGATACTTACTTCACTAGTCTGCTGATTTTCAGCGCAACCCTTTTTTTGCGATTCTATAATATTATTATGTGCTTCTTTTAGGGTGGCCTCCTTGTTCAAACCTTCCGAGATGCTGTCGGACAACGCAATGATATCGCTGTATCCGTTCGGAGACGAAATTTATGCGTTCACCGAAGGACCAGTGATACACAGGTAAATAAAAAACATATCGTAACTCACGCCTGTATTTTTCTGAGAGGTTAGGCAGAGGTGTGTGAGTGTGTGTACTAGATCCAACTTTATCTGTTATGTGTTGGTACCATCATGGTTCCATGTGATAGGTGGTGAGCATATTGCTATACACCGGGCACTGAATTTCAAGTTAGAAAAACTCAATTATATTTGTACCGACCGGGGAATCGTACCCAAGACCTCTATCTAAGCAGCAGTGTTGCAAACACTAGAGCAGCAATCCAGTTGAGGTTAGCGAGGCAATAAATTATATCTCATACTAACGCAGGACCACTTACCATCAGGTGCCTGTTTGTCCTTAATTCACGGTTGGTTGTCTGGAAGAGCTCGCTTTAAGCGATAACATCTTAGTTGTTCACCGAAATGTGCTGTAATTTACTATATGTATGTGTTTTTGCTATGGTGTACAATAAAGTATTTTTGTATTTGTATTTTATTATAAAAAAAAAAAATTAATTGCTACTGAATAATTCCTGAGTCTATATTTATAGTAGGAGCTTGTTGCTTGTGAGTAAACCGATTTTTTCTACTGAAAATGATATTTTGTTCAGAAAATAGACTTTTCCAGGATCGATCCAGTAACCCTGGACACATTGGAACGCAGGAATCTAATGGATTCCATGGCTCTGGTGAACCACACCTCCCACCCACACGTCATGCCTAACGGTAAGTGGCAACATTAGCCACATCACAACAATAATAAACATACACTTAAAATTAGAACATATGTGTATATTATCTTTACTTATACCAACAACTTGATAAGGGATTCTAAATTAATTTCATATTAGATTTTATAACACATTTGCTCGTAAAGGGCCCCTTATTTCACCAATTTCAATATCGTAATGTATCTCATTACCGCACTTGTGCGTTTTACATTACATTACCGCACTTGTGCTGTAATGTAGTTTTTTTTTAATAAGGTAAAACGCACGGTCTAACAAGATGCTCCGTCTAAAACCAACAGTATACTTTTTCAATCTTAGCAAATAGTTTTTATGTCAAAAGTGGTCAACATTTTATGAATAAAATTAACTTTGGGAGATAGAATGTAAAAAATAAACATTCTATTCTTTAATTTAATTAATTTTGACAATAAATTATGATAATTTATCTGTAACAAAAACAATTAAATATTATTTTACCTTATCAGTAATACTGGCTGTTTTTGTGCCTTTGCCTTAAAAAAAAGCGCTGATGCGCGCGCATCGCTAATATGTGAACAAGTAAAAATTAATCCGTGCGCTTTTTCTTTTCGCTGTAGGTTTTGTTTTTATTTGAAAATGTCGTCAAGTAATGATGAATTTATTAATTTATTTCCTCGCAAATATGTTATAAAACGTCGTATGACACACGTGCGCTTTGATAATTACAGCCTCTGCCTTCTGGTAGCCCTCGCCTACGGCTCGGGCTAGCAATATCGCCTCGGCTGTAATTTTCAACTTACCGCACTTGTATCATAATGTACTATTATAATTCATAGGAAACAAAATGGATTGTGCATCACGATTTATAGCACATAGGAATGATTATATCTATACTGTACTTAGAGGTAAAGAGTACCCAAATCATTTGCAACAACTATTCAAATTTATTCATATCTTATATATATAAAAGGAGAAGGTGACTGACTGACTGACTGACTGACTGACTGACTGACTGACTGACATATCAACGCAGGGCCTAAACTATTAGGGCTAGAAACTTGAAATTTTGCACAGGGGTTCCTTTTATAATGTGTAATGGGGAGCACTAAGAAAGGATTTCTGAAAATTCACCCCCTAAGGGGGTAAAACGGGGGTGCAAAGTTAGTATGAAACTTTGCCGTTTTTGAAGCCTTTAGACGGGTAGACGTCGTTAATGGGTCTAATTCTACGCGAGCGAAGCTGCGGGCGTCTACTAGTTGGACATAGAGTTGATAAAGTTGGAGATAGAGTTGATAAGGTGTTACAGTATAAAAAAGTATCTCTATGTCCTGCCATACAGGCACACAATAACAGTAATAGGTGGTTTTTATATTGAATAGACACTTTATTAAATACAATATAAAATAATTTTTACATTGCTTATTTAAAATATATCATTTAAAAAAGTCATTTACCTTATAATAACATTTATTATAGTTATTTTCTCTGTGGATTTTTCATTAGCAAACATTGTATTTTTAGTGATCTCTGGAAGACAGTTATTGGGTAGTAGTATCCATCTTATTTCAGGCGATGTATACAACCTTGGCATGTCTGTTCTGAAGGGGCGGCTACGTCACGTGGTCGTCAAGTTTCCATTCTCGGAAAAAGGTAAGACAACAGTTTTTAATTAATAATTACCAGGGACACTCTTGTCCCTCAGTTGGGCAGCTTTCGGGAAATTAAGACATATGTTCGCTTCTTGACTTCAGTGCCTGAAGTCGAAAGTATTCGAGCTATGTGTGTTGCCAGTGATGACATACTGATCCGAAACGTGGTCCTTTACCTACCGTCGGCCTTTGCACAAGCTCAAAATCTCTCAACGCGCTATGGAGAGAGCTATGCTCGGTATTTCGCTACGAGACCTAATCAGAAATGATGAATTCCGTAAACGAACAAAACTCGTCGTTCGAAGGACTGATAACCGGTGGGGAAGAAAAGTCCTCGAATGGAGACCACCACTCGAAAAAAGGAATAAGGAGTACAGGTCAGGATCGGTTTGAGAGGTGTCGTTTAGTAGAGGCCTATGTCCAGCAGTGGACCTCAAAAGTCTGATGGATGGATGGATATGTGTCAGAGATATTATGGTAGCCGCTTTAGGCAGAGTAAAAAAGGTAGAGTATGATAAACTCTGCACGTAAAAGCTTATATAAATCAAATAAGTATCTCTATTCCAGGTGATATGTTTGCGAACGCGCGTGTAGTGGGAAGCGTGAAGCCTCGCTGGTCGCTGCACCCCGCCTATATGCACACATTCGGTAAGACATGTTGTCCAAGTAATCCTTGACATCCAAATATATTTTTTAATACCTGAAAATAATGGAACATTCATTAGAGATATTCTTTCAGTATTTATTCATCTTTCTCCGACATCATTGTATATACATAGTAGTAATCTAAATGTATTCTCTAAGCTGAATCAAACCTTATACGATTTCAGGGATAACAGAGAATTACTTTGTGATAGTGGAGCAGCCGTTGGCTGTGTCTGTGTGCGGCGCGGTGCGCAGCCAGCTGCTGAACAAGCCGCTCATTTCCAGCCTGCACTGGTACCCCGAGGAGGAGGTTAGTCCTTCCAGAACGTCCTCAGATACCTTCGTTGTAGTGCAGCTACTATCAGTACTGTGGCAAGTTTCAACGAGCAGGAAGTTTCTGTGATCCCACCGGCGTAGTAAGATAATCGTCTCTGTAGGACGAAATAAGAAAATTATGTGACTCAAACAAGGCTTTTAAAATAGGCTTATGGGCTGCAAGAGTGGGAGTTCGAATCATCCAGCCAATTACACCGGGTAATATGCCGTAATATGTTTCTGGCTACTTAATTTCTGATTTACTTATTTACTTGGACGTTCCTCTTGAGCAACCGTCTACTGCAACTGCAAAAGTAATGTGACCCATTCTCAAATATTCACGTATTCATTAATAAACTGGCAACAGTATTTATAACTTCATCTTACTTTACAATTATTTTAATTTCAGACACACGTTGTTCTCATAAGCCGTCAGAGCGGGAAGGAAGTAAGACGGTTTCGGACTGAGACCCTTTTCTATCTGCACATAATCAACTGCTTCGAATCGGACGGCAAGATGGTGGTAGACCTCTGCGCGTACAAAGACGCCAAGATGTTGGATGCTATGTATGTCCACGCGATTGAGGTGAGACTTGACCGAGATGTTTCAACTTATATGCTTGAATTTCGGTGGTAATTTTTGTAGATGTTCTGTTTATTGATGTAGATACAATAACATAGTTTAGGTAACTCACCTAAATTCACGCGAGATGACATTCACCATTTCAGTTATGAATTGTTCGATACCGTTACACCAAATTTCATTTTAAGTACCTACTCTGGTGAAGAAACTTAAATTACCTTTTATTGTATATGTATAGGTATATGGTATCAAACGAGCATACAGCACCATCCATCCGCTGTCGCCCATGCCAACTGTGGGACTGGGTTAGATAGTCATGTTAGCTGAGAGAGTTAATTAGAACATTAGCAGGTCGGTTCGTCAGTGGGTATGAGGACTCGGGACCGTTAGTGATAATTAGTCCTGTTAGTTGGTATTAGTAATAGTCCAATTGGTAATAGTTAGTAAGAGTATCGTTCCAATTCAATTACGGATGTGTTGCTACCCTTGACTACCCTTGATTGGACTAAGATGTTCGGGTCTAAAGACGTTTAACCGGCAACCACACTTTTCCAACCGGAAAATAGCTTTCATATGTATTATACTTGTTTGGTTCTATACATATAGGCTCTTACACCTAAAAAACCCACCCGATCATCACCATCATTTTACTCGATTTTACATTATCAGTAAAACAATCACTAGTAAAGTTATACACATACACGCCAAGGAAATGGGCGATATAGTGTCCCCATTATTTCCACAGAACATGCAGAGCAACGCTGACTACGCAGAGTGGTTTCGCGCGCGGCCCAAGCGCTTAGAGATGTCGCTGTCGTCGCCGAAGACTGCGCGCATTAAACCCCGCCTGCTGGTAGACGTGGGCTGCGAGACTCCCCGGATACACTACAGCCTGTTCAATGGTCAGACCATCATAGTAACATATCACTTTATATTCAACTATATACGCCCGCAGCTTCGATCGCGTAGAATTAGACCCTTTAACGACGTCTGCCCGTGTTCGGGTTGACCACTTGACTTCAAAAACGGCAAAGTTTCATACAAACTTCAGTCAGTCAGTCAGTAAAGCGCCTGCACATGTCGCTGTCAACAGCGAAGACTCCTTAACTTGCAACAAAAGGATTAAAAGAGCGCTCTACCAAGTGAAGTCAATATGGTGTGACCAATGTTTTTTACTGTCGGGAAAAATACAAGAAAAGGTGATAAAGACGAGCTTGTATTGTAAGAAACGCGAACTATATAAAAAAATATAGTTATTATAGTAGATATTTATCGTATAGTAACATATTATTAGTACAATGACAGGATATGAACGGTTTTGAACCACGGGTTCGTTTTACTCTCAGTCTCTTCATGTTCAGATGATACATAAGAGTCATAAGTTGCTCATAGGTTTTTTTATTTGTTCCAGGTCGACCATACAGATATTTCTGGGCTATAAGTTCTGATGTGGACGTGGAAAATCCAGGAGCGGTAAGTGAAAAACAAACTGTTCTTCAAGAAATTGAAAGGCTTCATTGGTACAGGGAGACAATTTTCACGATTGATTTGCATAATTTACATCAAGAAGCTACTGACAATTTTCGGAATGAAATCATAATTTTTGAGATACTTACTTTAAAACTTTCTAAGTAAACCTATAACACTTCCAGATTATTAAAGTGGACACCGTAAGCGGTGAAATCAAGACATGGCACGACACAGACTGGTATCCCAGCGAACCTATATATGTTCCTAGTCCAGAAGCTAAGGTAAGCTAACTTAGACCTCATTATAAGCTAAATAATACATCTACACTTACCAATCTGTAAAGCAAACTGCTGAAAAGAGTGTGCAATGAAAGAGATGTATGTTGAACCAAATTCCTATTACTAATGTCGCTCGCTGCGACCCATTGTCGTCCTACTGCTGGGCACGGGTCTCCCCCACAGACATAGCTGCGGGAGGTCTAGAGCATACACCACCACGCTGCTCCGAGAGGAGCAGGATTGGAGGAGGGGTTAGGGGCCAACACAGTGTCGAATGTTCCCAAAGTCCGAAGGTCTTCGACAAGCCTTAACGACTGTTTCCATCATTGAAAACAACCGGGACCGACAGCTTTACGTGCCCTTACGTGAAAGCTGCATCTTCACTGAGCGACATAGGCTATACATATAATATCACTAGGTGTAAACGAATATTATTGTCTATTGTTGTCTAATTCAACGCGAGCGAAGCTGCGGGCGTCCACTAGTGCATACTGAACACGCGTTCCTTTCCCAGGCGGAAGACGACGGGGTTATTCTATGCGCGCTGGTCCGCGGCGGGGGGGAGGGGAGCGCGGGCGCGCGCGTCATCGCGCTGCTCGTGCTGGACGCGAGCACGTTGAGCGAGATCGCGCGCGCTAGCTTCGTCACGCCGTCGCCCGCGCCCAAGTGCTTGCATGGCTGGTTCCTGCCAGCACAGGCGTGAGGAGTGCGAATTCCTCCCGTCAGAACTTACAGACAATAATGGTTTATGTCAGATTGACTTACGGTTACAATAAAAGTTTCTTTAAGAACAATACGTAAATATTGAGTCTGCACAGGCGTGACGAGTGCGAATTCCTCCCGTCAGAACTTACAGACAATAATGGTTTATGTCAGATTGACTTACGGTTACAATAAAAGTTTATATAAGAACAATACGTAAATATTGAGCCTGTTCGAGAATTGCTGCTGTCAAGGGATAAGAGGTCGAAGGCATGTGATGTCACTTGGCCACTTGGTGGACTAAGGCCTAATCCCTCCCATTCTGAGAGGAGACCCGTGCCCAACAGTGGGACAAAGAACGCAAGTGAACGCCTCCCTTGCCCAGGGGATAGGAAAACTGCTCTTGTCAGAACATATCGGCATACAAATAGACATTGCACGGTATTTGGTTTCTGTGAGGTCATACTGGCTTACGGTGCAATAAAAGTTACTAATAGAATAATACTCAACAAATAAATAAGGAATTCTTCACCACATAAACTTAACATAACATCACAACTGAATTTCTTCAAAGGGGTAGGTGCTCTAGACTTTTCATCAGATAAGTTTAGGTCCCAACTATGAATTGGTAGTGATTAGTGGTGACACATTTGAATTGCACAACTCCACTTATGAAGACCAGATTTAAGTATGCTGTAATAGATTTAAGGAAGGTAATATGTGCATCATGTGCCATCCGAGCTCTGTTTGATCTCTTAAAACATTTTAAAAATAGTTAAGTGTTAGTTTTATTTTAACAAAGAAATCGACCAATGATGGCATTGCGTTTTTTATAATAATAAAATTCGCCCATGCTAATAATACTTTAATTGTTAATGTTAGGTATCTTTCTCTCAGCTTAAATTTTGAAAAAATAAAATTATATTATTATATTGTTTGTGTTGTGTATACCTCTTAAATAATTTAATTTTTCGTTAAAATAATATTTAGTCATTTGGATATGATGTATTACCTACTAGGTATTTATTGTTTTAAACAAGTAGGTATTAAGATGTACCGTTGTTTTTTATATCATTACTAGCTGTAACCTTGCCTTGCAATGCAACATGAAGTTTAGTGATAACGTGTTTTGATGTATATGTTCTGTTTACTGAAGTGCATTTTAATGCATAATGTCAAAATATAACTCACTACGCCAAATGTTCCACTTTAATCGAAAAAAGTACCAACTTTTTTTATCAATATACTTAGATTATAAGCATTACCTATAAGTAAATTTTTTGGGCCAGAAACCCTTATGGGCGACCTCAGGAAACCTTCCCAAAGTTATAACACGATCAGATCTATGGTTTAGGGACGCATAGATTTGATTGATTTTTATTTCAATAGATGTAGTACTTCAGACTACGGATGATTGTTATTTTCTGTGTCTTTCGTTGTGTGTTTCGTTTCTAGAATATATAGAATATAGAAGACACCTTGCTAAAATCTATTATTTTTACCTACATACGTATGTTTTGTGTTCATTTTTTATTAATTAATAAAGTAAATGTAATAATTAAGTAAAATATTTTTTTCCTTCTCCGTGATGATATTAGTCTTTAAATACGATACCTAGATAACACTAGGTATCTACATTCTGAACCTAAACGCGGGTTTTTATCCTAAATTGCATTGTTCCCGTGAAATGGAAAAATCACTGAATTATTTGTTCGATTTATAATCGGTAGTTAACTATAATAAATAAATTGATAATTTTTAATCGATTGATGACCATCTCGGACTATGATCGGCTGGATTTAGTTTAGTGGAAATCTTTGGTGTAGCTTGCCGTTGATAAAGGCTATACTTGTTATATTTTAAACCACAGAACAGATAAAAGAGGTTCTGTGTTTTAAACCATCCTTATAGAGATATCCGATAGAGGTAATTTTGCACGGAAAGTGACATGACGCGGGCGGAGTCGCGGTTAAAGCTAGTTTTTAATAAAACAAGAGCCTTCGATCACAGATGAAAAAATACATGTCGCTGATTTTCAACGAATACATTTTTATCATCATGGCTTAAACCAGATAATGTTAATTATCTGGTTTAAGCCATGCCATGCCAAAATTAAAAATAACGAATATTTTAGAGAACCTGACTATTTATTACACAACAGAATAGTTAACTTATTCAGGAAAATCATGAACGTAGACTTGCTAGGTTATATTGAAGAAACCTACAGAGTTGGCAAGTATGTCGGGAATAACTCAAAACGACCCTTGGTTATCGAACTTATAAGCAAGCGAATGACTAAATATATATTGCAAAACAGTAACTACTTCCAAGGAACCAGACTGAGTATTTCAGAATTTTTAGACGACCAGGCAAGAAAACGCCGGAAAGCAATGCGAGATAGAATGATGACAGCACGAAAACTAGGATCATTTGCAGTAATAAAAGAAAACGTATTGTACATTGATGGAAAAAAAGCTAACACACTAGAAGATAACCAAGTAACCCCCCCACCCTCAGCAAAAAATGACATGTTAACATCGCAAATAGAAAGCAACAAATCAACCACACAGGAGCGCCGGAAAAATACCATGAGCACGACCAATAAAGGACGAAATTATTCCTTTCGAAAAACCAAACAATCATTTTAAAATATTATTTCAAAATTTCCAAAGTTTAAATAATAAAATACACTTACTCGAAGCCTTTTTGACACAAAATCCAACATACCAAGCAATCTGCATTTCCGAATCCTGGATGACACAGGAGAAACTTAATATGATCAGCCTTAGCGGCTATAAAATAGCAGCATCATTCTGCAGGAAAAACCGAGGAGGTGGTGGGGTCTGCATAGCAATACAAAATCATTTAAACTACAGAGAGATCGACAAAATAACGAATATGTCTATAGAATATGTACTGGAAACCTGCGCGATTGAACTACCTAAGGAAAATATTGTAATCATTTGTATTTATTGGAATAGAAGAGAGGTAGAACTATTCTATAAACAGCTAACCTTAATTGTAGACTATATAAGTAACAAATTTTACAAACACAAAATTATCATAGGTGGAGATTTAAATATTAATATTTTACTTAAAAACAACAAAACTGACGAGATATTAAACTATATGTTAGAATACAAATTCCATCAATTAATAAAATGCCCAACTAGAATCACCCAAAGCACGGCAACATGTTTAGATTTAATTTTTACTAACTACAGACAAACACATGCACACCTCAGTAGAGGAACTAGGATTTTCAGACCATTCGGGAACAATAATTAGCCTCCCTACACAAACACATACAAAACAAATAAATTGGTGTATAGAAAAAAGACTCTTCACTAAATCAAGTATAAAACATTTTAAACAATTATTAAAGAATATAGACTGGCATGTTTTACTAACAAAATCAAACATTAACGACAATTACACATTATTCCATGAAAAATTAATAAATCTATTAAATAGGAGCATACCTAGACGAAAAATAAAACAAAAGACTAACAAAAAACACTGGATATCGATAGGAATTAAAAAATCATGCGAAAATAAAAGACTTCTAAAAATATTTACAAGTAAATCAAAAAATCCAACACTCACAAGCTACTATAAAAAATATGAAAAGCTGTTAAAAAAGACAGTTCTTGTAGCAAAAAAATTACAATACATTAAATCATTACAAAAATCTAACAACAAAACCAAAACTATGTGGAGAATTATCAACGAGCGAACAAACAAAACAGTTAAAAAAGAGAATAATAATATTATATTACATTCAAACGACACCGTTTGCTCGGAACCAAAATTAGTAGCAAACTTATTTAATACTTTTTTTGCATCAATAGGAGAACAATCGATAGATACGTCAATAAATAATCCTCTGACGAATAAGACACAAAATGGCCTCCCAGTTGTCCATACGACGGAAAACACGATGTTCCTAAGCCCAGTCACTCCGCGTGAAACACATATGCTTTTAAAAAACTTAAAAAACAAAACCAGCTGTGGTTTCGATGAAATACCACCAATCCTACTTAAACAATGTGCAGATGAATTGACAACGCCCTTCTGTATATTAATTAATCAGTCATTTAATGAAGGCGCTTTCCCTGACAAGCTTAAAATCGCTGTAATAAAACCTATCCACAAAAAAAACTCGAAAACAGATCCTAATAATTATCGCCCAATAGCCTTATTACCTTCAGCATCAAAAATTTTTGAAAGAGCTATGGGAAATCGTGTATACAATTTTTGTGAGAAATATAATATTTTTGATGACAGCCAAAACGGTTTTCGTCAAAAACGGTCAACAACGCTAGCAGTATTTAAATTTATTCAAGAGGCGCTTAGTATCCTAAATAGTAAAAAATACGCGATTGGAATATTACTAGATATGTCGAAAGCCTACGATAAAGTTAAATTCAAAATCCTTTTAGATAAATTATACGGTATCGGTATTCGGGGATTAGCCCATCAATGGTTTATGTCATACCTGCAAGGCCGACAACAATATGTAAGCATTGAATCATACAATCAACAATCAAAAACAATAGAAAATGTCCGCTCGGATTGTAAAAATATAAACGCTTCAATTCCACAGGGAAGTGTCATCGGATGTTTGCTTTTCCTTGTTTACATCAATGACCTCCCGACAATAATGAAAGAACCATGTGTCCTGTTCGCAGACGATATATCAATCATTACCTCATGTGAAAATAACACAAATATACAGAAAACACTCACCGACATATTAATCAAAACATCCACTTGGCTGCACGCACATAACCTTGAGGTAAACTTCACAAAAACAAAATTGATGACATTTCACCCTTATCAAAAAAAGACACTTGATCTAAATATCACATATCAGGGCACTCGGCTAGAAACCGTTAGGGAGTTTACCTTATTAGGCATAGTCATAGATAGACACATCAATTGGGAACCACACATAAAAAAAATTAGAAATAAACTTTCAACTTTTACGTACGCCCTACGCGAGATTAAGAAAACAACTGACCTAAATACAGCAAAAACGACATACTTCGCGTACGCTAATGCATGGCTGAGCTACGGTATCATCTTATGGGGAAACTGCACAACTGCACCTACCCTTTTTATACAACAAAAAAAACTCATTCGAATACTGGCTAATATAGACCAAATGGAAAGCTGTAAACCATACTTTCAGGTTTATAAAATCCTAACATTAACATGCATTTATATATTAGAGATCAGCAAATTTGTTAGACACAACCCAGCCTTTTATAAAAAACGAGAAGAACTCTGTACAAACAAGACTTTACGTCATAAAAACAGATTAATAACTCCATCCTCACGACTAAATCTTTACTCAACTAGTCCACTAGCTACGAGTATGTCGGTAAAAATATATAATAAGCTACCACTTATATTCCAAAATGAGACAAACGAAAGGAAATTTCTAAAACTTCTAAAAAAATTTCTAATTAGGAAGAGTTATTACAATATAGAAGAATATTTTAATGACAAAACAACTGACAATTAATACTAATTATTTTTTATTTTATTTTTTAAATATGAATTGCTATAAATTTTCAAAAACTGACATATAAATAGGTATATTATTTCTTGACATTACTAAATATAATAATATGAACATTCTATTGACATTCGACTTTATTTGACATAACTTAATTATTAAGAATTGTTGACATTGACAATTATTACATTGATATTACTTTAAAAAAAAAAAAATGCTGCGTCCTCCTCTCTTCTCTCCCTCAATGTATATTGCCGTGCCCTACAGGGTTCATTTTAAAATATTGATTTTAATAATGATTGCAATAAATAAATGAATATGAATATGAATATGAATGCTTTTACCGATAGCAAAATTATCTATCGCCTATCAATAGGGAGGGGATAATTATTGCACTACGAGACCCTTTGCAACGCACCTGTGTCCGATTTGGAACGGATCTTACTAACTATTAACACTATTACTGACTGTGTTATTACTATATTACTAACTGTATTATTACTGAGAATACCTATTAGGTGGTGACTGGCTTATGGCCTGGGTAAAGTATGATAAAAGAAATATGACTATCAACTAGCTTTAACCAACAAACTGGCCTACAGTTTGTCAATTTTTAGATAATAGTAATTCTGTAACACTCTTTTGGGATAAATAAATTAAAAAAAACACTTACTTACAGCAACAGCATCAGAACGATATCAGTAGCTACAAGGACAAGTTGTAATCAATCATTATTTAGGTATAAGCCGATGCCCGCGACTTTGTCGCTGGGGTATTAAATTTAAAAAAAAAACATTTTTTCTAATTCTAGCAGTAGGTACTTAAAGATTAGCCGGTTCAAACAAACAAACTCTTCACCTTCATTATTAAGAATTAATAAAACGTTCCGGCACCTGAGCAACGCGTCATGAAAACCCGGCCCGCTGAGTAAGTAGGTACTATATTATTAATTTACTTATTTTAATTTTTCATTATTTCTTTACTATGCGTCCAAATAGCATACTACAAAGAGCAAAGAATAGTTTCTTAACAATTTTTTTGATGATAATGAACTTTAGTTCGTAATGCCTCAATAATAAATCACTTTTAAAATTTCGTTAAATTTCTTAACCATATAGACCTTGTTTATTGTAACTTATGTAACAAATAGGTATATGGACTTTTTTTGCCACAAAGAATAAAAAATTATATTTTTGTAGAACATTATATTATTTGCGTCAGACAAACCATTACACCAGCAACGCACGCGCCCTGGAAGCGCGTTTTCTTTAGACTTGCATAACGAAAATCAATATTTAAGGCTATTATTTTATAGGTGGTAGAGCCTATAGGGAACCAAATAGGTTTTATATGAAAGCTAATTGGTTCCATATAGAGTTCGCCCGGGGCAGTACCACCGCCCGCCACGGTACCTAGTACCATTTCTGCCGTGTAATAATTGTTTTTAAAGCAATTGTGGTCCGGTTGGAAAGGTGTGGATTCCGGTTACACTTCTTTAGAGGCGACCATCTTAGTCCTCAAGGGTAGCAACACATCTGTGACTGACTTAGAACGAGACTCCTACTAACAAGTACTAACTGGACTATTACTAACACCAACTAACAGGACTAACTATCACTAACAGTCCCTAGTCCTCATACCTACTAACGAACTGACCAACTAATGTTCTAATTAACTTTCTCAACTAATTGGACTAACCATCCCAGTCCCTAATTGAGTCTTGTTCAAAGTCAGTCACAGTTGTCATGGGTGGCAGCGGATGGGTGGTGCTGCAAGCTCCGTTGCTATCCTGAATCCATAAAAAAAAAAAAAAAACCTGTAGGTTAGTGCTCATTATACTATTCAAGAATATAATATATTCTTATTATTATTCTGTATAAGTACAAAAAAGTGCGTGCGTACCAAGTACACATGTCAGAAGTGATACTTCTTTGGCGAAATATTCAAATATACACAAAAAATGAATAAATATAAATATTCATTTGAGTCTTTTTGTTTTATTACAAAACTTAAGTTATGTTAGTCTTTATAGTCTTCATGCTACGCTCGCCCTTTCTCACTCTTTCTCAATCGGTTTTAATCGCCCGTCCTTATCTTCGTCACGAACGTTGCATGCTGCGTGACGCATTATTGGGTTTCATCCGTGAAAAACATTACCCTCATGCGCCTAAAGAAGTTCCACTTCAAAAAATTTGTTAAAGTTGGTAGTATTAAGTAATTGTAGTGTCCGGATGACCCTGTTTAAACAAACAAAAGAACAAAAAACTCTTTCGCCTTATTATATTATAATTATCTCTTGTCACGAGTATCTATAGGATAAAATTTGTACCGATAGTCATTAATATCGTTGTCCTTGAAGTGAAGTCTCGCAAGTGCATAGTTGCAAATAAAAACGATTTTAAAGATTTAAAAAAACCGCGCATTTCGTAGAGACAGAAAAATCCCTGTTTTGGCGGCCAGATGTAAAAATATTATTTTATGAAGCGACTTACAAAGTGTGGTCTTACAAATCGTGTTTTTTAATTTACGATATTGATTTGATGGATAAAAATAGTAGGTACCTACGCACGTATGATGCATATTTAGTGTTGTTGTGTTTGTCTATTACAATACCGGACCGCAGCGTCCATACGCCCATTGTCTCGCGTCGATTCAATGTGATCGACAGAGTGAAGCAATGACGGACGCGGGCGGTTTGTGGATGGGTGAACACTAGTGACAAAATTTCATAGGCGTTATCGTGCTTCGGAGGGCACGTTAAGCCGCCGGTCCCGGTTGTTTTCAATGGTAAAAACAATCGTTAAGCCTTGTCTTCGGGTGGCTTGAGCACTCAAATTCGACACTGGGTCGGCCACTAACCCCTCCACCAGTAACCATTGGACCAACGCAATGGAGCAGCGTGATGGTGTATGCTCTAGACCTCCTGTAAATTTGTGTGACCCGTGCCCAGCTGTGGGACGTCTGTGTATTGTAGCTAGCTTATACCGGACTGGGAGGAGTGACATCAATTCAAATAAGGGTTGCCTTTGTCCAGCAGAAAGGCTAATGGATGGATGGTAATACAAGGTAAACAACATTATGTCTGGATTGACAGCGGCGAAGAGTGGTGCTACATGCACACAAATGATTGTTATCATATACATAGTCTGGCAATAAATATTCCGTTACAATTAAACATAAACAAAATATTAGGTATATTTGAATTTGGAATCTAACATTTTTATAGTTGCGCCAATACATTGTAAAATATTTTGTGATATTAGGTACAATGGAGTGGGATGATAAAGAGAACTGAATTGCTGTTATTGCATTACACAAAGTAGTTATGGAGCCAAATGCAATTTTTAGAACTCTCCATACGCTTGGTATTACTCAAATGTTTGTGTACCGAGCTATTGATAGATTCAATGAAACCATCTCTGTTTGTGACTTAAAAAGATCTGACTGTCCACATAGTATTCGTACAAAAAAGGCGATCAAAGCAGTATGTAGTAAGGGAAAGAATTCAAAGAAATCCCATCCGAAGGAAAAAAAACCATTTTAAAAATACATAGGTATAAGGTAAATTTTTATTTAGTTCTATAGAAATAGCGAATTAAAGATATAATTATACATATAATTATCTATTATGTACCAACTAAAAGCATACAATGGTCTAAATACACTTTTATCGCTACTTTACAAAATAATTAAAAATTAAGTACAGCAATAACATCATATTATATGCTTTGATAACCCACAAAATAAAGTGCAATAATATTCAAATATGTTTTGAACCTCAGGTAATAACAAATCGTCACTCCCGTTTTAATCTAGTTATGTACCGGTATCAATTAACCGCAACCATTGTACTCCGACTACGGTGTCGGACAAACGTGATTTAATTTATCGAACAGTCGTGCCAATTTTTTTATTAATACAATTTGTTTTAAGTATTAACTAACCGACTACGAAAAGGAGGAGGTTCTTTGTTCGACTGTATGTATTTTTTATGTATACACAACAATAACATCGTCGTTTATAAGTCGATTTTGATGACTCTTGTTGTGTTTGGTTTAGCTTAAATTCAAAGTGTACCCAATTAAATTAAAAAATAATAATAATTATCTCTATATTTCATTAATTTGGAAGGCTTGCGTGGGGACACAGGTCCAACACGTAGAGGCCATTTTGAGACATTTTAATGAATTGCGATATGGCACATTATTAATATAATTATTATTAACTCTTTATTGTACACCAAGACATACGGGAACAATTACATGGAATAAGGAATATGTACAAATTATTCTAGCCCTGCAGTGTTTGAAATAGTTTTAATTGCCCTAGCATTGATGTTTGAGCATGGATTTTGATGATTCTCCTTTTATTTTAAAAGGTCTGATTACACAGTATGTTCTCTAAAAATTTCATTAAAAAATTCTACCTCAAAGAGTATAAATATGCATAATAAGGTTAGCAATGCATTCTTCGTGTATAAGGCTCTGTAGCGTCAGTGTTTGTGTATGCACTTTCATGATTCTTTTTACTTGTACTTTTATTGAAATTTATAGAGAATCTAGTCTTACCACAGACTAGATTCTCTATAAATTTCAAGAAAATGTTTGACCATAAAGAGTAGTCAAAATGCATAAGAAAAGTAGGAAAGTCTTTGTTATTTTGTGCTGTAGACGTGTTTGTGACCTTATCACATAGTAGTTTCTTTGAAAATGAATAATAAAAGTACTTAAAATTTAGAATGAAGGCAAATTTTTTGTGTTTAACTTTCTACAGCGGAACGAAAGAAAGCGGTCAAGAGTTCTTTGATAATTTAATTTTATTGGTAGTAAAGTAAAGTAAGTATAAATTTTGTTGTGAAGTAAATATAGAAACATTTATTTATGTGTAAAAAATTTTTTTTAGGTTTACATACTGAAAACTATTTCACAGCTGAACTGAAACAGCCAAGCTCACATTTTGACTTAGAATATTAAAGTTAGGGCGTAAAGGGTTAGAGCGTTTAGAGTTAGAGTGTGCAATGATAGGGCGTGAAAAGATAGGACGTGTAGAGTTGGAGCGTGTAAAGATAGGGCGTGGCGAGTTAGAGCGTGAAGAGATAGGGCTTGTAGAGATAGAGCGTGTAGAGTTAGGGTGAATAGAGTTAGGAGCAAGCCATCCCCATGAAATCTAATAACATTTTTACAGTGCAAGCAATTAATTATGTGCTCGTCCTGACAATACATTACAAAAAATTGTTTTGGGATAAATAAAGTGATAAGAAAAATAGATATACATATTTAGGTATGTACTTATATTTAATATTAATTAGTTACTTATTTTTTGTTTTTTATTTTACGAAAAACAGAAAGGCCGTACGAGCGATAAACAACAATTAAATTTTAATTACTTATGAATAAAAGCATTTATAACTAAGTAGCAGTTTCTTGGAAATTAATATTTAATTTTTTATTAACGAAAAATAGAATGGTCGGTACGAGCGATGAACAACAATTAAATTTTAATTACATACTATATAGCAGTTTCTCGAAAGGCTGCGTAGACAAGAACTAACTTTCATTGCTTAAAATAGCAAGTTATTTTTAATCCCACAAATTTACCATTAAGTATACAAATTTATTATTACCTACACCAAGCACACTATACGTAGTTTTATGTGGCTTATATTAAATGTGGATGAAAATTTTGTAAAGAATACGTGATTGATTACATATATTGTAAGTGTATGTTTAATTTCACCATCACCCTGTGTGTGTCTGTGTTTACAAAACGGACGCAGTGAAAATCAGCTTTAATACCGCCGCGGCGCCGCGGCAAAGCGAAGTGCGTTTGTTTTTTCGAATTTAGAATCGGTTATTTTAGTACTTTTTTTTTGTGTTATTCTTACGCTGCAGCATGCGTAATAAACGTCTATGTATATTTCTATCTGGTAAACTATTTACGGCTAAAACTGTTTTAGCACAAGCGCTCGTTGTTTCGTGTTCACAGTGGTACGAAGTGCTTGTTACAGTCCTTCCAAAATTCTAATTGATATAACTGCTAAATGAGCTGCTGAAGTTCGTACAACTGAAAATTTATACTATCGACATCGTTTTTCGTACTTAATGTAAAGTAATCGTACCTAGTACATAAATTCAAGAGTCCTAAGATTAATATTAAAATATGACTGATACACATTTGTAAATGTACAATTAATGTGGATAATTTTTGTTTATAGCAAGTGCAGCAACAATGTCGAAAGAAGGAGAACAATTACTTTATCCCAACTGTGACCTCAATGTGTGGCTTAGAAACTGTGAAGAAGAGGTCACTGAACCTTTGGATGGGACAGTCACAGGTGAACTTGACATTTACTATGGTGCACTGACTAAATGTTATTTTTGTTCTCACTGCCATCTTTATATTGAGCTGTAAAGAGAGCACAATTTAAAATCGTTTATGTAAATGGGAGTCGAACCCGCGCAAAGAGGGCGATTCTTTAAATAATTTTTTTTGTGATGAAAGGTAGTAAGTATTACACATTTATGGTTTCGGATTTACCCCTTTACGTGTATAATTGATTCCCCTCCGAATGTCAAAACGTGCGGCAACGAATCTGTTTTTCTTTAATAAGTGATTTATATGTTGCTGCAAATAATATAATTTTATCGCCATCATACCATATTTATTTGGACGTACACTGGATATTTTATTTATGCAAGCTGTGGTAGTCGGATGTATCATAACATAAAATATAGAGATACCTATGCCAAACAAGCATTTACCAAATGTGAGAGAGTATGAGTGTACCAAATGTGCCAATACTTAAATGTTCTCTTGTTTCTCGTCTCGTCTCGTTCTTTTACTCCTGATACGAATACGAGCAGATGACATGCAAACAACCCCAGGAGCTCAATTTTTGAATCACTCGACTCTCATTATCTTTAAATAGAAACAATAACGTATTAAAAAGTCTACCCCTTGGCCCAATGGAGTACCTATTCTAGTAACTCACAAATACGGAATTGCCCCTGTCGATTGAGATATGACTCGTAATTTTTCGCTGGTCGGGCGCCGAGTAATTCAAAATCAGAGCTCGAACTCATTACAATATGGAAATAACGTTTCAATAATATTGATTCAATTGGTCAGTAGTAATAAAAGATAATATATTTTTATCGCTTTCTCCTAGATTACCCTTGTCCAATGTTAATTCGATAAAAAAAACATTTGTCACCTGTGTGTGGCTAATAGATAGCAGTGTCCTCTATGAGTGCAAAGATTCGGTGCATTGTGAGAAAAACAATCAACATTCCTTACGTTTGTGAATGTTTGTTCGTATTTGGTCCGACATGTTTTTATTCAATTGCGATAAAACTTCGAAGATACAAGTATGCATTGGGTCCCTGGGATGGATATAGGACTTATTGGATATTTTTATCCTGTAAAATAAGGTGGTTCCATTGAGCTTTGTGAAAGTTTGTATGAAGTTTAGTGTAACAATTTCTTATTCCTCAGGAGCGATGCCCCAGATTTTAATACAATTTTACTTTTCTTTAGTAACACATATATGTCTTTTATCAGAATAAAAAGGATAAACTGCTCACGTTGAGAATTGATCGAGAAATTGAAACCATCAGGCATGCAGTTTTCCTGAAAATTGCTATGCCTCTCAATGAACCTCTCCGAGTGATAGATCGGATTCATAAACCCACTTCTACGTATTAAAAACATATCATTTAATTTTCCTGTATTAAAAACAAAGTAGTTCAAAGATTAATTACGAAGTCCTAATTGTAGTACTGGAAGTGAGAGTAGTTTTTCGAAGTTTGTCACAGCTACGAACTTTGTCACTGTAGCGAATGGGTGGTGCTGCATGCTCGTCTTCTATCTATAAGAAAACGAGCATGCTGAAAAACGTGTGTCGACGTTTCAGGTGATGTCCCATCTTGGATCAACGGGGTTCTGCTGCGCAATGGACCCGGATCCAACAAGGTCGGAGCCTATCGCTTCAAGCATGTCTTCGATGGCTCGGCTCTCCTACACAGGTTAGTGCCTCAAGTGTAGTGATGATGATGATCATCATCATCATTACATCACATTACAATTTAATAATACAATACTGGAAGGTACATTATTATGTACTAGTGGACGGAACCCTAAGTATGCGAGTCCGACTCGCACTTGACCGGTTTTCGTACATTTAATTATTACAAAAAAGTTACCTATCTCGCAAAGCGTAACTGTAACTTAATTCATGTGAAAATTTCGTAGATCTGACCTCTTTAAATGTATCATGTCGCATATACCTAAAGCATGAAAGCGTTTTTTAGCATAGCCTATATTATAATCAATCGGATTTAGGGAGGCCTATGTCTATCAATGGACAGGAAAATGATTTTTTTTTTAAAATACTAAATTTTAGTTCAATCTATATATACAAAATTAACAATTAAGTTTTAATAAACCTAATTAACCAGTTCCATCGCACGTAGGTACTTAGCCAGTAATTAAAGTTAGAAGGTGAAATGCCAGAGACGAATAATTTTATTGTTTTCGTTTCACGAATCGTACTTATTATGAACACAATTAAGTGGGCACTTAATTTACAGTGTATAACAAAAACAGTCATAATTGTAAACAGACATCTCTTGTTGCATAACAACGGATACTTTTTATGGATATAAGATAGCTAACGAGCTCGTAGCGCCATCATCGTGACTAACTTTGAACAACACAACTTCTTAGGTATCTTTTACCTAGTAGGTTCCTAGAAAGTAGGTGTCCAAACCTACTTACTCTGAGAGAATAAAAAGTACATCTAGGGACCTCCTACTCCTCTCGAAATAAAGAGAGTAAGACTATACTATAGTAGCGTCCATAGCCCAATGGCTCGCGTCACATCAATGTGATCAGTTGTCAGACTGGCTGTATAAGTGGAGGATCGCCGTCAACGCCGGAAAGACGGTCCCAATACTTTTCAGCCGGAAGCGTAAAATGCCGACGCCGCTGCGTCTGCATGGAGAAGATCTAGCGTGGCAGCAGACCGTTCGGTATCTGGGATGTCACATGGATCGTAAACTCACGATGAATGCCATGGTGGTGCATGCGCACCGCCAGGCACGAGCCGCGAGAGCGATGCTCCGGCCCACAGAACAGATAAAGGATCTCCTCCTTTATCTGTTCTGTGCTCCGGCCCGTGTTGACATCCCGATTACCACTGCGCACTAAACTTGGCATATACAAGTGCTATATCCGATCTAGGCTTACGTACGCGGCGCCAGCATGGTATGCTCTGGCGGCGGCCACGCAGCGCAAGCGTCTTCAGGCCCAGCAAAACCTCGCCCTGCGAGAAATCACAGGAGCGGGGCGCTACGTCCGGAACGCGGTGATTGCGCGCGACTGCAGGCTGGAGTCGCTGGATGAGTTTGTGATCCGGTTGGCGCGTGTTATGTATAACCGCGCCGACAATGGGCCACATCCTCATCTAAGGGGGATAGCGCCGCTGCACGCGCGCCCCCCTGAAGGCCGACCGCTCCCTAGAGAGCTGTTGGACCTTCTTCCCCCCCGACCATCTGGGGGGAATTAGCGACTAACGGCTAGTAGAACCGCGCGCGCCTACCGCGTGCGCGACGATCGACTGGCTCCCACGCTCAACAGCGGGGAAGTCACCGACGGGGTTTACCCCTGGAGCAATTGCCCGGATAGAGGGGATCTCCCCTAATTCCGAATTCCCTCAGCGCAGGAGCGCCTACAGCGCCGCGTGAGAGCAGGAAGGGTCTGTCAATGTGATCAAAAGAGTTAAGCAACGACGGGCGCGGTCGTTTTGTGGATGGGTGACCGCTAGTGGCAAAATTTCATGGACGCTACCGTGCTTCGGGCACGTAAAGCCGTCGGTCCCGGTTGTTTTCAATGGTGGAAACAGTCGTTAAGCCTTGTCGAAGACCTTCGGATGGCTTGAGAACATTCGGCAGTGGGTTGGCCACTAACCCCTCCACCAATCCGCATTGGAGCAGCGTGGTGGAGTATGCTCTAGACCTCCCGCAGCTGCATCTGTGGGGGAGACCCGTGCCCAGAAGTGGGACGTCTATGGGTCGCAGCGAAGACTATACTCCACCACGGTGGCCTTTCCTTGCAAAAAGACGGCGCGATGGGGAACTCGGGCCCTTTGGCCATATTCCACCAGGTCTCAGATTATATCACCGCTGCTTGCTCACATTGGATATCTTGTCCAGGTTTGCCATCAAGGAGGGCCGCGTGACGTACCAGTGTCGCTTCGTCCGCTCCAACGCCTGGCTCCAGAACCATGCCGCTAACAGGATCGTGTTCACGGAGTTCGGCACGGCAGCCGTGCCTGACCCTTGCCAGACTCTCTTTGACAGGTAAAGCCATAGAAATTAATAAATTAATCAAGAAAGAACTGCGATCAAGTAATTTTTTGACACAAACGATGCGTGTCACTTTTTTCGTCAGCCCTGCCCAAGTCCCGCCTACTATGTGACGTCACACTATAGTAATTAGTGACATTTGTTTTAGTTGTAGTCAAATCTATCGTATGCACGTATCTATATTAATATTATAAAGAGGAATGATTTGTTTGTAATGTTTTCAAACAAAAATCGCTGGACCGATTTCAAAAATTCTTTCACCATAAGAAAGCAGCATCTTCACTGAGTGACATAGGCTATGTAATATTACTAGGTGTAAGCGAAACTATTATTATGTCTAATTCCACGCGAGCGAAGGGCGTCCACTAGTAACGTATAAAGCAACTCCTTCCACCGAGGAAAATGCACATGCAACACACACACTTTTGTAAGTTGTAACACCCAACACGTGTTTCGCCTCCAAACAGAGCATCATCCGGGTAAGTTGGTTCTAAGATGAACAGTAGGGTTGTCGCAAAGTACATTTAACTGTAACAAATAGAGTAAAACATTTACTCTATGTGTTCATCTATTGTAATGTTATACATTATACTACGCAATTGTTTCTATTAAATGAAATTGTTAGATGAAATTTATGTTACGTAAGCGGTAAAAAAATCGTGATTTGAATTATATTTGTTTGTTTCTATTGTTTCAGAGTAGCCTCAATTTTCAGAATGACAGAAAAAATGACAGACAACACTATGGTTTCCGTATACCCCTTCGGGGACCAGGTGTACTCGATGACAGAAGTGCCAATAATCCATCGGTTAGTTGGTAAAGATACATCTACGGGGGTTTTATTATTATAAATATCACGGACATTCTCACACACGGCCATCTGACCCCAACTAGGCGCGAACCTGTTGTACTATAGGTGTCAGAGACTGATATACATACATACAAAGATATTTTAAATACATACTTAGGTAAATAGATAATATTAACATCCAGACACAGAACAAACACAAGTGTTCGTTACACGCATGTTTGTATTGAGTGGGATTCATTTTTCATTTCATTTTTTTTTTCATTTTCATGAAGAACTCTCAGGCATGCAGGTTTCGTCACGATGTGTTGCCTGGGCTGTCACTGCTGGATTCATCACATTAAACCACAGAAATTGAGCGACTACAACAATGTTTTGTCCATTTCACGTTTCACGGGAACCACGCAATTTTTCTTTTCTTTGTTCAGATACCAAGACTCTTACTTACTGTATTCAGGTATCACTTCCACGAGCTATGTAATCTCACAAGGTTACGAATAGGTCAAAAAATTGTATTGCCTTTAAATACTTATTGTGTTTTTTATAGTATAAACCCGATGACTTTAGAAACTATGGAGAGGAAAAACATGGATACTTGCGTAGTAAATCATTCGGCTCATCCACATGTGATGCCCAACGGTGAGCAATCTATCATAGCGTTTCGCATTATTTCGCACAATAGCATCATTTATTGTCAAGAAAAATTTGTAGGTTATATTTAAAGTTCGCTCGGAGAAGTACCACAACCCACCAAGATATCAAGACCTACCCTTTCTGCCGTGTTTCGGGTACAAAGTTGTGATTTCAGGTTAAACATAGTTAGGGGCGACTCTTAGTTCAAAACACATCTGTGTCAGCCTTGTCTCGTTCTAGATCTACCACGGATGTCTTGGGCGGCAGTGGATAAGTGTTGACGTGTGCTCATTTGGTCTTTATCGATAAAAAAAAACAATCCTTCAATATTCTTGCAGATTTTCCAAATTTCAATAATTACTGTGTGTGTACCTACAATTCCCCAAAACTTTGGCCTATAATAAATATTTACTAAGTATCTAAAAATCTGTATCTATTATCATCAGATGTTCGTGAGCTTCAGAATTTTACACTCGCTCTGTCTCTGTCTCTCTCAATAGAGAGACAAGTGTTGAGAGAGCCCAATAATGTTTACTAATTCATCCCTCAATTATTTTCAGGTGATGTATACAACCTAGGCATGGCTCAAAGTGGCGGTAAATTAAATTACGCCATTGTACACTTCCCATTCACTGAAAATGGTACGTCTCAAACCACTTTTTAACTCGAGGTGATCCTTAGGATTTAAAGTAGGTAACGGAAGATTATCTAAGTGTATTGCAAAGTACATTTGCTCACAAGCGTCTCCCACAACCACAACTTGGCGAAATCCAGAGCATATTCCACCACGCTGCTCCAGGGGGATCGGTCTCTCTCTCTCTCCACCAATTGAGCAGCGTAGTGGCCAACCCAGTGTCGAATGTTGCCAATGCACCCGAAGGTCTTCGATAAGGCCTAATGATTGCTTTTCAATAAAACAACCGGAACCGACGGCATAACGTGCCCTCCGAAGTACGGAAGCGCACATACATTATGCCACTAGCGGTCACCTATTGACACACCGACCGCCAAACCATGCTTAGGAGCTCGGCCGAACACGTACGATCGACGCAAGCGCAAGGGCTGTGCTCGCTGCGACCCATAGACGTGCCACTGCTGGGCATGGGTCTTCCCCACAGACATAGCTGCGGAGGTCTAGAGCATACTCCACCACGCTGCTCTAATGCGGATTGGTGGAGGGGTTAGTGGCCAACCCAGTGTCGAATGTTCTCAAGCCACCCAAAGGTCTTCGACAAGGCTTAACGACTGTTTCCACCATTGAAAACAACCGAGACGACGGGTTTACGGGCCCTGAAGCACGGTAGCGTCCAAGAAATTATTCCAATAGCGGTCACCCATCCACAAACCGACCTCGCCCGACGTTGCTTAACTCTATCGATCATCGAATCGACGCGAGCCATTGGGCTATGGACGCTGCACACAAAGATAGGTACCAAAAGATTGTTAAACACATTTTTACTCATCATCATACTTCTTTAGGTGACATGTTCGAGGACGCCCATATCGTCTGCACCATCGCTCCGAGGTGGACTCTACACCCTTCATACATGCATTCCTTTGGTAATAACACCCTCTAATTAAGCATATGCAAAATTAGCAATTGTTGTCAACAGGGTAGGGGTAATCCCCCACCTACTTACCTACCCTACAATTTTTTTTTATGGATTCAAGATAGCAAACGAGCTTGCAGCACCACCCATCCGCTGCCGCCCATGACAACTGTGACTGACTTTGAACAAGACTCAATTAGGGACTGGGATGGTTAGTCCAATTAGTTGAGAGAGTTAATTAGAAGATTAGTTGGTCAGTTCGTTAGTAGGTATGAGGACTGGGGACTGTTAGTGATAGTAAGTCCTGTTAGTTGGTGTTAGTAATAGTCCAGTTAGTACTTGTTAGTAGGAGTCTCGTTCTAAGTCAGTCACAGATGTGTTGCTACCCTTGAGAACTAAGATGGTCGTTCAAGAAGTGTAACCCTACAAATGTGGTTTTTATATCCCTCTATATATTTTAATATTGTTGACCGGCGATCTCAAGAGATTTAGTTAAGCAAAGACCGCCTTTTGCGAAACATTTTTCATTTACTTTCTTATGTTTTTTCGATGCAATTAATAAAGTAAATTGTATTATTAACGAATTATTATGTTTTCCAGGGATAACAGAAAACTATTTCGTGCTCATCGAACAGCCGTTCTGCCTTTCACTGTTCACTTTGCTCAAAAACCAGATATTTAAAGATCGAATTGCCAAAGCGTTGCAATGGTATCCTGACGAGAAGGTACGCATTATAGCAGATATTAATCATGGCTGTCTATGTGTTCTTATGTCTAGATTCCTGGAAAAAAATTGGTGCCACTGTTAGGCATGGGCCTGCTCTCAGAATGGGAGGGATTAGGCCTTAGTCCACTACGCTGGCCAAGTGCAGATTGGCAGACTTCACATGCCTCCAAGAACATTATAAAGAACTCTCAGGCATGCAGGTCTCCTCCGATGTGTCCTTTACAGTTGTAGCAAGTGACATTTAATTTCTTAGATCGCAAATAACTTCATAAAAGTCATTGGTGCGTGCCGCTGGGGTTTGAACCCGGACCGCTCGACTGAGAGGCGAGTTCGATACAAATACATATACCCATAAATTAGTAAGAATAATAGAAATTATTCTGACCGTAAAACTTATTTTCATCAAGACTTTCGGCTCGTTAACATTAATTTGTAAAATTTCAGACGAGCATAGTGCTAGTGGATCGGCGTGACGGCTCGACCAAGCGCTATCTGACGGAAACCTTGGTCTTCTTCCACGTCATTAACTGCTTCGAGAGCGGCGGCAGGGTGGTCGTGGACGTCAGCGTGTACAAGGACGCGCATGTTATTGAGGCGCTCTACATTGAAGCTATTGAGGTAATCTATACTAATACTAGTGGACGCCCGCCCGCAGCTTCGCATGCGTAGAAACGACGTAGTTGACGCTGTCTGCCCGCGTTCGGGTTGCCCACTTCACTTCTAAAACGGCAAAGTTTCATACCTACTTTGCACCCCCTTAGGGGTGCAAACCCCTACCCCTTAGGGGATGAATTTTCAAAAATCCTTTCTTAGTGCTCCCCTACGTTATAAAAGGAACCCCTGTGCAAAATTTCTAACCCTTATAGTTTAGGCCCTGCGATGATATATCAGTCAGTCAGTCAGTCAGGTTCTCCTTTTATATATGTATATAGATTATAAAGAGGAAACATTTGTTTGTAATGTTTTCACACAAAAACTACTGGACCGATTTCAAAAATTCTTTCACCATTAGAAAGCTGCATCTTCACTGAGTGTGATATAGGCTATATTATTACTAGGTGTCAACGAAACTATTGTTATGTCTAATTCCACGCGAGCGTAGATGCGGGCGTCCATTAGTTTTATAAATAAACACACTACGCATTCACATCACCGCGGTCTTATGTCATTAACACAATTATTTAGCATCCATGACCTACAAATATCTGTGAAATAAATATGTATCCCGGCCCGGATTCGAACCCGGAATCCGCATTTTGGCATTAGGGCATCGTCAAATTACTAATTTAGTTCTGCTATCAATGGTAGCTTGTAATAATAGCACCATGATCGTATTCAGAAATGTAAGAGGCGTTGATAGGAAAAAATAAGAGATACGTTTTATTCAGAAGTTCTATAACCACATAAGATAACAACACGCTTGTAATTTCCCGTTGGAGTAGGCAGAGGCGTGTAGTAGAGCCACTTATCTCCACCTACTCTATATTAAGTTTGTTAAGAAAGTGTCACAAACTTTATTATCTAGCCAAGCGTAGACTTACTTAAACCACTACAAAAAATAAACTATAACACGACGTCCTTTACTAGAATAGCGTTGCGATCATTACTATTAAGAATAGTTATTCTTCTGACCCCAAATTCTATTGTTTTATTAGCAAAATTTACGAATACTAACATTTGACATCACTTGACGTGACATAAAAAAATTGCAAATGTAAATAAATAAATAAATAAATAAATAAATATCTTGGACATTCTCACACACGGCCATCTGACCCCAAAGTAGGCGCGAGCCTGTGTTATGGGTGTCAGAGACTGATATACATACATAAATATTTTTAAATACATACTTAAATAGATAATATTGACATCCAGACACAGAACAAATACAAGTGTTCGTCACACGAATATTTGTCCTGAGTGGGATTCGAACCCACGACCTTTGACGCAACAGACAGGGTCACTACCGATTGCGCCAACGGGCCTGTCAATGTAATGTTGCAGGGGCACGAAACATTTTACAAAATATAATTGTCTATTATTCAACGTAAGGTATGTGTTTTTTTACACCTGTTTACAATGAAGTGTAATAATAATTTCAGGGGATGCAGTCGGAGAAAAACTTTGCTTCGTGGTGCCGTAGCAGGCCGAAGCGGATTGAGATACCCCTGGACGCGCCGGAGATGACCGAGGTGAAGGCCACGCTCTTGGCAGACGTCAGCTGCGAAACACCGAAGATACATTATGAGAAATATAACGGTAAGGACACAGTAACCATAGTAGGGAAAAATACCCGTAAGATATCTGGGCAACACGGAATAACTGAAAACGACGGCTTAACGTGCCCTCCGGTGCACGGCCACAAACCGACGACGCCCGTCATTGCTTAACTATGTTGATCTCTATTGATTGGGCTATGGACGCTACACCAAGTACGAGTATATCTAAGTACGAAAGGGTTGGGGTGATTATTATTATATGAATGTTTTATTTATTTATTTGCAGGTGTTCCGTACAGATACTGTTACGGTTCGGGTGTAGACATCGACACAGACCACTCAACTCCGGTAAATCATGAATCTAACACGATCCATTATTAATATATCCATGACAAATATGAAAATTCGTTCAACGAGAACTATCGTATTCCCTAAGCTTTCGTGTTATTGATTCAATCGAATTAATGACAAAATTTTGTATGTATGTAGCTATCTATGTATAAAATCATATGTATGTAACGGAATATTTGAATGTGCCCATTTCAAAACAACGGATTAATGTAAAACTTTGCACACGTGTCAAGGACCGATGACAATGGAGTAATTTAAAAAAAAACTGCATTTTAGTTCGGTTATCTACAATAGTTTTTGTTTCTGTTTCTGAATCTGTTTTTTGACACCCATTGTACTGGCTCTGCCTAATTTGGGGTCAGGTGGCCGTGTGTGAGATGTGATATTTACCTTTTATTGCATTTTATTATTACTCGTAGCAGTTAAAGTTTTTTAATACAACTCATAATACTCACTCAGAAAACGTTAGGTTTTCACTTTAAAAAACTTCTAATTAAACAAACAATACTTAACAATATTAAGTATTAAGTATTTATGTAATAATACTTAATAATATTAAGTATTATTAACGTAATTTGTTAAATCTTTTAATATTTTCGCTCACCTCGCAATAGACTTCAACGCACTTATTTCTCAGGCTCACACATTTTCATTTTCCTTCGCTTGTTGCTTACATTCCCGGATACCTACTTTTTTTTTCAGATCGTCAAAATAGATACGAAAACCGGCGAATTTAAACTGTGGTACGAGGCAGGCTGGTCACCCGGAGAACCGATCTTCGTGGCTCATCCTGAAGCCAAGGTTTGTTCAATATGTATCAATAGATCGATAGTGTTAAGGTGGTCTCAGTCGATAGTGCGATAAGTGACCGCCAGAGGCAAAATTTTTGGATAGCTTCCGTGCTTCGGAGCCGTCGGCACCGGATTCTATCGTAAAATTAAAAACTTAATAAAACTTAAAACTTCTAACTTTCAACTGGCCACAAACCCCACCAATCCGCACTGGAGCTATGAGGTGGCCCCGGTCAGGCCAGAGCCAGGCCTTCACAGTTTCGAAAAGAAACCCGTGCCCTTCATTGGAACTCTATTGGTTGCAGTCGGTCGGTGAGAAACTTTTGTTTAACCGTATAATGATCATCTGATTTTGCTCTTGTCCATAGGCGACGGTGACCCCTTATCACCAAACGTCCCGACTGCTAGTTAAGCTGAAATTGATAAACTTTTCAGTGGTATTTCCATAAAAAGCACTTAATTTATCTGTGAACAGGAGGAAGATGACGGCGTCCTGTTAACCGCGATGGTGCGCGACGGCGCGCCGGCCAGTGCGCAGGCGCACGAGCTCGCGCTGCTCATACTGGACGCGCGCACGCTGAGCGAGGTCGCGCGCGTACAATTCCGCACTCCCTCGCCCGCGCCCAAGAGCCTGCATGGATGGTTCCTGCCCAAATACTGTTGACTTAAATAAAGGCGCATATTATTTTTCTTATTTTAATATAGCTAATAAATTATATGTTAAAATATCAAACGTGTAAAGGATTCGAGGATGATGAACACATTAAGTACGAGTAATTTTAAATGGTGTAATGATGATAATTAAACTTCCTATTTATTTATTTATTTATTCTTTATTATACCAAAAAGCTAATGCTATGATAATGAAATAAAAATAAATATGTATTTCAAAAAGGATTTGAACTATGTAATTATTACGTAATTATTATGTACCAATTTTTTTTTTGTTAATAATTATACACAGATGTGAACGTGAATTAGATATTTTACCGCAATATTGCAACCCTCAAAAGTTGAGATCTCGACAGTAGTTAAATCATATCACATATGGTTACATTCTGTTATTATTATTATTATTCTATATTATTATCATGCCCAAAATTAGTGAAATGCCTGATGAAACAATAACTAAATTATTTAAAAAATCGTTATTGTTATTATTTATATTTTGTTGTTTTCTGACGCTCGTAAAGACAGATTCTATAATATTAAAAAGAAGGATTAGATAGTTCGGTAATTTGCGGGAAATCGCGGGTTCAGAAGGGCCGAGAAGAATAAGAGTTGATTGAGCGAGGCCTATGTCAAGGTCCAGTAGTACCTAAATAATACAATAATAATACAAAATAAAATATCTCCTTGTGACATAGCGTTGAGATTGACGAACTGAGCAAGTGTGTATCTGCAAGGAAGTTCGCTTATTAAATTACACTCTACATACAGTTTAAATTATCATACCACAGTTACAAATCTAAATATAAATAGAACACTTTCATTTAAAATACGACATCCTTTTTGGAATGATGGTGTGGCATCGCTCGCTGTGTTTGTGTGAAACATGAGCGTGAGTAGCATACGATACGATTAGTCATACTGTACTTCGCCTACTACGCCTCGCGAGCAAGAGGCACAAGTTCATTCACGTAATTTAAAAACTGGTTTCAAGTTAACTCGAACAACAACAACTGCTTTATTTGACACTATACCGCGTGAATTCATCATGTACTGGTACATTTACGTTTTATTATCGCTGCTAATTGTTCTTCTGTGTGTTCTACTGATACGTGCGTTTTTAAAGTGGACTATAGGGAAATGTGTGTCCGACGTTACAATGAAAGGTAAAGTGGCGATAGTGACTGGAGCGAACACTGGCGTCGGTTACTGCACAGCGAGAGAGTTGGCCACGAGGGGAGCTCGCGTCATACTGGCTTGCAGGAACGATGAAAAGGGGATTTCAGCACAAAACAAAATGATCAAAGAGACCGGAAACACGGAAATTGTGTACAAAAATCTCAATTTGTCCGACCTTAAGTCGGTTCGGAGATTCGCTAGCGACATTCTGGAATCGGAGCACCGTCTGGACGTGCTTATCAACAACGCCGGAATCTTTGGACTCGGGGACCGCGTCACGGAAGATGGATTGGTGGAAGGGATGCAAGTGAACCATTTCGCTCCGTTCTTGCTAACACTTCTTCTGCTCCCGTTACTGAAGCAATCACAGCCGAGTAGGATAGTCAACGTCAACTCCACGGTACACTACTTGGGGCTGTTCCGCACGAGCAAGCTGAACACCAAAGGGTATTACGGAGATGTGCGGACGTACTCTAACAGCAAGCTTTGCAACTTGATTTTCACGTTGGAGTTGGCGAGGCGTCTCCAAAACACTGAAGTCGTGGTAAACGCTCTCCATCCCGGCATAATTGAGACCAATTTGCTGGGAGGTACGAACGTCTTCAGCAGATTTGGTTTCAAGATATGGTGCTGGATTTGCTGCAGAAGCCCGGAGGACGGCGCGCAAACCTCGTTGTACCTGGCAATGGCTGAGGAGACCGCAAAGATCAGTGGAAAATACTTTGTCGACTGCAAGCCGAGGTTCACGCATTGGACTGCCAGGAACCAACCGCTCGCCAAGAAGTTGTGGACGCTGTCAGAAAAGTTAGTGGGACACACGAGTGACATTTAAATTACCTACTACTTATTGGTGTAAAAGCTAAGCACGGTTTAATTTTAAGTACCTACCTAGGAAACAAAAATAAATTAGTATATACTTATTTACACATTTTTTTTAAATTATTTATTACACATAATTTAAAAAATAATGGGTGACTTTGAAGGCGTTTTGTTGATACATATTTTTTTATTTATGTCGGTCCCGGATGTTTACAACAGTAAAATAATCGTTAAGCCTTGTCGAAGATGCCCGGGTGGCCTGAGAAAATTCGACACATGGTTGACACCCCTTCACCAATCCATATTGGAGCAACGTAGTGGAGTAGGTATGCTCTAGACTAGACCACCCTCAGCTCTGGCTGTGGAAGAGACACACGCCTAATAGTGGAACGCCTTTGGGTTATAGCTAACAATCAAAGTGTTACATATATATCTTGATTATTTTATGTTATCCTGTGTGTTCGTTTTCAATAAATAATACAAACAAACTAATGCCTATTTAACCGTAACGCGTTTCGTTCTGTACAAGGACAAAGGCCGTTGTGGTTGAATAATAATGTTGTCAGCCCTATAATAAGCATATGCTATGAATATTAAGTATTTAGGTAATGTACAGTATATTACCAAAGTGTCTACGAGATACTAACGCATAGAACTAAGTATTAAAAGAAATGATTGTTGATTAAAACATATCGAGGTACCTACTGTTCATTGATTTTAATTTAATTTATCTAATATCCTTCTAAGTTCTGGTTCTGTAACGAATCACGTATTAGAGAGCCTCTTTTAACAAGCATTTTATTAAAAAACATTCGACCCATTTTGAATCGATCACTATTGAAAAATATATCAGAATTTTAAGAATTTCGCATCAAATTCTCTCACTCCGAGTTGGCTTAGACAATTGTGAAATGCGTCAACAAATTGGCTTGTTATTTGCGAATAAGAACGTTAGCATAGGATCTTCTAAACAGAGAAGATGACATGTGAAGATGTTCCTAAAGACAAATTAAATGATAAAAGTCAAATTATTGACCAATATTGAGTTACAACCTTTAATAAAATCAAGTAAACGTCGAAAAAAGAAAAATTCCAAAAGTGGCCTAAAAAGTTTAATAGCCTCATCTTGGTTCGATGAAGAAAAAAAAAACAAATTTAATTATTATATTTTATTAATAAAATAATTTTCGACCGTCATTTGTCGGAACTGTATAGTATAATTATTCCATATTCGCTCGCCACGCTCGCCACGCCAAAAATTTGGTATGCCCTCCGCCTAAAGATGTTTCACATCAAAAAAAGACAATAAAAGAAACTAACCGTCAGATCCAAAATTTCTCATAGATTCCGTGCGCCCTTGCTTATTGCTATTGACCCAAATTATAATTACCTAGTTGTGTCGAGATGATTTTATCAAACAAGGGAATCCGTATACGTACAGTATTGGTCCGGAACTGACCCAAATCTCGTCCTACATTTAAGTGATATACTAATCTCAAGGGCTCAAACGTTTAGGTAAAATTTGAAATATCTATGAAGTACCTAAATATGTTATATACCTACTAATGGGAGTAGTAATGGTGTAGTAGACTCTATAATTCGGACAAAGTTACCGCGCTCAGACATGCATTCATAGATTTTTACACTCCACCAATCCGGATTGGAGCAGCGTGGTGGAGTATGCTCTAGACCTCCCGCAGCAGTGTCTGTGGGGGAGACCCGTGCCCAGCAGTGGGACGTCTATGGGTCGCAGCAAGGCACTGCCATCCCAGAGTTTTTACTCATACGAGGGGGTTAGGAGCGCACAGGCCGCGCCCACTTTATAACCAATGATAATCTGTGCTATACACACTATGTTGGGTACACATAGCTAATTTCAGTCTTTAAACTAAATATAAAATTGCATAGTTACCTAGTACTTATAAAAGAGTCAACGTAAGTTATTCGTGATATGTCGGCTTATGCCCTATTATACCTTTGACTTTTCACTATTTTTTATCTAGTCTGTAATGTGCGCAGAAAACCAGATGATTCACCTCACATTTTGATATCACATCGTAGGTAAGTACATATATCAGTTCGGTCAGGTTCAGTCAGGTCAGTCGATTAGTTTTCAATACATTTTATTATGAATGATTGAATTATATTATTATGATGATGATGGGTGATATGTGAATCTTGTTAGCACTTAGGTAGGTACATATACCTATTTAATTATGAAACATTTTTCATTTCATTACTAAAATTATTGAGGCTAATATAATATTATAACAATTTACTTTGATATCTATCTATACCTACTATTATCATAGAGTAATTAAGATTATAAAGAGGAAAGATTTGTTTGTAATGTTTCCACACTTAAACTACAGGTCCGATTTCAAAAATTCTTTCACCGTTAGAAAGCTGCATCTTCACTGAGTGGCATAGGCTATATAATATTACTTGGTGTAAACGAAACTATTGTCTAATTCCACGCGAGCGACGCTGCGGGAGTCCACTAGTTATATCATTATATAAATTGACACCCCACGAAGACGTACCTAATCATATAGAAACTAATGAACAAGTTGATTTACGTGACAAACACATTTATATTAACAGTAGTACCTACATGATATTAATAAATAATAATAATAGGTACTATCAAAATTAAGTTATGATAAATCTGATGGGTTGGTCTCTAAATAACTAAAAATGTGTTGTTGGTCCTTAAAAATATAGGTATAGATACGTTTTTGCTGTAAGTAGTTTATTAAAATTAAAAAATAAGCATAGTAAAAAAATAACAAAACCGATTGTTAGTTTAAATTTTAAACTTCCTTCCTACCACAGCTGGGCACGGGTTTACTCTCAGAATGGGAGGGTTTAGCCACTTACCCCTCCTTTAATCCGCATTGGGGCAGCGTGGTGGAGTATGCTCTAGACCTCCCGCAGATTTGCCTTTGAGGGAAGTCCGTGCCCAGCAGGGACGTCTATGGGCTGCAGCAGCAACACCAGGCTGATTTGGGAATTAGCAGACATCAAAGCCTTCATGAATTATGGAGAACTTTCAGGCGCGTAGGTATATCCTTTACCGTTATATCAATCCTACCTATACCTATGATATTACTCCTACCTAGCTGTAGGTACTGTACCTACTTAATATTATACCTAAATTATATATTATCGTCAAAGAACATTCTTGAACATTCATGAACAAACCAGCATGTTTCAAGCCACGATGAAGCATATAACAGATCTTAACTACCTAAATAAATCTTATATTATCTGTATAAGACAGAATAAACAAAACTTAGATTAAGTCTAATCTAAGAAACAAAACTTAGATTAAACTTCACTAAGAAACAAAATTACTTTTTGTCATATTATTATATTACAGGTCAGTGTCTATCTACTAGTGTCTACATACTAGTGGACGCCCGCAGCTTCGCTCGCGTTGAATTAGACAAAAAAATTGTTTCGTTTACACCTAGTAATATTATATAGCCTATGTCACCCAGTGAAGATGCAGCTTTCTTGTGGTGAAAGAATTTTTGAAATCGTTCCAGTAGTTTTTGTGTGAAAACATTACAAACAAATATTTCCTCTTTATAATACCTATTAATATACCAGATAAAATGTTTTTTTTTAAACGTTATTATACCAAGGCACTTTGTTTTACCGCTTTGAGATAAGTAAACAAACAGGATGTTTCAAAATGTAGTCAACATTTTGAAATATTAAAATAGCATCTACTTATAGTCTTTTGATTTACTGTTGAGTAAATCAATTATATGAAGAATTTTCTGTAACAAAGGTTCATGCATTGGGTTAATGTGATCATCTGGATAGAAAACGACAAAACTCAAGACGACATCCATCATACGAGCTAGAAAAAAATAAAAAGGAATTTATTGAATTTATTTGAATTATGGAACACTATTTTAATTTGTTATATTCTTTTATCCCCAACTTAATTTACCATTTTCGGCTGTAGATTTAGTGGGTTATTGGACAAGGAAGAACTTATGTGTTCGCGTCACCGTCACGCTATACGTATGACGTACGGCAGTGAAAACTCGAGGACGCTGGATGATCTTTGGATGGGTAACAGCTCGGCAGAAACAGGGAACGTAATTTTAATGATTTATATTTTAATGTTATTTTTTTTAACAACGTTGTATGCTTAGGTATATGCCAGTATTCACGCATCTCCAAAGATGTATCGCGATCTCCTCCTAACCCTCCTTTTTGCTTATTTAGAAATTTATATTCAGCGTAAAATTTAAAAATATGCACCCATATTTATTATATTGAAAAATTTCGGATATCAGCAATGCTTACTTAAACAGCCTGTATATAATACAAAACTAATAGTAATATATTATTACTATTAAACACATGTCAACGTATCATAATATAAAATACATATAAGTAAAATTTCGGATATCAGCAATGCTTACTTAAACAGCCTGTATATAATACAAAACTAATAGTAATATATTATTACTATTAAACACATGTCAACGTATCATAATATAAAATACATATAAGTGATTTACAATTTTGGTCAAGTTCAGTTGAATATTAGACCTTCAACACAAACACATTTGGTTGGCTTGTGCTGATAGAAATCTCTTAAAAATGTTGTTAGTTCTAATATTTATTGCTTTGACATTGTGTGTGTGTTTATGTTTATATTTATATTTAACAAGAGATAATCGGGTAATTTCACGAATTCCCGGACCAAAGGCTTGGCCTTTAGTTGGGAATTCTTTGGGGTATATATTACCACCGGGTAAGGCTGTTATGATACTACCTACCTTAAATCTACCTAATAGGCGGTAACAATGTTTTTGAAGCTAATATTGTATGGATCAAATGACGTTTGATTTTTTAGTTACAGCTTGACTTAGAAATAAAATAAAACCTAAATATACCTGGGTATATGTATAAAATACCCTCAACTTAACTTTCAAACAATACGTGTGTCAAAATTAATGAGAGCAGGTAATACAATATTTAGATATGTATTTAAAAAAAGTTTAGTTTTTTTTTGTTTAAACAGAGAGAAATATAACAAAATTGTAATTTTTGTTTGCACATTGAAGGAAAACAATAACTAACTTTTATCAAAATGTATTCGAACTCAAAATAATCGATTTTCGTTTCCAACGAAAAACAATCAAATTAAATCTTCATAAATGAGATTAATTTAGTCCACGTTTCACGTTATGTTTGTCACACTTATTTGTATACCTACTCAGACTTTTTGGTCTGAGTATACCTAATACTTATCTTTCAAACTAGCTTTTACCCGCGGCTCCGCCCGCGTGGTCAAAGGGAATTAACAATGAGTTGTTTAACATACATGACACATTTGTGGTGGATGAATAGTGACAGTTCCACAATTAAAAGATACTTAGAGGAACCTGAGGTAATGCTGACCGCAGATAAAGTGTACGTAAACTGACTTACTGGAGCAAATAAAAAACATCGATATCTTCAAATGGGGATGTTTTACCGCGGTAAAAAGTAGCCTACGTCACTCTCCACCCTCCTCACTATCACCACACACAAAAACCATACCATTTAATAGCTTCGTTGAGACGTGAAAGCCGGACAAACAAACAAATAAACAAACAAACACACTTTCACATTTATAATATTAGTATGGATTACTGACCCACCTTTAATATAAAAAAAAAAACATCACATAATATCTACATGTTTCCTCCAAAGGGTAGGTGGTGGTGAGTCTGAGTAATTTTAGTGTAGAAAAACCCAATATAATTAACATCGATATAAAAAAAAGACATACAATTAATGATTGAAGAAATTATCTTTAGTATTTTTATTTCACACTTAAATTCGTTTAAGTAAATTGCCGCAAAAATAAAACTGGAGCAAAATGGTAAGCAAAATATTTAATACTAGTGGACGCCCGCAGCTTCGCTAGCGTAGAATTAGACCCATCAACGACGTCTGCCCGCGTTTGGGTTGCCCACTTGACTTCAAAAACGGCAAAGTTTCATACTAACTTTGCACCGCCGTTTTACCCCCTTGGGGGTGAATTTTCAAAAATCCTTTCTTAGTGCTCCCCTACGTTATAAAAGGAACCCCTGTGCAAAATTTCAAGTTTCTAACCCTTATAGTTTCGGCCCTGCGTTGACATATCAGTCAGTCAGTCAGCTTCTCCTTTTATATATAGAAAAGTAAGTAGGTACATATTTGTGTTTCAGAAAAACTGTTCACTTACTTGAGACATTTGCACAAGGAATATGGAGGCATTAATCAAGTACACGCCATAAACATGAAAGCGGTTAATATTTACGATCCAAATGATATTGAGGTAAGTACCTAGCATGCTTCATTTCATTTTCATCATTTAACCATACTTGGCGCGGTAGGCGGTCATATAAGTGCTGATGTTAATTCTAATAATGTTTTTTTAACTATATACATATTGATTATTATATTTGCTTATTTCAATTTGTAGCGTCCATAGATTTAATGTGATCGACAGATTAAGCAATGGGCGCGGTCTGTTTGTGGATGGGTGAACGCTAGTGGCAACATTTCATGAGCACTACCGTGCTTCGGAGGGCACGTTAAGCAGTCGGTCCAAAATGTTTTCAATGGTGAATACAATCGCTAATCCTTATCGAAGACAGGTGGCTTGAGAATATTCGACACTGGGTTGGCCACTAACCCCTCAACGAATTTGGAGCAGCGTGGTTGAGTATAATCTAGATCTCCCGCAGATTTGTCTGTGGGGGAGATCCATGTCCAACTGTGGGACGTGAATTGCAGCTTTGCTTATATTTGCTTACCTATTCAAATTCTTTCAGAAAATAATGTCAACCACACGTTTCAACGCCAAGAATGTTCCGTACAATTTTTTGAGACCATGGCTTTGCGAGGGCTTGTTGGTTAGCAATGGTAATACTTACTTATAATATAACATTAAATTTAAATAATAAATTATCTTAGTAAATGATGAATGAATAAACGAATAAGAACCTAAGACTTTAGAAAAAAAAATCATTAAAACAATGAACCGTGTAGATTATTTCTACAGTATGTATGACAGTAGGATAAAACATATGGTGACCTAAGACTTTAGAAAAAAAAATCATTAAAACAATGAACCGTGTAGATTATTTCTACAGTATGTATGACAGTAGGATAAAACATATGGTGAAATGAACCGTGTAGATTATTTCTACAGTATGTATGACAGTAGGATAAAACATATGGTGAAGTGGGTATACGTAATACCCACTTTTCACCAGATGTTTTCATTCCTCCCTTCCCTTCCTTTTCCTCCCTTCAGGTTATTACTGGGATGATGTTATGTTAATGTATATTCATTAGCAATTATAAATTCCAATGGCAATTGTGAAGAACGATAATATTGCCAACAGGAGAAAAGTGGCATCAGCGTCGCAAGCTTTTGACGAAGGCTTTCCACTTCAATATCCTCAAGAGGTATCTGCAAACGTTCGTGGAGAGAACCGAGGCGCTTTTGGACCAGGTAGCGAAGGTGGAAGGACAAACTGTAGACATTATTCCTTTGATAACCCAAACGACTCTGCATGTTATATGTGGTAAGTTCTGGATGCGATATGATACGACTCGAGTAGATTCAATGCAATCGAAAGTGGACGGACGCGGTCGATTTGTGGATGGGTGACCGCTAGTCGCAAAATTTTATGGACGCTACTTGAGGACATTCGACATTGGGTTAAGCACCAACTCCTCCATCAGTCTGCATTGGAGCAACTATATTTATTTCGCTCTTCAATTCGGTGGCATTATAATTTGATACACGTATATCACATTATATGTAAGTTCGTAAAGATATTTTAATGGCATTAACTATGAGCAATAAGAACATCAGGAACTACAATAAACCACAGTTAAAATTTTAGTAAACTTAATAATAAAAGAGTCAACTGAAATGATAGGAAAAACTACTTTGTTGAAATCTTCTCACTCTTAAGCGTCTTGCGTCTTAAACAATTAAAAATGAATTGCGCTATAGTGCTGAAGAGTTTTTAATATTCTCAAAGGCGTTTGATGTCGTTATCATGCCACTGGAAAATTATGATTAATCAGTATAGAAAATATTCTTATCAGAAACTACCATGGGAACGTCTGGCACTGAGGCATCTAATATCAAAGCCAAAAAATATTTTGAATCACTGCATGAAATCGGACGAATAATAGCTGCGCGAGTATGCAGAGTTTGGTTGTATGACGACATTGTATTTAAGTTCACCGGCTTCAACCGTTTACAAAGCAAACTTGTGAGAACATTGCATGAATTCACTTCTAATATAATCAAAGAAAAACAAGCGAGGTATGAACAAATAAATAAAAGTGAGACTCCTGGATTGTGTGAAGTGTATGGAGCAAAGGGCCGACTCGCAATGCTCGATTTGCTGCTGCAGAATAAAAGAGAAGGTACTATTGATTTTGTCGGAATCAGGGAAGAAGTAGATACATTCATGTTTGAGGTAATATTACATTTATATTATTATTTAGTAAATATATGAAAATAAATTAAATATACATAGATTACTTTGGTAATGTCCGTGAGAAAACATAAAAAAAATTCGTCCACTCATACGCATTGCAACGCGCGAACACCGAACACAAGAGCTTCAAACCTATAATGCTATAATTTGGTAGAATTGACTACCTATCCATCCATCCATCAGCCTTTCTGGGTCCACTGACTACCTATATTAGGATAGAATTTTTGTATAATGGATTTCCTTTAGATGAAAAAATCCCAGAAAATGAAATAAATATGTACTTAATGTTTTGACAGGGCCACGATACAACCGCAATGGCACTTTCATTTTTTATTATGAGGATTGCGAACGAACCAGAAGCCCAGGTGAGCACCTAAAGCTTGCTTTTTATAAGACTTAGTTGTATAATTCATTTACAAAGTAGATAAGATGCGTGAACAACTAAGAACATTAAATAATCTAAGGTCGAAGTCTGATTAAGAAATTCATAATTGGCTTTACTCACAGACATTTTTTTCGCTAATTTAAACTACTTATTTATTAATTATTAATTTATTAGAAAATCAGTTCTGTATGAGCGGTGACAGCCCAGTGGCTATCGAACTCGCCTCTCACTCGAACGGTCCGGGTTCAAACCCAGGCTTTCTGAGAGGAGACCCGTGCCCAAGAGTGGGACAAAGAAAGGAATCGCAAGGAAACCTGCATGCCTGAAAGTTCTCCATAAGCATAATATAATTCTCACACCTATGAAATCTGACTATAGGTACCTGACATCTACGAGGTGGCAGGTATAGCCAGATTTTATCTCTGACTCTGGCATAATCCTTCTTATTCTGAGGGAAGACAAGCCCGGTAGTAAGCAAGTTGAAGGTGAGATGATGAAATTAATATAAAATATTTAATAGGCGTCTATTAATTTCCCAGAATAAAATATTTGAAGAAATGGAAATGGTCTTTGGTGACTCTAGAAGGACGCCCTCTGCAGAAGATCTCAGTGAGATGAAATACCTCGAATGCTGTATTAAGGAATCCCTTAGACTGTATCCAAGCGTCCCGTTCATAGCGAGGCATCTGACTGAAGAGGTCACGCTAAGTATGTTTATAATTTTATTGACATTCATTTATCAAGTTTAGTAACAAAGAGGTATCTAGATATATTGTCCTTGTGCATTCAGTGGTCGCAAATGGCACATTTCATTGACAATAAAATCTGTAAGATTACATCAAGTGCTGGGTACCCACTGATGTGGAACAGAGCAAAAGTTACTTACTTTTACACTTTGATCAGATTTATTTTATTTACCACTTCCAGTGCACATAATAATTATAAGTACCTATGTAACCTTTTTACAATTTAACGCGATAAAAATGTTTGAATATCAATATTTACTTACTTTTTTCCCTCGTTGGTTCAGTGTTTGCTACGACTGCTGAGCTAGACGACCTGGGTTCAATCCCCCGGGCGGGTAAAGTGGGTTAGCTTAGATCAGACTTTTTAAATCAAAATTCTGAAAAGTTTCTCGGAGTTTTGAATTGTTCAAGGTGTATCAACAGCAAGGCAATATACTTGCATATTTACATATCTAAACTTGTGAAAACTAGGTATACTACCATTAAGGGAAACAGTTATCCATAAATTTAAATGTTTCCTCTAGGTGGCTACAAGGTACCCCGCGGCACGACCTGTCATATCCACATCTACGACATGCATCGTAGCGGGAAACTGTACCCCAATCCAGAAGACTTCATCCCGGAAAGATTTCTGCCGAATAACAGCTATCAGAGGCATCCCTACGCGTATATTCCTTTCAGCGCTGGCGCGAGAAACTGCATCGGTATTATATTATTACTATTTATTACTTCCTCGAGAGACAGCCCAGTGGCTATCGAACTCGCTTCTCACTCGAGCGGTCCGGGTTCAAACCCCAGCGGCACGCACCAATGACTTTTCCGAGTTATGTGCCTTTTAAGAAATTAAATGTCACTTGCTGTAACGGTGAAGGACACATCGTGAGGAAACCTGCATGCCTGAGAGTTCATCATAATGTTCTCGAAGGCATGTGAAGTCTGCCAATCCGCACTTGGCCAGCGTGGTGGTCTAAGGCCTAATCCCTCCGGTTCTGAGAGGACACCCGTGTCCAACAGTGGAACAAAGAAAGGGTTGTGATGATGATGATGACTTCCTCGAGTTTGCATGGCTCAAGACATAACCAATCGATCCATAGTATTAAGCCGAATCTTGGCCGCCAGTAAAAGTAGCAGTACCCATGCAGGGTTGGGTACTGCTAGTGGCATAATTTCATGAGCGCTTCCACGATTCACAGGGCACATTAAGCTGTCAGTCGGTGTCGGTGTTATCGTAAGTAGTGTCGTAAGTAGTTTAATCAAGCCAGGTCAGGGGAAAAATCCTAAAACTCGCGTTAGTCGCGCACGGGTTAGTACCCGTGCAATGCCCGTGCGCGAGTACGCACTTTGACAAATCATAAAATAATGTTTGCTTGCTTATTAATACATTTATTTTACAAAACCAAGTATGTATTTCAACCACTGAGTTGTGGTAACATATATATCAATGATTTCAACATTATTTAAACACAACTTTTAGTACACCAAAATTAATTAAAGGTAACAAGCATGACAGATGCCAGAGAAACCTTTTTAAATCTCTGACACAACTCACTCTAAAAATCATAAAGAGTTCTGAGGCGCGTACACGCACATGTGCAATATGGTGGAAGGATCTCCTTCAGGCCATCAAAATGACGAAGGGCCTTTGGCCGCTAATGGTTTGCTGACCTACTAATTTCAAATACAACAGTCCAACTAACTCTTTGAGGTTGTTTTGGCTCGCGGCACAGAATACTTACCTAATAGTACAAGGTTTTTAGCCGCATAATGTTGTGATCAAAAGAAATCAATTTAAGTATATGCAAAGAAGAATAGCGAAACAGATATACATTAAGGAGAGTTTGAATGGAAAAGTCGAAAGGCGTACTTCAATCAATTTGGAGACACTCTTTAGAAAGGACAGGTCATAAGTTCCTGGAATCAACTAGCTAAAAGAAGCTGAATAGCAATCCGTTGTCTTTGTCTACCCCAATGGGATACACGCGTGACGTCATGTACGTTTGTATTAATGTTTCAGGGCAAAAATTTGCCATGCTGGAGATGAAGACGCTTATAGCAGGCTTGCTGCGCAGATTTCGAGTGGAACCAATAACGAAATCCCACGATTTGGTCTTCAAATCTGACATAGTTCTACGTGTCAACCATCCCATTTACGTACGATTCTGCAAGAGGAATTGATTCAAGTCTTTAAATTTCGTAGAAACAAATCTCTGTTAAGACATAATAAACGAAATTGTAAACGTTACAAGTACATTCGCTTATCAAGAATCCGCGACCTTGTGTTATTACGTCTTTTGTGAGATTTAGGTACCTCTTCACGGAAATGTTTCATTGTACCTACTTATATATTTACTAACAATATTAAGTAAGTGGGCTTTATGGCTATAAATAAGTTATTAATGTTTGGAATGGTGAATGAAACGACTTACATTTAAAGTAACATGTTAAAATTATTAAATGAATCGTTACCGATGTGAAAGTCGTATGTTATTATCTTTGATCTAATCTACTGTCTCATTGGCCTAGTGGTCGTACGCGGAGTGGTCCTGGGTTCGATTCCCAGGTCGGGCAAAGATTAGTCGGGTTTTTCTACTTTTAAATTCCAAGTAGTAACTCGGAATCTAGATTTGTGCCCGATGTATGACAATAGGCTCACCCAGTCATCTCTCATTACCCCAAACTGAATTGATGAATTATGGGCTACTTTTATACCTCTTTTTAAAGTTTTAAACAAACTATTCACATAGTTAATCATTTATATAGATATATGTATACGAAAATTTTTGGTGGACTTGGTGCGTGACACGTGATCCATGTGTCAGTCTATGTATCTGTTCGTCCGTCAGTCTGTCCTCCAGTCTATTCGCAAGTACATACTCATTGCCGACTCTCGATACACACTTGCCTGTTTTTTTTTAATTTGAATAACCGTGTGACAGCCCTATGAATGTAGGTAAGAATTTTGTTGTATCTTTGAACTGTGAACTCTTGTGGTTGATACGTGCTATTTTGACGTAAGCCAAGAATTCGGGGGTGAGATGTGGGGGCCGGCCAGCGCGAACATTTAAAACTAAAAAAACGTAGGTATTTATAAACACTTAAAACGAATGTAGGACAAAATAAAATTAAAACAGTAACTATAGAAAAACAGTAAGTATAAGTATAACGCATAACCGAAAATAATAATTAAACAAAATACTGTATCTATTTGGAATAAAACACATTCAAGAACACCAGTTATCTCCGAAATCTCGCTTTATTTCGCTCTATCATAATCAGGATAAAATCGTGGTTAGTTGTTAGTTCTCTTTGCTTTTGCTTTCTATGAGTGTGCCTTCTTCATACTCTCATCACCTTTATATCCAGGCGCGTAGTTTTAGTTTTCCACAGCATCTGTGAATAATTTCATTGTTTTATGTTAATCACAACATCATTTAAAAAACTAAATAACACGCTTTTGTAATTATTTACATAAACAGAACTAAAATTTAGAATTTTTTTATAGTTTTAGATTTATTACATTGTCTTCGTTATTCTTCTATTCTTCATAAATGTGCAAAGTTTTAAATTAACCCGCCGAAGCACGCAAGGACCCTTAATAATTTTCAACTAGTGGTCACCCATCCATACCGACCGCGCACGACGTTGTTTAACTCTGCCGATCACATTGAATCGACGCGAGCCACAGGGCAATGAGCACCTCAGATAGTCATTATCAGGAAGGTTTAATATTCCGTAGATAACTTGGACGTACAAGACCCACTGTTTGACAAGGCACTCCCCCACAGACACAGCTACTGGAGGTCTAGTGCATACTCAATCAGACAAAGCACATTGGTGGAGGGGTTAGTGGCCAACCCAGCGTCGAAAGTTCTCAAGCCACCCGATGATCCTGGACCAGGACCGACGGCTTAACATGCCCTCCGAAGTACGGTAGTACGCCCATGAAATTTTGCCAATAGCGGTCACCCACAAACCGACCGCGCCCGTCGTTGAATAACGTTGCCGATAACATTGAATCGACGCGAGCCATTAGGCTATGGACGCTACAGACATTACCCGGAGCGATTTCCGAAATTTGGTGGACATCAGGCTGAAGAGCACAGGATTCAGGACCATGCTGAACCAGTTGTTAAAATATATTATACGGTGTCCCGTCCCCAGGTACTGAAATAGACAATGGGAAAATAAGATTAGGTCCTCCTATATATATAGCGTCGAGGTAGGTCACTGAGCTGATTTTAGTGGGTAAAAATCCCACATTGCTGCGACCCATAGACGTCACACTGCTGGGCACGGGTCTCCCCAACAGACACTGCTGCGGGAGGTCTAGAGCATACTCCACCACGCTGCTGCAATGCGGATTGGTGGAGGGGTTGGTGGCCAACCCAGTGTCGAATGTTCTCAAGCCACCCGAAGGTCTTCGACAAGACTTAACGACTGTTTCCACCATTGAAAACAACCGGGACCGACGGCTTTACGTGCCCTCCGAAGCACGGTAGCGTCCATGAAATTTTGCCACTACCGGTCACCCATCCACAAACCGACCGCGCCCGTCGTTGCTTAACTCTTTCGATCACATTGAATCGACGCGAGCCATTGGGCTATGGACGCTACAAATCCCACATAACCTAAGAAAACGCTTTCGTGCAGGGTGTAGTGGCATGCGTGAATAAAGAATTTTATTTGTTTGCTCTCACAAAAGTATTTTTAAGTCTTATTTAAAGTTGTGTACATATTCAAACCATACTTTGTGAGAGCCCGGTGACTGAGGTAGGTTTGTAAAAACCTGTGGTAGGTACCTACAGTTCACTAGCACCCTCCCTCCGAGTGAATGAGCGTGTGGGAGTGAACAGGCGTCGCTTCGTCGGCGTAGCCAGGTAGGTAGGGTGAGTTTAGGTGATACAGCCCATCCATAGGGAACCAAATAGGTTTTATATGAAACCTATTTTGTTTCATACTAGTGGACGCCCGCAGCTTCGCTCACGTGGAATTAGACATAACATAACCTAAATACAAAATTACATTGAAATAATGTAGGTATATACGAAAAACTTTTATACCTACTAACTACTAATTTTCGAAACTCAATAAAAAACCTTCATAGGTACTGAATTTCATTCGAATAACATCAAAAACGGCAAAGTTTCATACTAACTTTGCACCCCCTTTTTACCCCCTTAGGGGGTGAATTTTCAAAAATCCTTTCTTAGTGCTCCCCTACGTTATAAAAGGAACCCCTGTGCAAAATTGCTAGTTCCTAGCCCTTATAGTTTAGGCCCTGCGTTGATATGTCAGTCAGTCAGTCAGTTAGTCAGTCAGTCACCTTCTCCTTTTATATATATAGATAGAGTTCGCCCGGGGCAATACCACCGCCCTCCACGTTACCTTGTACCAATTCTGCCGTCTAATAATTGTTTTTAAAGCAATTATGGTCCGGTTGGAGAGGTGATGTTTCCGGTTACACTTCTTTAGAGGTGACCATCTTAGTCCTCAAGGGTAGCAACACATCTGTGACTGACTTAGTACGAGACTCCTACTAACAAGTACTAGCTGGACTATCACTAACACCATATATCTCAATAAGTAACTGATTAGTAAGTAAATTAGGTGTATTAATATCTATCGTGTAATAAGTATCTGTAGTGTAAAATAATGACGTGGATTTTTGTTATCTTTTACATAGTATTAAACGACGACGGTGGGTGGAATGAAACAACGGTAGGTATTACACTTGGGCAGAGTAACCCCTTACTCGTCTAGTTTACATAATGATCCGCCTGCTCGAAACGCGCTTATATGGAAAAATGGGAAAATCTGAGTCAATGCTCATCAAAAATTAACCAACAATAATTTAACAATTAAAATCCTGATTAAGAATCTTAAAATAAATAAATTATTAATAGAAAGTGTTCGAAAAAATCAAATATTAAACTATGAGAAATAATTAATTAATTATAGGTAGGTAGATACCTAACCCCTGCTATTTGGCAGTGCTGCTAACAATAGATAATTACGTAACCTGATAGCGAATATCATTTCGTTAGGAGCGTGTTTAGATTGTAGCGACTGACCTTCAATAGATGTGAGAACTGGTGGGCGTCACACAAGAAGATGAGGACCCTCAGAGAGAAGAACGGCAGCCAGCAGACCAGGAACGACAGGGTGAGGGCTACTGAACACCAATTGATAAGTTATCGAACGAAGAAAGAAGAAGAAGATTCTTCTTGTTATTCACTAGATGTACCCAGTGAGTAGAAAAAGAATAGTAACGATATATTATAGCATATCAAACAATTCAATGAACGTTTGATCTGCCGATGATAACCGTATTAAAATCGGTCTAAAGGTTTCTGAGATTAACCGCGGAACTCTGTAAAAGGTGACCTTTACTGACCATAATATTTAGCAGATATTATTCCTTGTTTAATAAATAATTATTCGTAGTTAACTCTGTCCAATAGTACAGAGTTTAGAATGGCTGTAACAGCATATTAATTCATGAAATTACGATAGGTACGTTATTTCTCATTCCTGTCACAACTTTGTCACAGATGTTCAGCAGAGAACTCGTTTGCTATGTTAAACCTATGGGTACGTGTGTGATCTATGTATGTGGTAAGTACCAGTGTGAGATAAGATATCTCACACTCAAACACTCACGAAAGCTAGGAATACAGTGCTCACCATGAGCCTTTCGAGGTCCACTGCTATCATGGGTGGGACTGATAATAGTATTTTTAGTTAGCAATTATCCATTGAGCCAAATCTCTTTTGTCTCCCTTCTCGGACTCACACTTACCAATTAACTTGTTAACTTTCTTCCTGTTCTCCCGATGATTGAACACTGTCCCATCCGGTTGGGATTTCTCGGAGTAGTTCACCTTGAACGCAATCATAATGTAAACGAAAGTCATTATTACAAGGGGTACTACGAAAGTCATTAATGCTAAAACACCGTTCAACACCCTCGCGTACGGCGTAGGAATAGTATAGCAAACTGAAGACCTGTTACTCTTTATCAGATCCACCGTCCATATTTCCGGTAGCGTCTCAGCTATTGCTATCACCCAAACGACCACTATAACCTTGGTAACTCTTCGCCAGACAGGTTTCGACTGCAGCATCAGGGGATACCAAATCGCAATGTACCTCTCTACAGCCAGCGTCGTCATTATAAGAATGCTGTTATTCCACAGAACAACGATGAAGAAGAAGTGCATCTTACACACTATACTCCCAAACTGGTAGGAATCTGACATGTATTCGTACACTTCCAGAAGGATCCCGAAGGTCACTATCAAGTCTGACACGGCCAGGTCGAATAGATAATAGTTTGTCGCGGTATGCATCGTCCTGTCGTAGTAAATGACGATACAAGTGAGCAAGTTCCCGATTATGCTGACGACGAAAATTAACATCATAGCGGTGACGAATAACGCGATAACCCAACCGGGTTCGTCGTCAAGATTTGTCGACAGGAATTGCGACCACAGATCGTAGTCAAAGTTCTTAGGAACACCGGTAATATTGGACATTATTGTATATTTATCTAAATTTTGTTAAAAATTTTAAGGAGGTTTTAGTGTGCCGTAGCAGTTAATGTTAAAACAGTACTGACCGACTTGTTTACCTTATTCGAACAAGGCGCTATGTGCCCATAGTCACACGAGTAAACGGTCACTGTTAGTCCACCGACGCTTGGGACAATATAGGGCAAAGGCGCCAATTTACGACTTAAACGAAAATTTAATGTAAAATTTCTTATTTTTGGTCGCAATAAATCATGCTGCTGTGAGAAAATAATCCTCAAACTATATGTATTTATCATTCGATTTAAACATCAGATGAAAAAGCATAGCAATAATCAAATAGGTTTATGTTAATAAGAGGTCTAGGTACCTAGGCACTGCACGTACCTACCTGCCTAAAGCTGCCCATGAAGCTAAATACAAACTCAAGTTGGAGAAAGAAACTCCAAAAATTTTTTAAGATGGCTGTACCATAAGCAGTACAGATATTACGTTGGATTTCCCGATGTAGTATGGTATAATAAAAATTTGTTTCTGCAATAAATGTACCTATAACTCACTGATTTTATGACTCACTTCAGCTTACACATGAATTGGCACTCGTGGTTTACTTCTACCACCTGGTTAGAGGCGAGTTGATTAATCTTTCAGTGCTAGTCCGTCCCTCATACTCAAGCGTGGATAAGTAAACAGAGGACTATTAGGTTTAAGGACCGTTTATGTCAATGATGTAATTGTAAATAAATTAAATGATTGTCCCTTAATTTAAAAACATAGGGCACGAAGATAAATTCATTCAAATACACTTTTAATACATACGAATTTAAGAATATTTAAAAAATGCTAATAGCTTGACTATTGTAAGATGCATTCATTGTTTCATATATTTTTAGAAGCCTTCTATCAACCTTGTATCGACATACAATGATAATCTGTACACTTGTGACGACTTATCAATAGAAATAACATTGTTTTTCTCAGCTTGTTCAAAACATAATTAATTAAGTCCATAGGTCAGCGTTGTAAATCTAGTAAGTAGGTCTGATCTACAATGTATTTTGATACCTACTATAATTTGTGTAGCTGTACATTTGGTTCCGTACTTACCAAGATTTCCGTAACTACCTATTCCAGCAACAGTTTTTTAAGCTTTGTAGCCTGTATCCTACAGTTACTATCAAACTCTATATTGACCGTTCTGTTGCATTATCGGTACATTTACCCTACCAAAGTTTGTTGACATGAACAAGGTGTGCTTAGTATTAAGTGGATTAGTTACGTACAAAATCTATAGCTTAGCACTTTATCATGCATATTCTTAGTGAAACATTTTAAGGTAATTGGGTAGATCTCATGGTGACAGCCCAGTGGCTTTAAGTTAATTAGCTTCTGATTAGTTTATTGTGAAAGACTACAAAATGTATATAAATGTATTTCTATACTAGCTGACCCCGCAAACGTTGTTCTGCCATATGAAATGTCAAAATGACTCGACGCTTCACGTCAGTGAACGACGGTTAAATTTAAAAAAAAAACATTTTCCAGTGGACCAAATTGTGAATCTAAACGGGTTGAAAAGGGGGATGAAAGTTTGTATGAAAGTATTATCATTTTCAGAACTAAAAGCATAAAATTTATATTTTAGGCTATTGATCTATACTAATCTATATATATAAAAGGAGAAGCTGACTGACTGACTGACTGACTGACTGACTGACTGACTGACTGACTGACTGACTGACTGACTGACTGACTGACTGACTGACTGACTGACTGACTGACTGACTGACTGACTGACTGACTGACTGACTGACTGACTGACTGACTGACTGACTGACTGACTGACTGACTGACTGACTGACTGACTGACTGACTGACTGACTGACTGACTGACTGACTGACTGACTGACTGACTGACTGACTGACTGACTGACTGACTGACTGACTGACTGACTGACTGACTGACTGACTGACTGACTGACTGACTGACTGACTGACTGACTGACTGACTGACTGACTGACTGACTGACTGACTGACTGACTGACTGACTGACTGACTGACTGACTGACTGACTGACTGACTGACTGACTGACTGACTGACTGACTGACTGACTGACTGACTGACTGACTGACTGACTGACTGACTGACTGACTGACTGACTGACTGACTGACTGACTGACTGACTGACTGACTGACTGACTGACTGACTGACTGACTGACTGACTGACTGACTGACTGACTGACTGACTGACTGACTGACTGACTGACTGACTGACTGACTGACTGACTGACTGACTGACTGACTGACTGACTGACTGACTGACTGACTGACTGACTGACTGACTGACTGACTGACTGACTGACTGACTGACTGACTGACTGACTGACTGACTGACTGACTGACTGACTGACTGACTGACTGACTGACTGACTGACTGACTGACTGACTGACTGACTGACTGACTGACTGACTGACTGACTGACTGACTGACTGACTGACTGACTGACTGACTGACTGACTGACTGACTGACTGACTGACTGACTGACTGACTGACTGACTGACTGACTGACTGACTGACTGACTGACTGACTGACTGACTGACTGACTGACTGACTGACTGACTGACTGACTGACTGACTGACTGACTGACTGACTGACTGACTGACTGACTGACTGACTGACTGACTGACTGACTGACTGACTGACTGACTGACTGACTGACTGACTGACTGACTGACTGACTGACTGACTGACTGACTGACTGACTGACTGACTGACTGACTGACTGACTGACTGACTGACTGACTGACTGACTGACTGACTGACTGACTGACTGACTGACTGACTGACTGACTGACTGACTGACTGACTGACTGACTGACTGACTGACTGACTGACTGACTGACTGACTGACTGACTGACTGACTGACTGACTGACTGACTGACTGACTGACTGACTGACTGACTGACTGACTGACTGACTGACTGACTGACTGACTGACTGACTGACTGACTGACTGACTGACTGACTGACTGACTGACTGACTGACTGACTGACTGACTGACTGACTGACTGACTGACTGACTGACTGACTGACTGACTGACTGACTGACTGACTGACTGACTGACTGACTGACTGACTGACTGACTGACTGACTGACTGACTGACTGACTGACTGACTGACTGACTGACTGACTGACTGACTGACTGACTGACTGACTGACTGACTGACTGACTGACTGACTGACTGACTGACTGACTGACTGACTGACTGACTGACTGACTGACTGACTGACTGACTGACTGACTGACTGACTGACTGACTGACTGACTGACTGACTGACTGACTGACTGACTGACTGACTGACTGACTGACTGACTGACTGACTGACTGACTGACTGACTGACTGATTGACTGACTGACTGACTGACTGACATATCAACGCAGGGCCTAAACTATAAGGGTAAGAAATTTTGAACAGGGGTTCCTTTTATAACGTAGGGGAGCACTAAGAAAGGATTTTTGAAAATTCACCCCCTAAGGGGGTAAAACGGGGGTGCAAAGTTAGTACGAAACTTTGCCGGTTTAATTCAGTACCTTTGAAGGTTTTTTATTGAAAGTTTCGAAAATCCTCCCTTAAATAGGTATCCTCCCTTACTGACTTGACTGACTGACTGACTGACATATAAACGCAGGGCCTAAACTATAAGGGTTAGAAACTTGAAATTTTGCCCTGTCCTGTCCCCGCACCGCCATACAAGCTATCTACTCGCTCGTACCAATACCTACTGTTTGTGCCGTTATTTAGCTAATGTTTTAAAAATGACGTATAGCCCAGTCATATTAGGGCTTTCACCTCGGAATGAAAGATAATAAGCTGCAAATTGGTATGAACCTTTGTTTTGTCATTCTAAATGTTGTCTCAAAAGTCACAATCGTTATCGTGTCCGCGTCTCAAGATATTCAAGGTCAAAGGTCACAAAAATCGGTTTTTCGCGAATATCTGGCTTCCTATCGGTTAAATGAGATTTGCATTTATTATAAAAGTTGTAGGCTATAAAATTCCCTACAACTTTTGTTTAAACTTTTTTTTCATACGACCAACCGTTTTGAAGGTAGAGCGCGAAGTGCACATCGTACAGTCATATACGGCCTAATGCAAGGTCAAGCGTGAGTTATGGTTATCAGTACGTTACAAAGTCAATTATTTACTTGGAAATTATAATTATTAAACAATGCCTATTATTTATGTACTAACTATTAATTATTTATATTTAATTAATTAGAAAAGGGCATAGGGTAGGGACAAGTATTTCCAGGTATATAAGTATTGAGAAATTTACGCGTTTTAAAGAAAAGATATATAATGTCGTGTTAACTTAAAATAAAACTAAAATATATAATCCAGAATTAATAATATTTTATACTTAAATAGTTAAATATGAATAATTATATATAAATAATCAAGTTACTTACTTTAATTAAATATAAATAATTAATAGTTAGTACATAAATAATAGGCATTGTTTAATAATTATAATTTCCAAGTAAATAATTGACTTTATAACGTACTGATAACCATAACTCACGCTTGACCTTGCATTAGGCCGTATATGACTGTACGATGTGCACTTCGCGCTCTACCTTCAAAACGGTTGGTCGTATGAAAAAAAAGTTTAAACAAAAGTTGTAGGGAATTTTATAGCCTACAACTTTTATAATAAATGCAAATCTCATTTAACCGATAGGAAGCCAGATATTCGCGAAAAACCGATTTTTGTGACCTTTGACCTTGAATATCTTGAGACGCGGACACGATAACGATTGTGACTTTTGAGACAACATTTAGAATGACAAAACAAAGGTTCATACCAGGGTTGTTGCGAATATCAGCATCAGCATCAGCATCAGCTGATTATCAGCATTGGTTTCAACATCAGCATCAGCATCAGCATCCGCATTAATCGATGCTGATTTTATTGCTGATATTCCAGTCGTGACATGACCGTTGAAGGCGGGGGCTTAGCTATGACGGCGTGGGTTTTTGACCAATTAAAGGTCGTAAAATTGTCAGTCGTTCTTCGAGCGAACTTCACTTGTTCGTTCGAGTGTTAGTAAACGTACACAAAGGACGATGGACAAAAATGTATGGAACCTGGTACCGGCACCAATCGAAATGTATGATACATCGTTGGAAAGGTCTTTTAGTGTAGAATAATAATAACCAAGGCGCCAGTCCCAATTTGCTGTCCGATCGAAGTAATCACTCCTTGAAAATTACTAATGTTTCCTAATAAAGTATTTCTATCAGGTCAATTTCTTCTCCATTTTCCATGTTTATTTTTTATTATGAGGTTACATAATAAGCGGTGACAGCCCAGTGGCTATCTAACCCTAACTAAGGACACATCGTGAGGAAACCTGCATGCCTGAGGGGTCTTCATATCGTTCTCTAAGGCATGTGAAGTCTGCCAATTCGCACTTGGCCAGCATGGTTTGTATATTATGTATCAATATTCAATATCATATTGATACTTATTTGCATATTTTTTTTATACTTTGTATCAGACCTAACTACTGATCAAATGTAGCTTAGATTGGTTTGATTTACATTTTGAAATAGGATTTAAAAAAAAAAGGAATCAAAATCGGTAAAAGTAAACTTTTATAGGTGAGTTATTCTATTTCGAGCTAAAAATCCAGTATCTTCTGAAGCGTATATTTCAAAACGGACAGCTATTTCGGACATGCCGTCATAGTATTTTTTTATACACTTGAGAAGAGCTATCCAATGATGTGTGATTCATCTTGATTGGACATGGGTACCAAAATGGCCATCCTCCTTTGACTCATTTTATTAACGCATTTTTTCACAGTAATAATATAATTTCCCTTTTATTTAAAATGCCTAAGGTAAAGTCACCTAATTCCGCGGTATTTTCGCGATAACTAGAAAGAACATAAAATATTATGCATTTATATTTCCTTTCTGTTGTAATTAATAGTTTTATCCAAAGTATTAGTTATCTTATTTCTGAAATATGTTCACTGTTTCACAATAAAAGTTGATTAAAAATGTAAAATTAAATAAAAACGAGAAAAAGTGCGAAGCGCCTAATTCCGAGGTAAAAATCCTAATTCCGAGGCATTTGGGTCCTAATTCCGAGTGTACAAAATACAAAGGAAAAGGTGGGTGAGAATGATGTTCAAAAGTCAATCTATCTATAAAAATCTATTTATTTCAGTCTGTTCTTTGTGATGATTAATGAAATGGTCACGGTTTTTAATTGTAAATAAAATCACTTAACTTATAAGAACGGAATATAAAAAATATCAAAATCAACATAGAAATTACCAACAATAATTATCACATAAGATTATTTAAGTTACTAAAACCTTACATAATATGTTTCCTAATAAGCTGTGTAAAATACTGAACACTCTCTATTTAACATATACCGATACCGCGGACTTAGGGTTTCATATAACCTTATTCCGACTTAAATACATCGGAATAGCTTTTTAATTAGGTACTAAATCAAGTTTTCTAATTCCGAGTACTAAAAAGTAATACATTTTTTCATATTAAATAAATCAACTCAAAATTGATTGCATTAGATCAGATCTAAAATCTTTAGAACGTAATCATAAAACTGCTTTCGAAATTTGAAAAATATGTGACATTTATGAAATCATTTTTCCGTGGTATGCCTCGGTAATTAGGAACTACCTAAAATATTTGGAATCTAATGCCGCGGTATTTTAAAATCTCATTTTCTCCTCAATTAGTAAATAAAATACTCAAATGATAAGTATTTTCAATACAAAATATATCCCTTCAAATATTTCAACCAAAACAAACACTCGCACAGTGTAAAACTGCAATGTAAAACACTATTTAGAAAATCGTATAATTCACGTGCGTAAGGTCCAGAATGCTTGCTTCAAGCAATCGAGTCGGCTGCTTGCGAAAAACTTATCGTATATTTTAAAATGTTCTCATACTAAAGCAATTTTTTGCATATACAAATATGAAGAGATAAATTATTTATTGAATAATGTTAGTTGCAAGCAAAATGACTTGTAATTTGGCCGAAAACACGGATTTTGTAAATACCTCGGAATATGGTGCCACTTTTGGAACCCCGCGGAATTAGGTGACTTTACCTTAATAAAGTTATCACTTTTACCAACAACTTCATAGTTTCAATTTCATGTTTCAATAAAATCAGCATCAGCATCAGCATCAGCTGATATTAATTTTAAAAATCAGCATCAGCATCAGCATCAGCTGATATTGAAAAACCCTACATCAGCAACAACCCTGGTTCATACCAATTTGCAGCTTATTATCTTTCATTCCGAGGTTGACCCCTTTTTTTACCTAATATGACTGGGCTAGTAGGAAAACGAGAATTGTAACAAGCAATCGCAAAAACGTGTTTAATAAAAAAAGCATGTAGGCGAAAAAGTTTCCAATCATGGAAAAAACATTATTTAAGCTAGTTTTTTCGGTGGTTCCGCCCGCGTATAAGTCGGTTTTCAATAAATTCTAACATTAAAATTTTAAGGGATGGTATAGGATCAAATCATTAGTAGAAAATCCAGTCCATTTAACGAGTTTAAGTACTGCCTAAGTCACCACCGCGATTCAAAATTAGTTTCAGCGCCATTTGTTATCGCAGTGCCAAACTACTTTCCAATAAATAAGTAAATGTTCGAAGCATCCATAAGGATAGCATCCATATTATCATCATGCAAATCCGTTTTGTAGATTTTACGCGATTGAACAACAAACATACAAACATTCACATTTATTATATTAATAGGACAAAATTACGAGTGGATAGGTAAAATAAATTTGAAAAACAAGAACTCATCCTTACCTATTAAAATATTTTATATTTTATTGGTTAGTACCCAATTGGTATTCAGAGTCGACCATCCGTTCTGAGAGTTTCCATAAATCCGCACAGATTTTTGGGTTCTTCGCGATCGGCAGTGTCCGGGCGCTTTCACAATCCACAAAATATACTCCCGACACATTACGGCATTCTTTTGCTACGGCCAAGTAGACCACGGTCTGGACGCCTTCCTCCATTGTCCTGCAGCACAACCAGCACCAAATCGACCAAAGCACCTTCGTCATGAAACTACTGCTCTCTGCAATGTTGGTCATAATAACTCCAGGGTGTAAAGCGTTGGACACAACTCCAGTTCCATGGAGACGCCTCGACAGTTCAACGGTGAAGAGCAAATTGAAGAGTTTACTATTAGCATACGTGCCAAGGTTATTACAGAACTTTTTATTACTCAAGTCATCCAAGTTTACCTCGCCGATAAAATGTAATATGGAGCTGATGTTAATAATCCTGCTCGGAGCACTTTTAAGAAGCAGTGGTAGTAGGAGAATGGTGAGTAGAAATGGTCCAAAGTGGTTGATTTGGTAGCCTTCGACTATGTCGTCTTCAGTGTAGCAATTACCTTGGCCATAAATACCAGCGTTGTTAACCAAAACATCAAGTCTTGCCTCAGTTTGGAGAATCTCATGAGCGAACTTCCGCACGGATCCCAGTGACGCCAGATCAAGTTTCCTGAAGGCAATATTATGTTTACCAGTTTGAGACACAATGTCGATGCGCGCGGCATTCCCTTTCTCTTCGTTCCTGCACGCTAATATCACTCTAGCTCCTCTAGAAGCCAACTGCTTCGCAGTTTCCAAACCTAATCCACTGTTGGATCCAGTAACTATGACCACTTTTTCTGCCATCGACTCATCCGATTTGCATATTTTGTTGGTCCACCGGTTATAAGTTCTGATTACCATAAGGACTAATAATACAATAAAAATTGCTGCGATTAACATCATAGTATTTATGGTGTTCGTTACTAGCAGTCTATAAACTCAGTTATTACTTTGTAATGTCCTTTTATACCTGCAAAATGATGCACTTATTCCTATAACACCAAGGCACTTTATATGAATGTTTGTGTTTTTCTTGGTTTGTCCTTATTTACATAGATACTCTCAAGTTAGTGCTAACACCGCTAGGTATAATTTGTAACAAAATTACACAACATCACAATGTAGAGTTCCTGTGAGCTGTGAGATATGTTAGCTATATCAATTATGATAATAATATCGGTAGGTACTTAACTAAAACAAAAAAAATGGATAAGTTAATAAATAAACGTTTACACACTCACACCCTTAGTAATTATAAAGTACATTATTAGATTTTCGTTATTAACGTATTCTAATAATACAATAGGTAGGTAATTAATATTTTCAGCTTTTAATTAATATTTTAGGGCGGGGTAACTGCTTATTGGACCAGTAAGAGTATCGACGCATCGTAAATGATGCCTTTTGTTACAACTTATAAATGTGAAGCTGGGCCGACTTGAAGATAATGGAATCAGCTTGGGTTTAAAAGTATTAAGTGGGTCACGAAGGGGCAGTGTGAAAATTACCGGGCCATGGCAGAACAATGTTTAGGAAGCACTGCTCTAAGGCTCTAACATAAAGGGACACAAGGTAGTTTTGCACGATCTCGCACGAGCTCGTTTTTAGCGCCTCAGTGTTTATCATCTTATTTTAATTTATTATGTGTGTTTGGTATTTAGCTATTTTTTTGGCGTGGGTGTTTTGGAGGTTATGCGTGTTACATATGGCTATGTCTGTAATGTGTGTTTTTCCTAGTTTAAATAATACTACTATATCCAGTTTCTTAAAGTTTTATTGTTTTGTCTGTATTATCAATGATATTTTAAGAAATATACATCACGTTAGTACCTAATATTGCACGCACAACATAATCGTTCCGCGACACATACATACATATTTAATAACATTGTATATCTACAATGGTTTCAGAAGCGCTATGACAGCGTCGGCACATATCTGTGACCAAGTTGGGGATGCGACAAATATACTTTTGGTAGTTGCATAATTCGATGACTTGGTCCTTAAAGCAAACAGCCCTCCATCTCAGAAAACAATTCGCCATATCTAAGCCACGCGTTCGATGCTTTCTTGTCGACATATGGCTGCAGAAGGTCTTGACGACGTCTTCCATGAAGGGATTTATGTTCCCAGTTCACTTTTTATACGCGATCATCTTATTCATATGGTAGCAACCATGTCTGACTTGGAACGAGATTCTTACTAACAATTACTATCTGGACTATTAATAAAACAGTTGGTTTTACAAGAACAAGACTAACTATCACTAACAGTCCCCAGTCCTCATACCCACTAACAAACTGACCAACTAATGTTCATATTAACTCTCTCAATTAACTGGCCTTAACAAGGACTGGGTAGTCCTTAATTGAGTCTTGTTCAAAGTCAATCATAGTTGTCATGGGCGGCAGTGAATGGGTGGTGCTTCAAGCTCGTTTGCTGCCACAGCGTACCATGCTGGCGCCGCGTACATACGTCAGCTTGGATCGGATATAGCATTTGCTATATCCGATTTTAGTGCGCAGTGGTAACCTGGATGTCAACACGGGCTGGAGCATCGCTCTCGCGGTTCGTGCCTTGCGGTGCACGTGCACCACTCATCGTGAGCTTGCGATCCATGTGACAGCAATTGTCCGGCTGATTAGATTATTATGTTTAACAGAAAATCGTAAAAAAATATTTGACAGTCAATAAATCTGTCGTCATGACATTGATATAGAATTCTTTTGAATCAACTGGCACTGTCAATGTCAGTAGTGAATTTCTTTCTTCAGTTTCTTCTTTCAATTCAATTCAAAAACAGGGTTGAATTTTCTACACTGTTCACAAAAATTTATCTTTTTAATTAATAAATTATTTCATAAACAGAACAAAAGTCTTTAAAAACTGTATCTAACATGTCGGAATCAGAAAACACAGAGGCAATTGGCACAGAAGCTAAGACAGAACACAGCGCGCGAAAGCGTGTACGGCATCGAAAGAAGCAACTTTACGAAAATATTCTCAAACAAATGGAGTTCTACTTCAGTGATGCTAATTTGAGCAAAGACAGGTACTTAGGGTCGTTGGTGCAGAATGATCCTTTTGTGCCTATTGCGGAGTTCCTAAAGTTCAACAAAATTCGTTCAATGACTCAAGATCCTGTGGACATTGTGAAAGCGATGAAGCATTCTACATTGTTGGAGCTCTCGGAGGATAAGGCAAAAGTAAGTAGCAATAATATTTTGAATCTTATTGCAGCTGTAGCTGTTAGTGCTCTTCAATGTGTTCGAAAGAGTTAAGCAACGACGGACGCTGTCGGTTTGGGGATGGAGTGACAACTAGTGGCACAGAGGGCACGTAAAGCCGTCTGTCCCGGTTGTTTTCAATGCTGGAAACAGTCGTTAAGCCTTGTCAAAGACCTTCGGGTGGCTTGAGAACATTCGACACTGGGTTGGACACTAGAAAATTTAATAAAATCCTTTGTTAGTGCTCCCCTACATTATAAAAGGAACCCCTGTTCAAAATTTCAAGTTTCTAACCCTTATTGTTTAGGCCCTGCGTTGATATGTCAGTCAGTCAGTCATAACCTACAACTTTATTCATTTTTACCTTCTAGGTCAGAAGGAAAATCCCAATGATGCCCTATGATGCAGATTTGAGGACTGTGTATGTAGAGTCTATTCCTGTAACTGCAAACAGAGATTGGCTACAGCGTGTTTTCGCAGAATATGGCCATGTAGCATATATTTCTCTACCTAAGTTCAAGAACTCACAAAAAATTAAGGTAAATTTACAAATGTGAAAGTATGAGAACATATTTGAATAACAATTAAATTTTATATTTGTATTGTGGATTTGCATGAATCTTGTAAAATCAAAATATGTGAAAATATCTATTTATGTCTCTGACACCCATATTACAGGCTCGTGCCTTCTTTGGGGTCAGATGGCCGTGTGTGAGAATGTCCAAGATATTTATTTATTTTAATGATGACTACCAACCTTAGGTAACGTTTTATCTATTACCATGTATTCAGTCAGAAAAACTAAAATAAGTACATCATATTAACTTATTCAATTAAATTTCAGGGCTACGCCTTCATAGAATTTGATAAGCCGCAAGAGGCTCAGAAGTGTATAAATGAATTTACTAAAATGGGCTGCAAGCTACCAACGGGTATGCCTCCAGAAGAGTTGTCGTCTATTAAAATGTTCTCTATCGAGGAGACTGAAGATGCACCTGATATAAAAGAGTATGAGCCGCCAAAGAAAAAAGCTAAGAAGAATAAGGATAAGAAACCTAAGACCTTAGATCTTAAACTAGGGCACGAGTCTGATAGTGATAGAAGAGGTGATACACCTAGTGTGAGTATGGAATATCTATGTTTTTTTTAAAAATAAGATTACAAACAGGACCCCTCACCCACCTACACCAATGTAAACTGTAACACAACTTGAATGAGACTCATAAGAGTCGTAAGTTCGTCACATAATATATTGCTACTCTTGAGTACAAACTCACCACCTGTTGAAAAGTGTAACCGGAACCTGGAACACTCAACTAGAATGCAATTGCTTATTCATATTAATTTATTTATTGCAGTCATGATTTAAACTTATTTAAATATGAACCTCTCCGGTCGACTAGTCTATCCCTACATTGATAAAATGGTACAGTTACAACGTGTACTCTTATGTGTGAAAGTAATTAAAGAAAATAACAAGATTATTTCCTAAATGAAAAACAACTGTTTCAGGATGATGTGAAAAGTATAACAACACCTTTAAATACGCCTGGCGAGGTATGCATAAATAAATCATTTAATTTTATGTATGAAAACTCAGTTGTAAATAATTGTTGGGGTGGCAAAATGGGCCTCGAATGGTTTGCTACTAACTAATCAATAATATTTCATTTCAATAAATTCCAGGAAACCAAAAGCATAGACATAGAATCAAAGGATGAAGCCACAAGCCACGATGAAGGCAAAGATCTGGACGTCCCGAGAAAGAAGAAAGCAAAGAAACGTCTGGGAAAGGACAATGTTAAAGCGAAAACGAAGTTAGAAAATGGGGAAGCCCCCAAGGATGCTGTTTGGGGGCTGCAGATCCTGCCGAAGAGTGAATGGAAAGCGCTTAGGAATAAATATTTGAATTTGCAACGGAAGTATATGAAGGAAATAAAGGCTAATTTGCACAGTGAAAGGCAGGGTTATCCAGGGTTGCCGGCGCCCGCAGCGCCTCCTGTTGAGGCTGAATCAGGTAATGGAGCTATAAAAGCATATAACGCTAATAACTTCAACAATACAATACAAGTAATAAAATTAGAAAAAAAAAAAAAAACAAAAAAAAAATAATACATAGATACGTTATGAATGCTTTACTACGTACGGTATATGTACTTCAAATAGTATAAGTAAAAATTATTATTATCTGCTCTCTCATAAAGTTTATATAAAACAATATTACTTAAATTTGTATCGTAATAATAACATTGATCAATATTCTTCGTTCGTAGCACTCTTGTCAGTGCTTCTTTGTATCACTGCTTGTTTCATGTTGCATTAATGTTTTCTCAAACAATTTTTGTTACAAAACAATAAAGTGTCTTGTTTTCAGTGTAGTACACCTATACTGATGTTATGTTTGTGTTTTTAGTGCGGCCAAGGAACGAGAACACTAAAAATGTTACTCCCCTTGAGAAGATTCCAGGAGTTTTTGTAAAGGAGCTGTTACCCGAACCGTGCCTTGATGTTAGGCTAACAAAGCGTACGGTAAGTACATACTTACATACAAATACTCTCGATCAAGTCTTGCCTTTCAAACATATGCCACAGATAAACAAACTAATCATATATATTATAGAACCAGAGTAAGTCTAGAAATAAATGTTGAGTGATCAGAATAAATCTTTGCGCATCGTAGACTTTTACTATAATTCAAGGAAGTGTTCAGTTGTCCGGACAGCTCAGGGAACGAATTAGGACAAGCGAACGAATTACACGAAATTAGAAAATTAGACGCAAAAAATTACTTTTGGTAATAGTCAACGTTCGACAACCGTGCCTTGTATTATAATCGATTCGATTTCATCATAGCTTTTTGGTTATTATTTTAGACTTAAATTTAACATACAATTAACAAATTGGATACAAGATAGCAAACGAGCTTGCAGCACCACCCATCCGCTGCCGCCCATGACAACTGTGACTGACTGAACAAGACTCAATTAGGGACTGGGATGGTTAGTCCAATTAGTTGAGAAAGTTAATTAGAACATTAGTTGGTACTGCTTGTAGTATTCTGTACTCATATAAAAGTCCGTGTCCACAGATAAAAACCAACATCCACGTGTTACATGTTGATGTGAAGGAGGAACAGACGGAGGCCATCATTAGATTCGATTCTGCTAAAGCTGCTGACGAGGTAAATATTAGATACTAGTGGACGCCCGCAGCTTCGCTCGCGTGGAATTAGACAACAATAGTTTCATTTATACCTAGTAATATTATATAGCCTATGTCACTCAGTGAAGATGCAGCTTTCTAATGGTGAAAGAATTTTTGAAATCCGTACAGTAGTTTTTGTGTTACAAACAAATCTTTCCTCTTTATAATATTGGTACAGATATGTAGTTCCAACCCAGTGTCGAATGTTCTTAAGCCATCCGAAGGTCAACAAGGCTAACGATTGCTTTCACCATTGAGAACAACCGGGCCCGACGGCGCCCATGTAATTTTGTCACCAGCGTTCACCCACAATTAAGACTGCACCCGTCGTTGCCTAACTCGGTCGATCATAATCGATCGGCCCGAGCCATTGACGCTACTCCACATACGATCGAACACGACTACGATATGATCGATATCAATTTTTTAGGGTTGTCAAATATTTAATTATCATCACAACCGACCGAACCCGGACCGCTCGAGTGAGAGGCGAGTTCGATAGCCACGGCTGTCACCGCTTATAATAATACTAGCTTTTACCCGCGGCTCCGCCCGCGTGGTTAAAGGGAATTAACAATGCCATCTATTAACTACATCCGGAACTAAATATCTAGCAAATAACAAAACATCGATATCTTCCCATGGCGATGTTTTACCGCGGTAAAAAGTAGCCTACGTCACTCTCCACCCTCCTCACTATCTCCACACACAAAAACCATACCATATAACAGCTTCGTTGCGACGTGAAAGCCGGACAAACAAACAAACACACTTTCCCATTTATAATATTAGTATGGATATGGATATTTGATTAAGTATTAATTATCCTACAGCCTTTTTAAAAGCTTTTACTTAACTTCATTCGTATGTATTCATGTATGTCCTGGAATCTTAAGTATTAATTATCCTACAGCCTTTTTAAAAGCTTTTACTTAACTTCATTCGTATGTATTCATGTATGTCCTGGAATCTTGCAATCAATATTTCACCCACTTCCACTGAAGCTATCGAGCTGACATTTGGCACACATATTAGGTTCCGATGACAATGCAATAATATGGTACTGTCGAACTGATCTGATGATGGAGCCGGAAGATATTAACTGGAACTTCATGATGGAATATCGCATCATAGTCGTGTTTGCACTTGTGGTAAAGTCTTGTAATGAACTTTGACCACGATTAGGTTTCAAGGTCAAGTTATAAAAGCTTTTTAAAAAAAATTTTTTTTACAGTATAGTTTTTATTAACAGCCCATTTTCCTGGTGATTCCAGTACTGTTCGGCCACGACGCGGCGCGCGCGCGTGCTGCGCGGCGCAGACGAGGAGGAGCAGTGGGCGCGGGCGGAGGCGGCGCGCGCGCGCAGCACGGGCCGCGGCCGCGAGCGGCTGCGCGCGCGCGCCGCGCTGCACGCCCCGCCCGCGCGCGCGCGCCCCGCCTCGCCGCAGCCCACGCACACGCACATACGATTTGATGAATAAACTTTGTGTTACCTTTCTCATGTTTTATTTTATTACCTGACTAGCTTTTACCCGCGGCTCCGCCCGCGTGGTCAAAGGGAATAACAATGAGTTGTTTATCATACATAGATAAGAACTTGAAAATGAATTTTACTAACGCCATCTATTAACAACATCCGGAACTAAATATCTAGCAAATACCAAAACATCGATATCTTCCTATGGGGATGTTTTACCGCGGTAAAAAGTAGCCTACGACACTCTCCACCCTCCTCACTATCTCCACACACAAAAACCATACCATATAATAGCTTCGTTGCGACGTGAAAGCCGGACAAACAAACAAACACACTTTCCCATTTATAATATTAGTATGGATATCTGCTGATATTGATTTGTTAGTTAATTTAAGGTTTTAAAAATAGTATGGAGCATGATCAAGCCTTCCAGGCCATTTAATACATTTTTTTATCATACTAGTACTATTAAAGATTAGTCCCTACAAAAGATAAAAACAGAAACTGCAAGCGCGCTCAATAACGCGTCGGGCCGCGGCTGCGCGCGCGCGCCGCGCTGCACGCCCCGCCCGCGCGCGCGCGCCCCGCCTCGCCGCGGCCCACGCACACGCACATACGATTTGATGAATAAACATATTGTTACGTTTTTCATGTTTTATTTTTTTACCATATTGATTTGTTAGTTAATTTAGGGTTTTAAAAATAGTATGGAGCATGATCAAGCCTAAAGCCTTCCAGGCCATTTAATACATTTTTTTATCATACTAGTACTATTAAAGATTAGTCCCTACAAAAGATAAAAACAGAAACTGCAAGGGCGCTCAATAACGCGTAGGGCCGCGGCTGCACGCGCGCCGCGCTGCACGCCCCGCCCGCGCGCGCGCGCCCCGCCTCGCCGCAGCCCACGCACACGCACATACGATTTGATGAATAAACATATTGTTACGTTTTTCATGTTTTATTTTTTTACCATATTGATTTGTTAGTTAATTTAGGGTTTTAAAAATAGTATGGAGCATGATCAAGCCTAAAGCCTTCCAGGCCATTTAATACATTTTTTTATCATACTAGTACTATTAAAGATTAGTCCCTACAAAAGATAAAAACAGAAACTGCAAGGGCGCTCAATAACGCGTAGGGCCGCGGCTGCACGCGCGCCGCGCTGCACGCCCCGCCCGCGCGCGCGCGCCCCGCCTCGCCGCAGCCCACGCACACGCACATACGATTTGATGAATAAACTTGTGTTACCTTTTTCATGTTTTATTTTTTTACCTGATATCTGCTGATATATTGATTTGTTAGTTAATTTAGGGTAAATAGTATGGAGCATGATCAAGCTTATAGCCTTCCAGGCCATTTAATACATATTTTTATCATACTAGTACTATTAAAGATTAGTCCCTACAAAAGATAAAAACAGAAACTGCAAGGGCGCTCAATAACGCGTAGGGCCGCGGCTGCACGCGCGCCGCGCTGCACGCCCCGCCCGCGCGCGCGCGCCCCGCCTCGCCGCAGCCCACGCACACGCACATACGATTTGATGAATAAACTTAGTGTTACCTTTCTAATGTTTTATTTTTTTACCTGCTGATATTGATTTGTTAGTTAATTAAGGGTTTTAAAAATAGTATGGAGCATGATCAAGCCTGCCTTCCATTGCATTAAATACATTTTTTTATCATACTAGTACTATTAGAGATTAGTCCCTACAAAAGATAAAAACAGAAACTGCAAGGGCGCTCAATAACGCGTAGGGCCGCGGCTGCACGCGCGCCGCGCTGCACGCCCCGCCCGCGCGCGCGCGCCCCGCCTCGCCGCAGCCCACGCACACGCACATACGATTTGATGAATAAACTTAGTGTTACCTTTCTAATGTTTTATTTTTTTACCTGCTGATATTGATTTGTTAGTTAATTAAGGGTTTTAAAAATAGTATGGAGCATGATCAAGCCTGCCTTCCATTGCATTAAATACATTTTTTTATCATACTAGTACTATTAGAGATTAGTCCCTACAAAAGATAAAAACAGAAACTGCAAGGGCGCTCAATAACGCGTAGGGCCGCGGCTGCACGCGCGCCGCGCTGCACGCCCCGCCCGCGCGCGCGCGCCCCGCCTCGCCGCAGCCCACGCACACGCACATACGATTTGATGAATAAACTTGTGTTACCTTTTTCATGTTTTATTTTTTTACCTGATATCTGCTGATATATTGATTTGTTAGTTAATTTAGGGTAAATAGTATGGAGCATGATCAAGCTTATAGCCTTCCAGGCCATTTAATACATATTTTTATCATACTAGTACTATTAAAGATTAGTCCCTACAAAAGATAAAAACAGAAACTGCAAGGGCGCTCAATAACGCGTAGGGCCGCGGCTGCACGCGCGCCGCGCTGCACGCCCCGCCCGCGCCCGCGCGCCCCGCCTCGCCGCAGCCCACGCACACGCACATACGATTTGATGAATAAACTTGTGTTACCTTTCTAATGTTTTTTTTGTTACCTGCTGATATTGATTTGTTAGTTAATTAAGGGTTTTAAAAATAGTATGGAGCATGATTAAATACATTTTTTTATCATACTAGTACTATTAAAGATTAGTCCCTACAAAAGATAAAAACAGAAACTGCAAGCGCGCTCAATAACGCGTCGGGCCGCGGCTGCGCGCGCGCGCCGCGCTGCACGCCCCGCCCGCGCGCGCGCGCCCCGCCTCGCCGCAGCCCACGCACACGCACATACGATTTGATGAATAAACTTGTGTTACCTTTTTCATGTTTTATTTTTTTACCTGATATCTGCTGATATATTGATTTGTTAGTTAATTTAGGGTTTTAAAAATAGTATGGAGCATGATCAAGCTTATAGCCTTCCAGGCCATTTAATACATTTTTTTATCATACTAGTACTATTAAAGATTAGTCCCTACAAAAGATAAAAACAGAAACTGCAAGGGCGCTCAATAACGCGTAGGGCCGCGGCTGCACGCGCGCCGCGCTGCACGCCCCGCCCGCGCGCGCGCGCCCCGCCTCGCCGCAGCCCACGCACACGCACATACGATTTGATGAATAAACTTGTGTTACCTTTTTCATGTTTTATTTTTTTACCTGATATCTGCTGATATATTGATTTGTTAGTTAATTTAGGGTAAATAGTATGGAGCATGATCAAGCTTATAGCCTTCCAGGCCATTTAATACATATTTTTATCATACTAGTACTATTAAAGATTAGTCCCTACAAAAGATAAAAACAGAAACTGCAAGGGCGCTCAATAACGCGTAGGGCCGCGGCTGCACGCGCGCCGCGCTGCACGCCCCGCCCGCGCGCGCGCGCCCCGCCTCGCCGCAGCCCACGCACACGCACATACGATTTGATGAATAAACTTAGTGTTACCTTTCTAATGTTTTATTTTTTTACCTGCTGATATTGATTTGTTAGTTAATTAAGGGTTTTAAAAATAGTATGGAGCATGATCAAGCCTGCCTTCCATTGCATTAAATACATTTTTTTATCATACTAGTACTATTAGAGATTAGTCCCTACAAAAGATAAAAACAGAAACTGCAAGGGCGCTCAATAACGCGTAGGGCCGCGGCTGCACGCGCGCCGCGCTGCACGCCCCGCCCGCGCGCGCGCGCCCCGCCTCGCCGCAGCCCACGCACACGCACATACGATTTGATGAATAAACTTAGTGTTACCTTTCTAATGTTTTATTTTTTTACCTGCTGATATTGATTTGTTAGTTAATTAAGGGTTTTAAAAATAGTATGGAGCATGATCAAGCCTGCCTTCCATTGCATTAAATACATTTTTTTATCATACTAGTACTATTAGAGATTAGTCCCTACAAAAGATAAAAACAGAAACTGCAAGGGCGCTCAATAACGCGTAGGGCCGCGGCTGCACGCGCGCCGCGCTGCACGCCCCGCCCGCGCGCGCGCGCCCCGCCTCGCCGCAGCCCACGCACACGCACATACGATTTGATGAATAAACTTGTGTTACCTTTTTCATGTTTTATTTTTTTACCTGATATCTGCTGATATATTGATTTGTTAGTTAATTTAGGGTTTTAAAAATAGTATGGAGCATGATCAAGCTTATAGCCTTCCAGGCCATTTAATACATTTTTTTATCATACTAGTACTATTAAAGATTAGTCCCTACAAAAGATAAAAACAGAAACTGCAAGGGCGCTCAATAACGCGTAGGGCCGCGGCTGCACGCGCGCCGCGCTGCACGCCCCGCCCGCGCGCGCGCGCCCCGCCTCGCCGCAGCCCACGCACACGCACATACGATTTGATGAATAAACTTGTGTTACCTTTTTCATGTTTTATTTTTTTACCTGATATCTGCTGATATATTGATTTGTTAGTTAATTTAGGGTAAATAGTATGGAGCATGATCAAGCTTATAGCCTTCCAGGCCATTTAATACATATTTTTATCATACTAGTACTATTAAAGATTAGTCCCTACAAAAGATAAAAACAGAAACTGCAAGGGCGCTCAATAACGCGTAGGGCCGCGGCTGCACGCGCGCCGCGCTGCACGCCCCGCCCGCGCGCGCGCGCCCCGCCTCGCCGCAGCCCACGCACACGCACATACGATTTGATGAATAAACTTAGTGTTACCTTTCTAATGTTTTATTTTTTTACCTGCTGATATTGATTTGTTAGTTAATTAAGGGTTTTAAAAATAGTATGGAGCATGATCAAGCCTGCCTTCCATTGCATTAAATACATTTTTTTATCATACTAGTACTATTAGAGATTAGTCCCTACAAAAGATAAAAACAGAAACTGCAAGGGCGCTCAATAACGCGTAGGGCCGCGGCTGCACGCGCGCCGCGCTGCACGCCCCGCCCGCGCGCGCGCGCCCCGCCTCGCCGCAGCCCACGCACACGCACATACGATTTGATGAATAAACTTAGTGTTACCTTTCTAATGTTTTATTTTTTTACCTGCTGATATTGATTTGTTAGTTAATTAAGGGTTTTAAAAATAGTATGGAGCATGATCAAGCCTGCCTTCCATTGCATTAAATACATTTTTTTATCATACTAGTACTATTAGAGATTAGTCCCTACAAAAGATAAAAACAGAAACTGCAAGGGCGCTCAATAACGCGTAGGGCCGCGGCTGCACGCGCGCCGCGCTGCACGCCCCGCCCGCGCGCGCGCGCCCCGCCTCGCCGCAGCCCACGCACACGCACATACGATTTGATGAATAAACTTGTGTTACCTTTTTCATGTTTTATTTTTTTACCTGATATCTGCTGATATATTGATTTGTTAGTTAATTTAGGGTAAATAGTATGGAGCATGATCAAGCTTATAGCCTTCCAGGCCATTTAATACATATTTTTATCATACTAGTACTATTAAAGATTAGTCCCTACAAAAGATAAAAACAGAAACTGCAAGGGCGCTCAATAACGCGTAGGGCCGCGGCTGCACGCGCGCCGCGCTGCACGCCCCGCCCGCGCCCGCGCGCCCCGCCTCGCCGCAGCCCACGCACACGCACATACGATTTGATGAATAAACTTGTGTTACCTTTCTAATGTTTTTTTTGTTACCTGCTGATATTGATTTGTTAGTTAATTAAGGGTTTTAAAAATAGTATGGAGCATGATTAAATACATTTTTTTATCATACTAGTACTATTAAAGATTAGTCCCTACAAAAGATAAAAACAGAAACTGCAAGCGCGCTCAATAACGCGTCGGGCCGCGGCTGCGCGCGCGCGCCGCGCTGCACGCCCCGCCCGCGCGCGCGCGCCCCGCCTCGCCGCAGCCCACGCACACGCACATACGATTTGATGAATAAACTTGTGTTACCTTTTTCATGTTTTATTTTTTTACCTGATATCTGCTGATATATTGATTTGTTAGTTAATTTAGGGTTTTAAAAATAGTATGGAGCATGATCAAGCTTATAGCCTTCCAGGCCATTTAATACATTTTTTTATCATACTAGTACTATTAAAGATTAGTCCCTACAAAAGATAAAAACAGAAACTGCAAGCGCGCTCAATAACGCGTCGGGCCGCGGCTGCGCGCGCGCGCCGCGCTGCACGCCCCGCCCGCGCCCGCGCGCCCCGCCTCGCCGCAGCCCACGCACACGCACATACGATTTGATGAATAAACTTAGTGTTACCTTTCTAATGTTTTATTTTTTACCTGATATCTGCTGATATATTGATTTGTTAGTTAATTTAGGGTAAATAGTATGGAGCATGATCAAGCTTATAGCCTTCCAGGCCATTTAATACATATTTTTATCATACTAGTACTATTAAAGATTAGTCCCTACAAAAGATAAAAACAGAAACTGCAAGGGCGCTCAATAACGCGTAGGGCCGCGGCTGCACGCGCGCCGCGCTGCACGCCCCGCCCGCGCGCGCGCGCCCCGCCTCGCCGCAGCCCACGCACACGCACATACGATTTGATGAATAAACTTAGTGTTACCTTTCTAATGTTTTATTTTTTTACCTGCTGATATTGATTTGTTAGTTAATTAAGGGTTTTAAAAATAGTATGGAGCATGATCAAGCCTGCCTTCCATTGCATTAAATACATTTTTTTATCATACTAGTACTATTAGAGATTAGTCCCTACAAAAGATAAAAACAGAAACTGCAAGGGCGCTCAATAACGCGTAGGGCCGCGGCTGCACGCGCGCCGCGCTGCACGCCCCGCCCGCGCGCGCGCGCCCCGCCTCGCCGCAGCCCACGCACACGCACATACGATTTGATGAATAAACTTAGTGTTACCTTTCTAATGTTTTATTTTTTTACCTGCTGATATTGATTTGTTAGTTAATTAAGGGTTTTAAAAATAGTATGGAGCATGATCAAGCCTGCCTTCCATTGCATTAAATACATTTTTTTATCATACTAGTACTATTAGAGATTAGTCCCTACAAAAGATAAAAACAGAAACTGCAAGGGCGCTCAATAACGCGTAGGGCCGCGGCTGCACGCGCGCCGCGCTGCACGCCCCGCCCGCGCGCGCGCGCCCCGCCTCGCCGCAGCCCACGCACACGCACATACGATTTGATGAATAAACTTGTGTTACCTTTTTCATGTTTTATTTTTTTACCTGATATCTGCTGATATATTGATTTGTTAGTTAATTTAGGGTAAATAGTATGGAGCATGATCAAGCTTATAGCCTTCCAGGCCATTTAATACATATTTTTATCATACTAGTACTATTAAAGATTAGTCCCTACAAAAGATAAAAACAGAAACTGCAAGGGCGCTCAATAACGCGTAGGGCCGCGGCTGCACGCGCGCCGCGCTGCACGCCCCGCCCGCGCCCGCGCGCCCCGCCTCGCCGCAGCCCACGCACACGCACATACGATTTGATGAATAAACTTGTGTTACCTTTCTAATGTTTTTTTTGTTACCTGCTGATATTGATTTGTTAGTTAATTAAGGGTTTTAAAAATAGTATGGAGCATGATTAAATACATTTTTTTATCATACTAGTACTATTAAAGATTAGTCCCTACAAAAGATAAAAACAGAAACTGCAAGCGCGCTCAATAACGCGTCGGGCCGCGGCTGCGCGCGCGCGCCGCGCTGCACGCCCCGCCCGCGCGCGCGCGCCCCGCCTCGCCGCAGCCCACGCACACGCACATACGATTTGATGAATAAACTTGTGTTACCTTTTTCATGTTTTATTTTTTTACCTGATATCTGCTGATATATTGATTTGTTAGTTAATTTAGGGTAAATAGTATGGAGCATGATCAAGCTTATAGCCTTCCAGGCCATTTAATACATATTTTTATCATACTAGTACTATTAAAGATTAGTCCCTACAAAAGATAAAAACAGAAACTGCAAGGGCGCTCAATAACGCGTAGGGCCGCGGCTGCACGCGCGCCGCGCTGCACGCCCCGCCCGCGCGCGCGCGCCCCGCCTCGCCGCAGCCCACGCACACGCACATACGATTTGATGAATAAACTTAGTGTTACCTTTCTAATGTTTTATTTTTTTACCTGCTGATATTGATTTGTTAGTTAATTAAGGGTTTTAAAAATAGTATGGAGCATGATCAAGCCTGCCTTCCATTGCATTAAATACATTTTTTTATCATACTAGTACTATTAGAGATTAGTCCCTACAAAAGATAAAAACAGAAACTGCAAGGGCGCTCAATAACGCGTAGGGCCGCGGCTGCACGCGCGCCGCGCTGCACGCCCCGCCCGCGCGCGCGCGCCCCGCCTCGCCGCAGCCCACGCACACACACATACGATTTGATGAATAAACTTAGTGTTACCTTTCTAATGTTTTATTTTTTTACCTGCTGATATTGATTTGTTAGTTAATTAAGGGTTTTAAAAATAGTATGGAGCATGATCAAGCCTGCCTTCCATTGCATTAAATACATTTTTTTATCATACTAGTACTATTAGAGATTAGTCCCTACAAAAGATAAAAACAGAAACTGCAAGGGCGCTCAATAACGCGTAGGGCCGCGGCTGCACGCGCGCCGCGCTGCACGCACCGCCCGCGCGCGCGCGCCCCGCCTCGCCGCAGCCCACGCACACGCACATACGATTTGATGAATAAACATATTGTTACGTTTTTCATGTTTTATTTTTTTACCTGCTGATATTGATTTGTCTGATATCTGCTGATATTGATTTGTTAGTTAATTTAGGGTTTTAAAAATAGTATGGAGCATGATCAAGCCTAAAGCCTTCCAGGCCATTTAATACATTTTTTTATCATACTAGTACTATTAAAGATTAGTCCCTACAAAAGATAAAAACACAGAAATTGCAAGCGCGCGCCGGCCGCGAGCGGCTGCGCGCGCGCGCCGCGCTGCACGCCCCGCCCGCGCCCGCGCGCCCCGCCTCGCCGCAGCCCACGCACACGCACATACGATTTGATGAATAAACTTGTGTTACCTTTCTACTGTTTTATTTTTTTACCTGCTGATATTGATTTGTTAGTTAATTAAGGGTTTTAAAAATAGTATGGAGCATGATCAAGCCTAAAGCCTTCCAGGCCATTAAATACATTTTTTTATCATACTAGTACTATTAGAGATTAGTCTTTACAAAAGATAAACAAAAAAAAAAGTGAGCCGTCACGGGACGCCTGGCAGATGTGAAACATCGAAATTATTTTGTACAAGTAATATGCACAAAAATACAGATTATGACAGGAACTAAAAGATATAAGAAAAAAATAATAAAAAAGAAACAAAAAACAAAATACACTACGGAGTATACACGGAGGTATCCGAGCTCAGTGTAGCAAGAGAGATGGCTTAACGACTGTATATATATACCATCACTAGTGGTCCGCCCCGGCTTCGCACGGGTATTTTATATAAAAATCAAAATTATAATACACACACATAAACCCTATTTGCGTCAGGTTACTAAAAAAATAAAAATTTAACACGACTTTATTTTACATATAGATTACGCCTAGTAATATTATATAGCCTATGTCACTCAGTGAAGATGCAGCTTTCTAATGGTGAAAGAATTTTTGAAATCGGTCCAGTAGTTTTGGCAGCGCACGCCAGAATAGCTCACAGATGGTAGATTTTTCCTACTTACCTACTTGACACTTATCGTCATATTTTGGACAATTCACACAATATCTTTATAAATTTTAGCCTGTGTGTTATTCTGATGTATAAGCTATATTATTGTAAAGTTTCATTAAAATGCATTCAGTACTTTTTACGTGAAAAAGTACATACATACATACATACTTACAAACTTTCCCCTTTATAATATTAGTAGGATAGGATTAGTAAGGATTATACCTTATCAACAGCCTAAAATTTAAGTTTTATGCTTCTAGTTCTGAAAATGACAATACTTTCATACAACCTTTCATCTCCCTTTTCAACCCATTACAACACTTTTTTCCAATTAAAAAGTGTCTATGTCCTTTGTCAGGCTCTAGACTGTGTACCAAATTTCATTTAAATCGGTTCAGTAGTTTTGGCGTGAAAGCGAAACAGACAGACAGACAGACACTTCAAAACCAAACGTCCAATTTTAATCATTCAAAGACCAAATATTATCTACATAGTAAATGTAGTCCAAAAAAAAAACCAAGATAAAAAAATGGTTGTTGTGCCTCACTCGACATAGATAGGTATAGTGTGTCGCAGACCTTTTTATAGATATTTATAAGATCTCCAATTAATTAGAACATTTTATGGTTCTATCTTTTATAGTTTAGGCAGCGTACGCAAAATAAGTAACTTTTCTGGTTGATTTTTTACACCTTGTGTCCGAAAAACCCAAATATCTTACGGAACCCTATTTTTTTCCAAAATAAAATTTAGCCTATGTCACCCGGGGATAGTGTAGCTTTCCAACAGTGAAAGAATTTTTCAAATCGGTTCAGTAGTTTTGAAGCCTATTCGATGCAAACAAACAAACAAACAATCAAATCTTTCCTCTTTATAATATTAGTATAGATATAGCGTGGCGACGCGTCGCTACGGCATGCGTCGCCACGCCAGGAATCTGTTTTACGTGCGGCTATAGATGTTTCACATCAAAACACAGAAACTGCAAGCGCGCTCAAATAGTGAAGCCACAATTATCGCACCTAAAAGAAGTTGAACATTTCTGCGCTCAGTCGTACGTACGGAACGTCACAAGAAATAATGAAAAATTGTGATTATTCTTGATTTTTTAGAAAGCAATACGATTTAAAATCCATGAGCAGTGTACAAATTTTTATTTGCGAAATAAATATCGAACGGAACCCGCGGTTAGGCAATCACTCAATAGGATCTGAGAGGACATAAAGTAGTATTTGCAGCTATAACAAGAAATGGTTGCGTACGCGCATCAGATCGTCTAATTCGATTGAAACGATGCAATAAATCAAACATTGATATTATGTAAAAAATTATTTTATTACATAAGAGTAAATGCCACATCAAATTCAGTCTTAACAATATGCTAAAGTATGGCTTAATATAAAGTAGGCACTGGCAAATTTTATCAAAACCAAATTCAGTTAAAAAGTTTGCCTTAAAAGATTGATAAATTTATAAGAACATAATATTAGTAGTATTATTAAATTACCTGTACCTAAGTTAAACATTTGATACGTTCAATACATTGAATGAAGTTAGGTAAGTTTTCGTACGTAGGTAAATCATTTCTACCATATATAGTACTTAGGTATATGTTATGTATAAATAAACATACTCTGAACATTAGAAAGTAAGTACATACCTTACATGAATTTCGCTCAATTATTAATAAAAGAGTATAAGTATTAAACATTAGGTTAGGTATATGAATACTGAGGTACACAGTTACAAGCTTAGGAATTTATACAGCAAGAATTATTAATAGTTTAGTTTATAATAATAATACATTCACGGCTATGCCATTAGGCACAAGTGATCAATCATTAAAACGGAATTATGGAAAAATATATCCTGTTATAATGTTCCAGAAAGTGAAAATGTGTCTAGTAAGGAACATTAATATAACGCTTAAGTACATTTAAAACATCTCATTGATGTAACTAAGTACCTGCTTTTCTTTGAATTTTGGCCGTTAGTTTTACAAGTGCCAAAACAGAAATAATTAAAGTTTGATGCGCTATGGCGATACGATATAGTTGTTCAATCTCGGGCGATTCGAGTCTTGATCATAGAGGGATTTCTATTGCGTTACTATTACATCGAGGTATTCAACTTGTCTTATGAGCGAACGCCTTTGATACAATTTGTAATGCGTCTGAATAAATTTGGCCAAACACCTGGGAGTCGTTACCTACCACATTGCTACAATGTGGTAACGACTCTACACATTGCTACAATGTGGTAGGTAACGACTCTACACATTGCTACAATGTCGTAACGACAAACCTACATAAATGACGTTAAATGGTGGACACCTGATTGTTAGTGGTCATAATCGCCTATTAACATTTAAAAAAAACAGTGGAATCGCCGACCCTGTAGGAGCTCTTTACGCCTTTTTTGAAGAACCTCATTCCACAGTTCACATGTTAGTACCTTAATGGCAAAAAATATTGCGCAACCCGTTAAATACACTATTTTGACACTCTGATACTTAACTAATTACAAAATGGTTCTAGTCTAATCCTAAAGGTCTCCCACAAATTAGCCACAATATTAAAAACCATAACAAATTTTAACAAAGAAACATCAATTGCTTACTCGTATACAAACCACCCATTCTAGTTTTCGATCTAGCTACCGATCCATCCTTCGTCAATCTTTATAAAAAAATATTATTTATAACTAACAATAAACCTGTTATATTTACATCCTCAAATCACCAACACATAACTTTCCATTTAAATTGAACGTGGAGGGCTGTTATGTTCTAAAATAAACATAAAATATAACTAATGAAATATAATCTAAAAATGTGTAGGTACTATAAATTGTCAAGTTAAAATTACTTCAGTTTGTCCTTCCATCAACAATACCAATGATCGAAGAGTTTGTCACATAAGTAAGTACCTAATACAAAGCACCAAATATCAAAATATTTTTATATTCTTAAACTAAACAAGTAAAACATTAAAATCAGAAAAATTAATATACATATATCTACGTATGCTATATCACATTAAATAATTAAAAATTATATACGATTCAATTGATATTATTCCCATAGACTAAGTAGGTATACTGTACATGTCCTACATGAGGTAGACTTGGTTAATATTGCTATGAGGCTTCCATATTCCTGTGTACTGTCACTGGGGCGATAACACTATTCTTCCCACACGGTAATACGCTGATACTTAAATCGGTAGCTTTCAGCCGTGGCTTAACTTTTGGAGGCAGTGGACAACTTATATCAGATTTCGTATCGTCCGATAACACGATAGGATCATTCACGGAAAAACCTGTTGCCTCTGAATCTTCGTGAGGAGTCATGGTCGAATAGCCTTGATCAGACCCCGCTGCCGTATGTGGCCGTCTGTATCCAGTGACGACCCGATAAGGAGAAATGGGTGCTTCTATTTCCATAGCTGGTAGTAGTTTATCTTGACCAGACTGATCGTGCATGTCATCCGAAGGCAAATGGCTCATTTGCACGTCAGCATCGTGCCAAGTCTCCGCGGGACCGTCAACATACAAGTTGTGACAGCTAGCAGAAGTGGTATTCTGCTTGTAACAATATATTGCAACGGCCACAACCAAACTAACTGTAACGATACACCCCGCGACGGGCCCTATTGCCGAGTAGCTGCCCAATGCGTCTCTATTGACACGACCAAAAGTTCCTTCCCCATACGGCGTCACAGCACCCAGCACGCCGTTAAAGCATGTCGACTGCGACGTACAGAAAGGAGAAGATAGAGGTGTCCGACCATCTTCGTCTATTTGACACCACTCACAACCCAATACTCCTAAACAAGACGAGTGGTCGAGGTAGGTTTCGCATTGAAAATCAAAGCAGGACCGCAAATTCTCCGCGAAATTTAAAAAGTAATGTGACTTGTGATTGTTGTTCTCAGGCAACATCCCGCATAGAGTGATGTCTTGGTTCAGGGTTACATTTGAGCCAGGACATTCGTACAATTCAGAGCTACATTCGCAGGGACATTCGCATTCAGTTTGCTCCATGCGATTGCAATTCAGACAGAGGCGATCAACCATGCTGCAGGGGCAGAAGGCGTCGACACTACAAGAAGCGTTGACGAGTCCAATGAAAGCGTTCGTGCCCGGGATCGCGGCTATGTAATAATGCACGCAGTGATCACCAGACACAACGTTGGAGAGAACATTGGGTAAAGATGTATTGAATTCATAGAATCTTTGGATCGTCTTATCAAAAACATTATTGCACAGTCGTTTGGTTACAAAACCCTTGTGGTTGAGCATGTCGATTGCAATCATTGATTCCTTGTGCGTAATGTGCTGCTGCTCGATTGGGCCGGAGCCGTTCGGGTCCATCAGTCCAGGATGGGAAACCAAGTAACCGCGATTGTTCATTATAAAACATTTAACATAAGGCATGGCACATAGAGGCATGCTATCTATAAGTAATTTATACAAGAATCCCATGGTGATATCCATTGCAACAACCATTGTGGGATAGAAGGGGCTTTTTACGGCGTAAGAAATGGAAACAATGTAACCTGCGCCCCCGACGTCTAGATTGGGTGGTGTAAGAATAATCTTATCAGGATTTTCTAAGGCATATGTATACCATGGCCGCTTCACTGGCTCGTAATCATATTCAAGTACCGTCCCAGGAAACATTACCAGCACTCCACTCTCAGTCACTGCGTATCTCCTGACAATATATTTCGAATAAGCACCATGCAAATGTTGTCTTTTGTAAAAGGATAGAATGGAGTTGAGAAATCCGACATCCTGTTGTATTTCGTTTTTCAAGCCCGGATTAGACAGTAGTCCATGGGCAACACTCTTCAAGTATGCTAAATAGTTCTGCATGTATGCCACTGCCTCCTGCCCATCTCCCATGTCATAAAGATAAGTAAAAGGAGATTGAAAACTTGATGGGCTTAAGTACACTGTACCTTGGTCAATAGTTGAGATCTGTTTGAAATGCCTACATATTTTTCCAATCTTAGGTGGAAATAAATCAAGTCTGTGAAAAAGTATCTCTTTGCTACTTCTTGTAAAAAATATATTTGTTTTATTGAAAATACTTTTTTCCATTGACTCTGACACAATACAGACTATGTACAAATTGTGAACCCATTTCCAAGTGTATGTTATAGATTTTGTAGAGTTCCTTTCATATACAGTGAGATTACCAGACTCATTTAATAGCATCCCTTCCTTGACAGTGCTTATAAAACTGTAGCTTTCGATCATTTCAATATTGGTGAATTTAATTTTATCAGTAGCTAACTCTGGCCGAGGGAAATAAGTGTGCATGACAATTCTACCTTTGAAATCCATGACAAAAGCTCTTTTCTGTCTACATGTGCTTTTAAAGTAAATTATATCTTCTGCCAAATCTGACCAGTACAAGTCTAAACCCAGAATACCATTAGTTGTAGGATATACCAGAGGGACCATGAAGTCTCTTTCGGTAGCTTCCCAAATAGGACTGACAATTTTGATTTTACTTTCATACTTACTCGGAAGTAAGGATAGGAACGCAGATGCTACCTGGCCCAATACTCCACTGTTATTAATATGAAGCTTCATAACAGAATGTTCATTAGAATGATTATGCCATTTATCAAAACTCAAAATGCCCAATGAACTCCTCTCAGTGTGAGTCTCATTTATCAACCCAATTGTAAACTTAACTAAATTTTCAGGGTCTGCATAATGTGGAAATATAGTTAGCCAAGAATCATTTTTCAATACTTTAGTATCTGTTAAAAAAATTAATAATCTTACCTTAGGAAGGTTTCTTTGTAGTAGTAAAGTTTTTAGCTCTTTATTAATTATTGCAGGTGATAAATTAGACGATGTCATAGTTTCTAGGGAAGATAAATATTCTTGGAGAAGCATTTTATTGTTATCAGTGGCATTCCCTAAGTTAGACATTCCATCATTGTTGCACGTGTCTTCAAATTTAACAAAATCAGTCATATTTGTTATTTTCAATGCAATCAAATCTGTGTTCTGTAAAGTGTATGCTGTTTCTTTAACAACACTTATGGCATGCTGAAGAGATGCTTCCTTCATACTGTTGTCGATAATAAACACAACAAGTTTTGGATCCGGGTAGACTATTTTATGGTACAAGTATCGCAAATTAGAGTGAGGAATAGCTGTACAGTCTTTATCTGTGGCATAATCAATATGGGACAGATAGTATTGACGTTTCACTTTCAAATCTCTCAAGTGATCCAACATCTTCGATTTTGAATGTATGGATGATAAATTTTCATAGATGTTAGATGTCCTTATGATAACAGTCTTACGAATAGAGTTAAATGGACAAGGATGAGTAAAGGACGGAGTGCAGTTACTGCTCACTGAGCTATTCATTTCTAGAAGTATGTTCGTAGCCGAGGAGAGCTTAAAGCTCAACTTATCTGCTATGGCTGTCAGCACGTCACTGTCTGAGGACTCGTATCGGCTCACTTTATAAGCAGTTCGGACCTCGAAATGTGTAGTGTACTCACTCCCGAGTTCCTCAACAACGATTTCGTTAAACTTATTAGCCAAGGAATCAGACAGCGTGCGTAAATTTAGTTTGTTGTCGCAGTGATTACTCGATTTCGTGCAGTTTTCATTTTGTGTGGCCACTTGATACACAAGGGCAGTTGTGATCATAAAAAACGATATCAACTTCATCTTGTCGGCATTATCTTTGATGCACGTCACACTTGATTAAATCGGCTTCCACCCGAAGGATTGTTTACAACATTATCACCGTAAGCCATAACCACTGATTGAAATAAGTTTGTGTGAAGGATTTTTCAAAACTAAATCATTTCTGAAATATACATAAATATTCAAATAATATTAATCTTAATACTTCACTTATCACTCAAACTCTAATTTATAAATTCATGAAAAAAAGGGAAGCTCATTTCTCGACTCGCGTCTTGTAAACTTTTACATTGGTAGTTTGATTCATAGTTGTCAAAATGAACTGACGTGAACGTGACGTGCCTGAATAACTTGCACAGATTCTTGGTAGACCGAGATCATTCTGTGCCCACCTTTAAATTCTCAATGATATTTTTATTCAGTGAAAGGATTGATGCCAAATTTGATGTATTCCCACAAATTTGGTGTTTTTAAAAGCTATGGAGGAAAATAGTGGGGATAGAATCAGGAGATTCTTATTACCAATATATCTCAATCCGAAGAGCCGTGATAAAATATCTTACTCGAATGTGACCAATCTTCCAAAAATGACGAATGGAAGCTCCAAAATCATAGAATTTACAGTTCCCCTTCCTCAAAGGCTCATATTTCATTTGCCTCTTAATTCGTCGGTCACTTAACGGTTGAAATAACCGAATATTTCAGCTCCAAAATTATAGAATTACAGTCCCCATTCCTCAACGACTGATCTTTCGTTTGTATCTTGATACGTCAGTCGCTTGAATGGTTGAAATAACCGAATAATTCAGCTCAATGAGGCAAGCAACTCCAGAATGGGAGATGTAAGGCCTTAATCCATCACGCTGGGCAAGTGCGGTTTGACAAACGTCTTATGCCTTGGAGAACATTCCAATAAATGTTCTCGGTTGCATGTGAAGTAGGTTACATGTATAGGAAGTAAGATACTCTCAGGATAGGTATCCTCGAGATGTCTTGTCGATATCATAGTCATACTGCATTTTTTTTACATACATATGTAAGTACAGTAAAACTTTTCAAATCAAATGTTTTGGGGTAATCCAGAGACCCGAGACGTTCATCTTGCAACACTGTGTCAAACCAACCAATGGTTGGTTCTTATCTTATATATTATATACTAATCTGTGGGTTGGTTGGTTTGGTTTGGTATCTATTCTGTGGGTTTGGTTGTCATGAAAGAAAGAAAATATTGTTTGTTTTTGTTTGATAATGTCGGGCGAATTTTGGTTTATTCTTCGAGAAGAACGATGTAAAAAATGCAAATAGGTGTAAAAATTCTGAACACTTATCCTTAACAACAGATAAAAGGCTGTTTTAGTCTAAAATTAGCGCAATGACTGATCGTTCAATAGCGGTAAGATATTTTTTATTTTGACGCTTCCTATTGGAGACGTCTAGATTGAAATATTCAGATTAGTTTTCTGAGAAACGTTCTTACAATTTATTCTATATCGCTTCAGTAAGTACCTGTAGTTAGACTCTGTTTTAATATAGGTACGTCTTTTATAAACGTTTCATGGTGAAGGAAAAGATGACAAACCTGTAGATCAGAGAGTGGTTAAAGGCCTCTCAATTCATGAAAGGTTTTGTTTCCTTACAGAAATCTGTCTGTAGTGATGATTTTTAATGTAAGAAAACATTTTTTAATCCTAGACTTGTTGTTTTTTACGATATTTTTTATATTGTCTTACTAGCCCCGTCCTAGCTTAGAGCAAGTGATAGCTATAGTGGATTTTATGGAAAAGCATCCAGTGCTAGCACTTGGGCAGTTACGGGGCCTGGAGGGGAGAGACGAAAGCAAGAAACTGTGGTTAAAGCTTACCAGGATTGTTAATAACATCACAGGTCCTACCAGGCCTATGAAGTCCTGGGTCAAGGTAAATTTAAATTATTAGTTACAAATGACAAGCTTAGTGCAGTCTACCAGTTAACAATTGGGATTACCAGGTAATTAATGGCAATAAATTTGTTACTTTACATCTCAGCCTAGAGAGCCTAGCTCATTCTGAAATTCTGACTCTCACTGAATCAGTCTGGCTTCAATTCCAGTGATGAAGCAATTTTACTGAGTACTGTGTTGGTGTTGTGATTGCTAAACTGACTGCTGAGCTAAAGTTCATGGGTTTGATCCCCAGGTCACCAGCAGTAGGCTAACCATCTATTACATGAGAGCTAAACATAACTGGTGAAGAGTGGTTGTACAATAGGTACCCCTTCAAGGCGTAATGTTGTGTTATTTGCATTTAATGTCTACTAAATTAAGGTGTAGGAAAACATTGTGCAGAAACTTGCATACCTGACAGTTCTCCATAGGGTTCTTTAAGTTGTGTGAAGTCTGCCAACCTTGTCCTGAGTAGCAGGCCTGGAATTAATACTGGAGTATGTATACCTACCTATTTCATTAGTCTACTGTAGCTAAATTTGAGGCTGTCCTAGAATTAACCAAACTTGGAACCTTTGCACAAAACATTCAAATATTATCTGTCAAATGAAGCTTGTAGTTAATAGATGACAAAAAAAATCTGTTCATTAATTTCATATTCACCTCATGTATGTTATTCAAATAATTTTTCAGTACTGGGCTGATAAAAAGTCCACAGTGAGATCAAAAGTGCAGTCTTGTGGCGGAGACACCAATGTCCTATGTTCTAGTATTGAAAAGAAGATTTGGGACCTATTTCTGGCCAATGACAAGAGCAGTAAGTTACTAACCCCATTATTTTAGATGATTCTTCAACTTACCATAAATACTTTAAGTTCAAAAAGTAGGATTATTATTATTATAGGATATATTCTTAAAAAATTAAATAAAATATACTATAAATTATATTAATTTAATACATAATTAATAATTAGAACAGCACAATGAAGATACAGTTACAAGGAAAGATGTACATATAATGTCTACCTAATGACTGTAACGATCAATAGCACTACTCCAAGTGTAAGTTTGAGCTTGCGATTGAGGCTGACAGTAAAATACCACATATCTGATCTATTTCATTACTGGAATAATAATTAATCTTACATTGATACTTTCATATTCATTCACTAGTATATCTATTACTGCTATTACTTATAGGTAAGCTAGATGTCCCATTGTTGGGCACAGGTCTCTTCCACAGCCATAGCTGAGAGAACCTTAGAGCATACTCCACCATGTAGATTGGTGGTGTAGACGAGTGGATGATCATTAAGTTTTAAAATTAAAACCAGTCAAGTCCAATGCCTTAACGTGACCTTCAAAGCACAAAATCGCTCATGATGTTTCATCACTATTAATCACACATCCACATACCTCCTCCAGACCTCACCTGATGTTGCTTATATATTTCATATGATCAAATCAAGCCATAATCTTGTTTAGTGCTAGGCATCATAGCCATTTTTTACATAAAAAAAATATACAAAAAAAATACAAATAATTTATTGGCCCAAAAATTGGATATATGTATTGGGTAACCCTGTTTTGTGGGTAAAAACTCTCTTCCATTTATTACATACTTTCTTAACATTTCCAGAGAGTAGTAAAGTAGACAATGTGGTGAAGGTGGAATCTCACTTTATGGAGGAGCAGTTCTTCAACGAGGAGAGTATGGACCGTAATCATGTGGACGCTGAACCGGCTCTCACGATGGACGAACCACCATCAGATTTGGAGGACAGACAAATGGCGATTATGGAGAAACTGGTATGCAGTCAATATTAATTTTTTGTAAAATTGGAAAATTACTCTACTACTCTACTTTCAAAAGGGGTGACTTTAGTGATCCAATAACAGGTCTTCAGTGATAGCCTTCTGCTCTCCAAGTGTATGATTAACACGCAACAAGGTCGTTATCGACGATTATAGCTAGTGTTAATACTTCAGGTAGGATTCGAATCTATGGCTTTCCAATATGTACTGGGAATGTCATGGAGAGTCATGGCCCTTTACAGTACTGGATCAACAATGTTACAATATTGTCTTGTAATATTTCTGAAACATAATATGAATGAGCACGGAAGTAGCCTTTCAATGAATGAATGAATGGTAGCTGCAACATAGTACATGAGAAATTAAAAAAAAGAGAAAAACATACATTAAAATAAAATAAACGACTTTTGAAGTTTTATTCTTATGGATAATAAAAATACTGCACTGCAGTGACTACTACAAAAAAAAACTTTAAATTTAATGGTAACAATCTATATAAATAAAAATGAATGTTGGTAAGTGCATAACTCAAGAATGGCTGGACTAATTTGGCTAATTTATTTTTTTGTATGTTCCTTATGGTCCACTGAACTTAATACTAAAAAAAAATCCAAAATCTTCTCATTTATTTCCTCTAAGGTGGAACAAAGTCTAATTCACACGAGTGAAGCTGCGGGCGTTCACTAGTAACTTAATAAAGTTAACATAAACAAAAAATTGGTATTGTTTTGCAGGTGAAGGTGATGAGCGAACAAGCGGCCGCCGTCACCCAGCTGTCGCAGGCGGCGCAGACCAACGCGCAGGCGATGCAGCGGCTCGCTGACGCCTCGCAGATCCAGGTTCGATTCCCGACTACCACCACCACAACCGTTTCTTTGTCCCACCGTTGGGCTCAGTTCTCCTCACGGAAATAGATTGGTTGTCATGGGCGGCAGCGGATGGGTGGTGCTGCAAGCTCGTTTGCTATCTTTTTTCAATAAAAAAAAAAAAAAAAGATTGGTTAGGTCATAGTCCTCCACGCTGCTTGCAGATTGGTAGAGGGGTTAGTGGCCAACGCAGTGTCCAATGTTCACAAGTCACCCGAAGGTCTTCAACAAGGCTTAGCGATTGCTAAACCAATCGGATTGATGGTTTAAATTAAACTTTTAAAATGCCGTCCGAACAACGGAAGCGTTCATTAAACTTTGCTCCTAGCGGTAGTAGCACCACCTTTTTTTCTTGTTTTACGAGTGGAAAACCTTTTAAAAGTACCCGCACATCGTGGGAGCGATGCCGGGTTATTTGGGATTTCCACCAATTTAAACCAACTGAAACTCAGAAGGCACAGGATCGGTAAGAGTTGGACCGATTAAGGGAGGCCTATGTCCAGCAGTGGACTTTTAAAGGCTGATGGATGGATGAAAACCCCTCGGTGGCATTCCTCTGAAACAGACAGACAGACAGAAAGACAGGCTCGTCACGGACGAGACGTCCAAAGACGGCGACACCCATACACAACGTTGTGCAGCAACACACATAGTCGTCTTTCCCGGGGCCACTGGATGGTTCGAGCTCCCACTCTTCTATCCTACCGACCGCGCCCGATGTTGCGTAACTCGGTTGATCACGTACGTGTGTACATGCGAATCAACGGGCACTTATATTTCACCGCGCTACTAATATGCCTTAATATTTTCTACAATTATAATATGTACATAAAAATAAATATTGCTTTTGCAGGCTCGCGCGATTGAACGTCTGGCGTCGACATTCGAAACGATAAGTGCGTCGACACACGACGTCAGGAATGCGATTGTCGATATCGACGCGACGATGAAACGTTTCTACTCCACCTCGCCCACTTAGCACCGGTACCGCTGAGCATCGGTACATCTGAGCACCGTATCTGAGCATCGGTACATCTGAGCACCGTATCTGAGCATCGGTACATCTGAGCACCGTATCTGAGCATCGGTACATCTGAGCACCGTTTCTGAGCATCGGTACATCTGAGCACCGTATCTGAGCATCGGTACATCTGAGCACCGTATCTGAGCATCGGTACATCTGATCATCAGGAAACAGCAGGGATTGGACTGACCATACAAGACTACAGTGTGTGTAATGTTAAGTTCTATGTAGTAAAAGTGCAACAGTAGCAATTAACTTATTTCGCGGATGAAATGTCGAATCAAGACTTCAGGAAAGCTACAATCGGAATTAATTCGGTAGTGATGGCGTTTTACTTTGCCGAAGAGTGACTTTGTGAAGAGTGCGATAGTCAATAGCATCTGTACCTGAGTTTCGGTACTTTTGAGCAATCACGTATTACAAACCAAAGATTAATATACTTTGCAACAATTTGCGAACAAAAATGTATGGTGGTGTATGTATGTATACCTTCATGCACGCAGAAGATGATGTAGAAGATGTATAATAATATGTATATACGCGAACAAAAATGTATGGTGGTGTATGTATACCTTCATGCACGCAAAAGATGATGTAGAAGATGTATATGTATATACGCAAACAAAAATGTATGGTGGTGTATGTATGTATACCTTCATGCACGCAGAAGATGATGTAGAAGATGTATAATAATATGTATATACGCGAACAAAAATGTATGGTGGTGTATGTATACCTTCATGCACGCAAAAGATGATGTAGAAGATGTATATGTATATACGCGAACAAAAATGTATGGTGGTGTATGGATACCTTCATGCACGCAGAAGATGATGTAGAAGATGTATATGTATATACGCAAACAAAAATGTATGGTGGTGTATGTATACCTTCATGCACGCAGAAGATGATGTAGAAGATGTATATACATACACGACCATACATTTTTTTTCGCGGATTGTTGCAAAGTAGATTAATCTTTGGTTTGTAATAATAGAGTTGTAATAATAATAATAGAGTTCCGCAATGTAAGCCTGATCTGACCACCAGACTGTTCAAGATTTAAGCTTGTGTTATACAGTTTGAGGACTACCGCCGAGAACCGGTTAATCTGAGCAACGGTACCTCTGAGCAATACCGCTGAGCGTCCTGTTCTGAGCAACAAGGGAGGGCATAGTATTGACGAGCTAAATAGCCACGGTTGGTTTTAAATGTGAGTTGGTGTAAGTTAAGTTTTGTTTACTGACTATTAAATACTAACAGATTTTGAACTACCATCCAACATATATACCTAACATTTTTAAACGCAGTAAAATTTTTGTATTGTTCAGATTTATGTGCCACATTAAAATTTTCTTTTCTCACTTCCGTATTATTATAATTATAACAAAGGTACTTTATGTTGTAGTAATTATTATATAAAAACAAAACTGTCTTTTATTGTGATAAATAACCTGGTCATGGTTAAGTAATAACTATTATAAGTTATTATGTGAATGGAATATGTAAATTAATTAAGTACTTAATTAAGTAAGTATAGACTAGATTTATTATTTTAAGCAACTATGTACTTTACTTCTGTAATTACTTTGTACCTATATTGTGAATATATTTTTTAGGACTACCTATCACTTATTTCTTTAATTAAAGAACATTTCATTCCTTGTTATCAATACGTGAACCTGTTTGAATGAATGATACATTTGAATAGTGATATTCATCATGCGAGAAAACTGGCTTTGAACATGTAACAGATAAGAGTAACTAACGTTAAATATTGCTATGCCTACATTAAAACCATTATTGTTTTGTACACAGTAATACACGGAATTAGGAGAAATGTTGACGCTAAAATATAAATTAAGGATATTGATTTATTTCACAGGTAAGTTCTTTTATGCTTCCCATATAAGTACCTGTACTTTTTTGAAGGCGAAAGTGGTTGATAATACGTCTTCTTACTATTAAAGTCTAAGTTTTTATATTCTGGACACACCTGGTCGGTTAACGAAAGATATAAAGTACCTACACCAAAACAATTTTAATTATACAGCATGTTATAAAGTAAGTTTTAATCTACATTGCAATGGTGTGTACTTTCATGCATAGAACACGTCTCACATAAGAAAAATACACACCAACGTACGCGCCGCCACATATTATATTATATACGGCATGTTTTAAAAACATGCTGTATATATTTGTGCTTTGATTGACAGACGAGTTCTGTTAAAACATCATATCACGATATATTTCAAAATATGCGTTCGTCACCCCATGCGTTATTCACATACGTCACACAAATGTAATATTTGAAAGTGTTGTACGTGCAGGTTGTTAAAGGAAAACATCGAGTGTAAACCTGTGTGAGAGTTCTCCGTCTCGTTCTCGATGTCGTGTAATGTCTTAACATTTTTGTCGGTGTAATTTATATAGTAAGCTTTATCTATGTATCTACTACTAATTCGGTGACGCCGTAAAGGTCCTTATGACCATACAGCAAAAGTCCATTCGAAAAAAAAAAACCACTGCATCTATAAGTACTGATCTAATTACGCTGTAGTCTATGCAGATATGTGTTTCATCTACTTTGTAGGTCAACGTTATGTAAATGAAGACACAGTTATTATTACATGAGCGTACCAAGTACCTATATAGGCATATATTTTAAATACCCACGACGGTGCCAAGGTAACATAAAGATAACATTTAACAATTATTTTATCATATAGGTTTAGTGCTATGCTCGCAAGGTGCATATTTACGATATTATCGAAGGTAAGACAATTTTTTCATAACTACCTACTCCAATTTCAATTTATTTGTTACGTGTTATAGGTATTAATTCAAGATAATTGCCATTACATTTAGTAAATGAGGATCATTTCGAGGTCAACATATCAACTCAAAAACAAATATACATAGAATAGTATTATATTATAGGTAGTTATAATTCATTATAATTCTGAAATGCGATTTTATACAGCCAATATACACTCATATCATCGGGCCAACACCGATCCCCACCGACCGAATTTAATTTTATGTATTAATTTTTAATGTAAATAGTACTTTTTACGATCAAAACAGTTTTAAGTATGTATACGGTATGTTTTAAAAACTAATTTAATCTGTTTCTTAGCTATTGATCTGGTATTTTTACAGTTTACTTATTTTCTTACACTTCCAGTTCCCTCGAAGACTACAAGGAGACAAAACTAGAGCACCCACTAGCCCTTCTATCGTGGATCGACTGCGATAAGCCGACTATATTTTACGCTTTCGGTTTCAATAACACTCCGCATACGGATGACACGAAAATGGCCACGAGTGCGTTCCTTAAGAGAAACGACATAAACTTTATTCTCGTGGACTGGAAGCGGGAAGCGGAGAATGATCAACTTGAGGGAATACTCGCTCATGCGTTGACTGCGACGCCCAATTCTAAGATTGTAAGTTAGGCAGCGTCCATAGCCCAATGGCTCGATTAAATGTGATCGAAAGAGTTAAGCAACGACGGGCGCGGTCGGTTTGTGGATGGATAACCGCTAGTGGCAAAATTTCATTAACGACCCATAGACGTCCCACTGCTGGACACGGGTCTCCCACAGACACTGCTGCGGGAGGTCTAAGGCATACTCCACCACGCTTCTCTAATGCGGTAGGTATGCTAATGGTGTAGTGGTTAGTGGACAACCCTGTCTCGAATGTTCTCAAGCCACCCGAAGGTCTTTCCACCATTGAAAACAACCGGGACCGACGGCTTAACGTGCCCTCCGAAGCACGGTAGCGTCCATGAAATGTTGCCACTAGCGGTCACCCATCCAAAAACAGACCGCGCCCTTCGTTGCTTAACTCTTTCGAACACATTGAATCGACGCGAGCCATTGGGCTAGATTACGCTTGGAGTTAACGTAATTTCGTAAAGTTTTGATAAATCAATGGCTTTGACACTGACAAAACTATAACACAAAACTATAACACGGTATAAAGATTCACCGCCAATACATTGAAGGTGGGCAGAGAACTCGGGATATCCCTCCTGCAGCTGGCGTGCCACTTGGACATGAGCACTGTGCATCTGGTTGGCCATTCACTGGGCGCGCACCTGGTCGGCTACGCCGGTTTGCAGGCCAAGGAAAGAGGGGTTGTAATACCAAGGTAAGAGAGATATTATATCAGGTGGGTCGATACTATCTCTGATGAGACAAGTTTGAGTGCGGTATGAGACAAGGAGGTTTGATGTTTATTAAATAACTAGTGGACGCCCGCAGCTTCGCTCGCGTAGAATTAGACCCATTAACTACGTCTACCCGTCTAACGACTTCAAAAACGGCAAAGTTTCATACTAACTTTGCACCCCCGTTTTACCCCCTTAGGGGGTGAATTTTCAAAAATCCTTTCTTAGTGCTCCCCTACGTTATAAAAGGAACCCCTGTGCAAAATTTCAAGTTTCTAGCCCTTATAGTTTAGGCCCTGCGTTGATATGTCAGTCAGTCAGTCAGTCAGTCAGTCAGTCAGTCACCTTCTCCTTTTATATATATAGTAGTTTTTGTGTGAAAACATTGCAAACACATCTTTCCTTCCAGAATAACAGGATTAGAGCCGTCGAGCACCAAGTACGAGGGCTTCGAGCACAGTTACGGCATAAATAGCTCCAGTGCAGCTTTCGTGGCAATCTGGCACTCCAATCCTGGCAACTATGGCACGACCAAATCGCTGGGACACGTGGACGTGTGGTTCAACTGCGCGTGCGACACACAGCCGGGCTGTGCGGTTGGGCACTTTCCATTCAGCGATTCACGGTGTAAGTATTATTAGTGGTTGAAAACAAGCAGCTCCACTTATGGGCTGCCAATGACATGTTTTTTACTTTAAAAAAAAATTATTTTATTTTGTATTTATTTAATAATTTTGCACACAGTAAAATTTAATACAGAAAAGGGTTTACAGGCAATTTAATTTTACTCATTTCTCTTTGAAATGTAATATACCTGGAAGGCGTGCAAACTTTTACAATTTTAGTTAGAGTACAGATACATTATGTCAATACTTTACATGTGAAAATTTAAGTTTGATGTCATTAGTTGCTTACAGATAAAATAATAATGTCAAATTAGGTACTACTCTACGAAGTTTAAGTGAAGTTGGAAAGTAAGTTAAGGTCATGTTGATTGGTCATGGTCACATTGATGTAGCAGCAATATTTTTAACTTATTTTTCAAACATGTCTAACCCATATCCTTTATATACTAATCTGGTAGATGATTGACAATTTTGCATTGCGCTAGTACCTACATAACATTTTTTTTTCTCAGACATCTGATTGTTACATACTATGACTTGCACTTCATATTATTATGTGGTTGTTAATACGATTTTCAGCGTCATGCAGTCATCGACGCTCTGTAGAATTCTTCGCAGAGTCAATAAACTCTCCGGAATCTTTCATTGCCATCCAAGCGGCTTCTTGCTCTAGTTGGAGCGACAATAACTCTTCTATATGTGCTTGTGAAGATGATGACACCATCAATGTGAATTTGAACATTGATACCAGGTACGTTGGTATGTGATTTGCAAGTTCATTGGAGCTGACAGCGCTACGTGACCGGATACGAAAACAATTGCAGCATTATTATGCTCTTTCCACAACTAAATGATGAACCTATGTAATTCTCCGTTTATGGCCAAATCGACTTTCTGAATGTGCCGACCGACGGTTTAACGTGCCCTCAGAAGCACGGAAATGATGCCAATAGCGTTCCGATCCATCTGCCGGTAGAGACCGGGAGCGGTTTAAAACTTTCCATCGGTTGATTGTCGAGCAACTCGTTTAAGCGCTTCGTTATAGGTTTCCTGGTGATGGCTACCGACTCCGCCTACGAATTACTTTTATAGACTCTGCCACTGTTTTCAGCGTAAGAGGCAACTACTACTTGAGTACCAACGCGCAGAAGCCTTATGGAAAGGGTTGGATAGGAGTAAGGCCTACGTAAGTAGAGCAACGTCAGCGACATAGGAATAACCTTAAAACCAAATAAATATTGTATAGAAAATGGTTTTTTATTTAATTTTCCAGAGTAATTATGGCAACCTGATCGTGAAACTTTTTGGTGTAACTAGTTTATCCAACAGCAGTAATTTTCCTTGTGGTCAAATTATTTATTAAGTGGTCCAAGATGGTAGTTTGTACAAGAGGAGAAATTATCACTTTAAAACTACAACACTGCGTCGTTAGTGCAGTGATCGCTAGCACGGCTTCTAAGGTAAGAATCCTGGGTTCGATCCCCGGGTCGGGGAAGTATTGGCCTAGCCCTTCAGGGAAATACAAGCATGTGATGTGTGATATTAAAAAGTAAAACGGAAATTAGGTGCATTTTTGCTGATGATCAATAGATTTTTTAGGTTGGTAGGCGTGGAATCAGATGATTAAAAAATCATGAACGTTTATTCAGATTTTTCAAGGATTATAGTATAGTGATGACATACGGATCCGAGAGGTGGATCTTTACCGTCGGCCTCTTGCACAAGCTTAAAGTCACTCAACGCGCTATGGAGAGAGCTATGCTCGGTATTTCGCTACGAGACCGAATCAGGAATGATGAAATCCGTACACGAACAAAGCTCACCGACGTAGTTCGCAGAGTTAGTAAGCTGAAGTGGCAATGGGCAGGCCGCGTCGTTCGAAGGACTGATAACCATTGGGGAAGAAATATCCTCGAATGGAGACTATGAATCGGAAAAAGGAGTACAGGTCGTCAAAGTGGACAGACGACCTAAAGAAGACGGCGGGAAACCGCTGGATTCAGAAGGCACAGGACCGGTCGGAGTGGTGTCGTTTAGGAGAGGCCTATGTCCAGCAGTAGACCTCAAAAGGCTGATGGATGTTTTACGAGTGGGATACCTTTTAAAGGTACCCGACATCGTGGGAGCGACGCCGGGTTATGTGGGATTTCCACCCACAAAAACCCCTTCGGTGGCCTTCCTCTGCACTTGTGGAGGGCTCCGGGATCTCTGATAGAACGCACTGGTGCCCTCCAGCGCTGTGCCCATGACAGGCTCGTCTCGGACGAAACATCCAAAGACGGTACGGTATTTCGGTAGGTACCTAGCTACTGGCAGATCGTTTAATGATGTCCTTGTATTGGTTCAGTTGTCCAAGGTGTACATTATTTCCTTAAAAATAAAGAAGGTACCTACTAGGTACGTGTAGAGGCACTTACAAGGCGTAGAGTCACCTCCTCATTTTCTATTTTCCTCGCGTATCGAATGCGGCATTGGATGGATGTAGACGGCGCGTGGCGCGTCCTAAGGAAATTAGTTTGACACTGGCAATAAGGCACATAGATCGATAAGTTAATAAGAGTTATAATATAAGTTAATAAGATCCACGACGCGGTTGCAAATAATAATCGTTAATTTAATCCACACATAACAATATTAAAATATTCGTAAGTCTGATCTGTCGAAACTAAAGATTGAATTTATTTATTTATTTTTATAAACATCAATCAAACGCACGACTATTTAAGCACAATTTACTCAATATATAAAGATTGAATTTATTTATTTATTTTTATAAACATCAATCAAACGCACGACTATTTAAGCACAATTTACTCAATATATAAACATAAACGGGCTCTACCACGCAGTGGATAAAACAAGGAATAAACATCAATTGAAATGCCTTTATTACCGCAGCTAATTAACATGCAATAAAGGATGCTATTTTCCATATCTCAAGATTACAAACACGCCTGTCCTTTGTGGAATGTGCCCAGTGGCTTTTCAGTCCGTGGTTGCGTTAAAAGGGTTTAGTGTTGGGTTCGATTCTCGGCGGAGACAGCGTGGCTTCAGGTGATTGACTGGGTGGTTAGCTACAACACATAGAAGTCCCACTGATGGGCACGGGTCTCCTCCACAGACACAGCTGTAGGAGGTCTGGACGTCTAGAGCATACTCCACCACGCTGCTCCAATGCTGATTGGTGGAGGGATAGTGGCCAACCCAATATCGAATGTTCTCAAGTCACCCGTAGGTCATCGACAAGGCTTAACTTGACTTAATGACTGTTTTCAGTAAACAACCGAGACGGACAGCCTTACGTGCCCTCCGAAGCACGGTAGCGTCCATTCCAAGAAATTTTCCTACTAGTGGTGACCACTAGAAGCCTTTGCCTGGTCTAAATAATTTACAAGGAAGAATAAGGAAGGCAGATGAGGCCTTGTTTCAATTTTTTTTATAACATCCGATCCGGCATTAGCGTATCAGTTGACAGTGAACTAATAAATCTTAATCCGTTAATCCTTATCAAAGCAATAAGTGCCCTCATTACACTCTACGAGGGCGGTAGAAAGATATCACAAAATTCTCAAGGTTATTAGTAAAAGATTTAAAAAATAGAGTCAGTCAAGGACGATATATTATTGCGGTGGGTTAATTTGGAATTCAATCGTACCGGTCATCCACAACAGTGCTCGTCGCAGCGCACAACGCACGCGGCGCCTAGCGTGCGTATCGCGAACTAATTTACGTTAACGTTCTAAATGTTCTATTTTCAAAAAAGCCTATTTGCTTTCTATTTGCTAAAATAAACATAAGAAAACTAAATAGTTTTAACATAAATAATAAATCATAAGTGTAAAACCATAATTCGAAAATATTTGCAAAATTGTAACAATCATTATTTTATTAAAGGCTTTTTCTTGTTAAAAAAACGTCAAAATGTCATGAATTAATATTAAATACAACAATACAAGTGTGATTTGAGAAAATTTAAGAAATATTTTTTGTCAAATGGGTAGGAAAAAAATAATAGCTGGGTTTAAAATATAATTAAGAAGTGTCGTTAGTACCATACGAGTAGACCCTGCTGTAGCCTGCCTGTAAAAAATGGGTGGTTTCTTTAACGTATGGTTTTCTATATATTTTCTATTCGGTGAGTAACTAGTAACAAACTCCAAACATCGAAGTGACTGTATCAAAGTTATAAAATACTTAATATCTTTAATATTACAGTATGTTCGCAAAATTCAAAGGCTGCTTGGCTGCGATGTTATAAAGGCCGGTAAGCTTAAACTACATACTTATTTGTAAAAATTTAGATTTTAGCAATTTTGGCATGATAGATTATAAACTATGATAAGCTAATGATACCTCTGCAATTTTCAAAGCAAGTTTCTTGATTTATGCTTATGAAGACGAGCCAACATTGCCAATGACCATAAATAAACTAGAGGCCTACTTACTTACAAACCCCATATCGACCGTCCGATAAAATGGGAAATTCTCGTTACGCACATAAGTATAACAATTTTCTGCTTGTTTGACTGTATAAACATTTAGGTACAATGTCTAATATCACGGTCAAGTAACAAAAGTGGCAATCATCATAACAATAAATACAGTTAATACGAATAATGTCGCGTGACCGTCATTGGCTTGTTTTTGCCTCAGTTTGTCCGAGGTACTTCCTTTTTAGTAACACACTTGTACTATTAAGTATTCTGTGGTAACACTTAATTATGTTATCCTCTTACAATCTACTGCAGTGCCCACAGGACCCGTACGTTGTTCGGATAGAAATTACTATTACTATTAATATTATAGCACCTATATATATGTACCTACTTCCATCGCTATATTTAATTTTACCCTCCAAAAGATTTACATATTCATTCAATTCGCTCAGGAAGAAACAGGTATGTTGTTTACTTTTTTCAAGGTCCGACTGTAACGTTCTCTCATAAATACTACAAGGAAGAACTTGTTCAAGGCATGTTGGATTTTTGGGTTTATTTGGTAAATTGATATTGCACATAGGCGTGCACTTCGGACGGCTATGCTATTTATAAAATTGTAACTTTTTCATGTTAAAATACTAAGATATATCTTCTGACTTCTATTAATTTAATTTCTAAAAAGAAAATCACAACAGAATTTATGAGCTTCCAAATATCCAGAATTTTCCTGCTATTTATTGCCAATGGTTACGACCTAACATTTATAAATTGTCGTCGTACATTATAATATATAACTTCTACATTTACTAACATAGGCTAAGTAATACTAACAAATGTATATGAGATCCTGTAATATCTTGTAATAAACGATAATTATTATGATTATTATATTTAATAGCGTCTCTTATTCACTTTTTCACTTTTTTTTCAACTGTCGTTATTCGATACTATTTAGTGTAGGAATTTAAAATCGGGATCTCCCTTTACCAAATTATTGCTTGTCTTCTAATGTCTGTCTTAGTAGGTACTAGTATGTTTTATAACAAGGTAACAACTATTCTTGTGTAGGTACATCTAGGTTCGAGTCATATCAATTTTTTTATATTATTATAATACAGAAGAACAAAAAATTATACGGGCCACCTGACAGTAAGTGATCTATTATTTATCTATCTTAAAAAAAATAACTACACCAGATACAAATTTTAAAAAAAGCCGGACGGAATTTCTCAGCTATTAGTTCTTGAAATCACAATATATTGAAATGACGATGATCCCACCAAATTGACGAAATCAACATCCAAGGTCTGCAAAGTGGAGCACTAGGGCGACATCACTATTATTACCATACCATTATACAACATCGCACGCCACACGTAATAGTGATGTGATGTGACCGCTTTCTTCGTACCTGTTTAATCGACAACCGGTCATTTGTTTACAAATCAGTTGATTAATTAATACACATCATTTTTGCATTTTCTCTGATGTCTGAATCTGTAGTAATTGTTTTTAAAGTAATTTTAATATTGGTTTGTAAGGTCTGGTTTCCAGTTACACTTTTTTTAGAGGCGACCATCTTATTCATCCTTATACAAATCTGGTAAGTACCAGATTTAACTATTCTTTTTAAAATTTAAATATTAATGGCCAGATATAAAGTCACTCTTTCTATTTTAGGTAACATTAGTCCTATAAATATCTGTGAGAATTACTATGGAAATTTTCTACGGATTCCTCCATATGGTAATCTTGTAGCATTTTTTTGTATACAAAAAATAACAGTTCTATTTTGTAAATAGCATTTACCAGTCAATGTTACATTGTTCTACAGTCATTGTAAACTCATGTGTTCATTTTTTGCTGCGTGAATTGAATATAATGATGTGTTAACCAATGATTTGCTTTGCTGTTTATTATTCTTTGAAGAGCATCCAGAGGTGACCGCAGTTGTTTAAATTGATAAAAACATTCTATTGAATGCCAACGTTTTTTTAATAAGTATTGTTTATTATTTCTTTATTCTTCAATAACAACCAACAAAACGGCTATCGTACTGTCAGGTAGATAGATCAGCAGTACTAAAATCATATGGATCCGAGACCGTGGTCCTTTACCGTCGGTCTTATCCGCAAGCCCAAAGTCGTACGGCGCGTTATGGTGAGAACTATGCTTGGTATTTCTCTAGGGGACCAGATTCGCAATGATCCGTAGACGCACAAAGGTTACCGACATAGCTATCCTTCGTTAGGGAACATAAGAGGCAATGGGCAGGCCACGTCGCTCGAGGGACTGATAACCGTTGGGTAAGATGAGTCCTCGAGTGGAGACCACGTCTCGGAAAACGAAGTATTGGCCGCCCTCCGACGAGGTGGACTGACGACCTGAAGAAGACAGCGGGAAACCGTTGGATTCAGAGGGTGCAGGATCGGGAAAAGCGACGACGATTGAGCTAGGCCTAAGTCGTGCTAGGTAGTCCAATTTATCTAATTGCTATTAGATAAGTAAACTTAGTACCTAACTTTCCCTTCTGCAATTAATTTGGTACCTTTATTATGAGTAGTAAATCACAAATATTTTTTACTGGCTTGTGCCAGCGTACATTAAGCCTCATAAGAAGCATATACATTCCTTAGTGTATTGGTGCCTCCTACATATCCGCTTCAGGAGCATGACATATATGTAAACTATTTTTGGAACAATCAAAAATGCTTGTAAGGCTGTCGACCTTACATGTATCCAAATCCACTTTATTAGAATTCAAGTGGACGGATGGACCGGCCCGAATTAAACAATGACAAGCATGAACTCATAAATATCAATTATGTACTATGTAGGGTTCCGTCGAACACGACGACATAATTATATTTTGTTCAAGTGTCATCATATCACAAAAATAAATCAAATTGTCTCGTAGCAACTTTGCTCTGGACCTTTTCGGGACGCATTTTAATGATAAGTCTTTTCCCATATCGTGGTAGAGCTTATAGGTGGTAGCCTTAGGTGGTAGAGCCGATGGATAACCAAATAGGATTTGTATGAAGCCTATTTTGATTCATGTAGAGTTCGCCCGGGGCAGTACGCAGCCCGCCACGGTACCTAGTAGGGCAGAGCGGGGTCACTTGATCAGGTTTTTGTTCAAATCAGTGTAGGGTCCATTCAAATAAAAAAATAGAAAAGATTTATCCTTAAATCAGTAGTTTGTTTATATGACTACATATTAGGATCAAAAAACCTTAGCAAATCCGTTGTTTACTATACTAAAATTACTTTCTAATGAAAAAAGGCAAATGGCTCATTAGACCCCATAGGCGGGGTCTATTGAACCACCCAAAGGGGTCACTTAAGCCAATGCATTATAAAAAACTTTGCACATTTAAACATTTGAAATATAGAAATAAAACCTTAACAACCTTTCTGAGATTCCTCATAAAAACAAAAACAAACTTCTAAACTTCCCCAAACTTTTCCAAAAATACAATTTAACTCAAGTTAATAAAAAGTAACTTAATAAATTTAGTCACTGTCACAGTTCATGCAAACATAAATTGATTTGAATTGAATTGAATAAACTGCATTGACACCTGAATTGCACTTAATGTGAGCCCATTCTCGGCAACTAGAGCACTGTACCCACTCTTCTCCTGGGAGACTGCCTGAAATAATTTTATAAAGAGAAAAAGACATTTGTAATGTTTTCACCCAAAAACTACTGTACCGATTTCAAAAATTCTTTCACCATTAGAAAGCTGCATCTTCACTGAGTGACATAGGCTATATAATATTACGAGGTGTAAACGAAACTATTGTTATGCGTGGAATTAACGCGAGCGAAGCTGCGGTTCAAAAAAAAACTAGTCAAAAATAATCAGTGTAAATAATTCAGTGTTTGACGGAAATTGTGTTTTCTTTAAAATTTTCTTCTGATTGATATTATTCTTAACAGAGTAATTCTCTTCATAAGGCGGTGAAGAAATTTTAAAAATTGATTTCTTCACTGCTTTTTTCTTGGACTTGTCTATCTACTTGCTAGCTTGCATCTTTCTCGAGAGTTTCTGTCAAAACAGTACCACTTCTCTTTTTCCCTCGTGTTTGTTGCTTTCTGGGCCCTACTTTCAGGAATGGTCTCAGAAACTATGGTGAAAATGGAATATAGTCCCTAGATGTAGATGGCATTTCAACATTTGGTTCTTCATTTTATTTATCATTTGATGGCTTTAGAGTCGCTGACGCAGTAACGGGTGATGACAAAACAGTATTTAACAAAATTACAATATACCTAACATAAACAGTGCAACCTGCAAACATTATAATAAAAATTTGGGGTCACTTGAACATGGCTCACTCGACCCCGATTATTTTGACTCAAATGACCCCTTCCCAGAATTAGTGTTAATATGTTAAATAACTAAAATTCAATTGAAAATAGTTTATTTTTGAAACTTAAGCCATGAGCAGTAATCATGTTAAAATCAAAATACACTTAATGGCTGTATGATGACATTCGTAATTTTGAAGCCAAATTTTAGTGAGGCGATGTTTTTTACTTTTAGCCCCAAATTTGTAACATTACGCACTCACACCTAGAACGAACTCTGAATGGAGACTAAAGCAACCGTGGTTCTCTATCCTCACCCACACGCTACGTCTAATGCATCCCTCTGGTATATATCATGCAGCGTGTCCGTGATACCATGGGTGGCTCACTAGACCCTGTGGCTCAACAGACCCCGCTCTGCCATACTATTTCTAACGTGTAGTAATTGTTTTGAAAAAAAAATGTGGTCTGGTTAGTAGTGTTTTTTAAGGTGTGGTTTCTGGTTACACTTCTTTAGACGTGGAACGAGACTCGTACTAAGAATAACTAACACCAACTAACAGGAATAACTATCACTAACTCGTCTCTAGTCCTAATACCCACTAACGAACTGATCAACTAATGTTCTAATTAACTCTCTCGGCGAACTGGACTAACCTTCATCTTTTTTTTCTTTATCCTTTTAATATTAATGTGCATGTAAGTATGTGAAAGAATTAACCTTCATAAAACGCATGGATGAAGACACAACCGGTCCCGATATTAGAACAAATGAATGTCTTACTTATACTAATTATTTATTTCACAGTGTAATTTCAATTTTAAGTAGTCATATTAAGGCATAAATTGAATCGTAACAAAATTGCAATAGAAGACCTGAAAACAACATTCTTACAGGAAATTATGTAGGTACTACTGAAGTGTATGGTTACGACACGGTTGTAAAGGTCATGTCTGATATATGAACATAAAACATAACAACATCACGCCTGTATTCCCCTGAGGGGTAGGCGGAGATAAGACTAAGGTACCTACGACAATACCCATTTTTCATCAAGTACCTATGTTTAGTTTTTATGGTTCCGTACCCAACGGGTAAAACGGGCCTGTCACCAGGCTGTATCTCATAAACCGTCATAGTTAGACAGTTGAAATTTTCACAGATGATGTATTTCTGTTGCCGGTATAACAACGAATACTAAAAAATAGGAAAAATATAAAACTTAAGGGCATTCAACTGACATGATTTTTTTGCCGTTTTTATAGATAGTTGCATGGAACCCTTCGTGCTGCGAGTCCGACTCGCACTTGGCCTGGTTTGGTTTTTGTTTCCCATGTAGTAGGTGGTGAGCCTATTTTCTTAGCGGGCACAATACCAAACTGCGAGCTACTAATGAGAAACTACCCACAATTAGCGACCTAGGTTAAATTTAACTAAGGCTTAAAAAAGTTAATCGTCCATTCATTGTGTTGCAAGAAGATAGGATAAGGGCTGTATCCTTTCACATTACCTCCTCATACTTTGTAGCGTCCAAAGCCCAATGGCTCGCGTAGATTCAATGTGATCGAAAGAGTTTAGCAACGACGGGCGCGGTCGGTTTGTGGATGGGTGACCGCTTGTGGCAAAATTTCATGGACGCTACCGTGCTTCGGAGGGCACGTAAAGCCGTCGTTCCAGGTTGTTTTCAATGCTGGAAACAGTTGTTAAGCCTTGTCGAAGACCTTCGGGTGGCTTGAGAACATTCGACACAGGGTTGGCCACTAACCCCTCCACCAATCCGCATTGGAGCAGCGTGGTGGAGTATGTTCTAGACCTCCCGCAGCTGCGTCTATGGGGGAGACCCGTGCCCAGCAGTAGGACGTCTATGGGGGTCGCAGCGACTTGAACTGACTTTAATTTTTGCTTATTTTAACGAGCATCTTGTTCTAGGTCACTAGATGACTACATCCAAATACCGCTGAACAGTCCAACAGCATTACTAAACTCGTCGTGCTACGATCCAGCTCTACGAACAGTCATCTACACCTTCGGGTACAGAGGGAAGACCAATGGCCCAGCTACCACTGCGGTTATGACGGCATATTTGGCAACTGGCAAGAGAAACGTGGTTCTCCTTGACTGGCAAGAGGAAGCCCAAAGTGGCAACCTCGGTATCAAACTGGGCTATGCTCTTTCAGCTGTTCCTAATGCGAAAAAGGTAGGTTATTTACTTTTACCCCTTTTCTGTATCACTATGAAAAGAGGAATTGATTAATATTGACACACAACGAAAAGGAAAAAAGCAATATTAACAATATCATGGTAAAAATCTGAATGTTTGTGAGAGCTCTACATCACTTGACATTTCCCACTTATAATTTTCTAATGGAAACAAAAAAACAAAGCTCCATTCTTTAAAATATTAAAAAACAAAATGTATATAAGATTAAAATAAAAGCGTGTTAAAAATACGGAGGCGTCTTTAAATGTGCTTTTTATAAGCACAAATGACCCATAAATATGCTTTCAAATGAGGTACCTACCCTACACATTGCTGCTAGATTTTTATTGGAATTAAGTACCACTTTTGAACATCTCCATTGCAAACTTAATTTTCAACGGAAACATTTTTTGTTTAAATGTACTTTTTGTTGGTAGGTTGGTGAAGACCTGGGAGACTTCTTAGTAAAGCTCAGTCGTGGGGGCGTGAACATGAGCGAAGTGCATCTGATGGGACACTCTCTTGGTGCTCACGTCATGGCGTATGCTGGGCGCCGAGCTCGTAGGCTGGGACATGTTGTGTCTAGGTAAGAATTGTTCACGACAAAGTCACCGTTCGTGACACCGTCCACCTGCTGCAAACCCCTACATCTACTGTTATGGTGTGTACATGTGCACTCTATGCGGATGTGTATTTAATGCCAAAGTATGTAGGTATGTTGCATAAATCACTATGTCACTTTGCTGAGAGCTCAACAACAAAGCTGCAAAATCCAAATTTCGAAGAGTCTAGAAGAATCACTGTAAGCGAAATTGACCCTGGGGCATTCTTCAAGTTAGAAAAGTTCCAATTCAATGGTCAAGATTTTTCTACTCCACTGGCCTCTATATAAGAGGGTCTGGGACACTTGGCGGGGTGAACTGTAGTCTGCACCAATGACATTTTTCTGACATTTGAGTGTGGTATGCATTCATTAAGTAGTCGTTGGCAATCACCTTAAAGCGAAGTAAACATTTTCGTCCTCATGTGCGATTTGAGCAAATTAAATGACACTTAACGTGACGAAGTAACGGCATGACGGTGCAGAAAAATATTACTAGGAAACCAGAATGCATGAGAGTTCTCCATAATGTTCTGGAAGGCTTGTAAGTTTGCTAATCAAATCAAATCCATCAAAGTTCATACAATATAATTTATAATGAAGTATTGGTATAATTGGCTAGTAACAATTTTGGCTTATTTTCTATTATTATACTTTGTCCTCTTATTTCGATAAGAGATACGAAAGTCTGATAAACAATACGTTATCACGAGTTCACTCATAAGTTTTCCAGAAAAATGATAATGATTCAGCGCAGACATACTCGTAGTATATGAATTAGCCATAAATAAGCCATATATACCTCGTGAACTATGACCATTTCAGGATCACTGGTCTAGACCCTGCAAAGGCCCTCTTCGAAGGCACATTCACGTTCTACAACGGCCTGGATCGCACCTGTGCCAAATTCGTGGACATCATTCACAGCAACCCTGGTCAGTACGGCTCCAGCCGGTCCAGTGGCACGGTGGACTTGTGGCCGAACTATAACCAGACAGGCTTGCAACCGGGTTGCCCTGCTGGCTCATTCAATATGTTCACTCCTGAAGGTAAGATTTTCGGCTTTTGTAATCTCCCTCTAAGAGTAGTACTAAACAACAGTCAATATCTCTAGCTAGGCGTATGTCGTGGTCTCCGCTCGAGAACTTTGTTTTGTCATTGGTTATCAATAATTGATAAAACAGTACACTGGAGGTAGTCAATATGCCCATTGAAGCACGGACGTACTCACGACATTAGCCAGTATTAGCGATCATTTGATCTAGCAGCTTTACTATCAGCTTTACAGGTACCTACTTGATTATTTGATAAGGCCCCAATCCTGTAAACTAGCGCTTCAGCTTACAAGATTTGATCAATACAAATTAACAAACATTTTGACGACTCCATAGAGAGATCTCCCCATGTTCAAATCCTGCCCTTATCAGATACAGATTACTAATGCTTTTTGTGTGTATGTGCGTGTCCGCCATCCGCAACATGGGCCTAGTTCTACCGCGGTGTGTGAGTGTGTTTTTGTGTGTATGTTTTTTTAATTATGATTAAATGCAATGGAAGTGTGTCTCACTACAGATCTCTGCAGCCACGACCGATCGTGGCGGTATCTCACGGAGTCCGTCAGCTCCGCCACGGCCTTCCCGGCGTCGTCTGCTGCTGACTTCGATACATGGGTGGCCAACAATGGCGCCTCGCAGGACATGGTTTACATGGGGGATTTGACTAACACCAGGTAATACGTTCAGAGGCTCCTAGCAGAAATTTATTTTATTTAATTCTAACTTGTGATTGTTCAATTTTGTTCCGGTATTTGGTTCGATGGAATGGATGATCTAAAGAAGATGTTACAAAAATGTATGGACCTTGGGCGTGGTCGAGTACATCCGGTTGGAAGTAGATAATATTCATGGAAAACATTCTTTAACTTGAATTTCCAAATAAATATTAATGTTCCTCTGAGCGGTATAGGAAAAAAAGACTAAAACATCAATGAAATATCAATCGAATTGACACGAGTAAGACAAGACTTTATTTGACAGTGAAATTTCCTTTTTAACTTAACTTTTTAACTTTTTCCATTGTATTTTTCCTTATTTTTTGTTGGCACCCCCAAAATGGAACATCTCATTTGCATTTGTACACTACTATGCAATCGAATTGTGATTTAAATTGAAACTTAATATTTGTTCATCTATATTCCTGGAACACTTTTTTCTTGTAATGTTTCAGAGCGCGTGGAAACTTCTATCTCAGCACGAACCCCAGGTCACCCTACGGCATGGGGCTAGACGGTCTTAGACCTGACAACAACCAGATACGCGCCAGGCGACACTCCGACGACTCGCTTCTTACCAAACTGTTCCAGCTGTTTAGATGATAGTGGAATATGACCTTTTGATTAGTTTATATTTTAGTGTACCTAATCATCGATATTATGAAGTGTAAAAAGGTAAAAAGGTAGATTTAGTTAGATGCGCTCTGAAAGTGCACACTAATATGATTAAATTTGTCTACCTTTCGCTTAGTTCAGTGTACCTTCGAGACGCATTTCGAACGAAATGTTGCATTTGCAAATACTGGTATACTACTGCCTATACTGGGTACCTACTATGTACTATGAACATGATCGTGTCATATATAAGTATCTACCACGTATCTACGAATCGTTTTATCTACCGATGTTTTACTTAAACTACAATAACTTATTGTAGTTAAGTAAAGATTTAGATTTAGTAGATTATGTAAAAAAATTATACCTCTAACCAAGAGACTAATGTAGTTAGGTACTTAGCGTAGATAGCTCTCTATTTAGAAGACTTTGTAAATATTGTGATTTTAGTCTAAGGATTTCGTTTTTTTTTTTTTTACCTATGAGTTTTCTGAAAGTTTGAGTAGGTAAGCACCTTAGCTTAATGTTGTAACCTAACAGTAGCTACCTACTGCCTATATAGCTAATTGGGACCTATAAGGATCTTATGTGTTGCATGTGACAAATAAAAAAAATAAGAATTTGACTAAACGTTTAGATGAAATAGATAAAAACGTTCAAAGAAGATTAATTTATTAATTCCCACATAGCTAATAGATTTTCTATGAATTCCCTCATACGGCCATAATTTCAGTGGCCAATGGAGACTCGGAAAAAGGAGCACAGGTCGCTCTTCAGCAAGGTGGACAGACGACATGAAGGAGACGGCGGGAAACCGCTGGTTTCAGCAGCACAGGACCGGTCGGGGTAGTGTCGTTTAGGAGAGGCCTATGTCCAGCAATGGAGGTCCTTTTGAGGTTCAAAAGGCTGATGGATGAATGAAGCGATGCTGTAAAATTACTTCAAATTTTTTTTTGGTGTTCAAAATTTGTGAAATCTAAAGTGTTTGTGATACCATAAAGTGAAACAGTAGTACCGTACTAAAATGAAAGTCAAAACGCCTGGTGAGCCTGTGAACAACGTGTGTTTGCTAAGCAATTTTTAATGTTGCTATTTAAACAACTGTCAACTTTTCTCTAAACTTTATTGAAATATTACAACAACGCCTGTTAGTTATGTTTGATCCCTGCTTCTCCTTTTGAATATGGTGACTGAGCATTTGTGTCGAAGTAAAAGTTTCCTCGCATGCTGAAACAAATAGAAAATATTATAAAATTAAAAAATAAAATGATAAAGTTTGAAAAGTTTAGTTAACTAAGTACTTTCTTGCAGTGTTCTTCTCGTTATATACAATAGTGCTGGCGGTAATAAAAAATGCCATTTATTGAAGAACATCTAGCTAAATCCAAATCAATCATCATTGTAGAGCGCGCCGGTGCCCTCCGGTGCTGCACCCAAGACGGGCTCTTCACGATTTACACAACGCTGTGCAGCCACAAACATCGTCATCTTTCCCGGGGTCACATGATGGACGATTCGAGCTCCCACTCTCACCGCCCGTAACCCTAGAAGTCCTCTTTTAGTCGGCTTTTACGACAGCCAGGGGCTACCGTAGCACTATTCTGGTCCCGAGCTACAGGGACGAACCTAACCTAAACGAAGAATAGTGTGTAAATGGCATCCTCAAAAAGACGAATTATATAACCCTGATTTAGGACGATTTAAGATGAATGCTCGTTTCAACCTATACCTTGGATCAACATTATCTCCGACGTAATTAATCTTCCCAGTGGAGGTCTGTGCCTTCCATTGCTGGCAGGAGTCCGCGGCCGCGGCAGGGAATGCGTCAGGCGTCGACAAAGCTTCGACGTAGATCATCCATGACCTGTCGTGGCTGCATAGACCTGGAAAATGTGCGCGTCCTTTAGTCTGATCTAATGTCCCTTGAAAAAACACATCCACTTTAAGTCTGTGCTTGTAAATTGTAATGTGATGCAGAAAACACAAAATTCGATGTCCAAAAAATTCTATATTCAAATTATTCATTTATTTATTTATTTAATTTATTTATTTAATATTTATGCACATACACAATAAGACATACTCAACACACATTAGGTATTACATGAAATTATGCACAAAGGAACTGCTTATTTCCAATAGAAATTACTTCTAGCAGCCCTGGAATAAATTGTAACTACTAAAAAAAGCTGGAATACTATTCTAAATAAACTAATGAAATTGACTAATAATCTGGTCTGTTCCTGGTAGCTAAACTTTTTTGCCAAACTTTTGTACTATAAATAAATTTCTAGTACCTAAGCTTTAGCATTAGAGATTCACTGTTAAGGTTAACTTGTAAGCCAGAATCCATCCACCCCTCAAGTGAGAAGCGAGTTCGATAGATCGCCACTGGGCTGTCACCGCAGACTTCCGCCCACTATGGGAAAATCACGGACAGAGATACTTAATGTATTTCTAACACCTATATACTACTCGCCTTCTTTATTTAAAAGTGGAAACATCACCGAAGGACATCCGGGCTGCCTGCCGCTGGGGCCACAATTCGCCCAAAAGTCTACGTTGCCCACTGCCTCATCCGTCCCGTACTCTCCAGGGTTCGTGTGCACGGCATCCACGAATTCACCATCGGTGCGCTTGAGGCCATCAAATCCTAAGGGGAGTCCGAAGAACTTTTGAAACAGGGGACCGGCTGGGTCTAAGCCTGTTATGCTATCGACAAGGTTACCAAGATATTAATTAATATTTATTTATTTATTATAGATTAACAAAACTAAATTAATTATCAACAACTAACTTTAAGTAAATAAGAAAACGGTAATAATTTTACTAAAACGGTAATAATTTTACTAAGGTAAAAAATCTAAATCAAAAAACCGACTTCAAAACATTGACTTTGGTGTGCCTTTGAGACTTTGGGGTGCCTTTTTGGTGGCAAAAAGTTAATAAGTACGTAAGCAACGTTGGGAGCGGTCGGTATGTACGGTGACCTAGTGGCAAAATTTCATTGGCATTTCCGCACTTCAGAGGGCACGTTAGGCCGTCGACTCCGGTTGTTTTCATTATAAAAACAATATTTAATCCTTGAAAACCTTGAAACTTCGGGTAACTTGAGAATATTCGACACTGGGTTGGCCACTAGCCCTTCCCCACCAATCCGCATTGGTGCACCATGGTAGAATATTATTATGCTCTAGATTACACTGCCGTGGCTTTTGGAGAGCCACAGGGCACAGGCCCAACAGTGAGACTAGTGTAGTTAGACAGCCACACGGCTTACCGTGCTACTGATAGATTTTCTTTCTGAACATTCCTCCCCGCCCAGCCCATGACGTGGGCTCCAAGAGAATGACCGGTTAAGCGGGTATAACTCGTCTTCAGTCCGTTCTTCATCAACGTTACCAACGCCTTTGCCAGTTGTTCCCCAGCCTGAAACAGGTTATTTTTTTACCAAAGTTCTTAGAACATGATTTGTTCATCTATATATATAAAAGGAGAAGGTGACTGACTGACTGACTGACATATCAACGCAGGGCCTAAACTATAAGGGATAGAAACTTGAAATTTTGCACAGGGGTTCCTTTTATAACGTAGGGGAACACTAAGAAAGGATTTTTGAAAATTCACCCCCTAGGGGGTTAAAACGGGGGTGCAAAGTTAGTATGAAACTTTGCCGTTTTTGAAGTTAGTGAATGTCTAATTCCACGCGAGCGAAGCTGCGGGCGTCCACTAGTATTACATACATCCAGGTTTTGATCGCTGTAAATTAGGTGAGTTTATAAGATTAGATAAGGAGTTAATAATAAAACAACCTACTTATGTTGTCAAATTTGCCAATTTCTAGCGCGCGACAATATTCCAGGAGGTCGTTCTTCTACTGCCATAATAAGCTCTAAACAGCGAGCAGCAGGCAATAAGTCGCACGCGACTTGCCGCGCTAATGGGTTATGGCTCTATATATGAGAAATTTGGTAATTTTAAAGGAAATAATGGAAATAATCAATACGTACAGTCATGACAGAGGTATCTAGAATCGTAAGTTAATTTTATGGAAACCCGATATCCTATAAGTCTTATCGCTGCGACCCACAGACGTTCCAATGCTGGGCACGGGTCTCCCCCACAGACACAGCTGCGGGAGGTCTAGAGCATACTCCACCACGCTGCTCCAATGCGGATTGGTGGAGGGGTTAGTGGCCATCCCAGTGTCGAATGTTCTCAAGCCACCCGAAGGTCTTCGACAAGGCTTAACGACGGAAAACAACCAAGACCGACGGCTTTAAGTGCCACTAGCGGTCACCCATCCACAAACCGACCGCGCCCGTCGTTGCTCTCGCGTTGACTCTTTCGATCACATTGAGTCGACGCGAGTCATTGGGCTATGGACGCTACGAGTCTTATACATGTCTGTAATTAGTATCACCTCCTTAGCTCTTATCACAACTGCGGGATATTCGATTCTTGAACTAGCCACCGCGTTCCACGCCAGGGCGCACAGGTTCGTATCGTCGCGCTCCAAATAAGCCAGCAACATGCTTAGGGTTCGATTTTCTCCCTCAATGTGACCATTGTAGCCATAAGTGTAGAATGTCGAATTCCTTGTAGGGTCGAGCAATGGCAGAATCGGCAGCGGGTCATCTAGCGGCGCGTCGACGAAGATGTCCAAGGATCTTGGAGACAGATTAAAAATGTATAGTATAGTATAGAAATAGCAGTGACAACACAGTGGCTATCAAACTCGTCTCTCACTCGAGCGGTCCGGGTACAAACCCAAGCGCCACTTAAACGCAAATTAAATGCCACTTGCTATAACGGTGAAGGACACACGGTGAGGAAATCTGCATGCCTGAGGAGAGTTCTTCATAATGTTCTCGAAGGCGTGTGAAGTCTGCCAATCCGCACATGGCCAGCGTGGTGGACTAAGGCCTAATCCGTCCCATTCTAAGAGGAGACCCGTGCCCAACAGTGGGACAAAGAAAGGGCTGTGATGATGATAAAATACCTCAGAAGGAGCGTCTATTAGAAATCGCACTACGCAATGTGTATAAGCAAAACTAAAACAATCGACGGCGCACGGCCACCGCCTATATTCCATAACCTACCGCGATATTTATTTATTCAACTTTATTGACACCTCTAAAGAGATATACAATGGGCGGACTTAATGCCTTATAGGCATTTTCTACCAGTCCATTCTCTCAGGGAGATTATTTTGCTTTTTTGTGAAAAGAATTTCACACACAATTTTTCATTAGAAAATTCGTGGACATTCCGCATACAACGGAGCGCTGAAATATCAAAATACTTTATATGTATATAAATATTATATAATATATATTATATAAATACTTTATATTTATATTATTTTTTTTATTTTTATGTGTAGTATTCATGGTGTTTCGTGGATTCGCTTATCGGCATGTTTCTTTCTGTATTAGGTACACATAAATGCGATTATAATTTCAAATATACCTACCTACTATATACAACCTACTTATATATAAGTACATACCTATTGTAACATCGGATGAAATTTTTATCTGCATGCGTCGAATGTAGTGATCCTGTATTTACATTAAAAAATTCCTTTTAGTTGTAGTTAACTAGCGTTCTCGTTAGTTAATTTCTGGTAATGCTAGGATAGATAACTTCTAACTAGGTATAGCTTAAATAACTCGTTGGTAGATACTATCCCCATTTTTATTTTAATCATAAAATAAGTAGGTCCGGCCCCTGGTGCGGTTAAACTGCGCGTCATATCTACTCGTCCGGGCAAGCCAGGTTCATCATCCTTGTTGATGCCATTTTACAATTTCCTCCTCATACAATAATCATTATTATTAGGTTAAGTAAACATTTTATATATATAATAATATGTATACTTAACCTAAAATGGCTCTACCACCTAAATAATAATGTTTTTTTTAATTAACACTCAATATTTACCGAGTATTGAAGACCACCAGACAAGAACTCCTATGATGCTCATTATTAATAGTAGGTACCTTAAAATTTGTTCGTAGTAAAATATTTTCTCTGTGGTATATTATTAATATATTTTATACACTATACAACTTATTTTACTTTTCCGCTCACATTGCGAGTTTGCAACACCTGTGCCAGTATTTATTAACAAATGGCCCGGTCCAAAGCAGAATGGTCGTAACTCTATTTGTTTATAAAGATTAACGTGCGTATTTCTGATAAACGAAAATTCAAGATTAAGTTGTAATAACCAAAGAAGATCTCATACCATTACGATTTTCGCAGTAGGTAAGTAACTCTGTAAAATACGTTATTATTTTCAAAGTGTGTATTGTTCTACTTGGACCTTTTAATTATTCATTTAATATGTCATGTAATATGAACAATTGGAAATGGGAATCACCATAATATTTGAAGATATTTGTCTCAAAATATATTACGTGATTATCATTATACGGCCGCGGAGTGGTAAAAATTCGATCTCAATTATTTTTTATATTCTTAAGTTTGAACGCTATTGTCAGAGTATAAAATAAATATGTAATATATCAAAGACTTTATCCAGACCAATGTTCAAATTAACGTGTGACAAATAACATTCCGTCGTATCCTACCTGTATACCTACCAACAATTAAATGTTGTTATCAAACCAATGGTAGTGTGTGTAAATTACGGTGCCAAGTTTCTTTTTTTTTTTAATCTTTATCTTTTTAAAGGGCATCTGTCATTGTATGACTATGTCACCGTACAGGCAAAACTCACCAACTTTACAATTAACATTAATAAACTACGCAAAACCAATCGCAACACATTCTTCCATCATAGAGCTCACTTCAATGACAGCCAACAAAGATACATAATATAGACATACACATATACATACAGATAATTCAATGACTTTCAGAGAGTAGCGTTTTGAAGCGCGCGCTCCGGTTACGCGCGTTTTTTTAAAAACAACTTTTATCTTAAAAATTGTTTATTATTTTGTATCATTAATTCTATAGATTAAAATAAATAAATTGTATTTAATTGTAAAATTCCACTGAGAATTTATTTCGGGCTGGTTAATATAAAATCAAAAATGTACACAAACGTAACATTTATTTACAAAACTGTCCTAGATAATACGAGTAACATAAAGTCAAAACTATTTTACACTATTAACACTAATATGGAAAAATATTGAATTTAGCTAATACTATAATACCACGTACCTAAATGCTACTCTAGTTTAGGTTATAAAAACGTTTATCCATATTAAACCTTATCATCTTTACAGCACATTAATTGAAAGTACATAATATAAATAAAATAAATAATAATAATACAGTACGTTCTCAACTATAAATCTCACAAAGCAATCTCTTTAACTTTGTAATCGTCTGTACATTATAGATTTAATTTTATAGGGAAATGGGTTTATCCCCATATTGACATCGTACAATTGTCTTTGGACTCACAACCAATAGTTAATTTAATTACATATTAAATTAATGTTATACAGTTTCAGCAACGGTTTTATGTTACTATCATGGCTTGCTTCCGGCGAAACCGGTTGCTGTCCACAGATAGCATTACTGCTACCTGGTGGTTACATTTATAGAATGATAACAAAAACTAAACAGAATAAACGCTTGTACTAAATTAATGAATGCACATCAATTGACGATTGGGAGCCATCAGACCGATATTATTTCGTCATATTTTATTTGTCATTATTGAAATAAATATTTTAATGATGAATTATTAATTTCAGCCACCAACCACCAAATTTCAGCTCGATAGCTTCAGTGGAAGTGGGTGAAATATTGATTGCAAGATTCCAGGACAAAGATACATACGAGTGAAGTTAAATAAAAGCTTTTAAAAAATAGTTGAATGGACGGGAGGCTCCCGTAAACTTAACTATTCTAACTTTATTCAAAGTTTCCAGTATAATATTTTTAACTGCTGTATCGATTATATATTCATCCTTTTCCTCTTCTACCTTATCATCCAAATTTCCACTTAAACCATAATTCATTTTTTATTCTTACGTTATCATCATGGCCCACACGTTTCTACGTTATCATTTTGAAGATTCTCGTTAATTATCAGAGCCTTCACTCATTTTTTTTAAACTTTAGTATCACCACCATTGTCAATCACAAAAGTTCAAGATGGTGCAGCAGCGACGTTGTTTGCAATCACTTCTGATACATCATCGGCGGCATCTGCCTCGCTCTCCTTCCCGACCAGTTCATCAGGCTCTGCCCTCATCAGAGCCCTGTACTTCTTCGCGATGATCTCCCAGTCTACCACGTTCTCTATCCTCGTCATGTTGTTGAAGCTCAACTGAGAACCCAACGGGCTGAGGTGCACGACGGATAACCGCGTAGAATCTGGAAATAAATAATTTGGGAATAGAATTTTTGCCTAAAATCTGAAATAGGTACGTGTAAAAAATGTTTTTTTTTTTTTTTTTATGGAAACAGGATAGCAAACGAGCTTGCAGCACCACCCATCCGCTGCCGCCCATGACAACTGTGACTGACTTTGAACAAGACTCAATTAGGGACTGGGATGGTTAGTCCAATTAGTTGAGAAAGTTAATTAGAACATTAGTTGGTCAGTTCGTTAGTAGGTATGAGGACTGGGGACTGTTAGTGATAGTTAGTCCTGTTAATTGGTGTTAGTAATAGTCCAGTTAGTACTTGTTAGTAGGAGTCTCGTTCTAAGTCAGTCACAGATGTGTTGCTACCCTTGAGGACTAAGATGGTCGCCTCTAAAGAAGTGTAACCGGAATCCACACCTTTCCAACCGGACCACAATTGCTTTAAAAACAATTATTACACGGCAGAAATGGTACTAGGTACCGTGGCGGGCGGTGGTACTGCCCCGGGCGAACTCTATATGGAACCAATTAGCTTTCATATAAAACCTATTATGTTTGTTCTGATACAGAAAATGTAGCGCACTAGTGATCAAATCAGATTAAATCAATTATAAGTTGAAAAGTTAATCGTGTTTCAGTTTCTATAATTGAACCTTGACAATGATTATGTTTGTTCCATCCATCTTTCTATCAGCCTCTAGCTAGACAGTCTACTTGTAATGATTGAGAGAATAGGATGTCTCTGTTAAAAAATATTCTGGATTACATTATAATCAAGTAGTATTAAATACTAACGATAACTACCTTTAGGTACAACCTGTCCTCTCTTGACTTTGGACAGCCATTTGGCCCCCGCTTTCGACCTTGCACTGAGCTGGTCTTGACGTTGCATCCCGACCATATGCACTAGACTTGGACGCTTCTTTTTCTTCAAACGCTCCTTGGAAAAACATAAACGAGACTTATTTATCGGCTGTTGGCCAACCTTCGCGTAACCAAGTGATTCTGTATTTCTTGGTCATTGTTTTAGCTTATAATATAATCATTTCTACAGTCGGAAAGCTTGTCTTGTTCAAGACTAAACATCTGAGCATCCCTGACTCTAAACTTTTAGACAACTCAGTCCTTAAATTTTGAGAACTGTTGAATTTTAATGCGACCAATAGCGCAACGTGTTTTTGTTAAAGGTACCTACATAATGTGGTTTCATAGTAGTATTTCATTTATGATTGTGTGAGGATTTTTAGTTACATACCTTACACCTATGTATCAGCCACATAAGCCAAGTGGTCACGAGGTTTAGTGGCGAGGGCGCCGTATTAGTCCGGTGCATATTACGGATCAATTTGGATAGACCATACTTCCACTCTATGTCTGATTGTGCCTGAAAAATTACTTATTTTAATTTTCATAGAGAATTATTCACTCATAACACAATATAACATCACGCCTGTATTTCCCCGAAGTGTTCATAAACCATATTTAACTTAGTTCATTCATTGTAAATTCTTTAACATTCGAAAAAAGATTTGGTTGTTTTGGAGTCGTTTCTATTTAACGATTTTACTTTATGCTTGATTTTATTTTATTTGTCATTTTAAACCAGTAACCTCTGAGCGTTTTATTTACTCTGCAAACATTAATTCCAATACAGACGATAGTGACGTCTGTATATTATATTTTGTTATTTAGGAGTTTTACTTTTGCGCTACATAAGTATGTACTTACTTACGTGTCAGACAAGGACAATACTTAGTTACAGATACAATAATTGCTGTCTTCATAAATTACATTTTATACATAAGAACTTTGTTTTTGATATATGTAAATTAATGATTTTCTTAATTTTTTATTTTCGTCGTCTTAATATTGTTGTTACTGATGTTAGAATTTTGGCCTCTGGCTATCTACTTAAAGATAAAAGAATGAATAAATGTAAATATTTGATTACTTAATATTTCCATCTTCTTTATCTGAATAGGTAAGTCTAATTCACAGATTTAAAGATAATTATGTTTAAGGGTCTCTATTTATTAATTCCATGGTCTAGTCATTTTCAACAGGCAAAAAAATTTAGAAAATGTCAAATTTGTACATTTTATTTCCATTGTTAAACAAAATAAAAAAAAATATAGGCACTTAGCTAAGTTAAATACAGTAATTAACAAAGCTGGAACGGCTGTACCAACATTGAGTGAGACTACAGTAGAACTTTGGAATTTATTTAGTTTCATCATCAGTAGGTTATAACATAATAATATTATTGTTCACAAATATTATAAAGGAAACTGTTGCATTTCATGAAAACTAAGTAACTGAGTAATACAATTAAGTAATGAATAATCGCTTATACCATAAAATTTAACAAAAAACAATAAAAAAGCCATTTACAGCTATAACAATGAGTTTGCTCGTAAATTAAATTACGATGGTTTAATAATTAAATAATCTAATTTATAGTATTTTATTGTTAGCTCTAATTAGTATTTTACTAACATAGTTTATTAGATAAATTATTTATTTTTATTAGAAGTGCTTTATTTTTTAATTTATCTGCATCATTATCCTTTATTCGGCTTCTACAATAAAGCACATTCTTTGCATTACCTGTATCCGCTGGTACGTGTCTGACATCATAGCGATGAGCAGATTTATTAGTACCACCACAGACACCAACATGTAGATTCCGAAAACGATCTTGAAGAGGTAGTTAGTCCAGGCCGGCTGGATGTTACTGTCGTTTCGGTGGACTCTTGTCTGCTCCGTGGTCGTCTGGCCGAAAACAGCGAAGAAAAGCAGCTCGAAGGAGAATAGCGGATTCATGGTAACTGTGAACAAGATTCGTTCTCGTGGTGACTATGGCATTACCTGGATGCGCTGATAAGTGTCCGACATCATCGCAATTAGGAGCGTTATGAGTACCACGACTGACATCAGCAAGTACGCTCCGAATACGAACTTGAAGAGGTTCTGTGTCCACAGGGCGCGCGAGCTGGATACGTAGTTGAGGTCCGACAAGGTGATCTGGCCGAAAAGGGCGAAGAACAATTTCTCCAAGGCCTCGATCGGTGACAACGTCGCTAGAAGACAATACTCAAATGGACCGCGTTCTTTATTCGCTACGGCATAGGGGCAGGTCAATGCAACTTCGTGTGTTTTGAAAATTTTTAGACTCATATTTTACAATTGTGTAAATCCGAATTAGTCTGATGTTCATATTGTATTTAGCATCAACTTACCCCATCACTACTTGTTCTGATCTTTATGTCGTATTGTGTGTTGTTGTTGTTTAACTGCTCAAATGTTTTGTTATTGAAATTTGTTGTCAGGGTGTCCAATTTGTGTTTTACAGTACAATACAACGTAATGATAGAACCCACATTTATTTTACAATCTAAAGTCAAGTAAGTTGACATTGAAATAAATTAATGTATGGATAGGGGTAGATTGATACATCTGAGGTTAATTAATGAAAATGTCTATCAAACCGTTTTAGTACAATGTACCTAGATAAAAGTGTATTCGTGAATCACGTTGAGACTTTATTCTAATAAAGTAAGTGTAATGATATGGTAATTAATAAATCGTCGATGGTTACTGAATATCGTGTAATACATAGCACGGTTGCATCAATCTACCCCCGGCCCTCTAAAGTGTCGAGTAGTGAACAGCGTGTGCGCCTGTGGCGCCACATCGAGGACAGACAGCCAAACACCTAAACATAAAGTGGTACCTCAACACCGGTGACACAAACGCAGGACATAAGCAGCCGCATGCGCAAATCATACTGCTCCATCAAGTGCGGTGAAGTCGGCACTCTCATTCCACTAAAACTAGGGCGTGACGCACAATGCATGCTCTGTATCTCGTCTTCACATCTGGAATATATACCATCGATAAAACATTTAACTGTGAACATCATCTTAATTTGTTAAGTTCGACGACAGAATATGCATTGTACAAGTACAAAATTATTAATCTAAGATAACTCATAATCGTCAATACAACCAGGTACAAAATTTCACAGTTTAACATCGAATTTGTACAAGGTTAATCTTAAAAACATTTAAACCACAAATTGTTATGATGAACATTCCAAGTTGTGGTTACTGCAAAAACCCTATTTATATATTACAACCTATGTAATTCATTCCACATTCGTGTTATGCTGATCTCAAAGTAGTTGATTAATCAACGACGATGAAATTTTCCACGATGGCAGACATTCAAGCCAGCAAGCAGATGGTAACAAAAATTAAGTGACATAAGCACATCGATACACACACAATGCAATTTTCGATGAATGAGTTGACGGATGCAAACAAATCAACATGATCGATATCCTTCTAGGTAACGTAGACTTACGACCCCCGGGACCCTGCTTTCTTCTATAAGACTCTTCAGGGTTTGTCCATTGCGTATCATTTGTTTGTCGCTTTATTCGGAGATTATCATCTATGATGTAAAATATTTGTTTGAGTATAGGTACGTTACTGATGGATTTAGAACAAGTCTATTTTACGCGGTATTTTAAAGTGGACATGCAAAGTATTGAGAAGCAATAGAAGCTTACTTACTTCACTCCATTGAATGTTTTAATTATTAATTAATATCTACAGTTTCAATCATATTCTTATTTGCAACATGAATTTTAATAGGTACCTACATTTACTGAAATTTTCTCTAAAATAAGTTTAAAAAGGCAAGATTAAATATGATAGCCCATTACGAATGACTTGAGTAAGATAAAATGCTGAATGGATTATTAGCATAACAGAAAACTTAACATATTTACAAGAGTCACACTCACCGTCTGAGAATATTCTTCGTCTCGCTTGCCTGGCGTATTTGTTATCTTCTGGCTTGTAAATGTTTCGGAACGGTTGATTCAGGGCAACTATGTGCATGGAGAATCCAAATACAAATATGGCTAGCACTGCAAGAAACCTACCTAAGTCCTTCATTAAATTACCTATGATAATAGCCCATGGACCAAACAAATGATGAAAAGATAGAAAATCTAAAATTTGTACACATGCTAATAAGAAAGATAAAGCAAAACATTGATTTCTGCAGTACATTAATGTGGGCCAATATTTCGGTAATACGAAAATCCACCCCACGACGTGCACTGCAACGCCAATAACACCTAATAATAAAACAGCTATTTTTATCCATCCTAAACCTGACTTATCACTAGGGTTCGTCAATTCGAAAAGGAGCAAACCGCTGAGGCATATGAGCAGCATCCACTCGTACCACCGCGGGACTAGGCTCTCCCTGAATATTGAATTATATATTGGCGTGATAGCTACTAACGATAATAATACCATAAGGTATATGTGAGAAGTTAAGTACGACATAAACTTAATGATTGGAATCTTATTGTATTTATGGCCTAGTGGGAGGGAAAAAACTACCCAAACTGGTGGACAGATTATGAACGCGAAAAAAAGGAACATAATTTTGATGCCAGTCCACTTGAGGCTCCCCCTCCAGAGTTCCTGAAATAATATAAATTTTACTATGATAAGGTTTCATCTACGATATTAAAAGTATTGATTGATTCACAAGAAAGCTGAAATGAAGTACATTTCACTCATAAATAACGTAATAACAACTAATATTGAAGTCTGCTACAAAGGATAAAATTCTCTATAGTAGACGAAGTTACCTATTTTTTACCTGAAGATATCTCTGGACGACCGTATGGGCGATGACCTCTTTTTGTTCATTTTCTATTAATACATCCAAAAACTCTATATTTCTATTATCTGTAGCAGTAAGTATGTGTCCAGCGGAATCAGCGCCGGCTGCCAGAGCAAGTAGTTCAGTGGCCATCGCTTCGCATTGCTTCCCAGCTGCTATTAGATCTTTGGCACGCTCCTTTTCCTATTGACATTTTAACATAATATAAAATAAATAAAATTTATTTATATACATTACCTATATAACATATTATATTATACTTATTGGAATTGGAATTTACCTTAGTTGATAAATTTATATAAATATTAGATAATTTTGCAGCGGTATCTACTGGCGCTGGCGAAACCAAAACAAACTCCTCTATTGGTATATTATTGTGGTTCTTCGAACAGACCATAAGATTATACACAAATCTTTTATCGTCCATTAGTGATTGTGTATCATGCTCCTTGTGCAATAAATATTCAAGAACGTCGTTATGGTTCTCCGATGCAGCGAACCAAATGGGCGCACAGTTTAAATTTGTTTCACTTTTTGGAGACGCACCAGATTCACACAAAAGTTTAACAACATTTAAATATCCAGCTTTCGATGCACAATGGAGAGGTGTCCATCCGTTTTTGTCAGTAGCATTGATTTCAGCGCCTTGCCCGAGCAATACTTCAACCATCTGATAGTGACCATGTGTTGATGCTATGTGTAAACCTGTTTTTCCGTGTCTATCTATGCTCTGTAATAGTTCTGCAGACCTACTTAGCAATAACCCGACTATTGACATATGACCCCCAAAACATGCTAGATGTAGTGGATTGTATCCCTGAAAAATTTAACAGTAATAAAACGATAATTAATCAAATATTTAAAAATTATCAAGAGATAAGTAACTTGGTTCAGAATAAATCGATTTAATATTTATAAGTTACATTTTCATTAGATGCTGCATCGACTTGCACGCCAGCAGAGTTCAACAATAATCGCACAACGTTTTCGTTGCCATTGTAAGCTGCTAGATGCAAAGGAGTAAGGCCTGACTCGGAACCTAAAATTGGTACTAATGACATGCCCGTAGGGGCTTCTGACTTAACCGTTCCTGGCACATGGGAGAGGAGTTCACGGACGGTTTCTGTAAAGTAAGTTTTTTCTCAGTTATTTGCATTTTATGGAGGCAGAGTACAAAAATAAACAGTCGTAATTTAGTATCACTTTGATGTTATTTCAACTATGCTAAGCTTACCAGCTTGTCCATAATACGCAGCTATATGGAGCGGCGTGAGACCTAACTTCTTACTCGATATCCTTAACGTGTTTGTTGATCTCATAACATCTAAAACATTAGTGTGCCCATGCTCAGCTGCTAGATGAACTGCAGTCAAACCTGCCCTGTTTTCATCTGTACACGAAGCACCAGCTCTAACGAGAACTCTTACTACATCAGCATGTCCACCTTCAGCTGCTAATTGTAACGGAGTAGAATCATTTAATTTATTTCTAGCTGATATTACGCCAGTTCTATCGAATTTCATTAGCTCTTCAATCACTTTCACTGAGCCTTGAATAGCTGCTATGTGAGCACATGTATTTCCGTCTTTCGTAGTAGCCATAACCAAATTGGGATGCTGTTGTAAAAATAATTGAACCACTTCTGAATAATTATTCTGAGCCGCAGCGTGAATAGGTTTTTGGCCCAATTCATCTGTAGCGTCAATATTGGCACCTAGTTCTAGCAAAAGTTTACATACTTCCATTTGGCCACTAGCAGCAGCCAAATGCAACGGAGTTTGTTTTTTCAATGTGAGAACATCAATTACAGCATTATGATCTCTAATTAAGAATTTAACCAAATGAGCGTAGCCATTCATTGCTGCTAAGTGGAGTGCAGTACGTCCGTTACGAGCTTTTGAGTTTATAAATGCCTTATGTGTTAATAAGGCGTCACACACTTGTAAAAACCCATGTTCGGCTGCCAAGTGTAAAGCCGATCGGCCTTCTACATCGAAAACGTCCACCCTCGCGTGATTATTCAGCAACGTATTGACAAGTTCCATATGCCCTCTATGGCAAGCTATTAATAAGGGTGTCCACCCAATAGAATTCTGTCTATTTAGAGATTTACTAACATCTGCAGCAGACATTTCAGCAATCATTTCCTGCATAACGTCGTTGTTACCAGCGATGGCACAAAAGTGGAATGCTGTCTCGTGATAATGTTTTGTTACTAATGTTACATCCGCGCCATTTTCCATAAGACATTTAACGACTTCTCTGTCTGCTGACGGCCTGTGAACTTCTTCCTTAGTTACTTTGCAGGCGAAATGCAAGGAACTGGCTCCATCTTCGTCGACTGCATCAATGTAGGCAGTTGCAATTTTTTCACCTTTACGATCTTTAACAAATTCTATCAAATGACGAACGACTTCTGGTTTGCACATCCGACATGCCATGTGAAGAGGAGTTTCACCCGTCTGAAATATGTAAAATTGATTCTTAAATTATACATATTTGAAACCCACTATAAAATATACTTACACTAATACACCACACACACAGACTAAAACACTAAAATATTAGAAATTCAGTATTCAAATTTATAACTCAATGTCTTAAGATAATTGTTAATGTTTAGGTACCTTTGTTTTCTTTAATGGGTCTCCGCCATCTTCAAGTAAGAGAACTAAAGTTGCCAGATTTCCATATCTGGCTGCCACATGCACTGGAGTCATGCCATCTTCCGTTGCTTTATTGGGTCCAGCTCCTGATTTTAGCAGCATTAGAGCGCACTTGTCACCTAAACAAAAAAAATATGTAAATAAAATATAATTAAAATACCCGAATCACATTTGTTTGTTAAAGTTTTAACTTTCACGTTTACGTGTAAGTTCAACTACAATAAGTGTTGTAGAGCACAATATTTTTTCACAGCCAATCGTTGAAATTTGATAAAAAGTATTTTTTTTACATAGGTTCCTAATATTAATCTTAAATAGAATTTTAATAAAATAATACTATTACCCAGCAGTGACATACAAAAACAATAACACAAAAGTACTTAAATATTAAAATGGTGACCTAATTAAAGGCCAAAATTAAAAAAAAAAAAAAAAAAACAGAAAATCTTTAAGTATCATAATTTACACAACTTTGTGAATTCTAAAATGATAAGTATACCTACTTGCAGCTTGACAATCCAATCAACGAGTTATCCATTATTTACGACAGACCCTGTATATGAAATACCTTCTGGTATCCGAGCAGCGATATGCAGAGGCGTTTCTCTCTGCTTCCCTCCTCGTATGTGGACGTCGGCTCCGTAGCCCAGAAGAGTTTCCACCACTGCTGGCTTGCAAGACTCCACCGCTATATGTAGAGCCGTGTAGTTATCCTAGAATATTTTTATGATAACCTTGATAATCATACATGAGAGGGTTAATATATATTAAAACGATTTATACGATTGTTCTTATACAAATAACTAGTGGACGCCCGCAGCTTCGCTCGCGTAGAATTAGACCCATTAACGACGTCTGCCCGCGTTCGGGTTGCCCACTTGACTTCAAAAACAGCAAAGTTTCATACTAACTTTGCACCCCCGTTTTACCCCCTTAGGGGGTGAATTTTCAAAAATCCTTTCTTAGTACTCCCCTACATTATAAAAGGAACCCCTGTGCAAAATTTCAAGTTTCTAACCCTTATAGTTTAGGCCCTGCGTTGATATGTCAGTCAGTCAGTCAGTCAGTCAGTCAGTCACCTTCTCCTTTTATATATATAGATAAATAAATAAATATCTTGGACATTCTCACACACGGCCATCTTATCCCAAAGTAGGCGCGAGCCTGTAATATGGGTGTCAGAGACTGATATACATACTTAGATATTTTAAATACATACTTAAATAGATAATATTAACATCCAGACACAGAACAACACACTCCTTTCTTTGTCCTACTGTTGGGAACGGGTCTCCTCTCAGAATGGGAGGGATTAGGCCTTAGTCCACCACTCTAGCCAAGTGCGGATTGGCAGACTTCACGTGTCTTCGAGAACGTTATGAAGAACTCTAAGGCATTCAGGTTTCCTCACGATGTGTCCTTCACTGTTACAGCAAGTGACATTTAATATCTTAAATCGCACATAACTTAGAAAAGTCATTGATGCGTGCCGCTTGGGTTTGAACCCGGACCGCTCGAGTGAGAGGCGAGTTCGATAGCCTCTGGGCTGTCACCGCTTGCTGGACTAATGAAGGTTAGATAAGCTTACGTTTGTAGTGACATCTACGCTTTCCCCTTTCTGAAGCAAGGTGTTGATGATTCCCACGTGGCCATACCGCGCCGCTGTGTGAATGCTTCGCGCTCCATCCTGTAAATCCGGAATAACACTTTTTAGTCAATGCCATAAAAGTTTTTTTATGGATTTTATATAGCAAACGAGCTTGCAGCACCACCCATCCGCTGCCGCCCATGACAACTGTGACTGACTTTGAACAAGACTGTTACCAACAATTACTAACTGGACTATTATTAAAACCAACTAATGGGACTAACAGTAACAGTCCCCAGTCTTCATACCCTCATGTCGCCTCTAAAGAAGTGTGACCGGAAACAACACCTTTCCAACCGGACCACAATTGTTTTAAAAAACAATTATGAAACGGGTAGAACTTTAACAGAAATGTTGTATGACGACTATAAAATGTGGCGTGGAGTTGAATGATGACTGCACAAACCCGAGTTCGAGTCCCCAAATATTCGAAATTCCAAACATTCGAAAATCGAATCGAGAATCGAAATGTAATATTTGTACTCGGACCATAGATGGTGGTGGGCTGCGGTTTCCGCAATTAGCGCTTTATAAAGCGCCTTTTTGCGTACAGTGCCGGCCAGATGTCTAGCCAGCCTAGCTCCGTCCAGAAGCTTAGGCTCCTCCTGGTGTCCCCACAGGCCTCGCGGAGCGAACTCGGTGTGCTGAGAATTTCAGTTTAGCTAAATCATAGATGTCTCAATGTTTTCACTGTACCTTATTCGGCATGTGGAGATATACGCCCTTCTTGAACAGCATCATGGCGCAGTCGGCGTGGCCGTTGAGGGACGCGATGTGCATCAGAGTGCTGCCGTCCTTGGTGCGCTCGAATATGGACGCCTTGAACTTGTCCGCGAGGAGCTCGATGATGGCTGCATGCCCGTTCTCCGCGGCCAGGTGCATCGGTGTTCTGTCTGTTGATGACGATACAGAGGCGACATGAGACCAACCAAATTCAATGTACAGTTTCCCGAGGGCCGGTTGGCGCAATCGGTAGTGACCCTGCCTGTTGCGCCAGTGTCGTAGGTTCGAATCGCACTCAGGACATTCTACAGATTCATGAGGGCCCGTTGGCGCAATCGGTAGTGACCCTACGTGCTGCGCCAGGTCGTGGGTTCGAATCCCACTCAGATCAGAGATCTAAGATGGGCGGCAGCGGGTAAAGCAATATGCTCGTTTGCTATTGTAATGTTGTGGTAGGTTTTAAAAGTAACTATTACTCAATTCGGAATTAGCATCTATCTACAAATTAAAAATGAATTTAATTGGTGGAAGTCAATTAGGTAAGTTTTGTTAGGGAAACTATAATATTAAAAAATGTATATATCCAAGACGATGCGACAGATTTCATAATTAAAAGCAATACAAGACAAATTTTCATCATCGGTTTCTGATGGAAGTTATATGATAGTTAATGATATAAGCCTAAGCCAGGTTATGATTGTTACTTTTATAGCCGGAAGCTAACCCGGCACGAATTGCCGATATTTAAGTTTAACGTGGGCGGCGCGGAGAATGATTTGCGATATCGGGTTAAATAGGTCAGGTATGCACTGCTAAGAGCAGTGGCAGGACATTGATTAATACTTCGGCTTCTTAAAAGGTCCAAGGTTTTAATTAAAAGCTAAAAAAGCTAAGCTGCTATACCTAGACGTCCAACCGCTGGGCACGAGTCCACCCACCACAGACAAATCTGCGGGAAGTCTAGAGCATACTCCAACAATGCTCCAATGCGGACTGCTAGAGGGGTTAGTGGCCAACCCAGTTTTGAATGTTCTCAAACCACCCGAAAGTCTTCGACAAGGCTTAACGATTGCTTTCACCATTGAAAACCCGTCGTTGCTTAACTCTGTCGATTACAATGAATCGACGTGAGTGATTAAAGTAGACGCTAATAAGGGTTGTAATCAGGAAATTTTCAAATATATTTGTGGTTGGTTAATTGAATAGCATTCCACGTATACTCGACGTATTAGAATTGAAGTCGGTACTTTAATTTAAAAAAAGCTTTTTAAATTAAGTACAACATTAATTGAAGAATTATTGACTTAAATAGTTCGTAGCACGTTTTTCAAAGATTTCAAAAGTGCGACAACACCAATTAATCGTTCCAACATCTATAACTCGTGCAATTGCTCTGCTATATCAAATGCACTATTAAATAACTCTATATACGACTAATTACGGTATTACTTAACCTTCGTTACTATTTAAGCGATCCACAATTGCGTGTAACTGATCTCAAAACGTGATTACCTACTACGAGTATGAACTTATTTGCTCAGTCTTTGAATCTGCTCTTTAAATAATTACAAAACACGATATTCTATAAAGGATGAACAAATGTGTTGTTATCCACTCAAACATTTCATAAGAGGCATTAGGACCTGTTTTACTCGTAATAATTACTGATTGTGTAAAAGGACTTTCTTGCATTCGAAATTAAAATTCAGTCCTTCAAAATATTGTCCTCATGCTTATTAAAGTTATCAACTAATATTATGTCCTTTTACTACCTATTACAACAAGTAGTACCTACCTACAGTGCAGAATTTCTTCTACAATCAAGGCATGTTTTTAAATATAATGAGTATAGCCTTTATCAACGGCCAGCTACTCACTTATCAAAATCTAGCATTAGCCGCAATTCGGAAGATCATAATCCGGTCATCAATGGATTAAAAACTGATCGATAGTTAACTAACGATTAAAAATCGAACGATTACGAGTATTTCAGTGTTACGGAAAACCATGAAAATTTTCGAGGTAAATTTATTTCAGAATTATAGTGTAGTGTTATAGTCTGATGGCATTCTGTACCAGTTTACCCTGGTTGATGTAGAAAAGTAATGTGTGTAACTGTAATCGTTGTGATTTTTTGCATAAATAAGTTGCAAAAAATCGCAACCGTCATTCCGTTGAGGAGAAGAAGAAGACAAACCAACAAACTAGCAAATACACTGTCCTATTTATATTTTAGTAAGAATAAGGAAGTAAGGATCTGTACCTTCATTATCAGCGATCGCAGCGTTAGCACGGACCCCGTAGAAATACTTGACGAGAGGTTCATCGCCCTCGGCTGCGGCGATGTGCAAAGCAGTCATTCCTGAGCCATTGGTGGCGTCCACAGCAGCCCCGTAGTCCACCAGGATCCTCGCCATGTCCACGTCACGTCTCCTCGCCGCCAGGTGCAATGCTGTCTCCCCCGCCGGAGTACTTGCCTGGAAATATACTGGCTGTAGTGAAAAGCAGTTTGTAGTATGCTACAATTACGATGAGTGTAGACATTTTTGGCGGTCGTCGTAATAGTAGGTATTAATATGTAGAATATAGTATTCAATCGTATATTCATTCGAAATGTGAAGGGCGTGGGCTTTAGCATTAAACACGAGCCAATAGGTACAATTTGAAGTCGAAAATCTTATTTTTTACGTAAAAGGTATTTCAAAGTAGTAAATAATTAATAAAAATACAGGTCATTCAGAATTTAGGAAGGAATTAAATTGCAACTTAGATAATCCTTGAGGCCGGACCACTTTCACACAACACACGACACATCCACATATACTGTTGTACACTGATCGTACACTAATAATAAATACAATCTATATATATAAAAATGTTATGTTGGTTTGTGTACGCTTCAAAAACTCAAAAAGTTCTGCACCGAACGAGCTGAAATTTTAGCATGATATATAATCCGCATCTAGGATTGTTTTATCTAATTTTTGCATCAGTCACATATCCGCGAAAAATATTGTATATCCACAAGTATTGCAAAATTAAACTTATATGATTATTCTTATTTATTCTTTGTTTTGTTTCTCATTTCGCAACCATTCAATCACAATGTGCCACAGCGAAGCGTGGCAGGGTACAGCTAGTATATAATAATAATAATCTAATTACTTTTTATACTATTAATAGCTACATTCTTATAATCCTAAAATAGGAATAAAATAGTTCTTTGCAGCTTCGCGCGTTTTAATAGCCATGTCTTCAGAAAAAAAATTGTTTGAATTAATTCATCCTTACTAAGTAAAGAACTAATTTTCCGTAAAGGTATTGAAGTAAGCATTTCACTATAATAATTCTCGTCTTTACATCAAGAAATGTAACCTCATTACTACATTGCACAGCACGGACTAGGTAACGCTTTGACACTTCGAAAACTTGTAAAGATAAGTTTGAAGTTTGAGCACGGACTACACACTATAGGTTTGAGGTTGTAAAGGAAGCATGGATAAACTTTACCTTGAGTTGTTCAGCAGTCTGTGCGCTGAGCAGTTCCCGGACCATGCTCTGGTTCCCCGCCTCCACCGCCAGCAGCAACGGGATCTTCCCCCTCTGGAACACCATGTCGCGAATTAGCTTTTTCCACTCCTTCTGCCGCGCACGCTCCTTGTTGAGCTCTATGAAACTGAGCTCGAGTTTCTGCAAGTCCTTGGACTGAACGCTGGCTGGGGGACTGCGGACTGCTGTGCGGAGGCTCAGATTTGCGCTCCTTGGCGGATCCCTGCCACTGTCCTCCATTGCACCTCTCTGAATAACTAGGCTCGAGTTACAAGATCCTATGGATCAGCAGACATACTGCATGCGCCAGAATTGAGAATCATTTTCGCGGCAGATTCCGTGCCACCGTTAGCTTGCCAATTCACACCTGCAATCCATTCAGCGCAGTGTCTACACTCGAACTATTCACGCCAGTGCGCCAATACGCGAGCTTCCGAACCGTGACAGAAACAATAGTTTTGACTTATGTGCATCGCATTCTTCGTGGGCTTCGACAGAACGTTAAATCGATCGGAAACCGCGGATTTGCATGCAATTTAGAATGAATTTCGATTGCAACTCCTAGAGCATCCCGATATACGTACTTGGTCCTCCATTCCACCTGGGTACTCTAGGAACTCTAGGTGCGTGCGGGCATAGTGGAGCTTCCAGCTCAACCCGTGACAAAGGACTGACTGCGACGGATTGTTAAAATCATTAGTTTTGAATTTCAGCGCTGACGTTGTAACTAATATTCCGCGACTGATTTGCATTGTAAATTTCGCGTTATGACGTTTGTTCGGCGGCTTTAAGCTCGCCGGATAATTAGCTAGTTTCTATTCGTTGCGTGTACAGGAATGTCCTTAAAATATCAACCTTGTAGGTGTTTTGGTGTCATTCATTTTGCGGAAATATGCGTAGTAAGTACGCGTGTGTTGTGGTTGTGCTTTAGATGCTTTTTCGTCTAGCAGTAAGTGTGAAGGGTGAGTTTTGTTTACAAGCAGTGTTTTGGAGGGTAGTTCCTGAAATGGCGGCGGTTGGCAGTGCCAGCTAGCGCTGCACGCGATCCGTAGAACGTTGCATCGAGTCTGTCTTCATCACTCCACGCAAATCAAAACTCTCAGCCGCCCTGTTAAAGTTCATTATAAATTAACTTGTCTGCGTGGTGTCTTTTGTTTTACGATGATGAATTTACATATATATGGAATGTTTGTGTATACATCTACGTTTTATTTGTTTCAAAGATAATTTTCCGACAGTTTCATTATTTATTGCTCTGATATTTTATTCTTCTTATAAAAATGTGTAGTGTAGTCAAGTCTAGACAAGTTTTATGTTCGTTTCCACGCGTTCTTCCTTCTGAAATTGATGCTGCGTGGACAATTTAGACTTCAGTCATGGTAATGGTTCCTATAGGTTGTAAGAAAATATACCGCCTACCGCGCCTACCTTTATTTAAGGGTTATGAGATTAGAAGTTAAACAGTCGACATATCAGTTGCTGAATGTCCTTTTCAGTGGCGGTAATTATCGCCGCGTAGCCAACTCTGTGAGAGACAAAAAAGGCGGAGAAGTCGACACACCCTGTATACTAGCAGGCTAACATTCATTCCGATAGCAGCAGTATGTTGATTGGCTGTTTGTTCAAGAAGGTGGAAAACAACAGTTGTCGACAAACCCCGTCGACTGGCACAAGTCTTTACCGGCATTCCTCCAACTGAATGGCTGTTCGTTTCGATTCTGCACGATTATACATTAGAAGATTGCAAGGAAAGTAGTCGACATACCCCGTCGACCCGCAGGCGAATGTCCTTCCCGGCAGCGGTCAGCAGAGCCCTCAGGATGCTCGTGGCAGTGCCGGTCTGTCGACTGGCTACCAGGTGGACGGGTGTTTGTTGACGACTCTGCGAAATACGGATAACAGCGGACATCATTGTAAGATTCTCTTTCCATAGTTAATTGTATCCACCACTCCACCAATCAGTGGAGTATGGTAGCTGCTCTAGTTTATGGGTGTAGTAAGTTCTTTTTTTTTAAATATAGACGGACAAACAGACGTACGGGCCACCTGATGGTAAGTGGTCACCGTCGCCTATAGACACGTACGGTATCGCAGGTGCTTTGTCTGCCTTGAAGGAAGCGTTTCACACTCAGTTAAAATTCGCCCTCAAATATAATCTTCGGTTCATAATTCAGACAAAAAAATTAAATGCGTTTTGAGAAATTAAATGAAAACCGCGCTGGTACGGTGAAGGACACATCACAAAGTATAACTTACCCCTCCAGTAGCGAACGGATCCACTCCTCTTTTTGATAGTAGCAGCTTAACGATGTCCTCCCTTGAATACATGGCTGATATGTGTAAAACGTTGTAATTGTCCTGCGAAAAATCATATCAATTTTATACCTTACGAAATGACTTTGGAAACAATAACTTATTATCATGATAAAGAAATGTATGGTTCCAACCCAGTCAAACTTTGTAATCAAACTTTGTTAGGGCTAATTCTATAAAAGTGATTTAAAGACTGCCTCGTTGGTTTAGTGGTTGCAAGCGCGACTGCTAAGCTACAGGTTCTGGGTTCGATCCCCGAGCCGAGCAATGTATTATTGGGGTTTCTAACTTCAAATTCTTTGCAGTAGTTGGGACTCTGTGTGTGACTCTGTGTGTATTTGTGCCGAGCTTACCACCTATTACATGGGTCCTAAACATAACTGGTGAAAAGTGGATGTACTACACACCTCTGTCTATCACTTCGTGGAAATACACGCTTGATGTTATGTTATTATTTAAATAAATAAATCTGTGGATTAAACACCGATCCTCTTTGCATAAATTTATTCCTATGTTGCGTGTAGCGGACACCGAAAACATCAGAACATCCATGACCCGAGTACAAATATTTATCTGTGAATTAAATATCAGCCTTGGCCGAGGTTCGAACCCGGGACCTGCGATTCGGTAGTCAGGGTCACTCACCACCACGCCACGGAGTCGTCAGCTACATTTGTACAATAACGTTTTCAGCATAAGGCAGATTTGTAAATATATGTAAATAATATATTTTATTTTATTCAACTTTATTGACACCTTTATAGAGATATACAATACAATGGGCGGACTTAATGCCTTATGGCATATTCTACCAGTCAAACCCAAATTCCTGGTTATGAAATGTTTACAACCGCCAACAGCGTCGTAGCACAATTTTCCGCTACGCCGTAGCCTACAATATGCTGCTTTATGTTTCGCTTTGTGTTTAAAATTATGGTATTGTGTTTAAAGTTTAAAATAAAGTTCGCTTTGTGTTATGCACCCATGGATGCCTATGACAAACTTAACTTAAGTCAATTAAGGAAATAGTGTTTAACTTTATTCCCTTTCTAATTTGTGCGTTGATTTGTGAGCACGCGAGGAGCTGCAGACGCCATATCATGCATCATGCACAACTGCATGAAAATTGAATGCAAACTCAATTTGCCTCCCCTACGGCACGCACGAAGCTGTCAGATGCCCGGAGATCGCGTGCACTAATAGCGTCGCTCGTACTATTTCTGATACTATGTTTACACCTTTAAGCTTAGGTGATTTAGAATAGAATGTAGTACACTATATATACTCTCTAGTAGAAAATATTCTGAAGAGCGTAGTTGTAAATTGTGAGAAGCAGATAAAAAAGTAAATTTAGTTTTTAAGTATTCAGGAGTCAATGTACACAGAGAATAGAAGAAAAAAGAAAGAGTATTCTAATTGGGCGTCGTTAACGGATAGAAGGTCATTTCAGCTTTGAACGATACATAATAGTATTATTGAGAAGTCATTCCAACTTCTCCATCTGAGCAGCAATCAGATCCAGGCTACACACTTCACCATAATCAATGATGGGAATGATGAGTGCATGCGCCACATAAAACTTGGTCTAAAGGAAGTTTCGCACAGTCAGTGTGGACAAGACTGCACTACTGACTTCGCTTACCTGCCGTAAGTGTCGACAAGTTAAGTGTATATACCCAGGTTTTTAACACATTGGCTAAAACCTATTCTGGCACTTCAAAAAATGACTGGCGTAACAGTGTCTAAATCTATTTTAGAGAAAGGTGAACTACCTTCAATAATAGCGTGGTATTTAATTGGGTTTAAATTTTAGTCGGGCTTACGTTAGAGAGAGTGGAATAGAATGGAAGCAATAACGCTATTAAGGTAACTGGTCTCAGTTAGTACCTAGATTTGTAAATCATCCGCGTAAAAATAGTAAGAACATTGTATTCTCCTTAAAATTATTTTCTAAATATTTTCAATCCATACAATTTCCAGCCGTTGTTTTTGATTGCACACTGGCAGTACTCGAGGGAAATTGTCCAAAATAAAAAATAAATTCAGCAAATGTAGCCATAACACAGAATGTAAATTACCTGAAGCTACAGAACATAAAATGCTACAGGGTGCCGTAGGGCGCGCCAAATGTCTGTGAGTTACAATTATTACATGTTTGTCTCATTTACTAAGCTGCCACATTTTGCCAAATTTTTCTAATTTCACTAATTTCGGGCACATTTCCTTAGTGACCTCAGGTACATAATGTGTCCCTTGCGTGATTCGATTGGCCGTTGACCACCCACAAGTTGAATTAGATGTAGTTACGGCTTTAGTAATATCACGCCCTTTATGATTCACTGTGATTCATTCACCGGGAAAGCTAGAAAATTTGTCATCCAATTTTATTTATTCAAGGTCGCTGGCATACTCGATTAATTTGAGTTTGAACCGACTGCTGACATACTACTGCTAATCATTACTAAAGATCTATTTTTATTAGGTATACTTTTATTGCAACTGCGTTCTGTGCGAGAGCCGAGTTGAACCTAACCTTTCCGAGAGGAGACCCGTGCCCAACAGTGGGACAATGAATGTTAAAGTTACGAGTATGTGATGTGTTTTCACTATCTGCAGCTCGTACCTAATCGTAGTTTTGGGGGGAAAAATAGCGGATACTGATCATAAGGCATCGAAAAAATGCATGATGACATCATTACCTACCTCGGAAGAATGTGTTAGATTTTATTTACCACCATGTTTAATCTTCGGGTGAGTCTGTGGGGGATACCCGAGCCCAGCAGTGGGACGTCTATGGGTTGTCGCAATTTTAATCTTATAAATGTATCTATTTTGACCTAATAGAAGTATGTAATATGAACATTTTGCGGTACATTTGTGTATCGTAAACTTACAAATGATACGATCGTCTAGATATTATCCACCCTACCTTCCCCTCTAATGTACTTGTAGATACTATCACAACGGTAAAAATGAGGTAAGTAGTATAAAGATCAAATGCTGGACATTCTTTTTCAATATGACTTATTATTATTATTCCATAGTCATACCATTATGCATACAGTCCAATAAATATTGTTTTAGGCCTGAGTTACTCATTAATCTCATCAATTATCTGAGTCAAATGTAGTTTTTAATCCTTATTCCATGTAGTTGTTCTTGTATGTCTTGGTGTGCAATAAAGAGTTAATAATAATAAGCCTTGATATGCTGTGGTATCCATCCTGCTGTAGTTTCGAGCTAGAGTTGATAGAAATAACAAACCTAGCCCTCTAACTTCTTAATCGTGTAACTTCAACATACACCCAGGTTGTTAGACTAAAGCACGGCGCGTCGTGTTCCAGTTACTAGGAAAAAAATTAATATGCATTGTGAACGTTGCTTAATGCCCTCCGTTTTGTAGGAAATTACTTCTTCGCTCCAGTTTGTTTTGTGCCAAAACAACTCGGGCGTAATTATACGTGGAACAACGACATAAGTTATGTGCTAAAGAAAATGCTACCATTTTTTACGGATGCCATACATAAAATTAAGACATACTGTCATAAATTGTGGAAGGAGTATTTCGATGAGCGATCCCGGGAAAAAGGAATATGGTACAAGACGGTACAAAGTGAGCCTATATCTTGGATCGATAATTGTTCACTAATAGTCTAAGATCCCGCTATACAACGACCTTCACCGAGATGTTTATTTAATAAAACATATTTTATATTCAATTTAATATGTCAATAAATATAGTACATATGGGTTGGCTAACTAATTTCAGTCCAGGATATGATAAATAATAATTTAAAAAAAAAATTTTTTTAAACATTTCACCGGTTTGATTATTAGACAAATTCTATACCAATCGAAAGTATGAAGCCCACAGATTATGCAAACGTTAGGTTGGCTATTCTTTTCCGGTCACAACTCTCGAGTAGCCAGGTATAAACAGGTAAATCGATCGATATCGCATTTTGCACCGGTCTGATTATTGAATTAAAATTAAATGAAATTGAAGATTATTCCATTATGAACACGGTGGTATAGGGTTGACTGCGAAAAATCAGTCCCGAATTCCAGTTGTCGAATTTTTCGAAAATAGCTGAAAAGGTTTTACTTTTCCTTTATTATGGGCGGACTTTAAACAGCTGCTATGCTGTGTCCTCTTCTATCGCATGGGATGGTTGGTTGGGACCTCTCAGTCGCACACATTCACTCGCAGCAATATCTCACTTTTGAAAATTCGACAACTGGAATTCGGGACTGATTTTTCGCAGTCAACACTATACCACCGTGTTCATAATGGAATAATCTTCAATTTCATTTAATTTTAATTCAATAATCAGACCGGTGAAAATGCGATATCGATCGATTTACCTGTTTATACCTGGCTACTCGAGAGTTGTGACCGGAAAAGAATAGCCAACCTAACGTTTGCATAATCTGTGGGCTTCATACTTTCGATTGGTATAGAATTTGTCTAATAATCAAACCAGTGAAATGTTTAAAAAATTTTTTTTTTTTTAATTATTAATTAATCATATCCTGGACTGAAATTAGTTAGCCAACCCGTATGTACTATATTTATTGACATATTAAATTGAATATAAAATACGTTTTATTAAATAAACATCTCGGTGAAGGTCGTTGTATAGCGGGATCCTCTACTATAAGTCGAAGTGAAACTGTTGAGAGTCCGTTCAGGTCACATTCCGTTAAACAAATTTGCTTGTCTGATGGGTCGAACTCAGTCGCTCAATTTCCCCGACTGTAACTATGTAGAAGATGTGCAACATGTACTAAAGGAATGTGTACGCAATGAATTGCTTAGGAGGGAGATTAATTTTTTTGTTATTGTGATTATGTGTTGTTGTGATTTTGTGTATGTATGTTCTGACAGAGCGACATTGTCGAGGTCGACAAAGCTCTTAAAATAAAAAAATAAAAAATATCGAAGTGGTTATCGTTCAGCAGCTGGAAATCGTTACTGATTGCCTTGCAGCCTTTGCAGAAAGACGACTTGTCGACATCGCTGCGCGGTAAGTGACCCTGACTGACTACCGAACCTCAGGTCTTGGGTTCAAATCCTGGCCGGGGCCAGATATTTATTTCGTAGATACCTACCTATTCGTACTCGCATTATGAATATTAAATTATGCTGTTTTCTGTGTCCGCCACACGCAAGGCCTGTGAATGCATACCTATCGTAGATTTTTTTGACTGACTGAATTTGTTTTTTACTTTATTTGACTTGAAGAACATCAGTATCAGTATGTAAAATTAAAATCATATATATAATCATATATAGTAAGTATAAATGTATATTTCATATAATTTTGGATAAAATGGTGCTGTCCTCCTCCTATCCTCCACGGGCCGCACTGAAAATCAGCGTCATAGTTCCTTTTTGTTCCATGACAATTATGCTGAGTGCGGACTCATTTTGCTCTTTTTAGATTTTCATAGTTTAATGATTAATGATGTAGAAAATGTATTTGCTCTTAATACTACATTAAGAGCAAATACATTTTCATTTTTTCTTTTTTTTTCTTTCTTTCTTTCTTTCTTTCTCTATTTCAGCAATCATTCAGTGTTACTCACATTGTTCCTCGCGCCGACGTCCGAGCCGAGCTCGATGAGACGCTCCACGAAGGAGGTCCGGTTGTCCTTCACTGCGTACATCAGCGGCGTCATGCCCGTCGCCTGAAACAATTAACAGCGGATTAAATAAAAACTTCACTTATTAGCTGCGGCACAGAACACTTGTGAGCTCAGAGTAGTTTAAGTTCAATGCCCTGGCAACTTGCAACTTATCTTTTTTTTTATTATTACTTAAAATAGTTATACAGGTAAATTAAAACGTAAAAGGTGTCGCATAAACTCACATGAGTTTTATCTTTGGCAAATATTGTTAAGCCTTGTCGAAGAGGTAACTTACCACTGCAGTGGAGAAGTATGAACTAGACCTCCCGCAGCTGTGTCTATGGAGAATACCCGTGCCCATCAGTGGGACGTGTCTTCCCTATGAGTTGTAGCTTTTTCAAGTGGATTCAGCAGGCTTACCAGCCGGAGTACCCGCCCAGAGGTGAGAGCAGTACTCCATGTGCGGCAACTGGGATTTATATACTCGTAGTAGAGGTGTTTTGGCGTAATATAGAATAGCATCCTGTTCAACAAACCGCGCTTCACTGATGCAGTTTGTCTTTCCTTGCCAAATGACCCCGATACTGCACATCGCTGGATGTCGACGCCCAAAATCGTGGAGCTACGACTTACGGAGTTTTTTCAGCGGAGAACGCGCAAACTTGTGTCTTCGATGTATTAAACTGAACTAAATATCTTTTGTTATTGTTAAATTTTTATTAATATACTTCTATTATTAATTATGCTTAAACTTAAAGCAATTTCTTTACATTGCTACCTTGGTTGTCCTCAAAGTTGGACGAAGATGATGTGCGTGAGTTATTTCAATCACTTTTTTTTAACGAAACCTTTAAAAGGTACCCGAACGTCTTGGGAGCGACGCCGGGTTATGTGGGACTTTCACCCACTAAAACCCCCTTGGTGGCCTACTCCGGCGCTACAGGAGAGCTCCGGGATCTCTTAAAGAATTTAAATTTAAATCACTAAAATTTTAATCTATTTAAATCACCTATAAACTTTTGTAATACATTTCATGCAGATTGCTGCCTGAGCTAGCACATAAGGTGCAAAGCCGCATGGAGCATTAGGTATTAACCAATTACTAACTCGGAACCCTATTCGTGAATGTAGGTCAAGGTCGTACAAGTTTTAAATATTTTCATCTGAGTTCTTATGTAAGGTAGTATTCATTTGATAATTTTTCATTGGACTAAGTATGTGCTAGACTATAATAATATACGTAATACTAAACGTCTTCGGACAAAGCCCTCGTGTAATCATGATAGAACTTCACGTACAGGTAAGTTCGTTTAATCATTAAATATCTTTACCAATAAGTAAAAAGCCGAGGCATATAGTTAACATAACAACACAATACAGTCTCTACGTTAATTACACTTGCGCAAAGTTTAGTCCAGTCTTGGTAATTCAGCAAACAATGCGAACTAATTCTAGCGAACTATCGATTAAGTTGTTAGTCCCCCTTCAAATCCGCGCTGACAGAGTAATTGGATACACATTAACTGTAATTATCTTTGAATCTGTAAATCCGCTCAATTTCGTTGCCGTGCGTGTGAAGACAGCGGTTTACCAAGCGAGCAGAACGACCTCTCGGAGTTTTTTTTCCGCAGCAGCTCGGAGTCTGAATTTGTGCCCGATGTATGGCAATAGGCTCACCACCTAAGACTAAGCATAACTGAATATCAAATATTTTCAACCGGAATACAATTTCTTAAAAAACAATATATTATACATAAAACAGAAATGGTACTTAGTACCTTGGTACCGTGGTAAGGTAATAAGAACTCTTAAATACTACCCATAACCTATCCTTGATAACTAGGCTCTGTTTCAACCACCTATAAATTCTGTCACTATTACTTGATATTATTATTATCAAGTCTCGTAGCTTAAAGCGAGATTCCGCGTTAACTAAACAATAATTTGACAGTGTGACAGTTATAATACCTAATCGAAGACCAACATTTGAACTCATACTTATATTTTTCATGTCCAGTATTTTGATACGACTTGACGATCCGATATGATCGGTAGGTACGAGTGTTTATATTAATTTGGTTAATTGTTTGGTTAAAGGAAAGGTTATCAATTAAAGTATTGAGAATCTTTAGTTATTATTGTACATATTAAATTAACGGACATAATATACTTAGGTATAACTTATAAAAGTAATTGCTCTGAGGGTATAATGAACACGAAGGGCACAGTCGAAATGAGAGGGGTTAGGCCACAGTCCATAGCGTATTGGCAGTGTGCCATTGCTCACTTGCCTTCGAGAATATTGTGGAGAACTGTGCAGGTATTCTGACGATGTTCCTTCTCCGTTACAGCATGCGACATTTGGTTTCATAAAGCACCTAACTTATATTAGTCATGGGTCCTTGCCGCTTGGCTGTCACCGTTTCCCCACCGTTGGGCAATTTAGTCAAATGACCAATAATGACCATACGACCATATTTTAAGCATACGACACATTCATTTTGCAACTCACTTTTTGTTGGTCTTACATAATAATTCTAACTTATATAATGTAATTCTTTGTAAGTACGCAAAGTATTATATGTTTTTTTTTTAAACATTGCTCAGATATTGAATTTATGCCCGGGTATGGTACCTTTACATGAACCTAAACATAACTGGTGAAAAGTGGGTGAAGTACCTCTATCTATCCTTTGTAAATGTCGGTGAGTTATGTTAAGTTATTGTTTAATTATGTGCGTATTATCTAAAAAAATAAATATATACTGTACTACTACTGTACTGTATACTGTACTTACTTGAGCATGTACTCAAGTAAGTACAAGTCTTTGCCGATACAAATCAAGTCCATCCCATTATTAGAATTCTAATTTCCTTTAATTCGGGGGGCTTGCCGCATCGTCTATTCAGCCTTCCAACGTATTGCAATATCCGCTATGGGAAGGCTTTTAGGTAGATTAACACATCGTATACTGACCCCACAAGTATTGCCTAGTCATAATATCGGTTCACTCCTTTCTTTCAATTCTTATTCAACATTCAATATACCTAGTACGTAGAATCAATGTATACAAACATTGTGGCAATCGTACAATTCTACAGTTCATTCAATTTAATTCGTAAGTTCTTAGATATGCGTTAAATTCACTTCAATCATTTATAACAAATGTAACTACTATATCGATAGCGACGCGACTCACCATGTAGTTAGGTAATGAAATTGATTGTAAATTGAAATATTAATTTATAATAATTTAATGTTCACATAATTATATGTAAGTTAAAAATTAAGAGGTCTGTGTAAAAATTTCTTAAATTTTGCATGTCTAAAATAGGTAACATTATTTGTACCAACCTACTTTTTACCTACATTTGTAACAACTAATTTAAACTTATTCTGTAAATATGTAAATCTCCATGGACTCCATAAATTCACTCAAAATTGCAATATAACATTATGTCTATAAGTAATTTTATTAATACATATATGTTTTTATAATATAATTTTATTGTATTGCTGTATGTATTGTATTTAAGATCTCATTATACACGTAAATAGCAGGATCGCAGGATCACAGTATAGGATAAGCAGCGGAAATACCATGTAATACATTAATACATTTTGCCAAAACGGGTCAAATAAATATTCATGAACTTACAAAATACTATGGGTTGGAGAACGTAAAAATATTAAGTGAATTCCGCGTCGGCCATTTTAGATACAGTTCTCTCGATGAAAATTAAATTTACATACAGAGTTATTTGGACCGGTTAAATTAGTTTACTGTAATTGTTGCTGGGGTGGTCGCAAAAGCGACTGTTAAGCTCCTAGGCTTTTGGGGTCCTGGGTTCGATCTCCAGGTCGGCTGTCATAAAGTATCTTTTATAGAAACTAGAGAAGACAAAATCATTGACTCTTCAGGCGACTTTGTTAGATTTTATGAAACCTTCTACATCAAAATGACATCAGATTGTATTTATACAGTTTATAATAAATATAATTTGTCATATTATCTACAATTAGTTACACATTTATTTCATAAATTATTGTTATATATTTAGTCTCCGGTCCCAATTAAACATACATTGCAAGTCTTTATATGCAAAATTGTACCCCCACTTACGCGAATTCGACTTACGCGGATAGCACTTGGTCCCACCTATCGCGTTAGTTCGGTTCGGGGTATTACTATATACTGGAAAAATATTGAAATGGATTTTTGACAAGGCTTACTGATTGGAAAACAATCGGTAAGCCTTGTCGAAGTCCTTCGGGTGGCCTGAGAACATTCGACATTGGCGCAGCTTGCTGGAGTATGTATGTTCCGCAGTAGACCTCCCGCAGTAGTGCTCTGGCTGCGGAAGAGACCCGTGCCCAGCAGTGGGCGTCTATGGGTTGTCACGTATTATTTAACTCAGTGTCAACAAAGATAACTTTGAACCAGGAATGCGGTATGCAGCGACAAACAAACAAACAAAAAAATTTCAATAATAGAAACGTTCGCGGCCTTCAGTTTTAGACAGGTCAGAATTCCCAAGGATGTTAGGAGCCAAGGTCAGCGATCCTCCATCGATTGCCGCGGGCCAGTCAGCACGCAAAACCAGGCTCGCACCCTTGACACAGAAACGGTCAGCGGAGCCGTTTGTTAGTGCTACACCCCAAAATGTAGGCCAGGACCGAAGCATCGTTGGCGAGCGGAAATAGGTGTCGTTAGTGCGCTCAGTAGGTTTTTTTTGGGGAAAAGGTTGGAATTGATTGTTGATTCAATCGTCCCGCGGAAGGGTACTGGTGAACTGTACCACACGTTTTGCAAAAACCTACCTCTCACAAAGTAAGGTTTGGTGAATAGGTACACAACTTGTACCTTTAATTATGACTACTGTAAATAAGACTACTTTTGTGAGAGCAAATAAATAAAATCTTTATCTTATCTTTATTGATTGGAGTGTTCTCAAAGGCATGTAAAGTCTGCCACTACACTTGGCTAAGACCTTAGTTCTCCCATTCCGAGAGGAGACACGTTTCCAATAGTGGTACAATAAAAGGATTGTGGCGGTAGCGGTGGACCGGAAAAAAGGAACACAGGCCGGCTTGCGACAAGGTGGGCGGACGACCAGAAAAAGGGGAAACCGCTGGATTCAGAAGGCACAGGATCGGTTGGAGTGGCGTCATTTGGAGATGCGTATTCCAGAAATGGACTAAGACTGATGATGTTAGTGATAATAGACGGGCCCGTTGGCGCAATCGGTATTGACCCTGCCTGTTGCGCCAGGGGTCGTGGGTTCGAATCCCACTCAGGACAAATATTCGTGAGACGAACACTTGTATTTGTTCTGTGCCTGGATGTTAATAAGGGTTGTGGTGGTGGTGGTGGTATTGTAAAGACTAGTGCATTGTGTTCGTTGCTTTCTCGGCTTGTAAAAAGCAAGGCATTCCTTCTCGCGTCGGCTGCATTTATTATGATCGATTTTCCATGCTTTCGTTTATATAAGGTGGCGTGCGATAGTTTTAATTTATGCTCGGTCTGCCGGCGTGCGTACGACCTCGTGCGGCACACGGACGACACTCGCACGACACACGGACGGCACTCGGACAGTCGCGCCGCCGTTTCCTTTGCTACGTCTTCCGTTTCAGCTAATCACGTTGAATACTAAAAAGGTCAAGTGGCAATGACAAATGGACTAGGATGATAATTTATTTTTTATGTAACGTACATAAACGTATTTGTTTTAAAAGCAAGCATGAAAATAGGACAACAGAAGTGAAATTGTGTCTGCTGCAGATTAATCTTGAACAATACCGTTTAGGGGACTTAATATAAAACATTCTTATCGTGCCCTTTGAAATACTTTGAATCGAACAGATAAAAAACTCTTATACAATTATCTATATACAAATCATCAAACATAAGTAGCAAGCAATTACAATATAATATGACCTACTATATTAAATCAATCCTATTCAATCTATATATATAAAAGGAGAAGGTGACTGACTGACTGACTGACTGACTGACTGACTGACTGACTGACTGACATATCAACGCAGGGCCTAAACTATAAGGGCTAGAAACTTGAAATTTTGCACAGGGGTTCCTTTTATAATGTAGGGGAGCACTAAGAAAGGATTTCTGAAAATTCACCCCCTAAGGGGTAAAACGGGGTTGCAAAGTTAGTATGAAACTTTGCCGTTTTTGAAGTCTTTAGACGGGTAGACGTCGTTAATGGGTCTAATTCTACGCGAGCGAAGCTGCGGGCGTCCACTAGTTCCTAATAAACCAATCAATTGGTAAAAAACCTTGAAGAAGAATATAAGATAATTTTCCATGTCTAATTAAATGTGAATACAATCAACTGAACATACAACTGAAGTAGGTATTCATGTACTTTTATAGGAACATTCAGGTAACTATATTGAATTAGTTTGACCGCAAACATTGCTCCGGCCTTCGCGGCTAATTGCTAGAACTATTGAGAACACTCGATATCGTAGTTTTAAAAATAGAAACCCTTAGGTTCTGAATGTAAGAATGTCGCCAAATATTTGAGTGAAGTTACTGCTATTTCTGAATTAGAATGTAGATAATAGTAATTTCGGTAATAGGTATAAGTAGGTACATATTATCATGTAAGAGATTATTTTTATAAAACTAGGTAGATTGTAAAAATAAATACCTTTATCTCATATGATAGTATTCAGTGTTCGCAAATGGCATTCCTTGACATTAGAATATATTAGAATCAATACTTCTGACGCAAAACTTGCGATACTAGGCAAAAGATACACAAAATCAGATACACTTTCAGAGCTTTCTGTCTTCAGTTGTTTCGCTTCATTTATAGAGTATTCGTTGATAAGTTGGAGAATTCGCTTTAAATACTGTTAAATAGGAACAGAGTGCTCCTTATTAATCCTTATGTGAGGTGGATGGTTGAAGAAAATAATAAGAAGGTAAAGAGTATGCCCTTAATATCTTTTTTTCATTCCTCTGTCATCTGTGGACGCTGGTATATGTAACAGGATTATGCACAGATAATCCACCTTGTGAGATGGACTCGTTCGTGCCCTCGGGGTCCCTTAATATGTCGCAACCAATGGTTTATAGATTGATGTCACGGTCCCTTGTTTACAATCAGTTTATTATCTGTGGTTTGTACATATTTGAATGTTTTGGAACGCGTGTGTTGTGCATCATCTTTAGTATTTATTTAAAACCTCAAATCTTTGGCGGATACAATTATGAATGAGCCCAAGATTCTACGTAAAAAACATATCAAAGAAACTGCTTTTTATAGTTAATCTGAATCTTAGCTAGAGCTAGAAGTCTTGGGCTCGATGCCTGGGTCAAGCAAAGTATTATTGAGTTGTTCTAATTTTAAATTCCCAGCAGTAGGTCGGAGTCAGAATTTGTGCACACAGGCTATATAATATTATTAGGTTTAAACGAAACTATTGTTATGTCTAATTACACGCGGGCGTCCACTTGTTTTAAATAGTACACTGCTGAACTTTAATTTTAATTTTATTATGACCACATTTTGTTTTCATTCGGACATACCCGTGCGTGCGTTGATGTTTTTTAGTTGACAGAACACTAGAAGTGAAGAGCCTCCTACTGATAGCGCTCAGCAAATGTAAACGCCTAGACATTGATACCGCAAGACTCTACTAACTAACTTCCTAACTTAAACAATAACTGAATGTTTTCAATAACCTAAACGAATACTGATAAAATAATAATTATTATTAAATTATAAGTTGATATGAATATAATGGGCATCCTCACACACGCCATCTGACCCCAAACTAGGCGCGAGCCTGTACTATGGGTGTCAGAGACAGATATACATACATACATAGATATTTTTAAATATATACTTAAATGGATAATATTAACACCCAGACACAGGACAAACGCAAGTGTTCGTCACAGGAATGTTTGTCTTGAGTGGGATTTGAACCCTCGACCACTGGCGTATCAGGCAGGGTCACGACCGAGTGGCCCAAGGGGCCTATTAAATTGATTAATTTATTTGACTAATTAATGTTTCAATTCACATCAAACTCTTATTGAAAATTGTGGCTGTTGGTACGATAAAAATATAATATGAAACCCATTTATTTACCTCTCATATGATGTAGGATCGGACTAATTTCAGAAAGTCGTAGGGAACTTAATCATTCCTCATGAAATTTATATAGTACAGTACCTCTGTAGCCCCGTGACTCGCGTCGATCGTATGTGATCAACCTAACTCGGTTAAACTATGAATTTATTAGCTACTCGACGTTATAGCCTCAATACTACATGACTTGAGACTCAAATTCATAATGTCACTCAAATTTTTTTTGTAAATGAAACTATTCATGCGGTAAAAATTTATAAAGGAAGTCAAAATTTGCATAAACTCGTATAAATCACTAAAGAATTTTTGAACCGACCATTACTTTTTGGTGAAATGGTTTATCAAAGTAATTTACATGTCAGATTTACTGAGGACATAAATTACGACCATGCAGATTTGAATACGGATAAAAAGTATGAGGAATTTGCTGGTACAAAGACAGAATTAATGACCTTCCTAATGACACGCCTATTTAACTTTCAAATTCAGTTAAATATGACGAACTTAGTTTAGGAAATAGAAAATTAGGGAGCGCTACCATGAAACATGAATTAAATTTACACCAACTAACCAATCAAATATCAAGAAACAGAAAAAATCACTTGTAAATTAAGCTACAACCAGCGTCCCACTATTGGGCACGCGTCTCACCCAAATTTTGTCATTAGCGGTCCTCATTCAAAACAGACCGCGCAGTGCTTTACTTAACTCTGTCGATTACTTTGAATCGACGCGAGCTACTGCGCTATAGCGCTCAGACGTAGCGTCCGTATATATTGCGACGATTCGCTGCGACCCATAGACGTTCCACTGTTGGGCACGGGTCTCCCCCACAGGCACTGCTGGGGGAGGTCTAGAGCATACTCCACCACGCTGCTCCAATGCGGATTGGTTGAGGGGTTAGTGACCAACCCAGTGTCGAATGTTCTCAAGCCACCCGAAGGTCTTCGACAAGGCTTAACGACTGTTTCCAGCATTGAAAACAACCGGGACCGACTGCTTTACGTGCCCTCCGAAGCACGGTAACGTCCATGAAATTTTTGCCACTAGCGGTCACCCATCCACAAACCGACTGCGCCCGTTGTTGCTTAACTCTTTCGATCACATTGAATCGATGCGAGCCATTGAGCTATGGACGCTACAATGTTGTAATGATTGCGACGATTCAGTTCTGTTCAATTTCAAAGTTTGTCGATTCTCTTACCGACTACGTATACTTCCAGCTCTAGCAACCTACCCTTAGAGTAGATGCCTGACACACTTAAACCATATTCGCGTCACGCGCCGAACAGCTTTAGCTCGACGACTTGACCCTTATTCTCATACTTTTTATAACTCGACCCGCCATTACGTCGTAAAGTATTTGACCAGAAATAGACCATCTTGTAATGATTGCAACGATTAATTTAGCTAAACACGACGTAAACATTTCATGACACAGAAAAAGAAAGTGTTTCGACAAACTTAACGAAATTTCTTAATTAATATTCATAATATTTGACAAAAGTCTGGGTAAATTATATCAACATAATGTTCATAATGATAGTACTAGTGGACGCCCGCAGCTTCGCTCGCGTGGAATTAGACATAATAATAGATTCTTCTTAACGCGTTAACTTTAGCTCCACAAAGTAATGAATCCGTAAATGTGTTATCCCCTATGTTTAATTACACCCTTACGGGTAAAATTTTTGCAAACTTTGAATACCATATTTATTAATCAACAGCCTAAAATATTTTATGCTTCTAGTTCTGAAAATGACAATACTTTCATACAACCTTTCATCCCCCTTTTCAACCCTTTACAATTAAAAATATGTCCTTTCTCAGGCTCTAGCTAGACTATCTGCATTTACTTAAATCGCGTTCAGTAGTTTTGGCGTGAAACAGGGACAGACAGTTGTCATGGGTGGCAGCGGATGGGTGGTGCTGCAAGCTCGTTTGCTATCCTGTATCCATAAAAAAAAAAAAAAAAGAAAGCGAGACAGACAGAGATACTTTCGCATTTATAATTTAAGTATGGATTAAGGTGTTAAATTAAATTAACGCACACACGAATAACGACACAATTTAAAATCCATTACCCAAGTACAATTATTATTTACTGCAAAATAAATAGCTGAGTCAGGGGGCGCTGATCGGGAGGAGTGGCGACGATTGAGGGAGGCCTATGTCCAGCGGCGGACCCAAAAAGGCTGATGGATGGAAATAGCCGAGATGTCGACTGCAGGACCCGCAGTTTGACATTCATTCACTACCGCGCCACGGAGACTCAAGTTTTCGTTATTGATCTTGATACCGTGTTGATACCTATGTCCAACTAATTACACATTTTGAATCATTAGATTAACTATTTAAATGAATAAAAATGTGCGATTATTATTTAATATTGCACAAATTATTAGCTAAGTTCTTTGATTGAAATTTATTTCATTATATGTAAATCATCAAGAAATATTATTTTGTGAATATTATTTCTAGCTTTGTGTGTATTCTTGCAATCATTGACTGTTGCAGTTACAGAAATATGAATGTTTTACTACACTTTGCTATTTCATATTATTGCCACAACAGGTGTTAAGCTTTAGCCATTTTTCTGGGGTAAGCAAAGTCTTCGATCGAGAAGTTAAAACTAGAAACATGAATAGCGGTATAGCAAAACAATACGTGGCTCTGATCGACCGGGCTTAGGGCTGGCAGAGAAGGGATGGTTGTAAAAATTTCGGCAAGATGTCTCGTTGATCACGCGATCGTTGCGCGGCAACGGGCGGCACGGGCGCTGTGACGGGCGCTGTGACGGGCGCTCGAATGGCCGGCTTTTACTGAGGTGGAATTAACTCGATGATATTTCATCAAAATCTTCCATTAATCTTGAGAGCTTTGCGCTATGTGGTATTTTCAAACAGAATAGAATAGAATAGAATAGAAAAAAAAATTGCTAAATTAAGTATAATTACAATAAAAACAGAGAAATCACCTTAAAAAAAAACATTTATATGAGTACAGATTTGACAAAAAGGGGCCGTCAGCATTAGTCGTGGCGGACCACGACCGCTGGTTTTCAGTACGACCCCTGATTCCGTGTAGTTCGGATAGTAGTATATTATATAAACAAACTCTTGAATTAAATCGCAGCCTTCTACTTCTACGTCTATAATCCCTAAAGTAAAATTAGGAAGATTTACATACATATATCGATAGCATTACGAAGAACTCTGCTACACGATGTTTACGTTTACAGCATTTGAAAAATCATTGGTACCTGGACATCGTGGGAGCTACAGTGGGTTATGTGGGATTTTCATCCACTAAAACATGCTTGGGAGCTACAGGAGGGCTCCGGGATATTTTCGATTTATCGACGCCCCAAAAAGTAGGTACAACAAGTATCAATACATCGGAAGAATTATCCCGGAAATATGTTCACTAGGGATGTTATTACGTTTGTTGTTTTGTTTACGTGTTAATCCGCTGACAGAAATATCTTTAAAAAATCTAATTCACGCTGATTCGTATTATGGCGTAACGAAGTTTGCGGGAACAGCTAAATGATAAGATAAGTGTTAATAATCACGGCAGGTATACACAGCGTCTTTCCTGAAGACACTGGATGGAGGGGTAGAGCTTCACCATCCACCTCCCCTTGCCGCCCGCAACCAGAAGCCCTATTATAGTCGCCTCTGACGACAGGCAAAGGCTACCGTAGCACTGCTCTCAAGCTTCAGGGACGACGCTAGTGGGATTACACCCGGCTCCGCAGTGGGCAAAAGAATGTAATCCTGTTGTCTTTTCAATTTATGACTCGTTTTAAGATTCCTCCAGACGTTTATCTGGGTTATAATTATTTATAAAAAAATTAGCTGACCCCGCAAACGTTGTTCTGCCATATGAAATGTCAAAGTGACGCGACGCTTCACGTCAATGAACGACGGGTAAAAATAAAAATACTAAAATCGTGTTTAAAAAACATTTTCTAGTGGAGCAAACTGTGAATCTAAACCATTCTCGAATCCCCTTTATCACACACCAATTTTTTTATCAACCAATCTATCCAGCCGTTTAGGAGAAGTTCACTGTCATACACACGTACACAAGAAATATATATATACATATTAAGATATACGTAGTCATCATCATTATCATCATCAGCCTATAGTGGTCCACTGTTGGACGTAACCCTCTCCTAAACAAAAATAATTCAAAAATAAAATAATTCAAAATAAAAAATAGCGTACACTGAATGAAGTGGCAAAATGCAGGGTTAACATTTATTATTTAGCTTTAGATAGCAAAATACATCAGATTTTAAGTAGCCACTTCTATCGATCACTGAAGCTTTTAGCGTTATCGAATCTTAATTAGTTATCTCATAACAGATAATGGATAAATCTAATGTTTGTTTACAAGTTTAAGCCTAGTATATCTGAATACACTTGAATTTAATTTGCAACTCGTAGCTAGGCATAGCGTGATAGTCTGGAGTTTATATTAAAAGCTTTGATAGCCGTCAGACTCTGGTCTGACATTCACTCTAGAGTGTTCGGGTTCAAATTATGACATATAAATTATTAATTATTATTATTATTATTTTTTTTAACTATTACACCGACCATTTATAATATTTATAATATCTTATGACTAATTTTTAAAATGAATTTTGTAGATAGTAAGATTTTAAGTTTTCATTAATATTATTGTAATTGTGTTTGTATAATTCTTATTTTAAGGATGACTTGATTACGCATTGACTAGTAACTATTTTTAATTTGTCGCTATAAATATAAATTAATGTTACATTAGACAAATATTTAATTACACTAGCGCATTGGGCGCAAAGCCTGTAATGTTAGTTGTAAGTTACTGAAATAAATAAATAAATAAATAAATAAATAAATTTATACGGCACACACTAATTAGGTACCTACGTTTAAGAAATTAAACATCGCTTGCAGACTAAGTGTAAGGGTACGAAAAACGTCATGAGGAAATCTGCATTCCCAAAAAATCATCATGTTCTTGAACAGCATGGTTGATCAAATACGGACTCCCATACCGTGATTTTTTTTTTTTTTGTACCGTGAAAAGTATCGTGCCCAACAGTGGGACTAGGAAAGTGGTGACTAGGCCACCCAGACCACCATAAAGATTTGTCTCAATCCAGCAAAGCCAGACAACGTTGTAGAAAACATGTTTGATTTAATACAAAAAAAAAACATCGTTATTCTAACTTCAACAACCCCCAAATTTAAATCATACTGTGGTTAATTTAATATTATAAAGTAATTATCAATCGTGTGATTTTAATTAACTATAATGCAGTTATTATTTAAAGTTCAGACTTAGTAGTTGGTAACAACTTTAGTTAGGACATAAGCTTTTCTCTATAACTCTATAGCTATACATATTAGTAAGTACTGCAAATTGGTGTTTGAGGGTTTGTACTTGGTTATTGTTAAATCTATTTTCTATGATATTAAAATAATAAATATCTGTGTAGTAGTCTGTGTATCATGAATTTTAAGTTTTCTGTAGCCTGTAGCTGGTATTTAAGTTTGCTGTAGCCTGTAGCTGGTATTAATTTATGAATGTTAAGTTTGCTGTAGCCTGTAGCTGGTATTAATTTATGAATGCTAAGTTTGCTGTAGCCTGTAGCTGGTATACATTTATGAATTTTAAGCTTGATGTAGCCTGTAGCTGGTATTATGTTATGAATGTTAAGCTTGCTGTAGCTGGTATCAACTTTTAAATATATCGCACTTTACCTAAACTACTCCAAATATTTCTCTGTACATTCACAAAAGTCTCTAACCATGTATTAACAAAGCAGGAAATAAAGTCAGATTTACTGCTGAAACTTGACTTATCTTCGTGGTTGTATACAGTACACGTAAAACTGCAAGGTTAAAGTAATTTCGAAAGCCGTCGTAATTACAAGGAGGCTAAACTATTCTCAACTTTGTTGAATTCATTCCGTTATTATAATACCGAAAGTACCAGGGTGGCCGAGATTTTTACGTGATAATTACTTTAGCTAAGTAAGTATGTGTTGTTTTTCGGTATGAAGGTGGGAATAGGGTTCAGTTTCATATTAAAACTATTCTATAGTAGGTACATATCGATTTAAACTAGGCATAATATGTATGTTGGACCGTGTTTCAAAATAACGTCCCGTGAACATGAAATTTGTTCTGAAATACGGGAGTAAATGTTCGAACCAAAGAAATTGTAGTTGTGAAGGTTCGAACAACCACAAACATTGGATTAAGAGACGTTGTTTATATAGCTTGTGTAAACAATTTGGTATAGAAATTCTACAATCCAGAATGCATTGAAAAGCACTCTGGGGAATGCTGACATGGGTACTTTGATCGCGTTTTGACAAGGTGAAAGAATGGCCTATGGAAGACTGGAACCACTGCATTCAGAGGTCACAGGATTAGTCTATGTCCAGTAGTGGATTTCGAATGACTGATGGATGAACACAGCAGAGCCTTAATATAATATGACGCGGAGACGCTACGTCAAGTGACAGTCCCTCAGAAAGAAAAAAACTCAGCGGTTTTTCGCTTTCATTAACCTGGGTTGCAACTTTACTATACAACTCTAAGTTATAGTCTACATTCACACCCCAATTTTCCTACCATGTGGTGCTTATCAAATCTACAAGCATCTTACTCGTTAAATATATGCATAAGCAATATTAGTATCACCCTCACCTAAGCTCTGAAGAAACAGATATTTTTTAATTATTCTGACGAAATGTTGTAATGAGGGCATATAATATTTTAAAGCGCAGCAAAACGTAGATATTTTCATATTCCCAGTCACCTTGAGCATAATTTCCATAAGCTTTTATATATGTATTAAAAAGACATTAATGTATCAATAAAGCTGATAGGGCTCACTGTCTAAATAGACTTAAAAACAGGAGATTTGAAGCCGTCCCCGTCCACCGCAAAAGCTGAGCTCATAACATTGATTTATCAAGCAAAAAAGAGGTAGGTATATTATCTTCACAGTATTCAATGTTCACAAATGGTTCTATGATAATACGTTGACATTAGAATCTGTGCGAATACGACACGTATTGACGTGATTCTAAGCAAAAGGTGCACACATTTTATCAGATTTAGTGTGCCACTTTCTGAGCATATTTGACGTATCTACACTTCCAATGGCTGATAATATAAAACTTGAAATTACCGGATCAAGGATGCCAGCCATGGGCACGGTGACCGTGTCCTCTCCGCCCGCCGCCACCAGCTTCTCCAGCACCTTAAGGGTCTGTTCCACCGCCGGCCACTCCCCCTTTTGCGCCAACACCAGGATCTTCGCCGCCGCCTCTCGCATGTTGACGCCCGCGCTAGGCGGCTTGACCACGTCGACGGCCCCATTTGTGTCCTTGACTTCCTTCTTCTCCTCAGTAGATCCCGTTTCATCCTTGTCCTCGTTCTTTGCCGCTGCGGTTTTCTCATCTTCGACCGGGGCTTTCTTCGGCGGGCCCTTGCCCTTTTTCCCGCCGGGGGCTTGAGACATGCTCACTTCATCCGAAACATGGGAGTCGCGGGAGCCATGCCGGCTATAGGAGCGTGCCGACGGACGGGCGAGCCATGACTGCGGCACTGCGTAGCCAGCCGCCTCCTTGCATGATCGGGGTAAATAAAGCCGCGACGCGAACTGGATTTACAAAACAAACTTACGAATGCGATGTCTCAGAACGTCTCATGCATTGACCCATTTTTAAAGGGATGGGGAATAGAGTTTAGTCAATAAAACACCCCTTAAATATGAATATTTTGTAACTTTTTGGTTGCTTAGCTGTCTACACGCACTGAGACTTGAATTCTGACTGTTTCCGAAATTTTATTATAATACGAATAACTGTTGCAAACGGAAGACAACTTAAGACATTTTTAATTAACATAAGAAATTGTTATACTTACTTAACTATTAAATAATTTGTATACGTTAAAAATCCCATTTTTATGTTTTCCTAGTCAAATGTACGATGGAATTATAACACAGTAAGTAAATCTATCAATTAAGATCGCCAGTAGAGGTGGTAAGTATCAGATGGCTCTCGTAATTAATTATAGTTTATTGCACATTGTTTTAAATGAGTTGAAATAACAATGTACTTCATTTACTGTTCTAGTATACATGCGTCCCAAGGTTTCTAGTGTGTTCCAGAAATCAGAAGTGGGAGCACTCTGCTGTGCCCGTGACAGCATAGGACATTTTTATTTCGGTGATATCGTCGAATTAATAGGATGATGTCGAATGCTATTAGTTTTATTTGAATTTATAATATAAACATATTCAGTATAAAATCTAAGTCTGAAGTTTTAAGATTTTTACTTTTTAATATTTTATAAGCGACGTCTGTCAACCAAAAGGCGGAGGCAAAGGAGAATGGGCAAAAATGTATGAACGTTGGTCTACCTAAACAACACTAACGCCCTGTTGCGCTAGGGGTCGTGGGTTCAAATCCCACTCAGGACAAACATTCGTGTTTGTTCTGTGTCTGGAGGATAATATACATAATACATGTGTATTTAAAAATATTGTCACTCATAGTACAGGCTCTGCCTAGTTTGGAGTCAGAAGGTCGTGTGTGAGGATATGCATGATATTTATTTATTAATAAATGAACTAATTTAATAAAAGGACTGCATTTTTCTGGGAAATCTCTTAAACCCGAAGTCCTAGCTTGGACTACTACTCCCATGGAATAAATTTAAGTACTAAAAATAAGCTAACCATTGACACCATTTTGTACATTTTCCTTTAACTAAAAGTTTAGGTAGTGAAAGCTTTGAAGTTTTTCAGTATGTCTGCCTGCTAAGCTTATAGTTTAGTACAAGTATGATTCATAAATAACCATGGCAGCATATAATCTAAGTTACCCGCCAAACAAGAAGAATATTTCCAAAAAAACGGTGTCAATATTTCCAAAAAAATGGTGGTGGTTGTTGAGCCATTTCCAAAATTTATTCCCAGATTGACATTGACGGAATAACAAGGAGCCAAATACGATCTTTCACCTCCTGACCTTGTTTGGAGGTGCTGGGAAGGCGGAAAACACATTATAGACTCGTTTCACACCACCGCGATCCGTATCGCCCGCTCAGGAGGTCAGGGAAATTTGCATGTTTCGTCACAAGGGACGGCGGGGGGAGCGAGGGGAGTGAGGGGAGCGAGGGGCTAGGGGTTAGGAGCCGAGGGGGTGAAGACGGCGGAGGGGGGGCCGTCGCGTGCGCCCACGACACTTCCGGCGGGGGCGGATCGACCTCGATTGCCGGCAAGATCAGATACCATACGCTTGACCGGCCAGCTACTGTAATTTTTCATCTACTAACAAGTGCAGTGTGCAGCGCCTGTTGAAATTTAATAGCAAAACTTGCTCCGTCATCAGGGCAATCGATAACACAGGCGCATCAATACAGGCAGGTACGTAACTTAATTTTTTTTATAGAGGTTTTTTCGATGTACCTAAGTTATATTTTTCCAACATTTTCTTCAGCGCTGACAGCCCAGTGGCTATCGAACTTGCCTCTCACTCGAGCGGTCCGGGTTCAAACTCTAGCAGCACGCACCAATGACTTTTGGGAGTTATGTACGTTTTAAGGAATTAAATGTCACTTGCTGTAACGGTGAAGGACACATCTGTGGAAACCTGCATGACTGAGAGTTCTTCTAATGTTCTCGAAGGCATGTGAAGTCTGCCAATCCGCTCTTGGCCAGCGTGGTGGACTATGGCCTAATCCCTCCCGTTTTGAGAGGAGACCGTGCCCAACAGTGGGACAAAGAAAGGGTTGTGATGATGATGATGAACATTTTCTTCAGTAGGTATTGTCTATGCTTTCATTCCGATGGGTTCATTAAAAAGTAAGCTAACCTGCCCGAAGCCCGCCGGCAAAGACTTACCAGTCTCACGATAACTCCCGTATACTAAGGAAGAAAAAAATGTTCTAAGTACATTAACTGTTTAATTATTAAGAACATGGCCTTTTGGAAGTTCCTATCTACTACTAAACATGACAAAAATGTATACCTGATATGTTTTTTTTTAATTATTTATGCAAAGGTTTTTTGAAGATCCGTTTAGATACAGCTGATACCATATTAGTCCAGCTATCAGTACTCAGTAAATACTCAGTAGGTATACGAAAAACAACCAACTCAATAAATATTCAAATATAAATATGCGTTATCAGCGCGTGTGGCGTTACAATTGATAAACACATAAACATACACTCAGTTACTCACTATCTATGAAGTAGTGCAGTGATGTTCGTTTATTACCCTTTTGAGTTAATTTATTATTAAAAATGAATAAAAATATATCTCTAGTTATCCGTAGAATCGCCGGCTGTCGTGGATTGCGGTAAGTGTAGAAGGCATAACGAATCCATGTTATTACTCTGTGGTACGAAGAACCAACACATTTACAATAAAATATACGATAATCACTTGAACATTAAAATTTAAGCACAGTATAATGCTCCAACACATACACGTCCCAATGCTGGGCACGACTCTCCCCCACAAACATATCTGCGGGAGGTCTAGAAAATACTCCACCACGCTGCTCCAATGCGGATTGGTGGAGGATATAATAATGATATACTTTTCCTGTAGATATCCATATACCTACCATCTTTTTTGTTAAAAATACAAGTAGGTTAATACATGAAATTCGATTATAACATGGTCGTAATCTGATTAAATTAATACAATATAATTACAACTGTGCTGAACTTATATAGATGGCGCTGAAATATATAACCGTGTAGTATACACGGTTATTTATGACTAGTGGACGCCCGCAGCTTCGCTCGCGTGGAATTAGACAACAATAGTTTCGTTTGCACCTAGTCATATTATATAGCTTATGTCACCAGTGAAGATGCAGCTTTCTAATGGTGAAAGAATTTTTAAAATCGGTCCAGTTGTTTTTGTGTGAAAACATTACAAACAAATCTTTACTCCATATAATATTAGTAACTATAGATTAATCACAGGATTCAGAACATATTATTTTTTTACAATCTAATCCACATTACAGATTAACACGCATGATTCAGCACAAAGCACAGGACGGTTACCTGCATAACCCAGGAAGCGAACCCCTAACCCATTCAACGCTGGGCGAAGTTATAAAGGTTACTGCAAATAAGTACCCCGGCAGAGTCGCTGTGAAGTCAATATATGAAAATTTGATTCTCACTTACGAAGAGCTACTGACAAAAGTAAGGACGTTTTACAAGCATATTTAGTTTCACCTGTCCCGTTGTCTGCAATGAAATCTTGAAAGTTAAATTTGACCCACTTCCCGATTTTGAAATTGCTGAAATTTTGCATGCATATGTAATACTAGTGGACGCCTGCAGCTTCGCTCGCGTAGAATTAGACCCATTAACGACGTCTACCCGTCTAAAGATCAAAAACGGCAAAGTTTCATACTAACTTTACACCCCCGTTTTACCCCCTTAGGGGGTGAATTTTCAGAAATCCTTTCTTAGTGCTCCCCTACATTATAAAAGGAACCCCTGTGCAAAATTTCAAGTTTCTAGCCCTTATAGTTTAGGCCCTGCGTTGATATGTCAGTCAGTCAGTCAGTCAGTCAGTCAGTCAGTCAGTCAGTCAGTCAGTCAGTCAGTCAGTCACCTTCTCCTTTTATATATATAGATGTATTGTGGCGAGCTTCGGAGGGCACGACAAGTCGTTAAGCCTTGTCGTAGACCTTCGCGTGGCTTAAGAACATTCGACACTGGATTGCCACTAGCCCCTCTACCAATCTGCATTAGAGCAGCGTGGTTGAGTATGCTCTAGACCTTCGCAACTGCGTCTATGAGGGAGACCCGTGCCCAACAGTGGGGCGTTTATGAGTTGTAGCGTTGTAGGCGTGTGTAACTAATGAATTACATGTACATATACCATTCCATTTCAGGCGGATTCGCTAGCGTTTGCTCTCCGGGAGAGTGGGTTCGAGAGGGGGGACACGCTGGGCATCTGGTCCCACAACAACTCCGGCTGGCTCGTAGCCATCGTCGCCGCGGCCCGGGCCGGCCTTGTGTCTGTAAGTACAGTTGTCAGCACGAAAGTTTAGCTCTGAACGAATCATAATTTCGACGTCTGCGCATGAACATTGATGCCCTGTATACATAAACGCTACACACTACCAATATACTTTACCATTATCGAATAGCTTAACTTTAAATTTAATTCAATCAAAGATTATTATTAACATCTTCCTTTAAACATATTTGTGCAATCGCCAAGGTTCAGGAACTGTAATAATTAAATTGTTGAATTACGATATGCTTTTATTATCAGATCCTAATAAATCCAGTATACCAAAAGAACGAGCTAAGCTTTTGCATAAAGAAGACGCGATTAAAAGGCTTAGTGATCGGCGAGAGATACAGCACTAGAAATTACTACGAGACTCTGAACCAGATTCTTCCTGAGCTGCAGCAGTCAAAGCCTGGACAAGTAAAATCGGATGTGTTTCCCCACTTGTCGACTGTTATCACATGTGAAAAGGAAGCATTGCCGTAAGTATTTTTCCCACTGTTGGGCACGGGTCTCCTCTCAGAATGAAAGGGGTTATCATAGTCCAAGTTCGCATACCTTCGACACTATGGGGAACTGGTTCTCTTACAATATTTTCCTTCACCGTTACAGAAGGTAACATCATAGAATAAAGAGTCGCTCCGGTAGTCTTTATACTATGGTAACATTCTTAGAACGCACCCACCAAATGTTATCGATGTGGACCTTGATCAAGGCAAAAGGCGACGATTTTAATGAAGTAAATGAATGGAGTAACTTCCCAAAAAGTTTAACTAAAGGCTCAAACCTATCATACGAGCTGACGTCATTAATCTATATATATAAAAGGAGAAGGTGACTGACTGACTGACTGACTGACTGACTGACTGACTGACTGACTGACTGACTGACTGACTGACTGACTGACTGACTGACTGACTGACTGACTGACTGACTACTGACTACGCAGGGCCTAAACTATAAGGGTTAGAATCTTGAAATTTTGCACAGGGGTTCCTTTTTTATCGTAGGGGAGCACCGAGAAAGGATTTTTGAAAATTCAACTATTCACTAGTCAATCAATAAATGGTATCCTGTTGTTGGATACCATTAATTATACCATTAAAGGTAGACCATTATTTATATATGTAGTTTATAAACTAAGACTACCGCTTATAAAGCAGACACGTTTTAACGTCAATTAATTTTAACGGTTACATAATTGCACAACTTTTGTTATGCGCCAAATGTTATTTTTACCGTCACATCATATGTTATTACGGAGTTATGTTTTATTTTACACTTTAAAATATTTATTTCCACATACGGATAATCATACTTTCGATATGACTTATAATTGTGCTCAGAAATGTGATACATCCATATTTGACTTATTATTATATTAAAGACTTGAAATTATTGTCCTTCTTTGGTCATTGCACCTGGTAATTTAGTGTGGAAGATATTTCCAGAGAATGCAGGTGATACGTAAAATTTAACACTCAATTCACGTTAATTTCTGACGGGCCCGTTGGCGCAATCTGTAGTGACCCGGCCTGTTACGCCAGGGGTCGTGGGTTCGAATCCCACTCAGCGAGATAAATATTAGATTTTGATATTAGATTTAAGTGTTTAACCTTCCAGGGGCACGTTCGCGATAGGCTCCCTGGGAGACAGCGGGAGCGCTGCGTTGTCTCGGTACGTCGGAGCCGGCGACGTGCGTCCTGAAGACGGTTGCCTTGTCCACTTCACTTCGGGGACCACTGGTAATCATTTATTTTTATTAAACGTAGTAGTATTAAAAGTCGCCGAGTGGTTGATAATCGCTGAAAATGCAAAACTCGTTACTAGATAATTAATAATATTCTGATATTGATGATGTTCAATAACATTGAACTTACTCTATGATATAATGTTGCAGGAGATCCCAAAGGTGCCCTCGATTCTCACCTGGGAGTTGTCAACAACACGTACTTCATTGGCAAACGGAATCAGCTACATGAAAAACATCAGATCATCTGTGTGCAGGTTGAGTATAATTTAGCAGAAGTACCTTTTTTGGTTGTAGTCATATTTAGTTTAGATTTAAATATAAAAACTTCACCGTAAGAGCACATGAAATTTAATTTCTTAAATGGCACGTAACTTAGGAAATTAATTAGTGCGTGCGGCTTGGATTTAAACCCGGACCTAAGGTCTCGTTTGAGAGGCGAGTTCGATAGCCACTGAGCTGTCACCGTTGTTAGTTACAGTAAATTTTTAGTGCTCATAATATATGTACCTCCCAAAGCAGCGTGGAGGAGTATGCTCTAGACCTCCCGCAGCTGTGTCTGTGGGGGAGACCTCAAGTAGAAAAACATCAGATCATCTGTGTGCAGGTTGAGTATAATTTAGCAGAAGTGCATTTTTGGTTGTACTCATATTTAGTTTAGATTTAAATTAAAAAAAAATCAATACATATTATAAAACAAAGTCCCCACCGCTGTGGTGTGATCTGTCTGGCTGTCTGTACGCGATCAATTCAAAAACAACTAAAAGGATCTTCGTACTGTTTTCACCAATATACAGAGTGATTCTGGAGGAAGGTGAAGGTATATATAATTTTTTAAGGTTTTGTGTAAATTGGTTGAATCGTATAGCACGTATAGTACATAATATAGTGTATAATAAGTGCTAAATAATTATCTTAAATTTGTGTTCCATTCCACTGGAAGCCAACCAAGCCGCCCGGGAGGTAAGAGGTAGGCCTGAATATGGAATATATCAGCAGTGTCTGAATGACGGATGGATTGATACTGCCGATAATGGATAGGTGGATTACACGCTACATAATAACCGAGTGACATAAGCTATTTTTGACGCGGGCCGAGTCGTGGGCTACAGCTAGTATTAATCTAATAAAAAATACACCGATCACTATCCACTTTATCTCTTGAACCTATTGGTTAGCATGTTTCCACGTTATCCTCTCTAAGCTTCTTTGATCTATGTTACTTCATCCAGGTGCCTCTCTTCCATGCGCTGGGGTCCATCGTGACGTCACTGAGCGCGCTACGTCACGGCTCAAGCCTGGTGCTAGCTTCTCCCACCTACAACGTGACGGCGAATTTAAACGCTCTGCTAGCGGAGAAGTGAGTAATTTTGCTACTCATTCAAAGTTAACCTGACATTGAAGTGACCAGATGATATTTCATCAGGTCAAAAGAACTCAATCAATTTCATATCATCTACTCCTATCATTTTAGGAAGAAGGGTGTGTCTGAAAACCAGCATCGTTAGTTTTAGTTTCGTTACTTCTAACTTAAGGGTCTCATTGTCTGTACAGTATCTATGATTGAAATAGCAGGCTTCACACCTCTTCTAGGGCGTTATGGAGTACGAACTCGTAAGTTAGGTTAGTTTCGTAGGTATCTTCTCGATGCTTCGCAATGAAGTTTGGAATATATCGCTAGTGATAAGACTGCCAGCTGTTGCAACGCATCGTTTTGTTGCTTTCGTATCAAAGTGTCCTTACATTGGTGTATTTAAAGTATTTTTGTATCGTATTGTATTGATGTTATACATATTTGTTTAGATGCACTGTGATCACGGGGACTCCAACGATGTATGTAGATCTTCTCTCCCAAATCAAAAGTCGGGGCGCCTTGCCGTTCAACGTGCAGGTGGCGCTCGCAGCGGCCGCGCCCTGCAGCCCGCAGCTCATCCGCAGCATCAACCAGTCACTCAATGCGAAGTCGGTTAAGGTAACCAAAAGTGGCATGAAATACATCCATCCCACCATCTGCTTTAGAATCCGCTGCTGGTCTCACTCAAGCAATGCCAGTCTTTCTGAGCCTGTGCTCTGAAGCCAGCAGTTTCCTGCTGCCTTCTTCAGGTCCAGGACAATAATCGAAATAGTTTGTGCAAATTTACTTACTGCCTTTTAGCATACCTTCCGAAAGTAGCTAGGCATAGTGCAGCAGACAGAAGTATCTAGATCAAAAAAGAGATTATCATATTATTTATCGTGTCTTCTCTGAAATTGCGTAATTCCTTTATATTTTTAATAAAATGATATAAAATGGTAAATGACCCCCACCATGAAGCAATATCTCAACCCGAATATGTAAAGTCCTCTGGAGCTTTTTTTGCATGGTCACATACTAATACATACAAAATACATAGCTAAATATAGTAAATTAAGTATGTCTTATTTACAGGCCTTATATGGGTTATCCGAGACAACCGCCTCAATTTTCCAGTCCGTGGATGGAGACAGCGTGGACGTCGTGGCGGAGACGGTTGGATACATACAAGAACACCAAGAAGCCAAGGTACGTCTGTTCTTCATCTTTTTTGAAATCCCTTAAGCTAGATGTAACAAAGGATGGACTTCTCTGCCAGTCGACCCAGGTTTTGGTGGCAGAAATATGGTAAGTGGCAACAATTCCAAAAGACAAATGATAAAACTTAAAATAGAGATCTTTTATCTTCCTGGCTATTTCGTTGGCATATTTTGCACGCTTTTGAAACAAACGAAAGACAAATGAACAGCTTTTTTAGTCTTGTTAAGTCTTACGTATACCTATCTACTTGAGAAAATGTTTTTAGTAACGATTATGGTTATCAGAAAATGGCAACAAAAATTGATTTTAACTGCCAAGTGCATTTGTTAGTGCAAAATACACTCCAACTTATTTTAAATATGTCGTTTTGATTTTCAGGTGGTGGATGAGCACGGAATTACACTGCCGTTCGGTTGTGCTGGCGAGCTGGTTGTTCGGGGGTACACCAACATGATCGGCTACTGGGATGACCCCGAAAAGACGAAGCAGATCGTCGGAGACGATGGCTGGCTTCACACGGGGTGAGCTGGATAATGAGCGTAAATGGAATCACCAAGTATACTAACCTAAGAAACAAAGCACCAAATATATAGTCCATACAATACGAGCGATTGGTACTTACGCTTTTTTATATTATAGGGACAAATTCAGGATATCCGGGGATGGCTATGGTCGTATAGTAGGAAGGCTGAAGGATATCATTATCAAAGGAGGCGAAAACATCGCGCCAAAGGAAATCGAAGACCTACTCAACACTCATCCCGACATTGTTGAGAGTCAGGTAATCCTTTTTAAATTTGGAATACTCTTTGCATAAAAATATCATTCATAACATTAAGTAACATTACCTACAAACATCAGGCTTGTATTTCCCCGTTAGGCAGGGTAGTACACTCTTTTTTTACCAGTTATATTTCCATCAAAACCCTTGAGTGCAGGTTTCCTTACAATGTTTCCTTCACCGTGACAGCACATGAAATTTAATTTCTTAAATGGCACGTAACATAGGAAATTAATTAGTGCGTGCGTGGATTTAAACCCGGACCCAGTCTCTCGTTTGAGACGCGAGTTCGATAGCCACTGAGCTGTCACCGTTGTTAGTTACAGTTAATTTTTAGTGCTAATAATATACGTAGGCTCCCAAAGCAGCGTGGAGGAGTATGCTCTAGACCTCCCGCAGCTGTGTCTGTGGGGGAGACCCGTGCCCATCAGTGGGACGTATATAGGTCGTAGCTACCTCCCAAAATCTACTTCAGTATTTGCCATACACCGGTCACAAATCCAGCCAGACCCCAACATACTAGTTAACAATCTAACTTTGAATTAATTAAATCATGTCACTTCATGAAGTTACTTATGCCTTAGCTTAAGTAGTAACTTTTTCTAAATCATCTTTTTGAGCCTTAATAACTAATAATGAGATGACAGATGTAATAATGTCAGACACCCATGATGATGCTTCATGTAACTCTTCTAATCAAGGTCTGTTTGAGAACAAGGACCCTGATGCTAATAATAGAAAAACCAAACATTGAACAGTCGGAATGGAAGAAATAATCTCAATCCTAAAATGTAGTAACCGACTGTAGTTAATTAAGATCAATGATCCTCTTGATTACAGCCTTGACCTGCCGTTGAAACCTTTCTCTACACATTGTGAGAGATTATAGGAAGCTTGAGATCGAATGTCAGGGCGGGGCCACCATTGTAATGTCAAGGAGTATTAATTATTCCAGGATATGTTAAAGTGCTAACGAACATCAATTTTGTACTGATTTCAGGGTGTCATTTAACCCTTAGCTCCATAAATTAATTTGAATTATTAATCAGCTAGTACTACTATATTGTGCGCCTTTATGGCAGGACTTAAAGATACTTTTTTACTCTGTAACACCTTATCAACCCTATGGTCCACATTATATAAATTTGAATTTGAAATTCGAAATTTGAATAATAATTGCCGATAAAAAAGAACGCAATCAGTTAGTCCTTTGTTAATTTAATAATTGTCAATTTAAAAATTATATAATGAAAGACATGCCTTATCTTTGGCAAGGCTAGTAGGTCACAAGACAAAACACTGACCGATAATCGTAGGAGTCTTCCGTTATGCTCCTCAACTTGGTGGAAATTTCAAGTGTAAGAAGTTTTCAAGATAAACGCCATTTATTTACTATTCAATTCAAGAACAGTTAACTTACGTTTAAATGGTGTCATGTTTGTTTTGAACTTTTTGCAGATAGTTGGAGTACCAGATGAGCGACTTGGTGAGGAATTGTGCGCTGTCCTGCGGGTCAGAGAGGGCGCTGTTGTCACACTGGATGACGTCACACGCCACTGCTCCGGACAATTAGCCAAGTTTAAAATTCCGAAGATACTCAAAATAACCGAAGAATTTCCGAAGACGGCATCGGGAAAGATTCAGAAGTTTAGGATAAAAGATTTGATTGTCGCCGGAAAACTTTGACACAAAGTTTACTAAAGTTGTAAATACTTGGTTTAGTTCCCATTAGATAAAAAAAATATAACGTCAACATCAAATTATGGAGAAATACCTACATAAATTCTTACTTATAAGGAAATAAAGGCTCATTATATAAATCAACTCTTGTAAGTTTATTGAGTGTCCTTGATTTCATATCCGTTATTAGATATTGTTAGAAGACTACACCAAGTTGTATGCCCTTTCACCTTGTTTGTGATAATTATAAATATATTGGGGGTTGATGGAATGCAGTGTTATTCTCCCATTTCGATAGTCGATCTGCATTCAATTATATTATTTTGCTAATTAGGCAGATAAATACTTCTGACACTGACCTTATGACACGCGCGCGTGAACTGCTGACACTCACCTTTACACCAGTCTTTACTGAATCACTATGGCCTCCAAAACACCAGTGAACTCCCATATCACAGGCCCTTTGAAGTGCTCACAAACATGCGGTTAAATTTCTTCAGATAATGTAGTATAATATATACTAATATTATAAAGAGGAAAGATGTGTTTGTAATGTTTTCACACAAAAACTACTGGGCCGAATTCAAAAACTCTTTCACCATTAGAAAGTTGTATCATCACTGAGTGACATAAGCTATATAATATTACTAGGTGTAAACCAAACTATTGTTATGTCTAATCCACGCGAACCAAGTTGCGGGCGTCCACTAGTATTAGGATACCTAAGCCTAAACTGGTCAGGAGTCTGGATTTGTGCCCGGTGTATGGGAATATGCTCACCACCTTGGTACCACATGGTACCTAAACATAACTAAGTTAATCTAAACTAACTAAATAAGATATGTAAGACCGGACGATTGAAATAATAAATAAAATTGCTTATTTGTAAAACTGATTATCAACGAACACAATTTCGATGCAATTTAAAAGAGACCCAAACAAAATAATTAGAATATTGAACTACATTTCAATCATAAGAATTAGAAAATAAAACAACATTTTGCATCATCTCGAAGATGCATACAAATTAAAACTTAAAATTTTTATTGGTGCTAACAATTGGTGGTGGTCACAATTTATTAATCTTATAAATGTCTGCATTATAGAAGTTTTTTATTTGATTGGCCGTTTTTTTCAATAAAACACATTTAATCGTGATAAAAGGTTGATTAAAATGCATTCATATCAAAGTAAGTAATATACGAGATTGTAGGCTTCGATCAATAATCCTCGCTCTATCTATTATTGATCGAAGATTGTAGGCCAAAAAGGTTATAATCGTATTAAATATTAAAACGGTTTCCTCATACGAAAACAATGTTAACTTGTAGTCTTTCAAAAAGCGAGTATTTATCACAGCGTTATCATTGGAAGGCTATAAAATACCGAATGGACTAGGTTCCGGTGAGTCAGTAGTCAGTGCATCCCCAGACGCTCGCCAGGCTTCAAGTATGGTGTACTGGCTCACCGCCACTCTCGTTCTAATCGTGCTATGGTGTCTCTACACCCGGTTCTCATATGCTGGAAGATGTATCGCGAAAATACCAGGACCAAAGGGCCTGCCGATATACGGAAACGCATTTGTAGCTATGTTGCCGACCGGTACGATTTTTTTACATTTAAAATAGAATTATTTAAATTAATAAATGTAAATTAGAGGCGGGAAAAAGTGGCGGGAATTTGACCAGTGTGAATTTGACGGAATCTGCGGCAAATTAAAACAAGATAAAATCGTTTATTGACATTGACTATAGGTTACCGTCTCCTAATTTACGACAGCGAGTGCGATGTGCAGTTATCATGTTAATTATTGATAATAATTAGTGTTTCATTGATTCTTCTAGAGTACCTTGTGATAGATCATTGATGTGTTCCTTCATATGTGTTTTCTTATTACTGTTCAAAAATTGTTGATGTGACTATATGAAAGCAATAAATTAAGTTAGGAATTGACTTCCAGATGAATTATTCGTGTTCTTGCGAAATTTGTACAAAACGTACGGCGGGATTACAAAGATGAACGCACTCCACTTGAGGGCTGTCAATATCTACAATCCCGATGATGTGGAGGTAGGTTTAATTTTTTATTCTGATTATTAATTTTTTATTTTGTTGCAATTTTTTATCTGCTAATTCTACTTTCAAGATTATCAACTCATTCATAAAATTCACTTTCATACATGAGTATTATCGAGGACTACAACTCCTCGAAGGATAATTTAGTAACCATTGACTTTGGCTCTAGGTATATTTTATTAATGCATAAGATTTAAACTAAACTCTAAACATTCCTACTTTTACACTGCTTCCAATATCTACCTAATAATTACCATAAAAAAACCTAGTAGAGTATCTATTTGACTGGATTACAATTATAATGTCATTAAACAGTTCACTGCTCGATATTTAGCAATACCTAAGCTGAGCTAATATACTCGTTTACTATTCCATTCTGCCAAGAGGCAGAGAAATTTGGCAACGGCAATTTTTGATTGTTTATAATTATATCTAAGCATCTGCAATACATAATTTACATTATCTGTATTATACCTATAATTCGTCTGTATTTCGTTATAATGTTTCGAAACTTGAAGAACCCTTGTATTGTAAGTCCGTTTGGAACTACATATTTGAGGCTTGAGTCAGCTTGAGTTCTATGTAAACGAATCAACACAACATAATAAATATTTGTCATGCAAGAGGCTTGTTAGCCCGTATAATGCACTTAAAATCGCAAAAAATCAGAGTTAGCCTCATTAACATCTGTGTCAAGATTTAACTACAACTAAATAGCTAAAGAGAGATTCGACGACAGTTAATGGTCCTACTCCTTAGTCTTACTGGGTAGTTATCACGGGTAACAACTTTTTTCCTGCTGGTAATTCCACTACTACAATGTTACGTACCCTGTTACTCGTGGAATTATTATTTAATTTGACTTGTAGACAGGTGTGTACCTACTGCTTTATATTCGGTAGTTCTACGGGTAACGCATTTTATGATGCAGTAGGTACCTACCAAGCAAAAATAAATAACCAGTGATAAGACCAGTAGGGCCGAGCAATAGAACTACAGGTAATCAAATATTGCGTAGCCTAGTTATTTTATGTTTTTTTTTCAATTTGTTAAGTATTAGCTATAAAGCTGTGACGGATTAAAATTAGCTTTATCACTTGTAAACCCAAATTAATTATCCGGATAGGTATAGTCCAGCAGTACCTATTATTGAGCTTTCTCCCATTTTCAGACAATACTGTCCACGACAAGATTTAATGATAAGGAAATTCCTTACACATTCCTAAAACCATGGCTAGCTGACGGACTTTTGATAAGCAATGGTAAGTAAATCGATTCGATTGAAATTTTAATTTAGTTGTATAGTTAAAATAGTTTTTCTTCTTATCAAAATTAGATTACCTATTGAATAAAATTGGATTAATTTTTCGCATGCTCTGGAATTGTGTAGGTTGGTAGGTACCCAAGCTTATGTTACTTATTTTGTAGTTAAAACTAAAATAAAATTTTAATAACTGATGGTCTACGAGTGGTCGTTCGTTATACTTTACATCCTATAATAGTCACCTCAAACACCGCGATAGATTTTACCTGCATTTAAAATGTTCACATTTATGTATTTTTTATACATATTTTATAATAAATATAATATTTACACAATCTTTCTTCCGTGCATTATTTAAAAAAGCGCTCGCGCATTGTTCTTCACTTGTATACATTCTTCTAAATTCCATTCGAAAAAACAAACATTATACCTGTGGTTATCGCCTAGATTCCGCCTACTTATAATAATTCATAGTAAGACATAGTAGTAGGGTTGTTTGCAATGGTTAAGAACAATCGATAAGCCGTGTCGAAGACATTCAGGTGGCGTGACATTAAACACATGGGTTTCACAAACTCCTTCATCAATGCGGATTGGAGCAACGTGGTGGAGTATGCTCTAGACCTCCCGCACATTTGTGTGTGGGAGACCATTGCCCAGTAGTGGGACGTCTATAGGTTGCAGATTAGCTTAGCTTAAAGACATAGTAACAGAGCAGGCAGGTAATCCTAGTGAATATATTATTTGAATATTGTTTTCAAATTTAAGTACCTACTTACATGTAGCACAAAGTAATGACATAGCTCTGTAAACTTTTTATTTTGAGCATTATTAAGTCTACAATTGTGCGTATGTATGTATTCGGGTATTATGTGCAAAAAAAATGCAAAAAATGCTTCATGAGATAATTATGTCACTTAAAATTAACCTACTTATATCGGAAGGAAATAAATGGCAGCAGAGAAGAAAGATGCTGACACCGGCGTTCCACTTCAACATCTTGAAGAAGTATACGCGAACATTCACTGAACAAGCAGAGGAGTTTCTCTTCACTATTAAGGGAGAAGTTGGCAAGGAGCAAACTGACTTGGTCCCTATCATCACAAAGACGACCCTTCATATCATCACAGGTAGGAAGATTTATCAGACAGTAAAGGAAAAACCTGCTTGCCTCAGATTTCTCCATCATCGTCAGCCTTTTGAGTTTTGAAGTTCACTGTTGGACGTCGACGCCACGTCGACGTTCTTCTGAATTCAGCGATTTCCCGCCGTTTTCTACTCAAAGAAATTCTACTGTCTATCTTGTGGCGTTAATTATATTCGTGACATTAAGTTTTCTTGTTTCAGAAACTGCCATGGGAATATCAATTGGAGAAGGCAAAGCGTCAATCATGAATAGCTACTTCGACGCAGTTTACATAGTTGGTGAATGTGTCGTAAAGAGACTATGCAGAGTATGGTACTTCATAGACGTTATATTTAACTTAAGCAAGCTCGGAAAAGCTCAAACAAAAGCTCTTAAAGACCTTCACAGGTTGACGGATCAGGTGATCCGGGAGAGAAGGGCTTATCTGGAGAACAATAATGTAACAGAATTTACTGAAGATAACGAAGTTTACGGGAACAAGGGACGCTTAGCTATGTTGGACTTACTGCTGCATAATGAGAAGGCTGAGAAAATAGACAACAGTGGCATCAGAGGAGAAGTAGATACATTTATGTTTGAAGTAAGTACCTAAGTGACTTCCTTCAATTTTCTCTGCGGGCTACCTCGACGACGGCGACGAAGACTAAGAAGTGTTCATCAAAAATAATGCCAAGAAGTATTTAAAAACAATTTTCTCTTGGCCTTTTAACTGCATTAAAAGTACCTACTAATATTTTAAAGATGCGCGTTGCCGCGTCGGTCAAACTGATAAAACTATCCTGAACAGCGCTCTTCATAAATTATAGCAAAGAGCCATCTCGATCACGTCAGCTTTCAAACAAAACAAAGCACATTAAAATCGCTTTGGAGTTACGATGCCACAGACAGACACACAGATACAGACGGACACGTCGGAATAATAAATACTCTGAGTAAATACCTATCTTCACTCTGGCAAACTATTGTTATACTTTACGACACTGAAATTTTAATGTTCTGTTTCAAGAAATATATTATGTACTTATTTCATGATAAATTTTAATAACTTACAGGGTCACGATACGACAGCAATGGCGCTTTGTTTTATGATTATGAGGATTGCTAACGAACCAGAAATTCAGGTAGGTATCTATTGATATGGGATTATGGGATGGGACGCTTCAATCAATTCTGTTCAAGTATGATTCATAAAGCTTAATTTCTTTGCATATTTTTTATCAGGAAAATATCTACGAGGAAATGAAGCACATTTTCGGAGACTCCAAGCGCTCACCGGCTATGGAAGACTTCAATAATATGAAGTATCTGGAATGCTGCATCAAAGAGTCATTACGTCTTTACCCCAGTGTACCTTTTATAGCCAGGATTCTTGCTGAAGATACCGTTTTGAGTAAGTTGAGCATGCAAGTATCTGCATGATTTTCATAGGATGCACATAACGCCAGCAAAAATCTACTGCCCATAAAAAACTGTGACTGACCTTGAATAAGACTCGAAAGAGCATGAAAAAAACACGCATGCGACTTTTGAGAGATCATTTTAAAGCTATGAACAAATCCATATTTCGTTTTTAGGTGGTTATAAAATTCCTGCAAATACGGCAGCCCACATACACATTTACGACATTCACCGAAACGCAGACATCTTTCCCGAACCCGAAAAATTCATTCCGGAGAGATTCCTTCCAGAAAATAACCTGAAACGACATCCTTATTCATACATACCATTCAGCGCTGGACCGAGGAACTGCATAGGTTTGTGTTCTTTTTTTTTTTGGAAAACGTTTGAACTAATTACAACAACAATTTTGTCTTAAAATATTATATTTCATCTACACAGCCATCAACTGCCACGAATTTTGACTGGAACAGACCAGGTTCAACGATTCCAGCCTAGTTCATAACGACGTCCTAGTTTTCTACCTACAAAAATTAAATTATTGAAACTTAGTTGGTCTGTGCATAAACAATAGGACTAGCAGTATTAGCATAATTATTTAACGCCAGTTACATTAACAATCATGACGTATTTTTTTTGCTTCCACAGGTCAAAAATTCGCCATGTTAGAGCTAAAGACAATAGTGTCAGGGCTATTGAGGAGGTTCAAGCTGGAGCCAGTCACCAAGCCTGAAGACATCGTCTTCGCCAGCGACCTGGTTTTGCGGTCCATCAACCCTATTTACGTGCGCTTCTGTCACAGAAGTTGAACTTAGTGTAGAGGAAAAGCAGGGCAATTGTGTAAGGCGCAAAACCCAGACAGTGGGTTACGCTGTCTGGGCTTTGCGCCTGCAGGTACGTTTGACAACTCCAATCTCCCTGTAAAATGTGTGTGGTCTCTCTCCTGTTGTTCAACAGGGGTAGTGTGGGATCGTGCGAGTTACGTTCGGGCTTTGTATTCAGGTCTGGTTGTCTGGTTCAAGAACACGAACTGTTTTGACAAATGTAATACTACGATTGGAGCAGTCAAACGACCATCTATGATTTTTTCAAAATCCTTTGCAAAGGCTTTGCATAGTACGCCACTTAATCGACGCTACACCTCCCGATCATTTATTAAGCCCTTTTAATTCAGCCGATTCTTCTATAAATTATCGATCTACCGGTCAAAAGGCAGCCAGTCAGTTATATGTTTTCCGTGTCGTAATCTCCTCTCAAGGGTTTTCTAAATTACGTACCACTTGAGAGTTAAAATGATTATGACCAACGATACCAACGATCTAACAGAATAATTAAATGACATTTTATTTGATCTATCGATGGTTACCATAAAACCTGTGATTAGCTATTAAATAAGTAGGTACCTAATTTAAGTGTTTATAGATAATACCATTAAAAGACTGAAGCATTTTAAACTTGTTTCAATTATCCCAGATAATTTAGATATGCAATTTGCATTCCGCAAAAGGGGAAAAATAAAATATTATGTATTCTGTGGTAGCACCCAGAGACAAAATGACTGACTATCAAGATGACATTATCTATTACTGACATTGGCTTGGCTGGCATTGGCTGTCTTGTCTTTGGCCTGGATTTGCAGATTTTGCAGTTGAAAACGTAAACTAAAAATAAATTTTTATTAACGGAAGGTGAAATGGTAATTTCTGATTGAATTTCATAAGATTCCTTTCAATTCTGTTAAACCTATAGATTATCGGTATTTTTAAAAATGATTGATTCAGACAACAAAACAGTTTGGTGTGGAAACTTAGCAGATCAAGTAACTGAAGTCTTGCTGTACGAGTTGTTTTTACAGGTTTGTAAATTTGTTTGTTGAAATTTATATTCGAATTAAATCAAAGGGGACAAGTAGCTATGGCAAGGCTAGTAAAATTTATTTATTAACCCAATACACATTGCTTAGTGGCTTGATTAAAACCTACCAAGAAACTGGTATGTATTTAATGTAATTTTTTTTTGTTTATAGGCTGGACCACTGGAGAGTGTTAGAATAGCAAAAGATAGAGCAGGCAATTCAAAAAATTTTGCTTTTATAACATACGCTCATGAAGTGTCAGTGCCATATGCAATAAGCCTTTTCCGTGGCACAACTTTGTATAACAGAACTCTTACTTTGCAATCTAGGGGGCGAATGGCGTTGTTGCCGCCACCGATAAGATGTTATGGGCCAGATCCAAACATGGATTTCTCTAACCAGCCAATTGTCATTCAACAGTTTGCCCAAATGACTGAGAATTTGAGTGAAATGGAGCATCCAGCTGATAACCGACAGCGAGCCAGAGAGACCAATGATAAACTAGTAATGGCTAGTTTACAAGGCAACTGGACGCATAGGCATCATCCTTACCGAGCAAAAGAACAATCTCAAGGTAGAGACAACTATAGACGTGATCATGACAATCAGAGGGGTTGGGACAAAACTGGAAATTGGAGAGATCGACGCCACAATAAGAAATCTAATTATCACAGACGAGACTGATTAACTGTTGATAATAATGACAGTGGCAGTGAGAATGATAAGACTCAGAATAGTGTATAAAAGACTTTGTGTGCTAAGTTTTTTAAAACACATCAAAAATATCTGCATTTGTAAGTTTTATTGTATTAAACTATACCAATGTATGTATTGGTATGCATAATGTTCTAATATATTGGTGCCAAACTATATGATGGCTCTGAAATTAGCTTCCTCATGTGAAGATTGTAGCCAGGCTGAATGCGGGCTGCAGGGAGAGAAGCATCTCCTTCCCATCTTGATGGGCCTGTTGGTGCAATCGATAGTTTTTCCTTCTGTGTCAGGGGTTGTGGGTTCAAATCCACTCAGAACAAACATTTGTGTGATAAAAACTTGTGTATGTTCTTGTTATTATCTATATAAGTATTTATTAAAAAATATCTATGTATTTATATCAGTCTCTGACACCCATAGTACAGGCTCTACCTAGTTTGAGGTAAGATGGCCATGTGTGAGGGATATCCATGATATTTATCCTTATAATACTATATTTGTAGCCTGCAATTTGCACACAGCACATATCAGAGCAGCCATTCAATTTGGAGTGTTCTTAACTAATTAAAATTATTTTTTGTCATTAGCAGTGCAATATAATCCACAATTTGATAATTTTGTACTATGTAATTTTTTTACATGAAATCTATACATAATGTTGTATTTTTAATGTAAATTGCATTAGATAGATAGGTATTAAAAATTATACCTAATGAGTTATTTTGTAGACAATGTGTGAATTGAATTTTAGTTTTTGGTTAAGAATATCACCTTGTCTTGCTTAGCATAGCATAATGTCTTGCATAGCAATAATGTATAGTTTTGTACTTATCATTGTTTTGACCTTATGAAAACTAGAACTTTTAGCAATGGGCAAATTACAACAGAGTAATGTTCCATAAATTTTTATTTCTGATATTAAAAACATTGACTTTATATTATTGATGTTCATTCAATACCACTGCCATTTCATTAGCAAATCCTCTAAATTCCTCCTGAAAGTACATTTTTTTGTAAAATAAATATTTTAAGAGGCATAAAGGGACCTACCTATAACTTCAAAATAATTTTATAGGTAATTTGGATAAGTAATATAAAGTATCTGGTATTATTGTGTTTTTCCTAGTTTAACTGACAATTCAATTAACAGAACACTGATATACTTGTAAAAATCATTATTTACCAATTTGTTGCGATATTTGTAGAGGACATAGCTAAGAATTTCATATATAAATGCCAAGGACACCAGATAGAATATGAACGATAAAACTTTTTCATCCATGTCTAAAATATCAGAAGAGATTATTTTGAAGATAAGGTATGTGCCAACCACGCCTCGCAGTGTTAAGAAAGATGTTAAGTATAATAATTCCACAGTGTAAAATATTAAGGTTTTGTTGTATCCACTACTGCGGAGAAACCTGGAATGAAAGATTTCCTTAAATTAATTATTGCGATTTTTGCTTCGCTTCTAACAAAATCAACTAACCTAGCACCTATATAGATCAGCCAGTCATAGTCCGTGTGAAATAAAATTCCGAGAAATACAACTAAAACATTTAAATTATATTCAACTAAGTTAAAAGCAGCGCCATTTAGACAGTTGCTGGCTCTTCGGATCATACATTTTCCATCGGGATTAACTGGTTATAATATAATAACCATTGTAGTAAATAGTAGGTATAATAATAGCAGAATTACTCCTGATAATAAGTACCGGTACTCTCATCGTAGCATGTGGCGCCAATCCTCGAATATGAAAAAGCGCCATCTAGTAAAAATGCATTGTATTACGCGCGTTCTTTCGACAGCCAGTAATCTAAAAATAGCTTCGCTCGCTCACTCTTCAATGAATATCAAGCATCGCCTCATAAAATCTTGCTATTTTCAGTTATCTGTTACCATACCTTTGTTCACCTAACGTCTACAGGTCTTGTCTAATTTCTAGCATTAAAAGTTTAAATAACAAACCATCTCATCTGAAGCAGGGGGTTGGTGACCTCCATGAGTGCGAGGGTGCAGGCAAAGGTGCAGCCGGTGTAGTCCTTTCCCATGTACATGTCAATGGCGAACAGTGCGCTGGCGTGATGGCACAGCATCAGCCGGCTGCTCGGCCAGTACAGCAGACACCACAGCAGGTCGAATGCGAAGTATCCCCATGACCACGTCATGAGGGCATATTGGGGCGTGGTCACTTTCGCTGGGGATGAGCGGAGGCATTCAATTTGCTATGTGCCTACTTTAATTTTTTTTTATTAGACTAACGCACAAGCTCCATGTAGCGTCCATAGCCCAATGGCTCGCGTCGATTCAATGTGATCGAAAGAGTTAAGCAACTACGGACGCGGGCGGTTTGTGGGTGATCGCTAGTGGCAAAATTTCATAGACGCTACCGTGCTTTGGAGGGCACGTAAAGCAGTCGGTCCCGGCTGTTTTCAATGCTGGAAACAGTCGTTAAGCCTTGTCGAAGACCTTCAGGTGGCTTGAGAACATTCGACACTGGGTTGGCCACTAACCCCTCCACCAATCCACATTGGAGCAGCTTGTTGAAGTATGCTCTAGACCTCCCGCAGCAGTGTCTGTGGGGGAGACCCGTGCCCAGCAGTGGGACGTCTATGGGTCGCAGCGAACGCACAAGCTCATGGTAAGTAGTCACCGTTGCCTATGAACATGATCAACACCAGAGGAGACGCCAATGCTACGCAGGCCCTGAAGAAGACGCCTTTATTGTAGAACCCCATGTCATGTTTTGGGAAGTAGACGATTTGTGATGAATCCAATCAGATTAAATGTAAACCTTTTACTTAGTTTTTCAGGATCGTAGTACGTGACGTAGACATATTCTATTATCACTGAACAGATAATAAGAAGGTAACATATCTATGTTAGGTACTCATGTTATGTTATTCAGTTCCACGGAGGTGGAACATCTCAAACTATTGGCATAATAATAATTGAGAAGGAAACCATTGTGAAGAAACCTGCGTGCCAAGAGGTATTCATAAAGTTTTTGAAATCGTATGTGTAGTATGCCAAACTGCTCGCGACGAGCGTTTTTGATTACTTTATGGGCCTGCGCCCACTGGTGGCTCGGGAGGGCAAAGGATTTTTATGCGTAGAATTGAAATATAACTTAATAATATGACAGTATAATTGAAATTTCAATGATAGTCCAACAGTGAGACCATACCAAGCGTGCAGACTGCTTGAGAGGATCCCCAGCTCATGTAGAAAAACGCCCTAAACGCTCTAAGCTTGAAAAAACTTACTTTTGGTCTACTCATATCAAACTTACTGGTAAGTCGACATTCCGTTAGCGTAGTGACGCCGCACTGGGCCGCGCCCACCACGCTGGCTACAGAGCCATGCAGCAGCGTGACGGCGCGGGAGCACCATTCAGGGCTCCGGTTATGGTCCGCAGCACACCACACGTACAGACCACCCCAGAATAAGAACGACACCAACTTCACCAAAGTCGCAGGGGAGAGCTCGTAAAATTCCATTCATAACATGTCTCGCTATTTAATGGTTATTTTATTTTTTACATGTTGTGATAGAAATCGTGGTTTAATGGGCCATGGTTAATTAACGGGTTTGTACAAAATGGTATACCTACAAATAAGGCGGTTGACAAAGGTTGACAGAGATGTTACGGTGACAAGATTAATTGACGTCAACAGTTGACGGAAAGCAGTGTTTAATCCAAGGAGATTATTACAGAATAAAATCTTCTTGGTTTTATCAACAAGTAGGTAATAGTTTTTTTCCCCTTTTAATGCGGCATAGCTCTGAGGTCTCTATAACCCCGAAGGGTGTAGTACCTAAACCCACTTTTGACCGGTTATGTTGAGACCCATGTAATAATGTGGTAAGTTGATTTCGAGCTTCAGAAATTCTGACTCCGAGCTTCTACTGGCAATCCTACTTCAAATTGGAAAAACCCAATAACACTATCCGACCTGGGGATCGAATGTAGGACCGGGAGCTTAGCAGTGGCTCTTACGACCTTTGTGAATTTAAAATAATGGAATGTCACCAGATGAGTCAGTGAAGAAGATAGGTAGAGAATTAAGTTTTATTTTCAATGTAATAAATATCACATAAAGTACCAATAAAAAGTAAATATCATATATATCTACCAGAACAGATACACTTTTAACATTGGTCTACTTCATTTATCTCCTAATGAAGAACCTTCCTATAATTTATTTATTCTTCAACACGTCATTTAATATCATTTATTTAATTAATCCAACACGATAGTAGGTAACAAAAAAATTGAAATTCTGCGTTAGTAGGTAGTAATAATAAGGTTCTATAGACAACTCTGGTAGGTATCCTTATTAAAAATTAAATTCACCTTCACGATCATTAAATTCATATTGGACGTGCAATCTGCAATAGTCAATAAGGTAGGTAATCTTTCGCTATATTCAGTCTGTTTATGATTGGTTAAAAAACACTGTAAACTTCAATAGTCAACGTTGCATAAAATGCATGCACCTACGAGTAAATATCCAAACAAGCCAGTACTTTGGGACGGAATATTTTGATAGAGTCAAATCGTTCACAGTCAATACTTCAGATGTTTACATCTTATTCCTAAGAAAGTATTATCTACTAATGAGTTAACATTACCGGCATCGTAGCTTCTCGACAAACTTTTCGATAGCGCGGTACCGACTGGGAGGCATCGCTTCTTTCAGGAGCGGCTTGAAGCGCGGATCCTCATCCAAGGCTAGGCAGAGGTGGCGCGCGTGCATCCTTGTCTCGGCGTTCGCGTCGCCGAGGAGTTCTCCCGCCGCCCGCAAGATCACCGTCCGCGGTTCCGTGGCCAGCTCCAGGATGCGCGCGGCTCCGTTATGCCGGACGAGACGCGCCATAGCTTGCGCGGCCGCCGCGCGCACCGGCCCGGCTCTGTGCGCCGCCCCTCGCCGCGCCAGAGCCACCCCCGCTCGGGCGCACCCGCCACCGCACGCAACGCGACCTAGCGCGCTCGCCGCGTCCCCACGCAGGAACCTATTCACATCCGCGCACCTGTCCAGCAAGGCCGCAGCGGATTCTTCCAACTCAGTATCCAGCACGCGTCCGCGGTGCTCAAACAGCGCGCCGAGAGTTGAGCAAGCGGCGCGCGCGACTCGAGACCGCAGCGAGCGCACGTGGACCGTAGTGGAGCGCGCGACCGCTCGCCAGCAGCCCGCCGGCGCCCGGGCGCCCTCGTCCGCCGCCAGCCTCTCCGTCTCCGCCAGCCCGTTCACGATCACCTCCCAGTCCTCGTGTCTCGCTGGCACTGTGCACTCCGCGAGCGCCGTGCGCACGTCTCTCTCTTCTATCCTCCGCTCGACTTTAACCTCTTCTATCACTCCCTGGGACGCGCCGTCACTCCTCGTTGACTCCGGTGTATGACTTCTACTTTTAGATGAAACTGGCGATTTTTCGCTTTGCAAGTCTGCTTTCTCCGGCTCAAAGTGCGAAGAAGCCTGCGATTGTGTCTCGGTTACATCGACGTTCTTGGCTGATTGTGCCTCGGGCTCCAGGTCGATGAGGGATGTGGGTAAAGACTTTTCAGAGAAGTCCTCGACGTGTATGGACGGGGTCCGCGGTGGTTGTAACTCGTCCTGATCCTCACGTGGATCTTCGGCTTCTAAAATGCCGTCGACGGTAGCCGCTGACGTCACTTCTGCAACCATGTTTTCCGTGTGCTCTGGAGCTTGCTCTCGCTTGTCTTCAATCGCATCTTCATTCGCAGGGCTCGAGTCTCTGCAAAGATAATTCATTTGTAAGCTTAATTCTGTTAGTTTTTCTCAGTGGGAGGTAGGGTGGTAGATGGGATTTACCGGGTGCAGAGGGGAAGGTCTGCAACGAGATCTGGCGTGGGCTGGACCAGAGCGCGCGGGCAGCAGCAGAGCCGCCGCATGCCGCCGCCGCCCCGCACGACGCCTCCGCGACTGACGCCCCACTACATCACTCACCCACGCCCGCCTCACATGTCGACTAGCCGCAATCAATTGTCCCGCCCGTTGATGAACTAATCCACACCACCATATTATTGTGAATACATTTCCGAAATTGCTATCGTTCGCAGGAAACGCTACGTTCCGGTGACTAGGCGCCAAACTGAGAATGACTAACACATTGTCGTGTTAACCCTTGGCCCGTTCGAAATCGATACCTTTCATATCTATTTCTTTGTTAGTAGATAACGTATATAACCGTGTTTACCTTGGAATACGTTAAATATTTAAGCTAGGATTTGAGACATTTAGCCAGCGTTTTCCCACCGCGAACTAGAACGATCATACGATAGTGTAAATAGGTCGTCCATAAACGCCGTGAATGGCCGTCTAGTAATAATTTCAGTTTCAAAATGTAGGTTAGCAGTGACACGCAATTACTTGGCCACTCGACGACGCGTGCTGAGAACCACTAACATCGAGTCTTACTTGCGCCCTTTGAATGCATCGACTCCATAAACGTGGAGCGCCGAATTCGCAATTAGTATATTTATGAAGAAGCTAAAATGAACCCCTAAATTTTATGCCGACCTAATGACCTGATTATCAACGATACCCAGTATTGGCGTTAAGCTCTCAAACAATGTGTGACCCAGTACACGCCGATAGTGTAGGGGAGTCTTGTATCCTTTTTGTTTCGTTGCTACGAGACGACGCGACGCTATTCAAACTTTACGAACTATGCAGCGTTGAGTTCGATAGGTGCTTAATTGCTGTTTGCTGTTCTAATTATTTATTGCATATAGGCATACGAGATGTTTACAATGGTGTTGTTTATAGCGGAACCACCTACTACGAGTATGGCTGTAGCATATTATATTGTGTCAAGTTTTGTAACACTGATCATTATCTCTATTTAAATTAAACTTCTGCCCAAAGTTGTTTTACAGACAATTTAAGTAGAAAATTAAAACTACACCAAAATATTCCGAGTTCAATTGCCCAATACTATTTCCAAGTATAACTACATTATTACTTTTAAGAAGAATTTCTTTGATTGCTATGCTATCTGTAGGCAAAAAAAAAACGACAGAAGTCCACTATGAAATCGAAGTACATACCAACTTTAGCTATTTATCTCTTAAAAATCTAAAATTATTAATCTGATATTCCTTAAAAAAGATGGCTCGCGTCCATCGAAGAGTATCGGTCCAGCTAAGCAATATCGGGCGCGGCCGGTATGTGGATAAATGAACGTTAGTAGCGAAATTTCATGGGCACTTCCCAATATTTTCGTTTTCAATAAAATTGTAAACAATGTCAAAGACCTGATGGTCGGTGGCTTGAGAATATTCGACACTGGGTTGGCCACAAACCACTCCACGAATCCTCATTGGAACAGCGTGATGGATATGCTCTACTATACCTCCCTGCTGGGCTGTGGTAGAGACTTAATACCCAACAGCTGAATGCTGTGAATGAACAGCTATGGGTTGGCAAAAGCTGACTCGATTTCCAAGAATTACTTTAATTCCTGTGAAGTATTTATTACTTACTGACCTTAGGTTTTATTTACTAATTCAACGTCGCACTGTGTCAAGTACCTACCAGCCTATCGATTTAAGGGTCGGGTCATCGAGTGAGGTGGCTGACTCTTAGTGAATAACTTCGATTGGCATCGTAAGTGGCCATGCAAAAATAATGACCAGCGGGTGAATTGCGTGAAATTGTTCATACCTAGATGGGCTAGGTCATGTCACTGAAAATATTTTGACACCGATTTCATGGAATGAACCTTCACTAGGTACTCCAATTTGTTTGGAATGAACTGTCTAACTAACTTGATCGGGTAGGTAAAATTACGAATCTCTATCAACCTACTTAATTCTAGTTAAGCATGGAATAGAATTTCGTAAGATTATGAATGTTGTTAATGGTAGGTAGTGAAATAGTTTTAAATCACATGAGTTTAATCATGGATGTGTTACAAAACAGACAGCAATTCAGTTCTAATCCTGTAGTTTTGATGCACGCGTAAAAAACGGTAATGTAGCTATGCCAAAGGCTCAAATATGTATGTATAGTATAGCTCCGCACAAGGCTGCTACGGATGGCGGACAAAGAAATAACCTAACTCTACTCCTAAGACACAAAGTTCTAAAAACTCATTGATAGGCCCGTTGGCGCAATCGGTAGTGACCGTGTCTGTTGCGCCAGGGGTCATGGGTTCGAATCCCACTCAGGACAAATATTCGTGTGACGAACACTTGTATTTGTTCTGTGTTTGGATATTAATATTATCTATTTAAGTGTGTATTTAAAATATCTATGTATGTATATCAGTCAATGATACCCATATCACAGGCTCGCGTCTACCTTGGGGTCAGATGGCCGTGTGTGAGAATGTCCAAAATATTTAATATTTAATAATATCTCAGCTGGACATCAAATCCTTGACCCGGTAGACAAGTTCATCAATTATATCGTATACGTAATTATGCGTGATTATGTCCTAAGTCATTAAAAAAGGAAACTTAGCTATTACAGGCCAAAGGTCCCCCTGTAGGGTACGGTCTCTTCCACAGGCACAAATGAAGGAGGACTAGAGCATACCTGTACCACCACGCTGCTCCAATGCGGATTGCTTGAAGAATCAGTGGCCACTTCAGTGTAGAATGTTCTCATGAATCTCAAGCCATCCGAAGGTCTTCGACAAGGCTTAACGATTGTTTACAATTGAAAACAACCGGAACCAACGGTTTAACGTGAGCTCTGAAGCAAATTATCGACCACGCTCGATGCTTAAATCGGTAAATAACATACGATCGACGCGAGCCATTCTAGGGCTATGAGCAAAAAGTTCATTTAATATACAAAAAAAATAGCAACGAAATAAATTACCTAAGCACGGTATAAAATACTTCGTCATCTACCTATAACATACTGAATAGACCTAGATTGGACGTATAGTAGAATAGACCTGGCACTATAATAGGTACCGAGTTATTGTAGTGTTTGTTTTAATAATGTAGTCCGTGCTTGTCTATTCATTCTGCTATTCCTCGCGGCACCAAAGTCTAGCTCTGAACGAAATTCGGCGAAGATAGCTGTGACTGACAGCCCGCTCGCCCCGCGCCAGACGATACGACGATACCGCGCATTCAATATCAGAGCTAGATTTTGATGCCGGTCCGTATACTAATAATAGTTGTAGTTCAACTTACCTTTCATACAGAGGGACTGACGATATAGGCTTCAATTGAAAGTCGCGTCCTGGAGGCGTGATACCTATAAATAAGAATGTAACAAGTCATAAGTTAAATTAATATGTATGTAAATATATAAAATTATGGTCCTGAATATATATTGTCTTAAATTGCTATGTTCTAGACTAGACATCTAACCCTACAAATTTTGATATTACCTAAGTACCTACATAAATAAAAATTATTAACGCTTACATTGTCATACTACTATACTCACTCTACTACCACTATTTACGAAAATATCTGTCCCGGCCGGGACTCGAACCCGGCGTCACAGTGTCGTCAATATACGTATATAAGTATACTAGTGGACGCCCGCAGCTTCGCTCGCGTGGAATTAGACATTCACTAACTTCAAAAACGGCAAAGTTTCTTACTAACTTTGCACCCCCGTTTTACTTCCCTAGGGGGTGAATTTTCAAATATCCTTTCTTAGTGCTCCCCTACTTTATAAAAGGAACCCCTGTGCAAAATTTCAAGTTTCTACCCCTTATAGTTTAGGCCCTGCGTTGATATGTCAGTCAGTCAGTCAGTCAGTCAGTCAGTCAGTCACCTTTTCCTTTTATATATATATATAGATAGAGATAGAGATACATAGTAACAAACCCGGTAAAGGCGCGGAGTCCGGTAGAGGGCGCAGCAGTCTGGGGCGCGGCGGCGCGGCGGGCGGCGTGGACCGCGCGCGCCGTCGCGCCGGCACGGGCAACATGGACGCCCTATGGATGAACCAACATGATAATCATTAAACTCATACATGACGACGTAAAGGCGACATAATCAGATGGTGGAGGCTTAGACCGGCCCTCCACCACGACCGGCTTCCCTTGTAGCGCGGGAATCCCCATTATAAAGCGACGTATAGCGATAGTATCACACTAGAACGCAGAGCCGGAATTTTCACATAACCTAAAAAACCTCATACTTGTGTGAGCATTACTTATTTATAGTTCAATTTCATCGCGAATACGTATTTTTTTTTTGTAGTTTTTAACCGACTTTCAAAAAAGGAGGTTATCCATTCGGATGTATGTATTTTTTGGATGTGTGTTACACAATTTCTTCGACATTAACGGATCGATTTTGATGCAAACCTTTAGTACATTAAACAACCTTCAGTTAGATGAAAAATATTACATAGTTGTCAAATCAAAATAAAAATCCATCAGCCTTTTGAGGTCCACTGCTGGACATAGGCCTCGCCTAAACGATACCACTCCGAACGGTCCTGTGCCTTCTTATCCAGCTCCACCCAGTTTCTTATTATTTTAGAGACTTACAGCGCCATATTATTATTCTCAAGACACCCTTTTGGATGGTGCTATAAAATGTTGTTATAGACAAGTTAATTCGCTCACCTGGCTAACTCGCTTGGCCTGATGTTCTCCAGGGGTCTATTTAGCCGCTCTCGCAACTGTGAAGTTATGAAAAATATTATGTTTTCAAACTTATACATTACAGAATAAGGTACCGATAGCATCATAATATTAATAAATAAATATCAGGGAAATTCTCACACATGGCCATCTGAATCCAAAGTAGGCGCGAGCCTGTACAGTAGGATTCGAACCCACGACCCTTGGCGTAACAGGCAGGGTCACTACCGATTGCGCCAACGGGCCAGTCATTAATAAGTGAAACGAAATTTGGCACAGTTAAAGTTTATAAGGAGGAGTGCAGAAACCTGACAATTTGATAAATTATTAAAAAATTAAAAGCACACACACACACAGACAAAATATTTAACAGTTGGTTACCTGGATAGTTGGATGCGATAGCATTTTAATTGGTACATGTATGTCACTTTGAACATTGGTTCGGATTAAGTCTATGAGATATGTATTTAAATTGAACGAAATAACGTTAGAAATTAAATTTAAAAAATAATTTAAGGTCGAATTTTGACCACTAATATTATTAGACTACTAGTATGTAGATATTATTAGATTATATAGGTATATACCATCCGCAATGGGTATTGCAGAAAGGTTCCATTCCATATGATTGCAAATTAGCAAAGCAGGTACCATTTTTAGATATTTTCAAAATGTCACGTTGTTCAAGGATTAGGATTTGAACACTAAAATCAAGTCGAAGTCTCTAAACTTCTCTAATAATCTCTAAGGCATTCACTTTCACGGATGGCAATACGTTTAATGTTATTTTCCCGTAATTAACATTTAACGGCTACGACTGCCTATTACGACCGAAGGCGTAGTTTTTACGACCACATAAAGCCTACATAGTCTAATAAAGCTAATGTCTAGCAACCCTGAAGTTAGGAAATGGGATTAATATGAGGGACAAATACATTCGGCCCTGAAAGCTCGTTTACATAACGTTATCAGTGTCGCGACCGGCCGGCGACTGTACAGTCAAAACACAAATTGCTGTACATTGCCTTGCCCTAATTATTCGTAAACCAAAAATATAAAAGATTGTATTAGGGTCAGTGATAAACTGGTATTAATGTTCGCGCGGTCTAGAGCTAAAATAGGTTGTTAAGGTAAACTTTGGTTACGAAAGCTTTTGAAAGAAAAATTTGTCTTTCTTTTTTAGCACTGTTTTTTTTTCATTCGAGGGACCAACTAGAAATATACTTACGCAAATTATTGCATATTATTATGGTCACTGCAGTTCGTGACAGACAGTTCGGTGAGCAGCTGAGCTGCACGTGTTCGCTGGCACGCCAGTCGACATCTGTTTTACGCACTGAGTGCTTAGCGCTCTGCACGCGCTCGCTGGCATGCCAGATGTCACCTGTGTCACGCACCTTGTTGCAGAACACGGTGGCGCGCTGCGAGCCGGCCAGCCTGCGCCGCACCGCCGCCAGCTCGGCCGCGGGGCCCGCAGCGCGCGCCAGACACAGCGCGGCGCGCAGCTGAGCGCTCTGCACGCGCTCGCTGGCATGCCAGATGTCACCCGTGTCACGCACCTTGTTGCAGAACACGGTGGCGCGCTGCGAGCCGGCCAGCCTGCGACGCACCGCCGCCAGCACGGCCGCGGGGCCCGCAGCGCGCGCCAGACACAGCGCGGCGCGCAGCTGAGCGCTCTGCACGCGCTCGCTGGCATGCCAGATGTCACCTGTGTCACGCTGCACGCACCTTGTTGCAGAACACGGTGGCGCGCTGCGAGCCGGCCAGCCTGCGACGCACCGCCGCCAGCACGGCCGCGGGGCCCGCAGCGCGCGCCAGACACAGCGCGGCGCGCAACTGAGCGCTCTGCACGCGTTCGCTGTCACTGGCAGCAGACATCTGTGGAAAAAGCTATGGATAAACATAAACATCTGAATTTCTTATTACTTATCTATTTTTAAAGGCGTTTTGAGCCGCTTGCAGCTGTTTACCTACCACACGCTTATCGTAAAGTTACTTGACAGGCTCCGAAAACGTTTCTCAATAGAATAAAAACAGATTGAAAATCAAGTACTTAGTTTGAACTGAATTCAGTTGGCCTTCAGATCTCATACCTACGCCTACGTTAAGAATGACTTTTTGACATACTTATTTTGTTACAACATTCTACACTGAAGAATGTTCTGTAGAATCTTCAGATTAAACGCAAGCCCGGCTAGCTCAGTCGGTAGAGCATGAGACTCTTAATCTCAGGGTCGTGGGTTCGAGCCCCACGTTGGGCGGAAAATTTTAGTGCGTTTTATATTCATCCAATATAAAATAAAATTATAGTCACTAAATTAAATGATCTTTTAACAGCTTTAATAAAAGAAATGTTTTATTATTCTCTTCTTTCATTATTGTTTAATTTTTTACTTCTTTACATCGACTTTCTCTTTCGTATTTTGAATTGATTTCCATATGCTACACCATAGATTTATCTAGTTAAATCTATGTGTTACACATATAACATAATATTGAAAGTGCTCCATCAAAGAAATTGGAATTTTAACAATAAAATTTTATTCAAATTCCAATTTGGGCCAACTCACCCCAATCATCTCAGGCTCGAAGATCAAATCGACGAGGTGGTGCAGCGCTAGTCGCTGCAGCAGCGCGTGCGGCAGCGCCGCCGGCGGGGGCTCGCGCGCCGTCCGCGCCAGCAGCGCCGGCAGCAACTGGCGGACGCACGGGGAACTACCGGCGCGCACCAGCGCGCACACCGCGCCCTCTGCTGGCGCGCGCGCAGCAGATACCTGCATCAAAAAATCAGAAATGTACAAGTAGTTTTTTTTTGCAAATCACTCTGCAAGATCAATCAAAAGTACCTTTTTTTTTTTTTTATTTTTTTATTTTTTTTTTTTAACGAGGGGGAAATCTTCGCAAGATACCCGACCCCTGGGGGGAGGCCGGGGTATGTGAGATTTTTACTCACTACAACCCCCTCGGCAGCCTTCCTGCGCATATAGTGAGGCTCCGGGATCTCCTAGGGAACGCACCGGTGCCTCACTTGCGCTTCGCCCAAAAGGCTCTTCTCAGGGGAGTATTCCCCGCCCTTCACAGCAGGTAGGCCAGTTTGCGGCACCACCTGCCCTCTTCTCTCAGCCGTACAAACGACCAGGGCCCCCACCCTGATCAATTTGCGACTGCTTAGTCCCATTGCCCGGGACTATGGACGAGACGTACGAGGCTGATGGTTACCACCGCCCCGTCGCCTACGTGTGGGGTCTGCCCTCTCTCGATCCCGTTCTGCAGCCTCTTTGTGCACCATCACGGTTTCACAACAGGAAACCATTGCCTTCCAGGCGCAACGCCCGGTCAGCATAGCCGCCACTATCGCTGGCGGGGAGAGGTCCCTCCCAATCCTCTGGACGAGAGCGCGCCGCTCGGATTCCCATGCCGGGCACTCCACAAGCGTGTGTTGTGCGTCGTCCCGTTCTCCTCCGCAATGGTGACACTCTGCTGTTGCCTCGCGGCCAATCCGACACAGGTACTCACCGAAACAGCCATGCCCGGTAAGCACCTGTGTCAGCCGGAAGGTGACGCTGCCCTCCTTCCTTCCCAGCCAGGAATCAAAGCTAGGCAGTATCGCTCCGACGACCCGCTGACGCGCGCATCCCTGCTCCTCCAGACGCACGCGCCACTCAACGAGAGCTTGCCTTTGCGCCTGGCGTTTGAGCACTCCGAATTCTCCTTCCGACACGTCTCCCCCCCTCTGGCGAATTCCGCGAGTTCGGGCATAGACCTTGGCGTCCATGTCGGCCAGGATGTCTAAAGGTGGAAAACGTGCCAGTAAAGTTGCCGCCTCGAACGAAATAGTGCGATAGCCCCGCGCAACCCGGATGGCCATTCGGCGCTGCACACCGTTTAATTTGGCTCTAAGGCGCCGGACGCCCGACAATCTATGCGACCACACAGGTGCGCCGTAGAGCGCCATCGATCGCACGACTCCCGCATAGAGGCGGCGAACTCCTTCCTGTGGTCCCCCCAGATTTGGCAGCAGACGGTGCATTGCCCCTGCCACCCCGTCGATGCGGGGGACCAGCCGCTCAAAGTGCTCCTCAAATCCCCAGCGACCGTCCAGTATGAGGCCCAGGTATTTATACCTACTATTAGATCTCACTGACATTGCACGAATCATCAAATTAAGTAACGCAAAAAGAGATATCCAACCTCGAATTGACGACTCTTGTAGATAATAACGATGATCAGCACAGAATGTCTAGCTATTTTTCCATCAGAATGCCTAGCTATTTTTCGCCTGGTTTAAATGTTCCCCGTCGCCTATAGAAATTACCAATACAGTTGAATCGAGTGCTTATGCTATGACGTAGCCTCACCCCTTTCGATTTTCATTCCCGCCATTCCGAAAGGAGGGACGTGCCCAAATGTAGATCATTAAAAAGGTGGCGATAGAATGAACACTAACCTCATCACTTGGACACCTCACTCATTGGAGTAAAGTCGTGTAGTGTGTTATAAGACTGTACCTGTGTGTGTGGGGGAGACCCGTGCCCCACAGTTGTAATGACCTACCGCGTCGCTCAGCGCCCACATATGCTGCACGAAGGACAAGGCGGCCGGCTCCACTCGCCGCACGCTGTCGTGCTCCAACAGTGTACCGTGGAGCTGGTCAGCCGCCTTCACCGCTGCTATCCAGTTCTCCTGAAGAACGACTCTTGCTTACCACCATGTAGATTCAGATTCATTTATTTTTCACTATATGGTATTTTTGTATACGCTTATATGGTATGATATGTATCCATACATTCATCAGCCTTTTAAGGTCTGCTGCTGGACATAGTGTTCTGGGAAAGATTTTTAAGCCTTTCTTAAGTCGACCACATTTAGTCCACCCGTGTATGACCGACACTTAACGAGACTCATGAGTTCAAGATCGGTCACAGGTGCACTCGTATCAAAGGTGGCAGCGATTGGCTGGTTGAGCAAGCTCATAAAAAAGTCATGGTACCTAATGGAATGGATGGATGGATGGAAAAATTAGTTGGTTTAGGAGTTTAGTAAGGACTCTATGTACCACTATACGCGGTCTTGTGAAGTGGTTTCTCATTCTGCTAAGTCTCGATTAGAAGTTTAGTAAAACGGACCCTTTATAGGTTCTACCCACACTTAATGAGCTCAGCAGAAAATAAATTCTTAATAGTAAGTGGTGTAGTAGTAGCGAGTATCTTAAATATACTGCTGTGGTAGTTCGTACGAGTTCAAAAAGATTTACATTAAAAGCTGTTTGAAGTTGCATGGTGGCAATTTATTTACACCGAGACTTTTTGTAAGCAAGCAAACAGTTTATGTCTCTGGTTTAAAAGAAATTATGTGCTGGGAAATACGAGTTCTTGCTTTTTTTTTTCATCACACTGACTAAATACTTGTAGGTACATTATACACACCCGTGATGTGGTCATGGCATGCGTATAATTATGCCACGGAATGCCTTTTCCAATTCTTTATTTTATTTAAAATCTACAACACGCCTAGGGAATAATTAAGTAAGTGATTGTTAAAGGTAATTAAAAAGTTGTTACGCCGTACACATTAACTGCGAGTCTATATTCTACTAATATGGGTACTTATAAATTATGTCGTTTTCTTTCAGGGAATTAGGGTAGGTAAGAAGGAGCGGGGGAATTTAAAAGCAATGAAAGATGTTTAGAATTATGTACATAAAAGGACGTCATGTTACTTTTAATAGTTACTACAATGTTTAATGTGATTGTTTTGGATAGGCTGTACTACGCTTTCTGGTACGAGGCTACGAGAAGAATGATTTAGAAAGCAGTAACTGCACCATCTAGTAGCGTCGATGCCCAATATTTCGCGTCGATTCAATGTGATCGACAGAGTTAAGCAATGACGGGCGCGGTTGGTTTCTGGATGGGTGACCGCTAGTGACAAAATTTCGGAGGTTACGTTAAGCTTTCGGTCCCGGTTGTTTCCAATGGTGAAAACAATCGTTAAGCCTTGTCGAAGACCTTCATGATGTGCCGTACTGTGATTGAGGAAGGTGTAGGAAATCAATGTAGGTACCTACTATACTACATCTATAAATAATAATAATAATAAATATCTTGGACATTTTCACACACGGCCATCTGACCCCAAAGTAGGCGCGAGCCTGTGTTATGGGTGTCAGAGACTGATATACATACATAGATATTTTTAAATACATACTTAAATAGATAATATTGACATCCAGACACAGAACAAATACAAGTGTTCGTCACACGAATATTTGTCCTGAGTGGGATTCGAACCCACGACCTTTGGCGCAACAGACAGGGTCACTACCGATTGCGCCAATGGGCCTGTCAAAATCTATATATATAAAAATGTTATGTTGGTTTGTGCACGCTTCAAAAACTCAAAAAGTTCTGCACCGATCGAGCTGAAATTTTAGCATGTAATAATGTATATAATCAGGGATTGTTTTTATCTAATTTTTGCATCAGTCACATATCCGCGAAAAATATTGTATATCCACAAGTATTGCAAAATTAAATATAATTCTTTGTTTTGTTTCTCATTTCGCAATCATACAGCTAGTACCTACCTTTATAAAATCCAAAAAAATGAACATTAAATTAAGCGTGATGTTGTTTTGGTTATGTAGTTTAAAAAATGCTGTTTATATAAAACATACCGTGTTGTGCAGTTGATCAGAGACGTGCTTAGACACTACCCCTAAGTCCTCCCACTCGTAATGGGCTCGCAGTGGCGACGGTGGCCGCGGTGACAGCAGGTGGGCGTCGAAGGCGGATGACGCCACCAAGTCCAGCACGAACCTGATGCGAATGAGAACCATTATTGCAAACTTTACCATGTGAAAAATTATCAAAAATAAAAAGAACCATGGCTCTAAAAATCAGCGTCATGGTTCCATTTTGCTCTATATTTTTTTGTTTTTAGATTTTCTTAGTTCAATGCTCAATGTTGTGTTGTAGTATTAAGAGCAAATAAACTTTCTTTCTTTCTTTCTAAATAACATTTTTTTAACATAAACTTGCTGTTGGATGTATCAAATTGGCCTCTACAGTGTCACCGAACTAATAATTATTAGGTACCTGCTCCCGGAGACATTGTTAATCTGTGTTGTTAATCGACACTTACGATTATGTATCGATCGATAGTGTAAACCACAGATTTATAAGTATAGTAGGTACTAGTGTAAACTGTCTAGGCAGTTGTAAGAGTGAAGGTTTGTAGCATTCCTCGCCTCGAGCTCTTTCGTTAAGGCTTTGGTCTCGGTTGTTATCGTAAGATAAAAGTGGACAAGCTACTCGTATATCGGATAGATCTAAAATCTTTCAATAATCCGGTGCCACATACCCCTCCTACCTGCACTGGAGCAGTATGCTCCAAGATTTTTTCAGTTGTGAGAAGTCCCCTTCAATGGGACGCTACTAATTGTCTGTTGTTGTATCCATAATCCATACACATGCTAGATTTATCCACCCATTAATTTTATCCAGCACTTTTTCTTCCTTACTACAATTTTTATGTTAATTTCTCACTAAATATCAACAGTCCCTTTGGTTAGGGACATTACTGCCATGCTGTGAGCGCCGGGGTTGATACAAAAAATGTTCACTGTTGCAATTCACGGTGATCCATCATTAATTATAATTCACTTAAGTGCATAATTTATGATGGATCACATATTTCGCGGGGCTATACTTTCTTTTTACGAAAGAAACCTAGTCTATTGCATAGCGTGCATGTGCATGGGCATGCCACATGCAATCGATAAGAACGACCGGGTAAATAGTAGATACCCACGTAGGTATACTACGTGTACACAGTGTAATGACAAAGTAAAAACTTCTGGGGGCCTAGACAAGTGGCAAGTGTTATACTCAATGTGTGTGACGTGTACGCTGAAATAAAAAAAAACACGATGAATCATAGAGCACGGACTACTTATAACCACAGAGGTTATAAGGCTAATAGTCTTAGTAGTGGGTATAAGACTAATAGTCTTAGTAGTGGGTATAAGACTAATAGTCTATAGGCTATAGTAGTGTGATTAATCAAAGACCATAAAATCTAAAATTGTTTATTGTACATAGCCTACCGGCCGATTATCCTTCTCTGATGCTGTGCTACGACCTAACTAATAATACAATAGGTACGTTTAAATGGATTTCAGATTACAAGTTGCATGCTTAGTTAGAACATATTATATGTATATAAAAAAAAATGAATAAATAAATATCTTGGACATTCTCAAACACGGCCATCTGACCCCAAAGTACGCGCGAGCCTGTAATATGGGTGTCAGAGACTGATATACACGAATATTTGTCCTGAGTGGGATTCGAACCCACGACCCCTGGCGCAACAGACAGGGTCACTACCGATTGCGCCAACGGGCCTGTAATAAGCAAACTATTAAATGCCATGTTAACTTCAAATATGAATAAAGACACTCAAGAATCGTTCAGTAATAAAATATTATGTAGTTACTTCCAAGTGCCTACCTACTGAGTGAGTCAGTCTTACTGTTGAGGTATTGTCCTTGACCTTGTAAATATTCTTTAGTATATAAAATGTCAATGATTCAGCAAGTCATCAAGTAATTAATTTACAGTAGTTATTTCACTTTTCATGGAATTAAATGGCTGACAAATTACCATAATACAATAACCTCAAGCTTAAAGGACAAAGGTTAAAAATCAGTTGACCCCTGACGGTACGAGTGTGGTTTAATTGTTTCGATTACAAGACTGATAAATAAATAAAATTAAATGATAAGGCCTATGGCCTAGGTCTCGTGATAGTACTCGTAATTAAGTGGTGATTTTCATCTCACCATTTACATATTTATTAAACTAAATACCAACTTAGGTAGATACCTACTGTGTAACTTTGGACTATTCTTTGAACTCAGTTAGTAAAAAAAATATTTTGCTTTACATACCGATCTCGCTCTATGTGCACAGTCGTTTGCTGACGTCGAGGAGAAACCGTAGGACTTCGTTGTAAGTTGTGCAAAACTTCTACTTCTCTGTGTGGTTCCACTGGACTTGGTACTTTTTCTGGTGAGTGCACCTCCGCCAAGGTTAACGCGAACCCTGAACCCTCCTTCGATTTCGTTTCACCGTCATTCTTCTTGTTAAAGTATTCATATAACTCACTCAGAGATTTCGACTTTAACTTCACCTTGTTAATTTCAGCCCCCACCTGTTGCTTCCGAGATTTGTTATTGATAACAGGAAGAGGAATTCCACTTTTCTTCAGGGTCTTGCTTCTAGATTCCCTTTCTAACGCTTCTCGTTTTATTTCTTTAACCTTCCCGATAATAGCTTTATTTTCAGGTAGTACTTCTTCCATGATCGTTTTCTCCAAAGGAGACCGCGCGATTTGATTGTTGTCATCTTCACTCGTTAATAAGTTGTCACTGTCCGGAGTCCTAATTTTGACACTTTCACCACCAAAACGCACTTTCTTAACAACTACATCGGAGTCTTCCTCTGTTTCGCCATCGCTGAATTTCAAGGGGTATCGATCAGAATTATCTCCATCATCGTCGCTCCCTGTATTTTTTTCTGATTCAGTTTCATTTTGCTCTAACACTGTCATTGTTATTGCCGTGTCTGAGTCGAACTTGATTTCGGTTTCAATTATGACCTTGGCGAAGTTGTTTGAATTAAACGGCACCCTGTACGAATCTTCTGAAGACGTATCAGTAGAGATCCGCAGAGGCGCCGTAACTTTACCGTTATACACTTGATTAATTTTTACCATTTGGTGCCCCTCGCCCTCTCGATAGTAAGATTTCCTTGGAGCATAGTAAACATCGAGCGAGTCCTCGTCGTATAATTCACATAACATACGAAATTTATCTTGCACTCTTGAATCTAATCGCGAGAAAAATAACATGTAATCACGTGGAGAGCAAATCCTGCGAAGTTTCATCAGCGAGCGTAACGCGACGTCCCTGTGTATAGAGTCAAAAAGTTTTTCTCCTAAAACTTTGAAAATGGGAAATAAATCTATATCTCTATATCTTCTTCTCAATATAGCCAATACAGACGGGATGGACAGTATTAATCCAGTCACAATATTAACTTTCGCATCAAAATCTGCCGAATGCGGCCTAATGTTGTTGTACGAGCACTTGTCCAAGATGGATCTTGCAGCGCATTCAGGGTCCTCGCAGTAGTTGGCGAACACTTTGAGCGCGTCTAAAGCCGCCTTCCTTACATTGGGCGAGTTGTGTCCCAGGTTGTCTATCACTTGATCAAAGGGGAAGGACAGCGCGTTGCCAGCGAGCGGCAGAAGATCGGCGAGGACTCTGAGCGCGTGGAGGCGTACTTCCCATTCGGGGTGTGTGAGGCGGTCTCTGATGGCGACGTAGAGGAGTTGCACGTCCAAGTCTGGGGGCAAAGCGCGCGCGCGGAGGATGCGGTCCCAGAGAGGCGCCAGTGGCGGCGGCGGCGTTTCGGGCAGTTGCATGGTGGACTGTGGCACGTGGGCCGGCGGCCGCCCGCGCCGCCTCGCGCCCCGCAACTGGGTTAATGATCGGACGGTAAGGCACGCGCCCGCCCCTGACCAATCGATGGCATGCAGCCGCTATAGAAAGGGCTGGATGTAGTGATTGCTCCATTTTACTCGGGGTAACCCATGGGCAATTTAATTAGCCGTGGACATGGAACGTCGTGTGTTATTCATAATATTTTAATTCAAAATACTTCTTCCGAATGAGGTCTTGACAGACTTTAGGTACCTACTGAATTATTTTTAGGTATACCTACTTAAAATTGAATATTAATGCTTGTAGTTAAGACCTACATTTTTTAAGAACACTGACCCTTTAAAAAACCCCGCCATGAAAATATAAGTAGGTATGTACATACAATTTGGAAGTCCATACTCATACGTTCCTTTCCCAAGTACCTAAGTAGGTAGCTGATATTATAGAACTGTATGTAGCTGTAGTCTGTACCTTTCACTTCGTATAGTACTAGGTAGAGACACTTTTTTGGATTAGTACGGCCGCAAGCCAATTACACTAATTAAACTTAACATTGTACAAAATTATTTTATTTGTACTCGTAGATACATATTATTAGACTATGTTTAGGTTACTGGTAAGGACTGGGGTAAGGCACGTTGGCGCATTTGACTTACTTACATTCATCTCCTGAAGGGTCCTTCACAATGGTGTTACTAGCGCGCATACAGCGCGCACGTGCTTTGTAAATATTTACATTAATAGTCACGTTCTGACCCAACAATGGACCCAGATCCGTTAAAGCTAAGATTATGATTAAGCTAAGAATCTACTTATCTCAAATTTAATTACCTAATATTACATTTTACAGAAGGAGATTCTAATGTTAATATTTTATGTTTTAGGACCTACGGCAATCTTTGTTTCAATCTTCATCCAAAATTAGAGCCATGTAAGGATATCAGGCGCCTAGACAGAAGAAAAAGGCAAAATATTGTGTTGTAATATTTGCAACACAAAACGGAGTGAGCAACTCAAGTATATTTATGTGTTTACATATGATAACCATTTAAGGATTAATAACAAATTAAGCCGACAAGCATTTACAAGGCATTCGGGGTTTTTTACCAACAATATTTATTTAAACCCTACTTACCCTACCGCAGCCACATAGCACTAATATCCCAAGAACTTAACTTAACTTAATTTCGATGAAACATAAATCTCTACTGGTTTCTTAATTTAGTTTTTGTTGACATTTCAATCAGCCCATTTTTCACCAAGTATTAATTAATGATTTATTATGCTACAAAAGAGCAATTGAAATCAGTGCACAATCCTAAGAATCTCACATTGCCTCGCCCTAACATTGTCACCCTACTAAAACAGGCCAGAATTTGTGTTGTTAATTGTGTTTTAGGTGTATCTTCCTGATATACGCGTTGTTATTTATTGGCAGATAAATTTACGGATTTTTGACGGAAATACACAACTAACTTGGCGGATTTTTAAAAATCTTGTTGGCAACACTCTCTAAGCGGCAAACTAGCTTTAAATTAATCTGTGGCGGCAAACAAGCAAGTCTCAAATTGAGATAAATCAAATGTCAAATTGATTGACTGCACTGCCTGCAATCTGATCTGAAATCTGAAACAAGAGATCAAACAAAAGTTATAGCTATTAAAGTTTTGTTGTGATTTTGCTGTGCAGTGTGTGTTTAAATAAATAGGTAGCGTTAAGACGCAACATTTCTGACATTAGGATGAGCATTGTAAAGTGAAGCAATCCTATGAAGGTTACAGTGAAAAGTAAGGAGTCGTTTTCGTGTTTGTGCCTGTATCAGCTTTTAACCGGATTCCTTGACATCGTTAGGTAATTATTTAAGGTTGGACGGGAGTAGCGACGTGGCGGTGGGTGGCGAACGACGATAACTGCGGCATCTGTCGCATGCCGTTCGATAGCTGTTGTCCGGACTGCAAGTTGCCTGGTGACGACTGCCCGCTGGTGTGGGGCGCCTGTTCGCACTGCTTCCACATCCACTGCATCGTGAAGTGGCTGCACTCTCAACCGCAGCAGCAGTGCCCTATGTGCAGACAGGACTGGAAGTTCAACAATAAGTAATGTGAGTTCATGTTATGTTATGCCAAACTTTGTTGATGACCCTGGCAAGTACTCTTCTTGGTGTTGATTCTATTTATAAGGTGCCAAATAAATATAAAGAAAAGATATTTAATTGACAGTATCACCTGGTGGTTTGCAAATGTAAATAGTCAATATTATCATAAGGTTAGTCATGCTTTAGACCTCCCGCAGTTGTGTCTGTGTCCATTCCCAACAGTAAGACATTTATGTAGCTATTTATTCAATACCTATGATGTCGACATAAATTTTATATGAATTTAATTGTATAGGTAGAAGTGAATACATTCAGTTAGCTATTCAGTTAGCTGATTACATCATAATTATATGCTTAACAAAGGATGAAAAAAATAAACAAACAAATAATACTCACACACTCATCATCACAACAAGATAACAAAGGGGAATTGGCATAATGACTGACCAAGGATCACTAAAAGCATCTAATAAAATCAGTAGAATTAGTTGTAATGAAAAATTTAATTTATTAAATGCAGATTACAACAAATAAAACCATGAAGTGTTACTTTCTGCCTTAATAGCTAAAATGTATGATGATGTCACTCCTAGTAGACTGGTCTAGCTTGTTTGAAACTTCGACAAAACCTATATTCCTCTTTAATGTTTATGGAGTATTCTATAATTTTTACCTAACCATTGTCCTGAATATAGTTTTAATACTAATACTGAAGAAACTCTGGCATACACAAAGCGACTATTATAAAAAATAAATATGCCTCACTTCTAATATTTTTGATTCGGCTCAAGATTTCAGCATTAAACATTGAAGTAGACATGAAACTGAAATATTACAGAGACTTAATACTGGAATCTGCAGTTGGTTAGTCAGCTTAGCTTCATAATGCAAAAAAGCAATAAAGAAATGGACATTATACTTCCTGATTAACAATAACAAAAGAGGTAACTACATGTTGTTCCTTGTAAAACAATGGGTCACTAGATGCTTTCAAAAGTGGCTGTCAATGGAATGGCACCATTCAATGCTGTGCAATATTAGTGTGTATTTCCAGACAGTGTTGTATGAACTGAGTAGGATGTACTATTTATTTACCTTCGGAGGGCACATTAAGCCGTCAGTCTCCGTTGTTTTAAATGCTGAAAACAATCGTAAAGCCTTGTGAGGACCTTTGGGTGGCTTAAGAACACTTGACTGGGTTGGCTACTAACCCAATAGAAGCAGTGTGGTATAGTAGTTATGCTCTAGACCTCCCGAAGATTTGTCTGTTGGGAGACCCGTTCCCAGCAGTGGGAAGTCTATGGGTTGCAGCTTATAAAGAACTTTATTGAAAAGAGAGTAGCAAAGTAGCAAAAAATATGAGGTGATTAGTGAGATGGTTGGATACTGACCTACTACACAATACCAGTGTATAGTTTGAAATCTACAATCATACCTAGATTCATACCTAGATTCAATCAATGAATAATAAATAAATATTTAAATATCTTGGACATTTTCACACACGGCCATCTGACGCCAAAGTAGACGCAAGCCTGTAATATGGGTGTCAGAGACTGGTATATATATACATACATAGATATTTTTAAATATGTACATAGATAGATAGATAATATTAACATCCAAACACAGAACAAATACAAGTGTTCGTTACACGAATATTTTGTCTTGAGTGGGATTCGAACCCACGACCCCTGGCTTAACAGGCAGGGTCACTACCGATTGCGCCAACGGGCCCGTCAAAACTCAATGTTTAGGTTTTTTATCGCAATAGGAAAATGTCTTTCTTGCTAATGTGATTATGCCGCCCTTATAAATGTTATTTAACTAATTATTTGACATATACTTTGTTTTAAATGCAATTTAAATTCTGATTTAAATGTTACTTCTTTTACTTAAATAATTTAAGTTATAATAGCAGTAACATGTCCACAGATCGTTGTGTGTATCAGGTTTACGGTAAAAAAAAAAACAATCACTTTTATTAATTGTTCTCGTAAACGTAATTCGCTATTGTTCCGTTGCCGCTAGGTGCTCTAACGCAATAGTGTGGACATACCGACAAAATGGCTTTTGAGCCAGCGAGGTAGGGTCGTGTCGTAGTCGAACCCTACTGAGCGGTGTCCGGTGTCGGAGACTTCGGAGAGCGGGCGCTGCGTAGGGTTGGCACTTTTTGTAAATAAGATTTTTAGTACGTAACTTATATTTATGTATTGGAAAAAAACTACTTAATAGAATTCTTTTTACGGTATACATTTAAAAAAAATATACCTAAGGAATTAATTTACTTGCAATACATTTTTCGGTTATAATTATAATTGTTATGGTCTTGTACACTGCAGGCGGCATGTTTACTATTCACATACTAATTTAAAATTTAATGGCACTAAATTAAAAATAGTAGTAAAGCGTTTAAAACAAACGATTACCAACCCTACCAGAGAGTGGTCCGTCACGAACCGGGCGCGGACGGAGTATCGCCGGCGTCGGCGGCAGTCAGCGCAGTGCTCGGGCGAGGGCGGCCGTGTCGAGCGCGCTCACCTCGCGAGTGACGTGATTTACGTGATGTTGATGTAACAGCTCATTATACTATAGTGCTCGTGTTATAGTATTGTACGAGTGACTCCTCGCCCAAGAATGCTGATGGTACAGACTAACGCGCACCCCATGAATACTAACAAGCTTAAGGGTCCGCCGCCTGTACCCCCCAGGCCCAGCCAGAGCATGGTGGCCGAGGCTCTCGCCAAGACTAGGAAGGCCGTCGCGGATTCGAAGGCCTCGTTGACGAAGTCGCGCACGCTGTCCAAGGAACCCGGCAGGACGGTCAAGTCCAAAACTTTGGAAAGAATCTCAGCCACCGGCCCACCGGTCGTTTCGCCCAGGCAGAACGGTTTAGCGCGCGTCAAGTCCTTCATAAAAGATGTTATCAGCGACCGGAGCTCGTCGTCGGACGAACGAAAGTCTAGCGGACAAAACTCCAGGAGGAGCTCCAGTGACAGCAGCTCCCTACACGGACCCGCCTCTTATAAGAAGTCGAACGAATCGCTCAACTCCAAAGCGGTCAAAACGTGCAAACAAATACTAGTGAGATCTCTGTCCACGTCGAATAAATTAGACCAGGATTCTAAATGTAAGGTTAGCAAGTCGTCCAGTTTCGCGGAGAAAACTTTCCCGGTAAGAAAAGCACCACCACCCCCACCCCCGTTATCACCTAAACCTAAGTCAAAGCCAATGAAACCTTTGCCAGTACGAAAAAATTCTGGGGAGCGATGTACGGATAAGCGATCGCCGGATATGGGTACGTATTCTATGCCGGTAGACGCTAAGCCCACGCAAAACTCGGCTCCCGAGGCGCCTTACGCTACCGTGGAGGAGGTGCAAGAATTCGATGACAGATTACGAAACAGCCCGTCCAAGCAAGTCAATAACCTTTCCGATACGAAACACGCGGATGATAATTCCAAGCGGGATGAAACTGTAAATAAAAACAACAACTCGTTGGAGAGGAAAACGTCTAGGGTGACAGAGATGCTTATTTCAGAGATTCTGGCGAGCAGGAACAATAACAAGGACGAAGCTCACACCGTTATAGATAAGGGTAAGCTTACGTCGAACACGGTCAACGGGAACGATTCGCCCGAGATTGACTTGACGAGAGACATGAATAACCACGAGCTGTTGATATACGAACTGCAGTCGATGCGTTCGCACTCAAATGTCCCGGAAACTGTAAATTCGAACGATTCGTTGGAAAAGAACGGAAACTGCGACTCGGAAGATTCGGAACAAAATTATGCGGTGTCCTCCATGACGAGCGGGAATACTAATGATGAGCAAGCTTATGCGTATATTTTGGATGATAATCTAAAATCAAGGTGAGATGTTCAAGTACTTAAAACAACTTCAATCAATTCATATGACATCAATACATCTAATTTAATTCCTCTCGAAAATGAACAAGTCCAAATAAACAAGTTGTCCATTGAGAATAAACAGCTGAATTAATAATATTTACGTTCTAAACTAAACGATTGAATGAATGTCTGGTTTAAGAAAGAACTGCGCACAATTTGAGTGTTGTAGAAGTTTCCTATCGTACTCGTACGGTTTGGCTGTAACTGTTTTTAACTATTCATTTTGATGTGTATTAACAATATTTCATCTCCATGCAATTTTGATAAACAGGTAGAGCAGGTCATCTTGCAAGTTGGAACTACGCTCTGAATAGTGGTCGTATGTCAAACCGGTAGTTTGGTGCTAAAAGGTCGGCGGCGACTCGAACCCGCATATGTTGTTGTCCGGCTTGCCCACGTTTCTAGGTCGTTTGTGTAAGCCCAGCTACCATTCAATTTAGATACAATATGACTTTGTTGTGTACAAAACAAACGAGGGTATAGGCAAGTGAAAACAAAATTGAACGTGTGTAAACCTGTTCTAGTGTTTATAAGATTTAATAATCGCATTGGTCAAGGTAGTAATGACCAGTTCTGTTATTTAATAATTTTTGAGCAGCGTTGTTTATTAGGAACCTAACTTATTCTGCTTGAAAAAATAAGAGTACATATGTAATGGAAATGTTTATGACACGTAGTGTCAACAGGCCTCCATTTTTAAAAAATTGTTTTTATTAATAATTTATAGGGTAAGGAGACGGAAAGCTAGGCACACTGGGCGCCTTTATTACTTCTGTAAATCTGAAACTATGTATATGATATTGACAGTGACAATGAATGACTAATTTGACCCATTTTGAAATTAATTGACAGGCAAATTAGAACATGATGGTCGGAGACATACCATTAATGTCAAACAACATTATTATGTTTTATTTTTAAAACGGAGGCGTCATTAAATATTCTTTTTATAAATTCAAATAACCCATTCTTTCAAATGAGGTATTGCACATGGCTGCTCAATTTTTTTCCGAATTTAGTACCACTTTTGAACATCTCCTTTGAACAGGAGTGAACTGATAATCCTTCATTCACCTCATTTGCTTTATTGGCGTTACGTGTTATCAAGTATTTTTGTAAGATCGTAATCCCTAGGCTGAATAACATTGATAAAAATTAAATGCGTTTTAAGACTTTTAAACACTAATTTTACTATACGTCCTCACAGCATCCAAACTGAAATAAGGGTTGATTGTAATATTAAAAATCGAATTACTTCAGTTCTTTTATGGTCCGTCCAATCAATTCCAATCATTTATTTTAAACATCGAGTTTTATAATGACTGTACAGATTTCGTCCAATTGTTAAACCACAAATATAAAGTCATTTATGAATCATGACTGGAACAAAAACTCCGTTACGTAAAATACAGCTTACAAAACAATATCGTAACCACTGTTTACTTATGTAATTAGTGAGGATTATTTTTTGTACTTACCAGTTGCAAACGCTTACGTTATCAAACTGTATCATGGATGGACTGTATTTGAAACAATCCTATTGTCTTCTTTATCAACTAATACGGTATTTATTTCTTAATATGGGGCAAACAAACGTGTATCAATCATTTCGTGTTAGGACACCATTAAAAGTAATCATCGTATTGGACTTCTTAACTGAGTCATTCGCTTAAGGAAGGAATATTTCACCACTCTAAACAATACTTATTTTTGTAATTAACATTACACGTTTATAATCATTAACTATATAATTTCTTTCAAATTACAAAAGGCTAATGACCTTGTTTAAGGATCGTAGTATCCTAAACAAAGCCTTTTTTTACAATTTACCAATTCAGCACATGGTACTGGCATGTACTAGTGATTTAAAAACACTTCATTTTCCGGAATTTTGTGCAGGACCCCGTTAACGATTTGGTTTTACATATTTTGATTGGTATTGTATAGTGTGTGATCAACTCAATCAAGTTTTCTATGGCATTTGAGCAATATTTTTTTTGCTTTCATACCGTGCGTAATTACATTTTTTGACAGACATGCAGGCTTCGGGAACCTAAAAATTTGGATTCATTAGATGAATGCATCGTTCAGTTTACATCTCAGTATTAAAGCCCGTCTCAGTAGTAAAGGTAATCTATGTTGATGACAATTCTGGATGCTTCATTAATTCATTCAAATGTTTGTAACTATTAGTTGATGTAGGTATTAACTTTTTCAATAGAATCTCATTATTATCAGAATTTAGGATAGAAAGTTTTATTGTAACCATCCCTTCGAATGCCGTTTTAAAATAGCGATGCTCCAATGTCCATAAAAGTTTTTCAACTATTCCGACTTCGATTAATGAATTGACTGACAACTCTTTATCCCTCTACAACGTTTCTTCTTCAAATCCCACCGCCTGGCATTGACCAAGCTCCATTGTCCGCAGACTACGGAAGCAGTTCCGCGCGATCAGCACTATGTCGCTGCAAGGGCTGCCTCCGCTGCCGAAGAGTCTTAGCGGCTTCGCCGAGGGCGAGCCTGAGACTGACACCCAGGCTGCCAACCCTGAGAGCCCACCCACCGACCTCGAGTCGCAGCTAGTGTACCTGAAGAAGGAAATGGTGAGTCCAGTAAAATTGCAACGCCTTGGTCGTAAACAAGGATTGGGCAAAACGTAAAGGCAGTAAAATGTGTAAATGTGGCAGTGTAATGTATGTACTTATATGAAAAAAAAAACATCTTGAGGTAATCCTTGAGGAGATCCGTACTCAACATTGAGCTATTATAAGTGATAATGAATCTTAGTTTACCTTTCATAAAGTATTTTTTTTTTAAATTCGTAGGAAAGGCGGTAGCCGTAAAAAAATATTTCATACTACGTTTTTCCGGTGAAATTAATTAAACCAGAACGCCAGTTTTATGTACATGAAATAAACTCGCTGGCATAACATTACTTTCAAGTTTAATAGGTAAACTGACTTTTTTATTATGTTCGTCAGAATAATAATTATCAAAGCACGCATTTTTGACACCTAAAAAGAGATGAGCAACTGTTTATGTTATTCAAATTATTGCAAAGACGTTCATGTTTTCTTTATTAAATTCATTATTCATTTCTTTTCTTTGATTGATTTGTCTCAGTACAAAACACATCTGAAGTTACCGGTTTGCTGTATATTTTTTGAGATGTTCATGGATTTCTGCATGATCAGGGAAAGTAGTTTAAAAATAATTGCCTATGCACGGAAATACCCATTAGAAAAGCTGATAATGTATAAAAATTTGCATGCCTTTTAGGTTAAGTAAGAAGTTATGTAAAATAATAAATAACACTTATTATGTACCTTACTTATTGCAAATAAATAAAATTGAAATTGAAATAGAGAAATGCGCATACAATTTTGACGTTGTTTCGTGATTTTTTTTTTCGAGCACGTGCGTAGTCTTCATCTAAAAATATACATCTCAAGTGCTACTCGACGGCTGCGGACGCGTAGACTTGCAAAAAAATGACCTTGCACTTCAAATCACGTGAGTTCATGAGCTCTCGAGAACTTGTTATCGGTCCCTATCGATCACTGCGGATATTGAAAGAACATCGCTATGCAGTTTTGTTATACAACCAAAATGTTACGACATACACACGAAAAGCTGCAAAGACTGACCTTCCGAAACCTGGGTACAAACAGTCTCTCAAATACTTTTATTCTAAAGACATTTTACTTAAACAAATGGCAAGTATGAGGTCGTAGCATAATTCAATTGTACTTTAATCCATTGCGGCTGAAATATTGCTGAGACAGACTCATGTAAATGACGGAGGATTTAAGAGAAGAACTTCGACGTTTCTATTGAAGGAGCTTTATAACTACAAGCAATCACTCATTTAATTTTAACTACTGACGAGGGGATACTTTCGGATGGTGGGGGATATCCTTTAAAGTCTACATTTGTACAGATAATTAACGTGAACCATGTCTGTACATACATTGGATTAAGTAACATTAAAAATTTTGATTCGAAAGTTCTATTCTACGTCTCACGATTTTCTCCATCTATGTTCTTTTTTTCAAGCTAAGGCTTTCCAGCAAGCTATGTATTAATAGATGTAAAAAATAAAAAATTTGTTTGGCACCGAAAGTAGTTGCCTTGAATGAGTTTCATAGGAGCTTGTTTTTATGAAGTAGAATCAATCTATCAAGTGTAAGTCCATACTACACAATACAAGAACTACCACTGGCAAATGGATTTTTGACACAAAATTTAATTCAATTTATGTTATACATTAAAATCTTAGATTCCTTAGATCTTTTTTATTTTCTTCAAATTTACTCTAACCCCTTCAATGCCTACAGTAATTTTATCGAATTCTTGATTTGGAAACCTGCTGCTCTATATCTAACACATCTCAGTTAAGCAGGTCCGTACACCATCCTACCCATCTGTTCGGAAATAGCGCAAGTAATGGCACAAATACTAAATATTACCAAACAGCAATAAAAATTGAGAAACGGCAGGAATACATGGACGATATCAATCGTTCATACGCAAGTAGATCCCAATAAATCAGTCGGCTCCGCAACCAGATATGGGCTAAACACAGAACGGAAATAGTATACTAGCAACACGGCCTGTAGTGATAGCGGGCGATAAAGCTGAAAGTTTAGTCCACATCTGTTTTTCCAACTATACGGGATCTGGCAAGCACCGTTAAAGCAAATGGACGCGGCCGTTCCAATTAGGGGAATACCTTTTATTAACTGCCTTTAGTGTTCGCAAGCGTGAATCCTGACTCGGTTAGATCCTCTTGTTGTGCAAAGATTGAGCAAATACTGTACATGAACCAAAATCAATTATAAAATAGGCTCTGTTAATTAAATTTAGCGTCCATAGCCCAATGGCTCGAGTCGATTTAATGTGATCGAAAGAGTTAAGCAACGACGGGCACGGTCGGTTTGTGGATGGGTGACCGCTAGTGGCAAAATTTCATGGACGCTACCGTGCTTCGGAGGGCACGTAAAGCCGTCGGTCCCGGTTGTTTTCAATGGTGGAAACAGTCGTTAAGCCTTGTCGAAGACCTTCGGGTGGCTTTAAGAGCATTCGACACTGGGTTGGCCACTAACCCCTCCACCAATCCGCATTGGAGCAGCGTGGTGGAGTAGGCTCTAGACCTCCCGCAGCTGTATCTGTGGGGGAGACCCGTGCCCAGCAGTCGAACGTCTATGGGTCGCAGCGAAGCGAATAAAATTTGGGGAAGTGATTAAGGAATACGATATGCTCTAGTGGGCTCGCTTATCCACACTTACGAGTACATATACAGGCCAAAGAAACACTACAGACGATTACCCAAGTAATTGTGAAATAAATATCATCATCATAATCATAAAATATAGTGTGTAGTAATACATGTTTAATAAATTAATATAGACCTCTTAATTTTATTATAATAAATAAGAAATTATAGCTATTTGAAGCAATACTTTGGATAATATTGCGACACTGTTTTACGGTAAACGTTTCCTGAACAATAAAACGCAATGCCTGACTGTGTTGCTCGATTACTTGCCTCTTGCCAGCAAGTGGATTCATTGTATATTTTATCAATCTTAATCTTTCATTTAATTTGTACTCAAGGGTTTCTCTTGAATGTTATCAAAGATTTCATTTCAATATCCTACCGAAATCTTGGCCTATCTTCTCGGCCTATTTCTTCGTCGGCGTTGACGTCACCAGTGCCGTAAGATTTTAGATATTAGGTACTATGAATATCTAATTCTATCAAAACTTACTATCTTGCCAAAATCTAACTTTTCAATAACACGTTATCACGTATACTATGTATATAGGCAGCATGCCCATTTATAAAGGTCTCATTGCTCTGAGTGCCAGCCAATGCACTCCAGGAAACGATTTTGACAGAAAAATTTCTTTTTAACTATTTTGTAATACGTTCATTCTAACGTAATAATGTCTCGCGCGTGTCATGGCTTTCGATAAGTGATACACTAGAAAATTAACAAAATGACCGTAAAAGCCTATTAGGTGGCAAATGGAGCGTACGCGCCACCTGGACACGTAAGCAAAAATAATGTAATTTCTTTATTGAAAACAACAAGATTATCTGAGCAAAAATAACATACGTAATAAAAATAACATACGTAATAGATATTAAAGATGCTATGCATTTGAAATTACTGGAACTGCGATGTACTTGAAATATTCTAGGGACTGTTTGATTTGCCTTGAAACTTTGATAGTCCCAACTTATTTGAAGTCCTCTGCTATTCAAAACAGATAATTTCACTGTTACCATTGAGGTCGCTTCTTGTTTTATGTATAAGAGCTAGATGCCAATTAAAAAACACTGCTGTAAGAAAAACCGGGCTACCCGTATACATATTCTAACTCTAATTTGAATAATGATCTAAATTATTTATCACTAGTGGAAGCCCGCAGCTTCGCTTGCGCAGAATAAGACAAACCTGGTCGTAGCGTGATGTTATATAGCCTAAAGCCTTCCTCATAAATTAACTATCCAACACAGAAATAATTTTTCAATTCGAACCTCGTAGTTCCTGGGATAAGCGCGTTCATCCAAACAAACAAACATATATACCATGATATTAGTATATATACTGTTCGGGGTTACAACATTCACGCATTACCGCCTAATCTCTCGAGCATTACGGTATACCTTGTTCACTTCACATAACCACTCATTACCAAGTCGGTCGACGCGGGGCGGTGCGCTGCGACTCGTCGTGACGCAAAAACATTGTAATGACTGTAGTAATATAATGCGATGTACTCGGATCATCTTCGCACGTACACGCGTGAATTACTTGAGAGGCATGTTAGTTTAATGGATGTCAGGTGCTTAAAGGTCACAGCAGCGTAAGTTATGCCAACTGAAATGACCTCAGAGAAAATTTTGCTTATGACTGTGAGGGTCTGCCAAGGGAACTCCTTTAGGACCGGTGATATACGTATTATATGTATATCATCACTTTGCTTGTGTCCAAAGGCAAAAGGACTGTCCTTAGAGTTTCTTGTCCTTGCCTTATTGCTATTCAGTTTGAATAATAGTTTTATGTCAATTATAGTTTTCATTTCAATAGGAATGAGAATGTACGTATTATTAGGCAATTTGTTATTTTTTTTAAGATACAGGAAAATGATAGGAAAACTACTGGTGAATTGATGTCCAATGTTTTATCGCCAACTATAATATTCTTTACCAAGAATAGTAAAGGCAAAGTCGTAAAAAATATTAATGATACCTACCCACTCGCCATTAAACCTTAGATACTTTAGCAAATTGACTTACGGATGGCGGGTTTATTTAATCCAATTCGTGGTCCATTACTGAGCTTTGATCTTAGAGGTCTCAATTCGATTACCATTCTGCTGGCTTCACGTTGAAGATCCAAGTTGTCAACTTCAGATTTATAAGTTTTTAGCCACATAACGAAAATATACTAACGCCTACCAAAGTATGTACTCTAAACCGCGAAAACATCAATAAATTTTTCCATGACGCATAAGCTTTGTTCTCAAAGATTAAATGACTATTAGTAAAATTGATAACGTAAAACAATGAACAATAACTAATGATGTTCGTAAAGATGTTTATGTAATTATCTGCGTTTTGATAGAATAACTTTATAGGTAGACCTGGCTGCTTTCGCAATACCTCATAAGTTCACATTTGTGCATCAAAGCTGCGCAAACGGTAACTTTTTAAAGCTTTATTTAATTTGCAATGTTTGTTAGTTTTTTTAATTTATATGCTTGGGACAAATCTTTTTGGACCATTTCCACTTATCCTACTTACAATTTTTTTTTCTATTCTTTTTTCATTCAACCAACATCCATCAATTTTGTTGCATCCAAAAATTTTGGACATTTATTTGTATGATGTTTCTATACTAACTTTACCTCGTCAATGTCCTAGAGCGTTATGGTCACGTCATATCGCGGTCACCGGGATTGAATGACACAGGGAGATATCGTTTTCTGCATTGATTGTATTTTTGCAGACTGAGAATCTCACCCGTGCAATATATAGTCCTGCAGCCATCGCCTGTTTTTTTTAGTGAGTAATGAATTTTCGTGAGCAGTTTCGGTGCGACGAGACGCCCAAGTTCTTCCTCTGACAATTCTAGGTAGAGGTAGCTAATGTAGTGCGCAGGTATAGAACATGTCGATTTGGTGGGGTGTAGAAATTGTCTGAATAACCGCATGGCTTTTTTTTATATTGAGGTAATTGGACGGCAAACTCCGAAAAACAATTGTCCTACAAATCGGATGGTTTGACTGGAGCAACTGCAGGACTAATAGATCTGTTTACAGTGTAGCACTTCACGAGTCAGAAAGCGCGGGATTGTTTAGCAAACGGCCATTCTCAGTTGTGATTGTGTCATGCAGTAGGTATCCATTAAACAGGTTTACCGCCAATTATGGCGCGTACGCAGCCTTGAAGACCTTGTAATAATTCGCATCCTACACTCGCTCGCGTTCGCACCATAACGATATCTATTGTTTATCGTCAATACGGCCATGGATCTGATAAAAATGTTCGACGTACACAGGTTTTCTATTATTCCGCCTTTTTTGTTCGGTTAGTCGTATTTGGTGTCAGTGTTATATTCAATCGAAATGCAACTTAACCATTTGTAAGCGTTTGATGAAACACAAACTGAGTCGTTGTTGCTTTTGCATAAGTCGATGAGTGCAACGTAATTTACCGTCAAATCAACAACCTCCGCCGAGTTTATAACCTGTCAATTCCTTTATACATTTTTCAGCAATATAGAATGATATCTATGGAATTTTGAATAGAATCACTTGCTTGATTTCTCCCTTGTGTTGTGATCATGCTTGCCAGGTGGATTAATCAAGTTATTGGATCGAGTGTGTTCCGCCATTAAACCGGTCAGCTGGCCAGGAAAGAGAAATCTCTTTTTGTGGACACTTTACTTAAAAAAACTTTTCGATTAATAACCGGTTGTGCATTCTCGCTTTAATTACGCACAATAAGTTGCTTGTCAGAGCATTTCTTTGTGAAACCGGGCGTAAAATTAAGGCTAATTCATGCGAATAAACTGGTTGTAGGTTCCGATTCCATTAATATTAAAATGACGTTTTCTTTTTTCTCTTAAGTTTATTCGTTTAGCATCCCTGTTCACACGTTATAACATTTCAAAAAAAATCATATAATCATTTAATTTTTACAGTATAATTTAGACAAATATAAATATTTATTCAGTAGTTGCGTAAAGCGCAGTTGCCAATATTATAATTATTTGTATAGATTTGTTACATGAAATGATTTATACTATATCATTTGCCTGTGTTCAATATTTTATGCATGAGGTTCGAATTCTTCAACAATCTCTATTTATTGGTTCGCGTGGGCGAACTAACATAAATGTGGTTTATATTTTTCTGCGGTATTGCTCTTTTAACATAAGAAGGAATGGATTCTATTTTGATAGCTGAAGATGCGCCTTGAATTTGTACTATGAAAGTAATATGCTATGCTAAAAGGTTTCGATGTTATAAAACAATACATACCTACATGATTGTTACATTGTACATTTGGCATTTTGTCTTTTTCACATTTTCAATAGAAAACCATTGTTATCACCAAGATATTTTGTTTTGTCAAATGATATCTATGATTAAACATTCGTTTAGTTATGATTGTATCGACATCTATCGGCTAACTTTAATGATAACATTGTCTTATATGACCATTAATTTGATTGATGTGATTGTGTTAATTGCTGTTAAATTGTTCCTATCTACATAATGATTCCAAATTCTGAATGAAAAACTAACATATTTGTTAAATAAGTTATGTAAGTGGAATCTCTTAGATTTTTCTAACACGCAACTTTTTATAACCCCTTCCCACGTTAACTGGTTAACGGTACGGTAATCTATGAATGTGTAGGTTGCCAAACTTTCTTCATATTTTCTCATTTATTCCGAAAAGTAACAAGCAACCTTCGTAATAATTTATCATAATGGTCAATCAATACGCATTGATCATCATATTTCCGGTCATTAGATTTCACCATCTACCTACCACTGAGTAAAAATAAAATAAGTAAGTAATTTGTATTTTTTTTTATGGATACGACATAGCCAACGAGCTTGCAGCACCACCCATCCGCTGCCGCCCATGACAACTGTGACTGACTGAACAAGACTCAATTAGGGACTGGGATGGTTAGTCCAAGTTAGTTGAGAGAGTTAATTTTACGTGCAGTTTGCTGAACTTCTGACACATTGTTACCATCAAATGAGCCCCGAAATAACCGCAGGTTAGCTGCCAACGCGGATGTTGAGTGTTGTATGCAAGACGGCTTGTATGCCATCCCGAATGTCGCCGATCGGTCACTAATGTAGGTTAAGTCGCGACATTCTGCGGACGCTGATAGAGTCACTGCCTGCGAGATCTGATAACAGCGGGTTCCGTGTCATAGCGATCTTCCCTTGAGTAACTAAGAGGGGCATACGCCTGATGCAAGGCTCTAATTCTAGTATATAATAAAAGGAGAAGCTGACTGACTGACTGACTGACTGACTGACTACTGCTGACTGACTGACATATCAACGCAGGGCCTAAACTATAAGGGTTAGAAATTTGTAATTTTGCACAGGGGTTCCTTTTATAACGTAGGGGAGCACTAAGAAAGGATTTTTGAAAATTCACCCCCTAAGGGGGTAAAACGGGGGTGCAAAGTTAGTATGAAACTTTGCCGTTTTTGAAGTCAAGTGGGCAACCCGAACGCGGGCAGACGTCGTTAATGGGTCTAATTCTACGCGAGCGAAGCTGCGGGCGTCCACTAGTTCTAGTATATGCAATTATATTAACCTACTCGTATGTGTAACCAACTGCTTTGACTGTGAACTATAACATCGGAAGGAATATGTTCTGTTCTTCAAGATATTCTCAAAGGGTGTTGAAAAGTAATCGTTTATAAACCCTTTTAAAAAAAAAATTAGAAAATTATTTTCATACAATATATTGTTAGCATAATTAATTTAATACTGAGAATGGCAGTTCCAGGTAGCCGGTCGGGTCGGTACCAGATAAGTACATACACGTGTCTGTGTTTTGCAGCTTGCAGCGGATAACATAAAAAACCGGCCAAGTGCGAGTCGGACTCGCCCACTAAGGATTCCGTACCATTATCTATAAAAATGGCAAAAAATCATGTCTGTTGAACGGTAGTCCCCTTAAATTTTTATTTTTTCTGTTTTTTAGTATTTGTTGTTATAGCGGCAACAGAAATACATCATCTGTGAAAATTTCAAAAGTTTAACTATCACGGTTCATAAGATATAGCCTGGTGACAGTCGGACAGCGGATCCTTAGTAATAGGGTCCCGTTTCACCCTTTGGGTACGGAACCCTAAAAACGACAGCTGCATTACATACTTTATACTCAAATTCGACATCTTAGCAGACGTGGACAATAATGTGCCTATCTATATATATATAAAAATGTTATGTTGGTTTGTGTACGCTTCAAAAACTCAAAAAGTTCTGCACCGATCGAGCTGAAATTTTAGCATGATATTTATGATGATCCGCATCAAGGATTGTTTTTATCTGTGCAAAGTTAGTATGAAACTTTGCCATTTTTGAAGTCATGTGAGCAACCCGAACGCGGGCAGACGTCGTTAATGGGTCTAATTCTACGCGAGCGAAACTGCGGGCATCCACTAGTTGATTATAATGACGGAATACCGACACTTTTATACGTAGTAAGGTGCCCATCAAAGGTACCTAATCATCAGTGGTTAAATAGAAACAATATAATAATAAACAACAATAACTACTTAGTCTATGAATAATTTATTTTGCCACGCAAGAATAAAGAAATTGCCTGTTTTACAATTTCCATTAAGTCGAACCTTTGTAAGTATTTAAGAATTATCACAAGTAAGACTATAAATACCCGCATCTGTACAGTTACCGCACTTTTTAAGTGGATACGACACTAACAAGATTACGCGTCGATCGTGCGGCTTGATCGTACGCACGTGCGCTTATTTATAGGCGCGCCCCCGCTGCGACGTCACGCGCGGCGAGGCGTCAGCGGATGCTAGGGATGTGTCAGGAATTAACCTACGACTAGGTTTTTCACTCTCGCAGACTTGGTGTTTCGGTATGGTGAATTTAACCGGTCGATTGGATTGTATTATTAAAAGCTTTTATTTAGCCTCACTCGTATGTATGTAATACATACATACATGCATACATACGTCCTGGAATTTTGCAGTCAATATTTCACCCACTTCCACTGAAGCTATCGAGCTGAATTTCGGCACACATATTTGGTTCCGATGACAATGCACGAAAATAAAATAAATTAAATAAAAGCTTTTAAAAAGTTATAAAAGCTCTATAAAAAAAATTTTTTTTTGACAGTATAATTGTAGTATTTTATTCTCTTTACTCTTGACAGCACTTTGATGTGGTCTCCAATACTAATTCAGCGTTTTTAAATTTTCAAACTAAGTATAATGGTTTGAAAAGGGGATGAAAGTTATAAATAAAGTGAAAAGAAGTTTTGTTTGTCTAAGCATAATGTGAAATCAATTTATTCGGGTTGACATAAAGGGATATCTAGAAAATAAGGAAGGTTCCCTAGGGTTTCACAGGGTAGAGGTTTTCCAGCTATGTTCATGAGGACAATAAGCAGAAACAATAAACCAATCTGCCCCAATGTCTACTAAATAGTGCGTCAACTAGATTGATAAAACAAGAAAATAGTGTGTGGGTAAAGCATAAAAGAAGAAAGTGAACTCGCATATCTGCGTATTCCTTTTAAGTCAGTGTATCATTTGGTTAGCAGTTTCTAATTATTATTGCTTCCTTATAAAGTTTTATTGCGTCAATTTAGTTGTTGTTGTTGTAAGCCGGCAGTTCGTATTGAGCGTTTCCGTGCTTCGGAACCAACGAAAGGATCGCTTAACGACCAACTCTTACGATAACTCGTCCGCTTGATAAGTTTTGGTCGGACTTGTCTGGCAGCTTTCGTTTTGATACTATTTTTGATTTGATACTACAGCGGTGACGGCCCAGTGGCTATCGAACTAGCCTCTCAGTCGAGCGGTCCGGGTTCAAACCCAAGCGGCACGCACCAATGACTTTTCTATATTGCGATTATAGAAATTAAATGTCACTTGCTGTAACGGTGAAGGATACATCGTGAGGAAACCTGCATGCCTGGGAGTTCTTCTAATGTTCTCGAAGGCCCGGAAATTTTAAGTTATTTATTTTAAAATGAACGTAGGTACTCTAACTAGGCATTCGTAATAATAATAAAGAATAAATGTCGATTTATTTGTCGTAAAAAACATATTGAAATTTATTTATAATCAATCAAGGCTGCACTGTATATCGCGGCATAGACCTTCCATAAGAAGAGTGTTTTACCTATATTCACAAGGCTTGGCAAATACATACTGATAGTTCATGTACTAATCTGAGAGTTCTGATTGAAATTTAACTTCTAATAACATTAAAACAACATATCTATCTATATTATAAAAATGAATCGCAAAATGTGTTGGTAAGCGCATAACTCAACAACGCCTGGACCAATTTGGCCAATTCTTTTTTTTAAATGTTCGTTGAAGTTCAAGGAATTTGAAAATTCATCCCCTAAGGGGGTAAAACGGGGGTGCAAAGTTAGTATGAAGCTTTGCCGTTTTTGAAGTCAGTGAATGTGTAACGCGAGCGAAGCTGCGGGCGTCCACTAGTATTGAATAAAATGTCTTAGTTTCATTCTATTTAATTAAATAGATACATTGAACTAATAATAGAAGCGTTACAGTATAAATATACACGACGTTGTGTTTGTATCCCCATCTATCAGATGTGTCGAAAGATTGGTGTGACTTGTTTTTAGAAAATAGTTTGTGCGTAACGACGTTAATTACGAACATTCTTTCGGTTTAAATATATTGCTAGCTATTTAATTTAATGAGCGAAAAATAAATTTTAGTGTTTGCCCTATGGTAAAATGCGTTCAAGTATCGTGGTGCGATGGACCCTGAAATCATAACGATGCGTGTATGCTGACTATAGTAGAGTTACCTACATTTCTGAAGCACCCATTCCTGAAGGCCTCCTTAGCTGCATCTAAATGGTTGTCTGGAAGAGATCGCTTTATAAAGAAAGAAAGAAAGAAAGAAAGAAAGAAAGAAAGAAAGAAAGAAAGAAAGAAAGAAAGAAAGAAAATCTTTATTTTGTCTCAAATACAATAAATTAAAATAACAAAACAAAAATAAGCCAAAAAAAGGAGAGAGACAAAATAGGATAATTAATAATAAATTTTAGTGATAAGACAGCCATTTGTACTACCACTCTTTTATTTTTCTTATTTTTGTATGTACTTGTTGTATGTTGTATCTGTGTCCTTTTGGACACAGATACAACATATATGGTCCTTGTGTACAATAAAGGAACTTGTCTGTCTATATCTGAGCAAATTCTTGACGACTTAACCTGAACACAATATAACTGTTTCATGTATAGCTGATATGAGGGGTATGCTTAGCCCGAAGCGATTACACATATTGTCTAGAAGTTTTCAATATGCGAGCGACTTGAACAAACTGCTAACATCAAGAACAAAGCAAAGTGCTTGAGCAAACAAAAACAAAGCCTTTCAAACAAGTGAAAGCAAACAATCTTCAGCGGTATCTTTATATGACGTAGATTGAAATCAGTCAAGTGTGCGGCGATTACTGATTTAATAAACACTATTGATACAATCACAATGAATCGGGAGCTTAGTGTAGAGAACTGCACTAATACTGATACAGTAACTGTTCAAGAATGCTTTGAAAAATGTTTGCAATGTTTGTGTATTCGTTTGAGCTAAGCTGCAAACCCATGTACCTGTAACTGCCATCTAAAACCGAATGCAGTTTAACAGGTTATTTTTATACAACTTAATAATAGTTAATAAGTTGATATTAGTTATAGATAATCGATTAGATAAGGTTCTTGAATCAAAATCAATGGTTGGGAAAAGTCTTCAAACAAATTTGCTTTCCAACCGTATGATAGCTTGTTTGTCATTACATGAAACCAATTATTGAGTTCTTAAAAAGTATGAAATACTAATGATATATCATTTAATTTGGATTGTTCTCGCATTACGAGTTACCTTGGAATACATGTCTATGTTTTGCTAGCGTCATTAACGGTAGTATATTAACTACTTCTTATCTATTTCCCGACGACATACGAGCTACCGGGAGGGCCATCACACGTATCGACCTCCCGGGTGATGCCGAAGGGAAATCTGTCATCAGAAGTAACGGTTCTTTCGATACAATATAGAGATTACGCTGAGTAAATCGCCCATATCACAACCATTCGTTACTTGAGATGACGTTACTCCGGAGACGAAGATTTTAATCTAAAAACCAAGGAGGTGTATAGGAATAGCTGTAATATAATAATATAATAGATATGTATATAGGTATGTATATTAAAATATTTTTTATAAATCCAAACTGTTATAATAATGATAACACACAAGCACAGCGTAGAATCCTGAGATACAAATATAACAAAACCAGACATTATTTAGTTTATGCGGGAAAAAGTGATACCTACGTATAGGAAAAAAAAATCGATTTTTTCGTTGCTTTTCATCTCGAGCTGAAAAATAATCGTTTTGATATTTCATAATCGGTTAACAGTGTTATTTATAGTAGTAAGAACATGTAGGAAGAACATCGACCTGCCATTACAGTGTTGGTATGTACTATGACATAATGCCGCTGGCGCTAATGACTGTCACAGTTGGCCAGTTGACCGATTGCGCTTTTCATCCACGATGAAAAGTATTGTTATTGAATGAACTACTCGACATAAATATTTAAATAATCATACAAATATTTACAACATGAAATACTAGCTTTTGCTTTTCATTTAAATCTGTTCAATGGTTTTTGGACGATCGAGCGAAATTAGGTTGACCCCCTCATTTTGGCCACTTAAGGGTGGAATTCAATAAAATCCTTTCTTAGTGTTTGCATGGTTTATATAATGAACCTGGTGTCAACATTCTATATTTCAACATCCAGTAGTTAAGGCTGTGCAGCGATCTAAACCCCCTAATTTATCTCTCTTAGTGGAGGAATTTAAAATAAGGTGTAAAACGCGTTTCTTTATTATTAACTAATAGCTAATAGTTTTATATACTTGTATAGATTACAGATTAAAGAAAAAACCTCTATTAAAGGGTAATATCTATGTGAAAAGTTCCATAGATAGAAATATTTTGAAATCTTTTTTGACATTGTTTAATATTTTAAAGAATCCTAAAGGTCCTAGATAGTAATTATTACAACAGACTTCGAACGGGATTCGATTAACAGATGCTATCTATGGTTAAATCACTTGTCATGTGTTAGGGCGTCGACCGCCGCCGGTATGTACGAGTACGTAGTGTGGTGTGACTATTGTGACAATGACATAACGCTGCCCGCATCGCTGGCCAACCGACAACAGTTACCAAGTCGTCGCAATCAATTACCATGCCTCGCACACCGGTGCATGGACCTTAAGGCATTTTCGATCATATTCCCATTCTGATAAGGAACACTGAGTGGGGCGGTGTGACTTGAAATAGGGGAATCTTAGGTAGCTGGTTGATGTCGATGTAGTTAATTAAATTCATATGTCGCTACGACATGCTTCAAGGTTTTGTTTCATGATTCGTGTATAAAAATATTGGAATGAACTAAAATAATTTTCATGAATCCACAAAATCGATCAATGTACCTACATACATTACTTTAAAACATGACACATGACCCCCGTCGCGTCTGTCTGTACGCGATCAAAGTTTTGTATAAATTGGTTGAAATATGATGAAAATTGTTGAAAATTTCGAAAAAAGTCAAGCCTCTTGGAAGCGATGTGCAGTAGTGTCTGATCGATGGATGGATTGCTGACAAGAACGGATGGATAGACAAGCTATCTAGGTATACAAGTATAGCTACAGGTAGGCAAGTACCTTACCACCTAACACATACCAAGAAGTAAGCTATCAATTCCGAGTCGTACAAATCCCGAGAACAAACACACAAATGACTACCGGGGACGAACCTTGGCCTCCGCTAGCCCTACTCGACCGGAACGCTCACAAACAACATTTCAGATTCTCGTACCTACTAATCAAGCAACGGCGCATTCTTTTTTTATATCCCCTTTTATATTCAAACCTCACCTTGGATTCGGCCATTTGGTCGTAAAGCCGTGTTATTAGCGTCTCAGGGTGTGTTTCCGCTGAGTCAGCGCCACAGTACACGGAAACACACTGACATACACCAGTAAAATAGTATACATACTATATTCTAGGTATGATGTTGCAAGCTTTGGTAATAGGATGCTTTGTAACAATCAATGAGGATTGCCAAGGTTTTACGCTGAGGTAACGGCCAGGTGACACTGCCCGGTCGATCGATAGTTGAAACAACGGGGAAACTGGCGTGCGTGAGGAAATTACTTTTTGATAAGAATAGCGCGTGGTTACACAATTGTCGAATGGTACCTGTAACACATTTTTGTTTACTTTCGTATATGTAGCTTCGAATAGTATTAGTATTAACACTTTTAACTAGTTTTGACGCTTTAGCCTGATTTTCAGTAGTCCTTGCTCATGAATTGATATGTAAGCAGGTTTCAAATACATTTCAAGTAAATATACAAGTGTTATGTCTGTATCGCTGTGAGTATAATTTGTAGTAGGTAAAACGTTCGATGCTAATTTCTAAGTTCAATATGGAAGTATTACGTCAATTTGCTGACTCTCATTCAATGATCTTACAGGTAAGTTCTCACCGATAGCATTGCATGGAATCATTAAGCACTATTAGCTATCTCTTGCACCTGGGGTCACACCTGTTCGCTAACAAGATGTTTCAAAGCATTTTTACTCTATTGCAGCCTGTAGCCCATTCTACGAGTGCTAATTGGAAAGGATCCTTTATGGGTCGTCTGTTAGGTAGGTGCTCATTCACTGGAATGCGTATGCTGTAGATGTATATACATAACATTTCATCAGGCCTATATTACCTCGAATGGGTATGCAGTGTTACACCCACTTTTCATCAGGTAAGAATCGAACCCAAGACCTCAATTTCAGCAGTCGTATACTTCACTAATCAGATCACAATGTTACGTAAGAGCCATGCTTCTCGTATGCTTATTATGACTGTTTATCGAATCCACAAAAAGGCGTTCCGGAAATTGCGCTAAACATTTAAATATTTACCTCGCGTCTTCATATTTCATCCAAGCGTAAACATTGTGTGAAGTATTTTTTCACCCTTTTCGTAAGGGAGTCACTATATCTAACAACAAAGATTCGGGTGCAAGTGCGGTCAATCAAAACGTTTGAATATTAAAATATTTTGAATCTCATAAAAACGTAAGTAACTAGAGTGAAACTGAACATTTAAGCGAAATAGGTGGTCATTGCATTAACACTGTTTCAGTCACAGTAACAGTATTTTACATTTACACTTTGACTTGCAATTTGATACAAGAAATTTCATACGTTTTTGATTGCCTGCATATCACAAAATGCCCATATGGAGCAAAATTAAATTAACATGTTTATTAAAAATCTACAGAATCCAAAAAAAAGTCCGCAAGATTTCTTCAATATGTTTTTATTGACCTTAATTTTCTTCCGAATAACTTTGTAAAATGATGCTTCGAACTGAATTCCAACACGATTTTTTGACGATAACTTAAGGAACTCCCCTTACCGCTAGTGAAGTCGCAAAGCAATGGTGCGCAACCGTTGCGCGCCGCGACCACCGGACGAGTATATTACTTTCACACAACATACACACAAATATGGTAATTGAACAATTTCACCTACATACACCTGTGAAACATTAATTCTCAGCTGATGCGTTAATAAGTCAGTCGTTTGTCATAGACATAACGAGTTCGATTGGAATCAAAGATAAAGAGAAAAATGTTTCAGCCATCTCCAGTCGAGCATGTCATTGTCTTGGTTAAGAACTGTGCCAAGATTTAAAGTATTATTATCTACTTATCACTTAATTTTACTATGTACTAAGAGTTTTGGTAAGGTATATAATTAAACTTATAATAATTTGAGTCTTGTAAGAATACCAAAAATAATGTCATGATTTTGAGTGATTAAATAACCAATACCGATATACATAATAGAAAAAAGCAGATATACAAAAATTCAATGCTATTATAATTGTGTAGTTTGTTCATTAACCAGTACAAATTGATTAAAATTATTCAAGCTCAGCTTCTTTTTAGATTTCGATATCCGAATAATTTTAAATATAAATATATTTCTATTTATTTATTTATTTATTTGCATTTATGTACACAGGAGAACAATATCAGGAAATACAATCTTAATATATTATTAATGTACAAAGGTAACGCTTATTTCTATTTTAATTTTATTTATTATTAGCCTGATAAAATTGTTACTTTAACTAGAGTACAGATCTACTATGCTGCCGTCCACTTCGTTAAACGATAGACGACGGTTGAAATTGCTCTTGAAAATTGGTTCTGTCTATCTGTCTAAATGAATACGGAAACAGTTACTTTGATTGTTACGTCTGCGATTAGAACTTGATGTTTAGTAGGGACTATATTAATATTGAGAGCAGATTCTATTTTCATCTACCCTTGGCGTCGTCAGTGGTTAAATAATGATTTTTAAGCGAATAATGATTATACAATGAACTAAGCTCGCCGACATATTTCGCTGAGTTAGTAAGTTGAAATGGCAATGGGCAGGCCACGTCGTTCGAAGGACTGATAACCGGTGGGGAAGAAAAGTCCTCGAATGGAGACCACGACTCAAAAAACGGAGTACAGGTCACCCTGTGACAAGGTGGTCAGACGACCCACGACGACGGCGGGAAACCGCTGGATTCAGAAGGCACAGGACCGGTCGGAGTTGTGTCGTTTAGAAGAGACCTATGTTCAGCAGTGGACCTCAAAAGGCTGATGGATGGATGGAAATGATAATATTGATATAGGATTAATCCTACCACTAATAACGATTTTGAGTAATTTATGATCATAAAGTAAGTGTAGTAAACAACTGTCAGAACACAACACACAACTTTCAGATAAAGTATTATTGTGATTTAAAATTTAAACGAAACATATTATTTGAACAAAAAATATACACTAAAATCATGTCAACCTTTTAGAGGTAGGCAATTTCGGATTTACGTTTCGTGTATATAATTCGAGTACATAATTCTCATTCTTAAGTTTCTCTTATATTTCCATCAAGTCGATGTTTATATATCACGTAACAATGCAGAGTAACATAAGTACCAACTGGACTACAATAGATTGTAGATAATAGATATCCCCGAGTCATATCGCACGATCGCACAACACTTTGAAGAGTAACGATAATGATGGCAATCATATAAACACGTAGAACACCGGTAAAGTCAAGTGACATAACAGCTATTTGGGTTAATGATATGGCTCGACTCGTTTGAAGTGGTTTAGCCACTTGCCGCCCTTCAAGCGAGTAAGCCGCGTACACTTGGGATGAAACGAAAATCTCTATTGGATAGTTTGTCCCTGTTCAGTGTTTTAAGTGTCAGAACGTTATCCATTACCATATGATAATTCAGTAAATTACAGTTCACTGAATGCTCTTCTATCACTAGGTCTTCTAATATGAAACTAACGTCTAACCGTAGTTACGTAAGGTGATCCAAATCGACCGATGTCATTCTCAAAGTCTCTGGGCCCATTTAAGACATTTCGCAACGCTCGTGTAGTTTCCCTTTAATGATCAGAACATTATCTTAAATTGATTTAAACTGGCACTTTGTCACGATTTTCAACAGCATTGGAGTTCTGTTTCCAAAATTAATTCACCAATTTGGCTTGTATTCGATTAACGGCTCCGGAGCTGTTGATAAATAAGATTTGATAAATTTGTTAGTACTATATTTCACTCTTCTGTATTTCAAAAATGTCTTGTTTCATAAATTCTTAACATCAATTTATTTATCTTCTGTGAAATTTAACCATAATTTCAATACAGTAACAGAATTTGGCAGTAAAAATGCATCAAGTTTGTTTTCTAAATCAGTAGTTGCTTTGCTTTCATCATTCATCCCGATGTTAAAGTAAACAAACAGCTTTAACAAGATTGCAATCAGAAAAGAATGCTTTGTTTCACAAGACCATTTTTTGTTAATTCTGAAACCTAGTAAATTGTTCGCGTAGAAAGACGATTTGCTTAATATCTAAAAATATTTAGTATCCGAACTCAACCAGGCTCACCACAGTCACCACACAGTACGAATGGTGTTCGGTAACGGTTTATCGGCAATACAATGACAGAGACAATTTGTCCATATCGACTAAATGACGGGCTCGTTTAGCAACACTTTTACTGATCGATTTCTGCTTAGTCACGCTTTCTTTGATCGCTGTAGTAAAAATCATTCCATTACAAATGAGTCGAATAATTTCAATTGTATTTCCATCTTCGATTCTCGTCTCGAATCATCTGTACTTTTAATGCTGGTTTTATTTTCCAATTGCTATTAACGCTACAGAAACTGAAAAGTTTGTAATAATCAGCTATATTGATTTTAAATGCACAAGGTACCGAGATACCATTAGGTAAGTCAATTCCAATACCCTGAAGGTCTTTAATCCAATTTAAGCAAACTCATGTTTATGGATGACTTCAAAGTAATTTTAATCCTCTCACAAATACGTGTATGTTCTTATAGCTAGCTAAAGTTCTTAAAAGGATTTTATGCAATGCGTTTGGTGGTCAGCTCAAGTGGAATAATGAGGACATACTTTATTTGGTAGGAACGCCTTTAATTTGCCATAACTTAACATTTTATAATATTAAGTGAGAAAATCAGAAAATGAAATATCAGATGTTAGATTCCATTCATCCATCAGCAGTCCACAGATGGAAATAAGCCTCTCCTAATAGACGCAACTCCACCCGAGTTTTCCTCGATCCCTAATCTTAGTCATACAAGATTAAGATAAAATAAATTCCAAAATTTTATTGTCTCCCAATATTCTTTCGAAACAGTCAGGATATTAATAACTCAAATTTGCTATACCGTATCGCTCTACATCACCAAGTAAGTTGTGTGAACTTACGAATAAGAAACGCGACGAGCTTTTCACAATGGCCCCATTCACGTCGTTGGCTTGCATCTACGTGAGCTTGAAAACGATGCATTAGTTTCTGAATCTCTTCGCGTACTTCAACTGAAGCTTGCGTTCCACATCGAATATAGCACAGGCGTGTATTAAAGTGTACTGCAACCTGAGTAAAAGGAATAAAAAATGAGGCTGACGCTAACGTAAGTTTCTTCCTTACCCTAAAACTCAAAACCGCTTTATTTACCTACTTGCATATTGTAAGATTTTATATTGAAGTGCGGCGCTTGCAATAGGAGACGTTTAACTGAGCCTCTCTTAATGACCCATTCACGTGTTGCGACTACTCTCGTAATGGCGTGCACGACTCTGAAGATATTACCACACAGACTTGCACGGGTATTTGAATCTTTTGTTTGTAGTGCACCGCGTGGTTTGTTGCACACATGCGTTGAAGATTTTTGGATTTATGTCAACTTATGAACAATCCATTGGAAGGATAAATTTCATACCTACCGGCAGTATTTCCATTAATTTATATAAATAAAGGAAAGTTTTAATAACCAAACGCCCCTGTCTGGTATACAAATAACTTATCATAAGCTGGACGCATGGGCTATTATTGTTTGCTTTGTTTGTCTATTTTGTTCCATCTATACTTGGCGGTTGTTTGTCAAATACAGCAAGCACAAAGACACCAAGTCAAGCCTCGGGCACACCTTTCAGTCATGCTTGTTTGCCTTCACTTATCCTCTATTTATCTAGACCAAAAGTGCCGTTTGCAAGCGAGGGCGTACTCGCATAGCACAAAGGCGCAGCAAATAAAAGTGTGACGTGAAAGTTTTAGTTTGCGGGTCAAATGTTTTGGCTGTATTTTGCGTTTTACATTCTCAAAGGAGCCCCGGGCGCTCACGTACAGTGCCAGCGATGCCAGGCGAACCAGGTCGCACCACGATGCCTGTACCAGTTTCCCACGGACACTTGTGGAGTGAAATTTGCATTTACCTTGTAGATCAATACCTTCACGATCTCTATCCACTAATAATCCAGTAAAATCTGGTTGATCCAAGTAATTAAATGATAATTTTTATTCAACTTCATATTCTGTACATTTGACTGCCATTTTGAAGCGTATAAAATTTGGTTCTGATAATAATCCACTCTTAAATTATAGTGATAATCCTATCTTAGAAGCAGCTAAAAGGGAAGCATTTCTATATTTCTAACTTCGATTATCAATGTTTAATATCTGTGTCATGTAGAAACCACAGTTGCAACACTATGCCTTTGTGGTTGAGCTATCAAGTCTATCTATTGCTGTGTTACCAAATGAAAATATTGTCCTACTACTTGATTAAGGTCCCATTACATGACGCATTTAATTTTAATTGATTTATCAATTAGTCGAAATATAATTTTATATTGTATCAAAAACTGATTACTTACCAATACAATTTTTGAAAGTCGTCGACTTCCGTTAGGTTTTAAAGTAATATTGTGAGTGAAGCGAATAATGCTTGATGCTATTATTCAACGTCGAGCAACCTCAAAGAATGGTGAAATAATTTTAAATAGCCTATTGTTTCTCTTCCGTCCAGAGGTCGTTAAACGAGCGTTGAAATCTTGCCTTGTACAACTAATAAAAATCAAATGATACATATGACATTTTAAATCGAATAGTGCTATCAAAACTAACAAGTAAAACAAGTTTATTAATAAAATACTCTCTATCTCTAAGAAGAAGTTTTTAATGTATCTTCTGATTCTGACTTTATCACAAATTACAAATATTCTAGGTGACGGCTAAATATCATTGTTCTGCTTAGCGACAAGCCGAATGAACTGTAATAAATATAGCAATTGTTAATCCTAAATTTTTTAGTTCCACATTTTTACTACCTAATTTACTTGCTCACTGCGTAGCTAGGAGGCTTCAGACTCCAAGGTGCCTATGAGTCACGGCTCACGGTTCGTGTCGTTGTGTTTTTTGCTATAGCATCACGTTCGTAAGGTTTTTGTTCTGTTGTAATTCGGACTTGAGGATAAAGAATTAAAGAACATAATGACTCCTCTATTATTTTACGAAGGACTCTGAAACTTGCTTCCTAGCGTTTATTCCGCCCGCTATCGTAATTAATATTTATGTGAATTCAAATATAATTTATAATAAACTTGGATTATTCGCCTCGAGCAGGTTATTATTTATAACACAGAACATACTTCCATTCATGTGTAACCTTCCTTATCACCTGTCGTTATTTTATGACTAGGTTATGAATAGAAATTCAAACAAAACTACAATAAGTGTTGGAACCTGAAGGTATGAGAGGACATATTTTGATGTCAATAGCCCGTCTATTACCGTATAGTAGCTGATACATTTCTTTACGGCCTAGTAATAAATATTATACGAAATGATCATTCTATACAGAAACTCGTGTACAGTGGCTTTATTTGCAGTCTCCTGATATTAGTATGATAATCTCGTTTTCCAAGAGTCGCGTTATTGCTGCATGGAACGAATCATGGCGTGAGTCAGCTCTTTCGACCTTTCCCGCGTCTAAATTTGCGCTACCAACGACCCGGTGCGCGCCATCCTCGTTAATTGATAAATTAACCAGTGAATTGTTCTCGTGATTAGGGCATCCGTGTCTTTCACTTTTTATTATAGCTTTGAACTTGACATGTCAACAAGTGTTGCTTTTGTTAGTATCTGGACAACATGGGTCAGTATTACGAGTATATTCCGCGTATAAGACAGATTTATCATGTGATGATGATGATGATGATTTGATGTAAATAGCACTTATTGCGAATGTTTTATTACTAGCCGTAGAGTTGATCGGCGTTATATTGTTATTTTTTCAAGATAATAAGTAAAAATATTCCTCAATCTAACCTAACCAAATCTTGTGTGAAGTGTTAATTTGTTAAAGTGCTTAGCGGTAAATAGAATTAAAGAAATAATATGAGTCATTTGAGTTTTTTTTTTTTTTTTATGGATACAGGATAGCAAACGAGCTTGCAGCACCACCCATCCGCTGCCGCCCATGACAACTGTGACTAACTTTGAACAAGACTCAATTAGGGACTGGGATGGTTAGTCCAATTAGTTGAGAAAGTTAATTAGAACATTAGTTGGTCAGTTCGTTAGTAGGTATGAGGACTGGTGACTGTTAGTAATAGTTAGTCCTGTTAGTTGGTGTTAATAATAGTCCAGTTAGTACTTGTTAGTAGGAGTCTCGTTCTAAGTCAGTCACAGATGTGTTGCTACCCTTGAGGACTAAGATGGTCGCCTCTAAAGAAGTGTAACCGGAATCCACACCTTTCCAACCGGACCACAATTGCTTTAAAAACAATTATTATACGGCAGAAATGGTACTAGGTACCGTGGCGGGCGGTGGTACTGCCCCGGGCGAACTCTATATGGAACCAATAAGCTTTCATATAAAACCTATTTGGTTCCCTATAGGCTCTACCACCTATAAAATAGTGTTAAATATTTCATAGCGTATTATCATAAACCGTGAACAGACATTGAAGATACCTTACAGTCTAACGTATTCGAAACTTCCGTGAATCGCGTGCTGCCAAAGCTGAGTAAGCCTCGAAGTGGATCCCTTGTATGGATTCGTGAACCACATTCAGTAGAAAATCGAAAGTTATTAACTAAAGTCCTTATACATACGATTTCACCCAATCAATTAAATAATCGGACTGGCGTAATCGAATTAAAGAAAACCCACATATTATTCTTGATTACGAAAGCGAAGTTGACAGCTATAAAAGGAGTAGTAATAGATCAATTTAATTATAATATGATATTTATAATATAATTTAATATTTCATCGCAATAATATTAATAATAAGTAATAATACCGCATAAAATTTGCTATTAGGTAAGCATCCCTTATCCCACCAAAAGTAAATTAATCACTAAGGATAGGGTTATTCTGAGCTCAATAAACACCCTGAGGTTTTTAACTAATTTATAAATCTAACGAGTTCTTCGTAACGAATCGATTTGCTATCCTCTAACTAAACTCAATTTGGCCGCGTTATCGATGACAGGACAGTCTCTCACAGAATGCTATGTTTGTTCACACATAGTCCGATCTAACTGACATGTGTATCTGTAATGATTCTGTACATAAGCGATACGCGACGCGTGATCATCTTCACTAAATAACCAAACAACACATTGCAATGCAACTACTCACTGTTGTTGCTGCAACTGCACTTGCTTTTTTACCAAACTTACACCTATGTTTAGAGGGAGGGGGTGTCGGTTAAGTCCATAAGTCACTGCGACCTAAAAGATCTATACAATTTGATTGTGTCTAATACACGAGAACTGCGCAGGCATTTAAAGTCAGTTAAACCGGAGCGTGTGCGGCTGGCATTATCGCTGCCACACAGGGTACAATGATACCATAACATGCAGTTTACGTATGCCGCTCGCGTAACGTGTACCAAAACATTATGGGCCTGGTTTTGTTGTGGCACTGTAGAGAAAATTGAAAGTACCACGCGACTCACCAATACCTTGTACTATTATTCTGTGCCAGTACCTAAACGGTATAAGTAATAGAGAGATGATGGATCAGTTCAAGATTAATTTTGCTCTGAATTTGCACACTGATACTCAACGAATGAAAATCTTCTTTTCAAAAGTTTCTAATCATCTAATAAGTTAATGTACCTACGTAAAGTTACCTAGGTATGTATCTTACATTTAATTAATTTATCACTACCTAATCCTATCATTATGTATAGTACACCACATCGTTGGTTATAATGGAAATATTTACAAGAAGATAATAGGTACTTTCTGCTTTGTGGGGTCCAAAAAAGGACGTAGGTATGGAATAAGACAAACTAACATACAATTTTCACATTTACTATAATATTTGTCTACATAGCCCTTGTATTTGATCCCTAAAAGGCATACGGAAGTCGTAAAACGCCGGCTAATTTTACTCTCATACGAGAATTCCTATTCTCGAATTTTTATTACAAAATAAGACATGTAAAAATGTACATTTTGTGTCCTATTAATTTAGATGTTTAAAAGGGTGGGCGGTATGATGGAAATACAAACAAACATGTTCTGGTATGATAAATACTAAGAACTAAAGCTAAGCTACAAGTACAAACCACTAGCGTCCCACTGTTGGGCATGGATCCCACATACACAGCGGAGGGAGGTCTAGAGCATACTCTTATACATTTAAACAAGTTAGTGGTCAAACCAGCGTCGAATGTTCTCAAGTCAACTGAAAACGGTCTTTGACAAGGCTTATTTATTTAGTAGTAATGTAATATTATGTATAGCCTATGTCACTCAGTGAAGATGCAGCTTTCTAATGTTGAAAGAATTTTTGAAATCGGTCTAGTACCTAGTTTTTGTGTGAAAACATTAGAAACAAATCTTTATAATATTAGTATAGATAGCTAGATAGATTCCTAACGGTTGTTTTCATATGGAAACATTTTGAAATGAAAACAACCGGGACCGACGCGGCGTCTTAACTTAATAGGACTTCGAAGGGTCGAAGGACGGAAGTGCCCATAAAATTTTGCTGCTAGCCGTCATCCGTCTATTTTCCAACTGCGCCCGACGTTGCTTAACTCTCAATTACCCACAATCGATGCCAGCCAAGCTATGATCGGTTCGATACGTTACTTGGAAATGTCAAGACGCGCGATATTTATAAATTCGTCGTGCAAACTTCACGGGCTATTTAAATAGCAATCTGATTCAGCTTTCCTTCCAGTGATTCACCGAGACCCACCCGTAGCGAACAATAACTGGCAGCTCTATTCAATTATGGCGATAAGGACATCTGTAACAGTACATTACACTAGTAATCTGTAAATATAAATAAAATAAATAAATAAATATCTTGGACATTCTCACACACGGCCATCTGACCCCAAAGTAGGCGCGAGCCTGTGTTATGGGTGTCAGAGACTGATATACATACATAGATATTTTTAAATACATACATAAATAGATAATATTAACATCCAGACACAGAACAAACACAAGCGTTCGTCACACGAATATTTATCCTGAGTGGGATTCGAACCCACAACCCCTGGCGCAACAGACAGGGTCACTACCGATTGCGCCAACGGGCCCGTCTAAAAATAACATCCATACAGTTGGTTGTGCTTTAAAAGGCAGCTCAGCACCAGTAACATAGTTGGTGCCGTTGGTGGCACGGTGGTTAGAGACCTTGACTGCCCAACCGCGGCGCGGGTACCGGTTCGAATCCCGATCGGGGTGGATATTCATTTTGGAGATAAACTTGTACGCGGTCATGGTTGTTAAATTATGTTGTTTTGTATTCTGTGTGTCCGCAAGACAGGCCTAGACCTAATGCGGGAGCATTATAAACAAATGTTTTACTCTTTATAATATTAGTTATAGATAAATCTGAAACAGGCGATGTGAAGAAAATTAATTAATGAGAAAACTATACCACGAAATACTACATGCGTGTTAGGCCACTTATGTAATTACTATAACAATGTAATGTACAAAAGAACATATTAACACGCCTGTATTTCTCTGAAGAGGTAGGCAGAGATATGTTTTATTGTAGTACACCCACCAGTTATGTTTATGTACATGGAATATGAAAAGCAGTCAGCCTATCTTTATACACCGGGCACAAATCCGGACTCCTAGATGCTACCGGGCATTTCAAGTTAAAAAAATCCCGATATATTCCTATATTCCGACCCGGAACTCGAATCCAGGACCTCTCTACATTCGCTTTTGCGGCCACTACACAAACATACAAAAATAATTCAATACGTATAAAATTATAGTCAAAGTCTAACCTCTCATCCTTCGAGTGGCAATTAATAATCAATTACTGCATGATTTATATTCACATTCAATCGGTTCCAAGAGCAAGTGGTGCTCTATCATTCAAGGGCATATCAACATGTAATTATGGGTCAGATAAGTTGTAAGTAACTAGTGGTTGATTGGTTATTAATGTTAGTTAATAGCGAGTTAATTATTTTTAGTAACCTCACCTACTCCTAAACCCAATTTGCATCACAAGCTTCTGAATATTATGAAAAATATTTGTATCTTGAGTTGTACTGCACTAAGGTAAGGGTAAAACATGGTCACAAGTTCATGCTGATAAAACGTCTTAGCATTAGTTCAGTATGTTATTTGATATCGACGAACTAAATTGATAATGATTGCATCACTGATAGTAGCGGTGACATTATATGGCTATCGAGCTCGCCTCTCACTCAAGGGTGTGTCCAATTGGCACCAATGACTTTACTAAGTGCGATTTAAGAAACTAAATATCACCTGCTGTAACGGTGGTGTAAAAGGAAAACATCATGAGGAAACCTGCATGCCTTAGAGTTTGGTGTTGGGATCACTGATTTTGTTGTTGAAAATTAATGATTTGTCTGAGAATCATCTATAATATTATCTCCACTGGTCATATGTATTAGCGCAGTTATTGCACTAATAGTAGGTATTAACTATACCATTTCGATGTCATTTAACATTTCAAAAGAGCAACGCGGTTTTAACTAACTGTGGTTAGACCTCGCGAACGTTTTGCAATGTCCCAACACTCCCAACTGACCTACTGTGAAGTGTTAACATGGCATGCACTAGAAATATTTTGAAACGATTTAAATAACATGAGACATTGGAAAAAAAAAGAAATCACTTCTAGTTGCAATACGACTATAGCATTGAAAACGAAATACCGTTTATAGAAAATAGGATCTCAAGTCTTGTGTACCTACATTTTGTGTATCGATGAGATACACAAAATGTAGGTACACAAGACTTGAGTAGGTGTCAATAAAGAGTAAGTCCAAATTGTTAATGTTAGTTCGGAGGTCACTGGTCTCTAGAATATACAAGTAATCTAATGGAAAAAAAATTAAATAATACATTTTTATCTGTTTAAACCAACCTGTTAAGATGTTATAGCGGCCCAGTGTTGTGGACCGGGCGTCGAATGCGCACGCGCAGCTGCGCACACGATACGAGAATAGGCACGGGCTCTTTACGCACCTGCGCTAATAATCCCAATCAATATTCATAAGCTGCATCGCGTCGGTCCGTACTTTTGGTACTTATATCTTGAGGAAGGGGAAAGGAATATAACAACAAGCATATAGCAACAATAAAAGTGAACCCGTTTATGTCCCGCTCGCTGGCTTTTTCATGTTCATGTACCCTTGGTCCGTCTGGTTATCAGAGTTCTTAGTATTGAGTTGGCCGTTTACATTTGCAGACCTTTTTTTTAGCTAATTAAAAAAAACTAACTTAAAGTACCTATATGTATGAATACATAAAGCCAATTACATTATCCCATCCTATATTATTCGTGTATTTCGTACTCTATCTAATATAAACGTATACTTGAAAGTGATCGATCGTGTATAGCTTTCGATCCTTATATACAGTAGAACACTACTAACATATAAGTATATTAATATTTTAGTACTTTATCGAGCAAATAAATATCATCTTAGCAATTTCACACCTTTCCGATCGACACACTCAAAACTATTTATGTTTGATTTCCGACTACTTACCATATAGGTAAACATATTTTACATTTGTTTTGCATGACTCATCCTGTAGAGTCTGACTATCATTGAATGTTTTTATGTTTAGGGTCGTTGACTTTGGTACTATTATTTTTTATTTCTTATTATTTTACATATACTTACATAATTTTTTTTTCAACAGTTTTGAACACAGAGGTTGGTCCCATTTGGTTATGGTATGGTTATGTAACTGAAAAAACGATTTTTTTTTTAGGGAAGTTGACTTAATCCTTTAAGTATTAAATTTGGTAAGTAGAAAAAAACTGAATACAACGTCCAAATTTTCTTCTCGACTCCTTTTTAAAAGCTTTTATTTAACTTCACTCGTATGTATGTATTCATGTATGTCCTGGAATCTTGCAATCAATATTTCACCCACTTCCACTGAAGCTATCGAGCTGAAATTTGTTTCTACTCTCAAACAATTTTTATTTTAATTTTTATAAATCGAAATAAATGTTTTAATCTCTGGTAAGGAAATTTTAATGTATTTCATTCATAATTCACTGGACGCCTCGCTCTGTAAACATGCCCACGAGAAGTCGACCTTCTGCAAGTCCGGTTTGCTCGTATAACCTGTCACTGTTAACTGCGAAACTATCCTATAACTATTTACTATTATTAACTGTCGCATTTAGTATTGCTGTTTATAAGGCATAAATTTTTTAAATGCAGAATTTCGAAAGGTTTTGGAAATATTTTTTGGTTATCCAATTCAATTCCATTTTTACTACGAAATCTGGATTTCATCCAATTTTAAATTAAACCAATTTTTAATTTTAGATTATTTCATTGTCTAATAATAGTTAAATTCATGTTTTTTTTAATGTATTAAGGCATGGTAACAACTAAAAATACTGTTATTTAATTGCTTCAATTGTTTAACTTGTAATATTGAGATCGACGTCTTAATCCTCGTATATGCTCGTATATATCACTACAATTAGCGAGTAAATCCTAAACTGTTTCACTTTTAAATATTTCATTGTCAATTAAGGGTTAGGTTAGCAGTTGTTTCTAGTTAATATGCTGTCTAGCGACTGCGTCTTCCTAGTAGATTGTAGATATACTTGTCATTACTAATGATAGATTCCATGCAATTCAATTTTTGCTGTTACTGTTAGGCGAAGGCCGTCTAGGATATGCGGGGGAATGTTGTTCAGTACACGCGTCGTTTTATGAGTGTATGATTATGTTCTATGTCAATAAAATAGCAAACGAACATGCACTGCGTTGTCAACATGTCAGCTCTGAAAATTCTTGAACAAGATTAATATTACTCGTAGCACCACGGAGTATTACTAAAGCACTAAGGAATTCGTGGAAGCCAGTATTTTGGTACCGTTTAATCAAGTATTCCATATTAGTTGATTTGTTAATAGTGCAAGGTAAGTGTCTAGGTTCCTTTCTCCGTTCTCTCTCTCTCTCTCTCAGGTTCTCCACATTTCATTTTATGTTCAAACAGTGACATTATAAAAAAATCTGCCGGGTATAGTTAGACTAGGCATATTTGATAAGTTTGATGTTTTAGATTATTGATATTGAAAAATAAAAGTACAACGACAGGTTCTCTTATATCAGGACTATAGTCTCCATCTGGCACAAACTTAGAATGATAATAAGTGTTTGTTTGTTCTTCTCTACGCTCCGTTATACTCGGCGAGATAGATAGGTATGTAAACAGTTTATTCGGGTATATAAGGTACTAATATCGACTTTTTAATAATAAATATGAGATAGCAAACGAGTATGCACTACCACCCATCCACTGCCGCCAAAGAAAGTCAGTCACATGACGTTATTACCACCGAGGACTAAGATAGTCGCCTCTGGTCTGGTCGGAACGGCTCGAAATATTCGCGTTGGTTTTTAGAAGTGTTCCTCGAACAACCTCATAATTACAAACCACCATTCATTTATTCCGACGGTTTCGCTACCTGCACTTCCAGACAGTGTTTTTGCCACACGAAATGCGACACCGGCTGAAACCGGATCGATTCTAGAATATCTAGAGACAACTGGTTCGGCTTTGGTTTACTTTAGTTACCTACTCGTTTAGTTTTAGAAAATAATGATACAATGAAATAATTTTATGCAAATAATGATATTCTTCCTCGAAAATAATACATTTATTACTCTCGAGTACGAATTAATGTCCATTTAGGTAGGTAGGAGTTTTTTCGTAAATCTTTATAATATCTATTCCCAATTTTATGTGTCTCATGTTTTTTTTAAAATAATGATTTGCAAAAGTCTCGCTGCTTAAAAGTTCAGCCGCTATTTGTTAGAATAAATTAATATTAAATCATAACATTTCTTGTCCATCGATGTCTTCAGCAAGACGACACATACATGCCATAGGTGCGTAGGTACCTGCCTACATACGGGATCGTGGCCGTGGGTGGACGGGTACTGTGAATCCGATTTGTTTTTGTGACGCCTCCATCTAACTGTATCTAATACGAGTACCTACTATCTAATGCTTGGGCGTAGTACAGCCAGACGACCGTTTTATTCGGTCGGCCGGTGTGTCGTGTGGGAAAAACTGAAATCTATATACCTGCCGGTAACTAATAAATATGTTTTGGCATAACCGTTTGCGACAGAAATTGAAATTTTTTGACATGTGATTGATTTGGGGGAAAACCCGTAAATATTTTTGTAATTTCTTTCGCGAGGTTGCTTGCTATTAAGAAACTGTTTCCAATCCAATAGTATATGATATGATTTTCGGCAGAATAAACCAATGAATCTGACTTCTTCAAAGATTTACTTATTGTGAAAGTCATAAATTATAAAAAGTGTAATTTATTCCTAAAACTTAAGAAAAATTCTTAAATTTTAATAATAATATACAGAAATACGGGGCTGCAGAATTATTAATTTCAAGTGATAACGGAGTTTTAATGTCGCTTCGTTCGTTCAGCAACCGTGAAATTGGTTCGGAAATTCTAAAGAAGAGACTTCGGCTGTACCTACCTGTCTCCTTACTTGACTTTCGACTCAGCTGGCATTATTATTCGTGTCAATGATTTCACAGCATTGCTGGTCTCATTTCACGAAGAATTTATAATAAAATAGAGGACACTTAGAGGTTGTCCAACTGGAAGTTTATAGTGCCAAATTGGAAAATCTAATCTAATCTCTTATTCATAGCAAATTATTAAACCTATTTATTATCGCTATTAAGTGTTCATTTTCTTTCTAATTTTGAATTGAGTTTGAATAAAGAAGACAAAACGCTCTAGAGTTAAATAGGTTTTTTTATGAATAATACGGCAAATGTATAGTTCGTCGCAGATAAAAATTGTAGTATGTTCAAAATTATATTTTCTAGCAAAATACTCGTAAATGTTTATTTACTAGTTCTAGGCATATTTCAAACGTTTCTGTGTGTCTACATAACACATAATAATAAGTTGGATATTGTCTAGATCTCAACAAAGTAGTCATATGGGATGTCCATTCACTATGAGAACCTTAACAATCGATATCCTCTTCCTACTTAAAACAATAAAACAACAAGTATGTGGATTAATTCGTAGGATAGTCAATTGAATTCAAATCAGTGGCTCTATGCATATGCGGCACATCAATATTAGTGCTTTTAATGTTAAATTTTTATGAAATCCGCCCTTCTGAATGTGGACTGGATATCTAGGTCGCATAGAGGGCGTTAATTTCCACTAACCTATCTTCAAAACCCCGACCAAAGATTACTAAACATACTGCCAGTTAAGACGGTATTCCAGCATTCCTAGATTTAAATAAGTCACCGTGTATTGCATTCCTAGACGTGCTGACGACCTTTTACGGGAATACGTTACTGTTACAAGCAAAAAGTTGAGGGAATAAACGGATTCTCATTCCCCCAAGGAAATTACGGTATCCACGTCGTCGGTTATTCTAGAGGTAAATGATGTAACCGGCGTAGATTCAATGGTAGAAAGGACGACTATCGTATCGTTATATTCTCGAAGGGCCGCATTGAATTCAAACGAGCAGTGTGGGTGCTAGTATCCTTGTCGCGATCATTTATCAAATGTGAGCTTTGTGATTTTAAAGATAAGATTTAAATTTAAATAAACATTGCGTTGTGATTTATAACAATTGGTAGCCCTAGAGGCGCCGGCGCCGGGACTTTGTGATGCAATGTTGTTAGGCTTAAAGTTTGTGATGAACTTGCAGGCCCAATCTTTACAGGTTAACTTGTATGACTTAATTTCTTATTAAACGTTGACACCAAATTAATCTAAAAGCTTATCAGGCTCATCATATTATGAACTTTCAATTTTTTTTACGCTTTTAAAAGACATTCTATTCGAGTTATTTATGAGATTGTGAAAGCATAAAAAAATTGTTAACTCGATGTCTCATTGTTAAAATGTTTATACATAACTGCAAACTGCAAAAACTGATTTTCAGTACAGATGTAGTGGAGTGGAGTTCAGTGGTGTCATCAAACATAATGGGAAGAAAGAACCATGGAGTGTTTAAAAAAGAGTGAAACGCTCCCTTCATGACAGGCAAAGCACCTGTGATACCCCTGGTGTCGCACGTGTCCAAAATGGTGACTTACCATCAGATGGCACGTATGTCTGTTTGTCCGTCTCCTATTATTAAAAAAAAACATGGAATATTTTTCATATCATTATTAGTGAAAATAATCGGGATTAGCCGACATCGATCGATACAGTTCCAGTTCTTATCTATACCTAGACACACTGACTAAAGCACAATATTTTAAGTAACGTTTAATAAACATAAAATACAAATAAATTTTAATTTTATATTTGTTTTACAGAAAAACACTTTTCACATGAAACTTCTAATGCTAACTAGGATTAGCCTCATATCGACGCCTTATACCACGCCATATTACTCCTTCCTCGGTCGATGTCGATACGCCGATCAAATAACCTGTGAGGAAGGAAGGAAAGTTTGAACGCCGCGGTTGATAATCGATGCTTCAGGGCAAATTGGTTATAACTTACTTAGTTATAACTTGGTTATAACTAAGTAAGTTGCCTTGGAATAGTTACCGTGTGTAAAATTTGTGGCGAATCCATATACATAATGTGATTCGTAAATAATAATAATAATAAATATCATGGACATCTCACACGTCCATCTGACCCCAAATTAGACAGAGCCTATCGGTGTCCCAGACTGATATACATACATAGATATTTTTAAATATCTACTTACAAACTTATATAGATATTAACATCCAGACAGAACAAATACAAGTGTTCGTCACACGAATGTTTGTCCTAATTATATATATATATGTTATTCGTGAACATTTCTTTTATTGCCTAATTTTTCCTGTATTAAGTTTCTTGTATTTTTTTCATTGCTGGTATTGATATTCCATTCTCTTGTTAATTGCTAGAATTCACATTACCATCCCTTCTACTTGAGTTGTTTTTTTTTAAATTCAGTAATAGAAAACTTGAAATAACTCAATTTAATAATAGCAATTTTGCTTGATATGCTGTGTAAAGCCCAACAGACGAATATAGACGCTCGGTATCGTAGGGCGGACGTTGTAAGCAATAACAAGGGTTTTCTTTGAACTGCCTGCATCAACAATAACACGACATCTGAGAGTTCTCTACCCTCCGAGTTTGAATGAGCTTGGTAAAAGTACAAACGAGTTTATTTTAAGTCTTATTAAATGTTAATTAAATGAATCCAAATAAAACTAGTTATTCATAATTAATACATCGTTTGTAGCGTCCAATACCCAATGGTCCCAATGGCTCGCATCGATTCAATGTGATGGAAAGAGTTAAGAAACGACGGGCGCGGTCGGTTTGTGGATGGGTGACCGCTAGTGGCAAAATTTCATGGACGCTACCGTGCTTCGGAGGGCACGTTAAGCCGTCGGTCCCGGCTGTTTTCATTGGTGGAAACAATCGTGAAGCCTTGTCGAAGACCTTCGGGTGGCTTGAGAACATTTGACACTGGGTTGGCCACTAAGCCCTCCACCAATCCGCATTGGAGCAGCGTGGTGGAGTATGCTCTAGACCTCCCGCAGCTTCGCTGTAGGGGAGGGGACGTCTATGGGTCGCAGCGAGCAATACATTGTTTGTGTTGTGTTATATGAGAGATAAGTTGCACAAGTTACATAGTGTGCCCATTTGATAGTTTGATCAAGTGTATTTCATTTGGGTCAATAATTTTGTCAGTTTAGTTCACGGAACCCAGAGAGAAGATGAGTTAAATAATCGCCACTGTCATTCATAGCAACTGTCAAACAGTATTTTCCCCAGAAAGAAAATATATTTTTTCCCGCTACGGATCGAAACATCCACCGACACGATTACACGATTACAGGAGTAATATTATTAATTATTATGTAACATTTTAAGCCTTAAGGACTAATTAAATTGAATTGGTTCAAAAAAACTCAATAACTTATAAAATAATATGAAACCTACACGACGAGAACGACCCCAACTGGGGTGTCTAATTTAATTAAGTTTATCAAGTGTGGTTAGTTGCTCCTAGAGTTGGTGCTTAGTTTTTATAAATATTGGTTCATTTATACATCTAGTACTACAAGACTTTAAACAGTCTTCAAGTACATTGTTCATTTTATTCTATTAGGTCAGTTTCTACTTTAACTACTTGTACTATTATTCTGTGCTTTAACTTCGATTCTGGCATTACCTAATGCGTTAATAAAAATCGTATTCATTAACAATATCTTTCAGTTCCCAACCTCAACATCAACTCTAATTAGAGCGGCGATTACATAATTCTAGTATATATATAACTAACGAAGTGTTTCGTGTGATGGTACCCGTATAATGAATACTTAACACGGAAAGCCTCTTTGTTAATTACTTCTCCCTTGCATTGTCCATTCAACAGTTATTATATTGATTTCAATATGTACTTCATTCTGCTTTTCAGTGGTCTTATTATCGGTAGTAACTATTTTACCAAATGAATGCAATCAAAAGAAAACTGTCCCAACTTTTTCGATCAACTTCACTCTGACACTGACAATTCAGTTACAGAATTTTATTAACAGTCGTACGAGTAACTAGTTCGTCCTAATTTTAAGACGAATAAGCACCGACTTACACACGTGAAAATATAAGTGAAACTAGGTAAAGAAAGAACAGTGGGAATTACACGTGTTAAACGGATTAGTATGGGTCACGGAAAGATATTCGGTTTGGCTGACCGGTCAATATTGAATTCGGGGCGAGGACGGAATTGATCGATCATTTCTAAGGGCCTGTTGGCGCAATCGGTAGTGCCCCTACCTGTTACGCCAGGGGTCGTGGGTTCGAATCCCACTCAGGACAAACATTCGTGTGACGAACACTAAACTTGTGTGTCTGGATGTTAATATTATATATTTCAGTATGTATCTTAAAAAAATATCTATGTATGTATATTATGTATGTATTAGCTCGCGCATAGTTCGGGGTCAGATGTCCATGAGTGAATAAAAATCTAACGTAACTCCGCGGTATCGACCAAAAATATATAAGTAGGCACTTTGATAATTCGACAGCAAAGATTATCCTGTATGTATGTGGTATGTGTATCGCTGCGACCCATAGACGTCCCACTGTTGGGCACGGGTCTCCTCTCAGAATGGGAGGGATTAGGCCTTAGTCCACCACGCTGGCCAAGTGCGGATTGGCAGACTTCACATACCTTCGAGAACGTTATGATGAACTCTCAGGCATGCAGGTTTCCTCACGATGTGTCCTTCACCGTTATAGCAAGTGACATTTAATTTCTTAAAACGCACATAACTTAGAAAAGTCATTGGTGCGTGCCACTGGGGTTTGAACCCGGACCGCTCGAGTGAGAGGCGAGTTCGATAGCCACTGGGCTGTCACCGCTTATACTATGTGGTATGTGTAGCTTGTTTGTTTTCGTAGTGGCATACATTTCTGATATCATGCGCTTTATTAAAAACTTATAAACTTTGTCTGTAACAAAATCTCGGACAAATCAAATGACTCAACTGACGTCATTGTGACACTTTTTAGCAATTAGCTCGGTGTCAGATTTCCTTTACACGCCAAATTAAAACAATGCATTGCGGCCTTCTCTATTTTTACAATCTTAGATCATTTATATAATTGAATGGAAACAGACGCGAGCCAATCCCATTCTCATGGCCGTGACACGTTTCACAGATTCGCTCAGTGCCCAGTGTGTTTGATTTACTCCGCAAACGAAAATAAATCATTTATCAGACGCATGTTTACACTGAGGCCGTGTTCGATGCGGATCTATCATCGTCTGTCTTGAAAAATTTTGGATTTTGAAACTTTTTTTTTTTAAATTATGCTATCCATTTTCGGGTGGTCATCCTTGGCATTCAGTTTTGCACGGTGTTCTCTTACTTTCTTCTGCGGTGTATGTGAATTGATGATTCTGTGAGCTGTTAAGGCTATCAAATATTTGACCCAAAATCATCTCACCCTTTGAGTAAGAATGAATAAAGTTGTGTTGAATGTAATCAAACTTAAGAATGGATATGTTAAGTGGCTTAAAATTAAAAGTAGTTTGTCTTGATGTTCTGCCTTAAAACCCGTTACACAATTTGTATCTGCCCCTTGACATTAATGACGAGATTAACTCACAGTTCACAACAACAGTTCGTCGTTTACACAACTTTGCACTTGGCCTACCATTAAATATAAATTATTGGCACCTGCGATCGATCAGTTGCGATACTCGCAATCATCGTCAACCCATTTCTGTCACAATACTGGGCACAGGCAACCAATCTGCACCGAAGGGTTAAAGGTTCCAAATAAGCGAAGCGCAGGTTAGAAATCTGATTGAAGATACCAAGGATTTATGGTAATTCTGTTCATCGTTGCAGCAAACTAATACGCATGCATAATTAAATACGCGCTCGAAGATTCAGGTGTGTTAGCGATGGATTGGAACGAGATTCCAACATAACTGGCAGGTTTTTTTTCCGGATGGCCTTTTGCTGCATGGTCATAAAGAACTTTACGTTGTCACCGAATAAACTGGATGGCGAGATAGCAAAAATCATTATTGCTGTTTACGTTGTAAAGAAACATAAACATACTTTGACTATTAACTTTGCTAGTGACTATTCGCGTTAGATACTTCTAGAGCGCCTCGACCCAAAGCCCAAAATGAATCATGAATTGTATTTAGATTTCTACTGCAACGTTTTGTTCCTACTTTCTTGTATAATTGTAAATGTTCTCATATCATCATCATCATCATCACAATCCTTTCTTTGTCCCACTGTTGGGCACGCGTCTCCTTTCAGAATGGGAGGAGATAGGCCAGAATGGGGGATTAGGCCTTAGTCCGCCACACTGGCCAAGTGCGGATTGGCAGACTTCACATGCCTTCGAGAACATTAGTATAAAGAACTCTCAGGGATGCAGGTTTCCTCACAATTCAGTTTATTCAGTTTATTCATAATAATACAAGTATATATAAACATTACAGGTAAATCTCCTATTGCATTTATATATTTTTTTCAGTCTGTACATACCTACTAGCCGTTCTGCGAAATAAAGCAGGCGAACAACAAAACAAATCCAGACCTGGATCCCATGCCAGGAGGCCATTAAGCAGGGTCAAGGCACGAACCAACGGAGACGCTCGGGTCAACGCTAGCCTGCATCCGGATATTGAAAATAATTTTTGCTTATTTGGCCTGACATTGCATCGGTTAGGAACATTTAGTGATATTAACTCTAACACTGACGGATTCGTAATTTCACCTCTAATCAGACGGAAGAAATAATCTATCAGTGCTACTTTACGTCTGACCTCTAGGGATTCATATCCCAGCATTCCTAATAGAAATAAGCTGGGATAGACATGAGGAAAGCCTACGAAGTAGCCATACTTCTTGTAATACAGCCATCTTAAAAATTTCTTTTGGAGTTTCTCCACCATGAGTATATATTTTTCTTCATGTGGACTCCAGATAACTGCATTATTTTCTAACGTGCTTCTTACGAAGCTGTTATATAATATTTTGATCGCCGCAACACTCTCAAGGTCTTTTGCCTGCCGTAACACAAATCCTAATGATCTGTAGGCCCGTGTGGACATTGTACAAATATGGTTGGCAAAACTTAGATTAGAAGTCATCAGGACTCCCAAATCTTTCACTGACGATTGTCTATCAATGATATCTTTACCTAACCTGTATTTGTACTGCGATGGATAGACAGCTGTCGTAAACGATACTACAGAGCACTTTGTTTTGTTGAACATAAGCCGGTTCTTCTCGCTCCATTCCATGACATTATTAATATCTATTTGCAAGCGATCACAATCCGATGGTTTCTCAATCCTCAAGAACAATTTCAAGTCATCTGCAAATAACAGACAACGAGCATAACTAACTGTATTAGGCAAATCATTAACAAAAATCAAAAATTCCAAAGGTCCGAGATTTGAACCCTGGCTAATACCAGAAAAAGTATAATAAGGTTCCGAAACGTATCCATTATACTGCACATACTGCCTCCGGTTTCGGAGGTAGCAGGAGAAGAATCGAAGTAATGTAGGGGAAAATCCAGCAGCTGCAAATTTACGGAGAAGAATGTCATTGTCTACCGTGTCAAAAGCTTTTTGGAAATCAAGATAGACAGAGTCTACTTGATAGCCACGGTCCACTGCTTCAGCGGCATACGTATAGAAAGATAACAAATTGCTAGTGGTAGAGTGTCCGACTCGAAATCCATGCTGTGCGACGGAGAGTTGACACTCCACTTGAACACTAATCAATTTGTGTAAGATAAATTCGAATAATTTGCTAAATACAGATAGTACTGCTATCGGTCTAAAATTACTTGCCTCTAACCCGGAATTATTCTTGGGGACTGGGACAACACGTGTCCTTCACCCTTATAGCAAGCGACATTTAATTTCTTAAATCGCACATAACTTAGAAAAGTCATTGGTGTGTGCCGCTGGAGTTCGAACCCGGACCGCTCGAGTGAGAGGTGTGTTCGATAGCCACTGGGCTGTCCCGCTTCTCATATCATAGAGTAAAATAAAGAATAGATGTGACGTCCGTCATCTCCACCCGAGCGTAGAGCACGCAGACTTTCCCTCTTTTCCTGCCAATCTCTCCCGCAATGTGGAAAACGGCCGCTCGTGACTCGTACGTTAACGTAATATAGTTTTTTGATCGAATACGTCGAATGTCGATTGATGGCCAATTCAGTTGTTACCTTTCGATTTTTTTTGATATACTATTTTCAGCATTACGATGCCTGATATCGTTTAAATCGTTTTCCACTTCATTCGTTTGTTTTTTAATGAATTATTACTGAATCTGAGGAGTTAAAGTAGGTGCCTTCTTTAATTAAATTATCTGCATCGAATATGCTGTTAAATTTGTGTTTGAGCTTCACGTATCTATTAGTTATAACAGGAAACTTGATTTTTTCCGTTAACTGTGCGTTTGCTATTAGAAAAAATATATATAAATAGAATGTAGTGTATCTTGTATGTGTATATGTTTATACTTAGATAGTAGTGTTGTGATAAGAACATAATAATATCATAATGTTGATTTAATATTGCCGACAAAACAAGAATGAAAGCAGAAAGCCCTAATTTCCTTTGATTAACATATATATTACATTTAACGGAGGCGTAATAATACACTCTGTGGTTTGACTTCGAAACCGGAATTATTAAACGTTTATGGCAATCAATACAGTCATAATATTATGTAAATTAAATACACCTTCGTGGATAAATATTGGAAATATATTCAAAATACTCAGTCTCTACAATTAAAAAAGATACAGTGTAAACTCTTTATAACGAATTTCAAGGGACTGAGCATTTTCTTTCGTTATAAAGAGTTTTCGTTATAGGGAGAGAAGAGAAAAAATAAACCAAATTTAACTAATTACGATAATTTCTAATTTTATTAATATCAATACAATAGATAAATTATTCTAAATACATACTCGTATATTCTGTTAACTTTGCCTGACTTGTTGCTATTCCAATATTTGTTTTGTATTTTTGTATGTATTGGTTTACGACTTCCGAATACTCGATAAGTGACGAAGGTGCGTTTAGTAACTGAGACCAAATATCCTACAGACAATGTAATCTAAGAATAATAGCACACGTAGGTACTCAGGTATCTTTCTTAGAATTTTCGGCACCTCAAAAGATTAGTTTTGATTTGTTTTAATATGTAGTGGATGTCTAAATATGAAATTATTTCTTCGTAATAGAGAATGGCTGATGCGTTATAGAGAGTGAATTAATGTATGGGTTTATGGTAAACCAACCAAATTGAACTAATTTCTACGTTATAGAGAGTTTTTCGTTATAACGAATGACGTTATAAAGAGTTTACACTGTAATTCTAAAATTATAATTACAGGTGTAGGTACAATGATTATGAAAGTTCTATTAAATAACTATCAAATATTGTTAATTAAGAAGTATTGTTCTGAAGAAAATTCACAAAATACTAACTTTTTTTTACATACCTGTCTGTATTGCATACTCTTTTCAGTAAAATCGGGCATCACAGTACAAAAGAGATTTTTACTACTTATTTATATTAGAAATAGATACTACGAGATTTCTAGTAGTAACATCTAACGAATGTATTAGGACGAGGTTCCTTTAAAGTTGTTAACGACCTTATGAAATTAAGTTTTAAAGGTAACTGAACTTGAGAACAGCACAATATTACAATCGAAAATTACGCAATGTAATTAAAAGTAGGTGGTATGAGATCCGGCTAACTGAACCGGTTAAATCGGAGTCTCCAAATGTAACGTTTAAGTAATTGAATAACACATTCAAAGTTTCAATTATGTATTATCATTCATCATTTCATACGTACAAAGAAACAATGTTAAAATCAATTTTTAAGATTTTTGTACATTTGTAATTATACCTACCCTAGATAATAAAATTATACTGATATCATACATATATCGGTGTGTGCAGCATAGATTCGAACCCGGACGCTCTCAAATGAGAGTTCGAATTTAAGCCACTGGACTACTATCACCGCTGAATTTCTTGAAGCATTCAAGACATTTTCAGAAGCTTACAAAAGCACTAAAAAGGCAGTCTATATTTTTAAATAATGTTTTTATTGTTATTCAATATTTACATGTTTGTGTTACCTTGTTACAGAAAAAAATACTAGAATAGTCATTGTTGTACGAGTCCATCACGAACCTAGTTAATTTATTACAAGTGTGTGATTACCATTACTAACAGCAGTATTTCTTTTTTCCAGGCCAGCCTCCGGCAGCTAGACCTGTCTCTTCTGTCGGAACTGTGGACGCTCAGCGAGGCGATGGCCTCATGGAGGCGGCAGCTCGAGCGCGGCCCGAGACTGCGCCCCGCGCCCCCGCCCCCACCGCCGCCACACTATTTACGAACCTAAGATTTAAAATAAAATTCGCTAAATAAAAAAATAATCATCGTAGCATGACTTGTGTTTCAATATTGTCTATGGTCGGTAGTGAGGTAGTTTTTAATTTTAGGTATGGCAACACCGCAACGTTGTGGGAAGAATAGGAAACACCAACAGTCGATTTATCTCTTTCCACACAGGCAAGTTATTGCCTAAATATGATAAAAAATTGAATATGACATACTAAGATTTATATAACAAGCAAGCGCACGCGTTCCCCTCTGCCAAAGAACATGCACGAATCGTGCGTGTTCGTTTATAAAAACTAGTTCGCTGCGATCGTCCGCCATTTTGCATTCGTACGTATCGCTAAGTGGTTCTCGGTTAAATTCTAGTATTATTCAATTATTCGGACACTGACCGTAATTATAGAAATGCATACTACGTAGGTACTCCGATATTGACACGTCCCATCACTAGGTTTTCGAGTTTGTGAATAGTATGAACAAAGGTGTAGTGGTCATTAGTTGCTAGTGTGCTGGTTTTATACTTTTGTTACAACTTTTCGTTTGGAGGAGACAAAATTTTTCCCAAGCGTGTGCTGCATGTTTACCTGTACATTTTGGCAGACTGTAGCTAGTACAAAGAACCGCGCTAGGCCAGTTTCCGTGTTAAATGTTCTAAGATGACATTAAGCCTTGATTTCGAGACAAGATAGGTATTAGAAAGGATTGAAGGTAGATTATGTTTATAAAGAAGCCAACCTTACCATCGAATATGAAATTAAAAATACAGACATTACAGATTAAAAAAAATTCAGATCAGGGAACAGTGTTCCATGTTTAATAAATAGACTTTCAAGATTTCCACAACAAAATTCTAAGTCCTGTCAGCTAATAAATCTGCATGAACATTCAAAATATTGGAAATTATTCGAAACCATATTTTGTTATAAACTTATTGTAAACTTCATTTGATTTTGTGTATAAATTGTGTGAATTAAATTGTATAAATATTTATAATTTGTGTTAGGTACATAAGTTTTTTAATAAATACGATTTAGTTTTTAGTATTTGGTTTTTTTTAATACACTTAAATCCATTTGCACATATTATATAAAAACAGTCGAATTTGAGAACCAACCTCCTTTTTCGGAGTCGGATTAAAGTAGGTACTCGTATGTAGGAAAAAATTTAAATCTAAATTCCGTCGTCGTCGCCTGTACCACCTGGCTTTGACACACGGCAGTGGGTCTGGATATTTAATTCTGGACTGTGTATATTAACTGTCTATGGATGTATTCTATAAAAAAGAATATTATATTTTAGACTACATTAGCATTTGATATGTAGATCAAATGCTCTAAGAAAAATGGCCAACAAATGCACAACATTTTCGTAGGTCTCCTCTCTACTCTCTTGCGTCTACTCTCAGGCATGCAAGTTTTCTTTTACCGTTACAGGTGATATTAAATTTCTTAAATTCCTTTTATCTTCAAAAAGTGCTTGCTACTTGGGTTTGAACCCGGCGTGCTCGAGTGAGAGGCTAATATGTATACACTGGGCTATAACCGAATGCCTTGGTGGAGCTTAAAAGGTCTGTTTGTTCCTTTGTTGTGTGCTACACTCGATATTTTTAGCGATACCTGGATGGTGATCCAATATCACGATATTTATATAGTGAAAAGTACTTACATATAGAGTATCGTGATACGGATAGTAGGATTTCTAAAAAAATCAGAAAACTACGATCCGTATCACTGATATTATCTATCTCTGATTGATATTTACAATAGTTGATATTTTTAACTATTAAAAAGTAGGTACATATACCTAGTAATGGAAAAATAATATTATCCTATGGCAACACTATCTGATTTGAAAACTATTTTAACTGTGCAAATATTATCTGTGGTCGGTCGACCACACTACTTGTGGTTGAACCTGGTTGAACACTTTAAATACATAATATTTACAATTATTATTTTTTCTGGATTCTGTTTGATTTGGTTTCGTAAAAATATGTATAAAATATAAACAGGGAAATAATTATGATGAGTTATAAACAAGTGAGGGCAATGGATTCTAAATATTTTCTTTTACCACAGACTTTTACTTTTGCCATAGAGTAGTAATGTAGTCCGTACTTTTGCAAAGCTCTCACTCTCACAGACTATATGTCATCTATGGCCTTGCTGTCATGTCAATTCAATTCAGCGTTGCCAGAATGTAACTTTTGTTACATTTTACGTTACTTTTGACCCTCTCATGTAACTTCCATGTAACACGACTCAAAATGTAACTTTTACGTTACTTTTAGGACTTATTAAAATATTTAAATATTTTCCAACAAATAATAATTAATCGTGAAACGGAACGCATCCAATAAAGTTTTTGGTGTGAATTAACTACCTTTTTCATTATTAGGTTTATGATGAGATTTTTTTATAAATTGATTAAGGTATATTTTAGCTTTTGAAATACGTTTCTAAATTTTTGGGTGCATATCTTTCACATTATTAATTATGTTTTTCTTTTTTAGGATTATCGGTCAATTATTTGATCAAAAATTATCACGATTCTTTCGAAGCTTTATTAATGGGACGGAAAACATTTTTAGTTTTTTGTAATAAAGTGTCATATTATAGTATTAGTGTTGTTTTCCACATAAAATGGAAATGTAACTTTTGTCGTGAAAATGTAACTTTTTGAGGTGTCTCATGTTACATTTGACTATCTGCCTTTGGCAACACTGATTCAATTGTAGTGTAGGTATTTATGGTTGTAACCACAGATTTATAGGTATCGTTGTAACTTAATTTTATTTTTCCGTTCCTGTCTGTGAAGTTGTGAACCTAAACTCTTTGCTGTGAAACTGTGAACCCAAAACAATAGGTTTTATCGTACATAAGTTTAATGACATTGGGTTTGTCGTTTATTTTTTGTGAAGGTAGAATTTAAATACAGTTTAGTAGGGCATTTTGTGAAAACTGCATACGAATTTTTATTTATCTTTTGTCAATAACAACTACAATAGGTGTACCTAAACAAATAACTGCAACCGATGTCAGAAAGCTCATTTCAAGGAAGCCAAGCCCCTAAGGAAGAGCGTCCGCCCTCCAAAATTCCGGAGTCAATAAAGGTAGGGGTTAATGAGTACATTTACAGTTATCAATATCATTGTGTTTACAGCAGACCTTATTCTACAATCCTTATTAAACAAATAAATTAACGCTTCACACTCACAACCCCGCGGTAGGACTAGGCCTGTGTTGCGGGTGGAGGACTCACACAAATAACAACATGAATCTCCACAGCCTGAGCACAAATAACTAACTGAGAAATAATAATAACTCAAGTCAAGGTCCCACACCACCGCGACATGGAGTCGTCAAAACACACATTTGACCTTTTACCATGATTGCAGCTACTTTATCTAACTTGCGACCATAGTACATATTTTCTCAAATTCAGCAGTTGGTACCTAGTAATATTCATTCTGGGTTGGAAAGCTGATGCTTGTTATTCAAGCTAATAAAAGCTACAAAAAAATACATCAGTTTGATGCTGTTAATACAGCAAGCACACAGACTGAATAAAATTATATTTATCGTATTACTATTTTTCAGAAAATAATATCAATGGAGAAAGAGAATGAGACTAATGCTAACCGGAAGTCTCGGATTGACCTGAACGCTCTCCCGACACGGCAATACCTGGATCAGACTGTTGTTCCCATTCTGCTACAAGGACTTGCTGCCGTTGCTAAGGAACGACCTCCGGATCCCATCAACTACCTTGCAGCTTACTTACTTAAGAATAAGAATAATTATGAAAATAACAATTCAGGCTCAAACAACAATGCCCCTTCAAATCCTCAAACATAGTTAGGGTTGCTTAATAATAAATTCTAGTTTTTTTTACTATTGAAAACTTAATGGTTTATTTAAGTACATAGGCTAAAGTAAGCATTAGTGTATCCCTCATGTCATGACATATGTACAATGAGGTACTAATATAGGTAAATAAATGTGGATAGTGTTACCATGCTATCCAAAAATTCTTGTATTACTAAATATAGATCTTAGGATATTATTAATGCTTTTCATTTTTGAGAAAGTTGATATTTCATTTGGTCTTTTAAGGTATGTAATTCTCTTCTATTTACAATTGGAAATCTTATTTGAGACTGGTATTTTGTATAATATAAAAAAAAATACTCTCAAGTGTTAAATTTATTGTTTAGCAGTGATTCGTTAATGCCCTTATTGATTGGGTATGAGCATTTTAACCATTTAAATGCACTGTATCATGGTACAAATGGTTCAAATTATGATAGATCCTTAACTCTCTCGTCAACCAATAGTTGTTTAGTGAATTTCCTGTGGCACTACTTGTAGCACTATCAGTAGTACCACAGTTAGATGAAGAATATTGAAATATTTTTGCTACAGACGACTTTATTTTCTACTTACATATTTAAGTACATATTGTATGAGATGGACAGTCTTGGGCGGCAGTGTGTGCTATCTTATATCCATAAAATAGCCAGACCTGTGGTCTAAATGGCTTGTTAACTGTTTGTAGCATAGGCAAAGACATCTATCTAATATAAGCCAGGAAATAATAATAACTCAGTTGCTCAGATCATTGTTTAATAAGCAAAGGCACACAACCTCAAACATTCTGCTCAGTTTCCTCCAAAAACTGTTGTCTATGCAATAGCCAGGAATCGTTGTCATCGCCACCTTCGTACTCGAGGGAGACTGAGGGTGGCTCAAAGTGCAGTAACTCCGTCTCAATGCTCTCATCCGTCAATGATGGCAGGGAGTCGTGAACGGGCAATGGCACTGGCTCTGGTGGCAGAAATTCTGCCATATACGCTGTGACGTTGCGAGCTCTCCACTCTGCTACCTTTCCTGAAAGTTAAAAAAGTGAAAAGGCTAACTATGCAACTTTATACGGGTTTTTTCGAATAGACTCTTGCTGTCGACCCTACCGGCAGTGTTACCAAAGAGCAATAAGCTTCACGAGCGCAACCACATAATTTCTCATGAAGATCTTATCAGAGAATAATAAAATCATTTATTTTTGTAAATTCCCAGATTTTTGATTGTACTTGTACGCTACTTAAAAAAGAAATGTTTTGTATGTATTGTTAGTAAGTTAGTGACACAATTAAGTAATTTTTTTTCTAGTTCTTTGTCTAATGTAGACGTATATTGAAGAAATGTAAAATTGCTCAATTTGTGTATGTATAACAGCTGAATTGAGACACCCACAATCTCCTGACCTGAAAATTAACTTCCATTACACAATAGTGTAATTTTCTTATTCAGAGACTAACAAAGGCGTTGCGATGTAATGGTGTCCTGCTAACTCTCTCAAGCATGAAGTAAGTGTGACTCCTTTGTGTGGAGATTCGTTTTAAACCTATTTGTGAACAAACGGGCGTTTGGTTTATAAGAATGTACCCTTTACTTAGCTCCTCATTTAATTATTATAAACTATCATTAGGTACCTGGCTACGTTACGTACAACGTACCTGGCTTAGGTACGTTGCTAAGTCTACCAATTTGATCCAGTATAATATTATACCAGGCCTTACATGTTTCGAATCCATCAAAACCAGATTTCACTTAGTCAATGGCTCTGCTCGGCAATGTACCTACACCAATACATAATGACATGCTGCATTTCTTCCTCACCAATAGTTTCATCGATTTCCATTTCCTCCTCTTCCAACCTCTCTTCCTTCGGCTCCTTATCTTCTTTCTCCTCTTCCCCTTCCCCATATTCCTCTATATCCGGATCCTTAACTAGCAAATAAAACCCGTGCTGCATGCAATTAGTATCAAACACGAAACACCCTGGTCCCTTCGGCAGTCCCCTCGTCCAGACGCCGTGATATCTAGTTCTCGGGTAAATTATCTGTCCAGGGCCCTCGATGACCCCTTCCAGCCACGTTCCCATGAACTTGACCTGGTATTCAGCGAAGAAGTATGTGCCGAGGCCGTGTCGCTTTCCCTTGAACCAAGCGCCCTCGTAGATATCGCCGTTGGGGTAGTAGTAGGCTCCGAAGCCCTGCTTCAGGTCATGGCGCCAATCCCCCTCGTAGCGAGACCCGTCGGGGTAAATCATCTGGCCGGTTCCGTACTTCATTGCCTTACGCCATTCTCCTAAGGAATAATTTTTGGGAAGTCTTGAAAAATTAAAAAAAAATAGGAAGGTAAGCAAAAAACTTACCTACTATTTTTCATGGGGGTTTCTGAAAGGCGATCAGGTGTGATCATGTATTACCTATGTGTCTCATTCTGCGTAGGTGGGGAGAACTAGGAGAGTTATGACACGGAGATTGGTTTTAGATTATCGCATCTTACTCAAGTGTTTTATATTGATATTTCATATAGTAGTAAGAAGAACTAGATATTTACAGTAGTTAGTAGTTTTCGTGGAAAATTGTGACAATCCTCCTCCTTTAAGGTCTATAACTCTGTAGTGACCATAATATTATTTGCTAGTTTTACTTCCAACTTATCCAAGAAACAGCCCGAACTATGAGTACCTACTCATAATATATAGTTAGGTACTTGTAGCTAGCTACTTTACCTTCATAACGGGCACCATTCTTGAAGACATACAATCCTTTACCGTTCCTCAGCCCACGGCAATAGCAGCCTTGGTAGAAGTCGCCGTTGGGCAGCACTGCCCAGCCTTCTCCATGGCGCTCTCCTTCAGGGTTCCGTCCGCCTACGTAAGTCTGTTGGTTGAAATAAGTAAGCTGTACATTGCAGTATATTTTTTAGCAGGCGTATATGACCCAAGCCCAGTACTTGCCTGCAACCTATGGCTTGCAAGGCAGGGTACCTAATAATATCATGCTCACCGTAAGGAAGGCTACTTTAGGCTAAGTACTCAAGTCAAAGCATTGACGAAAAATGTCATTTTTCGTTTTAATGGAAATTTATGGTCTACGTACTTAAAAAAACACTTACACCAATTGTATCCTCATCCTCAGGTCCCTCGCCTTTGTCTTCAGCCATTTAATTCAGGTAAAAACAAAATATTCACTTAATATTAACCGTAAGTTATAATATTGACAGAAGTGACAATAAAATTTAGACGTATTGTCTATTGTCTTGCTTCCTATTTATTTCAAGTGGTTTCGACCGTTTTAATGGCCCAACACCAAGATTTTTCTGAGAACACTAGTTTTAGAAAAGTAGAAAATATACTTTACTAATTTATTCGGGCATCCTTATAACAAGATGTTAATCACAGGCCTATATCTAAATACCTAGATGCCGCATATGTCTTACTTTGCGAGCCAAAAGGGAGCGCAAAGCATTTTAAATTGATTTGAAGATTTTTAAATTGTGTGTAGTGTACCTACCTAGTTTATTTCACAATTTTATGTTTGTTGTGGTTTTATAATATTAGGGTAGACACAAAATGAAAAGGATCACAGAATAAATAGTCAATTTAATGCAAAATCTAATTTCTGTTTAATATTAATTAATTAACAAGTAACTGTGTTTGTGTGGGAGACCCGTGCCGAGCAGTGGGACCGAGGTGCGGGCACGCCGCACGGCTGAAAATTGTTCAGTGAATTTCGAGAAATCGAAGGTTCATAATAAAAATAACATTAAAAAACAATAATAATTTATATTTTATCATAAAAATAAGTTAATAACGTATATGAACATAGTAGTGCAGACTCGAGCTGGACATCAATGATACCAATAAAGTGATGTTGAAATCGAAATAATATATTAAATGTAATTACGGACCTAGGTCATAAAAATAGATATATTTACATGATACAGCTAATAAGGGCGTTTGAATATAATATTATGTAATTATAAAATAAGAAAAAATACTTTACGCTTTACCTATGCATTTTTTTCCAGTAAATCGTATCATATTCATTTATTTGCTGTAAATGTGGTACAATTTGGGTATGTGGTTTTGATAGGTGCATAATTCCCAACATAATTCCTCACATTTAGCTAGTAGGTATGTAGCGTGCATTATATTAATATGCATGCTTCTTACTGGCAAGATAAATTGTATCTTTTATTTTAAAATGTAACTAGAATCAAATATCTATCGCAATTTTTACTGTCATGTTGACTAGATTGGAATACAAAATGGCAAGAGTAGGACTTATTTTGAAAATTTTACAATATAGAACAAAATTATTAATTGGTATCCCAATGGTTCCTCACGCCCGTACCTAATAAATTATAAATATTACAATAAATGTCCTCTAAAATTATACAATTATTTTAATTTGCATTTGTAACAATAATGATTAGCTAACACTGAATTCCAGCTCTTTCAGAGACCGATCGATCACAGACATTGTTTAATTAACGTTTAGCCTCATTATGTAGCTGCAGTTAACTTAAAACTAATTTGTTAACACATAGACATAATGCTCTCTAGCCATTGGCTTAGGTTTTAGATAATTACAAAACGAGTATGTACTCACAATAAAACTATGTAGGTACTCTGCGCATTCGAGAACATCACGTCTTTTAAAAAATACCAACTCTAATTTTATTAACATGGATCCAAAAGCTACTAACGTAATCCTAACTAGGTACATAATCCTTATCGTCTAAGTTTGTACTTCTCGGTTAAATTTTTTAATATGGACAAGTAAGTTGGCGCATCTTTAGCTGTTGTTTAAAACTAGCAAGCTTAACGCTATAGTAAGTATTATATAGGCCTACAACAACACCTTACGTTTCATTGATAAACAAGGTCAGTACCTTAATGTTCTTTAGGTCACAAGACTCGACGGTGTCTGTGACCTCAATAGAAGCAAATTCCAATCACTGTTTGGCATTCAAAACAACTTTTCACTGACTTCCTATACATTTTACGCTTATTTAAAGATTTTATAAATAGACACAAGTTTCTTTTCACTTTGTGCAAGATTGATGGGAGGAGATATCGAAGCGTTAATTACTACCAGACAATTTTAGTATCTAAAGTACTCTAGACTGAATTTGCACTTGCTAAAAGACATTTTGATAAGCTTTAGTCTCCTATAAAAGTCCAAATCGAAGACGAACAAACATGATTAACCCAGTAATTAAATCACACACGGCACTGTATGTATTTAACGCGGTGGAGCCTGCGGTGGAACGTCTTCCAGTTTCCCCCACACTACGTTACACATTTCCCTCACTAGAGCTTGCTCTCCCGAGTCCAAATCCGGCGCTGGTCTCCTCCGTTCTCTCTCTACCCTCTCTCTTACTTCTAATACTTGGAGAGCACGAACTACCGCTTCTGGCCTCTCGTTTGTGCCCGCCCCCGCCGCGCCTTTCTCAGCTTCCAACCGTCGTACTTTCTGCTCCAAGTCACGAACGTACTGAACAGTCCTCTCAGCAAGTTGCGGATGAGTTATCGGCACTGACGTAGTTGGTGGCCGTGGACCTTCTTCTGCATTCGTCCCGCTGCTACTACCATCTCCATCATCCCGTTCCCTACCCGCAGCTCTACCGCAGCTGACACAGGTACTCCTTTCTCGTTCCTCATCTAGATACAGGCATAACTCCTTTAATTCCAAATTATCACGTATTAATTCTTGTTGCTTGTCATCCAGCTCTCTCAGTTTGCTCTGGTATGCCGATACTTCTTGCCGCATTACTGAAGCTGTGTATCGACCAAACCTCTGCCACTCGCGCGCTAGTTTACGGCCCTTCTGACGGTCGTCGTCCAAAAAACAGCACAAATCGCGAAGCTCCTGGTTGTCTTCACTGAGGCGACGATTAGCCTCTTTCAATGCTTTTATTTCATCTAAAAGTGTTTGAATTTGTCGTCTCTGATCTGTCGATTGTCTTGGGCCCTCAGCTTCGATTCTTTTCGTAAATTTAAGCATGTCTGCAGACCTTCTATGTATTTGTTCCTCTTCAAGATTACGTTGCACTCGTTGCGTGTCGTCGGCACTTCTCGCTCGAGCGGTTTCCACGGGTTCATGCACGATGGCTTTAGTTACTATCTCACCTCCGGGTCGCAGTACTCGCAACGCTGCAGGGGGCACAGGGTATCCCGCAGGATAGCCTTGCGGGTATTTCACCTGAGGATAGGGTCCAACGGGGTAGCCGTGCACTCCGGGTAGATACTGCAGCTTATTGGGATCAACTGGCTTTCCGACGTACGGAGGTTTGAACTCCTTGGCGGTCGCGTCCGCAGTGGCTAGCTTGGACCCCGTCGCGGCCGGGGGCGGCGGATGATAACGCGGAGGAAAGTTGACCGGTTCCGGGCCTTGTTTACCTACTTGTTTATGTTTATTGAACTGGCTAGCGTTCTGACTGATTGACATTGTAGGGAATCTGTCTGATTCACGAATGGTCATCAAGCTCAGTTGATGCTCCACTTCACGTTATTGAGTACACTCATTTCCAAATCGAGAGGATTGCGTTCATGCGAGTGCTGAGGCAACATAGGTTCGACGAATGGTCCTTGAATGAACGTAGGAGGGGACCGACGCCGGCTGTGTGGGCTGTGGACCGTGGCATTCGCGCAATTAACTCCTTCGTGACGTCGTTTGATTCGTTTTCAGTCACTTATTGATGTGATGTGGTTCTTTTGGGATGTAGACGGATTTGTTTGTAGAATTTGAGGTTGGTTGAATGTTGTTTTCACTAAAACAGGTTATGTTTAGGCCTCGTAATGGTGAGAAAACGCGGGCGCGCGCGTTCGCGTGTCTCTGACTGGCGCTACCTGCGCGGGCGCGGAGGCTCTCACGGCGTTTCGTTCGCTCTACCTTGCTCGCTCTTACCTGCCGTTCGTAGATGTGTTGTCACACACACATTTACCAACGCTCAGTCATTCACACAACATGTATTTCTACATACAAGCGTACGCATAAGATTGGGATCTCGCTCATTCTTTGCTCTCACACACAATAAGTTGTTTGTTTTACAGAATAAAACTAGTGTATTTACTATGCAAACGTTTCTTGCTTTATCCTATATGTCTAAACATTTCACGTGTTAAATTTTAATTGAATGTTCATGCTATGATGGATGCCCCGAATCAAGAATAAACAGTTGCGTACAAAGACTTAACTTACTATACCTGACTCTATAATCAGAGCTCTACATTAAAATTTGATATTACTAACTCTAAATGTGAACATTGCACATTGCTACGAGTATGGATTCGTCGTAAACTAAGCAGAGGTTCAGCTAGGGCCTCCTAGTCAGTGTGCCTCGGCTCTAAGCTACTAAACTAAAATAAGTAACTCTTATAAATAACTGAATATTACTGTACGACAATTACGTATGAGACGCACGAGTACATATCCAAATAATATAGGTAATAAATTTTAGGTAAACAATTTTGAATTGCTTAATTTAAAGTTTGATTATCTTTGCATAACTTGCTTGCTGCCATGCGGGTGTTGAAATAGATAAGTGTGACAGTGATATAACTATTCGCATCAGCTTGCAGTCCATCTCGGATGATTCCGTGTTGTTCGTGGAAACGTACAGTGGCGGTGGTACTGCCCCAGGCGAAAATTGTTCAATTAAACTGTCCACTGCTAGACATGTACCTTCTAAACGACGCTATTTGTCCCATGTCAGGAGGACCAAATCTTGGGAGATGAATTCCCTACAAATTATTTAACCTCCCGATGCTCCCCCGTAGCTGGACGGCACATTTACTCCTCTGGAGTTGGTGCTGGAATCGTCTTCACGTCTTACACTATGAACAGGTTTGTCCTTATTTATAGAGGTAAGATAGGTATTCAATAGATACCATCCGCTGCCGCCAATTACATTTGACCGACTTTGAACAAGACTTATGAGTCTTGTTGTTGAGTCCCTATGGAGACTGGGCTGGTTAATCTAATCCAGATAGCAGGTGTTAATATTATGAATATAAGTGAACCATCTAACACACAATTCCCGTGTTGTAGGTACCGGGATATTTCATGGTTATGAAACATCACCACATCACTACTTTCTCTACTATATTGGGTATGTGTGGGTGTATCACAGACCTCTGCCTATACCATCGCGTAAAAACAAGCGTGGTGTTATGTTATGTGTATATTGAAATAAAAAAAAAAAAAAAAATCTTCAATTTTCAAATTTTTCTGCTTGGCCCAAAAGTCGACTGGTAGATAATACTTTTAGCATTAAGTCCGCCTTTTATACCACAAGCTTTTTGGTATAACAATAAAGCCTCTGCCTCACCGTGAATCGAACCCAGGCCGACCCGTACCGAATCATGCCCCTAACCCGGTCGAACTATACGCCAATACAATTGATACGTGACTGAATTCGCAGTTAGTTCACTTGTGTCATAAGTGCACCCGCCGGCGCCGGCGCAGCAGTCAGCAGTGCCGACGGACGACGCTACGCTCAGTCCGCGGCGAGGTGGTCTAGTGGTCTACCGTCCGCAAGGATGACGCGAGTGCGATCGTTCGGCGCGCTTGTCGCAATACTGGCCCTGTTCAATGGTAGGCACTTTTCTTTACTTATTGATTTAATTACCTTGCGGTTTTTAGTAAATTTGAGTAATATGGATTGTTCACGTACGTTATTGTTACATTATAAATTTATTTGTGCTAAATAATGCGAAGGTACGTTTTTGTACTGGAAGTAAGTATAATTTTCATGTGTTCATTTTATTAATAACTTAACTCCTCATTTATACAAATACAACTATTCTCTATTTCAACAAATACCAACATAATACCTAGTAACTTATTCATCATATTATGTCAAAATTTTAATTACCTTAAATAACTTGTACCAATTGTTGTGTTGTACCAATTTACACTACAGGTCACAGGATACAATGATTTTAAATACATACATATATACAGTATACTACCGGCAACTAACGAGTATTTAAACTCTAGTTCAATCTACCTAAACCAGTAAACACAATGCAAAACAATCATAGGTATCTTTTAATTAATCGTGTGTTAACAAAGATGTACAAGTCAGTAAGAATCAAAAAGCCAAGTCTCTATGTATCTACGTCGTCTCTAGTTCTGTTACTTCCATTTTTTTAAATCTTGCATGAGTTGTCAATGACACTGAGGCCTTATCTGGTAGAAGAAGAATTTATTTGTCACTAACAAAATTATAGCATAGGCGGTATAAAATTCTGACGCTGATTTTTATTGCAGTCCTAATTGAGTCTCCTTCATGTATCTCAATGTTTCCAGAGTTACCGGGTGCGCGGGCGCAGCGCAAGCCCATAAAAGAAGCGCTACTTCTCCACAGCGAAGCATTCAGCAACGCGAGCCTCGACGACTGCGTGTGGAAGCGCGAGCGGGAGCCCTGTCCCGATGAGAATGTCACCTTGCATCTCTATACTGAAGCAGAGCCCGTGAAAAAAGTCGTAAGTACTGTATTTCCCTTATTTAGTCTGACCTTTTGGTCCTTACTCTATGGTCTGACTAACCCATACCGATGAGGAACAAAAGTCCTCGAATAGAGACTATGGCTTGGAAAAAGGACTAGACTAGGTGAAGATGACTTGAAGAAGACGGCGGGAAACTGTTGGATTCAAAAGGCACAGGATCGGTCGGAGTGACGTCGGTAAGGCTGACGGATGAATGGATGGAGAACTTGTTAGAATATAATAGAATAGAAGAAATGAGAACAGAAAATATAGGTACTTGGCTCCTTATTACTAAATAAATGTAACTTATGTTGGTATTGTTAATCGAAGAACTAATGCAGAACAAACGTGTACATACATACAATACAAAATAACAAAAATTAAATAAATCAAATTATACCATACCTATAGGTACCTATCGTAAAGAAATGCCACATATCCCTGCTCAAAAGAGACTTATTTACATCACCTTAATAGAAATTTGTAAGTAAACTTTGCTCCTGGTGCCGTAGCCACAAGATCAAAGAGTATAATAGCACAAGATTGTCGTCTGACTTGTTTAGATAAGTGTAGGCCAGCTGACTCTGGATGAAACACAATTACTTTATAATCATTTACTTTCCTATTTTCTACGTCAAAATTTGAATTATCTACAATGTTTACGCTTATGCATAACTTACTCGTACTTTCTAAAAGTTCTATTGTTTATACGATACTTAATTTATTACAATCCATTGTTTACAGTTTTCCCACGAATGTTTAGACACTTATTTACTAACCGACACTATTTACAGATATGTTCTAGGTTTAAGAAGGTAGACCTTAGATTGCGTAGGTACCTAATTTATGAAATTAGCTGGTGTGTGCCACTTACCAGCGTTAAAACTCACGCGACTACGACGTAGGTATAAACAATAATAGCGATCCTATATACATCAAATATGAATAGAATTGATTTTCTGTCTGTAATTAATTTCAAACCGATTCAAATTGTAGAGCCGATTAGCTAGCTGCGCCGCTGTATCCTGCAACCTTATTTCCAACATTGTGTTCCCGTTTTTTTTGACAGCGCAAGAACAAACTATGATTCAAAACTAAAATTGGTACAAAAGCAAAATAAAACTCAATTCGATGGGCCCTGCGTGTTTGCAGTATGTGAGATAAAAGCCTTTGGGCATGTAGCGAGAAGCGTATAGGGTGCATGAGAAACAAGACAAGTGTTTAACACCGGCGTTGCTTTCGAGTGACTTAAAAATACGGAATTGCTGGTGTCGATCGATGTATTGCTTGTTACAGAGCTCCTATCCCGTGGTGGATTGCATTGCGGCCAAATTCCGGTTGTCGGACAGACACTTCTTAAATAATACTCTATCACAGAGACCGACATGTGCGTACCTTAATATATTATATGTAAATTTAGAAATCGATACAAATCTATTTGGTATTCTCGCGGCGGGAGTAACGGATCGGCGATTCCTTTACCGGCCGTCCGCGACCTATTCACGTCCTCGCCCTACTGGCGATCGCAGCTAATATATGGTGACTATGGTGGAACACATTAGGATATGGGCTAAATAAAATGATGATCAGGTAAACACATAGGTAGAGTCCGTTCCACCGGAAATCCTGGAATTCGCATTCGCTGAGGTAGGCTGAAAGCTGTACCAGAATATTCATCGAAAGAATATCGACAAGGAAAAAAAATCTTTTGAAATTGGATCACTGACCGCTGCTCGGTCTTAACAAAAGAAGGAATGCGTTAAAATACCGCTAACTACGTCCTCATGGGGGCTCCGACGGTGCGGTCGCTCCGCCCACTGCTTATGGGGGTTTCAAATCAATGTAACTAGACGGGGACCTTACTACCTGCGTTTCGGCTAGTAACGTAGTCACGTACTCTAGGTTCTTGGGTAGATAAATGTACTAGTTAATAACAGTACACTATGTGATCGGTCTGCTCGAACTCTTATGCCATACTCTGTGGCAGAGATACTATGGCTGTTGGCTGCAATGATGTATGTGTGTTTAAATGTTGATTGTACCCGTACAAAAGTAATAAAACAGTAGAGTTGTAGAGTATTATTCAGTAGTATTTATACACGGTAGGTAGTACACTACCCGTTCCTTGCTGTCTAAGTAAACTTACACAGAATTCAAAATAAGGGCGAATTTATATTTATATAACACGTATTTAGCCAACGTGCTAATGAATGAGCTTGCTTCTAAGTAGTAACTGCGAAAATAGGGTGATGATGAATGAATGAATTAGCCTGCGCCTAAAAATGGCATACCTTCAAGCTCTCTACATTCAGCAACAGTCATTCATCTTCTCATTCAGTCGAGTGACTACCTGTGTTAGGGCACGCAGTCAATACAAACTTATTGCTTGTATACCTACATAGTCTTATTGAACGGCGTTGCCCATTTTTATAGCGGACGCCTAAATACTCGTACATGACATGAGTTTATACACTCCTACTTTTAAGAATATCGTTCCGAGTTCGATTCTCATTTGCAGGCAGTTATATGACAATATGAGGTTGCTGAGTTTTCAAGTTCAACAAATAACATTGTTTCTTAAACAATTGACAACGAACGTGATTGATAATTAATTATTAATTAACTAAGCAAACAACCGCAAAAAGAGCAACCTAATTTTCATGTATCATCATAATTTGTAGGTACCTACCTTAGTTTTCACACTTCTCTATTATCAGATACAAAATAACAATAGGTAGTAAAAAAAAATTGCTATCTCTATTTCAAGTTTTATGAAATATGTAGACATAGAATTTCATGAAACCCAACGCCAACCCCAAGCTGCTTAAAGATATAAAGACATAAGGTTTAAAATTCTTTCACATCCTGACCGAGGCAACATATTATGTATAATAATATGTATTTTTGCATTGCAAATGCTGTTTGATGACATGGCCTATTGTAACTTAACTCCTCAGCTTAACTCTAATACCTAGAATCAAACCTAGAGCGGGTTGTGTTGCGAAACAATGCATTCGGTCCACTTGCACGTCTTCTCGTAGATACATTCGTCTGCCAAAACATACGCTACTTTCCACATTTATCTACTTTCTCTGTCAGGCAAGAGAATAGGACTTGGGCTTCACGGTTAGAGTAGACACTCAGTTAAATATGTAAAGCTAAGTGTTAGCTGAGTGTACTAGTTTTAGAAGCAGATCTGGACAACATTTTAATAAAGCCAAATAAGTAGTTGCTACATTTTATAGATTTAACTACTAATAAAATAGATTTAAAATTTAATTTTGAAAGTTATATTTTTGTAGACTAAACAGGACGATATGGCCGCTCAGCGACAAAGCCGTTGTAGGATAAAATTAAAAAATAAAACAGTTCTGGTTTGCAGTGGCCATGTTCTCGTTGAATCAGCAAACAACGTACCGTCGTGCAAAAGAAAACTTTTAGGTATTGTATTTACTAAGAGCTAAGCTCAATTAATGCGTTAATGGTCTCGCCAGTACGCTATGCGACCTTTTTCTAAGCTATTTATTGACTAAGTTTTGCTAAGCAAACAACCGGGACACATAAGGGACTTCTACTGACAAACAATAAGTTTATTTGAGGTGGTTGATTGTGGAAAATCAAATATTTTTATTTTTAAAAATGTAACTAGCTGACCCGGCAAACGTTGTTTTGCCATATAAATAATTTTTACTGAATATTTTGGGAGAGCTTAATGTAAGTGTGTGGACTACAACTACCACTACCAATACCACTACACCTACTACTACCACTACCCCTACCACTAACACTACCCCTACCACTACCCCTACCACTACTCCTACCACTACCACTACCCCTACCCCTACCATTACCACTACCCCTACCCCTACCACTACCACTACCCCTACCACTACCCCTACCTCTACCACTACCCCTACCCCTACCACTACCATTACCACTACCACTACCCCTACCACTACCCCTACCACTACACCTACCACTAACACTACCCCTACCACTACTACTACCCCTACATCTACCCCTACCACTACCTATCACGCACCGGCGCCATCTACTTAAAATATTGGTTTGTAGTACATGCTATGTATCAGAGATGGCGCTGTATGTGAAAAAAGATTTTTCCCGCTTTTCTGTTGAAATTTTTCCTGAATTTTCTTTGCTATAAACCTCACCGAGCCCGAGACCTTTCCAACGAATGCAAAACCGTGGAAATCGGTTCGTGCGTTCTGGAGTTATAGCGTCAGGAAGGAAAACCCGACTTATTTTTATATAGTAGATTAAAACATATTGTGACATACATTTTTTACTTGTGGGCATATCGTGTAGCATTGTATTTTTCAATTTGGTTCTGAAGTTAGGCCAAGTTTGAATTAAGCTCCACCGTACAACTTTTAACGGCTTTTAAGGTTGATGGAGCAACATTCTTCATGATATAAATTTTCCTCCACTAAATCTGGTTTGCAGGTAGACCTGTTCAGCGAAGACTGGCTCCGGCAGAGCGGCTGGGAGCCTTCGCACGAGACCATCCTGCTGGTACACGGCTACGCGGGCGGGGATGATACGCTGCCCATCATCGTCCTTCGAGATGGTGAGTTAACACTGCTGGTATGGAATTAGGAAAATTTACATATCATGCTGCCCTTTGCATTGGCACTTTGCACGCTTTTGAGATAGTTATTCAAAAAGACCTTTATAGCCTAGCTGTTTACATTACTTATGTCATCCAAGTCATCGCTTGCGCAGAATCATCTTTTTATAGTCTAATGGAACTTTTGGAACAGAATAAGAAGAGTTTTTCAACTCGGGTAATGATTTGCAGATTATTTATGGTTCAAATACATAGTTGCAAAATGTGGATGGAACCCATAATAGCCATTTAGACCCCTGTTTGGTCCACTACACATAACAGGCTCTTGGTAAGGTAATACTGGTAAACGTAAACAGAGAATTATGCAAGAAACACCAGTCGATGTTTTTATATCTACCAACCTACCTAATCCCAAAACAATGAATTTCGGTAAACAACAGTAGAATCAGCTCACGTAATTTGTTGCCGTTACTTACAATTTCACGTAGGTATCTCCACTGGCGCCGAATACGAAATTAAAAGGCTGTTTTCCTCCGGCCCTGCGCTTTCACCATTATGTCACTATTTATAATGTCCTTACAACATTCACTTTACTTAGGAGACTATTCAGTTTGAGCCTCACTTTATTAATTGGATCTTGTACATATCACCTTATACTTCCTTAGCTAGAACAACAATCCTAGTCCCTTTGTGTATGGGTATATGGTGGAGTCCTCCGCAAGGGCCTTCAAACACAATTCTTTCACGTATAAAGAGTTAAAATAAGAGTGACTTATTATATTAGAAAGTAAGGAAACGACTTGCATACCTACTGCAGGTATGCACGTAGGCTATAGTACCTACCTAAGGTACCTACTTTATCAACAGTGAAGGTGAGAAATCTTGTAATATATTAGCTGGATAAGAAAATTAGATAATGCTTATCCAATTCACTCGCAATCAAGTTTTAAATTCAAGATTATCGGCTTGCATCTGCAGCATTCCACATTTGCATTTTACGAGAGAAAGTGATCTGGGTTGCAACTGTCAATGCTGTGCCATGCACTTATGCAGAGTTATGCAATTCCCGCGGCTTTCTCCGCTAATTTGCCGTTGACGTTTGTTGTTGTTGTTGTGTAGGTACACGAATTGTTAAATAAATAAATAAAAAGTCTTATCCCACCTCACTATATCTTTATTCCACCACATCTTAATAATATATATTTCTTGTGTACGTGTGTATGCCACTGAACTCCTCCTAAACGGCTGGATGGATGTTGATGAAATTTTTTTTGTGTGTTCAAGGGGATTCGAGAATGGTATAGATTCACAATTTGGTCCACTGGAAAATGTTTTTTAACACTATTTTAGTATTTTTAATTTTAACCGTCATTCATTGACGTCGTCGCGTCACTTTGACATTTTATATCTCAGAACAACGTTTGCGGGGTCAGCTAGTACCTATATAAATGTATAGGATATGAACGGCGAGCTTAATTTCCATCGTTCCCAGCGTACCTTCGCCGCGGCGGCTACAACGTGTTCATGCTGGACTGGGGCCGGCTGTGCCAGCCGCCGTGCTACGTGGCAGCGGTGCACAACCTGCGGCCCGTGGCCCGCTGCGTGGCCGAGGCGCTGGGCACGCTGCGCAGCGCCGGCCTGCGCCCCGACCGCCTCACCTGCGTGGGACACTCGCTCGGCGCGCACCTCTGCGGCATTATGTCGAACTATCTCACGTTTCGGCTCAATAGGATTATTGGTTCGTATATTCAGTCGTGTTAATAACGAGATTAACATTTGCTGAAGTTCCTGAGTATTAACAACCAGCTGGTATCGTTGCTAGCCTTAGAGCATATTTTTGTAATCTACTTTGCCGTCTGAATTCAGAGGTCTCCTGCAGACATCTTCTGGTTGTCTCTCAATTTACCACACTACAAATACCACACATACTCGTCATAATATCATATACATAAGCATTTTTACTATATTAAATCAGTATTAAAACTGCACTCACTGGGTGTACTCATTAATTTGGGCTCGCCCATACCCGAACTGTAGTAGGTACAGGCTACCTGTGCTCCTTTTTTTACGAGCCTAACGATCAGTTGACAAGCCTTGTGGTTAGTGGTTACCTTTGCCGTGACATGAGTAACACCAGAGGAGTCAGCAATGCGTCGCCGGCCCCAAAGGAGAAAGAAAAGCGCATCACTAAAATAACCGTAAATATGTGTTCCAGGGCTGGACCCAGCACGCCCATTGATCCGGTCAGCGCCAGCCCTACGCCTGGACCCGGGAGACGCGCGCGCGGTGCACGTGCTTCATACCAACGCGGGCCGCTACGGCGAGGCGGCGCGGCTGGGGCACGCCGACTTCTGCCTCAACGGGGGCCGCAGCCAGCCCTATTGCGAGGACACACCTAGTACGTCATTTCAAGCCGCTGAGCCAGCCCTACGTCTGATTCTTATTCTACTGCTTAATAAGCTACTAGATAAGCTTACTAGAATAAAAAGGAGTATATCCTTTTTATTCTAGTTGGGTGTCAACCCTAAACTTACTTTGAACAGGACTAAGGCCGATGAATATCATGAATAATTTCAAGGAACTTTCGTCAACGTGCCAAAGTCAAATTCAAATAATTTATATCGCTATGAGGTGATTGGACACGCTTAACGAAAGTCTAGGTAGGTAACTAAAAACTACTTAAAGAAAAGAGATATACCTACCTAGTACCTAATTCTATTCTAAACTGATCAATTTATGGCAAAGGATTAGCTTGATCATTGAATTAATAGCTAATCCTACACGGACCTAGCCTTTACAATAATTACTTACCACTAAGCTAAGCTCTAATGTCACGATACACTATCTACTTCTAAAACTTCTTTTTCTTTATTGTTTTCTTTTCTGTTCTTTTTCTGGTGCAATAAATTATATTGTAATGTATTGTATCTACAATAAACAAACGTAAAACATGTTCCTATTTCCCACAGACGAAGCGCTATGCAGCCACGTGTGGTCGATCTGCTACCAGGCGGAGAGCCTGTTCCGGCCGCGCGCCGCCGCGCCGTGCGGCCGCCGCTGCTCGGTGCGCGTGCCGCCCGCGCGCGCCGCCGCGCTGCCCGTGTTGCTGGGCCAGCCTGCCCCAATGACGTGAGTAGCCGTAACCCGCTTAGCTACAACACTTATGCTGTTGTAGCTACATTTCCGATTTTTCTCTCCGATAGTCGGATCGTATAGAATAGGATCAATTTGAATAATTTGACGAGTGTAGTTGAGTATGATGTGACCTCATCGAAATTAAAAAGATTGATACGCTATTAATTGAATTTTGAAAGATTGACCTAATTGTAAGAAAGATTTAAAGATTTGTACGCCGCATCAGGCAAAATATGGCGGACAAAATTTTCCCAATTGTCTACCACCAACTATATGTACCCATATTTATGACAAATAAATTATTTGATTTGATTTGATAGTCTGATCAGACAATCGGAAGACACTCGTGCCATTCCGCCAACAAGCCCGTTGGCGCAATCGGTAGTGACCCTGTCTGTCAGGGGTCGTGGGTTCGAATCCCACTCAGGACAAATATTCGTGTGACGAACACTTGTATTTGTTCTGTGTCTGGATGTGAATATTATCTAAGTATGTACTTATTTAAAAATATCTATGTATGTATATCAGTCTTTGACACCCATATCACAGGCTCGCGCCTGCTTTGGGGTCAGATGGCCGTGTGTGAGAATGTCCAAGATATTTATTTATTAAAAGCTTTTATTTAACTTCACTCGTATGTATGTCCTGGAATCTTGCAATCAATATTTCAACCACTTCCACTGAAGCTATCGAGCTGAAATTTGGCACACATTTGGTTCCGATGACAATGCACGAAAATAAAATAAAAAGTCATAAAAAGCTTTTATTTTTTATTTTAACGGTATAATTTATTTATTATTATTCTTTCACACAGTGCGTCGGGCGCGTTCTGCGTGGAAGACTTCGCGACACCCTTCTGCCCGTCCACCACGGGGCTGGCGGACGGCGACGCGCGCTGCTGCCTCGACCAGCAGTACGCGGCGGCGGCCACCACGCAGCGGACGAGGCCCCGCCCGCGGCCGGTGCGCCTGCGCGCGCGCAGGATACGGCCCAACGGCTACTTTGATAATACCACAGACTCTTTCATAGATTTGTAGTTTACTAGCTGACCCGGCAAACGTTGTTTTGCCATGTATATTATTAAAAATAAAAATGGCGATGGAAAAATAGGGGTTGATCGTAGAGGATTGAAAATTCAGGGTTGTATGTATTTTCTAATGCTGTATCATAAAAAAATAGAAATTAAAAATTTTGTCTAAAAAATAAAAATTTAGGGGTGGACTACCCCTAACATTTAGGGGGATGAAAAATAGATGTTGGCCGATTCTCATAGATACCGGATAAGCACAAAAAATTTCATCAAAATCGGTCAAGCCGTTTCGAAGTAGTATGGCAACGAAAACTGTGACACGAGAATTTTATATATTAGATTTAGATTCGCTGCGACCCATAGACGTTCACCGGCACCGGTCTCCCCCACAGACACTGCTGCGGGAGGTCTAGAGCATACTCCACCACGCTGCTCCAATGCGGATTGGTGGAGGGGTTAGTGACCAACCCAGTGTCGAATGTTCTCAACCCGAAGGTCTTCGACAAGGCTTAACGACTGTTTCCAGCATTGAAAACAACCGGGACCGAAGACTTTACGTGCCCTCCGAACCACGGTAGCGTCCATGAAATTTTGCTACTAGCGGTCACCCATCCACAAACTATAGGGGATAGTTGCGCATGGGGTATGCAATGTGGGGGCCCTAATACGGCTGGCAAACCAATCAGCGCTTAAGACTGACAACCTGCTCGCCACGCGCATGTCGACACCTAATAATATAATAATAAGATAATAATCTGTGGTGTCCATTGGGTAAATAAAACACGTCTTTGATTACTCAATAGGTGAAGTAGGTAATGCGTCCGGCGCACGTCCGTACTGGCTCACAGCTAGCGCGTGACTGTCCGGTACGCATACGCTACACCATCAAATCTACAACAGCAGTTTTAATTTAGTTATGGATTACCTACAACCAAAATAGTTCTTAGTTTTAAAGTTAGGAGATAAGTACAACAATTTGTGCTGCGATATAAATTAAGCCAAAGAGGTAAAATGGACATTAAAATAAATTATTATTACAATATTTTTTTTATTTTTCCTTACCATTCACACTTCCTTTGCGTAGTCAATATGTTGAAATATTTATTTCAATACTAGCTATTCCCGCGGCTCCGCCAGCGTCAATTAGTTTTACGTGAAGAATTACAGGGATGTTGTATGCTAAACGAATGTATGTAAAGCCTATGTCACTCTCCAGGCCCTACAATGCAAAAATCACGTCGATCAATCATTCTGTTCAGGCGCAGAAGAAGGACAAACCTGTTGGTTTGTTTTTTTCAACACACTTTCCCATTTATTATACATATTAGTAAGGATTTGGCAGATAAAGGAGATGTTCCAAAAATGTATGGAGACTGAGCGTGGTCGTGTAAATGCGAGTAGAAGTACCTGCATTCCTTACTATCCAAATTCTAGATTTCATGTACATGGGCGCGCCCAAAATGGAACATCTCCTTTTCTGTGTCTCTCTCAATTTCGTACAACCGAGTATAGTAATAAAAGTAATAGTGAATTGAGTGATAGTTTTATTTACAAAATAACCTTAATTTAATTTATTACATCTCTATTCATACCAAGTCGTTAATGACTAACGTATTATAGCAATTCTATTTAATTTCTGCCGCAATATAATACAATTCAAAATTTATGGTCCCAGTCCTAGTCCCGAGACAAAATACAATCGAACGCTTAAATGTGTCTAGACCAGGGGTCGACAACCTTTTGAGTCAGAGTAAAAAATTACAATTTACAAAATTTCAAAGTTTTTAAAGAGCCACAAAAAAATTCCTTGCCAACAATAAATAGCACTTGCATAAATAAAGTTCTCTGATAAAAAATACAATCTATTCATTCATAACAAAAATATCTATTTATACTTGCATATGAAACTAAAGAGCAGCAGCTTCACATCCAAAGAGCCGCATGTGACTCGCGAGCCGCCGGTTGCCGACCCCTGGTCTAGACTTATATAATATTTAAAATCATTACTACCGATATTAATGGACGTGGCTACTATAGATAAATATGTGACATTTACCGGCAGTTAGTAATCTTCGTACATATATAAATAGGCTAGAGGTTTCCCAGTGGTTACAAGCATAAAATAGGCATACAATATAATAGTTGGTACCAGAAGTACAGACACACGTGGTATTCTAGATTCAAATGGTTGTCAAATCACAAATAAAATGCTACTAAACTTAGTCAGAGACAAATATTAAATAGTTGGGTACCAGAGGCGCATACACACCTAGCAGTTGTGTTAATGGGCTGACAATCTGAATTTGTTCTAGAAAACGCAATGCTACAATACCTAGTCACATACAAACCAAACATTCGGGTACCAGGAGCGCAGAGCTGCGAGGTGGGCCGCTCACTGCTGTCAGCTCTTGTTGGCGGCGAGCAGCTGCGAGAGGAGAGCGGCCTTCTCCTTCTCTTTCTTACGCACCACGTCCAGCGACCGACTGCGCCATGTGGTACCAGGAGCGCAGAGCCGCGAGGTGGGCCGCTCACTGCTGTCAGCTCTTGTTGGCGGCGAGCAGCTGCGAGAGGAGAGCGGCCTTCTCCTTCTCTTTCTTACGCACCACGTCCAGCGACCGACTGCGCCACGCGGTACCAGGAGCGCAGAGCCGCGAGGTGGGCCGCTCACTGCTGTCAGCTCTTGTTGGCGGCGAGCAGCTGCGAGAGGAGAGCGGCCTTCTCCTTCTCTTTCTTACGCACCACGTCCAGCGACCGACTGCGCCACGCGGTACCAGGAGCGCAGAGCCGCGAGGTGGGCCGCTCACTGCTGTCAGCTCTTGTTGGCGGCGAGCAGCTGCGAGAGGAGAGCGGCCTTCTCCTTCTCTTTCTTGCGCACCACGTCCAGCGACCGACTGCGCCGTGTGGTACCAGGAGCGCAGAGCCGCGAGGTGGGCCGCTCACTGCTGTCAGCTCTTGTTGGCGGCGAGCAGCTGCGAGAGGAGAGCGGCCTTCTCCTTCTCTTTCTTGCGCACCACGTCCAGCGACCGACTGCGCCGTGTGGTACCAGGAGCGCAGAGCCGCGAGGTGGGCCGCTCACTGCTGTCAGCTCTTGTTGGCGGCGAGCAGCTGCGAGAGGAGAGCGGCCTTCTCCTTCTCTTTCTTACGCACCACGTCCAGCGACCGACTGCGCCACGTGGTACCAGGAGCGCAGAGCCGCGAGGTGGGCCGCTCACTGCTGTCAGCTCTTGTTGGCGGCGAGCAGCTGCGAGAGGAGAGCGGCCTTCTCCTTCTCTTTCTTACGCACCACGTCCAGCGACCGACTGCGCCACGTGGTACCAGGAGCGCAGAGCCGCGAGGTGGGCCGCTCACTGCTGTCAGCTCTTGTTGGCGGCGAGCAGCTGCGAGAGGAGAGCGGCCTTCTCCTTCTCTTTCTTACGCACCACGTCCAGCGACCGACTGCGCCACGTGGTACCAGGAGCGCAGAGCCGCGAGGTGGGCCGCTCACTGCTGTCAGCTCTTGTTGGCGGCGAGCAGCTGCGAGAGGAGAGCGGCCTTCTCCTTCTCTTTCTTACGCACCACGTCCAGCGACCGACTGCGCCACGTGGTACCAGGAGCGCAGAGCTGCGAGGGGGGCTCACTGCTGTCAGCTCTTGTTGGCGGCGAGCAGCTGCGAGAGGAGAGCGGCCTTCTCCTTCTCTTTCTTACGCACCACGTCCAGCGACCGACTGCGCCACGTGGTACCAGGAGCGCAGAGCCGCGAGGTGGTCCGCTCACTGCTGTCAGCTCTTGTTGGCGGCGAGCAGCTGCGAGAGGAGAGCGGCCTTCTCCTTCTCTTTCTTGCGCACCACGTCCAGCGACCGACTGCGCCACGTGCTCTTGCGCAGCTTTATAGGCCGGCTGCCAACGTATCGACCTGTATTAGAATAGTATTAAATAATTAAGTTAATTTTTTAGTAGGCTAGTGCTAACAGCTAACTATACATTCGGAAAAAAACCCTTATTAAAAATCTTCGAAAGGACTGTTTCCACCATTGAAAACAACTGGGACCGACTGCTTAACGTGCCCTCCGGAGCACGGTAGCGTCCAAAGCCCAGCAGTGGGACGTCTATGGGTTACAGCAACAAGGATAAGGATGTTTTTGATTGACTTTAATTTGACAAAATTTTATTTAGCCATGATGATGATGACCATTAGATGCTTTACCATCCATCTCCTGATTGACTTAGATGCTTTACCATCCATCTCCTGATTGAGTTAGATGCTTTACCATCCATCTCCTGATTGACTTAGATGCTTTACCATCCATCTCCTGATTGACTTAGATGTTTTACCATCCATCTCCTTCATGGCCTTGATGAAGTCCCCGGGATCCTTGAAGCTGACGAAGCCGAAGCCCTTGCTCTTGTTGGTCCGCTTGTCCCTGATCACCTTGGCTCTTTGGAACGACGTGTATTTGCTGAACGTTCTCACCTGAAACAGTATACAGTTATATGTTAGCGGTGACAGCACAGTGGCTATCGAACTAGCATCTCACTCAAATGGTCCGTGTTCAAACCCAAGCGGCACGCAACAATGACTTTTCTAAGTTATGTGCGATTTAAGAAATTAAATGGACATTCCTTGAGGAAACCTGCATGCCTGAGTGTTCTTCATAATGTTCTCGAAGGCATGTGAAGTCTGCCAATCTGGAATTGGCCAGCGTGGTGAACCAAGGCCCACCCATTCTGAGAGGAGACCCGTTCCCAACAGCTTGAGTGAGAGGCTAGTTTGCTATTTGATGTTGCCTAAAAATCTCATGTTAGACTCTACAACTGTTATGAATGAAAGTGTGAATGAAATAATATAAATTTATTTCGTCAAATGAGAACTGTTACAGAAGTACTGTACAATAATAATAATATGTATGTCTATAATAGTATATTTCGCTACAAGTGCGGAAAGCCTGTCATTGCAAAGAGTTCCGACAAATGTCTACCCGAGCCGAAGGCGAGGGTTGACAGTCGGAACAAGTTGCAATGACGGTTCCGCACGTGTACTGAACAACTATTTTTAATACAGTTGCGAAAAAATGAAGCAATTTATTAAAATAATAAAAACACAAACTAAACTCGCAAAGAACATTTTTGGAAAATGGCGCCAACCATAAAAGAATACAGAGTATAGCAGAGATTTTTTTTTGTTTTATTCACCCATTCTGGGCAGGCAAAGGGAACTATGCCCATACAGCCAAGTCTTCAGTAGAATTTTTTTATTGACATGAAATTTAATGAGATGAAATGAAGTGAAACCTTACCTAACTCATTGAATCAAATCATTAAATCTGATATTGAAACAAATTAGTAGCTTCTTTTTAGAAATATTTGTATGAATCATAAAAACTTCTATGAATTTCTTTTTAGTAAAAACTTCGTGGTTGGTTTTTTTCTTTTTAATAGACATTATTTTGACAGTTGGGAAAGAGAACGCACGAGTTCGGAAAAGGTAAAGAAAAAGCACGAGTGTGTAATAGCTCACTTCCCGAACGCTATACGTCCCTGTAATACGCCACTTTTTGAGCAACTGTATTAAAAAATAAATAAACAGTATAATCTGCCGAAACAGGGCCACACAAAGCTATGGTCGCAGCGAAGGTAGAGCCGCAGCGTAGATTGTAGAGCCTATAGGAAACCAAATAGTTTTATATGAAACCTAATTGGTTCCATATAGAGTTCGCCCGGGGAAGTACCACCGCCCGGTACCTAGTACCATTTCTGCCGTGTAATAATTGCTTTTAAAAGCAATTATGCTCCGGTTGGAAAGGTGTGGTTTCCGGTTACACTTCTTTAGAGGCGACCATCTTAGTCCTCAAGAGTAGCAACACATCTGTGACTGACTTAGAACGAGACGCCTACTAACAAGTACTAACTGGACTATTACTAACACCAACTAACAGGACTAACTATCACTAACAGTCCCCAGTCCTCATACCTACTAACGAACTGACCAACTAATGTTCTAATTAACTCTCTCAACTAAATAGACTAACCATCCCAGTCCCTAATAGAGTCTTGTTCAAAATCAGTCACGGTTGTCATGGGCGGCAGCGGATGGGTGGTGCTGCAAGCTCGTTTACTATCTTGTATCCATAAAAAAAAAGTTAGACTCTAGAACTGTTATGAATGAATGTATGAAATAATATAAATTTATTTCGTCAAATTAGAACTGTTACAGAAGTACATATTGTAAAATAATATGTCTATAAAATAAATAACAGTATAATCTGCCGAAACACGGCCACACTCAGCTATGGTCGCAGCGAACCACGACCGCTGGTTTTCAGGGCGACCCAGCGTATATGTCACAACAACTCACGAGCAACTCGTCGGTGACGTCATTGCCCAGGTCGCCGCAGAACATGCGGAAGTCGTCGTCGGGCCAGTCCAGCAGGGTGACGTCCTCCCACACCTGCCCGCCCGCCGTTCGCACCACCTGCAAGAAAAAATATAAGCCAAGCATATAAATTGTTTTATGAAACGTCCAGTTCTCATCGACTCCTTCATAAAATGGTTGCAATACAATTATATAATTATTATGTACTAGTGGACGCCCGCAGCTTCGCTCGCGTTACACATTCACTAACTTCAAAAACGGCAAAGCTTCATACTAACTTTGCACCCCCGTTTTACCCCCTTAGGGGATGAATTTTCAAATTTTTCTCGCCGTAAAAACCATCCTTGACCTTCAACGAACATTTAAAAAAAAGAATTGGCCAAATTGGTCCAGGCGTTGTTGAGTTATGCGCTTACCAACACATTTTGCGTTTCATTTTTATAATATAAGATATAGACTAAGTTATAAATAACATAAATCATTAGTATTGTAAAATTATACAACTTTTATTTTATTTTCTTACATTGTCATCGGAACCAAATATGTGTGCCAAATTTCAGCTCGATAGCTTCAGTGGAAGTCGGTGAAATATTGATTGGAAGATTCCAGGACATACATACATATACATACATACGAGTGAAGTTAAATAAAAGCTTTTAAAATCAGTGGGAGCGGCGCGGGCGGTTCTCACCTCCTCGAATGGATAGAAACTCTGGGCAGCCCTATTCGGTGACGCCGTAAAGTTCTGTACGACCATACAGCAAAGGTCCATTCGAAAAATAATAATAATGGGGTGGTAACGTCTAAACATAACCCTCAACGCACAGTGGCAGCGAATATAGCGTGTATACGCCTTTTTGGACAGTGGAATCTTAGAAATTTTACGAGTAAGTATGTCGTTAATTTGAGTTTGTTTTCTTAGTTATTTTAAAAGTGTTTATTTTTAAAGTGTTATTTTAAGACAAATAAATGTGAGACATGCTGTAATATCTATGTTCCAATAAAACTTTATTCTATTCTATATCTGAATAGGGTTTTGGTCTCTGGACCGACCTTCCGGTGCTTCTTCTCCTTCTTGGCCTTGGGCACGATGGTCTCGGTGACGACGGCGACTGGCGGCGGCGCGGGCGGCGCGGGCGGCGGCGTCGGCGACCGCGGCGGCGGCTCCACCTTCGGCGGGGAGGGCGGCCGCTCGCGCTCCTTCTCGCGTTTCTACAAATACAATTACACGGTATATGAAGAGCAAAAAGGGTAGATGGATATTATGTATGCAGCGGTAACAGCACAGTTATCGAAATTTGCCGTTCACTCTGGTTTGAATACATAAGGCCGCCAGTGACTTTTTTAAGTTATGTGCGATAAATATCACTTGCTGAGGTGAGGAAACTTGCATGCCTTAGATTTTTCCATAATGGAAAAAGGCATGTGAAATCTGCTGAACATGGCTAGCGTGGTGGACTATGGCCATATAAAGGGTGTAGATATTATGTTATTAATTTAAATAAATTTGATTGCTATTATATTCTATATTACTATAAATACTATTAGTTAAAATGACTGCCTCTCTCTCCTCATCTTACAATGCCTAAACAAGGTGGTAATTGTATGTTACCTACTAAAATTCTCTTAATGTAGTTTTTTTTTTTTTTTTCTTTCTTTGTTTTTAAGCATCTGTATGTTTTTTTAATATTTTTGTATGCTGCATTTTGTAGAAATAAAACTTTTTCATTTCATTTCATTTCATTTAAAACATGTGTAAAGCAATAAATCTTAAATAAATAAATAAATAAGTTGAAATATTTCCCATTGTAATGTATTGCAACTTACCCGTTTCCTGCTCTCGTGTTTCTCCCTCCTCTCGTCATCCTCCCTCGCCTGCTTGTACAGCTTGGGCGCCGCTGACAGCACCACCGGCTGCGGCTTGGGCGGCGGCGGCGGGATCAGCTGCGGGCCCGGCAGCCCCGGCAGCCCCGGCCGCAGGAACGGCATGGGGGGCGGGTACCCGTCGGGGACGCCCGGCGGCCGGAGACGTTGCACTTGCACCTGGATGACGTCATCCTTACAACAACTCGCTGCGAACCATAGACACCCCCACGCACACACAGACACAGCTGCGGGAGGTCTAGAGCATACTCCACCACGCTGCTCCAATGCGGATTGGTGGAGGGGTTAGTGGCCAAACCAGTGTCGAATGTTGTCAAGCCACATGAAGGTCTTCAACAAGGCTTAACGACTGTTTCCAACATTGAAAACAACCGGGACCGACGGCTTAACTTATGTACACCTGTACATAATATAAATTTGAAGCTTGAAGTGCTAGTGATCTCCTGCCAATGACCTATTACTAACTTTGAACAAGACTCAAATAGGGATGTAAGCATCCATAGCCCAATGGTTTGCTTCCATTGTACGTGATCAGCTGAGTCAAGCAACAACTGGCGCTGTCAGTTTGTTGATATGACCACTAGTGCCAAGATTTTATAGGCGCTTCTGTGCTTTGGAGGGCCATCTTAAGGCATAGCATATAATTTAACATAAACATTAATTTTATATTTGTTATTTATCTGCCAAATATATAACCCAGAGAGATTAGTATCTGAGTCCTACAGCTCAGCACAGTCAGTCACAGACCACAGCTACGCAATAGTCTACAAAATTGCTAGATTATTCACTTGCTCGACCAAACAATACATACGGAGGCTGGAATCATCATTGACGGTGGTGGAGGCGGCGGTGGCACGGTTGGGAACATCATCCTGGCCCCCATTATTGCGGGGTCGAATGGCCCCATCATTGACGGTGGTGGTGGCGGCGGAGGGACCCGCTCCAACTGCTGTTGGACTGACCCAAATGTGGCTGAACCTATTACAGGCCGAACCATCGCTCCAACTACCTCTGCACCCGATATCTCCGCTTCAAACCTATGAAAATTACATACACAACATTATATCTTTAATTACCAATTTCCAATTGAGGCTGTTGTTTAACACACGTAAGCGATAAGCGTTCTAGTGACTAAAATTCAAGTAGTGGACAAACAAATACGCATCGGTAAATTGTCCATCACCTGAACATTAATACTTTAACCTAACCTAAAACTAAGATTAACATAACAGGACGACTGTACGTCTCCAAAGGGACAGGGAAAGTATGTAGTACATCCACTTTTCACTAATTATGTTTAGGTCCCCTGTAATAGGTGGCAAGCATATAAATGACGCCACGCCAATCAAGACAGACACAATTATCGATTCATATACCGCCTAAGTTAAATAAGGAAAATATGTTTACCTGGACATTTCATCCTGCATTTGCTGAAAGTTGGGCTCGTCCATTGTTTCGCTTTTCTTTCTGAAGCCAGAACAACACTCAATATGGACTGATGAAAAGTGAACCTTCGATTCAGATTTTATGAATTAAGATCTCAAGCCATGAATGTATACCGCCATAATTAAGTTATTATTCACACTTAAATACAACTAACAAAATACATTTTTCAGGTTATAACGGCATAACCCGCGAACAAAACCACAGCAGAAAACCAAAAACTAAATTCCTCAGATTTGATTGACAGTTGTTTTGACACTTGACTTTTTTTTAAATAGTTGACAACACAACTACAGAGTTAAGCATCACCACAGATTAGAGCTTATAAGTATTGCATAAAAATGTTTTCATGTTGTTTTCAATGTTATTTTATACAACAGAGAAGCAAAGTTTCCATTGTGATTATGAATGAATAAGATATAAATTCATAATTGATAACCTTGAACATGGCCAAAGTGGTGGAATAAAGCCTAAATCCTTTTTTTCCTCCTTTCATTTCGAATCCAAGAGTTTTCCCATGCCCAAAAGTGATTATGAGTTGTGTTGATGATAATGATGATGATAAATATGGAACTAATTATTGTTTTTGTAAGCAATTTACGGTCAATCTGGGTAACTTTGGCCGTAGTTATAACTTTGGCCCAAAATTATATTTCCGATTATTATTATTTTTTACAGATTCCCTTATTTGATAAAAAGATAATTTTACACATAAAAGATAGAAGGTATCTTCGTAAGCGTATTTCACCCGCCGAAATGTATCATTTGTCAATGACAAAATTCAAAAGTTGCCTTTTTCGTGAGTGCAATAAAGACGGTACTTTTCTCAGTGTTAAAAAGTAGCATTCAGCGCTGTTCTTATTAGGTTTTGAATGGTAAGTTGCAATGTATTGTGTTACCAACTTGTCTGCCTATCATTTAATAAATTTTTTGCAATATATAATACAGTATTTTTTCTAGAAACATCTAAAATATTTCAAAACTACTTTGGAGTTACTATATCAGGGTAACATTGGCCCGGGATAAGGTTACACTAATATTTTACTATCATACTAATATGTTGCCAGATTTTGGAAAATGTGTCGAATTTGATATAAATATGTATGTAGTACATTCGATATCGTGAAAAAATCTTTTTTTTCCATACAGAAAAAGATATCATGCCTCAGGACGAATCTCTTTAATGACAAAGGCTACAGATTGTTGGATTTGGCCAACGAATCGACCAGAAATAGTGCTATTATCAATTAACAATAATCATAAGTCTTAGATGAATCGTAAATAACTCGAAAAGGCAGTTATTTTGAGATAAAATGATGATTTTTGGCGATGGAATGGGATGATTAGAAAGGATGACTTTACAGCATTTTTTGATAATTAAGTAGTTACTTTTCGGTTAAAATTTTATTTTTTAACAATTATTTAGATATTTTGAAGGGCCATAACAGCCTGATTTCCTATTTTTCCTATCAATACCAAATAATAAAAGATTTAATAAAAAGCTATGTTTCATAGGGCAACATTTTATTTCATACCTTACAAACCTTAACTAAGGTACAAAAAATATTGACTTTGGATGTAGACTATATATTTTTCTGCTAGTATTTAGTGGCCAATGCTACCTAGTTCACTTATTTTGCGAGAAATCATAAAAAACATGCACCAGGCCAGGCCTGGGTCAATTTTACCCCAACTCTAATTGTAACTTTGACCCATCGGTTTTATTACTTTTTCATTTCTTTTTTATAAGAAACTATCATTATATTGCTAGGTCTAAAGAATCAGTGGCTCTCAAAGCCATCAAAAAGTCTTCTTGGATAAGTCTTCCGCACTAATTTAAACATTTATTGCATTTTAATTCCGAAAAGTGGGCCAATGTTACCCAGGTTGACTGTAAGAGTTGCGTTGATGATGATGGAACTAATTATTGTTTTTACTTGGCTGAACGATGTAAAATCATAGCCCTCCACGTGTAATCAATAAAATTATTTTACTTGTACAATTTTTGTACATTAATCATTGTATATTTCTGATTCTGACAGATTCTGACTTCTGTCAATTGTCAAATTGCTTGTTTCTAGTTTTCTGAATTTTCCTTTTGATGTGTTGGAATAAAAAATAAATTGGGTTTGTTATTTCACAATAATATTGATAGAGCGTTCTAATTCAAGTGATTGCGAATATGACAACATTTGAAGCTAAATATGATGTAAGTAATGCCTTTATTATCATAAAATCCTATACCAATACATATTTATGTTATTTCTCTTTAAAATCACAAAATCTGGTTCAAATGTTAATTTCAACCCCTATGAAAACCTATGCTTGGTTTACTTCTTACTTTTATATTTTCAATTCTATATTGTAATTGTAATGTATTTTTATTAAAAAAACAGTAAGTAAATAAACCAACTTTCAGTTAATTATCTATCTTAGGTAGTTTATTTATCATTATATCTCTATTAAACTATAAAATGGGTTACTAATGCATGGGGCAACATCTGGACATAATTCCACTTTATTTTGTATACAAAAAAATATTTTTTGAGGAAGATTTACTTACCAGGCTCGAACCATTTTTAAATTTACTTACTTTATATTTGCTGTGTTAAAATTTGTGTGTGTTCCTTCATTGGTTGGGGAGACCTACATCTAGTAGCAAACTTAGGTTTATGGACTTTGTGTATAGTTATAAGTATTAGTTGTGAAAATGTTATTTGATCAAAGATAACTATTTTAGATGTATCCAGCAGGGGATGTGGGGGTGGTTGAGGGTGAAATGAACATCCCGACTAGAGGGGTCCCATCTGGAGACAGCATGGAGTTTAACACACTCGATGAACCAATTAAGGAAACTTTTGTAAGTACTAATTTATAACAATGCTAGTAGAGTTAGATACAATCTATAGACATACCACTGATGCTCACGGGTCGTCCCCACAGAGAGCTACCTAGAGCTTTCTCCACCTCGCTGCTCCAATTTGGATTCGTAGAGGGTTTAGCGACCAAACCAGTGTTGATTGTTCTCAAGCAACTCGAAGGCCTTTAACAAGGTGTACTGTTTTTTTTACAAATAAAAACAACCAGGACCTACGACTTAAAGTGCCCTCTGAAGCACGGAAGCGCCTATGAAATTTTGCCACCAGATGTCACCTATCCACAAACCAAACTCCCGTTGTTGCTTAATTTGATCAATCATATTTAGTGAAAGATGTTAATAGGAATATAAGATGGTCAGTTTATTAGTGGGTGTGAAAACCATAGGAGCAAGTATTGTATGTGAATATAGTCCTGTTCAATGGTAATGGTAAGTAATAGTCCAGTTAGTAATTTATAATAATTTCACATTATGCTTATTCAAATTTCAGTCACAGATGCATTTCTAGGTCACCTTTGAGGACTAAGATGGCCGACCTTAGAAAAGTAGAAATGGAAACCACACCTTTCCAATTGATTTGTTTTATACAACAATTATTATATGTCAGAAATGTTACTTGATATTGATACCTTGGGATGTGGTGGTTACTGCCAGAGGTGAACTTTTATAAGATTCTAGGCTGCATATATAGAAAACATGAATCCTAAATAGGCTTTTATACTTAAAAATACATGTTTAATAATGTTATTTCAAGGCTGACTATAACTTCAATATTTATTTGGTTTCAGCTCAGAGATCTCCGAGCAGTGGGCAACAAATTCTACCACGTACTTGTGCCAAAAGAAAAAACCAGCCTACTTAAAGAATGTAAGTGTAATTGTTTGTAAATAAGTGTATTAAAATATGTATATGAGGTAAATCTTATCTGTTTGGTTAGACTAAATCACAATACCATGTTTCATTGGCGATAAAATCAGTCCTTGGTTTTGATGTTCGTTTTGAACATGTTTTAAGATACCAATATTACTTAATTACAGCTCAACTTGAGATAGTTTAACATGCCTTTTTAACAATGCTCAATAAGCAATCCAGGCTCGTTGGCGATTCCTTTAGTTTTGCTTTGTGACCATAATTTTTTTTTCCACCACCTTGCACTTTTTTAGTATATTTTTGTACAGTAAATATTATCTGTATTTGTGTTGGTGACCAATGGTTGGCAAATGCCAAGAATTATGTAATGATCCTGTAGCTCGGGACCAGAATAGTGCTATGGTTTTTTGTAATCGCCTAAGCGCCGGGAGCGACGGCTTTACGTGCCCTCCGAAGCACAGTTGCGTCCATGAAATTTTGCCACTAGCCGTCACCCATCCACAAACCGACCGCGGCCGTCGTTGCTTAACTCTTTCGATCACATTGAATCGAAGCGAGCCTCTGGGCTATGAACGCTACATCACATTGAATCGCCGCGAGCCACTGGGCTATGGACGCTACCTTATTAAGGCTATTAATCTTATTACTTTATCTTTATTGGAAACTAGTGGACGCCCGCAGCTTCGCTCGCGTGGAATTTCATTCGAATACCTAACTTTAAAACGACAAAGTTTTATACTAACTTTGCACCCCCGTTTTACCCCCTTAGGGGGTGAATTTTCAAAAATCCTTTCTTAGTGCTTTCCTACGTTATAAAAGGAATCCCTGTGCAAAATTTCAAGTTTCTAACCCTTATAGTTTAGACCCTGCATAGATATGTCAGTCAGTCAGCTTCTCCTTTTATATATACTAGTGGACGCCCGCAGCTTCGCTCGCGTAGAATTAGACCCATTAACGACGTCTACCCGTCTAACCACTTCAAAAACGGCAAAGTTTCATACTAACTTTGCACCCCCGTTTTACCCTCATAAGGGGTGAATTTTTAAAAATCCTTTCTTAGTGCTTCCCTACGTTATAAAAGGAATCCCTGTGCAAAATTTCAAGTTTCTAACCCCTTATAGTTTAGGCCCTGCGTTGATATGTCAGTCAGTTTCTCCTTTTATATATATAGATATTGATCTTGTTGTTTCAGGGGATCTATGGGGCCCCCTGCTGCTGTGCACTCTCATGGCCACCATTCTCCAGGGGACGGAGCGCGCGGACGACTCCAACGACGGCGGACCGGAGTTCGCCGAGGTGTTTGTGCTGGTGTGGATTGGCGCTGCCGTCGTCACCCTCAACTCTAAGCTGCTCGGCGGGTATATGTGAGTTGAAATAGAATAGAAATAGAAATAGAAAATTCTTTATTTTTCGCCTACGAATACAATGACAATTACAAAACATTTAAAAAAACTTATAAATAGGTAAAAATGATTAGTTAGGCGAAAAATGCGGAATGCACTCAGCATTTGCTGCAACAAGGATGCTACAGCGCTGATTTTCTGTGCATCCGTTACTGTCGCGTACTACGGGCCTCAGCTTTTTTTTTCTCTCTCTGCCTACACTAAGGATAATATATATATATATATAAGATATACTACTATAGGATAAGAATATTGTTAATTCTTCCTAAAGCCGATGACCAGATAGATAGTCTATCGTGACTTAGAGCTTAGCTTAGTGGTAGGTAATTATTGTAAATTAGCCTAAGGCAGGTTAGGTAGGATTAGCTTTCCATTCAATGATCAATAGCTAATCCTTTGCCTTATATTGATCAGTTTAGAATAGCATTATATCTCTTTTCTTTAAGTAGTTTGTAGTTACCTAGACTTTCGTTAAGCGTGTCTAATCACCTCATAGCGAAATAAATTATTTTACTTTGACTTTGACTTTAAGTAAAGCTAAGACCCATATAAGCTACGCTACGATCCATTTGCCGGCCGAAACCGGTGCAGCTTAACTTAACACTACCGATAGGTTGATAATGTCTCAAGCCGCGTGACCGCGAGCATTTCAAGCCCATGAGGGTCCGACCAATTCAGTCAAACTGAGAGTTCCAGTGTTACAAGTTATTGACAAAATCTTGTTGTTTATGGTTAGATTTCGGTACCTAAATACTTTCGATAATTAATCATTTGAATAATTATGAGGTGTTCATATGTCGATGGTAATATAATATATTTAGGTAAACTATTCGAAGTTTATTAAAAAAAACAATACAACAGTAAAATCAGTTTTTAATTCTAATAAACAAACATGAAAGTGAAATCTATGGAACAAAATAATTATCAGCAAACATTATTTTAATAAAGAAAATCGACTTACAGAGTAACCTCCTTCCAAATATACGTTTAAACACTAATTAACACTAACACTTAAAGTCCTTGAGCGATGTTACCTCGACGACTGACAACCGACAAAAAGGGCGCGACTCAAGCGCGCGCCTGTTTATATACCCTCGTTTTAGGGTGTTCCTTACTATATTAATACACGAAGTAGAAGATTTGGACGGATACAAGGTGTATGAAAGGCACAGTTAGTGTTCATATGGAGAAAGAGTGCAGAAAGTTAGCATTTTTAAATGATCGCTGTAACCCATAGACGTCCCACTACTGGGCACAGGTCTCCCCCACAGACACAGCTGCGGGCTTCCACTATTAGAAAATAATTTTAAGAAATTAAATGTCACTTGCTATAACGGTGAAGGACACATCGTGAGGAAACCTGCATGCCTGAGAGTTCATCATAACGTTCTCGAAGGTATGTGAAGTCTGCCAATCCGCACTTGGCCAGCGTGGTGGACTAAGGCCTAATCCCTCCCATTCTGAGAGGAGACCCGTGCCCAACAGTGGGACGTCTATGGGTCGCAGCGAGACAATAACATGTGTGTGTGTGTGTGTTGGAATTGTTTCCAGATCATTCTTCCAGTCGGTGTGCGTGCTGGGCTACTGCCTGTTCCCCATCGCGCTGGCCCTGGTGGTGTGCCGGCTCATCCTGTTCTCCGACCAGAGCACGTTCCTCTTCTTCCTTCGGCTGGTGATATCTATGGTCGGCTTCGTGTGGGCCACCTTCGGTGAGATGTTACAGTTGTCTCGGGTGGTGCTGCATGCACGTTTGCTATCCTATCCATAAAAAATTTGCAGTCTGACCATTTAGCAGGCCTACCCCGATTAGTTATTTCGATAGTAACTGTACCATGAGTCTTATTTGCGTTTACCAGACTCGCTAATGTAAGCTTGATGTAAATTATAAAATTTACCAATGGTTGCTGTAACCCGAATTTGAAAAAAAGATAGCTACACTTTTGATAAAAATATATGATTAACAACTTTCCAATTTAGGCGGGTTAATTAGTAGTCGTAGTAGTCAATGTAATCTAAGTTTGTCTTTCTTTCTGGTAGTCGCCATAAGAATAAAAAAGTAATGCACTCAAAATCTACAAAATAGTTGAAATGAATTAATTTAATAAGTAGGTCTAACTCAGTAGGTACAAACATTCGTGTGACAAACACTTGTGTTTGTTCTGTGTCTGGATGTTAATATCATCTATTTAAATATGCATTTAGAAAATATATCTTGATATATAAATTTCTTGTGTACGTGTGTATGACAGTGAACTCCTCCTAAACGGCTGATGGAACGGATAGATGTTGATGAAATTTTTTGTGTGTTCGACGGGGGATTCGAGAATGGTTTAGATTCACAATTTGGTCCACTGGAAAAAGTTATTTAAACACTGTTTTAGTATTTTTATTTTTAACCGTCGTTCATGACGTGAAACAAATGATGAAATGTCAAAATGTAGCGATCATTTTGACATTTCATATGGCAAAACAACGTTTGCGGGGTCAGCTAGTATAGTGTATCTGACACCTATAGTACAGGCTCGCGCCTAGTTTGGGTTCAGATGGTTGTGTGTGAGAATGTCCATGATATTTATTTATTTAACAATTTATGTATCTACACACATCTATATATATAAAAGGAGAAGGTGACTGACTGACTGACATATCAACGCAGGGCCTAAACTATAAGGGTTAGAAACTTGAAATTTTGCACAGGGGTTCCTTTTATAACGTAGGGGAGCACTAAGAAAGGATTTTTGAAAATTCACCCCCTAAGGGGGTAAAACGGGGGTGCAAAGTTAGTATGAAACTTTGCCGTTTTTGAAGATAGTGAATGTCTAATTCCACGCGAGCGAAGCTGCGGGCGTCCACTAGTTAGTTATATAATTGTTGTAATATTTTCAGCTGCAACCAAATTCCTGGGTGACAGCCAACCGGAGGGCAAGAAGGCCCTAGCGGTGTACCCCATATGCCTGTTCTACTTCATACTGTCGTGGCTGGTCGTGTCCCACAGCAACGTGTGAACCACCCACTGTGATACAGACTAGTTACTTGTGAATATATAGTGTAAAATAAGCCGGTTTTATATTTATTATCGAAGTGTACTGACTTGTTTAATTACTGTGAAGTTTTTATCGATAAGTGATTTGTGAGTATGTATGTATTGTTTTGTTGGAACTTGGGTGTTATAAAGTTGCTTTTCCACCCGCTCGATTGGTGAAACGACAGTTACTGTTAATACTGACGAATAATAAAACTGAAGATGGAAAATAAATCTATCTATATATATAAAAGGAGAAGGTGACTGACTGACTGACATATCAACGCAGGGCCTAAACTATAAGGGTTAGAAACTTGAAATTTTGCACAGGGGTTCCTTTTATAACGTAGGGGAGCACTAAGAAAGGATTTTTAAAAATTCATCCCCTAAGGGGGTGAAACGGGGGTGCAAAGTTAGTATGAAACTTTGCCGTTTTTGAAGTCGTTAGACGGGTAGACGTCGTTAATGGGTCTAATTCTACGCGAGCGAAGCTGCGGGCGTCCACTAGTAACGTATATCACGATTGATTCGGCTAGGAGATATAGATATTAAATTCAGAAGTCGAGCAGATGGATAAGCACCTTAAGGTTTGTGTGCAGCCGCAAATGTCGCACCTATATGTGGTTCTTGTATGTTAATTGTATTAAAAGTGAGATATAAATATGTATAGCCAGTATTAGTGATATGGGCAAACTAAATATTTTTAAACCATGTAACTATAAACTTTTTATGCACTCGACAAAAGCACGATTTTTCGACTGAAATACATAGTAGGATATACAAGTTGTATTGGGTTAATCGCAGCATTATAATTAACGCACAATTATTGGTCATTTTGATAATATTGGGTGAGCGTGTGAAAGAAACATCTTTGGGTTAATTACGCAGTGCAAAATTGAATTAATCCTAAATCCGATTAAGACTGCAAAGCATTATGATATGTCTAACAGCAAAACATCTCTGCTGTGGTATTTTTTTTTCAATTTTTTTGGTTCAATAAAGATAAATAAATTAAAAAAAAAAATCATGAAAGGAAAACTAGAAGTTTTTTTTTGTATCAGGTATATCAACGGATCCCACTTTGAATGCAAACAGAGTAAAAATATATAAACAGCTGCTACCTAGATATATATTATATAATTAAATATGACCACTTAATACTCCAGTATCTTCGATTGTATTATTCTGTTTATTCTATTGTAATACATATCGATTTTATTTATATACCTTTTATATTTTAACTTCAATCTACAATTAGTAGGTCAGGTATTATTAACATTATAGGTGGATACATATAACTTGTTTGTATGTTCGAAACAACTTGTGCTGCTATTTTCACAAATAATCAACTTAGCAGATATCTGCAACACTGTAAAGCTCATCACAGACGATATACTTTTGAAGACTTTCATACAGATTATTCCCTTAGTTACGAAGGGTTTAAATATTAATTTGAAAGCCTGTCTATCTTCTTTTGTGAGCTTATAAATATCTGAACATTCCATATGAATAGAATAGGTGGCTTATTAAAGTTACATGTATTAAATCACGGACATTTTGTACATATTTATGGATTAAAATACTATTTTGTGTCTGTTTTATGTTTTATTGAATAACTTACAAATTACAAGACATAAATGTTTCTAAAAATACAAAGTTCATGGAAATTCGAGACAGTCAGTACGACGGGCAGATTACGAATGATCTGTCAAGGTTAGTTGTAAACACACATCAAAAACAATATGTACATACAAGTGTGATTTAACAACATTGTAGATAAATTTGCAGGTATTGTTATTACATAGACTATTTTTTATGTAATATTTGTGTAAAACATAGAACCTCCTCCTTTTTTCGAAGTCGGTTTAAAAAGAGCTGTAGTTAGATAAGGAATACAATTTTCCTTTTGAATGAAAAAACCATTGTTTATATTAAAATTTCGCACAATAGTATTTAATAACACGAGTCTATCGATTTCTCGGTTACATTATTAATAGGAATAATGACAACACAATATTTTACATAATATTGATTTGAAAAATATAAGTAGGTACATATATTTATGAAAAATTTTATTATTATCGACACCTGCAAGGAAGAACATCGTAACTCATTTTTAGTAACTTTACAGGAGAGCGCGTTAAAGTTTAAAAAAATTCTTAGTCAGTTCTGTTATGTCCTAACGCCATTCACACTAGAAAGTTGTAGTCAAAAAGGGATAATTTATATTACTGTATGATTAATATGCTATTACTACGTTCATTTTACTACCTTTTATGAGTTACAATGAGTTTGCACGTTATAAACTTTATAAAATGACATTGTAACTCAGATTTACAATTCAAAATTGTACGCTTATGTTTGCTTCATAGAAAAAAAAAATTGTAAGTCTGACATACAATGCGCAACATGTATTTTAATTTGATTTGAAGTTACCATATAAGTAAAACAAGTGAAATAATTTAATTATTCTTTATTAATTCCAAAGTGTTTGCTCGAGATCAATGCATTGGGCAAACGGCAAAGCCAGTTATAAAGGTTGAAGACAGATTCCGGTACCATAGTCTCGTCCAAACCTGAAGTTTTGATAGAAATTGAGAAGTATTACGGACAACTGTACACTTCCTCGCAAGCCCCAGCTCCAGCTGGCGCTCACGATAAGCGAGCTAGATTAACCCGGCACTATACCGAAGATATCCCGGACGTCAGCCTGTACGAGATTAGGGAGGCTCTCAAACAACTGAAAAACAACAAAGCACCGGGTGATGACGGAATCACAGCAGAGCTGCTAAGAGCTGGTGGGAAACCTGTCCTAGTGGCGCTCCAGAAGCTGTTCGATACTGTCATCAATAGCGGAACCACCCCAGAGGCGTGGCGCGCGAGCGAGGTTGTGTTGTTCTTCAAGAAGGACGACAAAACCCTTCTTAAGAACTACAGGCCCCTTGCGCTCCTGAGCCACGTCTACAAGTTGTTTTCGAGAGTCCTTACTAATCGCATTGCGCGCAGGCTTGACGACTTCCAGCCTCCCGAACAAGCCGGTTTCCGAAAAGGCTACAGCACCATGGACCACATACAGACACTGCGGCAAGTTATACAAAAGACCGAGGAGTATAACCAGCCGTTGTGTGTCGCGTTTGTGGACTATGAGAAAGCCTTCGATTCTATCGAGACCTGGGCAGTGTTGGCGTCTCTGCAGCGGTGCCAGATTGACTATAGGTACACCGAGGTGTTGAAGTGGATATATGAAGCCGCCACAATGACAGTCCGAGTACACGACAGAAGCACGAACCCCATTCAATTGCAGAGAGGTGTTAGGCAAGGGGACGTTATCTCCCCGAAGCTTTTTACCGCTGCATTGGAAGGCGTGTTTAAGCTGATGGAGTGGAAAGGACTAGGCATCAACGTCAATGGCTAACGCCTCACACACCTTCGATTTGCCGATGATATAGTTATCTTGGCAGAATCGCTGGACGACCCCAACACTATGCTAGGGGACCTCAACAGTGCCTCACAATGGGTGGGTTTGAAGATGAACATGGACAAGACTAAGATCATGTCCAATGTGCATGTCAAACCTATACCAGTTGTTGTTGATGGCGCTGCCATAATATATGTATATGTATATTTACCTGGGACAAGTGGTCCAGATGGGTAAGTCCAACTTCGAGAAAGAGGTCACTTGAAGAATCCAACTCGGCTGGGCAGCGTTCGGGAAGCTACGACATATCTTTTCATCGAGATTACCTCAGTGCCTGAAGACGAAAGTTTTCGAACAGTGTGTGTTGCCAGTGATGACATATGGATCCGAGACGTGGTCCTTTACCGTCGGCGTCATTCGCAAGCTCAAAGTCGCTCAGTGTCGCTATGGAAAGAGCTATGCTCGGTATTTCGCTACGAGACCGGATTCGAAACGATGAAATCCGTAGACGAACGAGGGTTACCGACATAGCTCGTCGACTAAGCACGCTGAAATGGCAATGAGCAGGCCACGTCGCTCGTAGGACGGACAACCGATGGGTTAGAAAGGTCCTCGAGTGGAGACCAGGGCTCGAGAAACGGAGCACAGGCCGCCCTCCAACCAGATGGACTGATGACCTGAAAAAGTCAGCGGGAAATCGCTGGATTCAGAAGGCACAGGATCGGGAGGAGTGGCACCTATTAAGGGAGGCCTATGTCCAGCAGTGGACTCTGAAAGGCTGATGGATGGATGGATGCCCATATCATAGATCGTAAAATTATATGTAGCAAGTTTTCTTTTATAATAAAACAGAGATACTTCCGACTGTGGAGTATTCAAGATCTTTTGTAAGTCGAAACAAGCTGCTACAACAGAATCAGAGTGCTTGGCTCGGTGTTTATCGCTATCTTTTAAAATGTTACAATTTTGGAATCGAAAATATTAATCTTCGTTTGAGAATGAAAACATTGTAACTAAGATTGCAATGAAAGATTGTTTAACGTTCACGTTCACGTTCACAACATCTTGCGAAAGACAAGAGGGTATCTCGTATTGCAATTTTTTCTTAGTAATATTATCAATTACTGGCAAATTATCAATAAGTAACTAAATATACATTTTTATCATTTTCTGTAAACGTTGACTTACAATGCTTTAATACTGGCTAAAAACTTAATTAGAAATAATTCAGATATGGGAGTAAGTGCAAAAAATAGAGCTTTTTTTTTTAATAAAGAATATGATTGTAACTCAAATTCATCAAAAAGTGAGTTACGATGTTCTTCCTTGCAGGTGTCGTTATTACGACAAAAAGTATAAGATTTTTAGTAGACATGTACAAATTGGTAAAAATATAATTAATATGGATTATTGTTGTTTCGATTTTGTGCTTGCAACTTAAATGTGGTATATTAGACAAAGCCTTAAATTAACGTATTATGGCTACTCTATCACATAAATTAGACATTATCTACTGTCATGCAAATGTACGTATTCTCGAAGCAACACATATAAGCGCATTATAGGATGATAATATCAATACATAGCAATATACTTAAACGACATACTTGATTTACAATTTCAATATGAACCAATTATAATGCTATCAGTGATTTAAATCTTAGTAGATGGAATTAGTAAATTTTAAAATTGGGCAGACATTGTGTATTCCTCACAGGAATATACTGCTATTTTCTGGTTGGATGGAATCAAGATTTGAAGGATGCTTTCTGGGTCCTACTTTTAACAGTGTGTTGCATATAATTTGTTTTAAAAATAATTTAGATACTTATAGCTTTCTTAAAGTATATTTCACGCCGCGCATGCTGCGTGATCATAAATAAATGAGCTACGAAATACGCCCCTGCGTTGTTGGGTCCTTTTAAAGTTATGCTGGCATCCGCTACAGAAATAACCTAGTCGAATGATTTAAAAATAAATTTTTGCGTCGTGGAATGACGTAATTATTGTTCTAGGGCTCGTTATTGGTACTTAGATAGGAATTATGTCCTCTCTACCCAAATCCACTCCACATCTTGAATATGCACTTTATTAACCTACGAGTATGTGTTAATAAGGTGCATATTCAAGATGTTTGTCGATCAATAGAGGTATGTTTAAGCGTTTATGTAGCTACAGTAAAACTGCCGTGGAAGCTAGGCAAAATCATGGAGGTGTCTACGAAGTTGGCCTTTCCGAGGCTCGCTCTGATTGCACAAACTGAAAAGGCAAAACTATAGATATCGTACGCGTAGGGCGATGGAGCGTTTAGACTGGTTTAGACGCAGCGGTACTACATAAGCCAGTGGCTTGCCACTTAACTAGTATCCGAGCCGCTGGACTTGTCCGGAGACCGCGGAGGCGTCTGCATAGGCGAGCGGGTCGGCATGGACAAACTGAAGAGGCAAAACTATAGATATCTTGTACGCGTAGGGCGATGGAGCGTTTAGACTGGTTTAGACGCAGCGGTACTACACAAGCCAGTGGCTTGCCACTTAACTAGTATCCGAGCCGCTGGACTTGTCCGGAGACCGCGGCGGCGTCTGCATAGGCGAGCGGGTCGGCATGGACAAACTGAAGAGGCAAAACTATAGATATCTTGTACGCGTAGGGCGATGGAGCGTTTAGACTGGTTTAGACGCAGCGGTACATAAGCCAGTGGCTTGCCACTTAACTAGTATCCGAGCCGCTGGACTTGTCCGGAGACCGCGGCGGCGTCTGCATAGGCGAGCGGGTCGGCATGGTGAAACTGAAGAGGCAAAACTATAGATATCTTGTACGCGTAGGGCGATGGAGCGTTTAGACTGGTTTAGACGCAGCGGTACATAAGCCAGTGGCTTGCCACTTAACTAGTATCCGAGCCGCTGGACTTGTCCGGAGACCGCGGAGGCGTCTGCATAGGCGAGCGGGTCGGCATGGACATGTGCATTTGGATGTTGTCGCGCGCCTTCCGCGAGCTCTTGTAGGTGAGAGAGTTGGCGCGCGGCTTGCGGCGGGAGAAGTGGCGTTCCACCCACTTGAGCATTGCGAGCACCGAGTCGGTGGAGGAGAGGCGACGCTCAGCCGATGTCTTGGTGATGTTTGAGGACGCGATACGGAACGTCGCGGCCATACCTTTCAGCGCCTGTTAACGAGAATTTCATGAGGTTTTCTTGTACTGTGCCTATTAAAAATTGATTTACTAGCTTTGGCTAGCTAGTATTTTTACTTTAGGAATTTAAGAGCCATCCATCCGTCAGCCTTTTTGGGTCCAATACTGGATATAGGCCTCCCTCAATCCCTCCTAAATTTAATATAATGAAAATGAAAAAAAAACAATATTCTTTTCTCTCTACTAATTGGACTAAGCACCCCAGTCCCTAATTGAAAAGTCGGTCACAGTTGTCATAGGCGGCAGCGGATGGGTGGTGCTGCAAGCTCCTTTGCTATCTTGTATCCATAAAAAAAAATCTTATGTACTTTTTAAAATATTATAATTAACGTTTTCTTGATTAAATTATAGGGAGAGTCTATGGTTCCGAGTATAAACAATTAGTACACAACTTTTTATCATTTAGTATTCCAAATCGTGTCATAAATATCCACTGAAATTATATTAAATAGTTTTATGATAAATAGTGTCCAAGTTAACTACTTGGCATATAATCATAAAAATAAATATTCAGTGGTAAATGAAATTATTTGACATCCGGAAGTATTTGGCGGGAAAAGAACAAAATGAAATGAAGTGAACGAAGAAAGCATTAAATTTTCCTAATATCTACTTTGTGGTGTGAGTCACCATGTGTCGTGTCGAAGACATAACTTTAATTTTTAAACATTACACATTACATTGTACCCCCTAAGGACGACAGTAAAATTGTGTAGGTAAATATTAAACTTAAATTGTGTTTGATGAAATATTACTTGTTCGTGTCGTGTAATTGTTTATGGTATTCGTAAAGCAGTAGCAGCAGGTACCTAAACTAAATCTGATCAGTCCACTTTTAACAAGACACACAAGCTCAACGGTTCATAGTAGTGAGTCGATGAAAGCTTTCATTACTACAACGACAATTTACATTGTAACAAAAGTAATATATACAATTTATTTGGAAAGGTACCTACAATCATGGCATCTTCATCAGTGACGTCATCACCGGCGTAAATGACTCTGATCCTCTCACTCCAGTCCAGCCCGAACGCCGTCCTCAGGATGTAAATTGAAGCGCGACCTGTGAAATTTAATTCAGTGTTCACTAAAATAATTTCTGCTAATACTAATATTACTTTAATACGTTTGCGAGTCGTCCCCATAAGAGGATTTTTCTACCCAACCCGTAATCTCTACGAGCTATGTCGGTGACTGTTTGTCTACGGATTTCGACATCCCTAATTCGTTAGCGAAGCGAAATACCGAGCATCACTAACTCCACAAGCTGAGTGATTGAGCTTGTGAAATAGCCCGACGGTAAATGACCTCGTCTCGGATCTACAACTCACTGGCAACACAAAATTCCAAACAGTTCAACTGACCCTTATTCCATTCGACAGGCGGTCGCGCTTCGATGGCGCAGTGCGCGGGCGCGGGTTCGAATCCGGCTGCCTTGATCAGCTTGCGTGCCTGATCGGCGAGTGCCGCGCGCTTCGGGACCGGCGTCTCGCGGAAGTGGAACGTGAGCAAGGCACCCTTGTTCTCCACCCATGCGCCGTCTTTGCACACCTGGAGAAGCGGGAAGGAGACAAGTATAGACACATTAATACTAACATCCTCGCAGTAGACCGTAGCAGTTGCTGACATACAGAAAACAGGACAATTTTACAACCCTTTGTCTGGGCTCAGAGCCGGATTTAGGGGAGGGCAAACGGGGCTACAGCCCCGGGCCTCCACAAAAGAGGGGCCCCCACAATGGACTTCGGAAAAAAAAAAGTTTTATATTCCGACTAGTAAACACTAGTAAACAAATTTTCTTTTGTTCTTTCTTTTTAACTTTGTACAAACATGATTATACTGTTCATAAATATTAACAGAAATTATTTATCTATATTTTTATATGTTTGTTAAATACTAAAATAATCTACTCGGTTTCACAGTAAATTATTGAAAAAACTCGACTGAAAAGTTGTTCATCTCATTTGGAAAATAATTTGGGGCCAGGGGGCCTCCACTCCTTTGTTGCCCGAGGCCTCCACACCTCTAAATCGGGCCCTGTCTGGGCTAGTCTATCTGCTAAACAAATCTGGCCCGGCTTACATTCGAACCCGTGATTCGGCAGTCAGACAGACAGACCACTGCGTCACGGAGTTGTCGAAGGCCCTCCGGATTTCGCTCAGAGCTAAACATTCGAGCCGCGAGAAATACCGACCTGTTCTTGCAGTGCCTTGAGCAGGTCAACGACCTTGTCCTGCAGTTCCAAGGGCATGGGATGCACGAACTTGCTGCCGTCTGGATGAAGGATCTCCAGGCCATGGTTACCGGCGTACGTTATGCCTTCAATGCCCACCTGGAGAAGAGGAAATAGGTAAGTTTGAAAGAGTTAGCTATGTTAAGGTTATTAAGGTCTTATTTTGGCATGGGTCTCCGGCAGCAACAGCTGAGGGAGATCTAGAACATTCTTTACCATACTGTTCCAATGCAGATCTTTTTTTTAAAATAGAGAAGCGGTAAACTTCTGTGAAGGTACGTACGTACCAAGGCTGTTTGTATTTTATCTTCATACTAGTACTAGTATGAAGATAAAATACAAACAGCCTTGGTATAGGTCTACAAGCATAGGTAAGGTACAGAACCGTGAGACTAGATTTATTTAAATTGCAACTGTTAACTATAGTAGGTATGTTTGGTCCTTGAAGATGTATCTACCTACCCATAAATATGTGGTGTCTCTATCTAATGTTTGTTTCCATAAAATACAAACACCTAAATAAATAATACACCAATAATTAGTACACAGCATTTTTTCCTCAGTTTTTTTGTTCATGCCTTTGAAAACTAAACCTCAAGAAACTAAATAAATCATATAACAATATCGGCATATTATAAGATAGGTTACCTACTTAGATGCCTATCATTTGTGACCATACCCAGAAGGGCTTTCTCCTGCGAAAACAAAGTAATTGACCGAATCTAGTCAGCTTCACTATCTAATAGGGTACGTCATGTCAAGAAAAACCGTTACACTGGATACAGTTAGGTATTCTCAAATCCATTTCTTCAAATCTTCAAGCATGATAAGAAAAAAATGTTTTGACAGTAAACATTTTGTCACGTACCTAGTCCGGCCTTTGCTTACGTAACATCGTAAAGATACCGTGACAGGGTTAGTCCGCGGGGCATTGAAGTGTAGCGGCAATGTAACATACAACATAAATATTTTTATTTAAAACACAGATAGTCGTGTTAAAGTTCGAGTGGTGATAACACGGTTTGTTATTGCAAATCGACATACGCGTACTAGAACTTATAATACGCAGAATCCGCGAATTACCCCCGCCGCTCCATTTGTGAAACATTAGTAGAATATTGAAGAAGACAAACAATTTGTTAATCACAAGCCACGTCACAATACACAGGTCATGAAACACCGACCAAAACAAGTAATGAGAACTGTGCTTAGTGTGATAGGTTAAATTGTTTGGCTCGTGATAGTGAGTTTTTTTTTTAATTTTTTGTGTACCTACACGTGTACATTACAATGTTATGTACATTGCAATCTACACATGCATTACATAATGCTCCTAAATTGTTGTTACTGTAGGTTTTGTATTTTTTCAGCTTGCAAAAACTTGACAATTTTTTACCTCTACTATTCCCTTATATAACCCAATTTCATCATTGATTCAAAAGCTGTTATGTTACGAGTATGTAATCTCAATAATTTTTTGTCGTCAGCCAATTCAGGCATGCTTATTCAAATATTGCACTATTATCGCTCGTGGTCCCACCCAAGTGTTTGTACAATTCAATCAATTGTCCTTTTTTGTGTGTAAATAATTCAAGTTTTACCTTATTTGGTTAGCGATAAAAATGTACACATTTTCGACGTTTTTGTAACTAATAAACAAATAAACCTCGAGCTGAAAATATGAGATCTAATTGCAGATTTATTTCTCTATAATAGTGATTCCGAGAGAACCGGTGGCTCAAAAATGGATGAGCTGATGAAAATGATGTGATGAAAAAATCATCAAACATCTTTCATCACGACGATGAATATTTCGGTGCCTTCTTTTCTTAATGGATAAAAGGAGATAGCTAACGAGCATCCATTGCCGCCCATGACAGATCCAGAACGAGACCTATAGGTCACCTATCCACAAACCGATCGCGCCCGTCGTTGCTTATCTCTGTTGATCACATTGAATCGACGCCATTTGGCTATGGACGCTACAAAATAAATAAAGCACCTACCATATCCTTGACATTGTTGACGTTTCTACCGGAGATGATGGCGATGTACACGTCAGACATATTGGAGAGGCGCTGCAGGGTGTGCTTGGTTTCGAGTGGCAGCGATCATCCATTGCCGCCCATGACAGATCCAGAACGAGACCTATAGGTCACCTATCAACAAACCGATCGCGCCCGTCGTTGCTTATCTCTGTTGATCACATTGAATCGACGCCATTTGGCTATGGACGCTACAAAACAAATTACTACATAAGCACCTACCATATCCTTGACATTGTTGACGTTTCTACCGGAGATGATGGCGATGTACACGTCAGACATATTGGAGAGGCGCTGCAGGGTGTGCTTGGTTTCGAGTGGCAGCGATCATCCATTGCCGCCCATGACAGATCCAGAACGAGACCTATAGGTCACCTATCAACAAACCGATCGCGCCGGTCGTTGCTTATCTCTGTTGATCACATTGAATCGACGCCATTTGGCTATGGACGCTACAAAACAAATTAGCACCTACCATATCCTTGACATTGTTGACGTTTCTACCGGAGATGATGGCGATGTACACGTCGGACATATTGGAGAGGCGCTGCAGGGTGTGCTTGGTTTCGAGTGGCAGCGTAGCCAGGTCTGGGTGGGGCGCGATGGGCGCCAGCGTGCCATCGTAGTCCAGTAGGAGGGCCAGCTTCTGCGTGTAGCCAATGTATCTGGAGGAGGCAGAGGGGAGTTATTTACTGGATCGCTGAGAGAATATTAATCACATCCCCGCGGTAGACCTAGCTCTATGTTGCTGGTGGCGGACACATAGAAAACACCACAATTTAACATCTATAATCCAAGTACAAATATTTATCGTAGATAAATATCTGCCCCCTGAGGGACTTGAACTCGGGTACAGCGGTTCGGTGGTTCGGCAGTCAGAGTCACTCCATTTATCCGTCAGCTTTTGCTGGACAAGTCCCAAGCGCGGTGATTATCTAAAACTTTCCAAGGGTAGGCCTGTTGTGTCTATCGCTAGACTTCCTAAGAAAATTTTCCTGGAGTCACCTGCGTGAAAGGTTCCATAATGTTCTCGTACATTCTGGCATGTGAGATCTGCCAATTAGCACTTAGCCAGCGTTATGGCTTAACCTTTTTCATCCCGAAAGGAGACCCCTGCCCAGCAGACATAGAAAGTTGTGGTGGCGGTACTTACTTGGACAGATACTCGTCAAAGTCATCAATAGTCACGGGCTGCATCGTCGTGGCGCCGATGTCATCAGCGTCCTCTTCGAGCGAGTCCAGCGCCTTGAGGAATGCCTTCATCCAACTGTCCACGTCGTTGAGCTGCTCGCGCCGCCGCAGGTGGTTCATACGCACCGTGCGTTCGTCTTCCGGCATTATCAGCGCTCTGGAAAGATTTATTAGCATTGATAGATCAATCTTTGGCGCAGCCTGAAACCCTCATAGCCCTTGGCACGCGTCGATCATACATAATCGATCGTGTTAAGGAATGCTACGCTTTCGGTACCTATGTGTATGGGTGATCGCTTGTGACTACATTTCTTGGGCGTTTCCAAGCTTCAGAGGGCACGCTAAGCCATCGGTTTTGGTTGTTGTCAATTGTAAATCAATCGGTGAAGCAGAAATTGCTTTCTGTGTCCGCTGCGAAATTAATTATCTAGAATAGAATAAATAAATAATAAATAAATATCTTGGACATTCTCACACACGGCCATCTGACCCCAAAGTAGGCGCGAGCCTGTGTTATGGGTGTCAGAGACTGATATACATACATATATATTTTTAAATACATACTTAAATAGATAATATTGACATCCAGACACAGAACAAATACAAGTGTTCGTCACACGAATATTTGTCCTGAGTGGGATTCGAACCCACGACCTTTGAATAACGGGAAATAATTGATTACAGGTCCTACTAGCGTATTCTCACCTGTGTATAATTTCCGCAGCGTCATCCAGCTCATAGGGGTTGCAGATGAGAGCCTCGTGCATCATCTCGCCAGCGCCAGCAAAGGGAGACACAATCAGCACTCCCGGTGGCTTATTGATCTGGCATGCAACAAACTCCTTGGCAACGAGGTTCATGCCGTCGCGCAAAGGCGTCACCAGCGCGACCGCTGCGTCGCGGTAGAACGCTGCTAACTCTTCTTGACCGACACAGCCGTAAATATATCTGTGATGAAGAATGGATGAGTAAATAAATTGTAGGATCAGATTTTGATACTTGATAACGAATAAAAATTGTCGTAAGGATTCACCTAGAAAGCAATTATGTATTTTCGTTTTGTGACTTTGGAGCCATCAATCTTATAGCAAACAGGATTTTTTTTAAGAGTTGTATGAAGCATTCTAAGCCTTACCTAATGGGGGACCAGTTTGGCGTGGTGAAGCTTCCGTTAATTCTTCCCACTAGCTGGTCCATCTCCTCCTTGAGATCCTGGTACTCTTTAACGTCCGTCCTCGACGGCACTGAGATCTGTAGCAGGACCACTTGTTCAATGTGTTCAGGGTGTTTCTGTAGTAGCCTTTCGAAAGCTTTCAGTCTGTGCACTAAGCCTTTGGTATAATCCAGTCTGTCAACACCCAGAATTACCTTCTGGTTGGTCGCGAGCACTGGCTTTGCATTTTGGGCTAACGTTACAAATCTGTCAAACGGCACTCCTATGGGAAGAGGCCTAATACAGATGGTACGACCTCCCAGTTCAACCAGCAAATTTTTTCTATCTACACGGCAACCTAAGTTTCTTTGGCAACAATCGATGAAGTTTAAGCAGTAGTCTGTTATGTGGAATCCGACCATATCACAGCCTGCAAAATAAAGTAGGGTATCATCGTATTATATTACACCAAATTATCAGTAGGCAAAAATACAAATGTCATCGGTGATACGGAAGTTACCTAAATTATGTATTTATCTTTAGTTCAAATGCTAATTTTATTATTACCAATGGTATACTTAGATAAAAATAAATAATCATGCTATAGGTAATAAAATGAATTTTGTAGCGTTAAAAGATTTTTTCCTCATTACCTAATATCCCTTGTAGGACTTCATCGGCCCATGGAAACAGTCGGAATATATCCCATGGGGGAAATGGAATGTGAAGGAAGAAAGCAAGTTTGCATTTTAGTTCATCCTCCTCAGCGCGCTGTAAATAGAAATGTTTTCATTTGATATTTAAGTAACAACAGTCTACATTATTCTCGAAGAGATTAGTTTTCAATTAGACAGAATTATTGTTAGACCCGAAGCTCTATTTTTGATTCGCTCGCCGCTCGACGAGCGAAAAATTATTCTCGATTGACATAGTAAGTAATTCTGCATTTTTGAGACACTATAATACAACGAGTGGTAATCATTCGCGGCGGGCCAAGACAGTGATTTAGACTATCTCTGGACCCGCAGCCTGTCGAACTATTACTACTTAAGTACGGTACTGTTTCAATTTCACGATAAGGAGTCGCAGTCGAGCGATTAAGTCACGCGAGCTATTCAAAAATAGAGCTTCTATATAAATTCTGTGAATTCCTTGATTTTCACAAAATGTTGTATCTTTAATTTTTCTCATTTCTCACCTGTCTTATCCAATTAGCTGCAAGCATGAGATGGTAATCGTGTACCCAGACGATTGGCGGTGAGGTGTTCTTCTCTTTATTCTCCTTCAGCATATGTAGAGCCTTGACAGTTTTCTCTGCAAACTCTTCATTGATCTTTATGTAGGCGCGCCAGTGGTCTGCGATGAATGTGGCGCGATCAGGCATGGAGTGGAACAGCGGCCAGAACGTCGCGTTGCAGCAGCCATTGTAGTAGCTGTCGAACAACTTCGGCTCAGCGTGGATGGCGACGATCTGTAGACAAAGAGTAGGTAATTCAAATTTGGAATACGCTGAGTCGCTTGAGACTTTTTTACTCCTAGTTGTCGTAAGTATATTATTTTGTCTGTGCTCCTAGTAAACACTGATTCTCTGTGAACTTTTCTTGAAATCTGGTTAGTTAAATTGTCGATTCAATAGAATTCTCCATGGTAGGATCAAGGATGACATTGGGGAATTTTCAGATTCTAGGAGTATCCCTAGTTGCTAAGTCGACCTTCTCTACGATTTAACTAAATGTCTGATTCTATAATTTTAGTTATCAGTTAGTTTTAATGAAAGCTATCTAAGCTTTTTTCTCCAATTCCATTAATTTGAGTACCCTATACCTAAAGGTAAGAAAGTAAATAAACGGTAAATAAGATACGATAAGTCGAGTTTTATAACTATTGAATTAGGCTAATATTTAGTAAGGCTATATTATTAAACAATTTTTAAAATTTACATAATTGTACCTCGACATTACATAAGACATGTTCTGTTAGCATAATCAAACCCTTCAAACAAGACTCTCGTTATCGTCAATTAAACAAACTGATGCTTCCGCGTTTGTGCATTGTTATGTTGAATGATAAACATTTTAATAACTAGTAAATCGTAACGGAGTATCAGATTTATTTATCTATTTTTTTCCCGCTATACTATTTTCTCATATTATTATACTACTAATGTAGTATTTAGTTTTTACCTATAGCATAGAGTAAGGACATAATAATATAGTAATAGGTATCTACTTGTGTAAGTATCAACGAATAAATATAAAAAAATCTGGGAAGTAGGTACCTACCTATTGAATATGTTCAAGTTTTCAGTCAAAGAAAGCGTTTGTCACACGGAAAGAGCTGTCTGCGCGTGTAGGTACATATTAAGTAGGTACCTATGCATAGTTAATTCTCGATTTATTTGTTTGAATTTGTTTGTTTGTTTAAATGATTCTGTAGATATATTGTGGCTATCGTTGTTTATTGGAGCAACAAGTGATCACACAATACTCTATTTGATTGATTACTATTTGATTACTAAAGCCCAAGAGAAGTGTTTAATTGTGTTAACTACATTTTACTTTAAATAGTATCGGAAACAATAAACTTAAAGTCCGTTATCAGATAGCTGTATCTACTGCGTAACGTTTTAATTGTTTTACCGGGTATTCTCCAATTGGCGGTTAACTGAAACATTGCAATACGTCCTAACGGAAAATTAGGGCTATATTTTTGAATCGCTCGCCGGGCGTCGTGTGCTCTATTACAATATGCTATTTTTCGGTCAAAAGCCGTGATATGACTCCGTTATGCAACGCATGATCTCCACCACTCGACGCGACCACACGCGTCCCACGTGTTTTGGGCGAGTAATAGACTAAATGCACATGAATAAGAAGAAAACGCACGGAATTGCTTCCAAGGAAAATGACATGCTGTCGAGCGATCGTCGCGCGGCGTACGAATCAAAAATAGAGCTCATGGTGGTTTTCCGTTTAGAATTACACGAAGGAGGTCAGAGCTCATGCTTTTATTAGGACATTAAGCAGTATTACGTCATGACTTGCAAGTCCGACTATAATAGGTCTCTTTGTGATAAAAAGGAATACCTAATGAACAGCTGAGACGTTTAATATCTACACCCTTTTTAGTCTAACAATGACGCTGCTGGAACAACTATACATAACAAAACTAACTGTTACTGTATTATATTGTATTGTGTTATACTATTATGTAGTGTTGAATTAGTTTGGCCTTTGTATAGCAAAATATCAGATGCATTAAGGCGCACGATATAGACGTATTGTTATTCTGTTTATACACCAAAATATTTTCCAATAAATATAATTTATTATGCATTTTCAGATTAATAATAATATACCCTGCTGCTGAGGTGCAGCAGACTGCTAATCTGTCTTGGCAGACAATCATAAGAAGCCTTTTTTTCTTTTGTTATCCACGAGCACCTTGAAATCCACTTTGGGCTTCATTGTGAGATGAATTTAGAAACCGTTTTGCAAGGGAGACTTTTAAAATTGGAACGGGATTTATAATTTTCAAACAACTGTTAATGATCAATTGGCGTCAATCTCGTAATTGGTAATTTATTTCGGGCCTCGTAACATGGTCATAAGAAAATACTATTCTACAATATGGTCAAACACAGGTCACCTCAAGCGTAGAATAGTGAAATATTCTTGACACTAGTATGTGTGTACCACACACTAGGTACTATCAAAAGAACCTATGTAAGAACATCTGTTATATTGTTGATGAGGGGAACTGATCGGCAGAAGTCTTATAAAATCGGATTCTTTCGAATGAAAATCGGATGTCGGAATCAGTTGTCATTTTAGTCGAAGCCGTATTTTATGTATAAGAAAACCACAACGATCCACGATATCGATATGATGTGAACTTTAACCCACAATACCTAGTGAGGCGAGATTATCGTCGTGGCTTCAGTGTTTACTTAACAGTCACCTTAACCCATTTTTGTTTTTACATGAAAACATTATACTTCTCGCCTACGTGTCTGGTATTGTAAACATTAACGATACTAGTACAAATAATATAATTATTGGCAATATTGACATTGACTAATGTTGTAGATCATTATATCAGAATATAACCAAAATGGAATAAGAATTAGGCTGAGACTGAAGACAGAAACTGAAGCGCTCATATCTCTACGGCTATAGTTGATCGTAGGCGATCGACCGAGTTACACAATGTCGCGTCGGGCGCGGTGAATGTGGTAGGGCAAAATTTCTATGCATCGATCCTGGTACCTTATTGTAAAACAATCGGTAAACCTTGTGGAAGACCTGCGGGTAGCTTGACAACATTTGACACTGGGTTGACCGCTGCGATCTATTTTTGTATCTGCATGTAAAACGATTCTTTACCTTCACGAAATTTGATCATATTTCGATAAATACACATACCTATTTTCATGACAGTCATGACGACGAAACTGTGCGCGAAATACATATGCAAATATAACTCTCGATAAACAACTCAATACTCGTATGCTAGAGAGACTCAATTTTTTCAGGAATAAAAGTAACCTATATCAAAGATTTTATATTGGTTGTTGCTACTTGTTCTCCTTATGAACATTACTGGAAAAACTTTACACTTTCCTTATTTTCTAGGTATCACTTCATGTAAACGCGAAAAAATTGTTTTCACACACAAACGACTTCTATTTCACTTTAGTTAAAACTTTCATCCCCTTTTCAACTCTTTGTAGGTTGAAAAAACGTTGCATTTACACTGAGGACCGCATATTAAAGTGCTGTCACTTCCAATTTGAGATCAGAATAAATGTTTCACCCAGGGATTTTGTTTTCAAGGGGTTTTCATGCATTTTTTATTAATTCTTTTTAGGATCTCGGAAAGTAGGTATATTGAGATATTTGGATGATTGTGTCTCTATAAAATTGTGGAATATAAAAGAGTAGAAATAAAAAAGGCGTAGGTTACCTACTTTTTATCTCTGTAATACAATAAAATTCCCTTAGCATGATTCCTAACTACATCTAACGGGTAGTTTTTTTTTCAGGTCTCTAAGTAATTATTATTAAGTAATTTATTTGAGGAGGACAGCAACTATAAATAAAACTTTATGTTTTATTTAATTTAACGCAAGTGAAGCTATGGGCGTCCACTTGTACATGAATAATTCTGATAAACCTTGCGTAATATTTTGTTTTTATGCGGTGGTTCTATATAGGTAGGTACTCCATTACTTTATGCATCTGCGCAGAGGGAAAAATTATTGATAAATCATAGAAGAATTTTGAAATGTATATCCTACTGTATCCAAAGCGGCACGAATGTTTAACTCGGACCTTGAATGCGCAGAAGTCGAAAAAGGTATCGTCTTACGCGGGGCGAGCGGATTGTCAGTCGTAAGGGCTGATTGGTTCGCCAGCCGTATTATGTCCCCTGCATTGATACCCCATGCGCAACTATCCCTTCGAATTTAATTCAGAGCTACACTTTCATGCCAGACAAAGTGCTTGTGCTTGTCATGATCGTCGTCAGTAGTAATCCATTGTCTCTGCCTAAATCAGTGGGATACGGGTATGTCCCTTGCGCACAGGGTAGATAAAAGCATTGCTAACCTTCTGCCGTTGGAATATCGGCATGACCTTTGCGCACAGGTGAGATCAAAGCATTGCTAACCTTACTAGAGAGAAGTCCAGCTGTGGGCGTCTTGTCATTGGGGTCCGACTCCGGGATCTTCTCGTTGGGGTTGTCCAGGTGAATCCCGGGCCATCCCACCCAGATCCCGCCGCCGCGGATGACTACCGGCGCTACAGCGGTCACCAGGCCACCCGCGCTGGAGATAAGTATAAAAGTTAAGTTACCTAAGCCCGAACTCCCATGAGTCATCAATTGGAAAACTGTATCTGTACTGTAATACTAATCTGTGGTACCTATACCTATATCTGTAGTGTACATCGGTAGATTTACATTAGTGTGGTGGTGATTAAAAAATAAATAACAACTATGAACGGCCATTGTCACAATACATTGTTTGTATTCTAATGCTATTACTAAGCTTACTTTCAAACTTGTAGTTAGAAACCCTATAAGGGTTTAGATTCGTATAGAATTCGTAATTTAAAAATGGAATGGTGAAAATTGGTAGGAAGGAACCATAGTGTCGTCAAGGTAAAAAATTACAATTAGTCGTTTAAAGAGCTGTGCTAATTTTATGCGCTGCCAGTATTAATCCTGTATGAAAACCGTACACTAGTACAGACTAGAGATGTCTATATGACGACATTGATGCAAGTTGATTAAAATTCACGCCCGAGACGGAACCAGAGTAAGTACCGAAGGGGAACTTGCCTGTAACTGACCTAGAATCTATTTAAAGCCACTGTCCACAAAACAGGAATAAAAAAGGAAAACAAGATCCATTTGCCCTTCAACTAAAGCTTTGATGCTCAAGTTGTAAAGATTCCTTGCCAGAACGAAAAAATTGAAAAGAAAAACTGCAATCACGGTTGCTATGGAGAATAGTAAGAACGGAATCAAGAAAAATAAGGTACCGGATTTATTATTTACGGTTTTACGTAGAATATTTTTTTCTGTTCTATTAGAATATTCGATATTTTGAAAATTATGATGTTGGTAAGAATGTTCGTAATTGTATTAAAGGGAATTGAATAGTATTAAATGTTCAAAATATATTCAATAAGGATGTTTTATTTTATTACTGAACGATTCGTGAGTGTCTATATTCATAGTTGAAGTTACCGGCTTACTCACGTGTGATTTACCTAAGTCGGAAATAGGCCGACTAGTTTCGATCTATTACGATGATCATCTTCAGGAGTGAACGAAGGATGTTATATTTTTCAAAGTTTTTCACAAAATTAAATCCAGCCCGAAAGTTATCCAGCCAATTTGATAGTAGGCCAGACTTTCTCGTTCAACTTGGAAATGTTATTTTTGCGAGTTATATACGCTATTATCCTTAATTTTAAAATTCACTCAGACGAAGTCGCTGACAAAAGGTACACGAAGAATAAATCAGACTCGAGTATTTATTGATGCAAAAACATTTCATTGCAGTCAAGTCGAGTAATAAACTACTAAATAATAATAAATAATTCAACAGCCCATGTCAATAATACCATAATACCTACACCATCATGAGTGTATACATAGAATGTTGTTTGTTGTTGTTACCTCCTTGTGTCAGTAAAGCATATTCTGTGTAAAAAGGCAAATGTGATGTTGGTTGTTTAGTAAACAAACGCACTTGTTATTGAGGAAAAAATCACCCGGCATCTAACTACGTTCATATCGATCTTACACAAGCGTGCAAATGACATCGTCATTTCGTCATTAAAACACTTAGCATTGAATCCATTTGTTGTGAGACACAACAATGTTTTGCACTTTACTCTCCGTTGCATGTAATTATCAGGTAAATCGAGATTATTATCGACCTGCATCATAATAATAACAACAATTATCATCCACGCGATACAAAGGTAGAAGAATCATCGATTTGATTTTCGGAACAAATTAATGTATGCCCTAATTTCCCAGTTTCGTTTATTTCATTCACATCAAGAGTTATCGTAACGGTTAACCGTTCAGAACATTGATTCGCTTATCTCTTTTAACTGGGCACTTAATGCGTCAAACTGTAAACGTACCTACGATTTTCCAAAATATTCCACTGAAACAGGTAGCCTTCAAAATGCGAATCCTTGGTAACCTGCCCGCTCCTTCTCGAACTTTCCCGAAGCCGGCATTTTATGAGATATTGACTAAATACTGTGAATGTTCGAGGTTTCTGGATCAACTACGTATTTCATAATTTTGTATTCTCACATATTTACTAGTGTCACATTACATTTGATACATTCAACGTATTTATTGTTATTTTGACGTCACTATCATAAGTGTTAATTCTTGGTTTACTTGAATTTGTGTCATTGTAGTGTTATGGATATTAGGTAACGATTAAGGCTAACTGCAAGGTCGTGAAGGTTTGTTTTACTCATTTTATGTTGTCACGAAAACCGGTGAAGTGCGACTCATTAAATACATTTTATGTACCTTTCATTATTTAAAATTGTTAGCCCTTAGAGAACACATTCAATACCACTGGGTTCCGAGCTTTAACCTAACAGATCAGCTGGTGTATTTCTTATGAATCAGTGTATGTGAAATGTCTTGTAAAATTTACCTGGCTTTCCGTTCTAAGTCACCGGTTTTCTCATTTCTCTTCAGAACGAATGGCAGCCTGTTCGAAACAACGATCATGCTCCCTTTGCTGTTGCACGAGCGACTACCGCGACCGCCGACCGAAACACAGTTACTCCCACTCATGTTGTTTTTTTTTTACTTCCGAACGTTCCCTTTCACGACCAATCACAGCGTAGCTCGCACGCATGCGGATGCGCTATGGAGGGAGATTTAAACGCTAGATACGATTAGGTTTTCACTGATCTGAACTGCTTATTGTGTGACATCGCAAGCAAGCGATCAAGTTAAAGATTCTCGTTCGCGTATGTTATTAACTATACATCATCGGCCGAGATCTGATGCGAACTGTTTCCTTTTTGAGCGCCGGTCGCCTTTATAGACTTTGGCAGACGCGTCGCAGAAGGGTGAAGTTCTCGCTTACGTCTGAGGAGTGGCGGAGGTCTGAACTGACTCGATGGGGTTATCTGGACTGACCCCACGAGGGTTGTCTCGAATCTTATCCCAATTGCGAATTTATTTGAGCACTGCTTGCAAAATGAGCTCTGTGTCTACGTAATACGAGTATACGTCTCCGCGAACTATCGCCGACTTTATCTTTGTTTCAACGAAGCCAACTGTTTCATTTGGTTTTCTTATTACTTTTATTGTTTAGTACATTTGTTTAAATTGATTCATTGAGTGTTAAGGTAAATATTAGCATGCTCAATTGTGATTGCTCCAAAAACTATTGATATCATTATAAAGGAAGTAACTAAATTCAGAAAAACAGATCTACAAAAAAGAAAAGCAGAAATCTAGAAAAAGAAAAGAAAAATTGCTGAAATTTTAGAATCCATGGATTAAAATGAACTGTAATTATGTGAGCTAATGAAACATCACCTAGATGATAATATGCTACTATGACCCTTAGATACCTATCATTAGAAATTTCACTATGATGGTGAGTACCTACCTAGTTATTTACCCATATTCTTCTGCTACACTATGCATAACAATATTGATACGCCATTAACTGCTACGTACTTCGAAGTGAAATATGTAAAGCACCGTGGCATTAACACTAAGTAGGTTCGCTCTGAACCTGTTAGCTTAATTCATATTAAGGCTCCATTGGCATATCAAAAATCGCTATTAAAAATATTTTTTGCGACTTTTAGCCAGAAAATAAAGAATTCTATGACAATCTTAGGAATCAAATGCATGATTGTAACAAGTTTTACTAATATACATGAAAATTTATAAAATGCAGGGGACAAGGACGCGTGCACTTGTAAAGAACTGAGAATCCTATACATAACACTCAACAAAAATGAGCTAAAATCTACTAAAAATTTAATAAAGTTACTGAACCCGAACACACGAAACATTTACATTTATTGTGTGGTTTATCGATCTGTGTACATAACTGCTTACCATGTGATACGTTGTCGCATTACGCATAATTACCGAATAATCGTTCAACGTTAGTTACACAGATCATTGATACATTTTATTTCATCATTATTAATTTAAAGAAGATAAAAAGAAAGAAGACAATTAATATTGTATAATTTGGAGTGTGCCTACCCAGCTTGTTATAACACATACATAACAACATATAGTTCAAGTACTAAGTTTTTTTTGTATTTTCATTAAACCTATAAATGGTCGAAAATCGGATAAAAGTTCAGTCAGAACTTTTATATGGATTTCTTTACGTATTGGATAGGAATTTTTAGTGCCTTACAGACAGCTAGTGTTCTTGTCCACTTTTTATTATAAAGGTTTGTTTGTTCATATTTTCATATCTGTTAAGTAGTACTTAATAAAACTTGTTACAATGTATTTGATTCTTGAAATTGTCCTAGAATATTTTATTCTTCTTGAATAAAATATTTTTAATAGCAATTTTTGATATGGCAAACGCCCTAATATAAATTAAGCTTAGGTTAAGAGCAAACCTATTGATTTAATATTGTGTGCTACGAATGCTACGATACTAGTTCAGAGTTTTTTTTATTTTCATTAAAACTACAAAAGTTTGAAAGGGTGATAAAAGTTCTGACTAAAGTGAAGAGATGAAATGGTAATCCAGGCATCACGAAAATCAATTGACGTTCGTATTTTTAAAGTGAAGCTGGAGATACTTCGCACCAAGCGATTTTATAGTTTAAGTACCTAGTCATTTATTTTATAAAAAGCTTTGGTAAAGAGGTTTTATTTGATGTAAGATTTAAAATTCTCTGACAAGTAATATTTTCGGGTATTTTAGCGTAGAAGCGAAAATAGTTCACCATTAAAGGTTTTGATAATTTACTTCGTATAATTTATCCTTTTTTCTTGTATTAAAGTTATGTAACTGCTTTTTTGACAAGCAGCCAAGGTTTGAAGTCCCATTCACACCGCATTGACTTCTGGTCTTCAACCACCGTCCGCTTCTCGCGAGCAGCGAAAGGGTTGGCCAAAAGAAGGACATAAAGCTTTTAGCTACTACATGAAGAGTGTAAATCCCATCCTTCAAGGCCGGCAACGCACGTGTGAGGGATATCATATGTGCGTGGTATCGCACCATAGGCGACGGTACTCGGTAGCCACTTACCATTATTGTCCGTATTTTTGTTTTGTTTTATTTGTCCGTTAGTGTCATAAAAATTATTAAATATTTTTACGTATTGTAGTATACAAAACCCTGTACCTACCTACTTAACGTTTTATTCCGATGGGTCGTTAATCGTAACAAGGTGATAATGATTTAGACTCGCTTATCGTTTACCATCAATGCTGTTAATTATAGTTAGAAGTGCTCATAAAGTCTTTTACTCGTTGTTTGTATAAAATATGGATATCTAGGTATAAGTAATTTCCTTTGGATTTGTCTGCAATCGCCTGTTTTATAATACTTGTCCTGTCGTAGCCATTAATTTTAAAATATACCTATCTATTGTAATCTCTATACATTTAACCTCATTACCGCAATTAAATCAATCGGTTTCCTGTTGAGATAAATGCACAAAGTACCATTGGTAAGAACCGATCGGGTAAAGAAACAAACAAACAATAGTTAGTTTCCCATAATTTCCGCGCCATGCGGCGGAGGCGTGGCGGTGTCATGGCGCGCACGCGTGCGTTGCATGTGTAGTGTACCTCAACACAAGCTCGCGCGCAAATGAATGGAATCGCCTTTGAACATTATCTGTGTCACTGTTACATGATTAGACATAGATAGGTCCTCGCGGAAATTGACGGTCATGCTTATATCAATGAGGTATTTAATACTAACAGTAATTAATTAAATGCGATACCTTCTTACTGCAGCTCCGTTAGCATCTATTTAGTTTTTCGTTGTCAATTTTCAATTGATGGGAGTAAGTAAGTAGGTAATTAGATCCCGAGATGAGCGATTCGGGCAATGCGCAATGGGAGGCACCGGTGGGAATGGAAGATCTCGAAACCTCACTACACGCGCAGTACGGGGGTAGATTCCTAGCGGAGATTCCTAGTCATTACTAGGAATCTCCAATTTTTTTATTTAAACCACCTTAAACTAGGTTGTAGGTAAAAAGGGCGGACATACCTAATGTCGATAGACATTCTCTCCCCTCCTTCCATTTCCCCACTCGTTAAAAATGGTGCGTAGACTTACAGCACATAAGTAGGTAGGTATGCGTATGCATATAATATCATTATTACTAAAAAAGCATCTCAGGAACCTTTTTTTTCATATGATCATTAATGAAAGTTTCTATTTCACTCGATGCATCCGAGCCACAGTAGTAAGATGTGATTCATGTGATTGTGATACGTGCTACGTAGAAAAAATAACACTACTCCCAGCCTGTTCTGCTATGATTAAATTTTCATCCAATATGTTCATTCATCCTTTTGTATTTGGATTTTTTTTTATAAATACTTTGATACTCAGTAATCCACCTAATTTACAACTCTGTAGCGCGGTGGTGAATAACACTGCTGAATCGCGATTCGCGGGTCGCGGATTTGTATTCCGGACGGGGCAGAATCATCCATGATCAGTAATTTTTTTGCAATGATTGATCATGGCGTAACTATATTTTGAAAAAAGGGTCCAGGTTTTGTATAGTTGTATGCGTTCAATACCTGCTCACACTGCTGTAAATATGTATTGACCTTGGGATTTGCTTTAACGCAGTAGGAAACAATGTAACACCACCATAAGAGCGTTAATCAGCGCTGGCATTATACTAACGAGTACCTAGACCTAAGTATCTCATGTTCCTCACTTATCATGGTTTTTGAAATGAAAACCTTTTTATTATAGTATACTATAGAAATACATCCATACCATTTATTATATTGTCCAAACATAAAATTTAAAACATGAATTAAGCTTGAATTTGGAGCATTTGGCGACTATTTGTCGTAGTAATAAAGCAAATTAACGTAGACAAAAAACAGAGAGTTTTTGTAGCTAGCTGTATCTACGAAAAGTCTACAAATTATGCAGACACCGTGATTGGCGGAGCTAAAAAGCGTAGCGAGAGTAGTATTTTACTGCTACGCAATCTGTAGAGCTGATACAGTTTTTTGTATAGGGGGAAGAAAGTTTGTAAGACTAGGTTATCTTTATAGCTACCTATTGGTCCTCGAGTTGTCGCAATTAACAGTAATCATTTAATCAAATTGATAGATCTCACTCACATATAGCGCTAGATAAAAGTTTAATTTATTTTATTAGGTATATAATTATATACCTTTCCTTAAAATTATTTAATGTTTCTGTATTTCATTCTCATATAGTATATGACTTCTTTTTTTTTTTTACAAACCAAATGGCTTTTATATGTATGTATGTTGGTTGACGCACAATGTAGGGTTCTGTAGTCGCCCACACAACTTACCTATTTTGAAAAACTAACACGAGTGAAGCTTCGGGCATTCAATAGTTTTAGTGATTAAGTATTTTACTAAAGGTTATATGCTACGTACTATTTGCTGTTATAGGTGAAAACTAATTACAATGAATGTAATAAGTACTAACTGCGACGGCCTACCGAGCCGAAGAACCAATGCACGCCCCTGTTCTGCACGGAAAACGATTTGACGTAGGCGAAGACGCGGGAAAAGCTAGATGGCAAAGGAATGATTTAAAACAAAAAGTTTCATTAAACGTGCACGCGTGGAACACAACGTGAGAATGATAACAGAAACGTTGCGGCCGATTTTCTTATCAAACTACATTCGGATGTTACCTAAACAAAACAAATCGAAACAGTTTTATAAGAAGTGAATTACAAATGAGCGTTAATAACTTCCAACAAAACAATAAGGGTGAAGTTTGACTTGTGTGTCTGTGTGTTTCGTCGAAGTTCCCGAACGGATGAATCGAATGTGATGTAGTTTTTTTCGTTCAAAGGTAACTTGATAGTAATTGTTCTTGCTTGAAATTGTTTTGTAATCATAGATTATGCTCCGTTCAATCGTTAAATGATCATCAGCTTTTTTTTAGTTTATAAAGGGAAAGGGATATGAGAAGCCTTCACAGGTCTGCTCGATTATAAATAAGTGTATTTATTTATTTATATCTTAAAAGTTAAAACTTACATCTTACATTACAGGGATCAACCTACTGCGCTAGTGTGTTACAATTATATTAAATAAATTATAATATAGAACAACTAAACAGTTAATTTTTCAAAGTATTCTCCGGCCGTACTGCGAAATACAGCAATAGGCGTACAGAAAATATCTGAATTTGAATTCCAAGCAACTAATTTGGGGAATTCCCCTAGGTATGCCAAAATTACGTAGGTTGTAATTTATTTAATACACAGTTTCACTTGAGCCACCTTAAGCCGAGGCCCATACAAAGGGGTATCAAAATCACAATTGATTACTTTCCTTTCACTTATTTTTCATGTGGAGCTTTTGAGCTATGACGCTGTAAAAGCTGTAATCTCAAATTATTCGCAAACTAAAGACTAACTAATGAAAGAAAACAAAAACTAACTAAAAAACGCAGCCGGTCACTATTTATGTATTGGTAGTACATAAGTGGGTGTGGCTTGCGTCTCAGTTGCGTCTACACTAGTGTACAGTATAAGTAGCATGCAACATATAGTTACCACAATCTGCTTTATCCAATTTGTTATTGTAGCACTTTGTCATGCTCAATGCCATTAACATTTAATATCTCAGCGGGTCAATTACCTCATTGACAAACTAATGGACTATTGATCGATCAATCAAATAACAGTGGATATACGTACATACAACCTATCCATGCCTATTTAGTTGCAAAGTATTTGTATATATATACTTTGATATATTTTAAACAGATTGAAAACGTATTTCACAACATTGTTCAATCTGATTTCTGATGCTAGACAGATCTTCATCTAACTGCTGAATGTCGGTTCGATTCCCAGCTGAGGCAGTCCCATATTTTGTCAGTTATCAACAATAAACAACAAGTTATTACCTAATCATCAAAGAAAGAGGATAAAATTCAGTTAGAAATTATTTGAGTATCGGGTTATACTTTCCTTGTATTATACCTGTATTATACTAGTTATATCCACGGCTTCGCCCCCGTCAAACCGTTTTATGTGCAAAATTACATCTCCCAGCTAATTTAACAAGTATAGCCTTTAACATCCGCAAGTTACCACTAATCAAAATCTAGTTATATGTACCCGAAGTGCGGTCCAGCACAATCCAAGTTAAAAATCGATCAATAGAATTAAAAATCGATCGATTGAATTATTTGATTATTAAATCGTGTTTTAATATATTTTGATTATTTTTTGTCCATTTCTTAGGAAACGTTCAATTTTCCGGATTAAAAAGTATCCAGGCTTATCTAGGCCCTACACTACATCTATACAAAAAATTATTCGATCCATTAATTCGTTGCGGCGGAGAAGGACAAACCAACATAAACACTTTCCTATTTATATATTAGCAAGGATTGGACACCACCAAGATTATATGAGGAAAATTCAAAGTCTATTTTAAATAAAGATCATATCATAGGCTACCTACTTCACCTATATTATTATTATTATTTTATATGCGTCGTCATCGGCAATGGTCATGTTGACAAAATAGTGGTTGATTTTTTATAGAAATTGGGGGAATCTGAGATATGGTATATTTCGATAGGAAGCCTGTGCCCAGCAGTGGGACATAGGACCGCAGTTACAACATATTTTTTATTAGAAAAATGTAACATAGTATGTATTTGGGAAAGTAGCATAAAATTATAGCTTAAAAGTAAAACGCGTGTGCATATTATCACAATGGTTAAAACATGCTTCCGTTCAGCTCATCATAAATGAATTAATAATTAATTAAATAAATGATCAAATAATAAGTCTCGAGACATGTCAAAGTAATAAGAATAGTTAGCCTCGACTGTCGTAACCTCGGGGAGAGGGCATCGTATCGCCCGCACACAATAATGCTTATTATTAATAATTATAATAACTAAAATAATAATTTATGGAACTGTTTACAGCTTCCAAGAAACTTATCTTGGACTTTTACAGATAATATCAACAATCCGGTGAAAACTGGTAGTAGACATAAATATTGTTAGAAGACATTTTTGAATCATAACCAGGCTCCACCATGATGCAGTAGAGCGTGCAGGTCACAGTCACTGGCGGTGACAGCCCAGTGGCTCGAACTCGCCTCTCACTCGAGCGGTCCGGGTTCAAACCCAAGCGGCACGCACCAATTGCTTTTCTAAGTTATGTGCGATTTAACAAATTAAATGTCACTTGCTATAACGGTGAAGGACACATCGTGAGGAAACCTGAGGCCTGAGAGTTCATCATAATGTTCTCGAAGGCATGTGAAGTCTGCCAATCCGCACTGCGCGGTGGACTAAGGCCTCCTCCCATTTTGAGGGGTGACCTGTGCCTAACAGTGGGACAAAGAAAGGGTTGTGAGGCGACTACAAAGTACTCACGTGAACGATCACATTAAGATGTGTGAGACACATGCTTTCCTAAGATATTTATTTAAACATTATCTACCTATAGAATGTGACACTCGTGTGTAACTCGTGTATCAGAATATTTTAATTTGATCAGAGCCTTTCGATAGGTGGTCATGTTTCAGTCAAGTACAACATAAAAACAGTAAACAGTAATTATACCCGTATGAACATGGCAAACGTATTTGTTGATGCATAAAATTTTAATATAATTATGCATTTATAAGCATATTTAACGAGAATTGTAAACATTGATAGTTATCATTTAGGTCACTTTGTCAATGTTATATAATGGTTGATTTGATAAAGCTTGTACTATTGCGGGGGTCTTTCTTGAGGCGGCCACCCATTGAGACTTGATGTCCCTCACCACTGTTCAGCAATAACAATAATAACAATATTGCCGTATAATGTTTTTTTTTTTGTTTATTTTAATAAATTTGACAAACAGTCATAGCTCCGTCACAGTAGGTAGAGCGGAGCGACTCTTTATACTATGGCTCCGTCGTACCTGTAGCTCGAGACCAGAATAGTGCTACGGTAGCCCCTGCCTGTCGTAAAAGGCGACTAAAAGGGGACTTCTGGGATTGCGGGCGGTGAGAGTGGGAGCTCGAATTGTCCATCATGTGACCCCGGGAAAGACGAAGCTGTTTGTGGCTACACAGCGTTGTGAAATCGGATTAGTGGGTGATATAGTCCCTCATAACGCCGCGTCGCTCCCACGAGTAGATCGTGCATCAATAGGATGCACGATCATCAATAGGATGCATCAATAGGATGCACGATCTACTCGTGTCGTGAAAAATATGGGTATCGGTAAAGACTCCGAACGTTATCTAGTGGTGCTCCATTAATGAGGTCGTATGTCAGATCAGAAGTCGGACGATTGCTAGCAGAAACGCGATTCGATTCTATTTACATTTAAGTAACATTTTCTACACTTAATTTTTTATTATAATGAACTATTCTATGTTACATATCTACGTGGATATAATGTTTTCGGAATAGAATCGTAAAATTAGTTTGAATTAAGTAAATCGATGACAAAATGGCGGCAGATTGTTACGAATACGTTTTTTTTTTCTCGCGATACACGGTAAGAAGGGTAACTCGAACGTAGATTCGCCCGCAGCTTGTTACGAATACTAGAGAGATTGTATAACAGCTAACATTATCTCAATCTCAATTGCCTCGTGTTTGCCGGCAATTCTTAACATAAACTAGATAGATATAGCTAATTTAAACAGCTAATATATCTAATAGTGCAATTAAAAAGTAGGTAGGTGGTTAGCACTATTCAGTTCCTGGTTAACCAGGAGTTCATCTACAAAAGACCTCGTATCGCGTTTCGATAAATGATTGACGCACGACATCACGAGAGTAAATATCGGTCAATGCATGATCCGGCTAGATAGGACGGTGGGAAAGGAGTGACTGGTATCACACGTGATCAGAGGTGAACTTGGACCTACCTATTTTTAACGTAAAAATAATATAGCACATGGCACCTTATTTTAGCGGGAACTAGAATGTTTTTGTAAGTTTTCTAGCGTTATAAAAAATTACAAAACTACATTTTTCGTTCTTATTTATTATTAGATGGTGGACGCCCGCAGCTTCGCTCGCGTGGTATTAGACTGTTCCGCCTTAGAGGAAATAAATGAGCAGATTTTGTTTTTTTTTTCAGTATTAAAACCTTTCGTGGACCTTAAGGGACATAAAAAAAAAGAAATTAGCCGAATTGGTCGTCATTCTTGAGTTATGCGCTTACCAACATTAATTTTTATTTTTATAGAAGACTAGCTGACCCCGCAAACGTTGTTCTGTCATGTGAAATGTCAAAGTGACGCGACGCTTCACGTCAATGAACGACGGTTAAAAATAAAATACTAAAATTGTGTTTAAAAACATTTTCCAGTGGGCCAAATTGTGAATCTAAACCATCCTCGAATCCCCTTGAACACACACAAAAAATTTCATCAACATCTATCCAGCTGTTTAGGAGGAGTTCACTGTCATACACACGTACACAAGAAATATATATTATTAAGATTAGATATGTGCTACGAGTATTTCATTGTTAGATTTTAAAGAGCGCATGCATGTGGTCCTTGCAAGTCATTAAAAATCAAGCCTTTATTTCTCAGAAGTGGTAGGCAGATGTGTGTAGTAATACCAACTTTTCAACAGTTATATCAATTGATGGACCAAGTTGTTTGTTTTCGTTTTAATTTCTTCGTGCATAGCATAGTATATAAAATCATTGCAATCAATCGTATAATAATGTGAACGAATTTATTGGGCCGCTAACCCCTCGTCAATCAGCTCCAAAGGTTGGTTAAAAGACAATGCCTAGCATTAAACCCGCATTTTGTATTTGTTTTTAAAAGCTTTTATTTAACTTCACTCGTAGGTATGTATGTATCTTGTATGTATGTCCTGGAATCTTGCAATCAATATTTCACCCACTTCCACTGAAGCTATCGAGCTGAAATTTGGCACACTTGGTTCCGATGACAATGCATGAAAATAAAAAAAATATTAAAAAGCTTTTTTTAAAACGGTATAATTTTAGTGTAATAATCAATCGCACTGTAGCATCGTTGGAGTGAGTAGCACCCAAGCTTTCTCAATTAGGAGAGATCCTAAGCCCTGCAGTGTACAGCTAATAAATTGCAGCGCAGTCAAATAAGTGTATTTTTTACCTATGTTCCATATCTATGTATAAACGGACGCGATCCATTACGTCTAGTTATTTAAAATAGTGGACGCCCCGCAGCTTCGCTCGCGTGGAATTGGACGTGACAATAGTTTTGTTTACACCTAGTAATATTATATAGCCTATGTCACTCAGTGAAGATGATTTCTAATGGTGAAAGAATTTTTTAAATCGGTCCAGTAGTTTTTGTTTGAAAACATTACAAACAAATGTTTCCACTTTATAATAGGTACTTACATATTAGTATAGATTGAAATATTTGTTTTCGTAAACTTTGCAACGGTTCTGGCCTTGATCTCAGAAGTCATGTGAGAATTATTATTTTATGCATAAAGTTATATATTAGAAATCAATTTTAAATAACATTATATACATTTATAATCATAATCATGAACTACTTATATTCATTTATTTCAAATTCCAAAAGACAGTGACTTTGATCAAGTAGTATACTGGTGATTTTACACACCTCATTTGCAAAATTTCATGTAGGACCCCGTTTATGTGAGTGTTCTCCTTACCAACCTACATAATAATAAGCATAGAGTATGGAATGTTGTCCGTGGTTATAGCTCGCAAACGCCTTCCTACTAAGAATAGCATACATGTTGTTTCAATCAATATTTCTGCTTACGCTAGTGACTCGTTCGAGGCGTTTCTTCATTTCAACATTCAATATATAAGCTCATGTTGAATCTTACTAATATTATAAATGTGAAAGTTTTTATGTTTGGATGTTTGGATATTCCGATGTTTGTTTGTTTCTCAATCATGCAAAAACTACAAAATATGGACGAAACTTGACACATTGGTAGATGATAAGCTAGATTAGTACATTGGATAAGACAGGTAAGCAAATGAGCATGTAATACACCCATTTTTACAACAACTTAACTGGATTAAGTTTAGGTCCCATTTAATAGGTGGTGATCATGTGGTGAGCCTATTGCCAGAAACGGCACTAATCCAGACTCGGCACTCCTACCGGGCATTTCAAGTAAGAAAATCCCAATATTTATTCCCAATATATTACCAATTGTTGTCCAACCCGTGGATCGAACCCCGGACCTCAGTTCAACACTTATAGGCAGATGGCACATTAAATAAACTCACGCACTCTCCCGCTGTCTCCAGTTGAGATCATAATAACATTTATAGACCAGTCTCGATAGCTTTTAAAACAAAAAAAAATAATAGTAGAAAATAACCTATTAGAGAAGGAGGAGAGTATTATAAACATTAAAGGAAAAATAAATTCCGGGCGATCTGAGGTAGGGAACGGGAAGGGGACCCCCCTAAAATATATTTAATTACTTCTTTTCCTTCCTTTGCTTTTTTTTGTCTTACACATATACATTTTTTACATCATTATTCACTTTTTATAGATTTTTAATATATTTAAAGTATATAAATATATTAAAAATCTATATAAAGTGTATAGTGATGTAAAAAATGTATATGTGTAAGACAAAAAAAAGCAAAGGAAGGAAAAGAAGTAATTAAAGATTGCATTTTCTGAGAAGATTTACTATAGTAAGATATATTTTTTTTTCACCATCGGAAAGTAGAGGTTTTAACGAACAGAAAGCATACCAACTTTTTGAAAAAAGCTGATATTTTGACGGGTGAATTTTCGATTGAAAATTAGGGTTCTTTTTCGATATTAATTCAAAATAAGGTTGAAAAAATAAATATTTCTAATCAAATAAATTACAGCGTATTTGGGACATAAAAAGGTAAGTTTTCACCAAATTTCGTGAAAAAGAAAAATTATTTGTAAAAGATAAAAATTAAAAACCAAAAACTTGGTTTTTTGAACTTTTCACATACATTTTGAGGTTATGTGAAAAAAGTGTAAATACTAAAGTTTTAGATCTTTTTACTATCTACAACTTTGCCATTTGACTTTTTTCCATAGGACTTTTAGTTTTGCCGGAAATCGACATAAACCGTTTCTTCCCCTTAAACACCCCCCCCTTCCCGTTCCCTACCTCAGATCGCCCGGAATTTATTTTTCCTTTAATGTTTATAATATTCTCCTCCTTTTCTAATAGGTTATATTCTACTATTATTTTTTTTCACTTTTTATTATTTTTAAAGGCTTCTGCACTGGTCTATTACTAATGAAATAGAAAATAAAACAAATGTAACTTTAAAGTATAAAGAATATTAAATATTGATCGCAATTTTTGTTTTTTAGTAGCGAATGCCTAGAAATTCACGTGGAACATTAAATTTAAGTTTTTATTTTATTTTCCTAACTGAAGGACCTACCGTGTTTCAATTTTTTATATTGATTTTTTAGATTTGTTTGATATACAATCTGATGTGCATACACTTACTCGTAGATACATGAACCTACTCGTAATTTGTTTGTGGGTCTTGTTGTAACTTTTGTATCTTTTGTAACTTTCGTGTTATTGTACAGACACGGACTCGTAAGAATTTTATTATATGTATAGATACGAGTAGATTTTAGCGCGCAAATTGTCATAAAAAAATTGATTATGTCTGTTGCACATTGCTACGCATTGGCTGTAAGTACATAGTTACATACAAGACTATACTAGGCAGTACAGTATCTCCATGCAAGGATGTGAATTGCTCGAGTTGTTCTCTGTTAATTTATTCTGTGGTCGCCTCGGTTTGAGGGCAGCCGAGCGGCTCGATATTTGTTTAATTAAAAAGTAAATATTCGTAGATAATCATGATGAAAAGCAGCCAATTTCTTTTGACCGTGAGACTGTGTTTCTATAGTATTTCATTTCTCCATTTAGTGATAGTGGCGGTTATTGTGCTTTCCATAGATATGTCCAGTGATGAGGACCCTCGAGTGAGTGCCTACATCTACATTAGATGGAGACTTCTCACGTGCTGGTTCAATGTAAGTTGGGTTTTGCACTAACTCCCGGTTCAGTACACTACTTCATCCCGGTATATTTCACTGCCAAGTTGGTCTAGTGATCGCAAGCGCGAGCTAGGTAATAAATATTGAATTTTTTGAACTTAAAATACCCGGTAGCAACTCATACTGGATTTATATGGAAATAAGCTCACCACCTATTAAATGGGACCTAAAATACATGTGAAAAGTGAACACTCACTTTTCCTACTCTACACTACACCTACTCTTCAACTACACTCTTCTTCCCCTATCGGGGAAATACGGGCGTGATGTTGTTACAATTATAATTTGTATCTTTTAAAATTGCACGGGTCTAGATGTGTACCCGGTAATTTGGAAGGCTTGCGTGGGGACACAGATACAACACGTAGAGGCCCCTTCGACACATTGTGTGGATGGAACACGCGGCGGATACCACCCTCGACCGACTGCACCGTCAATTGGTACACCCGAAGGTGGGCCCCGCCAGATGTACAGGAACTATTGCAAAGGAATAGAAACTATATTGGGTCTATTGTCGTGGATTTAGAGGGACTGATAAATGGGCCATAGAGAACTATTATATGATACCTTCCATTCAGTTCGTTACAAATCTAAAAAGCGGCAGGTGTTGACCCGCCATCACTGTATGGGCTACATATAAACATGCCGACGCGCTGGACGGCTATGGCGGCTAAATATTCGTGAGTGGCTCAGTTTTACCCACTCTACCAACTCGCTACTTACGCAAGTTTCTCTTCCACCCTGCGAGTATATCGCTCTAACGCTCCACTCTGGACGGGGTTAAGGCAAGCCAGGAGCAAGACTCCTGCGGTCTTCCTAGGGTCCACTCCGACCAGCCAGTAAAGGCAAGTCGGAGATGAGGAGCCTGATCGAGTCTCAGGGGAACTCAGTTCCGTGGGGTAGTTACTCCCCAACAGCTCGCCACTAGCTGCCAATAACTACCACTTAATAAGTATTGTATTGTACCGTATTGTTTAAACGTCAGAGTTTGATTATAAGTACATACATAAATATAATGCTTTCATAGTATCTAATGTTACTGTTTTTGTATGTCTCAGATCAATAAATGAAGATTTGAATGTATTTATTGATCTGAGGTGTAAATGCAATGCAAGTGCAATGCATAGCCCAAATATAACAGCTATTTAGCATTATCTTTACAACACTTTAGCAACAGGGAGCTTAAACAAATGGCAATCGCTTTATAGCGATACGATACATAAATTCGTCATCGTCTTTGAGATAACGAAAACAATTTCCTAACCAATTTAACACTTGTAACGATCGTTGTCGAATTGTTTTTTTGAACATCAAAATATTGCCGTATTAACGCTTTTATGTATTTTGTCGCTCTTTCGAATTCGGAATAGAGTTTAAATAAGGATTTGTATTCCCACTAAAGCTTTGCCAAAATAGGTTTTTTTAATGAATAGATATAGGGTTACATACATACATAATATACTGATCACTAAAATTTTAAAACCTACCTACAAAAATTTATATGCCAAATAATTTCTGCGGGACTAACCCGCGGCACCAATACACAGTCGGCGTCACAGCCAGAACATTTCCTCAAGCCAAGGATTATTTACAGCTATAAACCTTAAGATTAAATTACTATCTGAAGGACGGATAAACTAAAGTGTATTGTTAAACCAAATGTTAACCCAAGGCTTAGTGTCTGAGGTCTAATCATCCATCATTGAACCATAACACGCGCCACTTGCCCAAATAAGTATCCGGTAGTCTTTAATAGGTACCCAGTGATGCGTTACTTCTTTGAATTAATATACCAACAATAGCGGTGGCCTACCAATTAATATTATAGTTAAAACGTAAATCCTTGGACATACTCAAATATATTTAATTTATCTAAATTAACTATTTATCTATTGGAATTATAGAGCTAAGATTCATGTTTAATAATATGTATTGGTGTAATTTTCTATTGTTTTGTATGTTGCAGTGGTACGTACCAATACTTTTGCAGTTATGTCTAAATATACCTACTTTACAAACTTAGGTAATTTTATAAAAATTTTGATAAGACGGTTAAAAGTTGTAACTTTTAAGTACCTAGTGCAGTCCATCTCAAAAATCTTGGAAACCCTTTCTCTGTACCACTGTTGGGCACGGGTCTTCTCTCAGAATGGGAGGAATTAGGCCTTATTCCACCACGCTGGCCAAGTGCGGATTGGCAGACTTCACATGCCTTCGAGAACATTATAAAGAACTCTCAGGGATGCAGAACTGGACCACCACTGGTGGAATATTTCCATGTGGACTCAAGGCACCCAACCTTCGGGGAAATACTGGCGTGATGTGAGATGTTAAGCTTGATCACAGATTACTGTGCTTGATCAACGTAATTATATTTTTCTTACTTTACGTTGTCACTTTATCGTTATAAATATTCCCTTTCATATCAATTATTAATTATAAATAAATAAATAAATAAATAAATAAATAAATAAATAAATAAATAAATAAATAAATAAATCAAAATAATCCCTGGGTTTAATTTTTCCTCTTTTTTATTCTAATTTTTTATTTTAAGAGCTTTGTCGGCCTCGACAATGTCGCTCTGTCAGAACAACATACATACACATAATTACAATAACGAACAAAAAAAACTCAATTACATTTACGTCTTATTCCTATTCAGCTAAATTAAAAAGAGTTCTGGCAAGATCTCCCGAAGGGTTTGCCAGTGCACTGTTACACAATCCAACATCATATAAACATAGATTATGAAATATCTCCCTCCTAAGCAATTCATTGCGTACACACTCCTTCGTGTTGCACATCTTCTACATAATCACAGTCGGGGCAGTTGGGCGAATGAGTTCGATCGACCCATCAGAAAAGCAAATTTGTTTAGCGGAATGTGACCTGAACGAACTCTCAGTGCTAAAACCGTTATGTTAAAAACACGTCCAAATCTTTTATTACAGGTGATCAGCCTGGCATACTTTCCTATGTGTCTGTACTGTGACTGGATGGAGTGGTGCGGGAGAGGGGCATTACAGCGAGTCGTGACGGTACGGCGGCTCAAGGATGTGGTGATGACCAGCATTCTCTTCCCGACTATCATGGTGTGTGTATCGCCCTTGGCGTACTCCCGATAGGTTTGTACTGCAACCGGACAGGTTGGCGTGGAATGGCTCTACGGCGAGTGGCGGAAATACGGCGGTGAAAGTGCGGCGGCTCATGGACCTGGTGATGACCAGCATGCTGTTTCCGACTATCATAGTGCGTATATCGCCCCTGGCATACTCCCGATAGGTCTGTTGCAGTACAGACTGGACTGGATGCAGCGGCGCGGGAGGGGCGGCTTGCGGTGAGTGGCGGCTTGCGGTGAGTGGCGGCAGTACGGCGGCTCATGAACTTGGTGATGACCAGCATTCTGTTTACGATTATTACTTTATTACGACTGTTACTGTTACGTTTGTGCGGGTGTTGCCCCTGGCGTACTCCCGATAGGTCTGTACTGCGACTGGATGCAGTGGTGCGGGAGGGGAAGGTTCTATGGGCCTGCTACTCGACTACACGTGAGTCTCCTTAGGATTGTAATTTAAAATAAGGGTTCAGCACTAGCGTTAGAGGCCGTGGACGATATTTGAACCAGGACATTGTATTGGAGGATTTGTATACATAGTAATGACGTACGGTAGTGGATTCGGGAATATCTATATTTCCTTACAAAATGCTTTTAGTTCCATATTTAAAACATTAACTTATTAAAAAAAAAATTGAAGTAATAAATATTACAGTTTTTGTGCCTTCCAGTACGCTGATATAATCTTCTGGCGCTTGTGGCACAAAGACCCTGGCCTGATAGCTCCGGTGCGGATATTCGACTACCTCCCCGGCTGGTCGCACCACTCGCTCCATACGCTGTCGATGGCCGTCATAGTCCTGGATCTCCTTTTGGTCCCGCGGCGGAGGCCTCAGTCCCTGGTACCAGGCCTGGCGTTGATGACGGCGTTTTTTGCTACTTATAGTGCTGTGTAAGTTTAATTTTCTGGCAGAATTTCAAATTAAATAAACGCTGCAACTCTGTGGCGCCGGCAGAGGACACTGGGCGTACATAGTGAACAACAAAAATTAATATCAATGACCTAACTATCTGCGAAATAAATATCTGCCCGGGATTTGAACCCAGAGTGACCCTGACTGCCGAACCGCGGATCGCGGTATCGAATCCCGGCTGGGGCAGACATTGATATATTGTATTTAACTCAGTGGGGGCAGATATATATTTCACAGATTGTAGATAGTATTATTTACTACAGCTAGGTACATTATTTCACATTCTTCATTCTTACACTAAGCTACATTCTTTTGATTTCGATTTATTTATTCATTAATTCATTTTACATTTCTTTTCACTCATGATTTTTCTTTGTTGTTTACTTGTTTAATATTTAAAATATTAAAGAAATAAAACCGTTTAAAAAGGACTACAGAGACGTGGTGAAAAGTAAACCAGTAAACAACAAAGAAAAACCTTGTGAACGTGAAACTAACCTAATATAAAATTAATTAATTTATAAACTAAATGAAATCCAAGGAACGTAGTTTTGTAATACAAGTTATATAGTTGTAAATGGATGTTAAATTGTGATGTTTTCTGTGTGTCCGCCATATAGGCGAGTTATTATAATATGACACCTTTCCAGATTGTTCTGGAGTTACCTGAACGGCGCGGCGGTGTACGCTATCTTCGATATATTCGACGCGCACAAGCTGCTTGTCCTCATCGTGTTCGCGTACACGGAGTACCTGTTCTACTATACGGCGCAGTGGTGCATTGTGGACCTCGTTTGGGGTCGCAAACACCACACAACATTACAAGCTAAGACACAGTGATTGGCTCTCCCAAAATTAATTTGTCAGGCTAAAAAACAATTTATATGGGGGTGATAAAAATGTAAGGGATAAAAAAATCTGCGATGTAGCTATACATGTAACAGCCTGCAAGCATTGACAGTCCAGTGGCTATCGAACTCTTCTCTTACTCGAGCGGCCCAGGTTCAAAACCAAGCGGCACGCACCAATTACTTTTGTAAGTTATGTGCAATTTAAAAAAATAATTGTCACCTGCTGTAACATTGAAGGCGACATTGTGTCGAAACCACCATGCCTATAATATAATATTTTTTACCTACAATGGGACCACGGCGTATTCCAAGCAAGAAAGCTCTCAGCCCTCACGCCTTCAGTCCCGAGCGGTATACATTTAACTGAATTCATGGCTTGTGTCAAAATAGCTCGCCTTAATTCCAATGCTGATCGGCAGAAGGGTTGCGCCAACACAGTGTCGAATGTTCTCAATTCAGACGAAGGTCTGCAAGGCTTAACATTCCATCCAGGAAGTACCTACGAATAAGTATTAAAACGAATGTATGTTTAATTTTAATGTTTTATTTTAAAAAATGTTTCTACCTAATAACAAAGATGATTTGTACCTATTCTCTTGCTTTAAAATTACCATGTATCTACCAATTATTATGAGTATATGCTTACTAATTAATTTACTAAGCTTTATATATTTATTGAAAATACAATAATGATGACGTCTGAACCCGTAAATTTTTTCGTTACATTCGACGGGATGAATCATTAAAATAACGAAAAAAAAAAAGAATCTTTGTAATGATCGCCGGTTTAAGCTAATTATTAACCCCGGATTACTTCTGAATATAGGTCTGCTTCATAACAATAGAAATATCAATAAAGGAACTATTAAAAGGCTCTGTAATACAAATAACTGTATTTTGTGTAATACAAATAACTCTGTAATACAAATAACTATATATTGCCTACTTGTTACTGTAATAGGAATCAATGGATTCACTTAAATAAAAATTAAATTGAGCAGAAGTACAACAAACATACCTAAAAATAACCTAAGTAAGTCTTAATGCATCATTAATTTAAAACTACCTACTGCACAAGAAGATATTTTTATCCAGAATTTTTAAGAACATTTCCATGCAATTACGAGTAGTAAGTTGAGCAGAGATTTATTTGCCATTTGTGTAGACACTTTACAACAATTAGGTACATACCTATATTGCCTACCTATATTTAAGACATCCATATCCTAGGTAGTGTCAGTACAACCAGAGTAATATATTTAACTTATAGGCAAGTAACATATACTTCACATAAGTATTATAACTACCTGTTTAATAAGGTACACTCCTAAATTTCCTACTATGTTTTCATACAATAATAATGTCATTATTTACTTCGGAGCGTTAAAAGGTCTCATTACCTTTTACCTTTAAGAGCGTCATTTACTTACTTACTATTCATATAATTGTTATTCTCAAATATAATTCAAATATTAACCTTGAAACATATAAAATTGGCAAATTGTCCCATTTAAAAAAACACTGATAGTAATTTTGATTTTATTGGCAAGTTTAAATTGAACACAGCACAAAATTATCACAGCTATAAATTTTGGACCCCTAAGTGATTGATCACTATTCATAATCACAATCATTCTTTTAGACTTTTGTTTAAAACATTGTTGAAGCAAGAAGTTTTTTTTTTCATCACATGTAGTCTAGGAATGCTTTCATAAAAAATCTTTAGCTTGTATTTTGAAATATTTCTCTATCTATTTAGTCTAGCGTATGATCCTTTGGTTATAAATATATCTATTCAAAACTCCTTCCTCTCCTGCCTATTTACTAAAGAATAAATTTAAATGCAAAAAAATCTATTCATCATCTTTTTCAATCATTTCATTTTTTAAATTGTCTACTTTTAATTAATTTTGCCCTATTATGCTACCTGCTTCTAGCATTCCAAAACATTTTTTGTAATCTGCTTTATCAACAGTAAAAGGTAAGACAGCGTAATAATAATACCCACTACACGTGTAAAATTTATTATTAAATAAAATATGTATTCTGGTAAGATTATTAAATGAAATAAATCTTCTCTTCTGAGACTAGGAACCTCATAAATGCTTGTTAAGCTGTTAAGCCTGACAGAACAGACATTATCATTGCATTTGGAAAACAATCACTATGTTTGGCTTTTAAACTTATCGTAGCGTACTATTCTATACATGACTCTTTTCCTTTTCGCGAACAATTTGATGATCAAAATTATCTCTCTCATTCGCATCAATCAAACTTCCGTATCTATATACTCCATATATATCTACTCCAGTCTGCTGTCAGTAAACTATCGCACGGCGTTCAGCTTCCACTTCAGCAGTAGGAACGCGGCGGTCCTCAGCACCACCACGGTGATGCTTAGAGCCAGGATGTCCCACCAGAACTGGTCTGGCGACATCGCTATCTCCTTCAGGAACTGACGTGGAGTCCTGGAAACGAGGAAAAGTTGGTAAGGTAAGTAAGTGGCATGCTGATTGTGCTTTAGAATTTTTTTCCTTTTAAACTGCTGTCCAGCAATCGTATTGGTAAGGCTGATGGTTGAACTTAAAACAGTGAAGTTAACTTCAAAGCCAAGCCAAGCTTACTTCACGAAAAGTTTCTATTGAAAATCAGCGCTATTGTTTCTTACAGCATTATGCTGAGTGGTGGCCTATCTGTAAATTTAGCTGCAGCACAATTTGTGTAGATAAGATATTTGAATCTTGTATTTAGTTAAGTAGTTTGATTAATTTGTTAAATTGTTCTGTAGGCATTCCTAGAAGTAAATTCCTTAATTCAAGTAATATTCATTAAAGTTGAAAATGGTCCGGATGCAGAGGCACATATGATCAGTCAAAGTTTCAATCGTGAAAAAGGAAACTAAATTATGTACTTGTAATGACAGTATTCAGCCTCGTTGCACTCGAGCTTGTCCCGATCGAGTCCGTAGATAGCGTTGATGTAGCCCTCCAGACCGTAGCGGAGGTAGGAGATGTAGGAGCCCCAGTAGAGGTACGGCGGGAGGTCACGCAAGGTTACTCCGAACCCGGCGAACATCATCATTGGCACTGAGAGCGTTGGCCCGAGGAAGGTACCGTTCTGGAGATAGAAGCATTTGTTTTAGCATTTTCACTACGTTAGGTGTTGGACATCCCTCTGTCTGTTGAGCACGGGTCTCCCCCATAGCAACAGCGGTGAGAGGTCTAGAGCATACTCTACGCTGCTCCATCCAATGCGGATTAGTGGAGAGGTTAGTGATCGACCCAGTGTCGAATGTTCTCGACTTAACCAATAAATATCAAGGTTCTTGACAAGGCGCTCCGATTGTTTTTACAATTGAAAAAAAAACCGGGACCGACGACAAAACGTACCCCGGAGCACAGAAATTCCCATGAAATTTAGCCACTAGCGGCCATCCTGCGCTTCTCGTTTGCTTTGTCTTCTTCTTTGTCCTGCCTCTTTCCCTCTTTATTTAGGGTCGGGCCACAGAGTCTGTTAGCTGGCGCCAAGCGGCTCTGTCCTGGCTTACAAGTACTTTTGTAAATCTTTCTAATCATTGGATCGCTAGTTAGCAGGTGGTCTTTCTCTTCTCCTCAGATTTGTTCGTAAAGTTTTAACTTATAAAATACGTTCAAATACTTACGACAACGTTAAAGGCAGCACCGATCATGAGTCCAAAGCTCTGCGCTACCAGCACCGTATAGATGGAAATGGCAAAGAACATGGCAAACCGCGCCGCTGTGAGCGGCTGTGCGGACATCGTGTACACTATCACGCTGAATATGGCACACGACACTATCTGGAAATAATTAACATTGCCTTATTATTGGATATAATCGAGATCGAGATAATCAGCAAGTAAGTTTAAGATTTAGAAGTGACCAATGTATAACTTGCCACCGAACAGTACGTGTTAGTCCAAAAACAACACAGAACTTTCATATATGGATAGCGTTATATTTATGAGAATTGAAACTTTCAATAATTAAATCATAATGATGGAGATGTGTTAAAAAGTGACTGTATTGAATCAAATGGTAAAGGAAAAAACATCTTACCGATATTGGCAGATCGACCAGCGTTATTGAGATATAATAAGATCCTAACGAATACCATCGGTTGAAATGTTCCTTTGATAAAATCGACATCTCAGAAGGGACTGAAAGGAAGACGAAAACAGTTAACATAAATTTAGGTACTTATGATTATGATAGTAAAACAAATAAAAACATAGGAATTTAAGACGTGCTCCTGAAAGGCTTAGGACGAACTTCAGCTACTATTTTTGTTAGCCAATTCATATGTTCGAAAGAAAAAGTAAAATTATAAGCAGACTACGTATGCGTGTAAAAAAAAGGAGAAGCTCAGAAATGCGAGCTTCCTCACGATGTTACTGCAGGTAATATTTAATTGCCAACTTTAAGGATCATTGGCCTTTAGGAGTAACACCTAAACTCTAGAATCAGCCACTGGGGTCATTGTTGCGTGCTGGCAACACTAAGAAAGCGACGTGAACTCACAAGTTAAGATCGTAAGCATCATAGGCGACATCATATGGTGCATGAGAATGGCAAACAGTAGGTTGTAGTTCTCGATGACGCGGGAGCCTTCGTTGCCGGCGCGGATGAACAGAGATCCCAGCATTATGCCCACTACTATGTTCACTATCACGCGTAGGTGGGTCATGGTCTGGAATAAGAAAATTTAGCTATACCATAGGAAGTAGAAAGGAATGTAGTTCGAGCTACATACGCATTGATTTATCAAGTATCAGAGATTTACCTACGTAGGATTCAGTGTTGGCGAATACTCGTGTAGGTATTACATTTGTTGACATAGATTATGTAAGAATACGTAAGTTACTGATGCGAAACTAAGCGTGGAGTTCGTGTGTGTATGTTAAATATAATGTATTGCAATAGAGATTTACTCGTATAAGCAAAAAGGATGATAATATTGAGACTTGAGGATTAGACAGTTTTTTTTTCAGCGTTTTGGTTTCACTGATGGAAATTTTACATCGAACACCTAATTATAACATAGGGTAACAGTTACCTTACCCATTATTAAACGGAATAAAATGTCTTACTTTGACCATTCTTGCTTTAAAGAACATCGCAGTTTGAGATCTTGCTTGTTAATTATTTTTGCAACACTTACAGCATCACGTTTCGCTTTCAAAAATCCTCTCCTGATGAGCACCGATCGTTGATTCGACTGCGGCGTTTCCTCGTCACCGGCCCCAGATTCCTGTTCCCTGAGGGCGCTGAGAGGGTACTGCTTCCGAAGACCCTCCATCGTGGGAATGGAGTCCATATCCTCGAACCAGTCCAGGGCCTTGCCGTTCTCAGCCTTTGTCGTCAGGATACTGATTTTGTCCTCGCCGTATTCTCCGCATGCTAGTTCGATCACTGGAAATATATTTAAAAATTATTATTAACAATATCTTTATTACAATTGGGTTGAACATTTTAGGTTTACAACACCTGACTGCTGGTTTGGTTTGTGTTGCAGTAGTAAGGTAACCTTGAAGACCTTCGGGTGGCTTGAGAACATTTGACACTGGGTTGGTCACTAACCCCTCCACCAATCCACATTGGAGCAGCGTGGTGGAGTATGCTCTAGACCTCCTGCAGATTGTCTGCGTGTCTGTGAGGCCCGTGCCCAGCAACGTATATGTGTGTTGCGGGTGGTGGACACACACAGAAAACATCCCAATTTAACATCCATGACCTACGATATTTATCTACGAATATTTATCTTTTATATGTATTAGCCAGGAATCGAACACGGGACTCTCACTCAATCACTCACACTCATCACCGCGCTACGGCATCGTCAATTGAGTGATGACCTGAATATTTTGAAAGCATAAACACACGTTTTACTTAAAAAATGCTTATTGCATAGTATTTCATGAACTGCTGGTATTACTGGGCAATCAAAGACATTAAACATGTGGGCAATTGAGTTTTATCGATGACATGGTAATTAATATGTTTACGAGTAAAGCAAATAATTTGTATTTGCTGACTTCATCTGTTGATAGTCTACTCACGAGTAAAGCTTTACGTGTGTAAGTATCATTATAATATGTATTATGCCAATCATGGTCATACTGGTACATAATTATTTACATAATTAATTTAATTCACAAGTTACCAAGTATATTATTATTCTCGTTTACTTGAACGGAGACCCGTCAAATTGAATTTATAGCATATAAGTTCAATGTTTGAACATTTTATTGTTATTGATACACTGTACCCAACTGTGCAGACTAGAAAATAAATCTGGTTCATGATCAGGCTCTATACTTGAAAATAATATATATGATTGTCAGGAAGAAAGTGATATCGGTACTTACCATAGTCCGCAGGATTGTGATAAATCGGACAAGGGACTCCAGCTTGCTCCAGATACGGAACTAAATTCTTCGTCGTACCCTGGTAGAGGCAATTCCCAGCTGCCAATATGTACACGTGATCAAAGAGTGCGAACAGAGACGCTGACGGCTGGTGTACGGTGCAGACGATAGTCCGCCCTTGCGAGGCCAGGCTTCTGCATAGTTGCACCACTTGAGTGCAGGATGAACTATCTAATCCTCTGAAATGCATAAAGAAGGATATACTCAACTAGTGGACGCCCGCAGCTTCGCTCGCGTAGAATTAGACCCATTAACGACGTCTACCCGTCTAACGACTTCAAAAACGGCAAAGTTTCATACTAACTTTGCACCCCCGTTTTACCCCCTTAGGGGGTGTATTTTCAAAAATCCTTTCTTAGTGCTCCCCTACGTTATAAAAGGAACCCCTGTGCAAAATTTCAAGTTTCTAGCCCTTATAGTTTAGGCCCTGCGTTGATATGTCAGTCAGTCAGTCAGTCAGTCAGTCAGTCAGTCAGTCAGTCAGTCAGTCACCTTCTCCTTTTATATATATAGATAAACAAATATCAACGACATTCTCACACACGGCCATCTGACCACAATGTAGGCGCGAGCCTGTGATTTGGGTGTCAGAGACTGATATACATACATAGAACAAATACAAGTGTTCGTCACACGAATATTTGTCCTGAGTGGGATTCGAACCCACGACCTCTGTCGCAACAGACCCTGGTCACTACCGATTGCGCCAACGCGCCTGTCGAATGTTTTCAATGTTCAATGTTTTGTTGCTTGCAATCTCCGCTTCATGTTTGATTTAAAACAAAGACATGAAACTTACTATCAATCTCTTTGAGATCGATAGATTTAACAATTTATAAAGTAGGTAGGTATGTTAACGATAAAAGAAGAAATAAATTTACAGAAGAGTAGCTAATCTTGACATAATCGTGATTGAAGTTTAACGTATGTATATCTATCACTATATTTACAACCATTTCTGGGTGTTTCACTGTTAGGCAGCAAATCTCTCCCACAGCCACAGCTAAGCAGCAACAATCGGACCAGACGGCTTAACATGCCTGCATAGGATGCACGGAAGCGCCTATTAAACTTCACTACATCATCACTAATGCGGCCACACATTCACATCCTACCGTACAAGACTGCTCGGTCGATCACAAGCGACACGAACTATACTATGAGAGCTTCAAAACCGTATCTAACTGATAGGGTCTTAACTTGACCAAATCCATCATTTCTACTAGTTCCACAACTAATCCAATAGTGCTTATTGCTCATGTGGATAATTATAATCAACTAGTGGACGCCCGCAGCTTCGCTCGAGTAGAATTAGACCCATTAACGACGTCTACCTGTCTAACGACTTCAAAAACGGCAAAGTTTCATACTAACTTTGCACCCCCGTTTTACCCCCTTAGGGGGTGAATTTTCAAAAATCCTTTCTTAGTGCTCCCCTACGTTATAAAAGGAACCCCTGTGCAAAATTTCAAGTTTCTAGCCCTTATAGTTTAGGCCCTGCGTTGATATGTCAGTCAGTCAGTCAGTCAGTCAGTCAGTCAGTCAGTCAGTCAGTCAGTCAGTCAGTCAGTCACCTTCTCCTTTTATATACATATATAGATGACAGGGCTCAGAAATAGGACTTGAAGAAAAATAATCAGATGTAGGGAATAGTTTCAATGTAGAATCTAAATTGAAACTACTTATGATACTTAGTATCTACATTGTAGATACTTACGTTGTAGGTTCATCCAGGAACATGATGAGAGGATTGTTTATGAGCTCAAGAGCGATGGACAATCGCTTCCTCTGCCCACCAGACAATTGTGATCCTCGGGTATTCATGTGCTCGTACAGCCCAAGGTTTGTTAGGATGTCTTCAATCTGGGAAAACATATAAATGTCAATCATACGACAAATCCAAATTAAGCATATAATAATCATAATTTGCAAAGGACACGTTTATCTTTCCATACAACTTGGGCCATGAGATGTACCTCGAGAAAAAAAATTGATTTTTGGAGAAAAAAATGCGTTATTTTATTAAAAAAATAAATTAGATTTTTTACTGCATTTGTACCACCTAAAATTAACTTTAAAAGATAATTTATGTATTGCAACACTGCAAGTTATGGCAATCTAATTCAATCTATCATAACATTGCGTTTCGGTTGTTAATAAATCTGTAATTACTCTATACCCATTTATAAAATATACAATAAGCGCATTGTATTAATAAACTACCCTAGGAAACAGAATCATAGTATCCTATATTGATTTAAATATTCTATTAATTATCATTAATGGCTAATTTTTTCTTGAAATCGTTTTTAAACTAGTAATAATTTGTAAATTGAATACAGGCTAGTAGACCTATAATGTGTGACTGACGTCTGTCACTAAAACTGAAGTTGGCAAATGACATAAACAGTGCAGAGTAGTTATTAGTTTGTGGTTACTACTATGTGAAGTTTTGTGGTACGAAATGTTGTATTTTTTATTATTTTATTACAAGCTAACTTTATGGATTCTAAAAATAATTGTAAGGAATTTTTACCAATACTTTGTACCTCGGTACATCGTTTGGCCCAAAATTGATCGTCTCCTTTCAGTGAGAATTGCATTTAATTAACGTCAAGCTTCTAACTTTTTGAAGAATAATAATTGACTGATTATGGAAATCCACAAACCCTCATTACAAATGATTTTTTTTAAGAAATGTTTTTTTTAAATTCTTATCAGTCTTAAAAACTACAATAAGATCTCTCTAAGACTCTTATAAGCTGTCTAAAGCACCCATTTAGACAGCTTATAAGATTTGTTAAGTGACCCGGACTGGCGATGAGAGTTTGGAGTCCATAACAATGATTATTTGTTAGATAAATTTTTGTACCACAACATTTTTGCCACATTCATAATACATTGGGATTATTTGGGAGGATAGGCATTTTGTTAGTTGTTTACCACTTCTCCCTTCTCATATTGGTCCAGTTTGGTGGGCAGCTTGAGGTCAGCCGCCAGCGCCATGTTCTCGCCCACCGTCAGCAGGCCCTGCAGCCGGTCGTCCTGTTGAATGTAGCACGACATTCTCTTGAAGTTTTCTGGAAATTACCAATTTAAGAACTTAAGAAATTCTCCTATTTTAATTACGTAGCGTACTATTTCCACTATGTCGCTTTCATAGCTCAATGGCTCGCGTCGTGTGTATGTGATCGGCTAAGCAACGACGGTCGCGATCGGTTTGTGGATGGGTACTGCTACAAAATTTCATGGGCGCTACTGTTTTCGAGGGCACGTTAAGCCCGCGGTCCCAGTTGTCAACGGTAAAAAGAATCGTCAAGCCTTGTAGAAGACCATCGCGTGGCTTGAGAACATTCGACACTGGATTGGCCAATGGCCACTAACCACCACCAATCCGGCATGGTAAAGTATGCACTAGATCTCCTGCAGCTGTATCTGTGGGAGTTCCGTGCCCAGTGGAACGTCTATGGGTTGTAGCAGCGTGTTAGAATCTAGTTCCTCACTCATGATCCGGCCTCGGCCGTTGATGAAGACGGCGCCACCGACGCCTGTGATCCTGTAGCCGGACAACACGTCCAGTAGAGTGGACTTGCCGGCGCCGGACGGGCCCATGATGGCCACCAGCTGCCGTGGGCGCAGTCGCCCGTTCACGCCGTGCAGGATCTGCTTTGTGCCTGCAACCAAAGATTTAGAATAGTTAGCTTCTTAGAGGTGACGACTCGAAAGTGTATGTCTGAATTAAATTCACAGGGGATAGATGCAAAACGGTGTATTAAATTCGGAAGTGGAGCGAGTTGTCAGCTGCAGCGGCCAGAGGTGCGCGGTTGGAGGTCACGCGACACGGACACACCATGTCATTAGTTTATTGCATAAATCGTCTGGGATACCCAGAATCCCCAACAGAGAGAGCTGAACAGTCAACTGCTAATGGAAGTCTCATCAGTCAACTGAGTGAGACTTCCATTAGCACGCTTCCACAATCTACGCAACTCGGTCGGTAAGTGCCACGCCCCTTATGAGTCCTAACCACAGCCCCTCACCTAACCCGTAGTCGGTTGTATCGTCAGATACCACCGAGCCCCTGTGGTACGTTGGATAGAACTAAAAACCTGTAGTTGCAAAAACCCATAACCAAAAACCCAAAACCTGTAGTCGCAAGTCATTCAACCAGAATTATTGACTAACGCCACGTTGTTAATTATGTATGTAACGAACTACATTCTTCGGAAAAAACTGTCTACCTAGGCTATGACGTTTTAATAATTCCTAACAATGTTTGGGATAGAAATATCTGTCTCATGATTACCTCTATACTTATATACTAATATTAAAAAGAGAAAACATTTGTTTGTAATGTTTTCACACAATAACTACTGGACCGATTTCAAAAATTCTTTCGCCATTAGAAAGCTGCATCTTCACTGAGTTACGCTATATACGAGTAATATAACTAGGTGTAAACGAAGCTCTTGTTAAATCTAATTCCAAGCAAACGAAGCTGTGGGCGTCCACTAGTTCTTACTAAAGTAATTAATTAATCACCTAGACTATCTATAGTTTTTATTCTAATGTTTCTGTGTGCGAATGGTGTGCAAGAACCAGTTTTATTATTGTCCTCTTTTTTAATTACTTAGAATATAACAATTAAGTCGTGATAAACTACATACACATTAAATACAGTAGTAAGATGTCGTCTATGGTAGTAAGTTACACGTATTTTTACACGTAATTAGATCGTTTTCAATTTATGTACTAGTAAATTATAAAATTTTACGGTATAACCATACATTATATTAGCCCACGATTATAGGGGTTTTGAGGAAGGGGGGAAGTATTCGCCCCCATTCGAATTCCCCACCATAGTAAAGCTTAGCCAATTTTACTAACTAAATATGACCTACCAGCTCATTCAATGGTTGACTGGTGTACCATGTCAGCCTCATGCTAATTCTTAAAATTGAGACGTGGTAGGTATATTTGTAATTACATTATATGTATACGCTGCATGCTTATTTGCTATCTTTAGCCGTAAAAAATGTCAATTTACTTATTATTTATTTTATACTTTGTAATTATGCATTTATCTTTTACTTGAAAATTATGTTCGTTGAGCGACAATGGTCCCCTTAAATCCATTACAACCCTTTCTTTATCCCACTGTTGGTCACGGGTCTCCTCAAAGAATGGGAGGGTTTAAGCCTTAGTCCACCACGCTGGCCAAGTGCGGATTGGCAGACTTCACATGCCTTCGAGAACATTATGAAGAACTCTTAGGCATGCTTTCGCCACGATTACAGCAAGTGGCATTTAATTTCTTAAATAACAATGGCAAACTCATCAAAATTTCTTCTTATCGATTAAACCTCTTAAAATACCACATGCAGGTGGACGCAGGTGGACTGAACATTCATTGCAAATAACTATCAACAGGTTTTTTCACAGTACATACTTGGCCTTACATAATGACTGACCTACTGACTGACTGCTCGTTTTGCTCCACTACGTACGGCAGAGCATTGCACTTGGTTTACTCACTTGCATTGATAAAATAATTAACTTAGATCATAAATCAGGTCTCTACTAACAGTTTTAGTATCAAGTTTACCTTCACATTAACCTTCTTGCCATACTTTTTAATATTGACATTGCATTAAGTTCAATTTCACGTACTATAAACAAATTACTAAACTCGAATAAATTAAAAATCTTACGGACAAAAATGTATTTCTCCTTAGATCTAGAGTGAAATACACAATTGCGCCTTAACTTTTTATAGATACTCACGTCGGTAAACCGATTTTATTTATTTATTAATTTAAACTTATTGAACCACACTAAGAACAAATGGCGAGCTTAATGCGTAATGCATACTCTACCAGCTAAAATGAAGATGCGATAGATGACAGTCATTTACCTACGCAGTATATATTATCTTAAAAATACAAAGCATAAAATAGATAACATACATAGATATGTTTCTAAATACCGATTTTACATTGTTATGCAACAAAGTAAGGTAGTTGAAAATTTTAAAACTATCCTCAATAAAAATAGTACGTTTTTTTTTCATTGTTGTCGTTTGATTAGTTTTTATCCATTCGATCTATAATAATCAAAACCATTGCTCCGGTTTACGCTCCCTCGCATAATTTTGTGATTTCCTCAGGAGCTCTGTTTTTAAATAGCTCGTTAAAAATGTACCTATTCCATTGATTGGTGCCAGTCTTCCCAGTCCTTTGCCTGTACGGCTGTACAGTAGATAACATACATGTTATCTACTTATTGCAAAATTAATATTTTTCTAATTTTTACTTATTCGACCCTTTATCACGCGCAACATCAACAGGGGGCCTAGACAAGTGGCAAAACGCTTGTAGAATAGAAATAGAATAGATTAACAAATGTATGGGATTGACATTAGCTCACGACTAATTAGTCGATAGCGAATGTCAATCCTATGGAATTAGTCGATAGCGAATGTCAATCCCATACATTTGTTAATCTATTCTATTTCTATTCTACAAGCGTTTTGCCACTTGTCTAGGCCCCCAGGTGAGATTGCCAGTTTATCGCTAGCCGGAAAAAGAGTTCTTATTGTGCTGTTTTTTTTAAATTATGGTCCGTCCTGCAAGCCATAGTTTACATGTTTTCGCAAATACAAAACTTGAACAAAAACGTCGTGCCAATTTCGTACATTATTTAATTTTAAATTACAGAAATATGCAATCCCTTTACTTACTTAGCTGATAAATAAGAATCATTATTAACTTATACATCTGACCCTGTTCGCAGAGGGTTTCCGCGGTCCATCTGACCCCGATAACCCTTGCACGTCAGCGATTAGCGGCTCGACCGACCGATCGCAAGTGGTAACTACTAACACATTTATTCACTGGTTATGGTTAAACTTGTGAAGTCGTGTGCTCTTTAGGTCACTCAGGTCTTAAGGTAACTGTTCTTATAACCCCAATACTACCATACGACGTATTTAAATTAAATTATTATTAAAAACACAATTATTATTTATCAACATTAAGGTCAGTAACTATATTTACTTACGACTATATATCAAAGTATAGAAAATTATACATAGCATCATTATTATAATCAGTTAATTTCTACTAAATCTATGCATACATACCTACTTAATTTATTTAAAAAAAATTATTATTATTTTGTGGATATGTATGTTGAAATCAAACGTTATTGTAGTCTGGTTATTGTTTTCTTTGATTAATTGGTCACTTTTTCAACTCCAGTCAGTCAAGACCTTCACGACTTTCACAGACTATTAAAACTGCGCCTATAGGGTAAACCCTCGATTCCTGAATGTGTAAGGTATTCCGTGAGTGACAACTTCTACCACGGTGACCACAGGACAGGAGCCCTGTGGAGCAATGCGTCTGCCTCTTTGCCCTTCTGTCCGCCAACAGCTTGAACAAATCGCTGTCGTGGATCTTACTGCCTTCCTTTACCATTTTCCGCCACCCTTCTGTCGTTTGCGAGAGCTCTCAGGATTTGTGGTCAATTTTAAAAGCGGACGTGTCTTTTGTTTTTTCCAACCATTACTATCATAATCATAACATACGTACATACACTTACATAATTTTTTTTTAACTCTATCCCGATTGACCACCACTTGCTAGAAACGTGAGTTTCACGAAATCATTATACTCGTAGCTACGTGTAGATAGAAGTTGCAATAAATCCTTAGTCGATTTTATTTTAATCTTGGTTATATTTTATGATAAAGTTTTTTAATCCTTTACCCAGATTAGTACGCTGCATTGCCAGCTACATTGACTTATTATATCAAAGTTATAAACGAAATAGAATATTATCAAAACATATTAGATAAAGAAAACTATGATGGACGTATTTAAATAATACAAAATAATACTTAAATACTTACTCAATAGCGTCTAGCACAACAACTCACGTCGAATCATTGTGATGGACATAGTTAAGCAACGATGGGCACGGTCGGTTTGTGGATGGGTGGTGACGCTAGTGGCAAAATTTCATGGGCGCTACCGTGCTTCGGAGGGCACGTTAAGTCGTGGGTCCGGTTATAGAAAACAATCGTTAAGCCTTGTTGAAGACCTTCGGGTGGCTTGAGGACATTCGACACTGGGTTGGCCACTAACTCCTCCAATAATCCGCATTGGAGCAACGTGGTGGAGCATGCTCTAGACCTCCCACATTTGTCTGTCTGTGCCCAGCATTGGGACGTCTACAGCAGCACCAACTATTATTTATTAATAGCAATACATTGAAATATATTGCAGTTTATTGTAAATATGGAATATCAAAAACTACAAAGGTAAGCAAGCGACCTGCTTTAGGTAAGTGAGGCTATTGACCCAGTCAAGTGTTTGTTAAGAATGTTTTGCAGTCAACAGTTAATAATCACACAGTGAAAATCTTAATGAAAAAGTCTTTCTATATACAATATACTTTTAGCCTAATAAACAAATAGACAAACGTGGTCAGTCACAGATTCCACAAACACATTGTTCTAAGACCATTCTGTATTTAGTATTACTAGTGGTAGTAAGTCCTTACTTGTAGGCATCTATTCTCTTCATTCTTATCTCGTATTTTAATACATACTTTCTGTCGCTGCGCTTCGAATTACTAGCCTACTAAAAAGTTTAGGTTAATTTATACCTGCGAAACGTGATACCGACCATATGAGGTAGGTACCAAATATAATATCTAATGAACTTAAAAAAAATTACATCACGCCTGTATTTCTCCCCAAGGGGTAGGCAGAAGTGTTTAGTTACACCCACTTTTCACCAGTTATGTTTAAGTCCCATGTTGTAGGTGGTGAGTCTATTGCCATAAACCGGGCACGAATCCAGACTCCCAGCTGCTACCGGGCATTTCAAGTAAGAAAAACCTAATAGTTGTTATCCAACCCGGGGATCGAACCCAAGACCTCTAGCTTAGCAGTCGCTTTTGCGACCACTACACCAACGACGCAGTTCTTAGGACCTATTAGGTATAATTGGCTGGGTTAGCTCTTATTTAATTTGAGTAGCCACGCTTCGTATTACGAGTAGGCACCTAGCATAAAAAGGTTAGGTTCATTTAAACCCATCAAACTTGATACCGACTCACACCGCCATAATTATGAGGTATAAGTTATCAACTTTAACCTTAGTTTTTCTTGCATTCATAAAATCTTATCCGCTAAATATTTTAAATAAAAGATAGGTAGGTAGAGAGTTTAAAGCGAAGTAGAGATGGCGTACCTACTGCAATTAATTTTATTCTCTGACAAAATTCAATGACCAGAATTTGAACGCAAATATCTTTTATTCTGACGCTATAAGGTCACGGATATATAGATGATATCGCAGTGTATCGAGTAAAGAACGCATTATGTACTTACATGGGATCTTTGAAAATTTTCAAATCAAGCATTCTTATACATTTTGCCTTTCAGATGGACTTCGAGCAAGTTCCATTGGGATCCGAGCCGAACCAAAATCTTAGATCTGTTACAGCTCTCACCAATGTGCCAATAATTTCGGAGTTCCACGGCCTATATTCAAGCTATCAGCTGCGATGACGTCACGCGTTCACTGACACCGCGATATCTGCGGACGACCAAACCTAACACGTGGTTCTTTGTTTGTTTGCATTGTCTGCGGGCAAGGACCCTGTCACCTTCCGGCAATAATTACTCGAACGTGTAATTACTTCATATTTTTGGCGATCATTATCGTGTTCTATCATTAGCTACACGAATGTGAACAGTCGATACGAAAAAATAGCGAGAACGATTGTTTCTTTATCATTCGTAATCACAAAGTTTCTTTGTAAGGATGTGTCTTTACAATTTGATAATCGACGCTGTTTTTTTGAGAGGAGAATAATGAGATGATTGTGTGTTCCACTGAAATAATAATTCGTGTAGTCCGTGGTATTAGTCCGTATATGGGCAGTTGCAAAGAAATTACAATATGATACAATACGCATGTCTACTAACTGCAAGCGAAGCTGCGGGCGCCCCCTATTCTTAAATAAGTCTAGACATTTACTAGGGTCGTTAGTCATTTGCAGCTATGCAATCAAACTGGTATATTTTTCTATTAAATTCATATACCATTTAGAAAATCATGAAAAGGCGGGCAGCGAAGAACAGTTAAATATAAACACTTTAATACGTATCAAATGTACCTACACAGTTCTATTTGCGCAAATGATAACAAGAAGATACTCGTGAATTGTTTATATTGTTTTTGTGAGTAGGTACATGTCAATTGATAAAATCAAAAATAACATGTTGAGCATCTGTTCTGAACACGTTAATTTTGATTTGATTTCAGTCATTTCTTAATTTCGGAAGCTATGTTCAATCAAGATTACACTCAGTGAGTGACATACATGTGCTAATAGCGCATGAAAAATGGTTTTATCTGTCAAATTATTAAATTGTAGATATTTGAAAAGAGTAACGTAACTGAGAGTGCTTTGGCGTACCTATTTTTCGCGGTAGCTTCATTTTTCTTAACCGGTGGTAAATAAAAATACAATGTACCTACCATATACTGAAAAATATTTATTATATCATAAGAATCTGTATTTGGATAGCTATTTAGATTGATTACACCGTAGAGCTCAGATGCAGAAGCAGAGAAGAATGCTGGCTGGCGGGAAGAAGTATCTATTCTTTTTACGGTTATCGTTGATCGTGATACGTTCACGTGAACGCAATACGGATACGAATGGAACCGATGGGGACGCGACATTGAATAACGTTATCATTTATACCAACTTATTTCATAATGCTCATAAGATACTGCTAATTCTTTTGCCTTTCTATCTACACTCTTCGCAGATAAAGCCGCGCTAATCAAGACCTAGTTAGTGTTAAATCCAATCTATAAGGTCATATCCGGGATCTTGTTTATTGCAAATGCAATGTAATAAATTAATATTTGTATGCTTGGCCTTTTTTTTTATTTAAACCTTGAAATGGTACCCGAACGTCGTGGGAGCGACGCCGGGTTCTGTGGGACTCTCAACCACTAAGACCCGCTCGGTGGCCTACTCCGGCGCGTTCTACAAGACATCCATGCCATGTCGGATATCGTATTCGTATGTCGTATATTCGTCTACCTACGGATTTCATCATTTCGATTCCGATCTCGTAGCGAAATACCGAGCATAGCTCTTTCCATAGCAAGCTGAGTGACTTTGAGCTTGCGAATGCGGCCGACGGTAAAGGACCACGTCTCGGATCCATAAGTCATAACTGGCAACACACCTGTACCTACCCAGATATAATTAAAAGGTGTATATCGCTAGTACTCAAGCTTGCTTCTTTATCAAGTTAAAATAACTATCCATACTCTAGTATACGTAGCAACATAGTATTTATACCCTGGTATAGAATAGTATAATAAATCTACTTACACCGAAGACATTTTATCACAATAACGACCTTCAAGCAGCAAATAGGAGTCATCAATTCTTAATGAAGTTTATGTAAGCAACTTCATTTACCTACTTAATTATAGCCGCAGCATGTTTAGATTAGAACGAAGGCGAACGAACTAAGTGATTAAGTACGAACTAGTTGATGATTTTATTAATTATATTCATTATTTGTACTAATGTGAATCAATTTATTGAATTTGATTTAATTTATAATTTATTTTGTTTCTTTTCATTTAAATTTTGTAAATTGTTAATTAATCACTTGTTCTTACTTTTATTTAATATCTTAAGACTTAGATACTTCCCAAAGGTTGACAAGGAGAGAATGCTTTAGCATTAAGTCCGCCTTTGTACGAGATGATTGTAAATTAAGATTGAAATAAATAAATATAACTTTGAAGGTTCAGTAATATTATTGTAAGTTCAGTATTATTATTCAGTATTAATTATTGTCCCGGGTACTATTGATTTGGATACTGTGTATCGGGCCTGCACATAATATGTGGTAATTTTCAGATAATTTGATTATTTATTTTCCAGTCGATTTACTTTTTATATAGAACATAAGGTCTATAGTCTTTATAGATTTTTTTTACGCAAATTGGAAAATAACTGATGAACGAGTAACATCGATTAATTTATTAGGCTCTATATAACTTGGGATTATACCAAATCGTGACACAACAGCCATTAATTCACCGATTAGCTATCTCTACATTCTTTGAACATTGAATCCCTCGTGATAAGAAAAAAAGAGCAATTATAAGTAGAACACAGTGTGTCGCAACTGGCAAGGCGTCCTTGCATTGACAATGTTACTAGATAATGGAGTGATGCCACCTCCGGTGCCAATAGATTATATTTTATTTTATTGTTTAACTATGTACTTGTTAAAAAATATCTCAACATACTCCCTACTCGTACCTGAGTTCCACTTTCGAGTCAAGATTCCTATTGTGTTCTAAGCATTGGAGATGCCGAAAACTTTGTTCTCATAATCAGATACGAATATAAATACAAATATGGTTTATTGTACATCACAGACATAAAAAAATACAAATGTCATTATAAGTGCGCATATCTACGTTGTATAGTTCTATTTTTTGTCTTATATTGCACCTTGCAGTAGTGGTAGGTAATTATTGTAAATTTATCCTAAGGCAAGTTAGGCACCTGTGTAGGATTAGCTATTCATTCAATAATCAATAGCTAATCCTTTGCCTTATATAGATCAGTTAGTAGTTTAAGTAGTTTTTAGTTAGGTACCTAGACTTTCGTTAAGCGTGTCTAATCACCTCATAGCGAAATAAATTATTTGACTTTGACTTTGACTTGACTTGCACCTCGGGAGTGGCTATAGTAATTTAGGAGCATTTAAGAAATGATCTTTTAAAGAAAGAATCACTTTGGGGAAGGTGTTAAACGGTAGTTAAAAAAAAAGGATTTAGTTAGGTTTTGCCAGCTACTCGTACTTCGTCCGCATGAATGACGAATTTAAGAAAATAGAGTTCAGACTATGTAGAGAAATAGATTTGTTTTTGTTAAAATATCCCTATTTCATATTGACTATTACTTTTGGATCACCACTCTTACTTCGTCCGCATGAATGACAAATTTAAGAAAATAGAGTTCAGTGCGAGTTTAGGGGTCTGTCATCATATGATCACCTGAAAAATTGCCTAAAAACAATTATGGCTCTCTATCAAATTGGCTTCTAGAAACTTTGAAACCTGACGTTTTATCCCTAAATATTTACGGGATGAGATAATTGTTATATGTTACGTAATTATCCTATGTACCTAGTAATCAAACTTCTAGGACCAGCGGTTAAAGCTGTGCGTTGATATAGTAATACATATGTCCAATCAGTCAGGACTTTGAATTTTATATATTTAGATAATTATGTACCTAGTGAGTATTATTTATTCAACGGATGGCTTCATAATTTAATTTTTAAACAAACCAGTCCGATCAGTATCGCTATGATATCAACAGCGTTATGCAGTCCCAGCTTGTGTGTATTTTTTACTTATATTTATCCCACCGGTTATAGGTACTGGATTACTACTACATGCTCCTCTGACTTCTACTATCGGTTTGAAACCACTTACTGATTATATGAAAAGCAAATTGTTGAAAACCATGTTACCATCCTACTTTTACCCACTAGAAATATAAAAAGAAATTCCATCCACCTTAACTTTAGTTCAACGCGTCTGATTAATTGCTTAAGTTTTCTGAAGTTTTATAGAGTGGCGGACATTTTGATTTTTAAACGGTTTTATTTTGTTTCATTCTCCTCTCCATTTCTCTCTGTCATGTAAGAAGTAATTTAACTTATATTTTTTTATGTACATACTTCAATTTGACAAGCGTAAGATAGTTATTTGGAAATTTTATCTGGGTTATGTTTTCATTGTATGTAATATTATGCAAAATTATTGAGCGTCAAATCACAGTCACGTCGTGCACCAACATAAAAACGTTATTCTTACAGTTACCTGTAACCACAAAGGATTCACGAGTATTTTCAAAACACTCTTCTTGCCAGTAACTACGCTATCTATTTATGCTATACTGTTCTATGGCGGGTGTAGAGAACAAAAGGTTGTTTTCGCGTTGCTGTAATGATGCTTCCGTCAGCGTGACTCAAAGGGCAAAGTTACTGAGCAATAGTTTTAACAAAACACCGATAATCGCTGTATAAAGTCCAACGAGAGCATCCTTCCGGAAATATTTGCAATGTTTAGCGTAATATCTGATTACGAGTAGGTAGGTATACAAGCATGTATATGAACTATTGAACGCCCGCAGCTTCACTCGCGTAGAATTAGACCCATTAACGACGTCTACCCGTCTAACGACTTCAAAAACGGCAAAGTTTCATACTAACTTTGCACCCCCGTTTTACCCCCTTAGGGGGTGAATTTTCAAAAATCCTTTCTTAGTGCTCCCCTACGTTATAAAAGGAACCTCTGTCCAAAATTTCAAGTTTCTAGCCCTTATAGTTTAGGCCCTGCTTTGATATGTCAATCAGTCAGTCAGTCAGTCAGTCAGTCAGTCAGTCAGTCAGTCAGTCATCTTCTCCTTTTATATATATAGATTTGCTGTAAACCGCTGATTCAGAGGGCTTCGCCTAGGCTGATGCCCTCCTATCCTATGACTAGGAGGATAAGCGCTGCATAGAGGAGGCCTTTGTCTATCAGTGGACTCTGAAAAGCTGATGGATGACTGGAGGAATATGTATACGAGTTACATTAATCATCTATTAGGGATTTCCAAAGTAGCTGATAGCAACTGGATTTTAAATTGCGATAGAATAAGCAATGTGTGACAACCTGTGTTTTAGCTCACCAAGCGTATGCGTAAATAAATTGACTTATCCAAAAATCATATAGAATCTTAGTGCGGGTGCCTACTACGACGGACCGGTAGATTTGCCGGGCCAGTAAAACTGCCGGAAGGACTAGTGTCTGTACAGTTTGCAAAATTTTAGAAATGGATTTCGGTTTATCTGTTTCGGAGGTATCTTTTCCCTCTTCTTGTAATTAATTTTTTAAAGGGGTAGATCCAATTGGAAATATTATTTACTTTCAACAACAGGCTAGGCATCAAACTGATAAGTAACATGACTTATCAACTTATGTGAGTTTATGCGACACCTTTTATATTTAAATTTACCTGTATAACTACTTTAAGTATTATAAATAAATAGAATAAAAATAAAAAGTATCGACAAGGTTCGAACCTTATTTCAACCGGGTTCTAGTAATAAGACTTCCAAGATTTTGCCACTAGCGGTCACCCATCCAGAAACCGACCGCGCCCATCGTTGCTTAACTCTGTCGATTCACATTGAATCGACGCGAGTTTTTAATAAAATATATTCCAATTAAAATCTATAAATTATAAATCATATTGTGCTGTTATTCTTCTGTGATAAATAAATGTTTCAACCTGTCCTATATTTTCTACCATCTACCATTACCATACCGCTTCCACGAAATATGACACACCTACCGCACAATTAATGCAAATTGCCTTACTGTAGGCAGCTATAAGGAATTTACCAGCGAGGTTAAGAAGCACCTTGGCTAGTTACTTTACTTCCGTAAGTAAAACCTCTTTGTTTATCGGCATCGATTATTGCCAAACACTAACGCATTTTTCGGAACACAGAATGTAATTTTTTTTTATTTACAACCTTATTTTACAACAAAAGAACAGGCATTCATTGTGGACTATATTGATTGAAATAGTATTAATTATTGTATCTTAAAATTACTGTAGCATTGCAAATTAAGTTTTCATTATTTGTAAATTAAGTCTAAGTTAAAGTTAAGCCGTGTGAAGGTACGAGTACGTCAGTACATAGGTAAAAACTTTGCACAGGGGTTCCCTTTATAACGTAGGGGAGCACTAAGAAAGGATTTTTGAAAATTCATCCCCTAAGGGCGTAAAACGGGGGTGCAAAGTTAGTATGAAACTTTGCCGTTTTTGAAGTAAGTGAATGTCTAATTCCACGCGAGCGAAGCTGCGGGCGTCCACTAGTATATATATACATATATATATATATATATATATATATATATATATATATATATATATATATATATAGGTATGTAAAAACTGCAAAAACGACACTTTCACTAGTTGACTTTTGTACTGACGATATCAAATCCAGACTCCAAGCTGCTACCGGGCATTTCCCCCAATAGCTGTTGCCCGACCCGGGGATCGAGCCCAGGGCTTCTAGCTTAGCAGTTGCAGTTACGACCACTACACCAACGAGGCATTAATATAAATAAATGGTGTTTGTGTATTTGTACTTTGAACGGCGGCGCCCGACTCATAAGCCACGCAGCCTGTGATCCTTGACCCAAAGCGATGCGGTTTAATTGCGCGTGTTAGGTGTCTTTGTGTCATTGCGGATCATACTACACTTCTTAGGTTATATTGTGTTAGATATTTGTTGCAATATACTGCGTAAATAAGAATATTCTAATTTAAGTGGAAATATGTTAGAGGATTTGATAACATCGCCATAAACAAAACTACATGAGGAAAAATACAAATAATGATGCCTATCTTTTATCCATAAAAAAAAATCACATAAAAGAATGAATTAAGAATAAGGTAGTGTGTTTATTGTTGTTTATTATATGTGTGTATACAACCCTATCATTGTCCCACTGTTGGGCTCGGGTCTCCTTTCGGAATGGCAGTGATTAGGCCTTAGGCCTTATTCCACCTCGCTGGCCAAGTGCGGATTGATACTCTTCACATGCCTTTGAGAACATTATGGAGAACTTATTATGAACTTTATTGGCCTGCTGACGCGTGTGACGTCACGGGACGTTCTCTCCTCTCTGGTAGGCTACTAGGGGCAAATAGCTCCGAACGCAGTTAACGGAACAGTTACGGAGTATTATTCCTTTTATCGAAGGAAAAAAATCTGTGGTTTTATTTCTTTCCTACAATAAACGGTGCCTTCGGCACACTGAATTGGAGAGAATTTTTGGCATCCGGCGGAGTGGAAGTGTCAGTCGGGGCTATTTTAACCCCATAACGCAGTGCATGAGTTATGACTTAGTTAGTTAGTTTCCCGTATTTGGCCAAGTTTCCCATATTTGGCCAGTGTATTGGTGTGCCATATTTTTCTAATAGACGTCACTGAAATATTGAGCCATTGATTTCTTAGAACCAATGTTATAAAACACTTCTTAATCCTTAAACTTTCCATAAACAACCACAACAAAACAATATAATTAAACCGGTATTCAGTTATCCGATAGAGGACAAATTAGTTTTAAAATATTGCCGACACAAAGTTATTATTGCACCACACAATTCCGCGGACTTGCATATTGTCGCTAGTGGCCGAACAATAATGAAATAATAAATAAAAAAATGAAATATTAATACAACTAAACCAATCCACTGTTTCACAAAATGCTTTGCCATCTTAAAAATACTTATTCTAAATATGTAAATACCTAAGTAATAGAAAATAAGCAGCATATAATTTTTGGAACTGAATACATAATTAGGTACACGTGAGTTATTGCTATCAAGCATAAAAACTGGACTTTGGACAAAATAACGACTGAAATACGAACGATATGTTTTGTCATACGACTAAGTATTATTATTTTATTTTCTTACCCTAAAACTATGATGATTGGACGGAGTAAGTTTTATGGCTATCATGTGTCTTTAGACAATTCTGAAAATTTAAAAATGTCGAAAATTTCAATTATTATTTTTATAATACTTTATACACCACTACGATAGTTACTATATTATAATTCTATTAAAAATTTTAACCAACCGACCTCGTACCTCACCTACAGCATAAGCAACAGACGTTTCTAAGTATGTAATTTAATATTTTTTGTACGATTTCACACTTTTTTTGTTACCTAACTACAATGTCAATATTTTGCCTGTAAGACGATTCTTACAATTATGATTTATACATACATATACATATACATGCAATGTCATTCGTATATTGTAACGCTAGCGATTACGTCGTAGTGTGTAATGTATGATGATAATGACTAGATAAGTAATTAAAAAAAAAGATCAAAAATTACAGAGTGCTCCAATCCTGGGAAAAACATAAATAAGTTGGATAAAAAATTGATTTTCATGTTACCATAGAAGATCACTTAAGTCCAACCTTGAACCTCAGTGTAATCCTCTGAGTAATTTCGCATAAATAAGCTTACATTACATAGTTTAATGTGGTTAACGACACAGATTTTAACAGACTTTCACTTTGTGATCTTAATTATTTGATATAGAAACATATAATATTGATTGTTCTCACGAATAATTATCCTATAAGCAAATAGGTAAGTCATTTGTTTCGCTAGCAAATACATATTCGTTGAATTGTTTATCTGAAACGGTTCAAAGTTGATATAATGACGTCCAAGTCAACTAAATATAATATCTTGCCCTCATTAGTAATTATGAGCCGTTAGAGAATTTATGTGTTTGTTGTATTAATTGCAAAAGTTTTTATTTTATTTAAGATAGTAAACGAGCTTGCAGATCCAACTACCCGCTGCCGCCCATGACAACTGTGACTTTGAACAAGACTTATACTACTAAGGGACAGGGTACTTAGTCCAGTTAGCTAAGAGAGATACGAGTATTTAGGACATTAGTTGGTCAGTTCTTTAGTGGGTATGAGTACTAGGGGATGTTAGTGATAGTTAGTCCTATTAATTGGTGTTAGTACCTTGTGCAATTAGTAATTGTAACTAAGTGAAGCCATCCAGCCTTAAGGGCTTTGTGCCGTTTAGTCAAGCTCTATCCATCCATGAGCCTTTCAGAGTCAACTGCTGGACATAAGCTGGAATAAACCCTCACTCTCCTTTCGGTCCTGTGCCCTTTGATACAGTGGTTTATGTTGTCTTTTTCGGGTTATTGGTTCATCTGAACGAGGAAGTCAGAACTGTTGTCAGAGTTGTGGTCTCCACACGTGGAATTTTATTACATGCTTCGATTAGACCAGTCTAAACATAGGGCAATTAAGTTGACAGACTACTATTTGTAAATGTTTATTTTCATTTTTTATAATACAGATGGACAGACATACGGGCCACCTGATGGTAAGTGGTCACCGTCGCCTATGGACACGTGCAACACCAATCACAGGTATCACAGGTGCTTGTTGTCTGCCTTGAAGGGAGCGTTTCACACTTTTTTTGAAGCGCTCCTTTTGTTGCTAACCAACAGTAATTTATTCCAGTAGTTTTTACTTTATTTCTCAAATTACTTCGACATTTTATCCATTCAAATACTGAGGTTGGATAGAGATACCACGGACTACATTTGGTCTTTACTCTATAGAAATACCTAATAAAGCGTAATAATATCTACTGAATTTGTCGTTATCAGTAATTTTCCTACTTTATATCGTCCCATCTTGTAGTAAATTAACCTGGAATTTAAATTCTGAAAGGCTTTTTATTGATTTGTAAGGTCAACTCTGATCCCACCAAATTGTTTTAGAGGGGCGAAGCAAAGCAGGATATGTTACACCAATTGAGTTGATTGAACCATTTTGTTTAAGAGATTGTGATTTCGAACTCAACTGACCTTAACGGAAAAGGGATTAAAAATGGAATACCATTGGTACTCTCTATGATTACTGAATTAAAATTTCTTTTAACACGAAGTATTTAAATAGCGGCTCTTCATGACAATACATTTTATTCTGATGATGAAAAACTTCAGTCTAACTAAACTTGACTATTATTTAATTTTGAAAAATAAATAAATAATTAAATTTGACTGCATTGAATCATAATCCTATGTTGACGAATTTTATTCTTAAAATAATGCATCTCAATATTAAAAATATTTAAGTTGCTAAGAGAAGTAGAAGCGGTGACAACCCAGTGGCAAGCTCTCACACGAGCGGTCCGGGTTCGAACCCAAGCGGCACGCACCAATGACTTTATGTACGATTTAAGAAATTAAATGTTAATTGCTGTAATGGGGAAGGGCACATCATGAGGAAACTTGCATGCCTTATAGTTCTTCATAATGTGCTCGAAAGCATGTGAAGTCTGCCAATCCGCATTTGGCCAGCGTGGTGGACTAAGGCCTACCCTCCCGTTCTGAGACCCGTGCCCAACAGTGGCACAAAGAAAGGGTTGTGAAGAGCAGTAAGAGCTTCATTTGTCATTTATTTATTAGCTTTGAAAAACACACTTAAGATACATAATATCAAACTGTATAATTATGGTATTCCGTTAACTGTACATGGCTTTTACAAACTATTATTAGGTACAACATATTCGAGCAAAAAATATGTCCTTGGTTTGATCCCCGGGTCGCGCAAAGTATTATTGAGTTTTTATATCAGAAAAACGACTAATAAACCATTCGCCCTTGATTTATGACCGGCAATAGAATCGCAGCATACCAACCGTGGCGTCAGTGGTGCACAACGGCTGACGTGAGGGAATAAAATACTATGTAATTTATAATAGGCATCTATTCCTGTGCCTATTCCCATGGCAAATTATACGAATACGTGGACACAGGACCATAGTATAAAGGGTAGAGCGGAGCGACTCTTTATACTATGACAGGACCATTTATTATTATACAAGATTGTCACCATTGTTGCTTTCAATATACACTTGAGTAATGTAGTTCTAATCAATGGAAATTTATCTGATAAAATGGATCCGGATTTAATGACGAATTTTTTTATACTTGCTAGACTAGGTAGATACTATCTAATATTTTGTTTGTTGTCAAATTATAATAAAGAATATAATATCTTAATTTATATATTTCTTGTTACATGTGTATGACAGTGAACTCCTCCTAAGCCGCTGGATAGATGTTGATGAAATTGTTTATGTGTGTTCAAGGGGATTCGAGAATGGTTTAGATTCACAATTTGGTCCACTGGAAAATGTTTCGTATATACCTAATACCTATATATACATATAATAACATGATAACGTTGCACTCGTCGACGAGCTTTAAGGAGGGCTCCAGTGCGGATTGAAGGCAATAGAAGACTAAATTGAGGATATATTTCAACACAACCAATTAAAAGATTTGATTTGATTGATATCATAAACAATTATTATTTATATCAGTAAAATATTAAGTCAGTTAAGGACAGTTCGGTTGCAAGGTCATTATAGGTCAAGTCACAACATAATACGTGACCCAGAAACGATAATCACAATTCTCACAAACATCGAATCACAACACTTCTTTTACCTACCACTACTATTCTCATCTCATTCAGAAAAGGACAACCTATTTCTGAATGAGATGAGAGTAGGTACACTTTCGAACCAAACATCAAAGCTAAATAATAAAACTTAGCTTTATGTTAACACTGAAGCTTCCGTAATATCATTGGAAAGGGTCCATAGGCCTCAACGACCTCCCTACTTCCTACAAAACCGCAGAGATTTAGAACAGACCTTGATCAGGCATTCAAAACCGGCATGAAGATATTATTATTTATATATTGGATTTATATTTTAGTTTATAATTACGACTGTCGATCACGGTGTGAAGCGCTCATAGCCCAATGGCTCGCGTCAATCGTATGTGATCGACTGGATTAAGAGACGTCGGTTGCTGTCGGTTTTTGGATGGGTGACCGCTAGTGGAAAAACATTAAATTTTGGCATTTACATGTTTCGAAGTATGTTCATACATAGGGCATGTTAAGCCATCGCCGGTTGCTTTTAAAACAATACCTATCGAATGCCTTCGGATGACTTGAGAACATTTGATATTGGGTTGGCTAATAACCAATCCGCATTGGAGCAACGTGTGCTGTGTGAGTATCTATATCTCGCGCAGCTGAGTGTGTGACTGTAGGAGAGATCAGTGCCCAACAGTGGGACGTCTATAGGTTGTAACTTAGCTTTATTTATGACTGTATCATTGCTATCGACGAGATGCTATGCTAACGAGATGCTATCTGCTAACATAATCTCCCTAAATCTCAAACCAGATTTATCTCACATTTTTAGCCAGATTCGCTGAATACTGTAACTGCATGTTTTAGTTTCACAAATAATTTCTGTCTTTGCATTCACTTAATTACTTCCATGTAATATTTAATTTATTTTTATTTATTTATTTATGCTTTTCGTACACACATAAGTACAAATGGCGTACTTAATATCAGGCGGCATTTTCCACCGGTCAGCCCATGGTGATGGTGAAAGGTTGATGGTCGGTGTACAGTTTACATTACAAACAAACATACATAAATAAGTGCATACATACATATACCATTATATTTAAATGACTAAATATAATTTTTAAATTAGCATAACAATTATCTTCACTGATTAATTAACAAAATCACTTGACAAGCACAAGTTTAAAAATTTAACTTAACATACTTATTAAGTAGGTATTATTATGGTATTTTTTTTATTTTATAAATATTCTACGAAGCTGTAAACATAGTCTATAAAAAGGCTTAAAATTTTTGAACTATGTATATCTAATAAAAATGAAGTCTCTGCCCTTTCTATTAACCTTTAGGCTCTTTCTGAAAACTAGTCAGGTATCTATACTTAGCTTACGATCGCTTATGAAACCTTTATTCTTCGTAGTAATTACGTAAATAATTATGTTTTTGTATCCAATGCGGTAGGTAAACAATTTGATCATAAATTGACTTATAAGAAAAACGTTAAAATTGTGTAAAGCAACTATTGCATCACTGCCTACCTTTGTTGATGCCAAGTTTGACGGTGCACGTTATGTTGGTGAACTGTATGTCTACAGGGTCCTTCGTGGGCACCCTGGCAAGCCCCGCCCCAGGGGGAGACTCCTTCGACGGCCCCTGAACCGCCATTGGCACTGTCGTATCACCATTCAAATTTTCAGTTCTATAAACCACACTGTCTTTCTCAACGATTTCAGCTCCCGCGAGCATCATTTTAAATAAAGAACTATTGTTGAAAAAATTGAATTACGCGCGCTTTTCGCTTGCGCGGCCAAATGCGCTCGCATGCGCATGCGCTTACAACTCGAGCGGCCGCAGCGGACTAGTAAGTAAAGTGTTCTGGCGCTATCGAAACATTTGTTCGCAATTCGCTCTTTGCCCGCCCGCGGCTTATTTGCAACGCGTCTGTTTTAACCGCACTTTAATTTGTAAATATGTGTTGAGGCGATATGATTGCAAGCGATAAAGGCTTAAGAAGCGAACAATGCGCTTTATTTCAAACAACGCGTAACAATTTCTCAGTAAGTCACTGAAACAAAGGACCGTGGCTCGTGGCATCGTGACTCTTCTTTTGTCTACAATATTTATCACCCACCATTTATTATGTCCTTCTAATAATAACGCAGCCTTGTTGAAGGTTAAGTAGTATCAGAAAATTTATTAATTACTAATTTCATACATAAAATATGACAAACTGAAATATTATAACTAAAACTTAGTCAGTTAATAATAAAACCTAAACAATAAACAACACAGTGTATCTATTTATAATATTTGAATCTGAAAATTGTCTCAACATATTTTATTTTCTTTTCTGTTTTGCTTTTTCCATAAAATCATTACATCAAAATTAAAAGTGTACAGCGCCATCTATACAGCAAATGAAAAACTTCTACATCTTCTACCCTACCAAGTTGTTTAAATAAATGGCGCTACTTACAGCATATCACGACAGCCAATTCATTTCGTAACTGATCTACAAAGATCTCGATATAGTCTGCTTATATAGTAACAGAGGTCGCTACATTTATTGTCATTAACAGAATGACTAGAATAGCACTACGGGACGGTATCCATTGCTTGTCGTAAGAGGGGGTTTCTGTTCCGTCCTTAGATTTTTTAATTTATATTAATCTAAGGTTCCGGTTTTGTGGTATAAGCCGCCTAGCCAGAGACTGAAACGAGATAGTGTATGCGGAAGCAAAATGTTCTAAAAAAGCGTCCGCGTCTCTTTAACGGTTGCTGCGCTGGAGATCTTTCCGTTGCGCAAGAGATCCCGACGCCATTCACAAGCGCTGAGGGAGGCTTCAACCTACCCCTTCGGAGAAAATAAGCGTTATGTTATTGCATACATATTGAGGCCTGTTTTTGGTCGTCTGACTCCCTCGTTAAGGGTCGGTCTAAGCTCATTTATCCGAGTTCCGGTCTTCGTACAACGAAATGGCATAACGGGCCTACTTACTAGTCGTAAGTAGGCTCCTTACTTATAAAAATTAAATAAAGTAATTAACCCAGAATCTCAGAATAGATCTAATCTTGGATCTGAATTCCGGTCTTCTCAAATTCTTTCGTTCTAAGCTCCCTACTTTCACCTTACCCATACATAAGACATCAACGAATTGTTTTCAAAATTGAAATTTTTATTAAAAAAAAATATTTTTGCATTAATTTTTGTTTTTGGCTCAACCCTATTGTGGGATGATATTGTAAGGACTGATAAGGCCTGTGTACTCCACATTGCCCCAGAGGGGTTGTCGGAGGCCTATTCGATTGTCTTAATTTTGGTCGCCCAAAGGCCTCCGACAAGGCTTAACGACTGTTATAAACGTGACCGTAAAACGTATTAATTAATCTGTGGTAAATCTTATATGGTATCTTTACGAGCCCTCCGCGGCTGGAAGCGGTCAAGAAATTGGCTACTGCCAGCTGAGTCCGAAGCGACGTAACACTGTCAACAAGTCGATTCTCGCGTGTATAATACAAACGAACATGTGGGCACTCTGTCTATACTAATATTATAAAGAGGAAACATTTGTTTATAATGTTTTCACACAAAAACTACTGGACCGATTTCAAAAATACTTTTGACATTAAAAAACTTTCTCTCTTCTATGGCATCCTCACTAACTGACATAGGCTATATAATATTACTAGGTGTAAACGAAACTATTTTTATGTCTAATCCCACGCTAGCGAAGCTGCGGGCGTCCACTAGTTAAAACTAATTTCACATAAAATAATGATGTTAATAAACAACCCAGTGGTTATAAGCCTGAGAAAAACAACTGAAAGCCTGTTTTTACGTCCACTATTACATGGAATTATGTAGATAGATATACCACAATAAAGTTTTATGTGGTCTGATAAACATTTAGCCGGTTGTATGAATATTTTGCGTCAATCTAAACTAAATTAGTCTGCTACACAAACGATACGCTCACGCACACACTTTGCAAGAAAAACACCTAATGTCGTATGTAATAACGCTAATTATTAGATATACATTTAGATATTACTAGTTTCCACTTGACACTCTGGTCGTTGATTTAATTATCCAGTCCAGTTTTCATTACAAATTCCGTAGTTTGCGTTCAACGCCGAGCCGGCCATCGCAATTTTTTGTAATATGTAGTTACTTAGCTTAATTAAGGCGCATTACTTAAGAGTTTAGTACTTTTTCTCCACCAATCCGCATTGGAGCAGCGTGGTGGAGTATGCTCTAGACCACCCGCAGCTATGTCTGTGGGGGAGACCCGTGCCCAGCAGTGGACGTCTATGGGTCTCAGCGACTTAAGTTTCAAAAATATTCATTGTTACTTTTCTATATATATTATATGGCAACCAATGGCTTTGCTCTCCTTGAATCACGCTCACACGCTATGTCCCCCAAGGGGAAGGCAGTAGTGTGTAGTGCCACAGGCACTTTTCACCAGTTATTCTTACTGACATATATTACATAATTACATAAATACTTATTAAAAAGAGGAATGATGTGTTTGTAATGCTTTCACACAAGAACTACTGGACCGATTTCAAAAATTCTTTCACCATTAGAAAGCTGCATCTTCACTGAGTGATATAGGCTATATAATATTACTAAGTGTAAACGAAACTATTGTTATGTCTGATTCCACGCGAGCGAAGCTGCGGGCGTCCACTAGTAACATAAAGGTGACGCGCGCTTTAAGTTTAGGTCCCATCTGATAGGTTGTGGTTGTGTTGTGAGCCTATTTCCATACACCTTCGAGTTCCTACTGAGTTTAGATTTAAAACAAACAAAAAAAACAATAATATTTTCCCAACCCGGAAACCGATTTCAGGATCATAGCTTAACAGTCGCACTTGAAACCACCAGACCAATAAGGCAGTAAAACAGTACCTATCCCATAATATTGAAAGATGTTAAAAGTAGGTACAGTAAAGTCAAACTGGAGTTGGTCAAATTTCTCATACTCATAGAGGTTCCATAGATGTAAAAACATTAAGATTATCTAATGTGGGACGAGATACGAGTTATAGTTGGAACCGCATTTATAATTAATTGGCAGACGAATATTTTTTACTGTTGATTGTGGACTTTTCGGTGAGATTTTCCGCAACGCGCCAATTCTAGTGTATGTAATGTAATAATTGTTTGACGCTGATTATTTTATATTAACCTTTTAAACGTACCCGACATCGTGGGAGCGACTCCGGGTTATGTGGATTTCCACCCACTAAAACCCCTTCGGTGACCTTCGTTGGCGCTTGTGGAGGGCTCTGGAATCTCTGATAGAACGCACCGGTGCTCTCCAGCGCTGTGCCCCTGACAGGCTCGTCTCGGAAGAAACATCCAAAAACGTCTAACTCTTGCGTACTTCAATTCCACGGAACTAAAGTACGCAAGAATCTATTACTTCCATGTTCCACCTGTAAAATTGTTTTTTTTTTTAAGTTACACGTAAATCCACATGTTTGACCACACAACACAAAACCACAAATGTCCAAACCTCTTCACGAACTTTCCCAATAATTATAATCTTAATATATATATTTCTTGTGTACGAGTGTATGACAGTGAACTCCTCCTAAACAGCTGGATAGATGTTGATGAAATTTTTTGTGTGTGTTCAAGGGGATTCGAGGATGGTTTAGATTTTAGATTCACAATTTGGTCCACGGGAAAATGTATTTTAAACACTGTTTTTAGTATTTTTATTTTTAACCGTGCGTCGTTCATTGACGTGAAGTGTCGCGTCACTTTGACATTTCATATGGCAGAACAACGTTTGCGGGGTCAGCTAGTATAACATAATTATGTTGCAGGTTCATGATAAAACTAGTGGACGCCAGTATGTTATGTATATGTTTTGGCATTTGAGTGCTGCTATCGGTTCAAGCGGCCTCACTACTAGTGTACTAGTTGAGGTATTTCCATAAGTGTATTGGGTAATATGTTTGCACCTCGTTGATACAACCGTGTGTTGTGTTGTAGTTACACGCTCATGTTCAATCGGTAAACATTGTGTTACTGTAATAGTTCTCACGATTCCAACAAGTTGAATGCGTATTTTATGTGAAGAGGTGCTTATTATTCTTTTTTATTTATTATTTTATTATAGTCGAGCCACTCTTATTATCTAGGTATACTAATATTATAAAGAGGAAAGATTTGTTTGTAATGTTTTCACACAAAAACTACTGGACCGATTTCAAAAATTCTTTCACTATTGGAAAGCTGCATCTTCACTGAGTGACATAAGCTTTATAATATTACTAGGTGTAAATGAAACTATTATTATGTCTAATTTCACGCGAGCGAAGCTGCGGGCGTCTACTAGTATTATAATAATATACCTATATCATACAAAATTTCTGCTCGCAATTAATTACGTAAACCCCGCATCGACAACCCTACGTTTGTCCCACTGTTGGGGTTCAGTCTCCTCTAGTGGGAGGGGTTTTATCAAAGTCCACCTCGCTGGCCAAGTGCAGATTGGCAGACTTCACATGTCTTCGAGAACATTATGGAGCATTCTCTGGAGGCATCTGGAGGCATGCAGGTATTACCACGATGGTTTCCTTCACAGTTACACATAACATAGAAATGTCATTGATGCCTTCCGCTTGGATTTGCGACCGGAACCGGAAATTAAAGGCGAGTTCAACAGGCTGTGATCAGACCGTTGAAATTAGTTTTACGTTACGTACCTCAAAATTGGAACTATTAATAGAGAATAAATCTTAGTAACACAAGACATGCTGAAGTGATATAATATTGGTCTTCCTATTCAGCTTTCTTGTTCGTAGGACTTATAAGCCGATCGCAATAACACTAAAAATTAATATAACTATTATAGATAGACTAACGATTTTTAACGATTAAATATGGAACGATTTTTACAGTTTTTTAGGCTACAGCCAGGATCTATGCAATTTCCAGAATAAAAGTAGCCTATGTTACAGTGCAGGCCGTATAAGTACTTTCTACATCTATGCAAAAAATCCTACCCATCCATAATTCCGTTGAGGAGAATGACAAACGTACAAACACACTATCACATTTAATATTATCCCCTTGAATTTGTTTAGTTAGGTACAAAAAATATTGTAAAAATATATTACTGTATATACCTAATTTATACCTGACATGAGTAGGTACTAAGGTACCTTACCATTGTGTATTTAACAAAACTTCTCGATGAATCATTGGCTTGGGTATCATTGTTAACTCGTATACGAAAAAAATGCGATTGTGTTATCAGTGTTATGTTTATGCATTAACATCCAAAGTAAACTCTTCGGTGTGGAATTTTTAATGTTTGTTCTAAAACGTTAAGAGCACATACTAGGTGCAAGCAGTTTGGAAACTTTTGCAACCAACCGTTACCTAGTACAGATAATTAATAGGTAGTTTATTCAAATTGATGGTATGAAATAGTTTATTTTATTGATATGTAGGAAGGAAGTATTTATTACTATAGTAATAAAAAAAATTGTGAGCCGTCACGGGACGCCTGGCAGATGTGAAACATCGAAATTATTTTGTATAAGTAATATGCACAAAAGTACAGATTATGACAGGAACTAAAACATATAAGAAAAAAAAAATTATTATATTTTAATAATAAAATAATTTCCGACCGTCATTTGTCGGAACTGTATAGTATATATATTCCATATTCGCCGCGCTCGCCACGCTCGCCACGCTCGCCACGCCAAAAATTTGGTTTGCCCTCCGCCTAAAGATGTTTCACATCAAAAGTATTTATATAGGTACACCACAGATTTCCAATGATCTATAATATCGATATACGAGTAAATAGACCCGTAACTGAACAAGTTGTTAACAACATCATTGCATAGCACGTAATAATAAGAATAACAAGTGTGCATCCACCTTTACGTAAACACAGCCGTCTGAAAATCAGTTGCGCATGATTCCGGCACACGCAGTTAATCTAGTACAGAACCGCTTGCGTCCCGTGTGCCTTACAGCACCACTACACTAGTCAGTCCGCGACCGACAGCGCACTCGCGCACGTTGCATTCCCGCCCTTACCGAGTGACGCTTCGAAATTCGAAATACGAATGTTCAAAATAAATCAACTTTTGAAACTGACCCATGACAACATCAATCAATTTTAACAAAAAGATAACAATTTCGTAAATCAAATTTTCTATTAATGTTGAATTAATTGGAGAAAGTGTTAATTAATCGTTTTATGTTACTTTAAACTGATAATGACATGGACAAATTAATTTGAATCATTTTTTTTAAATAAGTGGAAAAAAATGGCAAACGCACTGGCAATACTTCAGGGCTTGGGGCAGAAAGTGGCTGGGAAAGAACACAATGAGTGCAGGACTCTACAAATCAATATGCCCCAGCCGAGATCAGTGGACATCGAATTCAAAGACATCACCATGACAGTTACGGAAGGGATAAGGAAGAGAAGTAAGTACAAGAATTTAAACATTAAGTACCACCTCATTATCAATTTTCGAAAAGAATAAAAAAGTGAAAAATCGAAAACAATCAAAAGAAGAAACTAGATATTTTGAGGAAATACGATTTTAAGAAAGTTATCTATTTTGAAATGTTATCCGAAAGCTTTTGTCAACACAAGTACCGTTAAAAAATTGAATTCATATGAAAGGAGGTCAAACCATCTTATGAGTACGCACTTTTATATTTGCCTTTGCTACACAGACATAAAAATTTAGGAATTTGATATTAGGTATACCAAAATTCTGAAATTTTGGTAAAGTTTCTACACATCTAGTATCCATATGATTTGGTTAATTCATAATTTATACTCGTGATTGTGTATTAGAAAAATAAGCTGACAACAATATTTCATCTTATTGAAGAAAGCCTTACTAGATTGAAGATGATTCGAGGTCAACGCAGCTGTAAGATTTACATTGGTACACTAGTAGGTACTCTTACTGTATGTAACCTTAGTTACCAAATATTAGTATAGGTATATACACCAGTTTAAAAAAATCCAATGAATCCTAAGATTGAATCCAAATTCAAATTCTTTGACATTTTACTTTTAATTATCTTGAATAGACCACTAATTTACAATTCTAAGTGAAAACTGGTTTGTCTTGTGATATAATTTACTAATGCTAATAGACCTGTAATTTTTTTGTAGCATATAGTTACATAGATAGAAAAAGTAAAGCGTCCTACCAAGTAGGTAACTCCTACGTGTATACATATTCATGCATAGATAAATAAGGTAGTTTACTCCGAGTAGTTCCACAAAGTAGGTAAATAATAACTCTCAGGGTAGTATTTATACTTAATTAATGACCTAAACCTCTTTAAACTTCCTGATAAACACTTGCACATGATTGTCAATGTGACGTACAAAGATTGTAATAACTTCGATTATATATGGAAGTGATGAAATTGAAGTGTTGAAACTAACTGGGTGACACTTGAGTTATTACATCTCTGTAATGTTAGATGTATTAATGATTATGTTTGGAAATCGTAGTGGATAAGATAAGGTGGTCAATACTCAGTATTCAGTGCTAATAACAATAAACAAGAAGGCTATTTCATACAAACTATCAACATCATTTAAAAAAAAAAAAACTAAAAAACACGCTTTTAAAGATAGCCGATCACGGACTAAAAAGTAAATAATAAAAAAAAAATATTAAGTATTGCATTTTCATCGGTCCTTTATACCAACGTTTTGAAGTAGGCTAAAATCACGTTCCAAGATTCCGTTACATACATATATAGATAGATACTTACCTACATACCTACATACCAAACTATTAAAAGCGTGTTAAAAAGGAAGGGCAGAATAAAAGAAATGTTCTTCAAAGTCGGCGGAATACGATCACTTACTTAACTTGCGTTGTTAACACTAATTGTAAATAATGAGCAGGCAAGCGCATTTCCGTATGTAAAGAAATATATTTACTTAAACGCAGTAGGTATGACGTTTGCAATTCGTGCCTATGACCCAAGTGTGACTACGTGACATATAATATAAGTTAAGAATTTTGCACTACATTGATACGAGAATAGGAGAATTGATATTCAAGAGAGATATTGAGATTTTTTTATGTTACTACATAGATAATTATTTAGTAAACCTTTATTGAAATATCTACAATGAGCGGACTTAATGCCAAAAGGAATTTTCTACCAGTCAACTCATGGTGACATAGAAAAAAAAATATATACTGCGATTCGTTGCTGCCTCTAAGAGTTGTACTAGTCAGCGAATGTTTGTTGCTTAATTGGGCTATGTACGCCACAGTTTTCTAACCTAAACGTATCTTATAACGTACATATCCATAAAAAACAAAAAATAGAAAATATGTGTAAGCGGAGTATGTAAGCGGAATGGAAATTCATTCAGCAATCGGCGCTCTGTGTGTTTAGTGGCCTTCAACTACAGTATCTTATATATTCTGTTTTTAAATTTTAATAAATTGTTATAAAAAAAAATAGTTTCGATATGGATTATTAAAAATGATAATGACAAGGCAGGGATTTATTAAAAAAATACAAGACGACATAATGCCTATAGGGAAACACTTAATTTTGCAATTCATTCTCTCCCAGTTTTCCTGCATTGCTTCATCATAACTAATACGATTATGAGCTGTTGGCGCATGACGCAGAATTTGTTGCAGAATCCAGTTATATTTTAGATCAGTTTAACCTAAAATGAACAAGTGAAATATGCAGAAAATTCGGTAAGAGATATTCTTCGCGTATGTGGAGAGCTCTACATAATGTGTTATTTATCTAGGGTTTAAAGGGGTTCCTGTCTCTTCTCAATTTTTCTATGAAGCTACATCATTCTTCGAACTTTTTCAGCCTCGGCTGTGTCTAGATGTGGATAATAAAAAAAAACTAAACTAACTATCAATCAGGTCACAAATTATTAATATTTAATACGATACCTACTACTTTTTCTTAAGCGTTTTCATAATTTATAATTTTTTTATAATGTTTATAATTTACTCCAAATAATAGTGGTTGTTAATATTCACTTCCATGTTAGAAGAGACTAAAAATCCTGATAAAAAACTCGGAATTACACGTGCTTATTGCGATAAAAAATCTAGCTACATACATGTTTTTAAGTCTACTTAAATGAATATCTAGAATTCAATTAAGATTATTCTGATTTTGATTAAGTTATTAAGCCTCCATAATTATTATGTTATGTATTTTTTTATGTGGCGGTGGTGGTAAGACTGCCAATACTGTTAGACATAATAATTTTCAATACAAGTTTGGTTTTATAAGTATAATAATATTAACATATTTAAGAACGTATGTTTTTTATTAAATCTAAACCTAAATGTAAATTTGTTATTTTCATGTAATATTTTAATAATATAAATGAATGGCTTTTTCATTGGCATTGTTTCTAATATCCAAGTGCAAAATTAAAAATATTATTAGGTATATTTTAGTTTACAATCTTTAGATTTCAATGCTAATAATTCTTAGGTTTGATCGCGTGTTTCTCGCGGACACACTTGTGTTAGTTGTGGCATGACAGGTCATTGGCCTAAAGCGACATGCAATGAAGAATTTGCAGAATACTAATTTGACATTAGCTTAGTTCCACAATGTAACAAGAACTGTTCGTTTAGTCGAAAAAATATAGGGGCATGCATATTTGATGTGTGTCTAGGTTTTTGTGTAACTGTGGATTTTTTTATGACATCAAAGCTCTCAAACGGATGAACCTATTTTAATTTAGTTTCTGGCGTTCCGTACCCAAACAGTGAAAAACGCAATGCTATTACATAATATGCCTCTGCTGTCTGTCAGTTTGCCACACAATGCGTGTTACGCCACTATCACAACAAATAATTAAAATGTAAAAAATATAGATACCACATAAATTATTGACTTTTTTACTAATTGTCTTACATCAGTAAGGCTTTAACGAAACGTAAATATTTCAAGTGTGTACCTCACCTTTATGGGGATTTTTCAATTGTTGTATGGGGAGGATATAATCTTTTTAAACACAGTTAGGGTATTTGTATGAAAGACCAAGAAAAAAAAAGATTTAAATTTTATAAAACCGAATAGCCCAAGAAAAAGTAAGAAATAATAAGCAAGTAATCTTTAATGTTTGTGATTACAATACTGTCTTATTGAATATTGTAATTAATCACAATTCTGTCATGGCCGTGCCATTGTCACCGTCGCGTTCACGCGTCGTCAAGTTAAAATTAACTTATGCTAACAAAAACATAATGTTTAATATCCATATTTTTACTTATTTTGTTATACGTATAATCATTACGAGTAAGAATTATTTCTTAAATACCTTTTGAATTTATTTATTATTTGAGAATCACTTATTTAAGTAAGTATAAATGATTCATTGATGTTTTTCTGCAGTATTAAATTAAGTAAATTAAGTGGCCATTATTTAATTTATTCCTGAAGACCCATAAAACTTATTTGAGTCCAAAGACGTCAAGAATTTTCCCACAACTACACTTTATCCCTCTTATTCATAATTACAGATTCATTAATTTGTTATGAATAAGGGGAATAATTAATAATATGGTGTTTGTATTCTGTCTGTACGACAATGCATGCAGAGTGAGTCTGTCATGATAATTGACCACGGGTCAAAAATACACCACTGCATTCCTTTAACAAAAAAGCGAAAATTTGCATTTATACACGGCGTTGCAAACAATTTTCGAATGTACTCGTATATCAAACTATGTAACCACGGTCGTAGCCAAAATTAAACCTCTCAATCAAGAGGGTCAAGAGGGAGTTTAAAATAGCTTTTCATCAGTAACGGAATCAACATATCCAGGAATCCCATTCTTGAGAGTTCTCCAAAGTGCGTGAAGTCTACCTACACTTAACCAGCGAAAACAGTAGTGGGACAGTGAAAGGTGATGGTCATGCCCAGTATATTATTTATTTATTTATTCAACTTTATTGATACCTCTAAGGAGATATACAATGGACGGACTTAATGCCTTATGGCATTTTCTATCGGTCAAACCCTGGTTGAGTGGGGAAAAGTTGCGGTAGGTGGAAAAAAAAACGTAATTAAGATGATAACAGATTTAATAAATAAATTAGATATTTTTTTTACATTTTCCTCGTAACGATACGGCCGCTGAATCTATTAAAATAAAATTTTAATTCCGAATGCGATGAACTCATTCTTCACTCAACTTAATTAACTGATAGGTAGAGAAGTCGTCGAGGCGATTACCTAATTTGAAACGGATTGACGAATAAATAGCTGATATGGTTGGAGGTCGGAGACACACTGACATACATTCAAGTTAAGGGTCAAAGGCAACCACCCGCTTACCCGCGATGGCCGTTGTTGACAAATGCGACATATGTATATAAAAATATTGATCAAAGTAACACTGTTACTGTACTGTGACTATGTTTTTTAGTAATGAGGCAGTGTAGAATTAATAAATCGTTTATTACGTATATATACTCGTAGTTATCTACTGCAGTAGAGAAGTTGGTAAATAATCAAAAGAACATACAGTGAAAGCTTAAAAGTTACAGTAGGTATATTTTTAATATACTCTACCTACGATAATGCTAAGCGCTAGTTTTCAGTGTGTCCGTTTGTATAAGTAGTTCGGATTATGATGAAAAAATGATGCTGTGATGCTATGACACCTCATATAGTGTTGTTGCAACTCATAGACGTCCCACTGCTGGGCACGGATCTCCTTTACAGACAAATCTGCGGGAGTTCTACAGCGTACTCCACCACACTGCTCCAATGCGGAACGGTGGAGGGATTATAGATGAAATTAAATGAACGACATGACATTATAGCCACTAGCGGTCACCCACAAACCGACTGAACTCGTCGTTGCATAACTATGTCGATCACATTGAATCGACGCGAGCCATTGGGCTATGGACGCTTCGCTATGCACGGTATGTGGTTTATTGATGAGTTGAAGCTATTGATTTCGGAAAAGGTCATGGGCGCTGTGTCTTTTAGGTTGCTTCAGTTGTACTTTACCTAAGGCATTAGAAAATATGACTACTCCATACGTTATAACTACGTCAAAATATTAGTAAACTGTTCATTGCAACGAGATTAGGACGTGTTATTGGATTTAATTAAATGATTCACTTTGTTTTTGTCGTTTGTTTCCTTTAACAAGGCTATTTATCGCGTACCTACTTACTTATTTACGTTTGCGAGAGTCAACGATTTTACTTGGTTTGGATATTCTTCATGAAGTTTCAAAATACGTCGGATCAATGTACAAATTCAGGATGAATTCCAAGCCTTTTTTAGGGTTCCGTAGCCAAATGGCAAAAAACGGAACCCTTATGGATTATGGAAAAATATATGATGTACATTACCATGCAAACTTCCGCCGAAAATTGGTTTGAACGAGATCTAGTAAATTTTATGGTTTTCTTTTAATACGTCTTAAATCGTAAACCGCAATTTACCTTTCATTCAATCAACTCAAATATAAAAACAAAACAACGAACTACAAGAACTTTTATATTATGTTGCATGCTGCTACGGAACCCTTCATGGCCGAGTCCGACTCGCACTTGGCCGCTTTTTTTATAGATTTTAGCCTAAAGAACAAGCGGACGGGCCAACTTATGGTAAGAAGCCTCTTCATTTTAGTCGTAATGTCCCTCATCCATCATCCATCCATCAGCCTTTCTGGGTCCACTGCTAGACGTAGGCCTCCCTCAATCGTCGCCACTCCTCCCAATCCTGCGCCCTCTGAATCCAACGATTTCCCGCTGTCTTCTTCAGGTCGTCAGTCCACCTCGTCGGGGGGCGGCCGATACTTCGTTTTCCGAGACGCGGTCTCCACTCGAGTACTTTTATTACCCAACGGTTATCAGTCCGTCGTGGCCTGCCCATTGCCACTTCAGTTCGCTGATCCTACGAGCTATGTCGGTAACCTTCGTTCTTCTACGGATTTCATCGTTACGAATCCGGTCCCATAGAGAAATACCGAGCATAGCTCTCTCCATAGCTCGCTGAGCGACTATGAGCTTGCGGATCAGACCAACGGTAAAGGACCACGTCTCGGATCCATATGTCATCAATGTCCAATGTAATGTCCCTACATTATGTAAATTATTGCTCGTTGAACTCAATATAGACCAATAATTACAATTACCATTTCATAGTAAGATCGGGTTGTCGATACACATAGGGTCGACTCACACTGGCGCAGAGTCGAAGCGACGCGACGCGTCATGTTTTTCCGCCTACAGCATATTCAGCTCTATTGCTCTATTATTAAAGCACAGCTCGACACCAGCCGCGCGTCGACGCGCTCCACCATATTTACATAGCAGAAATTTGTACTTAAATAATAGAGCAATAGAGCTGAATATGCTGTAGGCGGAAAAAAATGAAGCGTCGCGACAATTCGACTCTGCGCCAGTGTGAGTCGACCCTTACTTGACATGGTTATAAAATATCTTTATGTCTCAAAGTTAAATATTTATTGGTGATTGATCAATGATCAGTTATAAATTAATTAAGAAGATGTTTCACTGCTGGGTTTAGGCTTCCTATAATGTAAGCCATTTGAGGTTTTAAGCCATAATTATTGAGTTTAATCATCACATCATGTGCCTAGTAAAGATCGTAAGTTACACTTTTGTATTTTAATATTTCAGCTATAATGATTTGGTAAAATATTAATCATAAAACACCTTTTATTTTTTCTGTGCAAAGGTCTTTAAATCCTTAGAACAATCGCGTGACGTTGCTAATAATACAGTCCTGTATACAATATAACGTGCAATTGCACCAATTAACGTTTCATTACTGAGCGGGTTACTTCAATAGTTCAGATCAAGGATGGGGTTTAATAAAAAACTTTGCCCGCGACTCGGCTCTTGTAATATTGGTTTGTGATAATAAATTTTTATTCGTATAATTAACGCTAGAAAATGCATTTAAGCATTATGTAAGGGTCACGGGATCAAGATGATTTTTTCTATAGAAGGAGACAGAGCTATTATTGAATTATGCTGAGTTGAATTGATATGAAATCCGTGGACGAGAATACCACTCGGTAATCGGAATGTAGTGCGTCTACGAAAATAAAACGTTAACTGGTTATAAAAAAACACCAACAGACCTCCAGATATAGCAACCACTAGACCTAAAGAATCCATACTTCCATACTAATATTATAAATGTGAAAGTGTGTTTGTTTGTTTGTCCGGCTTTCACGTCGCAACGAAGCTATTTTATGGGATGGTTTTTGTGTGTGGAGATAGTGAGGAGGGTGGAGAGTGACGTAGGCTACTTTTTACCGCGGTAAAACATCCCCATGGGAAGATATCATTGTTTTGTTATTTGCTAGATATTTCGTTCCGGATGTTGTTAAAAGATGGCGTTAGTAAAATTCATTTGCAAGTTCTTATCTTAGTATGTTATAATCATGGAACTGTCACTATTCATCCACCACAAATGTGTCATGTATGATAAACAACTCATTGTTAATTCCCTTTGACCACGCGGGCGGAGCCGCGGGTAAAAGCTAGTATTAATATATAATAATTATATTATTATGTATTATATGTATTATTTTTATTGCCATAAATTTAAATGTTACTGTTTTTGTTTAATTTATAAATATAAACGCCTAAAATAAAAACCTCTTACCATCTCAAGGGTTGACTGGTAGACAATGCCTTCAGCCCATTGTAGTCTACAATAAAGCGTAAGATAAATAAATATTAGTTTAGTACAGTTTTTCGTCAGATGACAGCGGTGGAGTACGCTTCATACCTCTATCGTGAGATCCATGTCCAGTAGAACGCTACGAAAGAAAGTTCTGGAACTCAGCGCTGGAAACCATTGCTTGGTACTAAGATAAAATGTGCTATTTAAATCGTGAAATAAAGATTAACTAACAAAAGTAGCGTCCATAGCCCAGTGGCTCGCGTCGATTCAATGTGATCAAAAGTGTTAAGCAACGACTGCCGCGGTCGGTTTGTGGATGGGTGACCGCTAGTAGCAAATATTTCATGGGCGCTACTGTGCTTCGGAGCACGTAACCATCGGTCCCGGTTGTTTCCACTGGAAACAGTCGTTAAGTCTTGTCGAAGACCTTCGGGTGGCTTGAGAACATTCGACACTGGGTTGGCCACTAACCCCTCCAACAATCCGCACTGGAGCAGCGTGGTGGAGTATGCTCTTGACCTCCCGCAGAAGTGTCTGTGGGGGAGACCCGTGCCCAGTGGGACATCTATGGGTTGCAGCAAAGAACAGTAGATTTCTGTTTCCGGAAAAGCGTGATGGGCTATTGTTGGTATTATTTTATCACAACCATGCCAACGCTAGACATATCTAATTGACTACAATAGGTGTATGATTGATTTGTTCCGTTTTATGTTCAAGGTAATTAAACTGTCGATTTATGTGACATTCTTTGATAAAAATATGTTTATCCAATTACGACATTGGATTACGCATAAAGTAGTGTGTTTGAAAAAAAAAACTACTTTAAAGTAGTTTTTTTTTCAAACACACTACTTTATGTTAATTTGTTTAAACAAAGGTTATGCTTGTTCGTCACTTTTGGATTTTTTTCATTGAATTATAATCACATTTTTGTTTGTTTTGACAAAAAATATGTAATAGACTTAGTGGGATAATATTTCCTGTTTTTTGTTGTTCTTTTTTGGATACACAAGTAATTGACTAGTTACGAATTAACGAGTAGGTAGGTATATTCAATTTATAAAAAATATTGCTTGATTGAAGTAAATCTAAAGTTAATTTGTTACAGGGGGAATGATAAGAATAAAAGGAGTCAGTATTATAGGATAGTTTTTTTTCTGGATGAAACACGTTTGTGTAAAGTGGTCGAAATTCTACTATAATTCTGTTTCCTGTAATATCATAGATGGCTCTAGATATATATTCAAAATTTTAATTTAAGTATAAATGTTTCATACAAATTAAGTAATAAATAAATTCTGCCGAATTCATTTCTTTTTATTTTCCGCACATTATTTTAAAAAGGGGTACAAGACAAAGATGTATTTCTTCACGTAAAAATATAAAGATACATTTATATTTAGATGTCGTTTTTGTTCTGAGGGGTAGGTTAATAACGCAACATTTATATATCTTTTTGAAGCAAAACAGGTTCGCGATACGAAACCATCAATGTTTAAATAGGTACATATCGAACAAAGGATTTCCCAACGTTGGTTTACAATATAAGATGATATTTATTAGGTATTAGACAGTAATTAAGTAAGACCTATATACGATGATTCGTGCATCCAGCAGACATTGTGGCGATAACAATAAAATAAGGTTGATGTTTGAGTGTATTAACCAGACAAATTAACGGACGTATAACTAATAAGCAAGTAAACACAATTTGGAATCGTACCCAAGTTTCGTAGTCAAATGAGTGGACTTCTCGAACGTGCAATGTAGGGTTGATGCTATATAGAAAAAAAATATTTTTCTAATATGCCAACTACTAACTACTACTAACTAACTAAATATTAAAATTTTGTTTGAAAAGGATAAGTAAGCAAGACTATTATTGATCAATGTAGTTTCTATAGAACATGGCCCTTCTTCATGAAAAGCCGTGGTCTTAACTGTAAGTACTGTGATGGTACTTACAGTTACAATTTATATTATATTAATAGTTATTGTTGTATTGTTAATTTTTCTCAAGAAAAACTAATAAGTACAGGCTTCAATTGTTGTAAAAATATTTGTTTTTTTTTTTCTTTATTTAAATTTCACTCAGCAAACAATTATCGATTTATTATTACTTAAAACATTTCTAGACACTAACTGCTTGACAAATTATAATAAAAAAGGGACAACCCTAATATGGTATGCTAATATTATCATCAATATTGACATACCATGCAGCCTTCAATTTCTTTGTTTTGTATGATTCATGAGCATATAAAATATGTATATCTACGCTCACGATTGTGACGATCTCTTACTCTATATAAAAACAAAATCTGATCATGAAACATTATTTTTAGCAGTTTTACGTAAAGGTATCTTCTATATATCTTCTACATTATAAAAATGAATCGCAAAATGTGTTGGTAAGCGCATAACTCAACAACGCCTGGACCAATTTGGCCAATTCTTTTTTTAAAATGTTCGTTGAAGTTCAAGGATGGTTTTTACGGCGAGAAAAATTTGAAAATTCATCCCCTAAGGGGGTAAAACGGGGGTGCAAAGTTAGTATGAAGCTTTGCCGTTTTTGAAGTTAGTGAATGTGTAACGCGAGCGAAGCTGCGGGCGTCCACTAGTTGATAATAATATCTTAAATATATATTGATATTAAAGATATTATATTACATGTACGTAGTGCAGCTGCATTGTTTCAACAATTGATATTATGTTTCACGAATTGATCGAAGTGATTGACAAGTTGTAGCAACGCCTACTCAAAAGTCTTCCACGTAATTTTTAGATCAGGTATGTTTTATTTTAAATAATTTTTTAAAATTGCAACACTGACGCAGCCCCACTACAAACTGTCTATCTGTCATGGCCGCGTTCAGTGTCTCGGTCCTGATATCTCTCATTCAGCGTTTACGTGCTCAAGTCTTCACACGCCTTAGGGAGAAAGTTAAAAATAATTTATTACAAGTTTTTTATATAGCCCTCGTGGGTTTTTATATTATTATAACTATATAACTATCCGGTTATGTTGTTCGCGGATGTCGCAGATATTCCATACTTATACAAGTATGATGACGATAAACCCCTGGCGGGTCCATGCTGCCCTTTTGGGTATTTATTTATAAACCTCTTTGGTTTTGCCATGCTGCCCTTTTGGGTATTTATATAAACCTCTTTGGTTGTGTTGTCTGCATATGTCGCAGATGTGCCATACTTATACAAGTATGAGTACGATGAACCCATGACGGATTCATCCCGGCCGGGCCCAGGCTCTGTGCTGCCAGCGGCCGCGTCCCCAGGGACGGCTAGCCTCACGCGAGCCGGAGGAGGCCCTGGCGGGTGTCGAGGAGGCCGCAGCGGAGCAGCCAGCGCCAGCCCCTGCCGACCCACCAGAGGCCACGCCCAAAGGAGTTGAAAATTTGCTATACTGAAGGTACTGAAATTTAAAATTAATTTGGTCACTGCGACTCATAAGGATGTCGCCACTCGCTGGCAATCTATACTTTAAAAGGGTAAACCCTTTTAATCGATAAACCAAAGGTTTTTCAAGGATAAAATTTTATCCGAGTACACATTACCCAAAAATTGTTTTTTGCCGCCACCAAACCTTGACCCAGAGGCCAAGGTGCCTCTTTGTTGATATTTAAACAAATGGGGATTGCTTTAGCGTTTTAGTGCACGCCGATTCATTTATACTCGGAATAAAAATGCCTGTCGCCTTTGCGATGCTCATTTTACGAAACTAATACTAGATATGCCTTAATCACATCCGTTCTAGCCTTAAATCCTAGAGATATCATAGAAAAATATAACAGAAAATAAGAAATGTTAAATCTACCCACAGTCGGACTAACTCTTTTGCAATTTAAACTCCAAAATCCTTACATCGAAAGCCGTAGGCCAACAACCACGATGTAGGGCGCTATCAGCCAGCAGCGATGCTGTCGACTTTAACAGCGGGCCTGCGCCAGCCGAACAGGACTGTCCACCGCCAGGAGCCGTCGCCGCCGGAGCCGTCGCCGCCGGAGCCGTCGCCGCCGGAGCCGTCGCCGCTGGAGCCGTCGCCGCCGCAGCTAAACTGCGCCGACCCTGTCGCAGGTAGCTGACTACGAGGTATGATGACTTACGATATGCTGGCAGACTTCGGATTTTATATCAATAATCCAGTAATACTGGATGGGATATAAGGTTATGAAATACCATTTTCCACTAATACCTACTCTTTTACAAACCTTATTTTGAAGTGTTTACTATAAATCAAAGCAAGAAGCAATTGTTTACCATAATGCTTTAGATCGCTTGTTAAAAATGGGTTTATATCAAGCGCATTTATAGTAGGTCTTAACCGAATGGTGATATACGATTCATATTAAATATTTAATCTAATATTTAATTTATTGTAGTAGATCACTTGAAAATGGAAAATTATTGGCTTCAAAATTATTAATAATAATTTACTTTATGGCTTCGATATACTTTAGACTGCTATGTTATATATTTTTAACTGTTCATACATTTTATACTACTATATAAATACCTGAGATTCAAGTATCTATAACGGTATATATATATATATATATATATATATATATATATATATATATAACGGTATCCTCGATCCATTCGTTAACATCCGGAATGTGTGACGCAAATCAGTAATGGAATATACACATAATTAATTTATTGTTTTTTGTATAATATAACCTCTGTTTTAAACAGTGATGACATATTCAATAGATCTCTTTAGCAATTTATTAGAATGTCTGATTTATCGCTTAAATTCTAGAAGTCTCGGATTTATAATTAACTTAAATTCGAAAAAAGTTACTTACAACCAAGATTAATTTCTGGGTTTCATGTATATAATTAAAAACATAAAGCATCATTCGTACTTAATCATCTCACGAACAAAAACATTCAATATTTCAAAAATGTCAATTGAGAGACGGTGTTATTATACTGTATACAGTAATCATATACAGTATTATTAGTTATACACCAAATCGTTGGAATACCATATTTAATTTGTTACTCAGCAATCCAATTGAATTCTTATAAATAAATCATTTTTATTACAAAAACTTTGCACACTGATATTTTAGAGATTAAATAACTGCCGTCTTTTTTGAATACCCTAATTGTAATTTGTTGTTGTAACATGTTCTTTATCGGTGTACAAATAAAGAGTGTTTGTATTTTATTGTATTGATAACATAATGTTAGTCAAATTCGCTGTTATGATTTTCAAAATAAATTTTGATGCGTCAATAAATGGACGTGGTTCATTCTCGAATGACAAACAATATTTTAGTTATTGAAAGAATAAGGAAAAATCACTACACATTAATGAATTGGAACTAAAGGCAGTTTAGTGTTTGCAAACAATTTTTATAAGTGTGATCACACATTATTACGATTGGTTAACGTTACATACAAATTTAATGATATTATTACGACTTTACAGCTTAATGTATAAATCGAATGGAGTCGCTACAGTACCCTCATTTTAATAAGTAGTTAATATTTTTCGAGAGATAAGTATGGCAATGAATACAGATGTCACAAAATATATTTGCATCATATATACGAGTAGAAACCGAGGCCGATTGTATAATTCTTAAAAAGTTTGAAAATATAGTGGAACACACAACACAGTTTTTGCATTCCTGATATAACTAACACGCGCAGACCACAGCACTTAATGTTCTTAATGTTAATGTTCTACATAATGTTCTTACATGTCCCGGATGCGTCCTGCATCCTGGAGCCTCCGCTGTTGGTGCATTCCGTTTAAAATGAGAAGATTTGACAAAGCTTCTGCTTTAGTTTTAAGAATGTTGCAAGAACTGATACACGATAAAGCTTGTGATAGTATGTACCATACTGGGCATCTCAACCCATGTTTTCTATCATTATCATTATTATTATGGGTCTAATTAATATCTTTCTCCAGACTGCCCCATAAACTTCACAAATTGCCTAGTGGTGCCGCGAGTTATAATAATATGGTACACTTATATAAATAAAAAGGCTCAGATTCCCTTGGTTTTTATTTGGTGTACTTAATTACAAACATTATGGATTTGTAAAATCTTGACTTTAGTAAACATGTCTATAGTTATATGAGGTTATTATTCTCTACTTAACAATACTTAAAAAAAAAAAAAAAAATATTACTTTCAATATTCTTCTTCTTCTTTTGTTGCTATGTCCTAACGGACGTCAGCGACCATCTTTTGTGTTTCGCTTCTGTTTTTCGCCATCTTAGCCAGTATTGCTGCTTTCAATATTAACTTTCACAAATTTGATTTAACTTAAATCTTCAAACTAGCTAAACTATAATTACAAAATTAAACAAAAATAAAGTTTCACTTGGAACACTATTATGAAAACATTAGCTTTGTTTGCGTTAGTCGCAGCGCATCGGATACATAGGTAAAAATAGCAGGAATTTTCCAGCTATTTTACTTACCTTGAATCACTTAACAATTAAATTAGATAAGTTTGTTACAATTATTGTCGGTAATCGTCATTAATAAAAACGTCAAACATCCATATGAAATTATTAAAACGTAGATACAATTTCTGACATAAACATAACCTCCAAACCAAATACATAGGTACCAACCTCTTTTGAAACTTCCATATTTTGTTGTACGTCCGGTGCCTAAAGAGAGACCTTTATTAGTACCACAAGTATCTTATGCAATACTAATAAACGTTTTATAAGTGTTAAACAACTTTTTATTAGATTATCAGCATAGAATAGTTTTAATGAAAATAGACCTTTATTATTGCCACAAATACCTTACGTACTACTAACAATCGTTTTATATACATACTCCATATTATTATATGTTATTTTATTATTAGCATAAAGATTAAATCAATGTACCTACATATTAAAGAAATTTCTTAACAGTGGTTATAGACACAACACCCGACATGCTGCAGTTCGTGTCTGGTTCTCAGTATCGATAGCATTCGAAACACTGCAGACTGGAGTGATTCCTCTTGTATATTTGCTAAATTATTGTAACATAGATACGTATTGTAAACCATTCGAAATAATTTGCAATTGAATCTGTCTGCAGGAAATGATCTATAATAAAGAGAAAACTCAGTTAATTAACTACATTACATTATTTTATATTTTTGTAGTAAAAATTTTTAACATAAATCAAAAACAAAATTGGTCAATTTACACTAGTGTTATTTACATCACTTTTGTATTATATTACTACCAAAAAAAAAAAAAAAGGACAAACTACCTACCTTTTGTTAACTTTGTTAATAAAGTTACATACCACAAGGTATTTTATTTCTTTAAAAGATAGGTTTCATATTTCTGAAATCTGTCTCTAAACAGCTACAACTTGTCAATCACTTCGATCAATTCGTGAAACATAATTTACAATCAAACGAGCATAGTAATGTTCGATTGTAATTATGTGAACGATTTGATCGAAGTGATTAATAATCTCCCTCCCTTAAACATATTGCATTATGTAACCCACCCATGAAATATGAAACAAACATAATATGATCTAAACTAAATGAGAGATATCAGGACCGAGACACTGAACGCGGCCATGACAGATAGACAGTTTGTAGTGGGGCTGCGTCAGTGTTGCAATTTTAAAAAATTATTTAAAATAAAACATACCTGATCTAAAAATTACGTGGAAGACTTTTGAGTAGGCGTTGCTACAACTTGTCAATCACTTCGATCAAATCGTTCACATAATTACAATCGAACATTACTATGCTCGTTTGATTGTAAAATATACCTACATTGTTTTCTAATTGGAATAATAATTACACACTAATGCTCTAATTCTTTCTATCCATTCTGATTATAAGCCTCCCGGTATCATTGACTGTGATAGCCCTAGGTACTAAGAATTCTAACTCTTACTGGATATCCAGTAAGAGTTAAAGTAAGAGTAGAGAGCTAGTCTGTCTTCAATTCTACAAATAATTACAAGTAAAACGTATTAATATTATTTACCTACTATGTCGTTTTGCGTCGTCATCTGTTGTAATTGTAACTAGAGGTTGGAGAGTTCCAGTTTTATACGACAGAATATTATTAAAAATCTAATGAATTAATCAGTATTGCACTTTTATGCTTTTTCCTCATTTCAACTTGTCTTAAAGGCTACGCTTAATCAGACAGTTCAATAATAATGCCTGGTTTTTTTTATTTTATTTAAATAATGGAAATATAAAGCAAATCCACCTGCAAATGCAAACCAATCTTTTAAACATAAAGTCCGTATTTACCCAAAAGAATAGGCAGAGATCTGATGTGTACGCGACGCCGTCTTCTTCATAAGCGCGAGTACCGTGGCGCTTCGAAGCGGTGATGGTGCTACTGAGTTTTAGTGTATTCCCAAGATGTTGGGCCCCACATATTTCGCTGCGACCCATAGACACAGTGCAGTGGGACACTGCTGGGCACGGGTCTCCCCCACAGACACTGCTGCGTGTAGAGCATACTCCACCACGCTGCTCCAATGCGGATTGGTGGAGGGGTTAGTGGCCTACCCAGTGTCGAATGTTCTCAAGCCACCCGAAGGTCTGCGATAAGGCTTAACGACTGTTTCCAGCATTGAAAATAACCGGAACCGACGGCTTTACGTGCCCTCCGAAGCACGGTAGCGTCCATGAAATTTTGCCACTAGCGGTCACCCATCCACAAACCGACCGCGCCCGTCGTTGCTTAACTCTTTCGATCACATTGAATCGACGCGAGCCATTGGGCTATGGACGCTACACATATTTGTCTACTGTTCTGTTCTCCAGTTATGTTTAGGTGCCATATATGGCAGAACAACGTTTGCGGGGTCAGCTAGTTTTATTAAAAATTCTTAAAATATCTATCACTGTAATTTCTGTATGCCTAAAGTAACGGTTATATACAGTGTAATAAAATTAGGTTCCTGCAATGTCTACTATTCAAATAAGTAATATTCGAGTAATATTCGAATTTTCAAATAATGCTAAATACTTGGCAAAGATTTATCTATTGTTTCACTGGGCGTGTCTTAAATGGATAAAGGAATTTAGGTAGGTAACATAAATACAAAAGAAATTATTTTTAATTAAATGAAGGTCAGATGTGGAGCTCAATGTTTGCATGCTTATGTTTAATTCCACTCTTTTGTGGATTGCTGGAGAATTTAGTGGAGAATTTAGACGCGAGTGTCGAGAGTTTATAGGTCACGGTGCGGTTTATTCAGTGTAAAATTATTTTGAAATTCTCTTCAACATCATGTCGAATGCTTTACAGCAAATCGACAATTGTACAGTAGGAGTATCTATACTTTCGTAACTCTACATTATATTATGGGATTATAAGTAGGTTGCAAAACAAAATCTGCTTCTTATCCTTGATAAGCTGCGAAACAGACCGGTTCTAATCAAGTTACCGTTCCGAAAAAAAAGTGAATTCGAAAAGTAGTAACCCGTTCATTGATCAAAAAATACTTTTTTTTATTTTGCATATTCGTACGTAGGTAGATAGTAATTTAAATATGTATTCGTAAATTAATACTTACGGTTACCTACACGTACGTACTGTGCAAAACTTGATCTGCCAGAATAAATTTAATGATCAATCAAAACACAAAATGACCTCAAATATTTTTTTTGTGAAAATGATCTGGTTTAGATTTAGAAGCTGGGGGACTAAAAAACTTCGGGCGGACTAAAACCTCCTAAGACCGTCGGGTTTATGGAGTAGGTACATTCATCAGCTAGTAGCAGCTAGTCAACCAGTTTTGTTGCATAACATGCACTTAAAAACTAAGCTACAAGGCATCAACAGGCGGCCCACACACGAGTGTCTATGTCACAGTGGCAACATAGGCGTCCCACTATTGGGCACGGGTGTGTATCTCACAGTCTGAGGAAGTGTAGAGAATACTCCACTGAGTGCTCAATAACTAATAACTAGCGCTTAAATCTCATTTCAGTTATAATCCTACTAATATTATAAACTAGTGGACGCCCGCAGGTTGCCTCGTGTAGAATTTAATATTAGTTCCGTTTACCCCACATATTCTATAATAATATTATTTTTATACATGTGTTGTAAATAGAAGCAATTCTATTGAAATTTAAGAAATATTCAAACAAACTTCTATCCAAACACACAACAACCTGAAAATGTAATGTAGGTACTTAATGTATTTTCAGGGAACGCATTCTCAAAATATAGTATTAAAATATAGTTGGTCAAAATCCGTCTAAAGGTTTTCATGTTATGTAAATAAATAATTACTTGAGTTCACTTTTGTTAAAAAATTCCTGTCATTTTTTAATCCTTTTTGGATGAAATATACAAAAATGTTGAATTTGTATTGCAGGCGAATGATCATCAATGTATGGTACATTGATGATCATTGGCCTTAAATTTAAATAAAATTAAACATGTTTTCGATTTAGGTCTTAAAACACGAGTAAGAACACTGAAAACGGATACATTCTGTATAATTACTTATTTGTGCGGCTACCGCAATTTTCGTTGACTCCTTCTCCCTAGCAACTCAGGCATTATATTGCTAAGATAATTATAGGTAACATTGTAACAAATCAAAGGTATTCCCTAGTTTAAACTATATATATTAATATCGATCATAGAACTCAGGCATTAACATTGGATGGACAATGATAGGCAACATTGTAGGCGACCAAAGGCATTCCTTATGGTAGGAAAAGAATGTCTTGTAGGCGACAAAAGGCATTCCTTTTGGCAGGAAAAGAATGTCGATCATAGAACTCAAGAAAAAAATTAATTTAAAGTATATTAATATCGATGGTTAAAACATTTTATAAAACTCGCTAAGGAAAATGCTAGAGCTAGGTATATTGTCTAGGAACAAAACTGGATCATTCTAGCTAGACAGTGACAAATGTGATGTTATAAATTGGTCATGTTTAATGTTTATACATGCATGCAATTATTTATGCATATATGCATGCATAAATAATTCTGCAATTGCAAATCAGGCAATTAATTCTCATCCAATTTATGAAGTGGTATGAAGATTTATGATTTGATTCAATAAAAAATATTCACGCGAGTTTTTCGCATAATTAAATCACCTTTATTCGGATTGAATAATTGTTTTCACGTGGATGCGTCCTAGTAAGTTATAATGTTTAAGTTAAATTTTATCTTACAGGAACATCTATAATGTCCAAGTGCCAAAGCAGCGATTTTTACTTTATACTACGATTATAAAGTAAAAATCGCTTCTTTTGTCTGTCTGTAATTCCTTTTAAATATATTAAACCACGCAAAAATTAATAAAGTTTTCACTATACTTTTTTTTATGGAAGCTTATATATTGTATAATACATGTATTTTATAGAACAATGCGGTGACAGCCCAGTGGCAATCGAACTCGCCTCTCACGCGTGCGATCCGGGTTCAAAACCCAGCGGATGATGATGAATAGAACATTAAAATGAATATTTTATAAGATATCACCGATTTAATCAATCGATCGCAGGGAAACTGGAAGGACGCTCTAAGTCTACGTCAAACACTACAACCATGCGAAGCCGCGGCGGGTCACTAGTCAGAGATACATATAAAAGGATAGAACAGGTATGGACCCATATTTACAAGGGGTCAGTAACCGCACATATTTACAAGGGGTCGGTAACCGCATTCAAATATTCACCGTTAGATATTATTGTATCAATTCAGAAGTTGTTATGCTCTAAAACATAGGATTAACGTGACAACCAGAATGCTGACATAAAATAAAACACGTAATCATTCTTTATAATATTACGGTTTACTAACGGTAAATTACCGTATATTAACGGTATTATGTAATGTGTTAATTAGATGTTCTGTTAGATACTTATAGGTGGTAGCCTATATGAAACCGAATAGGTTTTATATGAAGCCTATTTTGTTCCATATAGAGTTCGCCCGGGGCAGAACCACCGCCCGCCACGGTACCCAGTACCATTTCTACCGTGTAGTAATTGTTTTTAAAACTATTATGGTCCGGTTGTTAAGGTGGTGGTTTCCGGTTACACTTCTTTAAGGTGACCATCTTAGTCCTCAAGGGTAGCAACACATCTGTGACTGACTTGGAACGAGACTCTTACTAACAATTACTAACTGGACTATTACTAACACCAACTAACAACTAGTTAGTCCAACTATCAGTAACAGTCCCTAGTCCTCATACTCACTAACGAACTGACCAACTAATGTACTAATTAACTCTCTCAGCTAACTGGACTAACCATCCCAGTCCCTGTTTGAGTCTTGTTCAAAGTCAGTCACAGTTCTCATGGGCGGCAGCGGATGGGTGGGCTTGCAAGCTCGTTTGCTATCTTATATCCATATAGAAAAGACTACTCATTTGCTAAATACGCTAAAGTACATTTCTAACAAAATAAGATCTCAATATGTTCCCAAAACATTGCAACACGGCTTACGAGTATGAGGAGAAATACAAAGAACTTGTTTAACACAGAATAATAATAGTCCTAATTTTACTAACATTTGTGTCGAGAGGTCCCTTTCTATCGTTATCGATAATTTTATCTGTACGACTGCCTCCCTGAAGGTACAAAGAACTCGTTTTACCACAGAATATCATAATCGTACAATTTTTTTAACATTTGTGTCGAGAGGTCCCTTTCCATCGTTATCGATAGTTTTATCTGTACGACTGCCTCCCTGAAGGTCTCAACTAAGTTAACTTAAGTTCATGGCTAAGGCATACGTGACCGCAGAGCATTTCGTAATTTAATGAGCCCTCTAGATTGATTTGATGCCCTTCAGCTGACAGTACCTTAGGATTAACATGCGTGCAATGTCAAGTTCAAGGGTCAACTGTGAACTGGATCTTGCTATCGGTTTTGTCTGATATTGGACGTCTAGACTTATTAGTTATAGCACAGAGGAAGGACAAAGTCCGTGGTTATAGTTAATCAGCTCAGTGACTGGCCGTTTATAATCCCCTGGATTTATAAGAATAACACATCGTCTTTTTATACTCGCAGTAAAGTAAGAACACTTGGCTGAATTTATGTCAGTTCTACTTGGTAAGAACATTTTCTATTCAAATTTATGATTATCATCACATCACAACCCTTTCTTTTTCCCATTGTTGGGCACGGGTCTCCTCTCAAAAAGGGATTAATTAGGCCTTGGCAGACCTCACATGCCTTCGAGAACATTATGATGAACTCTCAGGTATGCAGATTTCCTCACGATGTGTCCTTCACCGTTATAGAAAGTGAAATTTAATTTCTTAAATCGCACATAACTTAGAAAAGTCATTGGTGCGTGCCGCTTGGGGTTTGAACCTGGACCGCTCGAGTGAGAGGCGAGTTCGGTAGCCACTAGGCTGTCTGTCACCGCACTTATGATTATCGAATAAGAATAATATTCTCTTGCATTTTTTTTGCACGGATCATGCTGCACATATCTCTACATCTACATCTCTACTCGTCATAAATACGCAATTTGCATTTTTGTAAAAGCTGGGCTTTTAAGGATCCCGGGCGACGTGTCAAGGGTGAAGATGCAAACATTAAATAATTATTGATCTAATGACACTGCAACATGGTGACAAAGTACACGATATAATTAAATTGTGTTAATTGATGCAACATTCTATTTTTCTCCGTTAATATGTCGGTAGTTAGTTTTTACAACTTAAGTCATTATATTACAATTATTGCAATGTTATGACAGGTTATACATATTACCTACTAGCTTTTACCCGCGGCTCCGCCCGCGTGGGAAAAGGGAATTAACAATGAGTTGTTTATCATACATGACGTATAATTTGTTAGCGAAATTCAGAACTTGCAAATGAATTTTACTAACGCCATCTATTAACAACATCCGGAACTAAATATCTAGCAAATAACAAAACATCGATATCTTCCCATGGGGATGTTTTACCGCGGCAAAAAGTAGCCTACGTCACTCTCCACCCTCCTCACTATCTCCACACACAAAAACCATACCATATAATAGCTTCGTTGCGACGTGAAAGCCGGACAAACAAACAAACAAACACACTTTCACATTTATAATATTAAGTATGGATTACCACAGAGCGTATTTTCTCTGTGTAATATACGCATTTATTATTTTTAGTACATAGTTATCATGGGCGGCAGCGGATGGGTGGTGCTGCAAGCTCGTTTGCTATCTTGTATCCATAAAAAAAAATATTATTTTTTATATATTAATGATGATATTTTAATTTACGATGATATAGATAGTAGTAGTAGAATTAGTATTTATGTAGTTATGTCGGCATGCATATTTTTAATGTTGAGCTGCAGAGAAAGATAGATTAATTAACTTCTTGAAGAGTTCATTCATTTCAAAAACCTTCATTTACATTAAAGTACAATTTATAAATCACAGCACAGTACAAACCTTGATCTCATTTTGTCAATAAGTTGTTGAGTATAAAGTTATCCAGAATTGTTTTCCTGATAAAAGATGTACTTACCTATTGATACTTTTACACCAAGGAGAGTTACAAGGTAAGAACACTACTGAGTCAATTTAACAAGAGCTCTTATTACTACAACTTTTTAAATTTTCTTTTGTACTAGACATAATTGGCAAAAAATCGTATGACGTCATATAATATTGACGTCTGATGTGGGATAATGCACCTATCTATATTTTTATGACAATCACGTGTACAATAAAGGTAATTGGTTTAATTGTTCCTCTTATTCTGACGAATATTAACAACAATTACTATTACAAAGGTTACTTATTACGAGGTATATACTTACGCAAGTGTAGCGAATTATTCATTCATTGACGCATGCATTGTAGAACTGTAACAGTAGATGCTATACGTAAATAAGGTAAAACCATCATACAATGAGTAACCTACTTGAAAAGGAGACCGCAAGAAAACGGTCCACATAGATCACCATCATCCACCCTGCCAATTGCGAATTGGCATACTCTACCACGCTGCTCCAATGCGGATTTTAAAGTCAGGCAGCAAGTTTGTTTCATAAACATGAATGTTACACCATGAATTTTGTATTATTACTTCTTACTTTTTTGTTTTGAAGTCGGTTTGTTTCGATTTTAATACCGTTATATTATTAGTTATATGTTTAACATTTGAGTATAATATTAGTTTTTTATCTTAGAGGGGGGCTTTCTTATCCTTTAAATTATGGGTAAAAATCTGACAGTCCATTCGGATTTTTCAGGCTAGAATTTTTCCAAGGCATCGATAACACTTTGCCTTCGAGTAATATGTCGATACGATCAGTCTGCTATAAGGTCTAAAGATCCGGTTTTGATTAGGATTTGCTGCTCAGATGTTAGCTGGTATCTATATACTCCCGGTAGGTACTGGGATTACTTCCAAGTGAGTTTCAGGGAGGTGTGAAAATAAATAAAGCATTTATTTATTTATTTAATAAAAACTTACGACTAACTTTACAGGTTATCCTAATGCGTTAGCGTGATAATCTACTATAATTTACAAATATAAGTTATTTTAACTTAATAATAACATAATTTATCAAATAACATTATTCTAATTAATTAATAATAGTTCAGGATAATAATATTATATATAATATAATAATAGATCATGTTTCTAGTGATAAAGTGATCATTTCTGAGAAAAATAATACGAGTAGGTATTATATTAAAATTTTATTTGCCTTTTATGTTTGAGGAAAATAATTTTATTGAGTGTGATCGTTACTTGTTACCGATGCATTTTATCGCTCATTGACTTGCAACGGTTTATGCGCTATATTTATATAGCGCAGTGAACAAACAGGTGGTGTTGAATTTAATACTATAAAACACTTAAAGCAATCATTCCACGAGTTGCAGCAATTAGGATAAATTTTACTGTCAGCTAGTAGAGCACAGATCATTCTACTCCCTTTTCAACCATTTGTTAGTTGAAAAACAAAAAAATACTTACCTGCTCCTATATTTGTTACTTCTAATAAAGAACTAAAATGGAAAAAATATAAGTATCTACCCTTAATTTTAAATTTAAAATTATTTACATTACGACTAAAATAAAAACTTGTTTAACAAACAAAGAAGCGTTTAGTTGTTTTTTATAACGAAACAGCATTAAATTTTTTGCATATGGTTGATGAATATTTATTTAATCAAAATTTTTTACGATCTTTAGAACTGTACAAAACCCAGGCGGTTACCTCAACACATTTAAGTGTTGGTACAATATTTACTAAAGAAATTTCAATAAATTTCGTTAGGTACTGATAAAGGTGGTCAGAATAAATAAAACATTTTAATGTGATCTTGAATTCGATGGAAGAATCCAATGCAGATAGTACCGGTTTATTCCAAGAAATTTACAAAATATTGACTTGATCAATATAGATTAGTACCTCTTTCGTAATTCTTTATCTTATCTGTGTATTGTGTGTAAATATTGCTGCCGACTCCTGCTGTAACTTGAAACCAATTGTAGATACCAATGTGTGGGTATGTCATGTGTCCAAATTACATAGGGTTATTGTATTTCCCTATTTATCACTATACAATAACTAAGAAAATATTTATACCAAATTTTCTTGCGCTATTGAGGAGTAACACCAAGAAGATTTAGCGTGAAATTATATAATTCTTTATTAAAATCAAGGTTTAAGGATCAGTAGCAGACTGACTATACAGAAGCTGATCAGTAATGGCCTGAATGGTTTCGCGAAAGAATAATGCGTCGCCAGCGCACTTAGGGCCTCTTTTTTAGACCGTGGCTTTGTTTCAATTAATTTTGTTCGACTTGCCGTGGTGATTACGACTTGAAAAAAATATTTATGATTAAACATTTGCAGGGAATAAATAGAAACAGGTAAAAATTCGAAGGACTGACAACCGGTGGGGGAGAAAAGTCCTCGAATGAAGACCACGACTCGGAAAAAGGAGCACAGGTCGCCCACGACCTGAAGAAGACGGCGGGAAATCGCTGGTTTCAGAAGGCACAGGACCGGTCGGAGTGGTGTCGTTTAGGAGAGGCCTATGTCCAGCAGTGGACCCCAAAAGGGTGATGGATGGATGGATGGGAGGTAAAAATAGCTCTTCCTACAACTAAAATCAACTTTTAAATTCATGACCTTCATTAAAAACCTGATATGTGAATTGTTTTAAAACTTTTACGACGCTTGTTATCATTGAATCAATTAAAAATACTTATCTAAAATCGTAGTGAAGTATAGTCAAAATTAAACACGTTTGACCGGAAGCTCTTGGACATTTCGGGTTATAATAAATTTTTAAAATGTATCTATATCAATCAAGGGTGACTTGTTGTTAATCTCCATCGTTCCGCATTTACTCAAGTGAACTTCCGTCAATTATTTCCATACTCTCCACCACTCGCTCCTGCTACGAGCATATCAAAAATGAAGCACATGTGCCTGACGTACGCCGGCGTACTACATAGTCGTAGCACGCTGACGTCGGCCGACCGCCATTATTTACGACGCAACAGTATCTGTGTAGATACAGTTTTTTTAGTTATTATTATTCTTTTAATAGTTGTAGGTATATCTTACAAATGGAAAATTTAATTAATACCTAAACGTAATTCAAGTGTGCTTGGACAAATTTTTTCTACATTTTTTTTTTATAATGTCTGACAACATGAATTACTAAAGAAATCCCTGTCATATCATTATAGTCAGTATATTAATATGTAGGTTTTGCGTGTAATTTAATAGAACTCTTTTTTAAAAGCCTATATAACTACCAATGTTTGATAGTTTTTATTTTTTACTTTTGACATCGAAGGACAGAACATAAATTTTTAAGTGGGTTAAGATTAAAAGTAGTTTTCGAAAGCGACCAAGCTACAGAATGACACTGAAATGTTTAAGTAAAAATTCAGTTCTTTCCCTCAAAAATAATATGGACTTATTAAAAATGACGTACCTAATTAACAGGTATATTATAGCAAAATATGTATGGCTATGTTTATTTTACATTTTATGTAACATTTTTACAAACTTTGAATGTCATATTTATTTATATTTAATCAACAGCCTAAAATATAAATTTTATGCTTCTAGTTATGAAAAAATGACAATACTTTCATACAACCTATCATCAACTTTTCAACTTTCAACCCTTTACAACAATTTTTACCAATTAAAAAGTAGCCTATGTCCTTTCTCAGGCTCTAGACTATCTGTGTACCAAATTTCATTTAAATCGGTTCTGTAGTTTTGGCATGAAAGCGAGACAGACAGACAGACAGAGTTACTTTCGCATTTATAATATTAGTATGGTTTGTCCATATAAGAACCTGCCTCTCCATACGCTGAATCCAGCGCAGGAACGGAGAGTCAACTATCATCATCATCATCATCACCGTAACCATTTCTTTGTCCCATCACAACCTTTTCTTTTTCTGTTGGGAACGGGTCTCCTCTCAGAATGGAAGGGATTAGTCCACTACGCTGGCCACGTGCGGATTGGCTGACTTCACATGCCTTCGAAAACATTATGATGAACTCTCAGACATGCAGGCTTCCTTACAATGTGTCCTTCACCGATTTGTCAAAGATAATCTAAATAAAGTTATACCATCACAATGATGAATATATCCTACTTAAATTAGATCTAGGATCTATTGGAATCCAAATTCAAATTCAAATTGAATTTTGAATTTTGAATTTTGGGTCCTAGAGCTCTAGGACACCTAAAATTGGAAAGGCATGTATGATATGAAGCTAAGACTTTTGGTAAACTCATTTTATGAAACACGCAGTATTATACGAAATCATAATATTAGTCTGATATATATCGCACGAGCATGTTTGCCAGTGGTTTGCCATTACGAAACTCTGTTGACGTAATTTCTCAGCAACAATTCTGCAAGTAAACGACCTTGGGAATGGCTCTCTCAACTGCGTTCGTTTAGATAGAGTTACTGAAATCTGTTGTAAGTCATATGAGATTATTCCCTGCATGAATTAATTTTCTGATGCGATTTATGCAAGATATCCTTGACTCAAAAAGAACACCTGCGCTTTTTAATTTAAAACCTGCTTATATTTTCGTATAGTCCTCCACATTTCGATCACATCGACTCGGGTTAAAATAAATAAATTTACTAGTGGATGCCCGCAGCTTCGCTCGCGTAGAATTAGACCCATTAACGACGTCTGCCCGCGTTCGGGTTGCTCACAAAAACGACAAAGTTTCATACTAACTTTGCACCCCCGTTTTACCCCCTTAGGGGATGAAGACTGATGCAAAAATTAGATAAAAACAATCATTGATGCGGATTATATATCATGCTAAAATTTCAGCTCGATCGGTGCAGAACTTTTTGAGTTTTTAAAGCGTACACAAACCAACATAACATTTTTATATATATAGATTTAGCTATGTTTAGCATAATACAATGCATATAGTGTAGACCCACGAATTTATTTTCAAAACGAGAACGGTAAGGCCCATAATGTACCCAGCGGGCTAAGAGCGGTTTGGGAGACGTTACGTCCTTCCTACTCACATGATTTTGTATCACAGATTAGGGTATTGAATTACTTATCCCAAGAAATCACTGATTTCATACATTTCATATTCTCGTCGAAGTGTTTATATTGTTTTTTTTTTCTCTTTTTTAGGGACAAAGACGATCCTAAACGGAGTATCAGGCGTGTTTAAATCTGGCGAGCTGACCACTATAATGGGACCATCTGGAGCCGGGAAGTCGTCTCTCCTAAACGCACTCACAGGATTTTTGTAAGTAAATACAAAATTATTGATTACTAGTTTAATAGGTTTCGTTAGCACCTAGTAATATTATATAGCCTATGTAACTCAGTGAAGATGCAGCTTTCTAATGTCGAAATAATTTTTGAAATCGTTCCAGTAGTTTTTGCGTAAAAATATTACAAACAAATCTATCCTCCTTATATATTCCAACAAATCTTTCCTCCTATATTAGTAAAGATATACCTAATATTTTTAGACACATTATTGTATACAATTGAGACATCTCAAAAGCATTAACAGATGACGAATGGAAACTAAATGGTAATTATTCTTTGTTCCGTCCATAGTATGCTTAGTTAAACGTGGCCGTTATCGATAGTAAATAATAATTAGTAGTCATTATGACTTAAGTTTTTTGTGTAAGAAAACTTCTGGGTGTCAATAAACTTTAATGTGATCCATGAACAATTAGCAACCTGACATAAACTTCACAAAATATATAAACGTTTTCCTATAAATAAAGATCACACAATGATTCTCAATTTCCTTTTGAACAGCGTGGGGTCAAAGTTTTTTTTGTTCTGTCATCGAAGGGTCATGGACATTTATTCATGGTTCAATGTTGTTTTAAAACTTACGCAAGGTTATTGCTAGGATATGTTTAGATAATCCATCCGTGCTTCGGAGGTAAAGCTGCCGATTTTGTTTGTTTGTTTATGCCATCGATTTTGTTTGTAATCGTAAAATAACAGCCCTGTAGCCATGTGTCAGGCCTTCGGGTGGTCCAGAGGGAACACAACAGGGGAACAGTCACGTTCAGTATGGCACATATGCTTACTGGACATGGCTGTTTTGGAGACTATCTACACAGAGTAGCAAAACGGGAGGTAACGCCTGCCTGCCACGAGTGTGACGCACTTGAGGATACGGCACGTCATACCCTCAACGACTGCGCTGCTTGCCTACGTTTGCCGCTAGCGGCAATTGTAGGCGGGGATCTTTCACTGCCGAGTGTGATAAATGCCATGCTTGACAGTGATAGATGCTGGCAAGCAATGGCAACCTTTTGCGAGAAAGTGATAGCTCAAAAGCTGCGGAAAGAGCAAGGGAGATCAGCGCCCACGCCGGAACTCTCCGCAGTAGGAGACCTGGGGAAAGAAGACGGCGCTATGCGCATCTTCTTCCCCCATCATAGACGAGAGCACCAAAAAGACAGGAGCCGTAAGACATGCGCTGAGGCGTCACGGTAGTAATGCGTAAGCGATCCCGTGGCACTTCATCTTAAGCGCTGATGGTGCCGCCGGATTTTAATGGGTATTCTGGTTTTCAGGGAGTCCCACAGATCTTTCTGCGTTTTCATAAAGCCAGGCAGGATGCGCAAACGCATTTCCCAGCGAGAAAAAAAAAGGCCTTCGGATGGCTTAGAAAACTCTGCGGTTGGTTGGCACCAATCCCCCACCAGAGAAGCATGGTGGAGAGATACTGTGCTGATTTACTTGTCCCCCTTGTCTTGGTCCCTTCCTGATGGTTGGGATTCTCTAGTTGGCCCTCAGTTTCTGTTGATGAAGGCTTTTACGAAATCAAGCTCTACCTAAAATGTAATAATAAACTGTTTAAAAAATGCTTACCAGAGAATAAGAATAACGCAGCGGTAAAGGCAAACAAACTCAGACCCCAGAACTTGAGTCTTATTTCCCAATCCAAAAAATAAACCTAAAACTGGTTTACGTGTTGTTATATGCCCTGCTCGGGTGTATTTTTGTTTTATGATAAATTCTATTCCACTACATTTCTACGTGTTTACACTGGTTTTGTTCTTCAATAGATAATTATATTGTAGGTATTTAAAAATAATTACGTACATTTTATGTTAATATTTTGTTTGATGATCACTGAATCACGAATTAGTTTTCATGTATCGCGGGATTAAAGTGATCTATACCAATAAAAAAATTTTTTATGTGTCTTCGTGATGGACTCGAAAACTATATATGTAGGTATATAATTATTGTAGGTACCAAACCGATTTAGATGAAACTTGGTTTAATTATATGTATATAGATTTATCCAGGAAACTTTAAGAGATCCTGGGGAAGAAGAATGAATGAGCATGAAACTTACTATGGAATTATTTTTAAATGTCAAAAGAATTATTCAATTTGCAACAAACGTACCACAAATAATTCAATAGAACCTTTGGCACTGCCAAAGGTAGCTTCGTGACGTAAATACGAGTAGGTTGTCAAGGGTCACTCTTTTTACTATAGCATTTAATAACATACCGACATCTCAAATGTATTCATTAAATAATGTAATAGTTTTTGCGACAGTAGATATATATGTATGTATATATAGTTTTTTTACAACATGATACTTAATAAATATTTATACATACCAACATTTCCTACCTACCCGTAGCAAGCAAAAACAAGGGTGTAGTCGATATTAAGAAAAAACATATTAAAAAACTCATCGACTTTTTTTACGAATATCAGATAGCAAACGAGCATGCAGCACCAATACGCCGCAGCACATGACAACTGTGACAGACTGCACAAGACTTAATCTCGTTTAAAGTCAGTCATAGCAGTAATGCCATATTGAGGCTAAAGATGATCGTCGTTAGTAAAGCTAAAATAGCTTCATAAGTACCTAACTAAAATCAAGAATAGCTAAATGAGAAACTTGCATTAGTAGATAACACATTGAAGATTTAAATTTTGTTCATATTAAACACGTATTAATGATGGATGACATAATAATAATAATCATGAAGGCGCTACATGCATGTAAATCATTTAAATACCTAATTGATTTAATACCTAATATAAATACCTAATTGATTTATATGCAAATCTTTATTGTTTTATTGTAAGCAAATACATTTATCATTATTTTATTAAGCTGCATACAGGTATTTACGGGTAATAGCATGTAATATAAAATAATTAATCGTAATAAAAAATATATTAAATAACATTTAAAGATTGTGGTCATAAAATATGAGTAAATAAGTACCTAAGTAATATATGTATACTTATGCAAAAAACATTACGTAAATGTTTAGTATAATACGATTACCTACTACATATTTTAAAGGAAAAAATTACAAAAGAAAAATCCCCTAAAGTAGAATAATGATTAATTGATGATGAAGTTTAAATTACGGGAAACAGAGACGGGAAAATACGAGCGTATTTTCCCGTACCAAGCCCAAGATTGAATTTGAAAGGTAGGAAGGAAGATACTATGTATTATTTACGAAAGTAAAGTAACTCCTGATACTTTAAAACATGGGAATAATCCAAATTAAATAAACACTTGTGTAAACATTCACCGCACCGCACCCAAACCTTTTACACAAGTATTTCATGCAATTAATAGCGTACTCCAATTTTAAAGTTGACGAATAATGAACCAGCATCACAGAATTAAAAAAAAATTAAACCACACAAACCACCACTATACTTAAGATATATTTGCGGAAAAGCGTTACCTACTAATTAAGTTTGCGTAGTGACAGTTATGGCAATAGGCTCACCACATTGGACCTAAAAGTAACAGGTGAAACCTGTATACACACACCCCTGCCTACCCCTTAGTGCAAATACAGGCGTAATGTTATGCGTGAGTATCGCTGCGACCCATAGACGTCCCACTGCTGGGCACGGGTCTCCCCCACAGACGCAGCTGCGGGTGGTCTAGAGCATACTCCACCACGCTGCCCCAATGCGGATTGGTGGAGGGGTTAGTGGCCAACCAGTGTCGAATGTTCTCAAGCCACCCGAAGGTCTTCGACAAGGCTTAACGACTGTTTCCAGCATTGAAAACAACCGGGACCGTCGGCTTTACTTGCCCTCCGAAGCACGGTAGCGTCCATGAAATTTTGCCACTAGCGGTCACCCATCCACAAACCGACCGCGCCCGTCGTTGCTTAACTCTTTCGATCACATTGATTCGATGCGAGCCATTGGGCTATGCGTGAGTATGTTATACGATAAATCAGATATTGACGAAATTTTCCCCTGATTTTAATCATCTCAAACATGGCCGCGGTAGGTCGTATTATATTATATCAAACTACACTTTCAATTGACAGCCTGACTCTAATTCTAGACCTTTCCAGAACATACGGCGTCACGGGGACCGTGCGGGCGGGAGACACCGTTTGCAAGCTAGGCAAGGAGAGCTCGACGCGTGCGCTCGAGGCCTACCGCAAGAAGGCCTGCTACATCATGCAGGACGATAAACTGGACCCCCTGTTCACCGTCGCTGAGCTGATGAACTTCGCAGCGGATATGAAACTTGGGAATTCGCTGACGAAGAAATTGAAGAACACAGTGGTTAGTTCCCTCTGATTATTTTTTATGTGGATATGAGATAGAGACGAGGATAGACGAGCAGCAGCATTCACCCATTGATGCTGATCACAAATTTAACAAACCTTGAACTATACTCAGAACATTTTTATCACTATCAGGATCTCAAGTCGTACATAATAAATGTAATTTAATCATTAAAATTATACGCAAGGCATAGGAAATATTATCATCATCATCATCACAACCCTTTCTTTGTCCCACTGTTGGGCACATATACATATAATATATACACAGGTAATTTAACTGAAATGACAAAAGGGCACTGCTACAAAAAAAAATGGTTTTATTAAATATGTTTCATTTTAAGGTACATTTTGTTGTGAATAGATGTAATTATAATAATTGTTTGTACATTAAACCCCTATTAAATGTGTACCTAACTTGATTAAACACAACATGACATATGATGAAAAAAAAATACGAATTTGACTTTTTGCCTCGTGAATTGCTTGTAAATTATAGGTGGGTTTCATTCGATTCGTTTCCTAAATAATCGTATAGCGCAAAAACGTATGTTGCAATGCAGGCAAATTCTGTGGAACTGATTACCTCCTGAGAAGACTTATGGAGACTTCAACTGGTCCGATCATGGACTAACGACAACTAACCTCACTATATCTCACATAAGAAACTTACCAAATTTTACTACGCAACTAACTTTAAACTTGACCGATATTTTTTCTAGCCGCAAGCGATTTCGATAATGACAGGAAATTACGGAGTAATTTTTCAAATTGCTTTTGTAATAGACGTCAAAAATATTTTTATGTTTATTTTTTGTGTACGTGCTCATCATCTCGTATCTCATGTTTTGAATAAAAACTTGTTGAAATACCTATGTAATTAGTTGTATCTCAGAGTAATTAATATTAGGTGATACGAACATCAATGTGAAGTTTTTCAACTTTGACGGAACAGGTTTTAACGAGAGCTCTACCTATTTCTTCAATAATATAACAGTGTAGATTGTTGATGGATTTATTATCTGTGCTAATATTATGAATGTGAAAGTATTGCTAGTATATTTTTGTGTTCCCAATGGATCAAAGTGATTTTCTGGATGCAGGTATTGAAGGTCTGGAGTGTCTGCTACAATCCATAGACGTCCCACTGCTGGGCACAGGTCTTCCCAACAGATACAGCTGCGGGAAATCAAGAACATAATCCACCACGCTCCACCAATGTGGATTGGCAGAGGGGCTAGTGGCCAACCCATAGTCGTATGTTTTCAAGCCACCCGAAGGCACTTCGACAAGGCTAACGTTTGTTATTAGCATTGAAAACAACGGGGAGACGGCTTAACGTGCCCTCCGAAGCACGGTAGCGCCTATTAAACTTTGCCACAAGCGGTCACCCATCCATTTCAGCGGGATTGCGCTGCTTCATGCACGCTAACCCGAAGGCCGGAGTGACTTAGTATACTTCTGTCCACAGATAACAGAAGTATTAGACACTCTGGGGTTGTCCGGTACGGAAGACACGCGCTGTTGCAACCTGTCCGGCGGGCAGCGCAAGCGGCTGTCCATTGCCGTCGAGCTCATCGACAACCCACCAGTCCTGTACCTGGATGAACCCACCACGTAAGTCCTGCTGCTTCCATCGATATATGGAGTTTAAAAGAAAGCAATAAAAATCGTTTATTTTGTAATGTCGACAAACTTCGAAATACAAAGAAAAAGATCATCGAAGGTACAGTATTTATAAAAGTGATACATTAAACGGACCCTGCTCGGCATTGTGCTGGAGTCCAGAGACTACGAGCGCTGATCTTTCGCAGGACCCGCCTGGTGAAGCCACGGTGGTCACGTTCACACTCATTACAAACAAGCTTATCAAAACAACATCATATTAACCTAACAATCACCACCATACCACAACCCTTTCTTTGTTCCACTGTTGGGCACTGATCTCCTCTCAGAATGGGAGGGATTAGGCCTTAGTCCACCACGCTGGTCAAGTGGAGATTGGCAGACTTCGCATGCCTGCGAGAACATTAAGAAGAACTCTCAGGCAAGCAGTTTTCCTCACGGTGTCCTTCACTGTTACAGCATTTGAAATATAATTTATACAACCTAACAATAAAATGAACTAAATTACATTAGATATTATTAGTCTATGCGATCAAATTTGTGCACCTTTAGCCTAGTTTCGCGTCAGTATGTGACGTATTCTTACAGATTCGAATAGTCAAAGAAACGTGTGCGTTTTGAACATTGGGTAAGTAAGTAAGTATTATAAGGTAAGTGTAGGTGATATGGAGTCCCAATTATCGGGTTGAGAGAGTTTGGCGTTCGAACGCCCCCCACAATGCTTGACGACTGTTATCTTACGACAACAACCGGGAACCGATGGCCGAACACTTCCGTACCTCCCGAAGCACGGAAGTGTTTATAAAAGCGGATAGGAAGTAAGTCGCTTATTAAGTGCTCATAAACGTAGACCGAGAAAGTTGATTGTTTAAATCATCGAAGATACGCAAAATAACTCGAATTCCTGCATCAAAAAAAGGAAACAAAATGAAAAACATTTATTTTTTAAAGTATGATAATATTAACTATACGGTTTAATTCCCACATCACTTAAATCACATGCCATCGTAAAAGTTAAATAAAAAAATAAAAAAATAATATAATTGGTGCAGTAATTTATTCTGCCATGATATGACTAGGTATAGAAAAACAAACCATATCCACTTAAACATACAATTATAAATTATTATTAAATTGACCGGAAAATATATCTAATAAAATAATAGGCATCATATGTTACCAGTCATGATCTGGCTATTATCTGCACCACACTATCATCTCTGTTCACGTCATGAATTTGATACTTGATGAGGGTTTAAACGCCACTCGACTGTTACATGCCTAGTAAGAAAATCATACGCCATGGCATGGTATGATTGACAACTTGACAGTATAATAGGATGATTATAGGCAACAGAAAACAATGAAAAAAAAAACATATTTCATGTAGGTATTGTTCCTTTTCTTTTTTGCGTGAAAATATTTATTTTGAATTTGAATTGTTTGCTTGAGACAGATTAAATTCAAATTGTATAATTTTGAGCACTAACTTAATAGTCTAAAATACTTAGTTTACAATACTGAGACCCGATTTCACCAACACTGAACTTACTAGAGTAGCTATCCTAGTATAACTTTAGTCTGTCGATTTATTCGATGGTTAACTTCAATTTCGTTTCACCACGATAATCTATATATCTTACTCTCTCATAGTTAATCTGTGACGTTGAATGAACGAATGAATTGAATGTGTGTGTAATGTACCCAAGTAAAATAGACAGTTTGACTTATACTTGCACAATAGAGCTGCTATATGGCTGCTGCTGCTACGTTAACTTGACAGTTGAGATGACAGTGACCCCGTGCGCGCTCAATGCTATAGAGACACTACTAATCTACGAATAGCAGCTTACTCGGCCGAAATCGGCGGTGTATGATATATAAGTACATAGAGATTTTATCCCTAGGTTTAATGTTGGTGAAACGTAAAATGGGCTAACTCGCGAGTATTTAACAACTTATTCCGAGATTAAGATTTATACGACGTTGGTGAAATCGGCACTGAATAGATAAACTCAATAACCGTAACAAATGTTTAGGACCAAAGTTTCAAATTAGCCACGCAAACTATGTAGAACTCAGTGCAATAGATTACATGCTTACCATAATTATTTATTTATTCAACTTTATTGACACCTCTAAAGAGGTATACAATGGGCGGACTTAATGCCTTATGGCATTTCCTACCAGTCAAACCTTGGTTGAGTGGGGAACTTCGATCAATAATGCACGTGGGGAATTATCATACACCGAGCTAAAGACAGAAATAACAATAATTCGTTTGTCATTGTCATACAGTCACAGTTGAGGGAGGTTGAGAGCATACTTCACTACATTGCTCCAAAGCGGATTGTAATGCGTTCTACGGGGATATAAACTTCTTGCCCATATCCACCAAAATATCGATCGCTCATTCATTACTTTTCCTTATAGTAACTAAACAAGTTTACCCGCCATCAAAATCTATGCAATGCGGATAAAGAAAAATTACATCCAGTATAGCCATAATCTCAAGTGGCTCCCAATTTGTCTTCGCCGGAATGCTCACATCTATACTGTTCTGTACACTGTGGTGTTCCCTTCGCTCCTCTAAAACTCTTGTTTTAAGAACTCCATCGCATTCTACATTCGTGTATCATAATTCCTTCACTGTTACTGCCATTCCTTATAGAATCATCAAAATCAATTACTAAACGAGTATGTTTTCGAGATACATACACAAAAAGAAACACATACAGTCGAAAATAAAACCTCCTCCTTTTTTGAAGTCGGTTAAAAAAAGATTGTGTTTGTTTAAGTAAGAATAAATTTTTGTAAGCTTCAAAAATAAATTAAATAAAACATAAAACATACGGCTTACTAAGGAATCGATAGCTCGCGTCTATCGCATTTATTTGGAAGAGCCATAATGGAACCTGTTTAGAATCAACTCGGGGCAATAACACCGCCCGTCACGGTCGAAAGGCAAATCTTCAAAAGATCCCCGACCTCCTAATTCTAAACCTCCTACTTTTTAGCACAACAGCAACTTTCTAGCACAGGTAGTGAGGTTCCGAGATCTCCTACGAAACGCACCGGTGCCTCCCATGCGCAAACCCTTGGCTCATCCCAGGGCTAAGTCCTGAACCTCGCTGAGCATGGCAGACTGCGGCTCGTACAGTCTGCCATCTTCTATAGAAACGCAGATAGGTATCGTTCTGTAACGTTATCGTACCCCCACCCAAAACGATCTGCAAGGTCCCTATTGAAGTGACGGACCGGAGCTATGGTGGCCATTGCTACCCCCTCGTCTCCGAGCAGGGTCAGCTCTCTCGTTCCCGTTCTGCGGTCTCATTCTGCATCAAAACAGCTTCGCAGAAAAAGACCATCTTACCTAGAACCTACCATTTATACTGACATAAGTAAATCATTCATAGTGCAGAAAAAATGTATAAAAGCTATATGTGGTAAAGCGCCTTGCCTTAAAAGCCCCTGTTTAAAAAAAATCTTGGTATTCTTACGCTACCTTCTATGTATATTCTTGAACTGGCTTATTTCCTTAAAACGAATCATACATTATTCATTACAGCTAGTGAGAAATATTTGAGAAAAATACTAGAAATGGGGCCAGGATAGTTATTACCAAGAGTACCAAAAATCGTTTTGGTATAAAAATTATTGTTATACGATGTGTGGCACATTATACAATGCGCTGCCTAAACTTTCGATCAATAATGCACTATTGATCGAAGGCCTAAACAAATAAAACAAGAATTGGCATGTAAATTTAAACGCGAGCTCAAAAAAATGGTGGTACATAAATGTTATTATTTATTAGTAAATGACTTTTTGGAAGACATGGAAACTTTTAAACAGAATAATAATTTTGACATTTATTTTAATTTGACAGAAGTACCTACTTGTAGTTTTTAATAAAATAATTCATTTAACTGTTATTTAATGAAATGTGCAATTGAAATAAGTGCTAGTAATAATTGTTTCTAAAACAATAATGTTCGGTTCGGTTCAAAAGGCCGGCTACACTTATTACCTTAGTTTTTTAGTTATAAAAACATTCGACAAAATGTTTCATATAACATGAAAGGTCGGCCGTACTGACTGATTGATAACTGCAGACATGTACCTACGAGGTACGAGTATACATGAGTTTTATCTATCAATTCCATTGCAGAATATTATTGTTTTGTTAACTGCGGATAAGACTGATTTATTATCATAAATGCATCCATGTCCGGCCTTCTGGGCTTACGGAACTATAAAGTAGATAACGTTCACGAACCCACGTTAAGAGTCAAGGACGTATGCCGGACGGAATTATGGTGTTGACAGGTTGCTGATGACGCATACAAAAAAAAAGGGAAACGTGGACGCGAAGAGACTGTCCTTTACTGTCCAGACTTTAATAAGTCCCTAGTCCTCATACCCACTAACGAACTGACCAACTAATGTTCTAATTAACTCTCTCAGCTAATTGGACTAACCATCCCAGTCCCTGTTTGAGTCTTGTTCAGAGTCGGTCACAGTTGTCATGGGCGGCAGCGGATGGGTGGTGCTGCAAGCTCATTTCCTATCTTATATTCATAAAAAATTATGTACTATCAGAGATAGAATAGGAAATGGAAAAAAAATATAAATTCGAAATTGGAATTCTAGGTCTAATAGGTATTATTTGTGGCCAACGTTTGTATTTTTATTTAATTTCCAGAGGTTTGGACAGTATGACGTCAGCTCATTGCGTGGGAATGCTGAAGCAGTTGGCAAGGAATGGGAGGACCATCGTGTGCACCATTCACCAGCCGCCCGCGTCGCTCTACAAGTTATTTGATCAGGTAAAAATATATTTATCATATTCATATAAGTGTTATTTTATGCAGTCGCCAATAAGACACGTCTAGACAGAGGAATCGTACCCAGCCTCAATCAAACGCTCACATTTGAGTGACGCGTTGTATTGGCACGGGTCTCCTCCACAGACACAGCTGTGGGATGGTCTAGCTAGAGCATACTCCAACACGCCACTCCAATGCGGATTGGTGGAGGAGTTAATGGCCAACCCAGTGTCGAATGTTCTCAAGCCACCCGAAGGTCTTCGGCTTAGTAACTGTTTCTATCATTGAAAATAACTGGAACCGACGGCTTAACGTGCTCTCCGAAGCATGGCAGCGTACATGCAAATTTGCCACTAGCGGTCACCCATTCACAAACCGACCGCGCTTATCTCTTTCGATCACATTGAATCGACGTACGCCATTGTGCTCGCATTGTATTAACATGTATGTATTAAGTAAATAGACTTTAATTTTTTTAAACAATTTTTTTTTAAATGTGTCATCCTTGAAGCAATGATAATGCATTTTGCGAGTATTCAATGGTCTTCTGTAAGTAGTTTCGCTGTGCTCATATATTTTGTGCTAATATTATAAAGCGGAAGAGTTTTCTTTGTTTGGTTTTAAAATAAACATACTTACTTAATACTTATTATTTAAAAATATAATAAGTATAGCTAGCTATACCTACCCGAAATCCTGTCAATCATAATAGTTATCAACCGATTAAAAATCGATAGATAGTTAACCATCGATTAACAATCGAACGATTCTTCCAGAATTTTGACCATTTCATGGAAACCGTGCAATATTCCGTGATTAAAACCCTGTATCACTCTTCAATGATATAGGGTACCTATCTACTTTAAAATATAAAAAATCACTTCAATACTTCTATCAGTTGGGGAGGAGAAGAAGAATAAACGAACAGACCAACAAAAACATCGATTAAAAATCGAATTATTATTACAGGTTTTCGTGTACTTACACAGGAACCAATTTTCCGGGATAAAAAGTAGCCTATGTCACTCTCCAGGCCCTACCGTATATCTGTTCAAAAAATACGTTGATCCATCATACCGTTGAGGCGGAGAAGAAGAATAAACCAACAAAGTAACAAACACACTTTGCCATTTATATTTAGGACTAGCAAGGATATTGTAGCGTCCATAGTAGTCTCCAAAAACAAAAGAGAAAAGTTAGTATAGCGTACCTTTGTAAACTATTGTCGCTACTTTTAATGATACATTACATTCCAGGTGTACGTCTTAGCAGAAGGCCTGTGCATATACAGCGGTTCGGCTGAAAACACTGTGCCCTACTTCGCCTCCGCAGGACTCCAGTGTCCGATGTACCACAATCCTGCGGACTACAGTAAGTAGAAACCATTCTATCTAGTAAACAATTTAGCCATCTCCTCATAAAATAATTATTTAAGCAGGCAGGCAGGACATGCTCTTATTCAAAATAATGTGTTGCAGAATAATATTAATATGTATAATTTAGGAAAGAATAATCTTGTTGCAAAATCTTTTACCTCATTTCGTTTGACATCGCAACAGACTAGACTAATATATGCATTATGTTTTATCCTTATAATAAAAAATAGTGCAAGATCTCTAAGTTTGATAAATTTATGTTTTACATTAGGATAGGTACCTATATAAAATATTTTTATTAAGGACAACCGGACCGCTACCGGCATAAAACTGGTAAGATCGTTTAAAAGAAACAGCCTTACAAGGTAAGTTAATCACGACAAGGTAGGTAGAACAGGACAATATTATTCCACATCGGGCATAATTTAGCGTTTCTAACAAGCAGATTATATCTACTTACGTATAAAAGTTCACTTTTCTGTATTTTTAATTATTTCGACCATGGAACGATACAAAATGTTGGTTCACCGGTGGTGACGCAAGTACTTCAAATTACTAAAAAACCAGTGTTTCCACTATCAAAATTTTTTTTCGTTTATACCTACCTTGATTTAAAATTGGACTGGAACGAGTCTAGAACGAGTCAACCAAAATTAACATTTTGGTTTTGACTCGTTTTTAAAGTTCTTATGGCATTCATCATCATCATCATCGCAGCCCTTTCTATGCCCCACCTCACCCACTGTTGGGCACGGGTCTCCACTCAGACTGGGAGGGATTAGGTCTTAGTCCAACACCACGCCACGTATATAGCAAGTGACATTTAATTTATTATATCGCACAACCCGGTTTGAACACGGACCGCTCGAGTGAGAGGCGAGTTCGAAAGATAGTCACATGCATGTTTTGATTTAATCAGAGGATTAATCTACCTACAGCCGCTACAGCGAGCCTAGCCGGGGTACTTTTTCCTGACTTACAGATCGTTTTCTTTTCTTTTAAATGGCAGTTATATATTATTAGCATTTTTAGTAAAATAAATTTTATAGCCACTCTGGAAGCAACACTTTAAATCTAATTCAATTTGATAATTTGCCCTCTGTTTCGTCAGTACGTGACGGAATCTAAAGTCAACAAAATATGTGCCATGTCATCGCGAACACTGAATTCCTTATAGGTAACATCATTTTTACATGATATTAATTATTATTGACAGGCCCGTTGGGGCAATCGGTAGTGACCCTGTCTGTTGCGCCAAAGGTCGTGGGTTCGAATCCCACTCAGGACAAATATTCGTGTGATGAACACTTGTATTTGTTCTGTGTCTGGATGTCAATATTATCTATTTAAGTATGTATTTAAAAATATCTATGTATGTATATCAGTCTCTGACACCCATAACACAGGCTCGCGCCTACTTTGGGGTCAGATGGCCGTGTGTGAGAATGTCCAAGATATTTATTTATTTATTTATTTATTATTATTATTGATTATCAATTATCTTTCCAGTGTTGGAAGTTGCAAACGGTGAATACGGAAAGTTCAACGAGTTTCTGGCGAAGAAATGCCTAGGCCAGGGGTCTATGGCTCCCCCTGCAACCCCGCCCGTGATCCCGGAGACCCCTCAATTCTCATGTGGCAAAATGTCCATAGTCATCAACAGGCCAAACGAGCTGTACAAGTTTGGAGTGCTCTTCAAACGGTGTATGATGCAGCAGTATCGAGATTGGGTAAGCATGTCAGCATCTATTCAATGGGGACTATCGTTTCTTTGCTCACCAGTTGGCGCCACTGTTGACTAAGGTCCAGAGTTATATCTGTCAAAGGCGACTATATGAGATCGGCGCCAAAAGAAAGTTTTAAATCTTAAATCTCATTATGTTTATTAATTATTAATAACTATCTATCATATCGAATAGCTATGCCGCAATGTTGTGCAGTTCCGTTTTGTTCGGAACTATACTCCGACAAAAAATTCTCGTGTTTGTAAAAAACAATTTAACCCCGAGGCTTATGTGCGAATATTTCACGAAGGAGATCACTTTTCAACAGGTAAATTAAAGAAATTATAATTTATGTCATGAAAAATTTATGATAATGGACCTCACGCGACACAAGCGCCTCTATCGGCAAATTGACACGCGATACTCCCCATTGAATTGATCATCCTGTTGTTTTTTATACATTATCTTATGTTGATAACATGACATGGTATTTTTATCCATTATTGGACTAATGCTGCTTACGGGTCTTTTGTAACAATTGAGAATGACTGGATGTACTGCTGTGGGTGTAACATGCTGCTTCAGGGTACAATAGCGTTTCATTAGTGGTCAACTCTATCGTTGGATGGTTTAACGACTTCCATCTTATGATTAAAACAGGGAACGAATTGACTTGGATTCCATGCACGGAAGCTCGTATGATAATTTTACCTACCCACTAGGCTGGCAGAGACCGGTGCAGCTAACTTTATGGATTGGTTGATAATAAGTATGTCAAGCCTCGCGATCACGGGCGTAATTAGAAATTTACTAGGTTGTAAGCTAGAGGTATTGAGTTCAATCCAAAGGTAGAGCAAAGTATTATTGAATTTTAATAACTTGAAATTCCCAGCACTAGCTAGCTTGGATTTGTGCTCAGTGAATGGCAATAGGATAGGAGACCCGAGCCCAAAATTCAGATATAGAAAGGGTAGTGGTTGGTATGGCAATTGGCTCACCACTTACATACATAACTGGTAAAAAGTGGTTAACTCCCCTCGGCTTATGTCTCACGTAGACGTACGTAATTACAGGTGTAATACTAGTCGTTATCAAATTCCTCTTTCCACAGACGACGACACACCTAAAGGTGGTCCTCCACCTGGTGATAGGCGTGCTGCTGGGCCTGTTCTATGAGGAGGCGGGGAACGACGCCTCTAAAACCTTCAGCAATCTCAGTTACTTCATCGTATCTGGCGCCTACCTCTCCTACACCTCGCTCATGCCCGCAGTTCTTAAATGTGAGTTTGTTAATCTGATTATGACATTATGATGCGTGACTTATATCGACTAAGTGTGACATAAGTTATCTATGGCACTACGCAAAGATAGCGCTCGAGCCTAGCGAGGGAGCTAGATGTGGTGCATTAATAGAGCAATTGAGTTGTACGTATCGTAGAGTTCGCCCGGGGCAGTGCCACCGCCCGCCACGGTACTTACTCGTACCAGTACCATTTCTACCGTGTGGTATTTGTTTTAAAACAATTATGGTCCGGTTGGAAAGGTGTGATTTCCGCTTACACTTCTTTAGAGGCGACCATCTTAGTCCTCAGGGGTAACACATTAACACATCTGTGACTGACTTGGAACGCGGCTATTACTAATAATTACTAACTGGACTATTACTAACACCAAGGAACAGGACTAACTATCACTAATAGTCGCTAGTCCTCATATCCACTAACGAACTGACCTACGAATGTTCTAATTAACTCTCTCAGCTAACTGTTGTCATGGGCACCAGCGGATGGGTGGTGCTGCGAGCTCGTGTGCTATCATATATCTATAAAAAAACTGTTATGAAGCAATAATGTGATCTAGGTTAGATCACTTTATTGCTTCTAGACCCTAATTTTAACCGCGCTCTTCCCAAACAATCGTTTATAAAAATCTTTTCGCACGGTATAGAAATATCGTTTCCAGTTACACAGTTGAGTGGTAACCATAGATTTATTACTCTATACTAGAGAGTATATCTATTGTGGTAACCGATTTGTTTTACATGCTCGTTCTCCATCTACTATCTATTAAAAAAAAAGTACCTACTCATTTAGCCTCCTTTGATATTTACAGTTCCTTCCGAGTTGGGAATATTGAAGAAAGAAAACTTCAATAACTGGTACAATCTGAAGACTTATTACGCAGCAGTTTTGGTCACCAGCATACCGTTACAGGTGATATAGCAATCCATAAAAAAATTCAACCAACAGTGGCTGTGAGAGTGAGATTTTGAATCATCCGTGTGATAGCCCTGGTGTCGCACGTGTCCATAGGCGACGGTGACCACTTACCATCAGGTTGCCCGTATGTCTGTTTGTCCGCCTATATTATAAAAAAAAAAACATCAAGTGAACCCCGAAAGACGACACTGTGGCTGCACAGCGTTGTGTGCAGGTCAAAGTCGAAGAAGACCGGTAAGAGCCCATAAGTTTTGTTGGCCACTGGTTTCCCACAAAAAAATGGATTTTCACAATGTTTTCCTTTACCGCAGGTGATTTTTTAATTTCTTAAAAACACGTTACTAACGTACGGTGCCATTATTTTAACGCCTTTGTCACGTTTCCACAGATACTGTACAGCTTCATCTACTGCGCGCCGTCGTACTTGCTGTCGGGGCAGCCGCTGGACGCGGCGCGCTTCGCCATGTTCGTGCTCGCGCTGGCCGTGGTCACCCTGCTCGCCGACGCCATCGGCAACGTCATCGGCACCTGCGTCAACCCCGTCGTGAGTGCTGTTTATGTACTTACTAAAGGGGAATGTAGCGTTCATAGCCCAATGGCTCGCGTGGATTCAATGTGATCGAAAGAGTTAAGCAACGACCGGCGCGATCGGTTGGTGAATGGGTGACTGCTAGTGGCAAAATTTCATGGACGCTATCGTGCGGAGGGCACGTTTAGCCGACGGTCCCGGTTGATTTCAATGGTGGAAATAGTCGTTAAACCTTGTCGAAGACCTTTGGGTGACTTGAGAACATTCGACACTGTGTTGGCCACTAACCCCTCCACCAATTTGCATTGGAGCAGCGTAGTGTAGTATGCTCTAGCTAGACCTCCCGCAGCTGTGTCCGTGGGGGAGACCGTTGCCCATCAGTTGGACATGGGTTGCAGCTAAAGGGGCATAGAATCATAGAATGACAACTGTGACTGACTTTGAACAAGACCCAAATAGAAACAAGAACGGGTAGTCCAGATAGCAGAGTGAGTTAATATTAATATGAGTTAGTCAACTACATTGTGTTCGCTATTATGTCGACATTTTATCATGGGAATATCTATGGATTTCCCATGGATTTCCCTGTCTAACAGCAAAGTCATCGGCGAGTCGGCACCTGCGTCAATAAGGAATCAGGAAGGCTGATTCAGTGTGCCTTTCCATATTTATCCTGTATTAATTGAATGAATTTGAATTGCATGCTAAGCTAATATAAGATATAAGTGTATAAGATAAGTCCAAGGAATTTCAGAAAATGCTGTCGACACCAATTTTTATAATGTAATGTAAACCTAACCGCCATCGAACCCGCGAATTTAAATTCATAAAAAAATACACCTGTATCTAATATTAAAGTTCCTTGAAGATCGTATTAAATACTCTGGAAAACGTATACCTATTAACAATAACTGAAACTAGTCACTTAACGATACTTCAGCTTTTATTTTTCTGTCACGTGACAAAAGGCAGACAACCGAAATGACCTTATGTTACGATACGGAAAAAAATTAAGTAACGTTATACCCGCGTTTGAGAGTGACCCTTTACATAATTATGGTGTACCTCGTACCTTCGCCAAAAAAATATGAACTTGGAATGAGTAGGTATTGTTGCCGGAATTAAATAACTTCCGTAACTAATCTTCAATGTTATTCACTAGTAATTATTAATTGTTTGTTAATTCTAAACACATTTTTGAAGAGAATTATTTTTAAGTTTTTTTAGGTTTGTGCTTTAATTAAACAAATATAACTTTAAATTCTGAAATGATTGATAGTGATGATACTAAATTGGGTAGACACTAGAGCAATTGGACATTTGCATCTGCAACTTGATCATAAACATAAAATATTGCCGATTCATTGAATAACGTTGAAAATAAGTTTGTTCAACAATTCTGCTGATTTTTGTAACAGTGAACGCTAAGTAGGTAGGTTTCCTTTTAAAACTAACTAAGCACTATAATCGAAATATCGTTGAAATGTAACCTACATTTCCATGATATTTAAAAGTATAAAAAGTATTTGGGCTAATAAGTTAAATCGATTACCTACTATTTAACTTAACAGGATAAAGAAATTGGAACTAAACGTTATCAACTAATGTAAAACTTTTAGGTCTATCTTTTTAATTAAAAAACCAAGGATTGTTCTTGCCTACGCTTATTAAGCGAAGAACGATTATGTATTAAGAATTAGGAAGAAATCTGATTTGTTTATCGCAGTAAAAGACAAAATTAAATTTTTACTATTGTTTATAAATTTTTGTACACCACCAAAGGGGTATATTAAGCATACCTGAAATATGTTTTAACCTACATGTAACCTTATTTAAATAAATTATTTTGAATCTTTGTTTTTTTTTTTCTAGAACGGAACATTTATCGGCGCGTTGCTCACGTGCGCGATGCTAGTGTACGCGGGCTACCTGGTGCTGTTCACGCACATGCACGCCGCCATGCGGGTCGTGTCCTACCTCTCCTTCCTGCGCTACGGGTTCGAGGCGCTCGTGCTGGCCATGTACTCCTACGGGAGGCAGCCGCTGACGTGCCCCCCGGAACAACTGTACTGCCACATGCGGTAAGTTGTTTTCAACTGTAAGATATCGTCGTCTTCAATTTTACGCCACATGTGGTAAGTTGTCTTCACGTGCAGTGGCGGATTTTCCAGCAGGCTGAGTAGGCTGAAGCCTAGGGCGGCAGATTTTAGGTTAACGTTACGATGCACTGTAAAATATAATTTTGTAACGCACATAATAATTAGAGCACTAATTATAAAGTTGCAATTTCATTGACACAATAAATGTAACTACATAATATGATTGCAAACTAGGGTATCGAATTACGGAGGTTAGTAGGGTCGACAAAAATTGAATGGTCTACTGGCGGAAAATTTGTAAATCCGCCACTGTTCACGTGTATGTAACTTTACATGCTCGCTTCCGACCATAATATTGGAGTCAGCCACTTGAGCCACTAACGCGCCCCCCGGACCTATAAGTCTGGCACATGCGGTATGTTGATAAGATGTTTTCAACTGTATAATATCGTCACATGCAGTAGGTAGGTATGTCATCTTCAAGTTTACGGAGCGGGTAGTACCTAAGTATGCTTTTTACTTTGTGTAATTGTAGTTATCTTGATTCCACTTACCGAAGCTGTTACATCTGGTGTCTGGTCTGGAGTACAATCTTTTAACCTCTGACAGTCGTTCCCAATAACCTGTCTATCGATAGATTTGATGATTACTTCGGTCAAATTTTTCTCTTTCTAGAAGTCCATGTAATATTTTATATGTTAGATAAATAATTTAATCTTTTGTTGCAGATACCCAACAGAAATCATCAAGCAACTGGACATGACTCCTGACAACTACTGGCTGGACATCATGATCCTGTTTATAGAAGTGGTTGCGGTCCGGATTCTAGCGTATTTGACACTTAACAGATTTGTAAAGAAATCAAAGTAGTATGATAGGTAGTTAAATAAATATAGAAAAATGTAAGGACTAATTAAAAATCTTAAATTGATAAGCATTATGCTTCAGGGTCAAATTCAGGGACCCTGAAGGTCAAAATTCGGGGTAAAAGTCAGAATTAAAGATCTTTAGATCTTTCTTTGAAACAGAGACGTATGGTACACGACTACGAATCTGGTAGGGAATAACAGGATATGTAAGAAAAGAAAATTGAAATGGAGTGCTTTTGACTTTGACCACATTTTGAGCTACGAGGTATACTCGTAGGTCAAAATAGTAATGAAAAGAAATTAGATAAAGCTGAAAGAAGTATAATCTTTATAATGTTGTCTATTATGTTCTGATATATTTTACAAAAACTGTATCATTTCATTATTGAGTATCTGAAAATGCATGACATTGTCTACAGAGGGCCAATTAGGTAACTACATGTAAAATTGAACTGATATGGCTGACACAATACATAAAATTATGTAAAATAGAGTCTCACAATACAGACTAGAGTATAAAATACATAGTTATGATCAATACTTAAAGAGAGACTTAAATAGAAATAGGAAATACATTTATAATTATATTATTAAATGGTTTAATTATGTTTGCATTGAGGACCTCAGCTTGCCTATCTTGATTTTATTAGGATGTAATATTATTATGATTTGATTAAGATTTAGTTATAAGTAAATTAATTTCATTACCTATGTACCATTCAAAATACCTATCTCAAAACTATTTCCTGGTAGATTGATACCTAGTAAAGAAGCAAAATATGTGTATGCATTGAAGTATTCGGCTATCTCTCTTACCACCCCAATCAGAGACAGGCGTAAATATATAATAAGGTAAATGTCGCTGTTATTTGGTAATTAGGTAAATAATGAATAGTTAAAACGATGCCGAGGTAGTTCAAGATACTTATATTATAATAAACAATTTTACTGTGATTTTATTCTTAGTAATAATTATTATTTAAATTAACTTAGCACAGGTAGTACCTACCTATCTAATTGCAAAGTTTGGTGTTCAGTGAATTTAGATGTAAATTTATGTATAATTTTTGTAATGATGGTGTGAGACTTTAAAATGTAGTTATTAAAAAAGAACATGTGATAAGTAAATACCGCCACTAATACTGAAGGAAGTATTTTATATTTAAATTGCTAGAAATTATATATTTATAATACACAAGAATATGTAACGGTGATGATGGAAATACTGAATTGATTTATATGTTTAAAGTAATGGAGAAGAGGTGCAATAAAATAAGATAATACACAGAATTAATTTTTAATTTTTCGTCAACATTTTCAAGATTTCGTTTTTTTTAGTTCAATCATCTAAGGGCTTTCTAATCTTCATTCTTAGATTCATTCAAAAACAAATGAATTTTAGAGAACCATAAAATGTCCGTGTAACTCTTATGATCATTCCCGCTCTTTACTTGGGTTGGACATGCTTGCTCCTTCCTCGCAAATGAAGTATCTTCGATTGGCTCACGAGACAATCGTTTTTTCTTCTATACTGCGATTCTACAGAAGCCAATGTAGCGATACACTGGAAAAATATCAGGATAGGTATTAACAAGGATTGAGTTTTATTTTATTTTCTTAAACTGGAATTTACCTTCAATAAATATCGTTGCTATTATAATATTATGGATTTGAAAATGGTTTCGTTTTCTTTATCGTTTCCTGGCCAATAGGTACCACACTCTATCAGTCGAGATACATAGGTAAATACCCACTTTTAGGTCAGAAATATACAATCGTTAGTCATACGTTTAGGTCAATGACCTAAACTGATTTTGATATTAGATGTTCTTAAATCTTATTATGAGTGTTAGAATTATGACTTACCTTGAGCGTAAGATTCCCCGTATATTAACACCATCCTCAGAGTAGGTAGGTACACCGGAGGCCGGATTAAGGAAGTTACAGGTTCTCATTTTATTATTATTTATTCGGGTAACTTTTAGGTAAACAAAATATTGGTTTATTTATTTATTTCAGTTAGGTACATATAGGTAAATATTAATATGATAAATTGTTGAAAAACTGTGCATTGAACTGAACTATCTCCTCTTTCGCAATGATTTTGTCGCCTTGCGTGAGTGAATTCAGGTTTTGGGAAGTCCCACTACCCGGACAAATGCTCCAGGGGTACAAATGAGAAATAAGTGTAAACAAAACGATTATTAACCCTTATGCTACTCGAGCGACGCTGCGGGCGTCTTACTAGTGCAAATAAAACTGTCGGAGTTTTATCATAGCATAATATACCTAGTAAATATTCAAATTTATTCAAAAACAACACCCTATTTTTATCCGGCGCGCAGCTAATGGTCTGTGCACCATCGCTAAGGGAAGCGAGCTGGAAAAGAGATTTGACGTCTTTTTGTTCTTGTATAAAGGACCTTCCGCGTACAAAACGTTATCAAACGCAGTTCAGAGGAGACACACGAAGGTAGAAAAAACTTGCTTTTGAAAAAAGTTTTTATTTTGAAGTGATGGTTGATACTGGTGCGAACAGGCGACTGTTAACTGGCTCTACCACTAGTGACAGACAAATTTTGTCACTAGCTTAACTCAGTCGATCACACAACATCGACGCGAGCCATTGGGACGCTACAACTTGACAGTCAATTTATTTAGATGTAGACTATAAAGTATTCTGTGATGTAGTTAGATCGCGGTTCGTATTAAGTTTGCGAAATTTCCCGCGTCTTCGTTCACTTTACGAGGTAAAAATTAGGTAAATAGATACCTGACAGCCCAGTGAATTGTACCTACTAGCAACCTACTGCATGAAACACGGCCACTTTAACAACTAAAACAAACTTTTATAATATAATATATTTTTACTTATTATGCTTAAGACATGGAATCTATATACTCGTATTTCTACATACATACGCAATAAACTTCTCCGCATTGAAGCCTTCCAACGAATTCTAGGTTTTTTTGCAATATTTTTTGATAATTGTAGGCTTAAAAATTATATTTCCTTCTAGTTCGAAAATGGCCAGTGACCGGAGAAAAAGTTGTCTAGCGATCGCCCTGGTGCTCTGCTGGGCGGTGGCATGCGAGGGCGCGGCGTCGAACGCGCGCTGCCGGCTCAAGAAGCACACGCACAAGGCTGTGCAGACTGACTTCAACGGGCTGCGCTGCTGGGACGAAGTCAAGATAAAGTCCTGCTGGGGATATTGCCTGTCTTATGAGGTAATCTTCAAACCTCTTTACCTTACCTCTGCTAATCTTCAAAGTATTCTGTCTATGGATCTACTGAAATCTCGGATCTTCAAGTTGATTGCAATCTTCTTGTCTCTGATAAATCCATTTTAAGAAGAAGTAGAAGAACACATTTATTTCAACAGTGGCAATACGTATTAAAAGCATAGTATTGATTAAAACATATAACAAAAGTAAAGCCTACTTGATGAAAAGGAGCCGCACTCAGAGTGGTTGTAGAAGTAATCGAAGACCATGACCGCTGGCTTTACTCTTAATTCGAAAAATCCCGATCTTTTTAGATATCCCACTGGCAGTTCCCCTACAAGGAGTCCCACCACCCGGTGTGCGTGCACGGGGAGCGGCGGCACGCATCCGCCAGGTTGCGCCATTGCGACCCGGGCGTGCAGCCCGGTACTGAAATGTACCATTACGTTGAAGCCGCTTCTTGCAGATGTCAGGTAGATATTATTACTACACATACATTAATAACGTCAATGCATTTATTATTATTTATTATTCATTTATTATGATATTATTTTGTAAAAGTTAAATCGATAATAATATTTATGATATACTTAGGACTATCTTATGGTATAAAATGTTGTAATGTGAACGACAACGGGATCCTTGGTCTGCTTGAGTAAAAGGATTGATAGACATGCGGTGGTAACAGGGCTCAACCTAAGAAATGGTGGGACTAATAATTATCATTTTGGCTGACCCCTCAGTGATGACCCCTGAGGAAGCGTTCCTCATGAGAGACAACTTCTGAAACTCCCTGTGAGGCTGGCATGGTCATCTAGGATGTACAAGTCTAAACTTATAGTACTTATTTATAAAATAACCAATATTATTTATTCGAAAGTGCAAATAATTTACTTAATATTTTAGGCATGTTCGTCTGAAGACACAAGCTGCGAATGGCTACCCCCTGATTACTCTCTGCTTGGTGGATTGATGATAGGAGAGGATTTGGAAGAACTAGAATAATTAAAATGAACAAATAGTTGCTGATTATGAATGTTAAATTATTTTATTTTATTTTGCAAGTTACATAATAAATTACCTGATGCCCGAAATATGTACCTTGTTTTAATGTCTTGGAATTATGAAAAAGTATTAATAAGATTAATAAGAAGAAAAGTGAATAAAAGTGCTCTAGCATTCAAATTTCAGCTTTCATATTTTATGCAGGGTTTGTAGTTAGTAATGTAGTTAATTCAATTTTCATTTGCTATGATTATAGCGTAGATAACCGCAAGATTTATAGAAATAACATTAGCTAGAAAGCCCCGAGATTTTCCTGGCAACACTGTCGAAATTGACATTATCCCTCGATATTCTGCGCCGCTCTATGGCTCTGTCCTTGCTTGATGATTTTTTTGACATTCGTGTCATTCGTTCGTAGAAAAGAAGTGTCGATTTATTGTATGTACGTATTAATTTTTAACCAAATACGTACACTTTATAACTTAAATATACTGTAGTTTTTGTTTTACAATTCGGTTTTACGCTAATAATGTTAAAGTATACCCAATGGACATCGTCAACGCTATGATTTCAAAAAGATAATCCGTAAAAACATTAGATGGCTTAGTGTTATGAAAAGCGATCCGTCATGAAATACTGTTGTGCAGTTATTGTGCTATGCGTGTTGTGTGAAAGTCAATTAACTAGAACTAACAAGACAGACACAGTTTCATGGAAGAGTAATTCAACGGCAGAGCAGAAAGGATGGAACATAAAACTCGATATTTACTTCTCGAAAACACTTCCGAGTGTTGTAAAGAAACAAGAGGGAAATGACGTTCGGTTCAAGTGCGAGGCTATCATGAACTTCACTAAGGTGGAGAAATATACGAAGAACAGAGAAGGAGTCGAGACTTCGGTCAAGGAGTCTCCGCCTGATCACATCCAGCAGACACTCATGAGAAACGTCAAAGTCTACTGGCTCAAAAATTATAGAATCCTATTAGACTCCAACAGGATAAGGGCTTCGACGAAAATAGACAAAGCGAATGGAACTATTGGTACTAACCTCAGAATTAAAGACTTAACTGTTCAGGATGAAGGTAACTATACTTGTGTTATTAAACAGAATTATGAAAAGAAACTGACTACAAAGCTTATAGTAGAAAAGGACTTGGACAAGGTTGAGAACTATGAAATACCAACATATGCCTCGCTGTTTCCACACACTGAAAATTCAAATGAATTTGAAATGACTATCAAAACAACTCCATACTTAATTTCAGAAGATATGATTGCACAGGCTGAAAATGCAGAAAAAACTAATGTGGAACCGAGGAAGTTAGAGCCAATATGCCAGGTATATGTGGGCAGTGCGTGCCACTCTTTTCTGAAGGGCCATTTTGTATTTGTCCCCTTCAACACCACACAGATAGCCCAGGAAGAGAAGCTCATGAAAGCTATCCAAGTCACCAGGTATTCCAATGAGATAAGCACTCAATGTGAACAGTATGCTTTACCAAGTCTCTGCTACTCAACCTTTCCCATATGTAGAGACCCACATACAACAAATGACAATTACTTCAAGGAAGCAAAACAAATTTTCCCTCCATCAAAAGATGGTAAAGAAGATGACTTGCCTATTATAGTGTTTGAGAACTTGCCTGAAGGACTTCCACAATTACTAAACAACAAAAACATTTCCAGTGTATTTAATTTCCGTTATAACTCAACATTACTAAGGAGAGTATGTAAGCAAGACTGTGAAATTTTGGAGAATGAGCTTTGCCAAACAGAGTATGCAATAGCTAAAAGGCATCCCCATATTGGCCAGCAACTCACGTTAGAAGAATGTCAGGACCTACCTGACCATGATCCTGATTGTTTAAAAATTGGCATAGGAACAATGATGCTTTCTGATGATGAATGCTATTGGGAGAATGGTAGTGGATATCTTGGCAGAGTCAGTGTGGCAGACAACGGCATGCCCTGTATTGAATGGTCAAAGCAAATGCAAGTGAAGGTCTCTGACCACCCTGAACTTGCCGGTAAGCATAGATATTGCAGGAACCCTGGTGGACTCAAATTGCAGCCTTGGTGCATCGTAGAAAAGGATGGAAAGTTGGACAAGCAACTGTGCGATATCCCAAAATGTGCTCACAAAATCTGGATCTATATAGTCATCATATTTGTACTGCTTACCTTTGCTGTCATTGGGTTCATCATATGTCTTTGCTTCAGACACAAGAATAAGGGAAGTGCTGCTACAATACGTGACATAAGCCTGCCCAATGCTGATAAAAATATTTATGGAAATTCAAGGCTAAACTCACCAATAGAAATGAATGAATTGCTGACCAATCAAAACAATAGTACTCAGCCTCACTTGATGACTAGACCGGTTCGAGGAAACGGTGTTCTGAGAGTTCCACAGTATTCATTATCTCAGATAAAGTTTTTAGAGGAATTGGGTGAGGGTGCATTCGGTAAGGTGTACAAAGGTGCCCTGAAAAAGGGTGGGGATACTCAGTATGTGGCTGTGAAAGCACTTAAAGAAAATGCTTCAGCTAAAACCCAAGCAGATTTCAAACGGGAAATAGATTTGATTTCCGAGTTGACTCATGAAAACATTGTCTGCATTGTAGGTGTAGCTCTTAGAGAGGAACCACTGTGTATGTTATTTGAGTTTATGGCTAGAGGAGATCTCCATGAGTTCTTGATGGGAAGAGCACCACCGTCAGGCAAAGGACTTCCACCGATTAGATTGTTAACCATAGCTAACAACATCGCATCTGGCATGCAATATCTTGCATCACATCATTATGTTCACAGAGATCTTGCCGCAAGAAATTGTTTAGTGTCAGATGATTTTGTTGTTAAAATTTCAGATTTTGGTCTTTCTAGAGATATTTACAGCTCAGACTATTATCGCGTAAGTATAAGCAATTATTTTTTTATGTAAACATCTGTTGATGCATCTGTCACCTAAAGACATGTGTACCTGGATACCTGTAAAGTGTAATCCTTGCTCATTCATAGTTCATTGAGCATAATTAGCACATTCTCTGTCCTGCCAACCAAGTACAGTGCATAGGCACTTTTTTACTTTCTATTCGGTGAAGCCGTAAAGGTCTGTATGACCATACAGCAAAAGTCCATTCGAAAAAAAAGCCTTTTTTCTTCGATTGCAAGAATTACTCCGAGTTATAATTGAGAAGAGGAGCATTATCAATTGATAGTATTAGGCTCCCGGTTTCACTCAGCAGTTGGATAGGTGACTGTTAGTGGCAAAAAGGCTTGAGCCTTTCAGTGCTTCGGAGGAGAGTTAATCCGTTGGTCCCTGTTAATTTCAAAAGGTAACAGTCGCTAACTCATGTCAAAGGCTTCTGGGCGGCCTTAAATCTTACAACAATCGGGTTGACCTGTAACTTATCCACCAAAACGCATTGTAGTAGCATGGAGTGAGAAGACACGTGCCTTGCAGTGGCACGCTAATTTGTAGCCAATTTATACAAACAAATATGTTTATTTATCCCCCTATTTTAGGTACAGTCAAAAAGCTTGCTGCCAGTACGGTGGATGCCACCAGAGTCTATATTGTATGGAAAGTTTACAACCGAGAGTGATATTTGGTCCTACGGAGTTGTATTATGGGAGATCTACAGTTACGGATTACAACCCTACTACGGGTAAGTTTCTCATACTCATAATTTGTATTGCTGTTATCATTATGGCGAATATGATTGATCAGCATCAAAATTTACCTATGGGTCCAGCTGAATGTGTCCAAAAACGTATGGAAGAAGTAGGGTCTATGGATTATTATGTATCATACAAGAACCTTAAAAGAATGTAATTGTTATTATAGGCGTAAAGTAGGAAACGAAAGTTGTATAACTATGTCGCTATAGTACCGGTAAGCGTATACGTCTCTGGTCTGTTAGTTGTGGTTCACATCCCGTTTTGCGGTGGGAACTAATGGTATAGAATATCACCGCCTACAACACGACAGAATAAACGCTTTTATGAAACAATAAATCGTATTGAAACCTATCTACACTGCTTTAAATTGGCCACTCACGCTTCACATACGAGTACCTATTAATGAATTGACATTGATTTTTTCGCGATTTTTTATTCGGATACATTAAATTTCATGGACGCTATCGTACTTCAGAGGGCTCGTAAAGCCGTCGGTCTCGGTTGTTTTCAATGGTGGGTACATTCATTAAGCCTTGTCGAAGACACTTATAGTAGTGGTGGTTATTTTCCGGCAGGTACAGCAACCAGGAGGTGATAGCGATGGTCCGCGGCGGCGAGGTGCTCGCGGCGCCGGCGGCCTGCCCGCAGCCGATGTACGCGCTCATGCGCGAGTGCTGGCGGCACACGCCGCAGCGCAGGCCCGACTTCCAGGAGATCGTCCACAGGTAATCATCGATGCACAGCAACGGCCACAGTTTTTTTTTTTTTTTTAATTTTTATGTCACCTTATAGGCTAACATAGGGCCAACATAATGCCTAATGGCATTTTCTACCAGCCAACCCTGGGTGGATATAGAAAATTTGCTGGTGGAACTAAAAAGAATAACAATATAGATAAATAGATAAATATAAATACACACTAATACAACAATAAATTCATAAACTTTAATATAATATGTATAAATAATAAATATATATACATTACATAATACATACTAATTCTAATCTATTACTAAAAATTAATGTAGACTCTTATTACTATTGGCTGACAGTTGATATCCATCCGACTACTGCACAACGGGAGGTGGCCCTGGCTTTAGGTTGCGCTGGTTTACATTTCCCCTAAAACGTCCAGTTTTCTTCACATTATTGTCGCATCAATACATGCATTACAAACCAGATAAAAATACAGTATAAATTCTGTACTTTTATAACAAAATAAACTAAATTCTTTAAAAAAAACTGAACTAAAATCAAATGCCTTGCAATTTTAATCTTAACGTCACAAAACGCAATAATATAGCACAACTAGTCATCCTTCACAATCACACGGCCGAGAGCCTTAACGGAATCGGCTTAACATATGCTTCGAAGCACGGAAGCTCTCAAGCAACTGCTTAAAACTATCGATCAGTTGATAATGTCATATAATTAATACAATACATCTCTTTCGACTCTGTTGCCTCATTGGCATGGTTGTCTTAAACGCAAATGCTTAGCTAGTGGTCTCGTGTTCGATCTCTAGGTCAGACAAAAGTAACATTGAGTATTCCTATCTTAAAATTAGTAGTAGCTCCGATCCTGTATACTACAATAGGCTCACAACCCATTTACATAGGACCTAAACCAAACATAACTTAGGAAATGTGGATGACGCACCTCTCTCCACTCTATCCGCATAGATTCAGATTCAGACATTATATGGTATTTTTGTATACGCTTAATGAACGTCATAGCATTTTTTATCTACCGCCGGTTCACAAAGTTGATGCTACCGAGAAGAACACGGCAAGAAACTTGATAGTTACTCTTTTCAAAATGTTCAATTTTTATAATTTGATCACATTACATTATTATTGAACAAGTGGAGCTGGAGATACATCGCACCAAACATTTCTATCGTTTAAGTAATCATTAATTTTATAGAAAGCTTTATTAAGGAGGTTTTGTTTAATGTAAGATTTAAATTTATTATCTGAGAGACAAGTAATATTTCCTTGTAGAAGCGAACACAGTTCCCCATAAAAGTTTTTTTTTTTTCATAAAACAGATATTATGTAATCGCATCTCTTTCAGAATCCACGAGTGGATCCAAATGGGCGGGTGCCCCGAGGCGGCGCCGTCGGAGTCGGGCAGCGGCGGGTGCCGCAGGGAGCAGCAGGAGCGCGCGCCGCTGCTGCCGCCGCACTGCTCCTCCTCCAACGGCTCGCTGGCCACTGGCAGCCTGAAGAAGTTCAGCGCGGCCAGCTCCAGTTCCAAGGTAATAAAGATAATAATGGTGGCGGACCATTCGGGCAGCGGCGGGTGCCGCAGGGAGCAGCAGGAGCGCGCGCCGCTGCTGCCGCCGCACTGCTCCTCCTCCAACGGCTCGCTGGCCACTGGCAGCCTGAAGAAGTTCAGCGCGGCCAGTTCCAGTTCCAAGGTAATAAAGATAATAATTCATAGTTGAGTAGCGTCCATAGCCCAATGGCTTGCCTCGATTCAATGTGATCGATGTGTTAAGCAACGACGGGCGCGGTCGGTTTGTGGATGGGTGACCGCTAGTGGCAAAAATTTCATGGGCGCTACCGTGCTTCGGAGGGCACGTAAAGCCGTCGGTCCCGGTTGCTTTCAATGCTGGAAACAGTCGTTAAGCCTTGTCGAAGACCTTCGGGTGGCTTGAGAACATTCGACACTGGGTTGGCCACTAACCCCTCCACCAATCCGCATTGGAGCAGCGTGGTGGAGTATGCTCTAGACCTCCCGCAGAAGTGTCTGTGGGGGAGACCCGTGCCCAGCAGTGGGACGTCTATGGGTCGCAGCGAATAGCAGTGTACGCCGTGCCCGCCGCGAGCAAGTTCACTCCTGAAGATGATCATCGTAATAGATCGAAACTAGTCGGCCTATTTCCGACTTAAATCACACGTGAGTAAGCCGGTAATTTCAACTATGAATATAGATACTCACGAATCGTTCAGTAATCAAAAAAAAGATAATAATGGTGGCGGATCATTCGTAAAAGCCGCAAAAGCTAGGCGTGCCGTAATTATTGGTTGGGTTAGGTTAGGGCTAAGCTTTTTTAGGTTCACAACGTCAAACACGTTGTCAGATGTGTTGACTAACGAGATTTTGAGATGTACTTCAAGTTCGACGTGCCTTGTTCTCATAGGCTTAGGGTTCCACGCTGCTCCTGTGCAGGTTAGCACTTAGCAGAAGGGTTAGTGGCCTATGCTGTCACCACTAGAAGCAGCAGGAGCAGTTGCCGCTGCAGCTACTGGCAGTCTAAAGAAGTTCAAAATGGCTGGACCTATATGCCCTGAATCAGTGGCGATTGCATAAATATAAAGCTTTGGTTAGGCTAGCTAGTGAAGTGTAAATAGTTGTTGAAAGTCATAGGTAATTGGCCATTTGAAAGCCATAGGTAATTGGCCAAGGTAGCTCGGGGTTTGGATATTTTTGGTGACGCCCTAAAGGTATTTATGACCATTCAGCAAAAGAACATCAATAAGAAAATGGGGTGGGATATTTGGCCGGTGTATAGCTATAGTCTCACCATGCGCATATGGGACCTAGATATAAATGGTGTACAGTAAAAATCCCGTAAATACTGCCGTGATCTTAATGTCTATATGTTTTTTTTTTAAATTAAAGATGGCGGATGACAACTGCTCGACGTGCAGCGAGGTCCCCCCGCTCGTGCCCAAGACAAAGAAGTATAGCTCTGGCTCCCTCATCGACACGGACAAAGTAGGGACGCGGGAGACTGTGGTACGTCTTCCAAACACCCACCACGGTAACGAAATATAAATATGATCTCCACAGGCCCCTGACGACGCGAATGTTCTTAGTTAAAAATAAAAGTCAATAAATAGTATAAAATAACTAAGTGGCATGCTCGTTTTCCTAAAGTGAAAATACTTGTAAACTAAACTCAAATGAGGACCGTAAACAAATATTAGCTGATCCGTCCCCATATTCATACGTGAGCCGGTTCAACTCTTCACTGAAATCATTTGCAACTCGCAACTTTACTTGAGTTTGGTTTATTAATACAGACTTTAGTGCTTATGTTCAAGTTTACCGCGAAATGTTTTGCATTTTCATTCATTTTCGATATTTATTTTCACATCTCAAATACGTAAATTAATTAGTAACTTAAAATTTATTTTTTTATTAATGTGAGTTTGAATAAATTGATGATTAATTGTTCTCATCTCATATTCATAAAAAGGCGCAAATTGAAATATTTAACAAAAACAATGTAGAAATTAATTGAAAACTAAAACACATTTCATTCCGTACATATAACATTCTTAAGAATAAAGTATGATCTCTCACAGAGAACCATTGGAGCATAACAAAAAAACATATATCTAATCTGTTTATTAATTGCCATTCCGGCTACGCTGCAATAGAAATTTAGATGTTATCAAGCGCTGCAAAACGCGATGTTACGTTTATCTTAACTAGACTTTCGCCTCGGCACGGGGTCTCATTAAAATAGATAAATGTGACTTATAATAAGATGATGTTTGTTCCGTTGTCGGTAAAAATGTTTTTACACTATTACGATACGCGGCTTTGTGAAGACGTCATAATTATCCTGCCACATCGATAAGTATGTATTTAAATAATTTAATGTCGTCGTAATAATAACGTCAAACCCACTCGTGACTGCGAAAATCAGGCAGAAGTGGTGTTAACCGATGTCCGATTCAAAACCTTTGACTGATTGAATAAAAGGAAAAAAAATATCATATATTATGTATATGTTACAAGTGTCCGAATTGACCGAATACCGGTGACAAACTATTAATTGTTTCGCATATAGAGAAAAACATCTTTGATAGCTTTTATAGCCGAGTGGTTTTGAACGGATTATAAGTTTTGCCTTTTAACATAATACAGAACACATAAATCTAGGATATACATATATAGATAATTAATTATCATTATCAACCGATAGTCGCGGGCGGGGTTCAGTGGATACAGTTTTACCGATACAGACATTATAAACCGATATTATCCCTACGACGTTGGCCACATCGTATCGTAGTGTAAAAACTAAATAAAGTTAAGTAAATTATTATTGAGAGTCGTTGATAGTGTAGAACGAGTACATAGATGATAGTATTGGTCTTGAAAGGTCCGCCTTTGCACTGCCTATTTATTTTAAATTAATTAAATAATCTTTATTTATTCTATACGTCTATAGATCATTTCTGTTTATTAGAATAGCGGCGGGTAGTTTTTTTTTAAATAAAAGTATAGTACTATTTGTAACCATTGAAACGACGATGCCTTACATTAGAATACTACCTATGTATAATCGACAGTATAAAATTAAATTGTGTCCACAGTGAATGTATAGATTTGGATTAAATATCTTGTTCAATAGACGTTAACAATATTATTATAATGTATAGCCGGGTTACAATTTTTTGTCTATCTATCAAAAGTCATGTCGGCGTTATGGTACGGTATGCAAAACAAGCATCACTAGGAATTTTAATAATTACAATCAATCTTTTTTGTGTAATGATTGAATTAAATTTTTCTTACTAAATGTATGTATGATGTAGTATGATTATGATAGAAAATGCATTTTAGCGAGGTGCTCAGATATTGTGACCGGGCTATACTGACATTCAGCTTTGTAAGCTGATTAACACACAGTTTGCTCAATTTTTACAATTCCACATATCGCTAAATCAATGTTTTATATTGTTTGTACTAAATAATGATAAGATTTTTGCCGAATTTTGTTACTTGAAAGACACTTACAATAAAAAAAAAAAGGTCCATATAATGTTTAAGAATTCGCAACATCATCAAATAAGATATATAGATCAAATCAATAAGATATGAATCCTCCTCAATTCTCTTCATTCAAAGAAATCTGTAAGAATACACGAAAATGTTCTCAAAATTGTTATTAATATGGTTCTTCCCATTGCATTTAATTGATAATAATATAATTTATTTATTAGAATTAACTTTGTTTAATGAAAGTTATGTTAACTAGCTATGGTAGGAAATTGAGCTTCAGTAAGTTCAATATGTTGTATCAGTTAAGTTAATTTACGACAATACCTAAAGTACTATTTTATAAAAAGAAATACTCAATTTCATTAAATATAACTAATGTTGTCTGTGAAGGGTCCCAAGATCAATTCCCGATCTGGAGACTTGTAAGAAACTTATTAAATAATTTATGTTTGCACCTTTTTTCATTAAATAAGCGTAATGTACTTCGTTTGTAACGTAAACCTTATAGTTCTTAATTGTTTAAAGTACATATAGTTATATTTGCATATACCCAGATTTATTAAGTTTAAACTGTCCTTCTGAAACTTGTTAACTTCAACCTTATATTTTAAGTATCCACATGTACATATTTCAAAGAAAAAAAATGCAGCTATTAATAATATCTTTGTAATCACGACATGACGTCATTTACATCTGAAATGAGGTATTTAAAAATGTGTTGGTACTTATTATCATGGATTCACGATTAGTGAATAGTTGTATTGTTTATTCAGGAATGTTTGCTTGCCAGTTATTGATAGGAACGATGATAGCTAATTGTATAGTTAAGATTGTATTATTATTTTGTATTGTAAGCGACAAATTTTTGTTATCCTATTAAATGCGACACGACAACACTTGACCATTGTCTGCCACGCTGGCTTAGTGCAGATTGGCACACTGCCTCCGAGAACATTAAGCTTTGGCGAACTCGGCGATTTGAACCCGGATCTCTTGAATACTAAACCGAATTCTTCAATGGACTATTACACCAGTACAGTTCAATAGCTATATAAACAATTGAATGCATTTATAATCTGTATTTGTTCATATTTGCATTAGGTTTATCAATTTCCTAGAAATAAACAATGTTAGGTGTTGTCGCGTTGTAATTATTATCATCAATTTTCGAAGTGTTTATTTTGTAAATGCTTAGATCCTATAGTACATTCAGTACTCGCCAAAGACTTTTTTGTATGTGATACATTTACTTTTTTACCTAGACGTAAATCGTATTTCCTTAATAAATAATTTATAAAATAAAACCGCATTTTTAATTAAGTATGGGAGAGTTCATATGAGCATAATTTGTGAGTTGTGAGTCGCGTATTTTGAGTCACGAAAACTTCGGTTTCATACAAATATCTAGTTTGTGCCACACAGCGGCGAAATCTGAGTTGTCAATTTCAAACTTGCAGTATATTAAATTTCGCTCGTTTGGCCTCATCCCGTACTCTGTCTCATCCATTGATTTATTACTCTTTATTAGAGAATATCTATTGTCTCACCTTAGAGGTCTTGTCAAACAGACATAGAGGCGAAGCGTTTTTATTTTGTCACAAGGACTATAAAAATGCATTTTAGAGCAGAAGTATGGTATTCTCTTTTTGTAATCTGAGATAGTCACTATCAACTCTCATAAACCAGAAGGTAATTAATCTGTGATTTGGTTATTTATCTGTGTACTTGGTGGATTTCAACTGCGACTTGATTTTGACGTTTTACTTTGACAATTGACATTCCTTCAGGAAAATCGGGAAATTTGTGGAAATTCGCCTTGCTCGTCTACGCTAGATGTACGTAGAATAATTATATTGGGTTCTGGAAGTTATACACATATAGGTATAACATATTACGTTAAGATACGATACGCCCGGCGGCGGCGTAACCGTAGACGTCGGCGTCCTCTCCTCTCATCCGTTCCCTCGCGCAGCGCAGTACACTCAGTCATCTCATGCAAGTAAACTGCAAAGTCGTTCTACCACTACCACTCACAACTGAATGCGAGAAATGTTGAATTTTGTAATAGGCCGTACCTATCGATTGTGTAATGAAGGCGTGTAAAACTGATATTACTATCCCATTGACTTGTAATTTTTATGAATCAAGTGACAATCATAGTATGTATTGAGCTCGCTTTTGACAATTAGTTAGATCGCCGCAATTATCTTGTTTGCGGTCTGCTGTGGTTTGTTTGTATTTTGATTATACGGTTAGAAGTATGGTGGAGAACGGTGCGTCCAGCGGTGGTAGCGAGAGCCCCAACGCCACCTGCGTCCGCTCAGGGCTCCTGGAGACGTTAGTGCGCGGTGTGTGGTATCGCGTTCACTGTGCTCTCGAGGACGACTACTTCAGCGTATGCCTCGATGACGGCTACGACGCAACGACTACCTTAAACGGCACACTCAACAATAACAACGTCGAAACACCGAACAGCGACTTCACCGAAGTACCAGAAGCGATCGCGAACCAGAAACGTTTAGTTCAAGTGGTTAAGTCGGACAATAATGGGCTGGGAATATCAATAAAGGGTGGGATAGAGAATAACATGCCGATATTGATATCGAAGATCTTCAAGGGCATGGCAGCAGACTTGACGGAGCAGTTGTATGTTGGAGATGCCATACTTTCTGTGAACGGTGAAGATCTAAAAGATGCTACACATGAGGAGGCAGTAAAGGCCTTGAAAAGGGCTGGCAAAATGGTTCAGCTGGAAGGTGAGACCAAATAACTGTTTTCACATAGATGTTATTTTAAACATTGTTAGTTGTAGTGTCCATAAGGTCCACTGCTAATTACACCAATATGTTAAAATGCTTGATAGGGTCTGTAGTTGGCCAGTGAGATGCAGAAAATCCAATAGCGGTAACCCTAGTGATTAAATAGACAATGCTAAATGAATGTTTTTACTATTGAAAACAATTGGGACTGAAAGCTGAATGTGAAGAATAAGAATAAGAATAATTTTATTATCATTTAAATCATACATACATGTTATTAGGTCACATAAGCAGATTTAACAAAATGACATCAGGAGTTTTCTCAGCTTTTGCTACTGAGTGGCTAGAGACCTCAGAAGCACAGTAGCTTCCATGAAATTTTGTCATCACCTTTCCACAAATCGACTGTGCCCATTGTTGCTTAACTCTGTCGATCACATTGAATCAATCAGTGATTAAATACAATATTGATAATGTCCGGATGGATGGATGGAAAATATAATCTGGCTCATTAACTAGTAGATGCAAGTATGACTGTTAAGCTAGAGGTCTTGGGTTTCGATCCCCTGCTAGTGCAAAGCATTGTGGGTTTTGATAAATGCAATTTCCAGTAGTAGCTCGGAGTTTACATTTGTGCCCAGTTTATGGCAATAGGGTGCCCAGTGTATGGCAACAGGCCTAACATTTATTGCATGGGACCGAAACAAGGTGAAAACTGGGTGTAATACATACCACTCCATACCACTGGGTGAAATGCAGGCAATATTTTGTGATTTAAAAAAAATTTAATAATAGGTAAAATATGTAATAATAGGTAATAAATGTATAAAAAATGTACTGAGATTCATAGTAAGGACCATAGAGCAATAGGTCAAAGGTTACATATCATCCATCCGTACATTATTAATTAAGCCTATGAGTGAAAATGGTTTCAAATGCTACAATTAGCATATGAATGTGCTCTATGTGGTATAATTGGATCACTTATATTACTGACTCAACCCACATGTTAACCCCAATTCCAGTAGGCAGTGTTAATGAACTCATGCGTAGTCAATTTTATTTTCATTGCCTACATCAAATGTTATTTTAGTTGATTTGCCTATTTGTATGTGTGTCTATTTTCACAAGAATAATACTTCAGTTAGATTGATAGAAGAAATTGATTTCAAGTAACTACCACTCAATTATTATGCTACACTACATTACTTTGGTATAGTAGAATCCCATTTAATTTTAACTAGCATAATAAATTGATTTGAACTTAACACTATTATATACTTACTACAATTTTCCAGTTAGGTTGGTGAAGTTTCAGCAAATAAGTCCGATTCTCAGGTTTGGCAAATTAGTATTGGATTTTTCTTAAAATTCACGGTAGCAGCTCAGGGCATCCTGACTCACATATTCATTTACGTAAAGGATGCCTCCACAGTGTAAAAAAAGTTTTTTTTTTTTTCAGAAATAATAAATATTTTCTATTTCCAATTTCTAGTGAAATACCTGCGCGAGGTGACGCCATACTTCCGCAAGGCGTCAATCATCAGCGAAGTAGGGTGGGAGCTGCAGCGTGGGTACATGGCGGACACGCCCCCCTCGCCGCCCTCCCCGCGCCGCCGCCGCGCCGACACGCGCTACGTGCCGCTGCTGATGGCCTGCGTCGCCAAGAACCTGCGGCATCATGACCCTGGTAAGAGCTTTTACGTGCGCGACGACCAAGCTACCACGCTCAACAGGGGAAGCCACCGACGAGGTCCATAAAAAGTACCTATAGCCTATGTTACTATGTTACTCTCCAGGCCCAACAAAAATCACTGCCCGGGTATAGGGGACATCCCAGAAACTCGTAGACCCTCCGGTCGGATAGCGCCACAGGCCACCCGGCGAAGGAAGCAACAAGCATTCAACAAAAAATCACGAAGGTCCATCATTCTGTTGATGAGGAGCAGAAGGACAAACAAACACACTTATTCAGATTCATTTATTTTTCATTATATGGTATTTTGAATACGCTTAATGAACGTCATAACATTTTTTGTCTACCGCTATCTATTATATAATATAATATAATATGTCTATCTTATCTATTATATAATATGTATTAGTAAGGATAATCCTTTTTCGATCCCATCAATCTGTTAGCCCTCACTAAACTTGTGCCTTGTTGGATTGACAATGTAATTACACAACGTATTTACTCTGTGTCAAATTGCAACACTACTTTTATAGTCTATGTCTAGACACTATATTTCTTATATACTAATCTGTGCTCGCTGTTAGTTATTATTCATCTGTGCTCGCTGTGCTCTGCTAATTATTCTTGTACCTATGTCCGTTGAGTTCAAGGAATAAAACACGTTGTATAAAATTACTGGATACTTATTTAATTCCATCATGCCTGTTTTCATATTTAACAGAGGAGCGTACAATCGAGGTGTATTCGCCGGACGGCGTGCACGCGCTAACGCTGCGCGCGCCGTGCGCGGTGACCGCGGCGGGCTGGCACCGCGCGCTGCACGCGGCCGCCCGGCGCGCGGCGCGCGCGGCCCTGGCTCGCGCGCGCCCGCGCCTGCGGGCCGTCCTGGGGGACGTGCGGTACGCCGGCTGGCTGGCGCGGCGCCCGCCCTCGGACCACGTGAGTTACATATCAGTAGAGAGTAGCGTCCATAGCCCAATGGCTCGGGTCGATTCAAGGTAATCGAAAGAGTTAAGCAACGACGGGCGCGGTCGGTTTGTGGATGGGTGACCGCTAATGGCAAAATCTCATGGACGCTTCCGTGCTTCGGAGGGCACGTAAAGCCGTCGGTCCCGGTTGTTTTCAATGTTGGAAACAGTCGTTAAACCTTGTCGAAGACCTTCGGGTGGCTTGAGAACATTCGACACTGGGTTGGCCACTAACCCCTCCACCAATCCGCATAAACTCTTGGTATCCCGCGCCTGCGGGCCATCCTGGGGGACGTGCGGTACGCCGGCTGGCTGGCGCGGCGCCCGCCCTCGGACCACGTGAGTTACATATCAGTAGAGAGTAGCGTCCATAGCCCAATGGCTCGGGTCGATTCAAGGTAATCGAAAGAGTTAAGCAACGACGGGCGCGGTCGGTTTGTGGATGGGTGACCGCTAATGGCAAAATTTCATGGACGCTTCCGTGCTTCGGAGGGCACGTAAAGCCGTCGGTCCCGGTTGTTTTCAATGTTGGAAACAGTCGTTAAGCCTTGTCGAAGACCTTCGGGTGGCTTGAGAACATTCGACACTGGGTTGGCCACTAACCCCTCCACCAATCCGCATTGGAGCAGCTTGGTGGAGTATGCTCTAGACCTCCCGCAGCTGCGTCTGTGGGGGAGACCCGTGCCCAGCAGTGGGACATCTATGGGTCGCAGCGAAACAGTCAGTTTATTGTCAGTCATAGTGCAGTTAAACATATTTCATTACAAAAACGTCTTGGTGTACCATAAATCATATTGGTCCTTCGAGCCGGATGGCAAGTAATGTACGTGGTACAACACGTGGTAGTACAAACTGTTTCTGAAAAAGGTATTTTAGAAAACGTTACGTTACTTATTTGTTTCTATGTACCATGACACAGATTGGGGCATCAGGCGGATCAGACAGCTCGGACGACGCAGAGGGCTGGGTGCCCACGTTCGTGGCGATCACAGACCGCGAATTGAGGTAAGAATAGTGACTAAAGTCTTGATTGATTGATTGATATTTAACAAAAATATGTATGCCATATTATGTCTCATCCAGATGTTTTTTATTCCTGTATCAATGTTTATTTCTTTTTGGTGTACAATAAAGTATTTTTGTATTGTGTCCAGATTGTACGAGGCGGCTCCGTGGTCGGCGGAAGCGTGGTGCGCGCCCACCGAGAGCTTCGGGCTCGCGGCCACGCGACTGGCTTGGTGGCGCCGCGCGGGGGATGCCAGGTTAGGACTCTCTCTCTCCCTCTCCCTCTCTCCCTCTCTCTCTCTCTCTCTCTCTCTCTCTCTGTGTGTGTGTGTCCTCAGTGCTGAAGGCCGTCACCATCACCATGTAGCTGTGTGACAGTTTTGCGTCATTTTGTCCTGTCTTCGACGTCTTTGAGGGCAACGTGGAACGATGTACAGATTTGATCAGACCAACGGGCTTCGTCCTCGTGGCCTCTTTCCTTCAATGCAACCGGTAACCATCAGGCTCTCTAAATTGCCACCGGTTTTCCTTGGGATATGAGGTTAGAACCGGGAAAGTCAAAATTAGAAGGAAATCAAGCTGATTTCGATATTGGATTGGATGACTACCAAGAGTTATTTTTATTGTATTCATTTGGTTTCAATGATAGCAAGCAATTCTATAGCAAGCAGGCAGAGCGCCCAGGGGGAGTAAGTCCTATTTGCATTTTTTAGAATATTTTTGAATGAAAACATTTCTTTGACAAAATGTTCTGTGGTCGAGTGGGGGCTACTAATGCCGAGGGCGGCACGAGTAGGAGCTTGAATCGTCCGTCCAACCAGAGATCTTGAAAAAGGGAACTGTATGTGTGGTTGCGGATCATTATAAAAGTTACAAAACCTTGTTACTTGGGGTACTCTTTAAGCGGTGATATGATCAGGGATGGAGTTTTAGGTGGGTATATGGTAATCCGACATAACTCGGGCTTGCTCTCTTGGTATCCGGGTTTGTTTTAAAGATTTCTCCAAGTAAGAATAGAATAGAATAGAATAGAATAGAATGTTTTTATTTCACTTTGTAAATACAAATAATTAGTACAATTTTAGGTAAAACTAGATACGAACTACATTCTACAAAGTGAAATAGGACCGTACTCAGCTTTTGCCATAATCCTTAGGGTAGGAAATATGGCGCTGATTTTCAGTACGGCCCTATTGCAGGCTAGTTTGATCGATAGACGATTTTAGACGGTATCGAGAGCTATACCTACACAACTTGTAACTATATAAAAGTACTTCACTTAAGTGTACTACAAGTATGTTATACCTACATAATATGGAAATAAAGATGTTAATAAATAATAAATAGGTACCTACAACTAGCTTACAACCTACGACTACAACTTATTTGTATCAACTCGGCTAGATACAGTTTCTTATCCATATCCATACTAATATTATAAATGAGAAAGTGTGTGTGTTTGTTTGTTTGTTTGTCCGGCTTTCACGTCGCAACGAAGCTATTATATGGTATGGTTTTTGTGTAAGGAGATAGTGAGGAGGGTGGAGAGTGACGTAGGCTACTTTTTACCGTGGTAAACATCCCCATGGAAAGATATCGATGTTTTGTTATTTGCTAGATAATTAGTTGCGGATTTTGTTAATAGATGGCGTTGTCATGTATGATAAACAATTCATTGTTAATTCCCTTTGACCACGCGGGCGGAGCCGCGGGTAAAAGCTAGTACATTATAAAACAAACGATGTTTTTTTTTTAATTTCCAGCAACGGCACCGGCGGGTGCGGCGCGGCGGCGCTGGGCGTGCGCGCGGGCACGCCCACCGGGCTGGCGGTGCGCGCGCTGCGCGCCGACACGCCGCACGACCTGGCCGCCGTGGCGGGCGCGCTCGTCGACGGCGCGCACCACGCCGTGCGCGCGCAGCCCGAGTTCACCTTCCGTGAGTGTCCCCGCTGGAGCACACTGGAACACGGCATATCTATGGATATAAAAGGAGAAGCTGACTGACTGACTGACTGACTGACTGACATATCAACGCAGGGCCTAAACTATAAGGGTTAGAAAGTCCGACACGCCGCACGACCTGGCCGCCGTGGCGGGCGCGCTCGTCGACGGCGCGCACCACGCCGTGCGCGCGCAGCCCGAGTTCACCTTCCGTGAGTGTCCCCGCTGGAGCACACTGGAACACGGCATATCTATGGATATAAAAGGAGAAGCTGACTGACTGACTGACTGACTGACTGACATATCAACGCAGGGCCTAAACTATAAGGGTTAGAAAGTCCGACACGCCGCACGACCTGGCCGCCGTGGCGGGCGCGCTCGTCGACGGCGCGCACCACGCCGTGCGCGCGCAGCCCGAGTTCACCTTCCGTGAGTGTCCCCGCTGGAGCACACTGGAACACGGCATATCTATGGATATAAAAGGAGAAGCTGACTGACTGACTGACTGACTGACTGACATATCAACGCAGGGCCTAAACTATAAGGGTTAGAAAGTCCGACACGCCGCACGACCTGGCCGCCGTGGCGGGCGCGCTCGTCGACGGCGCGCACCACGCCGTGCGCGCGCAGCCCGAGTTCACCTTCAGTGAGTGTCCCCGCCGGAGCACACTGGAACACGGCATATCTATGTATATAAAAGGAGAAGCTGACTGACTGACATATCAACGCAGGGCCTAAACTATAAGGGTTAGAAAGTTCGACACGCCGCACGACCTGGCCGCCGTGGCGGGCGCGCTCGTCGACGGCGCGCACCACGCCGTGCGCGCGCAGCCCGAGTTCACCTTCCGTGAGTGTCCCCGCTGGAGCACGCTGGAACACGGCATATCTATATATGTATATAAAAGGAGAAGCTGACTGACTGACATATCAACGCAGGGCCTAAACTATAAGGGTTAGAAAGTTCGACACGCCGCACGACCTGGCCGCCGTGGCGGGCGCGCTCGTCGACGGCGCGCACCACGCCGTGCGCGCGCAGCCCGAGTTCACCTTCCGTGAGTGTCCCCGCTGGAGCACACTGGAACACGGCATATCTATATATGTATATAAAAGGAGAAGCTGACTGACTGACATATCAACGCAGGGCCTAAACTATAAGGGTTAGAAAGTTCGACACGCCGCACGACCTGGCCGCCGTGGCGGGCGCGCTCGTCGACGGCGCGCACCACGCCGTGCGCGCGCAGCCCGAGTTCACCTTCCGTGAGTGTCCCCGCTGGAGCACACTGGAACACGGCATATCTATATATGTATATAAAAGGAGAAGCTGACTGACTGACATATCAACGCAGGGCCTAAACTATAAGGGTTAGAAAGTTCGACACGCCGCACGACCTGGCCGCCGTGGCGGGCGCGCTCGTCGACGGCGCGCACCACGCCGTGCGCGCGCAGCCCGAGTTCACCTTCCGTGAGTGTCCCCGCTGGAGCACACTGGAACACGGCATATCTATATATGTATATAAAAGGAGAAGCTGACTGACTGACATATCAACGCAGGGCCTAAACTATAAGGGTTAGAAAGTTCGACACGCCGCACGACCTGGCCGCCGTGGCGGGCGCGCTCGTCGACGGCGCGCACCACGCCGTGCGCGCGCAGCCCGAGTTCACCTTCCGTGAGTGTCCCCGCTGGAGCACACTGGAACACGGCATATCTATATATGTATATAAAAGGAGAAGCTGACTGACTGACATATCAACGCAGGGCCTAAACTATAAGGGTTAGAAAGTTCGACACGCCGCACGACCTGGCCGCCGTGGCGGGCGCGCTCGTCGACGGCGCGCACCACGCCGTGCGCGCGCAGCCCGAGTTCACCTTCAGTGAGTGGCCCCGCTAGAGCACACTGGAACACGGCATATCCATACTAATATTATAAATGCGAACGTAACTCTGTCTGTCTGGCTCGCTTTCACGCCAAAACTACTGAACCGTTTTAGATTAAATTTGGGACACAGATAGTCTAGGACTCTAGACTATCTATAGTAGGTATGTCATTCCTCAGGCTCTAGACTCTAGAGCCTGAGGAAGGATATAGGCTACATTTAAATTGGAAAAAAGTGTTGTAAAGTGTTGAAAAGGGGGATGAAAGGTTGTATGAAAGTATTGTCATTTTCAGAACTAGAAGCATAAAATTTATATTTTAGGCTGTTGATTAGATATAAATAAATATGGCACGTTTGTAAAAATGTTACCCTTAAGGGTGCAAAATAAACATAGGGGATAACACATTTACGGATTCATTACAAATTTGTGGAGCTAAAGTTAACGCGTTAAGAAGAATCTATTATTATGTCTAATTTCACGCAAGCAAAGCTGCGAACATATATTTTTTTACGTGCGTTCAGTTCGCGCGGCCGCTTCCGAGAGAGTTCTTAAGGCCTTTGACCATCTTGGGGTCGAGAGTGATTGTCAGACTGACAGTTACTCACCTATACTAATATATATATATAATATATAATTAATATAGATAACTATGTAACATAAGCTATTAAACTCATAGCGCATGTGTTGTCGTCAGGATGTCGCGTGGGCGGCGCGTGCGCGCGGCTGTCGCTGGGCGCGGGCGGCGTGTGCGTGTGGGAGGCGGCCGGCTCGCTGGGCCGCGGCGCCGCGCGCGCGCTCTACCGCCGCGCGCTGCACGCCCTGCGCGCGTCCGCCGACGACGACCGCCACGCGCTCTGGCTGCACTTCGCCGATGACGACACACTTGTATGTATCCACAAAAAAAAAACATGGACTATAATAGTGTTTGTCCGCGTGCGCGCGGCTGTCGCTGGGCGCGGGCGGCGTGTGCGTGTGGGAGGCGGCCGGCTCGCTGGGCCGCGGCGCCGCGCGCGCGCTCTACCGCCGCGCGCTGCACGCCCTGCGCGCGTCCGCCGACGACGACCGCCACGCGCTCTGGCTGCACTTCGCCGATGACGACACACTTGTATGTATCCACAAAAAAAAAACATGGACTATAATAGTGTTTGTCCGCGTGCGCGCGGCTGTCGCTGGGCGCGGGCGGCGTGTGCGTGTGGGAGGCGGCCGGCTCGCTGGGCCGCGGCGCCGCGCGCGCGCTCTACCGCCGCGCGCTGCACGCCCTGCGCGCGTCCGCCGACGACGACCGCCACGCGCTCTGGCTGCACTTCGCCGATGACGACACACTTGTATGTATCCACAAAAAAAAAACATGGACTATAATAGTGTTTGTCCGCGTGCGCGCGGCTGTCGCTGGGCGCGGGCGGCGTGTGCGTGTGGGAGGCGGCCGGCTCGCTGGGCCGCGGCGCCGCGCGCGCGCTCTACCGCCGCGCGCTGCACGCCCTGCGCGCGTCCGCCGACGACGACCGCCACGCGCTCTGGCTGCACTTCGCCGATGACGACACACTTGTATGTATCCACAAAAAAAAAACATGGACTATAATAGTGTTTGTCCGCGTGCGCGCGGCTGTCGCTGGGCGCGGGCGGCGTGTGCGTGTGGGAGGCGGCCGGCTCGCTGGGCCGCGGCGCCGCGCGCGCGCTCTACCGCCGCGCGCTGCACGCCCTGCGCGCGTCCGCCGACGACGACCGCCACGCGCTCTGGCTGCACTTCGCCGATGACGACACACTTGTATGTATCCACAAAAAAAAAACATGGACTATAATAGTGTTTGTCCGCGTGCGCGCGGCTGTCGCTGGGCGCGGGCGGCGTGTGCGTGTGGGAGGCGGCCGGCTCGCTGGGCCGCGGCGCCGCGCGCGCGCTCTACCGCCGCGCGCTGCACGCCCTGCGCGCGTCCGCCGACGACGACCGCCACGCGCTCTGGCTGCACTTCGCCGACGACGACACACTTGTATGTATCCTCAAAATAAAAACATGGACTATAATAGTGTTTGTCCGCGTGCGCGCGGCTGTCGCTGGGCGCGGGCGGCGTGTGCGTGTGGGAGGCGGCCGGCTCGCTGGGCCGCGGCGCCGCGCGCGCGCTCTACCGCCGCGCGCTGCACGCCCTGCGCGCGTCCGCCGACGACGACCGCCACGCGCTCTGGCTGCACTTCGCCGATGACGACACACTTGTATGTATCCACAAAAAAAAAACATGGACTATAATAGTGTTTGTCCGCGTGCGCGCGGCTGTCGCTGGGCGCGGGCGGCGTGTGCGTGTGGGAGGCGGCCGGCTCGCTGGGCCGCGGCGCCGCGCGCGCGCTCTACCGCCGCGCGCTGCACGCCCTGCGCGCGTCCGCCGACGACGACCGCCACGCGCTCTGGCTGCACTTCGCCGACGACGACACACTTGTATGTATCCTCAAAATAAAAACATGGACTATAATAGTGTTTGTCCGCGTGCGCGCGGCTGTCGCTGGGCGCGGGCGGCGTGTGCGTGTGGGAGGCGGCCGGCTCGCTGGGCCGCGGCGCCGCGCGCGCGCTCTACCGCCGCGCGCTGCACGCCCTGCGCGCGTCCGCCGACGACGACCGCCACGCGCTCTGGCTGCACTTCGCCGATGACGACACACTTGTATGTATCCTCAAAAAAAAAACATGGACTATAATAGTGTTTGTCCGCGTGCGCGCGGCTGTCGCTGGGCGCGGGCGGCGTGTGCGTGTGGGAGGCGGCCGGCTCGCTGGGCCGCGGCGCCGCGCGCGCGCTGTACCGCCGCGCGCTGCACGCCCTGCGCGCGTCCGCCGACGACGACCGCCACGCGCTCTGGCTGCACTTCGCCGATGACGACACACTTGTATGTATCCTCAACAAAAAAACATGGGGGCCTAGACAAGTGGCAAAACGCTTGTAGAATAGAAATAGAATAGATTAATAAATGCATGGGATTGACATTAGCTCACGACTAATTAGTCGATAGCGAATGTCAATCCCATACATTTGTTAATCTATTCTATTTCTATTCTACAAGCGTTTTGCCACTTGTCTAGGCCCCATGGACTATAATAGTGTTTGTCCGCAAAATAGATTGTCGATTATGGGATAACATTTTGAGAACTTAATTTGGTAATTCATATCTGGCGACTGTCTTTTCGTGGCGATAGATTTTGTGTATAAGTTTACTATCTTTTTTTTTTCTCTTTTCACGTTAAATGTTTATTACGCGTGCCTAAACTTTTCTTTGTCACCAAGAGTAGACAATGCAGACAATGGTAGAAAATGCCTTTTGGCATTAAGTCCGCTCATTGTAGATAATGCAATAAAGGTTTAATAAATAAATAAAAAAGATAGATCTATTAATTAGATGATAGAAATTGATGACAAACATAAATGTGATCCCAGGAACTGGACATGGAAGGCAGCCCCAAGCCGGCAGTGTTCATCCTCCACAACCTGCTGTCCGCGCGCGTCCACTCGCTGCCCGGCGAGAACGCGACGAACCCGCTATAACCGCACGACCGCCCGCCACCGCCGCCCGACGCCGAATGACCGTACTATCCATACTATCCATACTATCCATTCCATACTATATACTATAATATTATACTATATACTATATACTATAATATTATAAATGTGAAAGTGTGTTTGTTTGTTTGTTTGTTTGTTTGTCCGGCTTTCACGTCGCAACGAAGCTATTATATGGTATAGTTTTTGTGTGTGGTGATAGTGAGGAGGGTGGAGAGTGACGTAGGCTACTTTTTACCGCGGTAAAACATCCCCATGGGAAGATATCGATGTTTTGTTATTTTCTAGATATTTAGTTCCAGATGTTGTTAATAGATGGCATTGTTAATGACTTTTCCCACGCGGGCGGAGCCGCGGGTAAAAGCTAGTGACCGTATGAGCGCGCGCGTTGATTATTTACGTACGAGCGCACGAGTCATTCATTCACTCGGTCTGATTGAACTCGTGTGGAATTGAATGTTTTACGAATCGTTCTATTTTATATTCCGTTGATTTTTTAAATTTGTGTTCGTTGTAGGTATTTGTGAGATTGCGATGTTTCGTTTTTATGTAGATGTTTCAGTGGCCTAGCCATTCCAGTATGGAAGCTTGCGTATACATACGGCTTGCCCCGGCGTGGTCTGTTGGGTACACGCGTGAATCCATCCAATAATATGCTTGTGTGCATTTTGCATAATTTCTATTGCGAAGTTTGATGGATTTAAAGATCAATGTAGTAGCGTACGCTTTACAATTTGCATGAAAACATTAATAAAGTAATAAATTTGTGTAACAAAGTTATAACATTAAACATTCCGTCGGTTGTGAAGTATATGCTTAGTGCATTGACTGTCCGTGTACCGAATACATCATACATTCTATTGTTACTCAATTGTTATTATTTCTCATGCAGTTAGTGTTAATTGGTCGGGATTTAAAATGTTTGAGAATATTCCGTCTTATAAACTTGATTCCTTCAGCTTAAAAACTAACGGCCTAATAATAATCAGAAAAGTTAATTCACCTAATAAACAACTAACTTAAATATTGAGAAAAGTTTTCAAAAGGATTTTCGAGGGCCGCTATGTATGTATAAAATAAGTCAGTAGACTTTTTAAGGTCGGTCTAATAAATATATAAAAATAACATTCATATCCAGAAATACATTTTACAGAATAGGCCGAGAAAAACATTTTACCATAATTTAATTTAAAAAAGTTGGATTGCAGGTCTAGATTAAATTCACAGATAACAAATAAATATCATTCGTATACCGCAAGGCTGTAATCGATATTATATTCCAGTAGAGTTTAGTTTGTTTTTATGAATTCAATCGTAAATAAAATCTAGGAATTATGGTGACTTCTTTCGGAACTTTTGTGGTGTTCTTTTTCTATTTTACCAACAATTCACTTAAAGCTAATTTTCTAATTTATGGAGTAACTTTTGAAACTGGAGTGGAGTAATTTTTGTAAGTACAATTCTATGGCGATGCAATAAATACAGTGTGCGTAATATTTCTTTTAATGTTACAATAGTTATCTTATGAGTAAATTTAATAATAAAGTTGTTACTGTGTTTAAAAATAACGATAACCTTTATTGAAAATTCAAAATTGGCCTAAAATGTTGACACAGTGACCTTTGATATAACTTCATTTCTTTCTTCAAAATTTATCTGCCTAGATAAATTTTACTAAGTTAATTGAATATTATTATTACTCTTTGCCCACTAATGAATTATTTTTTAAATATCCGGTAACATAAAAAGGGTAATACAACTGTTGTTCCGATTCCAGTGGCTTCAAACGTTGATTAATGTTTTTATTTTATTATTTATAAAATGTATTATGTTTATTAAATTGAATTTTATAATATTTGTAATCGAGTCATGGTTGTCAATTCGTCTTGTGTGTATGATCATATATTTATTATTACTATTTATTTATTGATGGCACCAAAATGACCACAGAACGAGGTGAATATTGCATCGTGACGACAATTAATACATCACGTCTCTTCCAAAGAATGAATCTCTTATAATTTTAACGGGCCTACTTTCGCTCGATTAAAGAGTATTTTTATAGTTTACTTTGTGTATATACAATGTAGTTTTAGCGTTTTGTAAACTCATTACATTCCCAGAATGTAGATCAATAGATTTGCTTTAATACAATATGTAATCGGTAAGATAGAGTAAGTTTTAAACGATTAACTTTGGAACTTCGAAATATACTAAGTAAGGAGTATGTATTGTTTAGTGGTTTGGGGTCCTTGTGTGAAAGGTATTTTACAAGATTTTCTAGCACAGATGGCCTAAAATTATTAGGCAAGCTCTAAAGGCAATATAACTTATAGTCCGCTAGTAAAAAAACATAAAAAATCGATGGAATCATTAGTATGAGTAGGAATTATCAGCATTTCAAATAAAGGCTATAATATGTTACAAATTATATCTTTACTTACTGTATTTCGATATGTACAAGCAATATTCAATTTTTAATGTATTGACATGTATAATAATCAATTAGTTAAATTTTGATCTGCAACTTATTAGTATTATGTTGTTTGTTGTTTTATTTTTCAATGTTATAATTGATAATATTTTATAATTTTTGTATTAGTTATTAGTTAAAATTTTTAATGATTGTGTTTATTTAATTCAACGGAAATCTTCGAATTTTGCATTTAAAGGTTCATGAAATAAGCGTAACAGACAGACTGGATGATTTTGATGTAACGATTAATATACCTAGCATAATATTTTTAAAAAAATACCACAGGGCCGCATTAGTACGTAGAGTAATTCTTATAGTAATAACGAGCTCTGAATTGACTTGGTCTAAGAAACTCCGCCGGATTAATGTGTCAGCTTTCGCGTTTCTCTCGTTTCCAATATTTATATTTATTAGTATTGATAGTTGCCATTGGCTCTACAGATAATACTTGTCGATGAATACAAATACAGAAAATAATTTTGAGAAGCTTCCTTTCAGATGATTGACATACGAGTTCTATTTTTGAATCGCTCGCCGTGCGTCAGAATACAGTAATTTCTAAATGAGGGTTTTCGCGTATGAAAAATCCGCTAGATGGCAATACGTAGGCGTGAGGTCCGACTGCTGCATGATTGGTTATTTTTGACATGACATTGAGAGAAATATCATAATTGACCAATCACATAACAGTTAGACCTCATGACTGCGTCTTGCCATCTAGTAAATTTCTCATACGCGAAAACCCTCATTGACTGCGGCGATTTCGAATTTTGGAGACATCGAATACAATGAGTATTATTAAATTCTCGTTTGGCGGAGCGATTTAAATAATAAGCAGGTCAGAGTTGTTTATATTTAAAATAAAACTTAAATGCTTATAAACAATAACTCGAGCGATTTAAAAATAGAAGTCAGACTAGAATGTAAACCTAATTTAATGGAGACAAGTCCACCTTCAAGTAATGTGTAAACATATCATTTTACTAAAAACATTTGCTATGGAATTGAAACACCATTCTTTCAGGTATTATTATAAAAATAACCTTTCGTTTCGTTAATTGATATAATTTTTTGTGCAATAGCATTCAAAATGTGTCATTAAGTATCAGTCATGTACAATGGATAAATTGAAGGCTAAAATAGTTACATAGCCATTTATGTGGTAATTGAATATACAAATACAATCTCATCACAATACACTGTCAACTTAGTATGTAATTCATTCTAAATATGGTTTAATACAACCTATGTATTTTCTCAGATTAACAAAAAAAAAAATGTTATCCTACTAATATTATAAATGTGAATGGTTCGTAAGTTTGAATGTTTGTTACTCAAGCAAAAACTACAAAACGGATTTGGATGAAACTTGGGTAGAAAATAACATAGATTAGCACATTCAACACCATGCGCCAACAGATGGCGCTAACACTAATTCTTAACTTGAATACTCATTTTCCGCGAGCAAAACTGCGGGAAAGAATTAGTATTATTATATGTGGTTAGGCGCATTTGATTTTATTTTGTTCATTGTTCATTAATTTCTTGCAGTTTAGCTTGCATACAACAAACTTAATTATGAATCTGTCCATGAAACGCGGGAATTATCACGTTAGGGCAGGTACTCACATTAATGGACAGATGTTAAAATAATATTATTTTGTGATAATCCAGTAATGGAACCGTAGTGAGTGTGTACGGTGTGTACCTTTATTTTTTTTATCTTTAGTTTTTAAGTAGGCACTATCAAATATTCACGTGACAGTTACCGTTCTAATCTAAAGAGTCCTAAATCATTATAGCTAAGTCCTGTAGAATAGCCCTTAGATTTAATGTATGTTGCCATATCAACTAGTTTGACACTATTGCTAAGACCTAATAATCTCGTAATCTCTTTTAAGGTTTTTATCGATGACATTCCTCTATATTCTATTTTTTATTACAAGGATAGTGTGAGGAACAATCTTGGTCATTAGAGACTGGTAGAGGTTTATTAAAATAAAACTTACATTTTGAAAAAAAAAAAACCTTTATAATGATACTCATAATACATTCGGTATGTAATTCTAAAAGGAAAAATACTTTTAAAAGCATTTAATTTACATTAAAACCCTCACTGTTTGCAAATAAAGACACTTGTAGGTAATCTTGTGATCAAGAGTTCCCGCACTTTTCTTCCTATGACACTTTGTTAAACTAAATTTATACTGTGTTGCATAGTACACATATGTTGTCGGAAATTCAACGACCGAGTCTGCTTTTACAGATTTTAATACGAAAAAGTAGGTATAGTTTTATGGACGTTTCATTGACTCAGCACTTGTATTTGATTTTATATTTTGTAAATTTGTCTTTAGAAAATTGTAACTTGTTTACCTACGACGAATAAACTTATTGGCAAAATATGCTCACTGTTATAAATGTCAACTACTTTATGTTGTAACGCAACTCTGTGCTTGGATAATAATTATATGACAGTAGGGTCGCAAATAAATCATCGGTTATGTTTGTATGTTAATTTTAAACATTAGTTGATGTTTCCGGCAATCTATGGCTTCTATGTGGTAATCCGAATCTCTGTATCAACGAAATATACTGTCTTTTTGAAACACATTTGTTTTATTCACTTCGCAACCCATTATTGGTAACGATTGATACCTTGAATGAGAGGGTAGTTCGTTATGACTAGGCTTCGGTGGTCACGTATGTCCTCGACATTAACGGTAAACTCACGGGCATGCAGGTTTCGTCACGTTATTTCATTCACCGTTACAAGATAGTGTTTTAATCGATTGAAAGATTTGAAACGCTTGTTATACTACACACGGAAATTAATCACGGTCTTCATTAATTTCTGTGGGACTACATATGCCTGAATTTTGAACCCAGATACTACTGATCTAACATGACATAATAATTTTTTTCAATAAGTAGAAACTTATTCTCAGTGATAATAGCGACATACCTATTAATTGAACGTTGCAAAGCCATTTGTGGCACTGGGTGGTTAGTACAAGAGACTGCAACTGCAAGAGGCAGCATCCGCTTCCGCCCATGACAACTGACGGACTTTGAACAGTTTGAACAAGATTCGAATATGGACTGGGATGGAAACATTAGTGGATTAGTTTGTTAGTGTAGTATATTCGAATATGAACTGGGATGGATACTTAAGTGGATTACTTTGTAAGTAGTATAATTATTTTTATCGTTTCATGTAGTTGATACATAGTCTGTGGGTGATACGGCGGGAGTTGCCGGCCGCCCTCGCTAGCTGTCAGTGGTGATTGTCAAATGAATTAGTTTTTCATTACAAAAAAAAATGTGTGAAAAAAAGTGTCAGTGCTAGCAATAAGAATCGTGAAACAAAAAAGGGTTGGCGTAATAATTACATGTGTGAAGAGGGAAGCAGTGAATGTGAGGACTTTATGCCCGTAAATAATGTTCGGTGTACGGACTACGGATGACCGGCCGATGGCGGTGGAGGTGCGGTGCGCGGGCGCGGCGCTAGCGATGGAGGTGGATTCCTGGCGCAGGTACTTCTCGGGTACGGAGCACCTCGGTAAGTCGACTAAATTTTTATGCACGAACAACGGGTCGCCCGTCACGCCTTTTGGGATACCCTTCCAGTCACATACAACGATCGCGGTTACAATTCTATGTCGTGGAGAATGGTCCGGTATCACTCATCGGTAGAGATTTTTTTTAAATTAAATAGACGGACAAACAGACATACGGGCCACCTGATGGTAAGTGATATTTATGTATTAGCTCGTTAGCCAAATTAGAAATTATGGAAAATCAGACTATATTAAAAAAAACACGGTTTATTTTCGTTCAAACTGGGTACTTTTAAAAAATATAAGTTAACCTTTCATTTACGTGAAGGCGCGAAGTCGTTCTGCAAGGCGAGACCGGTCCCGTTCGCGCTTATAGATTAGATAAGCGACGAAATAGATAGGCTAGTGCGTGACTGAGTAGTCACTGCATATTCTTGCCGAGTGGCAACGATTAACAAGGACTTATTTATCGATTACTACACTCCTCCACAACAGTGCTGAGGAAAAGTGCTGTATGATGTATCCGTTACGGCCTCTGAGATCGTGTGGAGGCGTCACGCTAACCAACTGATACTTGCACACGACGCGAAAACAAACCCTTCGGGACTGGAATAATGGTCGTATGATAAAATTTATTTTGGGAAATCGAACCCCGCACCGCGGCCGGAGTCGTCTCGCGCCACGCCGCCACCGCGCGGGCTCTGTGCTCGCGGCATCGGCGAGAACGCTGAAGGTTACGGGATGCCTGACGATAACAGCTCAGAGCCCTGCGAACAGCCTTCGTCTACAGAGGCCGTGCTCGCAAACCAGCTTAACCAGCCCGCCCAAGCGCGCGTTTTGCCCCCGGCACAGAATACATAATAGAAGGGTCACTCGCTATGGTCGCAGCGTAGAGCCGCCTAAAAGATTATTTTAATTTTTAATAATAATAATAAATATCTTGGATATTCTCACACACAGCCATCTGACCCCAAAGAAGGCGCGAGCCTATGATATGGGTGTCTGAGAGACTGATATACATACATAGAAATTTTTAAATACATACTTACTTAAATAGATAATATTAACATCCAGACACAGAACAACTACAAGTGTTCGTCACACGAATATTAGTCCTGAGTGGGATTTGAACCCACGACCCCTGGCGCAACAGACAGGGTCACTACCGATTGCGCCAACGGGCCTGTCAAACTTTTAATTTGCTGTTTTGTAATTACACAAATTCAAGGTGGAAATTTAAAATTTTAATTCACATCTAAGGATTCACTATCTCATGTTGTTGTTCCAGCGGCAATTATGGAAACTTAATTATTAATTGGTAGTCCGCAATGTTGTATCATCTAAAAATGTTATGATTACATGTTGTATAAAAGGTATGTTATTTGTTGTGGAGGAAGGATGAGTAAATGGATGGAGATAAGGCATGTACCTAATATTAAAAAAAATGTGATAAATGGTACGGCGGGCGGGGGAATAGGCGAACTATACAAAACCTATAAATGGAATATACTTAGGCATAAAAGCTTAACTGCCAATTTGCGGGTCCCGCGTCCGAATCCTGGGAAGATCAAAAAAAATCCTTGTTTAAAAAGAATCCCTAAGTAGGTTTTTAAACATCCAACTCAAAAAATTAGAGGGTTTTAATGGGATTTGAATTCCAAACGCGATGCATGGGAACACAAAAATCAAGCACTAATCTTTGTTAAACTCATCTTATTAAATTGCATATCGCAATTATCATAAGAAAATGTTATTAGAAACAACAATAATCAATAAAAAACATCAATCTTACATAAGCTTTGTCCGGTTAAAGATGATGTTAGTTGATACAAAGTCTATGTTTCATTGGGTCGAGTGGCACCCGACATCGTTGCAGGGCGGCGCCCGCCCAAGTGCACTCGAAGGCACTCGAATTCTCCGCTTATTAATACCTACACCGACTTTCAATACTATATTGGACCGTACACTTCCTCCATTAAGTCTATTTTACCTTGATTTCGATATGTAACGCTGAAACTTAAAATCGAGGGTAGTTTAGACGGAATTGTCTGCGTTTTCCTTCGAGCATCCCTTTGAAATGTGACTGAATGGGCCCGGGAATCTGTGCAAGGGATTTAGTTACTCGAAAGTTACCTACATGTGAAGGATTTGTAATATTGTGAGAGGAATAGCAACACGTTGATGTTTATAGTATTAGTGTGCATGGTAATTTTGTCCTATACTTATTGATTATTTCCAGAACCCTTCTCTATGAAAATTTACGTCTTAGTTTTAGTACTCAGGTACTACAGGTACTCTGTTCACTGTTCAGTCGCTTTTGGAGATAAATATAGAGTTATCTTGGGCAGCCAGGTTTCTTCGCGATTTTTCCGGCACCGGTAAAAAGTTTTTTTGCAGAAAACAATAAAATAAAGATTTAGGTTATTTCGACGAATTCCTTCTCTTTCTCTCACAGCTCCTCAAGAAAGCGTTGAGGAGGAAATAAAGCTTCATGCGGAAAGCGCGGCGGGCGCATCGTAGAGTAAAATTAATTTTGGGATTTATTCTCAAAATTTCTTTAAATAAATGACGAGGGTCCTTGGTCCTTTCTTTTTATTCCCAACGACATTTTATTTGAGATTTTTTTCAATACAGTGAAGTGAAAGTTATCGTTTATTGGGGTGAGGGAACACTAGAACAAAATTAAATACTGTATAAATAACTCGCCAATTTTTTTTTCAGAATTATCCTTAACCTAAAATAATAATGTCATCTTAGTTTGGGGCTGATAAATGTTTAAATGAACATTTTATAGCAACCGCCCAAATCACATAAAATATTGCAAAGCCTCCTAAACGACTCACTGTAACGTTGCAATGTAAACGGCCTAGAAGCCAGCGTATTTCCCAACCACCATGAGGTAATTGTAAGCTCTTTGCATCGTTTTGACGTGTTAATGAGATTCGCCGCCTCCGATCATTGCCCCTTTGTCAAACGGCGCCCTCGGTTGTGCTAATCTTGATAGTGTGCTTGTTAATTCTATCAAAGCCGTAGTCGCAGGGATGAAAGCTTACTTCAAATTTTCCATTATAACTAGTCTAATGTTTGTTTTACAGTATAAAGCTGTAGATAGAATTCCTAGATTAAGTAAATGGGCGGCAGCGGATGCGTGGTGCGGTATGCTTATTTGCTATAAATAAATTAAAAATTAGACAAACTTCTTACCACAGGTGAAAAAATCTTGTCCCCCCTTGTCACTATAGCAATAATAATATGTTCAATGGGAAATAGGTACTTACGTGTTTGACCTACCACATTAATACTAGTTTAATAACTAGAAATATGTAGTCTAAATATTAAATCTTATTAACAAATTATGAGTAGAAATAAATAAATATACTTCTCTACATGCAGAAAACCTTGGCGCATACCTATACGTAATATCGCAACGGTTGTTTTCAGTTTGCAGCTGTCCGTGTCCAATCTCAAATCACAAACGTTTTGAAACTTGACAGGATCGTCCTAAAACTTTTTAATTTCGTTCAGTTCACCTTCCAGCTTTATCCAATTATCGACGTTCGTGACACACTAACTGAAATTTTGTCGTCGCTCAAATCTTCAAGTGGCTGCCACTTGTCTGGCATTCAATCGGACCGGTGCTTCGCTCTACCGATTTGGTGCTGATTCATTTGGTGGCGATAAATTCGCACGCCACCCGCCCAAATGATTAGAGGACTTCTGGTGCGGATAGAATTCGAAATTCGGAATTGTTGTAGAGTTGGAATAATGATTTATTGTTTCAAAGCTTTCTTGAACCTTTAGAACTCCGAAATAAAATAGTGTAGAAGCGTCGCGAATTATAAATCTAATTTGTTTAATAAATTTCTTGCAAGTAAAATGTTTTATTTATTTAGTGCTTACCTCGCGCAATTTCTTAGGACTTTACAAATACCAACCTTGGCTTACGTTACTTAGGTAACGTAATTAATAAGGTACAGTAATTAGGTAAGGTAACGTAGGTTAATTACTTAAGTCATTGGTTTCTTGTATATTATTAGTAAGATACAATCGTCTATTTTTAAATGCAGTTCTTAAAGAAAAGTCCTGACTTACTCAATGTCGAAGTAACTCGTCAACGAGTTACTACGGTATACTACCCAGTTTAAACCCAGGAAAATATTTTGAACAAATTTTGGTCTTATTTGCTAATACATATCTATTCCTAAATCTACACGAGCGGAGTCGCGGGTGGTTGCTAGTTTTTTCAATATAGCGTAAAGATTTTTATTTTAATTACGAATGTTTAAAGTACTCGTGCCTACCTACCTGTACTAGGGACTGTCATTTGGAGGGGACTTGTATCAATAAGTAAAATTGCCGTCGACTCTTCGCTTTTCCACCAATTTACATTGACAGACGTTTCAAGAAATTATTACAATTCGAAGTTAGGAAGTTACTTTCTCATTTAATTTAACTTAAAAACAGACATTCAGTCGTTTTTAATCTTTGTTTAGTAATAAAAGATTTTTATTAGAATTTAGATATCTGACTGAACCTGGGATAATGAACAATCTACTTTGATTATCTAACTTATTAACTATGTTTTAACGTTTCTAGACTTAAGCCTAGATTAGAAGGTATAATTCCAATTTCTAGAGTTTTGAATTAAGCAAGTAGGTACTGAAATACTTGTAGTAATTAATAATGAAGGTAATAGAGTTGGGGTGAAGGTATGAGTGTAGAGCTCGAGAATATCTAGTGTAGATTTTTTTAAAACGGGCCAAGCTCTCTTCGTATCACCTTTCTCATCTCGGAAATATCCTTTCGTCCAACTCTCCTATGCTTCCTTACTTCGGGATCCCACCATCCGATTATCGTAGTAAGTAAATGGATAATATCACTTAAATGGTTATCATCACTTAGACTTTGAAGCCACGAACACAAAGCAGTCACTAATTAGTTGCTGGCCCCGAATGAGAGCTAAATTTGCAGTCGCTGCTTATAAATCCTCTTCCTATTGTAAGCGAAAACCAAGAACCGTCAGCTATTCTCCGGAACGGAAATTTGGAATTATCGTTAGACCTACTTCTGATTTATTTCCCAAAGCCTGGCTGATTCATTTCTCACAGAGGTAGGTTTTAAGAGGTATAAGAAATATCTACGGTCTATCGGTTTATGTAACTTGTACTTTGTACGTAAACAAGCTAGCTAAGTTGTGTTAGTAAAATTGTTAACGTTACTGCTTTGTTTGTCAATCTATTATTGGATAATACTGATATTTATTATATATTTTTCTAAAACTTCAATAAAAATATTTCGCCCTGTTAACAAAACCTTTACTCCAATTCATTTTCGTCGAAACACTGATATTTAGTAAGCACAACTAAGTCTCTTTGTCCTATATAATAAGTACCTACCTACACAGGTATGTTACGTACGGACAAGTCAATTGGACTTTATTATAGATACAGTGTTGTGCTGACTGTGCATCTCGAGATCCGAGAACCGCTGCAGGTGTCCGGTAGCGGTTCCCATTCCCACGAACAAGACATTCCCGCGCCTAACATTGGACGGGTCTCACCACTCTAGGGTTAGTAATAAGTTAAAATGTAATTTTCTATAGAAGAAAATTAAATTAGTTATAGTGAAAGTCGTCTCGTCTACCTAATTTCACCCTGCCTGCCGCCGACATGTAACTGGCGCAGTCGAAAAGGATGGGCTGGCAGGCTCCCCAGCCAGGGTCGCCGCCGGTCCAAGAAGAACCTACATCGTCGTGCTGCTGCAGGGTGTCATAGTGATCCAAAAATTGACACGACTTAGTGAGTCGGGACGACCGGGATACAATGACAAATACGTAAGTGCATTAAATTACATGAAGTGATTCGCCTTACCTATTTCCCATTTTAATCCAATTCTATCGCAGAATTAATAGTTAAGAAGCGTAAAAAAGTGAATAAATTTAATATAGTAAATTTAAATCAAATTAAAATTTAATAAACGGAAAACTAAAGTATGTAGTGTTAAAATATAAAATACCTAATTCAATAATTAACTATTATGGATAAATTCAGCAGAATCAATCGAAAAATTTATGAAATATAATTATTAAGTCAGCACAACCTATAACTTTGTGAAAAATTAAACTAGAAGTTTAAAACAATTAAACTTCAGAAAAAAAGTTTAATATATTAATTGCAAATATATAGGTAAATTAGTATGATTGCTTTATTAAAATTTTTATGAAATTGTGTTAAAAAAATTTACTACAACTTTATAAATTACGGAATTTCTCACTTAAAATAATTTAAATAAAAGTAAAATGTATCTCTTATCCTTGTCCTTTCGTACCAAGTACTATCCTAAATACGTTTAAAAAATAGTGTACCTAATAGTAATTTAAAATAACTTAACTTCAATAAAATGCATTAAGTTTTATACATTTAGTGTTAAAATTACACGTTAAAACATTTAGTGTTAAAAATTAAATTTGGTAATAGAATACGGAATTCATTCTGTTTAAAAGTAGTTATAAATTACATTGAATATTAACAATTGGAAAAATTATTATAAATTTTCGAATAAAATTTGCTATTATTCGAGAGATTAATTTAAACTATTAAATAAAATTCTTGCTTCGTCTCCTCTTCCTTGAAGATGAGTTTTGTATTAGCAAAAATATTCCAGTATATTAAATTAATTAAACTATATCAGTTATATAGATTCTTCCTTCCAATTTCCTTTCTTTTATCCATCTAACCCTACCGTTATCACTGACATGAATTTAATTTGCACATAGAGGCTGAATGCCCGAAGTTGGACCAAATCGAGTATCCGAATCTGTGTCTACGGATATTCTCTGCTACGGATCTAAATTTCTACCACAGTGTGATGAAGACCAAAATTAGAAGAAACCAGAATCAACCGTTCTCAAGAAATTAGAATCATCGATATTCATTCTCTTCACCTTTCTACGCAACTCCACTCCAGCTCCACTTCGTGATCGGCTCTTCAGCAATATTGTCGACTACGGTTCGCCAATAGTTGCTGATCTTCCGGAGGGACGTGTTACGTACGGACAAGTCAATTGGACTTTATTATAGATACAGTGTTGTGCTGACTGTGCATCTCGAGATCCGAGAACCGCTGCAGGTGTCCGGTAGCGGTTCCCATTCCCACGAACAAGACATTCCCGCGCCTAACATTGGACGGGTCTCACCACTCTAGGGTTAGTAATAAGTTAAAATGTAATTTTCTATAGAAGAAAATTAAATTAGTTATAGTGAAAGTCGTCTCGTCTACCTAATTTCACCCTGCCTGCCGCCGACATGTAACTGGTAAAAAAATATTGTTGTTTTGTATTATATTTTAGTGAATTACTAACTTGTACCTTATTAAATATAATATTTATCAAGCGTATTTTAAAGAAAGTCGCAGCCCAACTGTCCATCCTGTAATCATCTGTTCCTTTAAAATAATAATAAAATATTCCCTATAATTTTTCCTTACCTACAGAACAGGTCTAATTCTACTATAAGTAAAGTACAGACAAAGACAATCTCTTGTGTAGCTCTACGTAATAGGTACTTTTACCTAGCACCACACAAGAGACTGCCTTAGTGACGGATCGTCAAATATAAGATAAATTAAATGATTTCTTGTAGTGATTTAAATAAAAAGACCTGCCATAAATAAATTATGTACCCAATAGATTGTTTTACCGGCACCAAAGAACGAAAAGTTGTTATTTCTATAAGATTCGTCGTATTTCCCACAGCATTTCATCATAGCGTTTCGGGATGTTACCTATTTACAACCCTGACAGGACAATTTAAGGTGAAATCTGTACAAATTGCCTCCCCAATTAGGCCGGAGAGATTTGGACGCTTTTCAAACAAATCACTAGAAAGAAGCTGTGTTTATAACTACTAGGTGCTAGCGCTCCACTGGATATATTTTCCTTTTACTTCAATATACTTTTATATGTTAAAAGAAAATCTTTGACTAATTTTCTTAATTATTGGAAAACTTCAAGTTCCTTTTTCCTTCTAAGAGATGTCATGGATACAAGCAACCAAGTGGAACCAAATGCCAGTCTATCTTATTCTTATATAAAACGAGAAACACACGTGACAGTAGATGCTGGTACCGTAGATACGCAAGGCACGAAGGTACAATTCTTGTTATAGGTTCGAGTGGGAAACCTTTTATACTTGGACATCGTGGGAGCTACGCCGGGTTATTTGGGATTTCCACCCACTAAATCCCGGCAGTCTTAGCATACGGCTCTGGGATCTCTGTAGAACTTGCCGGTGACCTTCAGCGCTGTGCCCATTACCAGCTCGGCTGTGAAATTTAGTTAATTAAAAAATTAGACCTCCATAACATAACATATTGTACGAGTTAGACGATATGCCACACTGTAGGGCCACTGGATAGAACTTTTGAGCTTTTATCTTGCCGCTATTAGTTAGAAGCTTCCCTTTATGCCCCAGCTGTTTTCTGGCTACAAGGACAACTAACGTATGTAACTAGGTACTCGCCGTATAGCTACTAACTTAGCTACATTTATAAGTAACTAGCTGTTGCCCGCGACTTCGCCTGCATTAAGAATAGCTTATGGCACTCGGTTGTTAAGTAACTTGGTCTATTGAAATGATGATGAAAACCGCATTAAAATCGGTTCAGATGTTTCTAAGTTTATTGCGTATAGACGTGGCGCTGGAAATTGATTTAAAATATGCAGGTTTATTTAAATGTTATCAGCTAAGTAAGGACACATTTTTCAAACCTTTCTAGTATTTTAAACGAACTCGAAGACCATTGTGTTCTAAGTTAATATTCAATTCAGATACTTACTGAGATTTTTTTTTGCAGCGATTTAACTGTATTTAGTGAACAACCTTGGCAACTTTTAGAAGCTGTTCTGATTGTTCTGTCTACGTGACTTGTATTGCATAAATTATGTATTATTCAGGCAAAGAATTTCGCTTGGAAATCATGGCGACCCAAGACTTTAGCTACTGCCAGTTTACGTTCCGCAGTAGGGGTGTTACGATGTTAATCGGATATATCCGAATCAGTCTATCAGCTTGTTGGTGATGATATTTTCTGAACCAGAGTGTTCTTGCAGAGTTCGATATACCGAAGTGTAAAAAAAGGTAGATGGGTTATAAAAGCACTCTGAAAGTACATTTGTACACGTTTTCCCTTACCTAGTTTCGCTGCGATACATGAAAATTGTTACATATAACAATATTAATGAAACATTTAACTTTTGAGAATACTTTGAAGTTAACATAGGCAGCGGTGACAGCCCAGTGGCTATCGAACTCGCCTCTCACTCGAGCGGTCCGGGTTCGAACCCCAGTGGCACGCACCAATGACTTTTCTAAGATATGTGCGATTTAAGAAATTAAATGTTACTTGCTATAACGGTGAACGATACATCTGAGGAAATCTGCATGCCTCTCTAGTTCTTCATAATGTTCTCGAAGGCATGTGAAGTCTGCCAATCCACACTTGGCCAGCATGGTGGACTAAGGCCTTATCCCTCCCATTCCGTGAGGAGACCCATGCCCAACAGTGGGACGAAGAAAGGGTTGTGTATATGATTATAACATAGGCAGATAGGTAGGATTTTCTTAGGCCGCCTATTTTGTTTCTAAATGTTAAATATATACAGCTTGGTCAAGCAATGGTATTTCAAGGGGTAATAGATAAATAGATTGAGGTAAGTGGGGAATTAACGTAAAGACGCCTTCTGTTTAAGGTGTTTTGGTTAACATTTCCAAACATCTAGTATGTAGGTACTTACTTAATTTAATTACTAAATTTTAAATATCAAAGTTTTGTAATACTTTTTCTAATACCTAATGCGTAGGTATAAACGAACTCGGATCCGAAGACCCATCCCTAGCAATTCTATTGTACTTCAACTAACTTTGCCTATCTCTATTGTATCAGTAGATACGTGTACTGTAAAAGTATTCAAATATTGGGAGGGAGATAGCTACTCGTAGATGGGTAAACATTCGATTTAACAAAACTGTGTACAATATTTATTCCGAGTGTAGGATATAGAAGCTATCCACCATGCTGGTCCAGTGAGGGTTGACCTGTTTGAGCCCTCCGGGGATCGAGGCCAATTCGACTGTCAAAAGTTTTTTAGGCCCCCCAGACTTCTCTCATGGCCTGACAACTTATAACGTGCCCTTCGAGGCCTTTATTTATTTATTTATTTATTTCCAAGCTTATCACAACATTACAGGCTTCCCTAATTTGTTAGTGCAGCTAAACATTGAACATAATTATAAAAAAAAACTTGATTCGTTCACATATTCACACATTCGTTAACACTGTGACAATTAATGTTTTAATAAACACATTTTTTCCGAATATAATACAAGTATGTCCAGATTATAAGTATCTAAATATAGGTCCTGTCTATGGTCTATGGTCTAGTGGTCACAAATTAATGGGTCTTTTTAACTCGCATTTATTAGCTTGGTATGTAATTATATTATGTATGTGTATGTAACGGAATATTTGAACGTGATTATCACCTTCATTAAAATGTTTGATTAATATGAAACATTGAACACTTATCAAGTACCGATGACAAAGCAATAATTTAGAAAAGAAAAAAAAAACCATTTTAATTCGGTTATAATCGTGCATGGCAACGGCACCACCTGGGACTCCTGGGAGGCTGGGACCTAAACATAATTGGTGAAAAGTGGATAGTATTTTACCTCTGCTTACCCTTCAAGTTACACCTATGTACCTATGTACCCAAAAATTAACTTGAATAAACCGAATAGCTCTTTCCACTTAAGGCACTGCCACCCCAGAGTTCCATCGAAGGGCATTTTTACAATACTAATTTTTTTAAACTTATTTTAGTCTATAAAAAAATGCGTAGCCTATTTATAACAGAAACATAAATTATTGGTAATAATTCCTTATTCTTACTAATATACAATCCGGAAAATTGCGCGGTTCCCGTGAATGGACAAAACACTGAAATAATCGTTAGATTTTTAATCGATAATTAACTATTTAATATGTAATTATAAAAAACTACTGCAAAATCTTATTTACTTAAATATATAGGTATACCTAAGCAAACTTTTCGTGCATTCAAACTACCTACAAAATATAATTTGTAGCAGCTTAGTGAAACGAAAACTTGTTTTCGTGTTGCGGATCTTCTTTGAAGAAATCTAAACTATTTTTATAAGTATAAGTGTTGGCTTTAGTTTAGAACTTTGACTTTACACTGTATTTTTATCTGTTTTGTAATGCATGTATTTATAAAACAACAGTGTGCAGAAAACTGGACATTTCAACGGATATGTGAACTAGTGCCGCCTTAACAGAAAATTGCAGAAGAGCTCTCATCCCTTCCATTCGAAAATATTTATTCAGCGTCCTTTCCTAAGTCCCGTGAGCAGGTGCGGGTCCTAACTCAAACACACCATGCGGTTGGACTTGTGCCGTTGTTAAAATTATGATCGTTTTTAATTAACGATTGAAGTACCACTGTTTTTAGGATACAAAATGAAATTCCAGTAGGCTTGAAAGTAATTCTTGAATAAAAGAAGAATAATATGCTATTCTTGATGCAATATACCTACTAAAGACACTGTTATATATATACATAGATGTAATATACACTAATCAATAAGCTCGAGATCAAAATAGTAAATAATAGTAAATTGCAGTGCTTCACACAAGCTGCAAAAGTGGGAGTTAGATCCGTCCATGAAGTAAGTCGAAATGATTGTCACTCGTTAAAAAAATTAAAACTAGTTCACTAGAACTACGTAAACTAAACTTTACAGCATTATGATCACTTATAGTAATAAATTTATGAAAACGTGAAAAGTAGAAATAATCACAAAAAATTAGATCTAAGAAAGGTCAACATTAAATACAATTTGTTTATGCTTTACAATGTAATTTATATGTGGTTTAAAGTACAATAATAAATATGTATTTGTATTTTTATTGTACATATTGTACAATTTAAATTTATAGATTAGGTACCTACGTATAATTGACCACAAGCTCGAAAAAAAGAAACTTTATATCCTAGCTTTTGATGGGCTTGGGAATAGATAAGCTTAATTAAGATGAAAATGTCGACGGCTCTCTACGTTTCATTCTATGAGCCTTAATTGAGAAGCCCGCTAAGCATACTAAAAGGGAATTAAAAATCAAATTTAGCTTTTCAGTTAAACTACTTTCCTTGTTTCATTCAAATGCGAAATGAAAGCAAAGTTAAGGTAGTGACCAACCAACTTGTAGGTTAACTAATGTTTTCATGAAGTAAACCTTTCCTTCAGTGTGGTACAATACAACCACTTTTAACTAGTTATGTTCAGGTCCAATGTGGTGATACTGGTAATACTCGTAAGATTTCCATTCGACGAGAATTCCGAGCTATATTATTCTTACTTGAAATGCCCGGTAGTGCACCGGGCATTTCAAGTAAGAAAACCTAATACCCAATACTTTTCCCAAGGGCTGAAGCCCCCAGGAAATCTTACTTAGCAGTCACATTGCGAGCACTGGACGCCCGCAACCGCACTCGTACCGCACCGTTACTAAGTAGCCAGATTAAAAAATAAAAAGATTATATAGGTACATCATTTATTCGGTTCCATAAAGAGTTCATATTTAATTAAATAATAAATATCATGGACCACAAACCAGGCAGAGCCTGTACTATGGGTGTCAGAGACTGATATACATACGTAGATATTTTTAAATGCATACTTGAATAGATCCTATTAGCATCCAGACACAGAACAAACACAAGTGTTCGTCACACGAATGTTTGTTCTGAGTTGGATTCGAACCCACGACCCCTGGCGTAACAGGCAGGGTCACTACCGATTGCGTCAACGACAAGTCATTTAAAAACATTAGGTATACTAACAAATAACACTAATTAAAAAACATATGCTTACAATAAAAATTATATTCTAATACCTTATTTCCATAAAAGTTAATATAGTTTTATTATTTATAATTGATATTATTAATATAGTCGTCACTCTGTGGATATCTACATGACGTTCCTCTTTGATAATCGGGAGTTATATTAACTGCCTTTAAAGCAACATGGAACCTTCATATCCGGTTAAAATTTGGTGTACAAAACATCAGCCTCTAAAATCAAGAACAAAATGTGGAAATACGACCGGCATATTGTTTACGTAGAGTATTTAATGCCTTTGTTCATAGCTTCGCCGCCTGTTCTCCAACATCGTGTATTTGTAAAACTGAATCGAACATTGGCGATTGATACACAATATCAATACAGCTGCCGCGGTCATCAGCACCAGAGGGCACTATCAGTATAAAATTATAAATTATAACAAAACTCATTCAAAATATAGCAAAAATTAATTATACATCATGGACGAGATTATGTGCGCCCTTCACAAAATACAAAGTGAACTGGATGAACAGAGGTCAACTATATTAAAAAGTACAGAAAATGTAACATTAAGCATCAACAAAACACTAGACGAAAAGTTTAAAATATTGGAAGAGAAGTATAATACGCTAAACGAAAAAGTAGAGAACCAAGAAAAACGACTTTATTTTTTGGAAAGACAAGCAAAAGAAAGAAATATTGTATTTTTTGGATTAGAAGAAAGCGAAAAATCATATTCAAACTTAGAAAACATAATGATTGACTTCGTGAGTAATCATCTATCCATAAAAATAGATCAAAGAGATATACAAGCCATACGAAGAATAGGAAAAAAAGGAGAACGACCTCGCCCAGTAGCTATAACGATGTCCACACTTGGCAAAAAAATTGAAATATTTAAAAATAAATATAAGTTGAATAACACTTCATATTACATTAAAGAAGATTATCCGCGAAACATTCTACAGAAAAGAAGAGAGCTTCAAGAACAATTAAAGCTCGAGCGCGAAAAAGGCAACCATGCAATTATTAAATATGACAAATTAGTGGTTCTCAAAAGCAGCTCTACATCATTATCATATAACAGCAAGAAAAGAAATTTATCACTATCTCCTGAAAGAGTTCAAAACGATCATAAAACACATGCTTCCAAGAAAAACAAAGCTCCTTACAGTCAAGAAAAGTCCCTAAAGCCATCAGCCAGCTCAGAAATTGTAAGACCAGGCATGCTAAACTTTTTAATAAATAAAACTTCAAGTAGTCAGCAAGAAAATACGAGTAAAAATAAATAGCAATTAACACCCATCTCTACAAAAAAATATAGCAACGTACGACAAGAATGCAAAAATATAACATATCTTCCAACCCGGTTGGTCACCGAGGAAGATTATGACCAAAACCCTCCAATGAAACAAACCATAATACACACAAAAATTAACAAAAAAGAAAAGAATCAGCTCTATATAGTAACATATAACGTTAGAACACTCTCATCGTTTGAACGTTTGATAGAATTATATGAATCAATCAAAGATATTAAATACGATATCATTGGCCTTTGTGAGACAAGACGCTATGGGATAGGAATAGAAGAATATAGAGACTTCATCCTTTGCTATATAGGATTAACAACCGGCAAATACGGTGTCGGTTTCTTAGTAAACAAATCCCTGAAGCAAAACATCGAAAGCTTTACAGGAATAACAGATAGAGTCGCTATACTGCACCTTAATTTACAATCATTTAGAATATCGATTATCCAAGTCTACGCACCAACAGAAGCATCAAGTGAAGAAGAAATCGAACATTTCTACACAACTGTCAGAAAAACAATCGAAATGGCACACAAAACTTTTATCATAATGGGAGATTTTAATGCTAAAATTGGACAACCCAGGCAAAATGAGTTTTTAATAATGAAACAAAATGGTTACGGAATAAGAAACGAAAGAGGACAAAAGTTAATAGAATTCGCTACAGAACACAAACTTGCAATTTTGAACACCTATTTTAAGAAAAAGCCAAACCGTAAATGGACCTGGAGATCGCCAAATGGGCAGTACAGAAATGAAATAGACTTCATATTATCTAACCAACCAGGAATGTTTGAAAACGTGGAAACATTAAACTTAAATTATCCATCGGATCACAGGCCCGTAAGAGCGACAATAAGTCTTGGTAGAGTCAAAAAGAGTAGAGCCACATATAGAAATAAACCTAAAAGCTCATTAAAATCGGAAGAAGCATGTAAGGCATTTTTAGAATGCTTAAATACCCATCTGCCTGATCTACAAGATTCGAAAAAAAAAAAAAAAATTACAGTTCAACTCTACCATAACAGAATAGTACATGCTATTAAACACAGTCTACAACAAACTCATTCAACACTTGACTCTTCGAATTTTTGTAATATACTATCTACACGGACAAAAACTCTAATAAAAAAAAGACAAGAGCTGCAGCATAAAAAACACAAAAGTCGGGCCATGAAAAACGAACTCTCCGCCCTTTACAAGCTAATCAGCAAATACATTAGGATTGACTACACATTATATAGATCCAGAACTATAGAGAAACATATAAAGAAATTGGGAAGTACGAAAAAAGCATACAAGGAATTAAGAACAAGTAAAACATGGATAGAAGGATTTAATAAACCAATAGGCACGAGTAATGTTACTCAAAACCGCAAAGATATACTGACAATTGCAACAAATTTTTATAAACAATTATATAGTGAAAATGCACTCGCAAACACTAGCTACTATATGCCAAGCTCCAACTGTATGGACTTAAACATCGAAAGCCCTGTAGAGCAAATCCATGCTATCACAGAAAAAGAAATTTTAGAAGCCATTAGTCGTTTGAAACCAGATAAAAGCCCAGGACCTGACAATATTACCAATGAAGCCATAAAAACTGCCCGCCACGTTCTTGCTCAACCACTGTCAATCCTATTCAACTTAATAATAGAAAAGTCAGTAACCCCCTCAGAATGGTCAGAAGCAAATATTATTCTATTATACAAAAAAGGAGACCCGAAAGATATCAGAAATTATAGGCCAATAAGCTTACTTCCGAGTCTCTACAAATTATTTTCTTCCATTATAAATCAGAGGATAAGCTCCACTCTAGAAAAGCATCAACCACTAGAGCAAGCAGGTTTTAGGAAAGGGTTCTCTACAATAGACCATATACATACACTAGAGCTACTCTTCGAAAAGTACCATGAACAACAGAAGCCACTATATGTCACCTTTATTGATTACCAAAAAGCTTTTGACACAATCTCGCATGCAAGTATATGGGAAGCTTTAGAAGCTCAAGGAGTAGAGAATGGATATATAAAAGTCATCAAAAACATCTACCAAAACAGTACAAGTAGAATAAAATTAGACTCTACCGGTCCAAGCTTTCCTATAAGAAGAGGCGCGAGACAGGGGGACCCACTATCCCCAAAAATATTTATCGCTGTACTGGAGTCAATCATTAGTAAATTAGACTGGAGGAGATGTGGATTATACATTCAAGGGAAATACTTAAGCCACCTTAGATTTGCAGACGACCTAGTGCTGCTATCAGAAAGTCCCTCTCAGCTTCAGACAATGGTTCAAGCACTGCACAGTGCGAGTAAGGAAGTTGGCCTTCAAATAAATCTTACTAAAACAATGACTATGACTAACAGCACCAAAACTATCATAACAGTTGAAGGAAACCCGCTTCAATATACTGACTATTACATATATCTAGGAAAACAAATTGGTTTTGACAGGAAAAGCAATGAACTTGAAATTGAAAGAAGGGCCCAATCGACCTGGAATAAATACTGGAGTTTAAAAGAAATTTTCAAAAGTAACATGCCAATAGCTCTAAAAACTAAAGTAATGAACACATGCCTTTTACCGTGTCTGACGTACGGCTGCCAGACGTGGAAGTTCACCACTAAAGTAAAAAACAAGATTGTCACTTGCCAACGTGGAATGGAGCGCAGTATGTTAAATATAAATAAAAGACACAAAATACGACATACAACAATACGAGACAAGACAAAAGCTATCAGTGCTCTAGGATTCGCCAAAAAATTAAAATGGAAGTGGGCAGGACATGTAGCGCGACTTCTTGATGGGCGCTGGACAAAAAGGGTGACATGTTGGAAAGGCCCCCAAGGGAAGCGCTGCGTAGGGAGACCCTACACACGTTGGGACGACGAAATTAAAAAGACGGCAGGCCCACTATGGCAAAAAGTAGCACAGGACAGAGAAAAGTGGCTATCATTGGAGGAGGCCTTTACCTGTGAAGGGGTTCTTGCAGAAAATGAAAACTGATTGAACAACAAATTTGACATTTATAACAATTGAAAAAAAACACACAATGACATTTATTTAATAGATTTTAATTTGCTAATGACATTTAATATTATCTATGGACAAATATAACATGACATACAACTAATGTTATTAAATAAAAATTAGGTCATGACGTAATTATTAAATTAAAAAATTAACAATGTAAATTTGAATTAATGCAAGAAATAAAAGGCTTTTTTATTTTTTATTTTTATTTTTATTTTATTTTATTTATTTTTTATTTTATTTTATTTTATCAATACAGCTGTACTTGTAATAAACTTTATTTCGCCTGTCGTAGCTCTCTTTCCATTGAATAACAAACATCTCCGGCCGGCTAATGAAAAGCTTTTTGTCAGCGATGTTGTTTCAAAAGAGATATAAAATTACATTTCTTGATACAAATATAAAGTAATATAGATATTCATATACAAATCAGTATTGATAAACTTATTGCGTAATCAGCATTTTTAATACATCTGTCATTCAAAACTCCACAGCATGTTGGCTCTGTGTCTGAACTGGTGTTTTTTCTATTAAAACTGGTGGTCTCCGAAAGTACTTAATATTACTACGTAACAGTCTATTTATATACACTGTCTCTCTTTGTATGTATAATCCTGCGTCATATCCCCTTCTACTATAGTGGATTTAATATCACATGAGTAATGATTAAGCGCATATAAACCAATTCTTTTGTCTGGAGAAGCGCGGTAAGCTCTAAACCTCACGCAGCTGTCTGTGGAGGAGACCCATGCCCAGCAGTGGGACGTCTATGGGTTGTAACAAACAAGCAACCTGAAAATTACTAAGCAATCCAACATTGACGGGAATCGCGCGTTCTGGCTTGCTAATCAAACCAGTTAACCAATCACAGAACACCCCAATTTTATTGATTAATCGAAACATTTTTTCTCATTGTCCAATCCGTCGTTGACGTGTTCCAAGTGCCGCCAATCCGTGCTCAATTGTTTTCGGCAACTCGCAAGACTCCAAAAAGCTCGACGATCATGATTACCTGCGAGCGAAACGGCCGGAAGGGGCCTAGGCGCTCGTGACTTAATTACACTCACGGAATTTCTAAGAAAAATCTGCCAATTGTCGTTTTCTTGACAAGAACATCCACCCCGCCCGCTAACGTCGTTTTGTTACACGAATAAGGACGTGTCTCTCGTAAATTTCGAGAAAGTGAGCGTGGCTTAATCACGTTTAACGAAAATTACTTATTTAGACCCTTCGATTTTCATGTTCGGGATGGTCGCAATCTTGTTTTGAGGATGGACTTCAGTTCCTTGTAGATTGGGCTGTACTTTGTATGTTAAAAATTCGAGTATGTTTCATGAGATAATTTCGTCTCTGCGATTCTTAACGAGTTTTCGAGGGTTTTCTTAGGAAAAACTTCTACGGCCTGTAATTGTGTTGCTGAATTACCTTACGTTTTAATCATATACTTTAATACTTACTAGTTTTTTCTTGCGGCTCTGCGCTGCTTAAATTCTCAGTAAAATAAGGTTCAAAAGGTTTCAGCCTTTTCAAAGTTATCGCACAATATTTAAATCCCTAATAATTTTTAAAAATTCAACAGAAACATTTAATAAGAATTTGTTCAAAAGATTTTATCAAACGTTGAATATCCACAGCCATCAATCGCAAGTCCGACCAAATAAATGAAAGGTCATTACAGTATAAAGTGTCAAATACCTTTTACTTACTCGCTACGTTTTACATGTTTCTACCATTTTAGTACTGGTTGGTCAGACAACTGCGTCGCACAAGGTAACAAGCATAACGTCAGGTTCTTTAGTTCATGTAATGGGTACATGTTTCTAGCACTGAATTATTAATGGAGGTGACATATCTTTAGCATAAAACCATTGCCTGTAGCCATCCAATAGAAATGTGCAAGTAATCATATAAGAGTATTCTATTTGGGATGGGTGACCGCTAGTGGCAAACATTTCATGGACGTTACCGTGCTACACATTAAGCCTTCGGTCCCGGTTGTTTTCAATGCTGGAAACAATCGCTAAGCCTTGTCGAAGATCTTCGGGCGGCTTGAGAACATTCAACACTAGGTTGGCCACTAACCCCTCCACCAATCCGCATTGGAGCAACGTGGTGGAGTATGCTCTAGACCTCCCGCAGCTGCGTATGTGGGGGAGACCCGTGCCCAGCACTGGGACGTCTATGGGTGGCAGCGAAGCGATTCTCTTCAATTTACTCCAAAAGACATTAAAACTTTCTGTCAGAGTGAAAAATAATCTCCGCAGAGTTATAGCGTACCAAGATGAACGGCGAAGATAAGAGCACGGCAGTAGAAATTTATTAAACTCGTGTTCCACTTGAATCACGAAGAAGTACCTAATTAGTCTGTAAACAAGACAAGGCAAATTCTTAATAGGCTCAGACAGATCTCACTTCGTTTAAAGGGCTTTTGTGTGGAGTATGAATCTAAATTCTCTAAATACTTTGGGTGTTACCCAAGTGATACACAATCGTGACAATCGGCTTGTAACTAAAGATGTGATTTACTTTCACATTACATTACACGCAAAATGATGTTTATTTAAGGATACATGTATCTATGATCGTTTTACATTGGTTCACGAAGGATGTATTACCAACTCGCCGATCGCATTTTGGGAGTTTACACGTGGGTTATATATGAGAATCTAATGCAGTCCCTTCTTACGATTGAAAAGGCCAGGAGCGTATTTCAACACCCTTTCGCAATGTCACTTCTTATGGTTACTGTTAACTGTCCGTTCTTTATGTAATAATAATTACCCCCGAACGCCTCTGTCATGGAACAAAACATAGAGCATTAAAATATATTTGGCCGACCCAAGGTTTCAAACCCAAGACCAGGAGCTCCAGCATAGCATTCACTATAATTTACATTTGCACTTACTACTTACTCTGATGGGATTGCTTATTTTTGTTAGGTAGGTACGGTGTTTTAACTCGTAAAAACATTTAAACTTGCATAATTTCAAAAAATTAAATAAAAACACCGACTACAATACAAATGATGCGACACAATAGTTCTTTAACCAACTTCAAATATTTATATCCCAAACTATTATTAAAAATGAAAAATAAAAAATGGAAACTTAATGCTATTTAAATATGTACCTATTCAACGATAACCCACTTGATATTGTAGGTCGTTTTTTTTTGTTTTAATTTTAACACTACTATACCCTGTACAAGATAGCTTGATCTTTTTGACAGATGTAAATTTTAGTGATCGACATAACTTTGCAATGACGACCATATTATTTTCTTAATTAAATGATTTTAAAAATTGTAATAAAATTATAAAAATACATATAACACAAAAGTCCCTTAAGATTCAAGCGTTATCCGAAAATTTTAAGACTTTTTATTGCTTCAAAGTAAAATTTAAATAGGAACACTGAAAATAAATAGACGTTTGTACAATGTTACATCGGTCGGACGGATGGGACACGAATAACAGGCAGTAACCGTTACAAATATCGATTACAAAAAATCATTATTAAAGATCATTGTTAAGTTATTTTTACGAACCGGGGTCCTTTTGGTTGGGGTTTCTTTGGCTAGTGGTTGGGGTTCTTTAGGTGGTATAACTCTTTTTAGAAAAATAAGGTTCTAAAAAAAAATTAAATTCTAATTTTAATTACGCATTCCATCGTTCTATCGACTGGCCATATAAGCCATTTGTATGTCTAGCTAGTGCAATAAAGAATTTCACACATAATACACCCACACCATCTCGTCACAGTTGCAAGAATTTTAAAACGTTATTTTTTTGGACTACTAGATATTTTCTGTTTCCCATCACTAGCCAGTCTGTCAAAAAGATCAAGCTATCTTGTACAGGGTATAATAATAAGGCGTCTGGTTATTGTCATATCTTTACGGTTAAGACGAATCGTTTGACGTAGGAAGCATCAAAATCTCCGTTCGCGTTTTGTCTCTAGAACGCCGAGGTACAAACATACATACGAGTACTTATACTGATAAACACAATACCCTACAACCTACACACTTTGCTTGGCGCAGTCGGGTAAAAATAAGCAACGATAGGAATATTGTAGGTAATATCGGATGAAAATTATTATTTTCCGATTGCCCAATCAAAGTGATTGAATGAAGCACTTTAGGCTTTTAAGCGGTGACACGGTTTAAAATTCGAATGAAGTTTCAGGAAGCCGATTATACAGGCAGATCAATAATACGGCAATTAATTATGAAATGTTTGTATAAAACAGATATTAATAGGTAGGTGTACTTCAGATTGGGTAATTTACTTTTATACTTTACTTTACAGTTACTTTAAAGCGATGACAGCCCAGTGGCTATCGAACTCGCCTCTCACTCGAGCGGTCCGGGTTCAAGCCCAAGCGGCACGCACATGAAATTTCTAAAGCAGTACGGAGTTTTGGATATGTGTCTGATATACATATAGCAATACCAACATAGGCTGACCACACTATATGGTAAACATGATGAAACTGTAATAATTTCTGACAAATGTGTTACGTCACCAAGAGTTAACTGGTAGAAAATGCCTTTTGGCATTATGTACGCTCATTGTAGATAATTCAATAAAGGTTTAAAAAGAATAGTGGGTGTCAACAACCTCTACCTACGCCTTTTATGTTATAAATAACTAAGCTTTGAAGGGAAACAAGGCCCTTATAGGGTGTATGTACAACGTAAACAAGTAAGGATAATTTCTTCAAATCAACTTGTACTGAAATATTTACAGAACGTTTTAACTTTTTCTATTTGCTTCTTTTAACTCCCCGGCAAATATTTACAACAAAGTTAATTCATCCCGTAGTATCTGGACTTCTCTGCAATTAATGAGTCCGCAGATCTGATAGCAACTGAGTTTTGCATTTTATAAGACCAAAGAAGTAACTCCTGTGGCAAATAAGGTCTTTACTCAGCTTAAAGCTAAGTGCTCTGGCACGAAAAAATACAACAAAATTATATTACGCTCAGCTCTTTCACACTAGCGGCTTGCGAACGCCGTTTAAACGTAAGCAAACCTAGGAATACGACGCCACGATCCATACAGAAGAAGAAGGCAGATAATTATTTATATTTATTATGCTACAATACTAAAATTGTTCTGCATATGTCCTGATGTCGGAGTTTTGATGATTTTTTAGAAAATTAAATTAACTAAAATCTAAATTACAAACTAAAGATTACAATAAAAACTAACGAAGAAAAAAGCTTTTGAAAATATCATTAATAATTACACCCCCGTGGCATCGTAGCCAAGATGCTGGCAGCATATCCTCGCTGTATTGCAATACTAATATACTTTAAGCGCACAATAATACGTTGAAATGAAAAATGCCAGGTCTGATGCCAAAAAATGATGGACCATCATGAACGTCCATCATTTTTTTATCGAAGGTATCAAATAAAAATTGGCATCAGGTCGGGTCGGGAGTCTTCAACTGCATAGAAATATATGTGGAACCGAGACTCCTGTATTTCATTGCTTATGCTTATAACACTCAGCCACTCAAATACAAGCGCAATTAATTAGTTATGCTAATGAAATAAAATTTATTACAGATCTCTGCCTACCACTTCGGGGAAATACAAGCGTTATGTTACGCTAATTAATTAAAATTTAATTTAATAAAAATTATTTATTAATGTAATTTCACTCAGTAGAAAGTTTTGGCACACACAATTTTATTTGAAATTGTAACATGAAGAGTATGCATTTTCCAAACGCAAGTATGAAAAAGCTGTTAACGTTAGGTACCGGAACGTAAAATAGATGCTAGTTGCAGGTGATATTCTAGCTGTTTATTTCTATAATCAAAGCTTATGAAAATTTGTATCATTTGGTGCAATCTCGGTCGTACTAATTCGCCTTTACTATTACCACAAAATAAATAGTTTACAGAAGAACCACTCACGTCGCCGTCATTGAATTACCTAAACTTGCTTGACTCACACTCTGCGATTAGACTGTTTAATTCAGTGCTTACGTTACATAATGAAGTACATGACGTTTCTTGGTATTGCAAGAAACATTCTTGCATAAGCAAGAAAAAGCGTATTTAAATATTCAACACAGCCGATAAATCTTTTGGCAAATAACCAAGGCCTCGGTGTTTTGCAGCCCGGCCTATTTGCGCGCCATATTTTTCGATAAGCGCGGCGGCAGATGATATCTCACGCGTCACCGTGCTGGGACGGACGGCTTACGGTACAAATCTCGCGGCTTGCCTGCTTACACTTCGATAGGGGTGAACGTGTAGCATTCCTGTTCAACACCAACATTGGAAAAATACCACTTTCGGAATTGAATAACTTCGATGTTCGTCTGCTTGTGAAATGTTGTGAAATCAATTTATTTATTGTGTTTTAGAATATAATATAACATCACATTTGTATCCCAAAGGGATAGGCAGAAGCTGAAGTGTGAAATCACATCCAAATTATGTTCCATGTGAGGTGAGTGTCATACACCGTGATATTACTATAATTTGTACTACCCGGGGATCGAGATCAGGACCTCAAGCTTAGCAGGCGCGCGCAAACACTAGACTAGACTTGGACTAGATTTTGTCTATGGGTACCTATAAGATGGCAAACGAACTAGGTGGACTGTTTATTCCAATTTCACTCATCATCATCATCACAACCATTTCTCTGTCCCACTGTTGGGGACGGGTCTCCTGTCAGAATGGGAGGGGTTAGGCCTTAGTCCACCACGCTGGCCAAGTGCGGATTGGCAGACTTCACACGCCGCACACGAGAACATTATGATGAACTCTCAGGCATGCAGGTTTCCTCACGATGTGTCCTTCACCGATATAGTAAGTGACATTTAATTTCTTAAATCGCACATAACTTAGGAATGTCATTGCTGCGTGTCACTTGGGTTTGAACCCGGACCGCTGGAGTGAGGGGCGAGTTCGCCATACGTTCTTTACCCAATAAATCTGGGTTGATCTATAACTGTCCATGTGTCCATTTAAACACCAACAAGCTGTCCTTATGTCCGTAAACAAAGACGAAAAGGCGACATTCATGTCCTGTATCCTTCTTCAACGAAGCAAAGGTGTTATATTGGAATTAGGCTGAGTTCGTGTGCTTGTATCTCGAAATGGAGCAGATATTTCACTTGGAGTGCGCTAGACCGAATGGTTCATTGATATTTACGAGTGTCGAGCAGCTGAGTAACCCCGCTGAGTGCAAATGCCTAGTTTGTGCGGTGCGTGTGTGACGAATGGCACCATACACGTGGTGCGCGTGGACTGTAGCTTGGGACGAGAATGCTGTTACGGTAGCGCTGTGGACTAAAACGGGGCTTCTGTGGTTGACAAGAGCTGGAGCTCGTACTGTCAATCTAAAGACATCGGGAAAGACTGCGATGTGTTTAGTTGCATAAGAACATGGATGCTGAAACTCTTTCTCTGTCCGCAATATCACGCACCGTGGGAAGCCGGGCGGCGTAAGGGATGGCCTGGGATTTTACAAATGCTGATAGAGACTATTAGGTAGTCTCTAAACTCCGAGAAATTATTAACCAATCGATCAGAGGGGACTACTACTACTACTACCGGTAGAGCCATAACTACTGGTTATTATCACAAATAACCGACACTAAACCATGTTGGAGGCCTTCGAACAGCCTAAAATCTTCCGTCAATCGGAGGTGATATGTTGGTAACCCTGTTTTGCTCCCGACATAGCACGTTACGTTTATATAAAAAAAAAGTCGGATGGAAATAGAGCAACAGTCTCTATTTGTTGACCACAAATTAAGAGCAAAAATTGATTTCTAAAATTAAAGCTTTTCAAAATGATACTACTTAGGTTTTGCCTCGATAGTAAAATTGTAGGGAATTTTATAAAACAATCATATAAAAGGATTTTTACTTTTTACACCTAGCTGAAAATCTCATTTGTTTACATACATTTCAAAACATTATGATTTTTTGAGTTAAAGCCTAATTATATCAAAGCTTGAAAATGTGCTAACAATTTTTGCTTGTTACAAAGTTATGCGGCGGCAAAAAAATATTTTTAAAGTGAAATACAATACAAAATACAATTTCACGGGTCTTACACCGAATAAACTTGAGTGAGTACATTGTATCATTCTATTACTTTAACCTTTTCGACTCTATAAGATGATCTCTACGAGTTCATTGTTTTCTTCAGCTAGACAGTTTTAGGGTGTGGTGTGGGTAACATATATTTATTTTTAGAATTTCATTCGCACAGAAAGTAATTAAGATAGAACGGTGAACTGAGTGTGTACCCCATGCAATATACTTCTACACAATCTTGCAATATACTGCAAGATTTCTCGCAAGTTCGGTCAGTGCGCGTCGATATTTGTTACGGTACGTTAAGTTATCAATAGATTTGATTACAACTAAAAAGAGTGACCTCACTAATTACTACAGTGCGACATCACTTATTTATTAGGCGGGACTTGGGCAGGGCTGAAGAAACAAGTGACACGCATCGTGATTTATTTCTGTGGTCTTTATTCATCATGAAGTATTAGTAATTTTGTTAAAATGAATTCATACAATTATCTCAGCGAAAACAGTGCTAATTAGGCTGTTCAAATAACATAACATAACTTCGTGCCTGTATTTCCCCAAAGTGGTAGGTGCAATGTACCCACTTTTCACCAGTTACGTTAGGTTCCATGTAACAAGTTGCCTGTTGTCATACACCGGGCACAAATCCAGAACCCGAGCTCCTACCGGGTATTTCAAGTTAGAAAAACTCAATAGATGTTGCTCTGCCCGGGGATCGAACCCGGGCGCTTACGACCACCTTGACTAACGAGGCACTTTTATATACTTTAGTTAAGCCATGCACTGAGTCCGATATATCGATAAAGTAACTAAGTGAAATTAGTCAATATTACCCGATTACTTTATCTTGCTGGTTTATTTATCGTACTCCGGTGTAACCAACATTAAAAAGAGAATGAAAAAATAAACCTTAAAATATACTTTTCAGGTCAAAGAGTCCAGTTTCTGATTACGTTTAAAATCACATTTAACCCTGTGCTTTTTGGCATCAATTTAGATGGTGTTGGATTATAAATCACAATAATCGCCGCATTGATTATTCACGGGTCATATGGACCGATATACAAACAGTTTCAGCTTGAAAATGACGTGAATTGTTCGCTGATTTGAATTAACGGTTACCATGTTGCCTCGATTGCGTAATTAATATTGAAAGGGTTGAATAGAACACAAAACGATTGTCCGCCTCACATATTGGTTAGTGTTTGATGTGTTTTGACGTATCGGTAACTAAACCTTTTCGTATGAGTGTAGTATAGCAAAAAGGCTTGTTGCGTTGCGTTAATTTTTAACTTTAGATGCCGGAAACAACAAAATAGGGATGAACATAAAACAGTGCTATTTCACAGTTTTTATGTTTACACTACTGTCCGCAGTCCTACTCATGTAAGATATATATCTATACCTTTACAGCAGGTCACATTTAATTTCGCAAATTGCACATTAGTAGGTACATAGAAAAGTCAATGGTGCGTGCCACTTGGATTTGATTTGAACCCACATCCGATTGAACAGCTAGCTTAATATCCGCTGGGTTGTCACCGCATTTCCTTCACATATTGTTACTTAATTATTAGGCACGTAGAACAAAAAAGATTATCTTTTGTATTGTACATACATAGACGAGATTTGTGAAATTGAGAAGTGTCCTCTTAGGTCCTCTATAGCGGCCGCTCGCGAGCGGCGAATGAAGAAAAATGTCTCGGCTTAAGCCGCCGCCGCCACGCCGCAAATAGAGATTTATTTAAACGGGAAACGGCGCGCTGATGCCCTAATGTAGAGGTTTTTGGATTTTATTCGCTGTGTTATAAAACTCGTAAATATTCGGAAAGGTCTACAGACTGAAAACGGCCTAGTGCCAGGTAGAAAGACCTGGAAGGGATGAATTGACTGGTTGCAGTGAGATTATTTATTTTATTTAAGGATTCGATGAAAAATCCTGAGAAAGATTTTACAAAAGGCGGACTTAATGCCCCAAAGCATTTTCTACCAGTCAACCTTGACTGCTTGAACTTTTTAGACGACCCGAAATGAGTCTTCGTTTTGCGAAAGCATAATTTCTTGTTGTCTAAAACTTGTACTGATCTTCTTTTAAACACAGATTTCCTTTTAATTTTAGAAGGCTGTTGGCTGTCTAGCACTTACAAGTTCGAATCAACGCTATAGCCCCTGTAGCTCGGGACCAGAATAGTGCTACGATAGGCCCTGCCTGTCGTAAAAGGCGACTAAAAGGGGGCTTCTGGGGTCGCGGACGGTGAGAGTGGGAGCTCGAATCGTCCATCATGTGACCCCGGGAAAGACGGCGCTGTTTGTGGCTGCACAGCGTTGTGTAAACCGGGAAGAGCCCGTCATGGGCGCAGCGCCGGAGGGGACCAGCGCGTTCTACGAGAGATTCCGGAGCCCTGAGTAGTAAGCCACCGGAGTAGGCCACCGAGTGGGTTTTAGTGGGTAAAAGTCCCACATAACCCGACGTCGCTCCCACGACGTCCGGGTACCTTTTCAGGTTTCCCACTCGTTAAACAAAAAAAAAAGGTAGCGCCAGCCAACTGCAGATTAGTGAACAAATTAGTTTATACAAAACCAAACTTTTAAAACTATCTATACTAATATTATAAAAAGGAAACATGTGTTTGCAACGTTTTCACACAAAAACTACTTGACCGATTTTAAAAATTCTTTCACCATTAGAAAGCTGCATCTTCACTGAGTGACATAGGCTATATAATATTACTAGATGTAAACTAAACTATGTCGTCTAATTCCACGCGAGCGAAGCTGCGGGCGTCCACTAGTTTCATATAAGTATTTCTTAACTACGAGTACCTCTATAGGCATAATGTATGAAGAGAGTATTCTCTGGTAGTATTACCGCAGAGAAAATTATATGTTGAATCATTAAACTGTGATACTCCCTATGTCTACTGTAGGCGGCTTTCTCGTTTCACATAAAGGAAAACTAAATAATTTATTATTCATCGTATTTTATTTATTTATTTTAGCAGTAAAAGTACGACCGCTCGTTTTCAGTGCGACCCTGTGTTCGTGTGCCTTGCTAGTGGTGTTACACAGGTTGTGTTCGCTGGGAAATGCATTAACGCATCCCCCTGCTAGGCCGGAATACTCATTAAAACCCAGCGGCAAATTTATTATTAGCCCGGAATACTCACTAAAACTCAGCGTCAAAATTATTTTTTCTACGGAATCGAATGAGTATTACGTACGACCTAGACGCACCTGGTTAAACACTTAAGCTTTTTCTACTAGCCTAGCAAATATCCTGTATAAAGAAGACTTCATATGGGTCGATATGTAAAATCTACAAGAAAAGTCTCGACCAGTCCGTCGCTAATGGGCCAAACTTGTAAATCATTCATCGTTAGCCAACGTTTACAACGCCATGAATGGACGCCTGGAAAATATGACCATTCTTACCTCAGCGTAGAAGCCTTATACGGCGTACGAACAATGACCGTCGAGTACGTTGATTTAGGGCCTACCGGATTAGCCAAATATGACGGACGCACAGACTGTGGGCTTACGTGAAATTTTGCCCCGCTTGTTAGGCTACTGAAAAACGACCGCTGATAATTATTATATTTAAAAAGAAATCATACGCATTACATCACGCTTATACTTCCCGAAGGGATAGGCAGAGTTGTGTAAAATACTCAGTTTTCACCAGTTATGTTTAGGTTCCATGTAATAAAGTGGTGATCCTATTTCTATCCATCGGGTACAAATCCAAAGATTAAGTTAGCTTAATTTTAAGCCCAAAGGTATTTATACTGTGCCAATACTTTGACTACTTAATACTTTATCTGACCTGTCGAAGTAAAAATATCTCGCTTAGCAGCCACATTTTATGGCCACTATACTATAACGAGGCAATTTTTTTTCAATGTTTAAAATCTTACTAATGCATGAAAAAATTGCATCTGATGATAATAAAAAACCGGCCATGTGCGAGTCGGATTCGCGTACGAAGGGTTCCGTACTATTATCTATATAAACGGCTATTTTAATTTTTTCTATTTTTTAGTATTTGTTGTTATAGCGGAAACAGAAATACATCATCTGTGAAAATTTCAAAGCACGTAGGTACGGAACCCTGGAAAGAAATCAACCACGCTATTCAGTGAAGTGACAGGCCACTACGTTCGATGGACTTATGGCCAGTGGGGCAGAGAAGACATAGATTAAAGACTACGAGTCATTCATTATAGAAGCGGTTCTCCCTTCAACCCTATAGAGTTCGCCCGGGGCAGTACCACCGCCCGCCACGGGACCTACTATCATTTCGGCCGTGTAATAATTGTTTTTAAAGCAATTATGGTCCGGTTGGAAAGGTGTGGTTTCCGGTTACATTTCTTTAGAGGCGAACATCTTAGTCCTCAAGGGTAGCAACATATCTGTGACTGACTTAGAACGAGACTCCTACAAACAAGTTCTAACTGGACTATTACTAACACCAACTAACAGGACTAAATATCACTAACAGTCCCCAGTTCTCATACCTACTAACGAACTGACCAACTAATGTTCTAATTAACTCTCTCAACTAATTGGAGTTAGTCCAATTCCCTATTTGAGTCTTGTTCAAAGTCAGTCACAGTTGTCATGGGCGTCAGCGCATGGGTGGTGCTGCAAGCTCGTTTGCTATCTTGTATCTGATATGTACTGCACAGGCAGGGGGATGAAAGTCCTGAGGGTCGTTATTCGGGATCACAATAAAACGCCGCTATCCGTTACTTGCATATATTTCAAGTGACAGGAATCATAAAATGTTTTACCTACCTACATAATTATTTCTACCTACCTACTTATTATCTTATATAATTATTTCATACATCACACCTCTCCACTTAATATACACATACCCTAAGCACAGATCAAGTTAACTATATCTATTCAAACTAAAATATTCTAGACTAAGTACTTACTAACTAACTAACTAACCCTAGACAGTATTTACAAATTACACACTACTTACAAACTATTATATTTACAAATGCCTATCCTATACTAAATATGAAATATAAAACATAATGACTATCCAATCCCTACATATTCTAAGTATTATCTAATCTATTTCTATGCCATATCTCATAACAGGTCTCGTGACACGCCTGGGACGGTTCTGTTCGGTGTTTGATGATGGACTGTCCGGAGTAAGCTCAACGGTAGGAGGTTCCAATCGAGGTTGTGACACCTGTTCAACCGTATCATCAGCAGTCCCTTCCTCCTCGTTAACCCTAGAAGGCGACGTCGGACTGGGACAAGGAAATGCTAGCAATTGCTTACTTCTTAACTGATCGATGTGCCTTTTCACTGGTGGACCGTTTTTCCTATCAATTAAATAATTCCTAGACCCCAGCCTAGTGCTCACCCTACCGACGTCCCATTTCCTTCCCTCACCAAAATTCCTGAACCATACATCATCCCCATCCCTAAACGAACGTTCCGTCCCACCGGCGTATTCTATCTATTTCTTTTGGCACGTTTGCACCCTACTTTCTACCATATCTCCTCGCAGTAAGTCTAGCCGAGTTCGCAGGCTGCGTCGCTGTAACAACATGGCGGGGGATGCTCCCGTGGTACTCTGCTCGACATTCCTGTACGCCATTAAGTATGATTGCAGAGCTACTTCTATGTCGATTCCGTCCCTGTATGCTTTTTTTACCGCTCTTTTACATAACTTAACTGCATTTTCGGCAGCTCCGTTTGATGACGGGTGATATACTGCCGAAAATGTCAGATTGACCCCGTTCTGTTGCATAAATTCGGCATATTCCTTGCTCGAAAATGGTGGCCCGTTATCTGACACCACCTCCTTCGGAATGCCGAACCTAGCAAACGTCTGTCTGAGGACGTGAATAGTCGCCGCTGCGGTGGTTCTAGGCATGTGGAAGGCTTCTATCCATTTGGTCGATGCGTCTATTATGACTAAAAAGGTTTGACCGTTAATGGGGCCGAGTAGGTCGACGTGTAAACGCGCCCACGGCTCTGAGGTGTACGGCCAGGGGGACGGCGGCGCGCGCGCGGGCGCCGGGGCCTCCGCCGCGCACGTGTCGCACGCGCGGCAGCTGCGCTCGATGTCCCCGTCCAGCCCGGGCCACCACACGTAACTCCGCGCCAAACACTTCATTTTCACAATGCCTAAATGCCCTACGTGTAGCTCTTTAAGCACCTTCTCTCTTAAATCACTCGGGATAACCACCCGATATCCCCACATAACGCATCCCGAGTCTATATACAGTTCGTGATGACGTCTCCACCGGCGTGATGACGCCGTCCCGCTGCAGCGCGTCCAATGCGCGCTCCACGGGCGCCCGCAGCGCGTACGCGAGAGGCCGCGCGCGCATGAACACGGGCCGCGCGTCCGCTCTCACCCGCAGGCTGACCGTCCCGCCGGTGAACCGTCCCAGGCCGTCCGCGAACACCTCACAATATCTGGAACTAAAGTCCTCCAAGTTAAACATGTTTCGTCTGTCCGCCTCATTCATAGCATAGCAACCTACAGTAGGTATTTTTATATCTAACTCTTGTAGCCATTGTCTACCTAAAAGGGTCGTTTTAGCCCCGTCTATTACATACAAATCTAATTTTTTTACCTTATCTTTAAATCGCACTTGTACTTTAATTTTTCCTACTGGTCTAATATATTCGCCGGTGTAATATGTTATCAATAAATTACATGTTTGCAGCTGACACTCGGTAAACAATTTTATGTAGTCCCGATAGCTAATACAGGATATAGTACTACCTGTGTCCAACTCCATTACTAAATTGTTACCGTTCACATTAATATTTATGTAGTAGGGCTTGTATTTTTTTAATAAACCAGTATCGATGGAAAAATTATTTACCTCCTCGCTGCCGTCACTGCCCGCATCGAGCTGTACCTCCTTCATACAGTAGCTCGCCGGGAGCTGCCGGAGCCGGGGACACATCCTTTTCAAATGTCCCTCCTTATTACATACCCGACACACATATGACTTGAACTTGCAAGTGGTAGCGGTGTGCTGTCCTCCACACACTACGCAGGGTCCTCGCTGTCGGTGCTGGTCGTGCCCGCGCCCGCTGCGCGCTCCGCCCGCGCCGTCGGCTGCCCGACCGGCCGCGGCGCCCGCGCCAGCGCTGCGCGTGCCCGTACCGACATAACCGCGCGCGCCCGATGCACCACGGCGTGCGCGACCACTGTCGATGACGTCAGTCCGATGCACCACGGCCGATGACCCCTCGTGTCTTTCCCTCTGTCCTTGGTAGCTGCTCCCCTCCACCATGGCCGCATCCGCCTCGGCCGCTTCCATGGTTACCGCTAACCGCAAAGCCCGATCGAATTTTAAATCTTCTTCAGCAAACAATCTCTGTCTGATGCTGTCACTCCGTATGCCGCAAACGAACTGATCTCTCAGACTTTCTGACAACCACACACCAAAGTTACAAGTGGTGGACATTTTCTTTAAGTCCATTACATAATCTGCGATGCACTCACTTTGTGTTTGCTTTCTTTGTCGAAATTTATAACGTTCGGCCAATATACTGGGCCGGGGCTGGAGATGTGTCTTCATGATTTTAACTAAATCGCTAAACGATTTCGTCGGTGGCTTGTCGGGTGTACACAAGTTCACAAGTAATTCACTTCCCATCACCGTTATCAACGTCGCTACTTTCATTTCATCTTTAACTTGATTAACAATAAAATATTGTTCCAAGCGCTCAATATAAATGCTCCAGTTATCTTTGAGCGGGTCGAACGCCGCGATTTTTCCCACCGACATTGTGCCGCGTCACTCGGTTCACTATTACGCAACACTACCGCGTAACACACAATTCCACAAGCGCAGGAACGATAAGAGACTCGTCGCCAGTTGATATGTACTGCACAGGCAGGGGGATGAAAGTCCTGAGGGTCGTTATTCGGGATCACAATAAAACGCCGCTATCCGTTACTTGCATATATTTCAAGTATTGTATGAAATAATTATATAAGATAATAAGTAGGTAGGTAGAAATAATTATGTAGGTAGGTAAAACATTTTATGATTCCTGTCACTTGAAATATATGCAAGTAACGGATAGCGGCGTTTTATTGTGATCCCGAATAACGACCCTCAGGACTTTCATCCCATCCTCGTCGCCAGTTGATATGTACTGCACAGGCAGGGGGATGAAAGTCCTGAGGGTCGTTATTCGGGATCACAATAAAACGCCGCTATCCGTTACTTGCATATATTTCAAGTGACAGGAATCATAAAATGTTTTACCTACCTACATAATTATTTCTACCTACCTACTTATTATCTTATATAATTATTTCATACATCACAGTATCCATAAAAAAAAACTAGGTTTGCTAGGTGGACGGAGGATCTGATGACGGTGGGAAACCGCTGGATCCAGTAGGCCTAGGTCCAGTGGTGGGCTTTGTTAGACTGATGGATGGAAGGTTTGCAAGAACATCGTCAGACCATTAGATAATCTAAAATATTGACGCATCCATATTTCACCAGAGAAAAACTACTCTATCGTATCACTGTTCGCTCCGCACATTAAATTTTCAGGACATTACCGCTACATTCGGTGAGTTTAAGTGATAAACGACTACTTCAGGCTGGGACAAGTGTAATCAACATGGAGGTAGGTAATTGTATTGTGTAGGACAAGATTGTTAAATCTATCTATACAATAATATAAATAGAATATAACACAATGTTAAATCTATCTTAATATATACACGTATATTTCTTGTGTACGTGTGTGTGACAGTGAACTACTCCTAAACGGCTGTGTAGATGTTGATGAAATTTTTTGTGTGAGTTCAAGGGGATTCGAGAATGGTTTAGATTCACAATTTGGTCCACTGGAAAATGTTTTTTAATCACGATTTTAGTATTTTTATTTTTAACCGTCGTTCATTAGTATTTTCCATTCCATTCTGTAAGAATATGTAAAATCCAAATTCAATCCTTTCAGATAATCACACCCTAAGGTGGTAGGATAATTGAATGATGTTTGTATGGGATATCAGTGATTTTTAATATTTAAACGATGAGATTTTGTATTTTGACCTCTGTGCAACAAAAGAAGGACTACCTAATTCTATGTTTTCAGAAAATCACTCAATAGAGGACGTCCTGATTCAATTTCTTAGAAAATCACACATTTATGTGGTAAAAGGTGAAAGAAGCATGTATGGGAAATAATTATGATCCATATTATGATGAGGAACATTATTGTATCGACTTATGTGGAACAATTAAAGGGCGGCCTTATACAAAATATCTAAAAATCATAATTTATGACCGTTGTGGTTGGAAATTTGTATTGTACTCGTATGTCCAAATCAGTCAGTTTAACTCGATCAGTTTTAGCGTTTTTAGTTAGTTGGTGTAATAGGAGCGGTGACAGCACAGTGGCTATCGAACTCGCCTCTCCTAGAGGGGTTTGGGTTCCAATCCAAGATGCCCGCACAGATGACTTTTCAAAGTTAAGTGCGCTGTAAGAATATAAATGTTAGCTGCTTAGCTCTAGAGCATGCTCCACCAGGCTGTGTAAACGTATATAAGCTTAAAGAATGAAAGATATGCGGTATTTTTCGTAAAAACAAAGTGAATTTTCCGATGCTCAGGCCGTTTTGGGAATACCCCGATATGTTAATTTACGACTGAATGTAAATAGAAGGAGCAATTTATGTCGTCGAAACACTCCCCTGGATAACTGTGGGTCGGTTAGTAGTTACAGAATGGATGCGTACGAATCGAAAACTGATTATTCAGCTATCCATTCCCACGCCAAATTTAAAATAACACCCAGCCCGTTTCAAACTAACTTACTTTTGGGGCTTTGGTAAGCAAACGGCACAACAAAACGAAAGCTATTCATTATTCAAAATATACAGTTTTTATTTGACGACTCCGTGGCGTTGGTATGAGACAAAGACTGCCGCGAACCCGAGTTCGATCCCCGGTTGATGTAGGTATATATTTTGACAGTTACATAGGTACTCGTGTTTTTCGTGTTCTGATTTCAACGGCAAAGATTCCCTTTGTAAATTCTATATCAAGCAGTAGGTTTCTAAAGCCTGATGAATAGATGGGCCCCTATGCTAACAATTTACGTCCTGAAGTGAGCGACTTGTGAGTGACTCAAACAAAGTTCATCCAAATCCAACCTTAATCATAAAAAAAACATAAAACATAAAAAAATATTTAGTGCCACACACATTATATAAGACAAGTACAAAAGAATACAAATAAAATATAATTAATAAAGTTAATGTATGTGCTAACGGTAGGAGCTCTGCTTCCGCTGACTTGAGACCATGGGGTCCGTGGACTCAAGCAGCGACTGTTTTCCAGCTACTCATTCTCTCTTCTTCCTTCTTCTTCCCCTCCCGTCTAACATGACACAGTAAGTTGTTAAAAGCATTTGGTACCTTTAGCTTTATTTTATTTATCAATTTAGATAAAGTTTTTTTTCTTATGACGTTATCACGTAAAATTATCGTCCGTCAACCGAGTTTACACACAACCATTAATTTTATTGCCGAAGAAAATCTGTAACTTTGGTTTATAAATATATAACTATACTAACTATATACACTGCGAGTATTTGACTTCACATGCTTAATAACTTCCCAAAGCCGATGTAAATAAACGTAGCCCGCCCCGAGCGGGGACACGGAGCCACCAGTCAACAACTCGTTAAAACAGTGTTTATTAAGACGTTTCTTTGGCGGATTATCCCAGGACGTGTCCCTGGGATTTAAACGCGGTTCGGCTATTATTATTCATGACATAAATTTGCCCCGCTAGGAAGGCGCTACACGAAAACTCATTAAAGCCAAGACGCGCGCTGACTTTTCAAATTAGACGCGTTAAGTCCACGCGTGACGCGCCGTCTTCGATCCGTTGCGTCAATCTCTTTACGTCGCGTCGGTTGAGTTGGACTGAATATTTTCTTTATATGTATGCCGTAATATCAGATGCCAATTTTAGATGACAACGACTTCTAATCAAATCATCATCAAAACCCTTTCTTTAACCCGCTGTTGGACACGGGTCTCCTCTCAGAATGGAAGGGATTAGGCCTTAGTCCAACACGATGGCCAAGTGCGTATTGGAAGACTTCACATGCCTACGAGAAACATCTCACTCTCTCAGGCACGCAGGTTTCCTCACGATGTGTCCTTCCCAGTTATAGCAAGTGACATTTAATTTCCTAAATCGCATATAACTTAGAAAAGTCATTGGTGCGTGCCGCTGGGGTTTGAACCAGGACCGCTCGAGTGAGAGACGCTTGTATAATGATTTCCAATACACGCCTTTAATTGGCCACTGGTATCGGTTTTAGCAGTTTCGCCATGCCATGCAATTGCTTCGAAATATAGGCAAGAATATCATCATATCGTGAGTACCCATGAAATACAATACAGTACTTCTAATTACCTGTGCTGCTGCACAGTTCTTTATAACATTATCGAAGTTAGCATGATCGATTACGGCTATATATCCACTTCTCATTCTCGAAGGAGGTTTTCTTTAGAGTTCAATTAAAACGAAATCATCATCCATGGTATCGTATTACAATATGCAGCCTTTGTTAAGCCACCGTGGAGTAAAATTCTAATGTCATAAAGCTAATCGATTTAACGGGACAAGCCCGTCACATAATATCCCAGCGATTCTAATTCGAAGCAGGATGTCGTTGCTTATTAACTACGTTGCAATCACTAATTAAGCTACTTTCACTGACTTATATGTTTGGGTTTAGCTCCTAGAATACAATAAACTTGACTAGTACATCCTTAAATGTTACTACATCTACACTAAAACATCAATCATCCTAAACTAAAATGAAAGTTATTTTGAAAGTTATGTAAAGTTATCTATTAATCGGCTGCACAACGTTGTAATAGGTGTTGACGGCTTAGCCTGCAATGGGTAAAGCGCTGGAAGGCATGTCCTTTCAGTAGAGGTAGAGTAGAGGTCCCGGATAGTCCTCCTTAGGCGCCAAATTAGACCACGGACCTTGAAAATCCCACGTAACTTCGCGTCGTAAAGATAGGACCTCTTTACCTTTTTCTACTTCTACCTCGGTACCTTTTTCTATCGAACTATCTACAACGAGTCAAAGTGATTCTCATCTCAGTGAATGGGTTTTAGAGGCTAGATCTATAGCATAGAAATATGCACGCTCGAGATTTCTCGAGGTTTGCCTTGGTGCCTTACTTCTCTTTCTTATGATGACTAAGAATAAACAGTTGGTAGAATCCAAATTTATGGACGGCAGTGGATTGTAGCTGCGTACTCTATCACCAGTCTCATCATATTAAAAAACGTTTCTCAGGCGTTGTTGTAGAACATAATTTTAAAGAACAGGCATAAAATCCTGGCCTGACCTGAATTGCGGCGTAAAATTCATTTCGCGATGGACGTTCTCACTAAGAAGGGATTTTTGAAATTAATTTACTAAGGTTGTGTTTTTACACGGACGGGGGCCGTCTACTAGACGTTTTATGTTCGACTTGATAACACCGTTTAAGATATTAAATATTTACTACCGGTCGACTCTATAATTATTAAGTGGTCCGGGGAACGAGGGTTTATATTAATTGCGTAAAAGAAATTTTATTAGACATAATTAAAATCGCTTTTTTAGGAACCAATTTATTGAATAAAGCAATTTAATAATGTTATTATTTAAGCCTGGATTGTAAAATCAGGGAATATTTTTAAGATCATTGTTGTAACCAGTTTTATATTTAAGATCTAGTTACTTACTGGAAAGCTTGTCCAATTCCTTAACAATAGTAATAATATTAAGAGATGTTTTTATATTGATTGTATGTTTTTATATAAGAGATTAATATGTAAGAGTATATTTAAAACTATTGGAGAGATTCTGAAAATTATTTCACGTAATCTCACCGTTGAGTACTAGTATAAATATTTTTATACTAGTATAGTTTACAAAAGGCTTTGTATGTATATTTCAAATTTCATGCAGCAATCTTGTTTCCTACTTATAAAGCATTTTGTAACCGTTAGTCCCTAGAGTCATATCCAAGAGTAAAGTACCAAGTAACCAAAATTATTCCCATCGGTCCCAAAAGAAGCTCCACTCGAAGTGTTTGCTGGTAGCTGTACCTAATCATTATGACGACGGGATAATTTTTTTAAAACGCGCTGAAATTAGTTTCTTGATATTTGTTGGAGTCCTCAGGATTAAGATATAAATGATAAGGAATCCTTGCCGTATAAACTCGTCAATACCGAACCCTCGTTATCGCTGGGATATCATGGCACCAGTTTCGTTCTAGGGTTGTCACTTGCTTTTCTATACATTTTCCTCTATTATTTTTATATCTGCTTTATCACTTGTATTTCTACATATCATTTAATGGATGTTTTTAAAAAAGGAAATTCCGTTGTCTTGTTTTTCTTATAATTGAAGACGGATTATACGGATCAGTTGGTAATCAAGAATCAGATGGAAGTGGTACCGCAGCCTATGGACACTTGTGTATTACAGGCATTACTCATTACCTACAGGTTACGATCAAACAATGCCTACATGTGTCCCGGCCTTGAAGAATAAATTGACTTTCCAGATGCAGCCAAGTCAACTACGTGGATAAATCTCTGTGACGACAGTAACCTTTTGACGTCATGATCGGTATAACCGATGACGTCAGCAACAAGGCGAGAATTAGTGTATGGGGCATTCACTCTTCAAATTTTTATTTCTATTTAGCTTACTAAAAAGTGATTGTGCGTGCGTCTTTGGAATCTTGATATTTTTGGTTTAATTATTTTGATATTGCTAATATGTATTATATAATGTTCCCCCTTAAATATGTAACAAACTAATTTATTGAATTGAGTTGGTAGCAACCCTACGTACATCTGATAAACGCACAAACCACACGGCATGTGCCAACCTGCGTATATTGCCTCTATCGACATCGAGTGCCGTATTGAATTGCTTAGGAAACCATTACATTGATGACCATTACATAAATGCGTATTTTATTACTTATAGATTAATTAAATCCTTAATAATCGTTGAGGATTGGGGCTATGTGCCTATTAGTGCTGGGATCAGGCATTTATCATGTTTGAGTTGGTTCCTGACCACAGTGGTTAATTGATCATTCAAAATTGCCACCACCCGTAGGCCTAAGCGTGTGTCGATATACTACAATAAAGCACCATCCAATTTCATCTTGTTAAGATTCTTCGTATTATCCTTCTTATTATGTACGTGACCTATGGTTGAACTGCCAACTGTTAAGCAGGATCTCCTTTCGGAATGAGAGGGGTAATGTCGCAAACCACAGAAGCCTTGTGCTGGTTGTGTGGATTGGTAGACTTCACATGCTTTCGTGAATGTAACAAATGATTTTTAGGCATGCAAGTACAAGGTACTTTCTGTCACCGTTACAGTTGGTGAAATTTCACATATAAATTTAAAAATGAAAAATCATTCGTAAATTGTTAAGGGCTTTATCCATAACCATTCCAATGTTGGCATTTTCACTTACTTGTTACAAGAGTTTAACTGCCTCGTTGGTCTAGTGGTAGTAACGTGACTGCTAAGCTAGAGGTCCTGGATTCGAACCATGGGATGGGCAAAGTAATATTGGGTTTTTAAATTTTGAAATTACATCAACCATTATCCAACCATTTACTATGGTTGGATTTTCGCTGCCATCCACCGGGATGGCAAGGCTGACTTATTGGACCTTAAAATAGCTGGTGGAAATATAGGGGTGATGGTATGTTATGTTAACAGAAGAGACCTGAAAAAAAAAAAGCCTTTTCATCCCAATTAGCCAGCGCAAAAGTTGGTTTTAGGTTTAACAAATGATGCATACACCGCCGCGCGGCCGGCGCGAATGCTCCCCAGATTGTTCGAACAGATGCTACCATATCTGCATAATGTTTGTATTACCTACCGTTTAGATTTGCATATTAACAATTGGTCTAGTAATAGCTCCGTGCAGTCTCCCGTTCAAGGTCAATGAGGCTGCTGGGCTGAGTAAGACCGCGATCGGAGACCGAAATCGAAGACCAATACGAGTTGTCTAAAATCCGAATTAGAAACGACTTTTTTGTCCACACTACCCACCAAACTCTTTCTTTGTCCGCTGTTGGGCTGTTGGGTGGGGTTAGGTCTTAGTCTATCACGCTGGCCAAGTGCGGATTGGCAGACTTTACATGCCTTCTAGAACATTATGGAGAACTCTCAACATTTAAATTCTTAAATTGAATGCATATGAAATGAATTGTTCCACCCAGTCTTATGTTTAATTAATTGTATAATCTACAGCAACCTTGTGACAACTGTGGCCCTTTTCTATTGTAATCTGAGATTGTGATGTTGAAAGAAGGCAAAGAGAATCTTGAGGCGATAAAATTGACCTTCTTCTTTTAAACGGGTATAACATATCAACTAGTATGCAGCACCACCCATCCGTCGCCCTGGAAAACTCGGACAGACCCTGAACAAGACTCACAACATAATTAAGCAACCTAAAAGTTGGATTGCGGCAGGAATAAGTACGGCCGATTCCCAGTCCCCAGGTCTCCCGGCCCGGCAGATGGCACCAATATCTGCATAATGTATGTATTACTCTGCTCAGATTTGCATATTAACACTTGTGGAGTCGATGTAATTTCGTACAACACAGGCGCTTTAGTGTAATCCTTCAGCTTTGTATACAAAGTGTATATGTGTTTCACATTAATGTATTGGTATTACATTATAAATAATAGTAAAATTTGAACATGGTTCATTGTGAAAACTAGAATTCGAATCGACTTACAAAATTATCTGTTTTATTCCGCCGTGGGAAACAGTCGGAACCACAAATGTTAAAAAGACCCATGCAAGCCAATGATCTTTTATCTACCCTATTGTACCTACCAGACTTAAATTAGACAGACTTAATCGGATTCGTCCGTTTATTTACATACATTTGATGAGTCTTATACAACGATTCAATAACTAGTATCGAACTCGATATCCACTTATTTGAATTTGGATATTTTCTCTGCACTAGTAAAATATTCAACATATGTTCGTGTATATTCGCGCGGAATGACGTTTAATTTGATACCGGTCCGGTCATAGGATTGGAATAGGAAATGCATTGGAAAGGCATTTGAGATATTTTATACAACAACCAGATTTTGCAGGGTTTTGGAGTTGGGTAAGTTAGTTGGCTGCATTGGTACATATATACCTCTACATAATGTGTTGGATAAGAAGGATTAATAGATATATACCTAGCTATCAGAGCAGTTAGTGTATACACCGAACTAAGAGTTTTTTTGATGTGAAACATCTTTAGGCGGAGGGCGAACCAAATCTTTGGCGTGGCGAGCGTGGCGAGCGTGGCGAATATGGAATATATTATTACACAATATTACAGTTTCGACAAATGACGGTCGGAAATCATTTTATTAATAAAATATAATAATTAAATTTTTGTTTGTTTTTTTTTTGTTTGTTTTTTAATTTTTTTTTCTTATATGTTTTAGTTCCTGTCATAATCTGTACTTTTGTGCATATTACTTGTACAAAATAATTTCGATGTTTCACATCTGCCAGGCGTCCCGTGACGGCTCACAATTTTTTTTGTATAATTTTCGAACCCAAAAATAATCAAATCAAATTAAATCAAATTTTCTCAATTCTCACATACTTATAGAATATTACGGGGTCGTGTTACGGCGCGAAGTTAGCGCTTTAGCGTGGCGAGGGTGCTAAACTACAACTCAAACCTTTTCTGATTCCTTCAACCTTTGTCACACATAATATGGATAGCAGAAGATGCATGGTGATTCGTGTTCTTTTACTATCTTTATAATTATCTACAGTTTTTATATATATCAGAAAATATGAGCATAACCATTTTGCTTTAATTCCGTAGCACAGAACCCAAAAGGCGGCTTCAAAAGTACATTAAAGCACAGTAAAATATTTAAAGGAAATATCAATCAGATTCTTCGTTAAATTGAGTACGGTTAAACGCTCTCTACGCGACGGCTCTCAGTAATTTAGATTGACTTGTTTCGGGCCTATTTAAATTGTTTTTCGGCACGCATCCTCGCTACAACCGGTTACATAACAATACATAGTCTATTCGCAATTTATTATTCACAAACAGACTACGGGAATTGAGTTTTAACGAAGACAAATTGAACTAAAGCGGAATCAATTACGGGAGATTTATTTTCACGGCGAGAAAGAATTAAGAAAGTGAAACAGAATGATGAAAATTGGATTTTGTCAACTCAACGAGGAAGGAGTTGCCGTGTTGAGATCGTTGAGAATGCTCTTAAACCCACGCTGGCGGGGCGCGTCAAGAGATAGAAATGAATAAATATCTAAATAAATAATAATACCCCGACAATACCCTAACACGGTAGAACACTCACAAGGGTAGCCTTTGTCGCGGGTGGCGGGCACGCAATACAAAATAACTCAATTTAACACCTATGACCTACACGTACAATCATTCACATTAACTATTCATAACCTTATTTTTATATTTTTAATGCATCTCTTTTCTTTTTCTTTTTTGTTTTTATTGTTCTTGTATTTTACTACACATTATTCATTTATTTATGATCAAAACTGTGGTCACGTATTATTTTGTTATTTTATTGTAGGTATGCCACTACTAACCATTTTATTTCATTCTTTATTATTTTGTCCTTCACTCACGGTTGGTTGTCTGGAAGAGATTGCTTTATGCGATAATACCGCCAATTGATCACCGAAATGTGATGTGCGTATGTGTTTTTGCTCTGGTGTCATCATCATCATTAACCGTATAATATTCAGGTGAGTACAATATATTCACAGTTGTCTTACAATATGAAAGATAAATGGCCGTTTCTAGAATCATTTCCAGAAAGCGGTGCACAGAGTCTGCTGTGGACAGCCTGAAAATCGATCGTTCACTAATGTTGTCAGTACCTCCTGGAAATATTAACGCTTCCAAATATCCGATATTATCGGATATATCGGATATATGGACGGATACGATCATTCCGATAGCCTGGCATCCTTCAACGTGAAGGGCATAATCGCGTATTAATTCGGTGTTGTCAATACAGAGGTAAGTAGTAACAGTAGTAGTAACATGCCCCAATCCTGTAATCCCATAATGTTGTTTTTTTTTTATTGATAGCGGATTATTAGGAATGGACGCAATGTCAATGTTGGGATGGATGGATGAATGTTAATTTTGAAGTATTTTGTAGAAAGCTACGCCTGCTTTATATTTTCATTATATTACATGTTTCACATAATTGCAGAAAATAAAAATGTGAATCTGAAATTGGAATGAAAAATAAATCTTTTGACTGCGTTCTCATTAAAACTTGGGCTTAAATTGGTCGCAAAAGGAAATTGGTCCCCGAAAGGCAAACAATCGGTTAATTTTAATAAAAACCGAAATTCATGCGAAACGTTTCCGGAAAATTTGTGTTCTTGCGTCGGATTATTCCAAAACGATTCGGTTTCTGGGAGATACTATAATAATAGTATAATAAATGCTAACAACATAACTAGTCACTACAATATGATTCTATGTTGTGCAGGTGACAGAGATACAGTGAAAATACACTTGAACCAGACCCGAATAGACATTTTATGTAGGTACTACTCGTTTAGAACGGGAGCTTTATCTGTGAATCGCTCGCAGTCGAACGAGCGAAAAATTACTATTCATATATCGATCGACAAGGGTATTTACTTATTTTCATGTCACTAGATTGCAACGAGTGGTATTAAACATTCGAGTACAGTGAGATATAATAAATAGTAAGGTATGGTTTCCAATAATAAGTCGGAGTCGAGCGATTATGTCACGCGAGTGATTCAAAAACAAGCAAGGCTTTACCATTTATGCCTTTAATCATACCAATATTGAGCTAGGATTTGCTCTCGGAATTTGATGGTTAAGGAAATAATACACCCCGCTGGCCAAGTGTGGATTGGCACTCCACAGGCATTCGAAAACAATAAGGAGAACTCTCAAAAATGGAAAATTCACAATGTTTCCATTGTCATAACAACAAATCAGCCTTTAAAGCAAGGGATGATAAGATATTACTCTGTTGCGGACATACAGGGACGACAGAGACAAATAAGAGCGAACACAAAAATGATGATCTAATGAATATTCTTCATAAAATATCTATATCTATCTATCTATATAATTTAGATAAATAAGTGCCGATGACGGTGAATTTAATTAATTTGGCATAGCTTGTATTTGACACAATGTAATGAATCCGCTTAATTAGCAAATAGGTAGCGTTATTATCAGATAATGTACCTATGTTCATAAAGAAATCCGCGTGTGAAATTTCTCATTTTGTACTTAATCAATATAAGTGGACATTCAAGTCCTTGAATCAAAACATTCATTATATAAAAATCAGGAGTGCAGATGGGTTGAGGGGTAAGTGACCAAAACCCAGTGTCGAATGCTCTCAAGCCACTCAAAGGTCTTCGACAATTTTACATATTTAAATCTAACATTAAACAAAACCTCCTTAATAAAGCATTCTATAAAATAAATCTGTACATAAACGATAGAAGCCCTTGGCGCAAATTATCTCCAGCTCCACTTTAAGTTCGTTAATAATTTACTTGTATCAAATTACTAATCTGTAAATTTTGAAAACAGTAATTATCGATATTCTTGCCGTGTTCTTCTCGGGAAGCATCAACTCTGTAAACTGGTGGTAGATAAAGAATATATTGACGTTCATTAAACGAATACAAATACCAAATCTTTCTTTGTCTCACTCTTGGGCACGGGTCTCCTCTGAAAATGGGAGGGATTAGGCCTTAGTCCACCACCCTGGCCAAGTGAGGTTTGACAGACTTCACATGCTTTCGAGAACATGATGATGAACTCTCAGGAATGCAGGTTTCCTCATGATGTGTCCTTCACCGCTATAGCAAGTGACAAATAATTTCTTAAATCGCACATAACTAAGAAAAGTCATTGGTGCGTGCAGCTTAGGTTTGAGTCCCGTACCGCTCGAGTTAGAGGCGAGTTCGATAGCCAATGGGCTGTCACCGCTTAAAAAAGAAAGTAAATTAATCGAAATCTGACTTGACGGTTATTTAAACAACTAAAAACAACCGAGCTAACGTGCCCATACCCATCCACAAACCAACTGCACGTTAGTTGCTTAAATTCTGTCACATACGATCGATGTGAGCGATTGAGCTATGGAGGCTTCGGTATATTGTTAAGCAAAGTAATATGCAATTGTCTTATTTCAGATGTTTGAAGTCGCCACAACCATTTTCAGTAAATACTATTCACAAAACACTTTGGAAGTAAATTTTGAGCTTGTATCATCTGAAATCTCTTCATACAAAGCACAGGGCTCATTTCTGTGAGAGAAACTTTGGAGAATGTCCAAGCACAGCCTATTTCTCTTTGAAGTGCTGTATCGCACTGTCCTTTTTGATTTACGTTTTTTGCAGCGTTCAATTTGTTAATGTTGGTATGAAATCGTGTTTGGACATAGAACCTACTTAAAATTAAATCATCATCACAACCCTTTCTTTGTCCCACTGTTGGGCACGGGTCTCCTCTTAGAATGGGAGGGATTAGGCCTTAGTCCACCACGCTGGCCAAGTGCGGATTGGCAGACTTCACATGCCTTCGAGAACATTATGAAAAACTCTCAGGCATGCAGATTCCCACGATGTGTCCTTTACCGTTACAGCAAGTGACATTTAATTTCTTAAATCACACTTAACTTAGAAAAGTCATTGGTGCGTGCCGCTGGGGTTTGAACCCGGACCGCTCGAATAGTTCGATAGCCACTGGGCTGTCACCAAGCTACATGACAATGCACAAAAGTGCTTGGTACTGGCGGTGGTTCTGCCCCGGAAGAACTCTTCATACAACCTAAATAACGTTTTAAAGCCAATATAGAACCTTCCTTTACACACTCTAGCCACCGTTCCGTTTGACCACATTGCTCTTGTAAAGAAACTGTTCACAAAATCTGTCATTTCGTAATACACATTATTCTACATGCATAAAAACATTGCACTCAGTAGGTCTTCGGCGTGGTCTGCGGCAGATGGCGCGCGCATAATGCAAGCCTCACCTGGCCTGCGCACGCGCACCCGCGCGCGCCAGGGCTGTCGCACAGAAAAAAAAGGCACAGGTGCATTGCACTTAACATCGGTTTAAATTTCTACCTGAGACTACCCGTATGCTTCGCGTATTTTGTTTGCCGGACATTGTATTGGTAGTTATAGAATTACTTACTAAAGGATGATATTATGTACCTACCTTCTGCCAATTTTATAATGACATGAACCAGGCTATTATCTTCACACTCTTCTTCTATTGAAGGAGAAGTGTGTGATTGTACCCTTAAATGATTGTTTATATTTGAACTAATATTTTTGTGCAATGTGTGCGGAAAACTTTAATTTTAGATATTAATTATTATGGTTCACATAAAATATGGGTAGAAGAAGAAGCACAAATAATACATCTTTTTGTGGACTCTTCTTGGTCTTTTGGCCAAAATCGAATTAATTAATCTTAATTATCTTCATAAGTTGTGATCTTGATTATTCCGCAGATGAGGTGCACTGCACGCTCATTTGAATTATCAAATGAGTAAATAATAAATTATTAGGTATATCCATAGTTTTTTTAATATCTTTATTTGCTTATTTTATTTTAATCTAAACTTCACATAACACTCACTTAACATTTTTATTTATTTATTACCATTTATTCTAATCTCATCACAACAAAAATAAATACATATTATATAATCCTTGAATGTCTGCATATCCTTTTAAAATCAAATATGAAAACAATTAAATTCAAATTTGAACTCAGAATTTTGTAACTTTATTTTTTTTTTAAAGATGGCAGCCCTGGTCACTTTAGTTATTATTCTACCCTTGCTCGGTTTTATACAGATAATATTTTTAACGGGCGGTTGGTTGGTATTTGCTCTATATTATGGTTTTGGTTGATAGGTTATAAAAGATAACCGATACAGAAACATCCTTGGTATGAATATAAATCACCTGCCACCTGCCTGTGATTGATATAGAATTGTTTAAAACAATTCTTAATAGTGTCAAATTTATAATGGTTTTCGTCACCAGAAATAAACGGATTTATAATCAGTTTGACGACTCCGTGGTAGTCAATCTGACTGCCGAACTATGGGTCCCGGGTTCTATTTTATTTAATTTTGTTCAGCACACATACATACAGAACTTCCGTTTTTTGAAGTCGGTTAAAAATGACGACTTTATCCGTGATAATAATATCTGAAGGCCTTATTCAACCCCGATGACTTAGTGCGAATTTGCAGGCTTTCGAAAACATTCTGCAGAACTCTGAGACATGCTGGTTTCCGCACATTTTTCACAGTTACAGTAGGTAGCATTTTCATAAATATGGTTAAGCCCAGTCCAGACCATGCCTTCGTCTTTACGAAATTCCACTCTCAATGTGTATACTTTCTATTTAATTAGTAACTGGCCAGTGACGCGAATGTTCCTTTACGACGAAAGTTTTTTACGACGCTACTACCTACCCCTGTTCCTGATGGTGGAATATACATTGTGTTTAGTTTAGGACCACAGTCATATTAATATTGTTTGCACACATCTTTGTAATGTTAGTATAACATCACATTTACAGAATACTTGGAATATAACTAGTTGATATTTTACCAGGTGGTATGCTAGGTATATACTTTTCTTAAAACCTTCTATGAGTGAAAAAAAAATTACGTAAATTTGTATTCATGATAATTAGTTAAAGTGAAATAAAAACATTTTCTATTCTATTCTATTCTATTCTAAAATTCGCGAAGGCGAAGCCACGGGAAAAGTATCGTATAAAAACAAATAATGTTAGTGTAGCTAAGGCCGCTATCGATATCGATATTTGTTCCGTGCATGTTGATGGGACGCCTTTGTCATGATAAAATTGTGATTGGTTGCGTCGAGGGGCTCGGAAATGAGTTTATGCATTTTGTTCACAACGTATCGCCCCGTTTGATTTAATGTTATTGCACGCGATATAAATAAGGGCCATAAATTAAACCAAGCGATCACAGTGTATCAAAAGTATCAAAATCATTCGATTATAAAACCGTTTAAATGAAATGCTGTGATTGGTAATTATAATTTAGGGGTGAATTATATTTGTTACTCTCTTGTTGAAGGCGTTAAGGAGGCATATAGCTTATATTAATACTTGTTCGAAGTATATTATTTTCTGTGTTAATAGCTTAAACCCATAGACGTCCCACTGCTTGGTGGAGGGAGGGGATTGTGGCTAACCCAGTATCTAGTATTCTCAAGCCACCCAAAGGTATTCGACAAGGGTTAACAATGGTTTTCATCATTGAAAATAATCGGGACCGACGGCTAAACGTGTCCTCCGAAGCATGGTAGCGCTCATGAAATTTTGCCAGTAGCGGTCACCCATCCACAAACCTACAACGTCTGTCGCTGCTTAACTGTTTCGATCACAATAATAATTAATTTACGCGACCCATTGCTTGTGAGGTGGAAATACGTATAAATAAAAAAAATGCAAAGACAAGACAAGACAAGAAAGTGTGCACTTATGCAATGCATTATTTATCAGAATTGACTGCTCTATGAGTCAATCTGTTTGTCAACGTTAGTCCGTTTGGGGTAGGATATAGATATCCTTCAGAGGATTTCAGTTTGTTTTTCTCATAACTGAAATGGCCCGAAAGACACTCCAACAAGGCGTGTTGGAGCAGCGGCGTCAGTGAGGCTTTGCGGAGAAATTAAAAAAAAAATTAGTGGCCATCCCGAAATGATTAAGATCGTCAGAAATGTTTAAGCCAGACTCAATAACCTTTATCTAAGAATAACAACTGAGACTGACGGCGATGGATCCGAAGCATGGACACGCTCAAAAAAAAATTTCTCTACCTACACTGTCATGTGTATCGATGTTTATTTTATAATGTTTCAAACCGCGCGACACATAGTGCTTCTAGACGATTCTAGATTTGTGTGACATATACTGTAGTACTCAGCTATACAGCGTCACTGACGTATTTCGTCTCAGTAATGAGGTTTAACGACTGCGTGTGTACACTGGTCGTTCTGTAAACAACGACAACCGACAAAATAACAATTTTCCGGTCGGCGGGGCGCGCACAATGCGGAGACGGAACCGGCGACACGGGGCTGCCACCACAGCACAGCGCAGCGCTACTAATGCTTGATTGTGCCAATTTATGACTTACTAGCTTTTGTCATTGACATCAGGGTTCACCTGAGTTAGATTTCTCTTGATTATGAATCTGTTATATTCGGAAGGAAAAGTATCCTAATATTTTGAAAACAACTAAAATATAAAAAAATAAAAGTATTTATTCTTTTGTATTGAGTTTATTTATGCATAAATATCATCCATTCCTAAAACAATAATAATATACCGCTAAGTGTAACAACACGTTTGCAGTTATCAGAAGTATATTTATGTGGTGCATCTAGACAGTTCTTAAACATTGAGCTATGTAATGTAATGCGCGGAAAATGCCGTTATTTATAAATCTTCAAACACTCACTATTGGATGTGTACCCAAGTATAATGAAAAAGGAACATAAATGTGAAATCTTTTTCCCCGGATTACAGCGTTTAGAATTTGAATTTGAATACCAATAAGCTCGGCCTTGTCTCATTATCTAATCTGTGTCGTAGTCCTGTTAGTATTTTACAAAAGGTAAGTATAAGGTATGTGTCTCACAGAACAATAATTACTAGTAACGAGCAAGTATTACCTATATGGAAATATTCATGAATGCCATCAGGTGAACTGAAAGCTGGCAGCTTCTTTGCACAAAGCTTGGCTTTTCAACAAGAAGTAACGCTGCCAGATTTCTGGGCACTATGCTACATGTGAGATTATTAGATGAGTTTTACTTTTATAACCAAGTATTTAAATATTTTTGGAATAAATAAATTTTATCTCTTTGGAGCTCCTCCAACCAAGCACAATTGGTTTGTTCGCAAAAAGATAGACTCTCGCGACTGTTATCTCACAATAATCATTTTATAGCTGTTTTTTTCTCGCTCGCCTCTAAAGCGAGCCTATCCTGGAGAGAACAGCAGTGTTTTGTTTTACTAATAGTTTTAAGATATGTAAAAAAGGTAGGTAGATACGTTTTATGCACTCCGAAAGAGGCACACTAGCTGATTATTCTTGTGCAGTCAGTATTTGAGCAACTTTTGCTTGCTTGGTAGTAAGTATATGAAGGATTCCAACATGATTCTAATGTGATCAAAATGTTCCTATGAAGGTAATTTAACTACCCCTTTTTCACTCAATAAATAATTCATTTTGCTCATAAAATTTTTCACTCTGTTCCTCATAAATGACTCGTTTCAGGATCTGTCACGTCTTTTGTCAGCGGCAGTAGATGGGTGATCTACTATCTAACATCCATAAAAAATCCGCACAATGATATCACAGTATCGTATAACATAATAATGTATACGAGTACTAGTATTATTTCTTCATCAAATATTTACATATTTTAGGTTTATCGCTTTGCTCTGTTGGTGGTACAAGGGTACAACTTACGAGCCTCGGTCGACCATTAAGCCTGCATGCGCTGCTCTGCATACAAATAAGCTTTCGATAAAGTTGCGTCCCTCCAAACCGAACTGTCAAGCGACCCGAAGCTTTTGGGAGGCCGAAAGCTTTTCGAACATTGTTAATAGTAATGTTAACAAAAGCATTTGATTTCGTACCGAGCCCGGCCCATTCGTGATCCGGGGGTAATTGGATGTGCAAATTTTGTAGCAAATTCACTAATAGGTAACGAAGTTGTGAAACCTTTAATATTTTACACCTATGTATTTTACAGCAGTATAAAATTTGTACACATAAATTTTTGCTTATTACCATTGATCTCGTTGGAACATGCGCGGGTAATATGACGCATGTCAAGCTAAAGTGCTGGGTTCGATATTTTGAACTAACCAAAATGAGTCTTGGACTCTTGGCCTCCATTAACAAGAGCTTCCACTATGCTGCGGTATCTTCCAACAAATAAGTAACAATTAACTTTCCCTTTCGTACAACCGTACAAAATCTGCCAATCCTGCGTATGACAGCGTGTAGGAGTCCCACTGTTGGGCACGGTCACTCGGAATTGGAGGGGTTCGGCCATAGTCCACCGCGCTGGCCAAAGTGCGGATTGGCAGACTTCCTTCGAGAACGTTTAACTCTCAGGCATGCAGGTTTCCTACACCGTTACCTGCATGATTTACTTAGTATTAAGAGAATTGAATGGATTTAAACTTTGAACTCAGACCCCTTGAGTATGAGGAGTATAAGATAGCCAATGGACCGCTGTTCACCATACACTCAGACATAAATTTTAGGAAATATCTATCTACTTACATGGGAATATTCTTAAAATATTTCTCTTACGACTGGTAGCAATCACTTTACCGAGCATCATACGTAATCCTTTCTTGTGTATTTCCCAGAGGTGGATCTTGCCATAAAGAAATCTAAGAAGAAAGTAGGACAATTAGTCAAGAGTTACTCTCATCTACTACTCTCCGAAACAGTTTAAAGGATGTATTCTCATAAAAAACACAAGTTCCATTTACAATGAGATTCAAAATCACGTAACAGTAAGTGTTTGCCTCTGAAGCCTTTAACATAAAATGATTACAATGCACTTTTACTTAACCTAGTCACTACATGTTGTTTTAGTTTCTTAATTATTAGCAGTTTATTAATATATGTTAATAAATAATCTTTATATCTTATTTAATAATAATCTTATTTCAACAACTAGGTTTGCATTTTTTTACATAACTTAATATTTTGAAGAAATTTTGCATGACATCAGTAGTAAGTGCTGTATTTTTATGCAGTTCTTACTTTAAAGGTTATGGAAGGCACTTAAGTGAAATAACGTGCGTTCCGTGTGATTTGGTGTATTAACTGTGTAAAAACAAAGTGTCAGTTTTCATCTGTTACAAATTTGGTTTCACGCTCTCAGATTTAGACGGTTTGTAGGTATCTTTAAACATATAATATATACCTGTATGTATACCTGCTTATCCAGTAACGTGACCGATATTTCTCGAAATTTAATGTTTGAAACAAAACGGTACAAACGGATCCTCTAGAGAGCTATTGATTAGGAATCTAGAGTCAAATCAAAACCAGTCTTCGCCAGTCTATCATATACAAAAGCAATGCATGGTGACAAAATCTTATCATACCACCACCACCACCATAACCCTCACCCCCACCAAATTGGGCTCAGAATTCCTCTCGGAATGGGAGGGGTTTGACCTTAGTCTACCACGCTGGCAAGTGTGGAGAATACAATGCAAGTACGATGCAAGTGCTTATTGATTTGGCAAATTTCAAGCCAATAAACCATTAAGAGTATTGTTAACTCAGTACCGGGTCGCCTAATCTCGTAGGCAAGATACAACTCTTTGGCATTCCCGGTAACAAAAGCGTGTTCGCGTTTGGTTTGTAGCATGCGTGACGCGTCTCTACCAAACCGAATCAACAGGTGAGCGCTAAAATGGCATAAAAAATAGTCTCCATTGTTCTTAGGTCAGCGGCATGGCTTGTTCCGGGAACATAACTTGAGTTAAGGCTCAGTTCGTATCGCCGATATAAGCACGACAAACCCTATGTAGATGTGTTACTTATTAAACCCGGTGACGCTGTAAAGGTCATAGGAACATAAAAAAATCTACAACAAATCGCCAGATTTTTAAATTGGCAACTAACATTCGCTCCCGTGTTTCAAGTCACACTTATATTCAATGACTACGGAACATTTTTTTTTTTTTTATTTATTTATTTATTTATGTACACACACTATGTAAAAAAAAAAACAACAAAAAGAAATAAAATTTAGTACAAGGGTTCCACTTATTTCTAATAGAAATCTCTTCCAGTAGACCCAAGAGTGGAGATCCAGTGTGTACAAAATGAAAAATAAAGTTAAATTTACTAAAACTAAAAACAAATAATAAAAATAGAAAATATTTTTAAATTATTAAATATATTACAACAATATATATACCTAATAAATAAATAAGCAAACATACCTATAATGAATTGAATAAATATATATAATATACAATACATATATTATGTAAATATATATACTAATATATAAATTAATATATAAATATATATTATTACATACAAAAATAAAGTTATCGATTATAAATATATAAGTTAAGATGCTAAAGAAAAGTAGTGCTCTTTGACTTTCCTTTTAAATATAGCGGTTTAAATTGTGCGCTTTTTAACATATAGCGGTGACAGTCCAGTGGCTATCAAACTCGCCTCTAACTCGAGCGGTCCGGGTTCAAACACGCACGCACCAATGAGTTTTCTGAGTTATGTGCGATTTAAGAAATTAATTGTTACTTGCTGTAACGGTGAAGGACACGTCGTGAGGAAACCTGCATGCCTGAGAGTTCATCTAATATTTTCGAAGGTATGTGAAGTCTGCCACTCCGCACTTGGCCTAACTAAGGCCTACTCCCTCCCGTTCTGAGAGGAGACCCGTGCCCAACAGTGGGACAAAGAAACAGCGCGAACAATGTGCTGCACGAGGCAATGCGGTATGCGTGGAGGAGGGGCTAGGAGACAGATGAAACAACACATAGACAGTGTTTATATTTTATAATAATACTAAATAAACACCAAGAAATCGAGGCATGAAAATGGCATAAAAATGTCCCGCCATTGTTCTAAGAACAGCGGCTTGTGCTAGAGTTCCGAGAAGGCTTGAACTGATGATATTGTAGCTCGGGTTTATTAGGTCAGTGTGTAGGGTCAAAAGTATCATCCATATTGCGAGGATCATAATAGTGCTACGGCATTTCATAAGGAGCTATTCCTGTCACCGCTCGGAGCGAATTTGACCTTTTAACACGGATTCAAATCCCAAAGGCAAACGAATAATGAGAAAGTAGATAATGTGCACGTCTCAAATCATGCTGTTTGAACTTATTTTAGTGACTAACCTTTGCCAGTGATACGCACCATTGCCTATATTAACTACTTTTTATGGATGGGTAGTAAACGAGTACGCGACACCATCCTCACCAACCATGACAACTGTCAGACCCTAAGCAAGACTCATAGGAATCTCTTATGAAGTCGGTCATAATACGTTCGGACGGAAGTGACTTCGGGAAACACGAGTCTATCTGTGGCACAACGTTGGGTAGCAGTTAACGAATTTATGTCTGAAACCGTGTAGAGCCTGTGATTTGAGAGAGAGCGATTTGGCTCGGGCGGAGTCGCGGGGAAAGCTAGTAAGAAAAAAAAAGAAGAAAGATAATATAGGTATTATCGGACCACAGCTCATCCGCACTAGAAATTATTTTATTTCTTGATACCCAGAGTCTTGTGAAAACTAAAAGTTAGTCAGCAAATTGTAGCAACCGATAAATTGGTGCATAGAACATAACCGAGAAACTAACTGTAAGTGGATTATTAAGATTTAAGTCGATGTCGCTGCATCTGGGACTATTAAATCGATTTTGAGGTTAACCCTGGTTTACTTGGTCATGACGTACTCGTATTTAGATGAAACTTGGCAAAGCTATGATTCATACTCTGGATTAATATTTAAGCTATATATAAAATATATGATCTCTAATACAAATTCAGCGATTTTGTATTTTCAATCTATAACGTATTGTAAGAGATGTAACAATATGTTCAGATAGACGTTCAAATAGACGTTTTTATTTTTGCCTAAAAATAATGAATGTTTCCTTAGTTTTGACTGGGCATAGTTGTCTAGTAATGTCCGTAATTAAAATAGGTGGCAACTATAAACGAAACTACCACAGTCTAAATTCACGCGAGAAAACCTGTGGGCGTCCTCTAGTTTAAAACGAGTGATAATTAAGTTAATTTTATTGTATGTGACACTATACGTAATGATAATAAGTATTATTTCAAAAATCACCATGTAACCAGGTTGAGCAATGAATGTTAGTAGAGTTCATCTCAAATACTACTCTACTAACATCTCAAATTTAAAAGCTTGGAAGGAAATCTGATCTTAAAATTACCCTGTATAACGAAATACTTACTCGTAGCAAACAATGAGCCCTGCTACTAAGTGGATTAGTTAACCGTAACTTTATGTATGTACATACGGACTCGAACACACTTTCGCCTCAACGAGGTTGTTTTAACTAAGTAGCTTTCCTTCACTTAATTTATTACAACGCATCTCCTTAAGGGGAGGTAGATACATGGCACGAGAACGGTTCCTAGTAACGGTTATTCTGGTACAAGCCTTAGTAGACTTATCTATTTTTAACAGATTAAAACATAATATTAGTCCAATGGTTGGCTGTTAGAGAATGCTTTATGCATTAAGTTCGCTATTTGTAACGTGTGCATTTATTATGTTGTTCAATAAAGATAAATAAATATATTATATTGTTTTGAATTTGAATTTTAAGAGTATGTTATCGATAAAATCTCATATAGCATTACAAATCAAAATAATGCAATACAAAGACCACGTGTACTTAAAAATATTAGGTAACTTATATTGATTTAGATCGAAACGTGCGATTGATATTCTTGGCTTTTGGTAATTAAAATTCTTCTTCATTCAAAGATTTAATTGCATAACACAAAGGCAGGAGATTGAAACCCAACAGGAAAAAGGTATGCAAATTATGTGTTATTAATATAAGGGAGAGTCAATAAGTTGAATATTTATTGTAAGTAAATATTATACATTACTTCTTACTCTTATTCCATAGATATATTATTATAGATAGATAGATACGGTACATCCTGCAATTTATTCTGTAGTTCTTTATATCAAACTATCAACCTATTTGCGCTGTGGTGCTCGATGAAATCATGCTTTGATCTGTGGCACTCTACATCGGACTATCGAGCTATTTACTCTATGGTGCGTCGGCTAGTTATTCTGAGATGTAATAATATACTGAGCTGATGCAATCTGGTGACCATAAACGTTTATAACTATTGATAAATTAGTAGCAGGCTGACGTGAAGAAGAGGAACCGAACCTCCTGGCTACCCTTATTCGATAGCTAAGATGGAAATTAAGAAAATTTCAACTCTATGAACTCTACGGTGAATACTACTCCTAAACGTGTGCACAGAAAAACTCTGCACTCAAATATACATATGCCATCAAATATATATAGCTAATTCATAAGTATTAAAATAATATTAACATTATTATTATTACGTATCTCTTTAATTATTATTCTTATCATAACTTGTACATTATATTATTCAGTATCCAGTTCAACTTATATTTTCTGCTACATTAAATTTTGCTAGTTCAGACATTCCCGAAGCGACCGCAATCACACGAATCATATGTTCAAACATCGGGCCAGAAATAAGCTCGCTTGATTTCATTTCCATGCTTTATTAGTAAAGATTGATAGCGGGGTAAATGGGGCGTAAGAAAAGCCTTCAACAGGAGGGCGGTGTTCGCTCGAAGCTTGATTGTCGGCTCATTTCATTCCCGCGCAGTGTCGTGGCGGTAGCGCACGCCGAGCGAGCTTTTGCGCTCACGGACGAAACTTTTCGGAAGTTCATCGAAAAGTCGCGTATTAACAATTCAAGTGTAACTTGTGCGTGTTGCTTGTGTTGTATGAATGATTGTGCTCTACATTTGTGCTTGGATTTTGCCTATGGGATGGTTGGGAATGGATGACTTATTAAACAGATTTTGGGTATGTTGTTTTAAATAATTAATTGGAATTTATAATTAGTGTGTAGGTAATGTTTAATTGATAAAATACCTTTTCGAGTTATGAAGCGTGAGATATTTTATGGTTTATAGTTTATCCTATATAGTTGAATGGTTTTATTATTCTTCGGTGGGTCCGAAGCGCTTTTAACGAGTAAACTCAAGGAGCCAACCTAAAAGCTCTCTGAAAGTTTTAATAATATGATTCCTGAAACTTTAAAGCAAAAAAGTTAATAGAATTAAAACTTACGTATTTTTACTTATGTGTTTGTTGTTTTTGTGTGTGTATTTTTTAAATTTAATATATTTACCTATGTATACAGTAGGATGTAATAATATGTATGTAATATGGTTATGTAGGAAAACAAAATCACTTGGTACAAGCGCCTAATGCACCAATATGTTAAAAAATTGTACATCCTCGCACTATAAAAATATGGATGACATATTTATTTTGTAATTATTTCTTTTTAAAATATGTTATTAATATCATTATGATGAACTAAGAGTATATAGAATGCTGAAAGAATGAAATTGGGCTTTAAGCTCGCTAATTAGACGCCAAATGAGCTCTTCATTCTAAAATTGCACAGAGGAATTTTTAAATGAAAGATTTTTTGGGGTTTCACCGCACCAGCATCATTATTATTTAAATACTTTTGCTGTTGTAAATATGCTTGTAATATTTCTTACTTTTTTTTACTTAGGTAAAATTTGCGAATTAAAATCTCAAACACATTATGAAACCTATACAGAGCTCGCTTCAGGTACTACCACCCACATTTTAATTTTCCGTTGTACCTACCTGTAGTAAATGTGCGGTGGTTACATTTTTCTAGCAAATCTTCTATGATCGAATAACGGGACTCTACTCAAAATGATTATCCGAACTGATTGAACTGATTAATTAGGTTTGAACCTAAACACCCTCGAGTGACGCATTCCGGTATTATACAGGGTGTCCCAGAATGAATGGATAATCCTTGAGCCCCGCACAGAACAGCTCTCCAGCGCTTAGAAAAAAATATCAAAAAAAAAAAAATTCCAAGTGATACCCAAAATATGATTTTTTTTAGAAAAACATACGTTATTTTAGCTTCACTTCACATTCATTTACGCAACTGCCACAAATTAATGATATTTTTGGCGTTTTTGGTGTCATTTTATTCCTGATAGACTATACTACTAGAAATACATCAAATAATATAAGTATCTGTGATACTTTTTTTATAAAAAAAATAAGAACTTGAATTTTTAACATGAAATTTGATACCAAAATAATTTTGACATAGTTTGAGAGTGTTTCATGTAAAAAAAAAGTATGAAAACGTAAGTGTCCAGCTATTTTAAAAACATGCGCAGTTAATACAGATTAAATAATGGTATAATACATCATTTTATCTAATACTACTACGAAGTTATTGCTATTGAGATGCAAAACGAGTAAATACGACTAAAATTAAAAAGTTAATGTCTTAATACATTTTAATAATAATAAAACATTTCAGGTGTCGCTGCGACCCATAGACGTCCCACTGCTGGGCACGGGTCTCCCCCACAGACACTGCTGCTGCGGGAGGTCCAGAGCATACTCCACCACGCTGCTCCAATGCGGATTGGTAGAGGGGTTAGTGGCCAACCCAGTGTCGAATGTTCTCAAGCCACCCGAAGGTCTTCGACAAGGCTTAACGACTGTTTCGTAGGAGGTAATGGAATCCCATTGGTTACAGAATGATGGCTGCCCTGCATATTATGGTACAAACGTCCGGGCTTATTTAAATGCCACGTATCCAAACAAATGGATTGGTCGTTTGGGTCCTATTCTGTGGCCTCCTCGATCTCCAGATTTAAACTGTCGGGATGTTTTTTACTGGGGCTGTCTAAAGGAAGAAGTGTACTCGAAACAATTTCAAATGAGGAATTACGCAGCCGTGTTCAAGAGGCCACTTCAAAAATAAATGAATGACTCTACGCACGGTTTCTTAGTAGAGCCTATAAAAGAAGATGTCGAGCGTGTATTAGAATCGGTGGCAGACAATTTGAACACATGTTGTGAATAAAGATTGATGTAATGTACACCTGAAATGTAGCGTCCATAGCCCAATGGCTCGCGTCGATTCAATGTGACCGAAAGAGTTAAGCAACGACGGGCGCGGTCGGTTTGTGGATAGGTGAGCGCTAGTGGCAAAATTTCACGGACGCTACCGTGCTTCGGAGGGCACGTAAAGCCGTCGGTCCCGGTTGTTTTCAATGCTGGAAACAGTCGTTAAGCCTTGTCGAAGACCTTCGGGTGGCTTGAGAACATTCGACACTGGGTTGGCCACTAACCCCTCCACCAATCCGCATTGGAGCAGCGTGGTGGAGTATGCTCTGGACCTCCCGCAGCAGCAGTGTCTGTGGGGGAGACCCGTGCCCAGCAGTGGGACGTCTATGGGTCGCAGCGACACCTGAAATGTTTAATTATTATTAAAATGTATTAAGACATTAACTTTTTAATTTTAGTCGTATTTACTCGTTTTGCATCTCAATAGCAATAACTTCGTAGTAGTATTAGATAAAATGATGTATTATACCATTATTTAATCTGTATTAACTGCGCATGTTTTTAAAATAGCTGGACACTTACGTTTTCATACTTTTTTTTTACATGAAACACTCTCAAACTATGTCAAAATTATTTTGGTATCAAATTTCATGTTAAAAATTCAAGTTCTTATTTGTTTTATAAAAAAAGTATCACAGATACTTATATTATTTGATGTATTTCTAGTAGTATAGTCTATCAGGAATAAAATGACACCAAAAACGCCAAGAATATCATTAATTTGTGGCAGTTGTGTAATGTGAAGTGAAGCTAAAATAACGTATGTTTTTCTAAAAAAAATCATATTTCGGGTATCACTTGGAATTTTTTTTTTTTGATATTTTTTTCTAAGCGCTGGAGAGCTGTTCTGTGCGGGGCTCAAGGATTATCCATTCATTCTGGGACACCCTGTATATACGAGTATATCATCACAGTACGAGCAAAAGCAACGGACGTCTGACCTTTTTCTTAAAGGTTACTGTTCAGACTGACACAGTAACAATCTAATCAATGTTGTAACAGTAACAAATCTACCCTTAGCAACCCCTTGCTTACAACAATGTAAATTGGGGTGAGAAAATTTGCTCAAGTCTTACATACATCTAGAAATACAGGCCCGTTGGCGCAATCGGTAGTGACCCTGTCTGTTGCGCCAAAGGTCGTGGGTTCGAATCCCACTCAGGACAAATATTCGTGTGACGAACACTTGTATTTGTTCTGTGTCTGGATGTCAATATTATCTATTTAAGTATGTATTTAAAAATATCTATGTATGTATATCAGTCTCTGACACCCATAACACAGGTTCGCGCCTACTTTGGGGTCAGATGGCCGTGTGTGAGAATGTCCAAGATATTTATTTATTTATTTATTTATACACTTTCTAGCTACCTAGATTCAGATATACCTAATAGTTAGTTAGCTAGAATAGTCCAAGAAATAGTGAAAACTGTAAAGCAATTAAAATTAAGCAAATTAAAGAATTGGCATTCCTATCCTGTCATTCCTCTGTGCTAAAGTAGGTACTTACGTAATTATATGTATGTATGTACAATACGTAATTACATGTATGTATGTATGTATGTAAAATACGTAAAATACGCTATATGTATGTATGTAAACTAAACAATGGGTATGATTACACATTCTTTTGTAGGTAGGTCCTGTACATAGATGTAGAGCAATCGAATAGATTAATAAACATTTTTAGCGTTCTTGTTCTGTAATAAAAATCAGTTCGTTCGTTGTTCAAATAACTTCTGTTTTTCTTTCACAAACTTATTCTCCTTAAGGCAAAGCAATTTGTATCAAATTTAAGTGTGTTTACCTTAATGCCTGACTTGTTTGTTGGCCACGAATACGTAATATTGATCTTTCCAAACATTTATCAAATATTCACTGCACTGTGAGGTACCTATATGTTTAAAATAGCAAAAGGTAAAAGTGCAAAAAATAATAATTAGTATTCAGTATTAACTAAGAATGAGAGATTGATTCAAAAACAGCAAAATATCTATAGTTTTTTATTTCCCGTTGTCTACTTCAGGTCGTCAGTCCACCAGTCCACAGACAATATGGTATATATTATATCCCTGTGTTCTCAAATGAAAAATTTATGCGATGCGCATATATTTACATGCATACACGCTGTTGAATCTCTTGATACCATCTATCTCGAGATTAGGATATTTTCGTAGTACCATATTATTTTGGCGATTTACGACAGACAACTTGTTATCTGGGTATTACAGCTTGTTATGTGAGGCAAATAAGATGTATTCAGCAAAATGGTGTGCTAATAAGTTACTTTTACAATAGTTTTAGATTAATCGGGATATATTTGTAGTACGCTCTAGTAGTAGTAGAGTTTAGGGCGGGCCTGAACATTCAATAGGTATACGGTGAGCTTTCAATAAAGTTGGCTTTTCAGATACATCCGGATGAGTGAAAAAAAAAAATTTACTGCAGGATTTGTTCAGAATTTAGGCATCCCAGCTGAGCTTTGTTTTTAAACAATTATTATTTTTCTTTTTTATTATTTTTTTCCAATGAAACTTTAAATCAAGGCGCAATCTATTGTATGAACAATTGATATTATATCCATCCAACTTACGACATTGATCATAAGGCTCAAATTGTGCTATTATGTGCTATTTTAACAAACAACCCAAAATAAAACCGATATAATAGTGCTACGCATTATCAAAAAACCATGACAAAATCCTATAGCTGACTTAGCAATCACGAATCAAACATTGGTCGTACAAAGCGAATCTATTACGGCTAAATACAAAAGCCAAGCAAACAAAGAATAGTCTGCTCGTCCCTATCGTTAAAGGAAATCCTACAAATACCGATGCAATTACTTAGTAAGATTATCGTATCAAGCAGACATAGGGTGTTGACAATCCAAACGAATACAGAAACTGGCTTGCTACTAGTGATTGTGTTCACTACACGCGAAGTGCATGTGGTGCCGTCTGGTAATTAATATGCAACGGTAGGAATAAGCTGCAACCCATAGACGTCCCATTGCTGGGCACGGGTCTCCCCCACAGACACAGCTGTGGGAGTTCAAGAGCATACTCCTCTATGCTTCCACCAGCAAGGTTCACTACAAGCTATCCAGGTTGATAAAGCCTGGATAGCTAAGAAAATGCTTAGGACAGCTAATTTGGAGAACCTTCTATAGCTGGAACTTATAACTTTGAACGTCCTAATCTCAGTTATTGGGCTTTCACACCCATTTTGCATCATTAGTTTATGAATAGGTATCTATAAAATAGCTCTACAAAAATAATACAGTAAGTTTTAATACCCTAAATTTTCTTGAACAAGATACTTCAACAGACCTAGCTCCAAATTGAATCTATTTTTGTCCCCATTACTCGTAAATACATAATAACGCTCCAAACTGTAATTTAAAGCATCAACTTATTGCTTCAAATGGAATTTAATAGTGCCCAGGTACCTACGTACGCAAATTTTTTAAACATTCTCATTCTTACTGTTATAAAACATGCGCATAAAAGACGCGTAATGCTAAATTTTTTCGACAAAACACCTGTTAGTCTCGACAGAATTATCCTTGGCCATATATAACAGGTATATATACCATGCGGGTAAGGACCGCTCAAGTGAGAGGTGAGTTCGATAGCCACCGGGCTATTACCCAGCTGTCACCGTTTGTTACATACACAGGTCATATGCCTAAAGGCATACATCGAGCATAATATCTCGAGCCACGTGATCATGTGTGATTATCCGCATTCATGAGGTGAGCGTATCGAGCCATCGTTCCATCCCATCTACCACCACCACCACAATCCTTTCTTTGTCCCAGTGTTGGGCACGTATCTCCTCTTCTCCTCTCCTGTCTTTCATGAGAAGTCTACCAATCCGTACTTGGTCCATTCTTTCGGAATAATTATGAAAAACTCTCATGTATGCAGATTTCTTCCCTCACAATGTTTCCTTCACCGTTACAACAGATGATATTTAATTCATTAAATCGTACATAACATAAAAAAGTAATTGGTGCGTACCGCTTGGATTTGAACCCGGACCGCTCGAGACCGATAACAGGGCTGTCACCGCTCCCATCCTCATCACATCTACAAACCCGCAATACCATCTGGTGAAGTATGTTTGTACTTCTTGTACATCAAAAGGCACCCGGATGGCCGGACATGGCTTGCTAATTGATATTTAATAGATTAAGTGGGCATACCAGCCGCCCCGCGTAACGCGATGTTATTAAAGTACCGTCATCCTGTCCTGAACTTGCCCAGCAACGTTTGCAAATTAATTTGGCAACTCCGTCGGAGCAGTCTGGAATTATGCAACTCGTGCTTTTAGCTGTATAACCCTGGATCTTTAACCTTTAAGTCAGACTTTACTGGTTGACTGCGCTCAGGGAAGGTTAACTGCAAGGTTGGGCCACGCAGAGCTGCAGAAAACTGTAAGTGTGTACTATACAGGAACTTACAAATGCGTAGGATACGAAATAGACCAGAAAGGAATTTGTCAAAATTAATTAGGTACGTCTGTCGTATTTTCATAACTGACATATTCTGGGGACGCCAGATATAAATGATATTCGGATTCCACCAGTCTGTATACGAGCAGTGATAGCAGTTTCGACTTTATAACAGAACCTTAATTCTTTTACTGGATATGATTTAGAAAACGAGCATGCTGCGCCACAACTGACAACTATGAGAGATTCTTTTTCAAAGTCGAAAGCAGATGCATTGCTACCCTTGACTGCTGAAGTAGTCCGCCTCCAGAAAAGTGTATCCGAAAACTCAACCGAAAGAATAAAGTTACTTAGTAAAATGCCCATCCATGTATGAATGATACATCCATCCATACATCAGCATTTTTGAGTTCATTGCTAGACATAGGCCTCCCACAATCGTCGCCACTCCACCCGATCCTATACCGATAATAAAACGTTTTTACTTTTAATTCAATAGATGCCTTTTTAACATCGTCACCGACTTATTGCAATGAAATGCAAACGACCTGTGGTTCCTTACTTGGTGTAGATAATTCGTAAATGAATTAGACAACCGGCGTTAGCCAAACCGCAGGACGTCGTTAGTTTGACTAATCGCTTTTGCCATGCTCTTCATTCTATTATACAAAGTGGGCTCAGAGACCATAAATGGGCTAGTGCTCGTGTTTCGGTGGAAAATTAACGAAGAAACAACTTCTAAGCTTCTACACTAAATTCTATGGTTACCGGCTGCTACTTCAAATGATGTTTTTGATGTCATCACAGTACGATTAAGTCATGGAACCATTAACATTATCTTTTTTATGGATATAAAATAGCAAACGAACATGCAGTACCACCCATCCGGTGCCGCGCCCATGACAACTGTGACCGAATTTCAACAATACTCAAATATTAGATATCAGATATTTTATGCCATTAATGAGAAGATTGGAACTGAGCATTTCCGCTTGTTTGTCACAGATGTCATGAGCTCATGAATCAAATGACAAATGGACTGGGACTGGGAATGATAGCCCAGCAGGCTAATTTCTTAGTGACTAATTTTCATAAGTGTTCTACCTACCTAATTATAATAATAATAAAGTGAAACTAAATCCTTCGTAGTGTTAGTGAACTTGTTTTGCTGACGTAACGTCAACTCCGAAGCTTGTAATTGAAAGTTCATCAGGGTTATCACTTAGTAATCTGTTCAAACGAAGCCTTGAAAGCTTATTTCTAACATTGCATGGTCTACATGATTGTGAATACGTGTTTGTAAAGGTTGTGAACCCCGTTCTGTGTTGAATGCTTTTGATTGAAGCGCAAAAGTAAGTTAATCAAGAAATCTGATCAAATTTAATGAATTGATTCATAAATAATAACTACGTAGGATTCACTAAAGTAAGATGTTATTAAAGTAGCAAGTGGTGGATTACCCATACATGCCTTTTCTAAATACGTTTTTAAGCAATATTTAACACTTGCGTATATATTTTCAAACGGACGTGTCTGCTGGACGATCTGCTTATGCGCATTTGAGTGGACATCGTGGTGCGTTATGGCTAGACTCTTTTCATATGTAGTTGCTAACATGTGGTTGCTCCGGTGATGGGTACAATGAGAATTGCTAACATGTGGTTGTTTCGGTGATGTGTAGGTATGTACAACGAGAATTACTAAAATGTGGTTGTTCCGGTGATGTGTATGTACAATGAGAATTGCTAACATGTGGTTGCTTCGGTGATGTGTACAACGGGAATGTCGTATAAAATATTAAAATGCGAAATCCTTGAACAAAATATCGAAAGACCGTCTGAATTATTTCCACAATACAACACAATTCTGCATCTGTAGTAATAAGTTTTATAAAATACCAAAAAGCGATTACCGAACTAAGCCGCCTCGGACTCCCGAAGCGGCGGCAGTTGCCAAATTAATTTATAAAACGTTCCCCCAAGAAAGACGGCGGAAGATGGCGGACTTGACTTGACTTGGACTACTTGAGGAGCGCACTTTTTATTAATTTCCATCAAGTGCTGTTTAGCTTTTTGATGTAACAAGGCTGTCGTAAGATTAAGTGTAAGTCTCTGTTCGATAACATTTATATTCTTTTCTTACATCAGTTTTCTAGTTTGTGTATTTTGCATTAATTCAAAAAAGTTACAAGAAAATATTGCACCCAAGTTGAATACTACTCATTTTGACATGAAAAATGACATAAGTTACATCTCGCTCTGAACATAAGCTTATGCGCGTATTTCAGTACATGACGTACCTAATGTAACAGATTTTAATGCCGCCCTCCGACGAGGTGGAACGACGATATGAAGAAGACAGCGGGAACGCTTCATTCAGAGGGTTCAGGATCGGGAGGAGTGCCGTTGATTTAGGGAGGTCTATGTCCAGCAGTGGTCCCTTTAAGGCTGTTGGATGGAAGGATGAAAGAAAAAGACTCGAATGCAAACTTGCATGCAGCATGATCTTTGTAGGATTTTTTTGTTTCTTCACTAATTTTATCATAACCCCGGCTTCACACGCTGGCACCAATGTTGGCTCCAACTACTCGTCCAACGTGTGCGATCGAGAAACAGTCCAAGTTGACATTGCCAACTGAGTTATGATGATCTAAACGAATTTCGGATCAATCTGAAAGGTGCCTTTATAGCATTGCCACATGCTCCGACGTATCTAGTTACAGTCTAGTTGCTGAGTCGGTTTGAATGAGATCATCGCGACTCTATTCGTCTATTGCTACTGGTCCTGTATATTATTATTAACTGAATACAATTAAGATTGAGTGCTACTTTATTTTTATCTTTGCGTTCTTATCACCAGAAAGGCAGGAAATTAATAAGCCTTTTTCGTATCTTTATCGTTTATCCGTAAGGTAATGCTCACTTATTATTATTTTTAAGCTTTAGTAATAGAGTGTTTTGTCGATTTTGTGTGTTGCTTTGTCGAATACACGAAGTACGGAAACGCAGATGAGCTATTGTTGCGACTGTGCCTTGTCGCCTTAACTGTGTCCTGTGTCCTCTGACGTCAGTCCCTGGTCGTTTGACTGGTGCTTGACACCTGATAAAGAGTATCGAAATTATGACACTTGGAACCATCATTCATCAGTAGATAGTTTCTTGGACGCCAGGAGAATTAAGGAAAGTGGGCGAAATTAGTGGGAACTGCTTTCTAAAATGATTACACCTCTTTTTTCTGGATGTAAGCTTTGTCGGATAAAATGACCGTTTCGTCCTATTGCTTGCGAACTGCGTCGAGGGGACTCAGTTTTTTGAAATAATAGAGGAATGTAATATGTTTTTGCTATAGGTAGTTTCTGTTTGTATTTTTTCGTTCCTACTAGCTTTCCCGAGTTAAATCTTTTTCAACGGCAATCTGCACCAAAGATCACAATCTAGTTTCACCCTCTCTTCGGCAGATCATAGTCCGAGATAGCCGTCAATCAATTAAATATTGATCGATAGTTAATTATCGATTAAAAATCGAACGATTTTTTTCAGTATTTTGACCATTTCATGGGAACCATGCAAATTCCGGATAAAAATAGCCTATGTTGCTCTCCAAGCCCTGTACTACATCTGTAGAAAAATAACAAACACTTTTTCCAATTTATATTTTAGTAATCCTTACTCGAAGGTATGTGAAGTCTGCCAATCCGCACTTGGCCAGCGTGGTGGACTAAGGCCTAATCCCTCCCATTCTGAGAGGAGACCCGTGCCCAACAGTGGGACGTCTATGGGTCGCAGCGAATCCTTACTAAAATAATTGGAATTCGAAAATGAATCGAAAATTCTAAATTGGAAATTGAAAGAAAGAACAGAGACCAAGAATTATTATAGAACTCGTATGAACTCGTATGCAATGTATGAATTACATGAAACAAGACATGTAAATTAATGCCATATGTGTACTTGAGGAGACTTATATAGGAAATGCAATCTTTGTAAGTAAAGACGTCTTTCACTCCTGAAAGGGTATCTAGTGAATTAATAATTATAGAATGACGGTCTTATTCTAGAACTCAGTGACCGCTGATCGCCGAAACTAGAGGCCATTCGGTCCCTTTTGTACGGATTGTCGGCCCGTCTCTAATCTACATCAGATTATTGAAACTACACTAAATATTTTGTATGTATTTTACTTACTTTTTAACTACTCGACTTTGAACCAATTTCATTTCATTTTATTTAATTTAATACCAACTTCACACCATAAGTGTACATTGAAACAAAAAAAATACTAAAATGAAACATGCCGCGATTTTCTTAAAATAGATTTGGCAACGCCGCCAAACATGCAGTTTACTGGTGCTGAGCACCGAAATTTGATAAAAATTTCCTCACATCGGATATTACTTAGGTACCAATTTATTGTACAAACAATACTCGCTCTTACGAAGAAGGCAAGGGGAGCAAAAGGTTTTAATGTCAAAGTGGGCAAACAAAAGGGTTGGTATATGAAGCCTCAAACCTAGAAGGAAAAGCCAGGCGTTGAAAGCTTAAAAGCGAGTAGGTAGTACATGCCTTCGAGTAGTTAACATTATGGAGAACTCTAGACATGCAGGTTCTTCACGACGTTTTCATTCACCGTTACATTTTAAATTACAATTATAACGCACATATCTTAGCATTGGTTGGGGACGCTTGGGTTCGAATACAGACCGTCTCGCATGAGACCCCAGGCCTGTCAATACTCACTGTTCTACTTCCGACCGCTGCCTACTATCTCCATAGATTAGATTGACAGGCGCCGGACAGTCCATGTATACTAATCGGCATCAAAGTCTAGCTAGTTCTGTTAAGGTATTGCCTGGCGCGGGGGAGCAGGTTGTCAGACGTAAGCGCTGATTGGTTCGCGAGCCGTATGACCCCGCACGGATCCCCCATGAATAGCAAATCCGGATTTCATTCAAAGCTAAAGTTTCGTGCCACGAGGAATACACTGGTGCAATAATAATTACTAAAATGAGCAACCAATCGGCTGTCCGCTCGGCCACCTGGGGCGCGCCATATGCTATGAACGCGTGTCACTTCGCACGGGCTCGCAACAGCTGTTCCATATGCTGTGTACAGACTAGTGTACAGAACGCAGCCTAATATCCTTCCATAGCCGGCCATCGGACTATGAAAGAATATTATTATTGGGTTTTCTAACTTGAAAGCAGGAGCTTGAAATCTAGATTCGTGCGCAGAGTAATAAGCTCAACATCTATTGATAGGACTTAAACAGAACTAAACATAACTGGTAAAAATGGGTGTGCTATATAATACATCTGTGCCTACCCCTTAGGGAAATATAGGTGATATAATGTTGAAAATTAAAATAAGTAGGTAGTTGATATTTTTATACTTTATAATTGCATGTTGGTGAAATCCTTCGAACATTTTCTTTGAATCAGAAATACATATTATTAATTATTAAACTTTACCCATAGTCTAATCTGGCTTTGACCTTTACGTACGCTGCTATGACTTTAATTTTTTTTAAATAAATTTTTTTATTTAACTTATACAAAGACAAATGACACAGCAAAACACGAAATTGTGACCAAATTGATTTTATTTTATTTGAATTTAGTTGTGTTTGTGTTCTTACTATCTATTAAAACGAAAATGAACTGCCATTCGTTGGCATTCACCTCACTGGTGTGTAAGCAGCATAAAACGGGTCGGTGCCGGTCCTTCAACTATTTTGATGGATTATTAATTTTAATAAATGTCCAGTCACTGTTTTATTTTTTCTTTTGTATTGTTATGAAAATACGTTTAAAGTTAATTATAGTACGGAAATACGGATATAACTAGATTTTTCACATCAAATTAATAAATAATGTGAAAACGTTATGGATAGATATTTGACATGCGAACGATCTACACAAGCAAGAAGTGTCTGTGTACTGTTTTTTTTTCTATGAATAGTTTTGGCTTATTGAGATAAATATCTTCGGCTAGAACCTAATAATATAACATATTATTACATCATGCCTGTATCTGTCCAAAAGGGTAGACAGAGCACCTAACACAATCACTTTTCACCTGTTAAGTTTAAGGTGGTGAGGTTATTGCCCTGGGCGCTTTAAATTCCAAATTAAGTAGGTAGGTACTAGTGGGATCCTCAAGTCATACAATATATATTATTATACTATATTCATATAGGATGATATAATACAAAATTGTTACTAACCAATGATACTAACACATCATTATATTGTAATAGTATTAAATGAATATACAATTGCAGTCTGAAATCTATTTAATTTAATTTAATTCATATTGTTTTGACGGGTCACTTCTTAAAGTGTCTCCGGACCCCGCGCATCGCTTGGATTACAACCCATACACCCACCCACCACTGTGCTGTCACCGTTGTCAAGACTTCACGTTATATACATAATATATCATCTATAGTAAGTATTACTTGGTTTTTAATCAACTAATACGCTCAAATTACAGCTGCCTACACAAAGGAGCTAATTAAAAGGCACTAACTAATTCATATTAGTAATTCAATTCTAGCTAAATAAATAAATGACGAACGCAGCCCTAAAGAATCGGTGGTTTTCGTTCATTAGGGTTGTCTAAATATTAATTCTCATGTTTTTACTTACCGTCGTTCGACTATTATTACATTTCGATATAATCGTTTTATAATAATAACCACTATTGTTATTGTGCTAAAGAGATGTGGAATGTGGATTCTAGTCAATTCACTGATATTTTATGTAACACAAATATCATCGTGGATTCGTAGATAATTGAAATTAACTGGTATTTGAAGCTGGCTTTAGAAATTAATGAACGACTGTTTAAAATTAGCAACGCCCTTTATATCCGATGATTGCCTCCACATCGGCACAGTGCCCTCAGTCAATAATAATATTATATAAATTCAATTAAGCGTCAAACCATGGTAATAAGCCGCGTACGGATTATTTTGTTGCTGAAAAAGATGTATCAAAATACATCTTTGATTTGCCTATAGTTGTTAAAACTGTACATATTCTTAAAATATCTCTATTACCTACAGCCACAACTATACATTACAATACTTTAAAATTACTTCACTGCACACTTCACGAGTGCCACTGCAACAGTTAATAGAATCGACCTCTAATCACATACCAAGGATTTATTAACCCGAGGGCACAGTACCAAATTTAGAAGTCGTGCTTAAATTATGCTTTACTCGTAATTAAGTGCTTTAATTGCGTACTTTATTAGCTGGTTAAAGTGTTGAAATACAAGATGTCTCTAGTTACACATAATATTAACTGGAGTAGTCATCTGAGCCTTGTTAAAAGTCGATTTTATTTGACATGGGTTATCTTATAGCCATAAAAAATGATTTTAATGCTCGTTTGCTATTTTATTCACGCTAGAAGCCATAGACTTAATATGATTTCCAATCTGAAATAGCGCGGCATTACAGTTATAACGCAGTGTTACAACGTCCGAGCACCGCCGGACGATTAGCTGTCCGTTAAATAGACTCGTACTAAACAAAGGATTTATTGAGTCGGGAGCCAGGGAGCGGACTGCGTGCAGTGTGACCCTGGCGTAGGGTTACCAACTATACTGTTTTTTGCTAATAGACTTTTTACTGCTGAACAAAAATAGTTTATACAAAATACTGTTTTCAGCAAATACATAAAACGTTTTTATTTTAATGAATGCAAAGTGGCGGAACGACAAATATAGAATGGAAATGGAGCTCAGAAATGTCACTTATTAGATGAGTTGTGCGAGAAGTACTAAGAATTTTTTTTTTAAATTGAAACGAGAAAAAACTGTAGGTAAGCTTTTATATTACACTGTTCAGTTAGGGTCGAATAAAATACTTTTTAAATTTATAAAAAAAGTTGGTGACCCTACTGCGGCGGCCAATTGATTAAACGGCGCAATTAACTAATCAGCCGTCAATGCGTCGGCTTGGCGCAAATGCGTCTGCGCATTCGTCACTCGAGTTGTCGGCACTTGTCGGTTGGGCGGAAGAAAAAGGAGTTTTTGTAATATTTACTCGCCATGATCTCTTTACTTTTAACGTTATTTTATTTGTTTCACCTGTAAGCTACTCTACTGCTACTCAATACATATCTTTCTGACCACCTGGTAGAGCCTGTGGAGAACCTCTATAAAGTTTGGGTTAGCTAGTTTTAAAGGCGATCTTCTTTCTCCTCATCGGTTTTCATCATTTGGCATCGCGTTTTTGACCATGATCAAACGAATGTCCGAATGTTTTATGTCCTGTTCAAGAAAAGTCACAGTTGTCATGGATAGTAGCAGTTGGATGGTGCTGCATTTCAGTTTACTTATCTTATATCCATAAGAAAACCGGCTGAGTAGCAGAAAACAGCAGTTCCTTTGGTAAAATGTTTTTATGTATGTTACTGTATGTACATTTGTACATTAAATAAACAAATTAAAAAAACTAACTAACTAGTAGGCAGTTTGACGAATTCGTCAACGAACTGCGGATTCCAGATTCGAATCTCAACTGGCTCAGATATTTATTTCACAGATAAATCAAAAATTTAGAAAGTCGGATTTAACTTCTGTTATATCGATTCAAAACTTTGAAAATATTAATAAATAATTTGCTTATATCAACCATCTGTTGATTGAATCTGGGCTCACTTAAGGTTTCTAAAGAAAAAAAATTTACTAAACCCACAGAAGAGTGCTTCATAGTTTATTTTTAAACTAAAAATTTAAATTAAACCTTACACAGCCTTACAGATTCTACCAGTCAATGTGCTTTTGTTTATAGAATGCGCAGTTCGGGCACAGAGTAAACATAAATATTTATATAATTTAATACCTTGGTGCTGGCTACACTTTCAATGTTACAAGAGCGAGCGAAAATGTGGAAAAATCATATTTCACTGGCCTGAATAGGTACAATATTGTTTAGTAATCAATCTCATATTTCCATCCATTCATTGATTTTGAAGGCCCACTGTGAAATATATTCCTCTTTCATACATTTTACTAAGGTAAATATATCCTAACCTACAATCCATTTACGTCGCCTTGTTGGGCACGGGTCTATACATAATCTAGAAATGTTTCTTTCTTCTTTAGTCTATATGATCTATCAACTAAAAATGCGATCATTAGCATAGCTCATACCCGATTGCCGATATTTAAGTTAAAAAAAGCGGTGACAGCCCAGTAGCTATTGAACTCGCATCTCACTCGAGCGGTTCAAACCCCAGCGGCACGCACCAATGACTTTTCTAAGTTATGTGCAATTTAAGAAATTAAATGTAACGCAATAACGGTGAAGGACACATCTGAGGAAACCTGCATGCCTGAGAGTTCATCATAACGTTCTCGAAGGTTTTTTTTTATGGATACAAGTGAGCTTGCAGCACCACCCATCCGCTGCCGCCCATGAGCCTGCCAATCCTTGAAGTCTGCCAATCCGCACTTGGCCAGCGTGGTGGACTAAAGCCTAATCCGAGGAGATTATGAGAGGAGACCCGTGCCCAACAGTGAGACAAAGAAAAGATTGTGATGAAGTTAAAAAAAACACTCAACTGATACACAGCCGTAACAGGTCTTGTGGATGTCCTAATGGATGACAAATTATATTAGAAAAGCGTTTAAAGCTCATAAGCGTTTTTCTGACTGCTGAGCTTTCTAAATATCATCGCTCGCATTAAAACACGTGAATGTAGTTAAAGTAAACGAGACTCGGAAGGACTAAACGATGCGCCAATTTAAACATGTCAACTTATACGAATGATATCGATTCAGACTTATTCAGAGTTGCAGGCAATCTGGTGCGAATTACGCTAAATATAGACGTATTTATTGTAGAGTGGCCAAGCAGCGTCTGTCGCCGCGATCAAAGCAGTAAAGAATTACAAGCGACATAGGTCTACTGTGCAATTAATTTTATCTGTGGTGTTTATTAAATAAAACAGAAATAATAGCCGTTATGCTTTACGATTTGTTTTATAAATATAATGTTTTATTCCTGTCACATGGCAACCTTTTAATGTATACTGTATACGCAGTTGCTTTAAAATCTGTAATTTATTTATTTATTTAAACTTTATTGAACCACATTAAAAATTAATTAAGGGGGGGACAAATGGCGAGCTTAATGCATAATGCATTCTCTACCAGCTAACCACTGTACTATACAGAAAAACAATGAAGATGCGGTATTAAGCAGCCAGATGAGAGTCGTGAACGTATGTAAACAGTATGAATTGGAATATAAAATCTGTAATCAGGGCATTGTTAAATAAAGTGCTTTGGGGCTGCAGCTTTACAGTTGGTACTAGACTAGCGAGCTAGTACGCATTATTAGCGACTGTAAATTTTTGAATTGAGAGCTGTTGATGACACGATATGAGCTAACATGCTGATCCATATTTTTTTCTGTGATCGAAAGTTAAAAAACATTAGCAAGAAAAGTAATAGCATAAGGCGTGATAATTTAATTTTCTAAAGAATAAACAATTGATCCAAGTTTCATGGTCTATAAAATTAATGTATGGAACGGCGGAAATTGCACGTTATAATAGACATCGCGTGATACTTATCACTATAGCTACCTAATACTCGTCTCACTGTTGGGCACCGGTCTTTACCACAGCCATAGCTGCAGGAGGTCCAGAGCATACTCCACCACGCTGCCAATGCGAAATACTCGAAGATCTTCGACATGGCTTGACGTTTGATTTTACAGTTAAAAAACAACCGCGACGGACGACTGATGCGCCCATGCAATTTTGCTACTAGCGGTAACCCATCCACAAACCGTCCGCGGCCGTTGCTTAACTCGGTCGTTTTGGCAGGTTTTGGTTGGGTTTTGTCAGGTTTTGATTGGGTTTTGGCAGTGTTTTGAGGATTCGAAAGTGCATAATAATTTATACTCTGCATTTCTGGTTTTGGTGGATTTTTATTACATAACTCTGAATGGACAAAGCGTAATTCAAATCGCTCGATGTAAAGTAAATGCATTGAATATTCTATATCTATTTATTCTATACTATAATATAAAAATGGATCGGTGTTCGTTAGTCTCGCTAAAACTCGAAAACTACCTAACCAATTTGAATACATTGTGGTTCGTTTTATTTCAGTGATGGTTTAAAAACAAAAATAATAGTGAAATACATACATCAAAAAACTAATATAACATTATAACAATAATTTCGTATGGACTGAAACTGTATTTCAGTTTTGTTTGAAACGGCAATGTGAGTGTGCGTACCCTTTGCACTTGTGGGTGTTGTGACACTGCTGCACTTTATTTGACGCTAAGCGCTGAATGGCCACAGCGTAATTGACATCGCTTCGCAAATGGATGGCTTTTGCGTGAACGCGATGAGTTTCGTACGCGTATTATCATTTAAATGCGTGCCAAGCCTTTTGTTGCTTTTGCTCGGAGTTAATCATTTCAACGTGTCCCTGTTCAGAGCGATTGGTTGTATAGCGAAAATTGTTGCTTAAATTTCATTACAAGAGTTCATTGTAGATGTAGATAATAATATAAAGGAGAAAATGCCCCATGCATATGTATAGTATAAAAATCATTATGTCCACTCCACTAATTCAGTGCTAAAAATGCGCTCATCAACAAATTAACATGGCGTTGTATTCATTGCCCTGCGCGACGCTGAGTAAACAAAAACGTACCAATTTGCACGTATTTGCGGCCTCTCTATTAAATCGCCTCTCTGCTTCTTTATTAATATTTCTTATTTCTACGGAGAAAATCTTGAATTTGTTTTCTACAATTGTAATTACGACTGCGATATTAAAGTACTTGGAATGTGGTTTACTTTATTTGATTCCATCAGTGATTCCATCACGGAAATGGGCTATTTAGCGTTAGCAAAAAGCTTATGTATAATGGATATAGTCCCAATATATATTGGGATTGAATATATCGATGAGTTAATTGACATTTTCGTTTATTTAATTGATATTGACACCTACATGATTGCAGAGACTTTTGATTAAATATAATTTTGCAAATGTATATCTTAAGTAAATATTATACCTACCTACTATAATTAATTCAAATCACGAAAATAGCAAAACGGTCGTATTTGGTTCAGTGGATTTACAAAATTATTTTAATGCATAAAAACCGTTCAAACTGCACTTACAGTATTTCTATAAAATAAAGGATTAATAATAGGGCTATGTTAATCTAATAATACGATCCTGCATACATGTTTGTATAACGTAATTGACTTCGTCACGGAAATGGATAGATGCGTACGTCAATGCGTACGTCCGCTGGATTTCGTTCGCGTTTTTTAATGATGTAAAGTTATACCAAACATAATAAAGCCGTTTATTTAATTGTACCATTGTTGTGCTCAGAAAGTACTTAACAGTTTTCAAACAGAAATGAAAGATATTAAATGGCAACATTTTTCAACGCCGGAATGTTTTTATTTCTTCTCTCCCTTCGTGATTAAGTGCAGTTTTCACCAACGATTTACACAACTGTTTTGATGTATAAAACAGTTGTTTATTGTGTTGGTAAGCACCGTCCTAAGACATTGGCAAAGAAGTTGTGGAGCTGTATTTTTTTTAAACAGGTAAGTATTATTTAATTTTTTCTATTTGAAACTTTTTATTTTTGTACAGGGTAGTGAGTACCTACTTATGAGTCTAATTAAAGATCTGTCTGTTGCCATGAACGGCAGAGGTTACCACTCATCCTCTGGCGTTGCATGATTTTTGGCTATCTTGAATCCATAAAAAATAATGGAATAATCGCAACATGCATACGTGAAGCAAAAACTTTCGACCCCTTTTCACGAAAATTACATGGACGGAGGTGTATGAAATTTGGCTCAGTTAAATCTTATATATAGAATTAGTGCAGAAAGGTAACATTAATAAACATTCGAAATATATTAAATCCATACAAGAGACATACACACTAACATTGATCTAACGCACAAAATATTTAATAGTTGGTTACCTAGATATGACGGCATGTTATTTGTCACATGTCTCATTTTACATTGGTTTGCATTGAGTCTATAATTTATAAAAATACCTTAATGAAATTTGAACGTTTCAAACTTAAAATAAAAAAAATGAATGATGGTCGATTTCGACCACTCGTTGACCACTACATAACATAATTAGGTACAGAGAGTCTAAATATTTGGCAGGAGGGACAGGGAGTCTAAATATTTGGCCTTTCTGACCTTCAAAGCGTGTTAAGTAGTTATCCGTTAAGCAAATTCTAGTTTAATGACCATAGACAAGAGACAAAAGACCGGGCTTTTGTTTATTCAGTTCCAGGAAGAGTATCGTGACGGTGACCTCATCCCAGCACTGATTGCGTGACAGCATCGTCTGGCTTGATAGCCTTCGGGGAACCGTCCAGCAATTGATGAAAGCTTATTAAATAATTACACGTCAACGATTCAATATCACTTGGGATTAGAGTTTTGTAGTATAACATGTTGTATTTGTTTTAGTTGTGCTTGCTGCGACCCGTAGACGTCCCTCTGGGCACGTGTCTTCCCTACAGACACAGCAGGGAAAGGTAGTACCTACTTTAGAGCATACTCCACCACGCTGCTCCAATGCGGATTGGTAGAGGGGTTAGTGGCCAACCCAGTGTCGAATGTTCTCATTCTACATTTTATGGTGACACTGATTTGCTTGATGCCGATGATCAAGATCTGTCTAATTATTCAGAAGAGATGGAATAAACATTCTAAATCGAGGCATGGCCTGTTTAGAAACACTTACTAGTTTTTTTTTTTTTATTTACTTTAGATATAATTTTTTATTGATATAGGTTAGATAAGTAAGTTAAAATTACTCTTTAGAAGAGGTTGTTTGTTTTTTTCCCTCACTGTATTAGCATTTAAACTTACTTATCACAATCCGAAAATTCCAATAACATGACCCAGAAACCATTGAACAGATTATATATTACGTTATAATATTATTGAATAGACGCTGTTGTGTTTGTGTGGTGTTACAGCTCTAATCCCGTCGGCCCTTGGCACTAGTGTGACTACGCACATCCTCACTAGTAGCTGCTAAATTATTATTTCTATTTATGCTTGTCTTGATAATTAAATTACTTTTGCCGAAATTCAAACTAAGTAAACTAGTTAATAACTATAAATATCTGTTGAATCAGTTTTTACAATAGTATCGTACGTATCTAAATTAGCTACCTAATTTAGTAACATAACATAGATTAACAAAAAAAAATTAATTAAATTAAAATTATTATTAAATTATAATTAGGTAGGTACGTATCTAACGGATTTGGATAAAGTTAGAATTTTTCGTACAGCGACATTTCATAACATCCCACCTCTATATCTCTATTTCTCAATGTATTAACTGTCGTCTGCTATTCGTTGATGCCAAGTAATAATTTATTAGCAGCCAAACGCTATATAGTTATTAGGTATGTTATAAAAAAACTAAAGATTCGATCATTAGATTTTCTTTCCTCACATCTTCACATTCCAAAATTTGACTAACATTAACATTATATTTGTGTCATTAACTTTATATTTTGGCAAATGCTATCAAACATAACAAATATTACATCTTACACTTCTTACTCACTTACATCTTCATGTTAAATTGGGATATTTTCTATGTGTTTCCACCGCCCGTAACATAGGCCTAGCCTTACTTCGGGAATATGTAAGCGTTTATTTTATTTACTGGTAATGTAAGAAAACTTTTATTTATTTCTAATTAAACTGCAGCATTAAAGAGGCCCCGTCCTAAATTCGCTGCGGTCGCGTGGCCTCCCTACGGGGACCCGCCGCGCCCACATGTCGTCGCGTCATTAAGCCGAGAGCCACAAAAAATAATTACATCGCCAAACATCAACAACCCGCTCAATTTGTACTTCGCCTTCACAGTTCTACAAAATGTTGGCTAATTAAAAAATATCGAACGAGAATTTCACTTCACTAAATTATTTCATTAGTCGTGGCGATTAATATTAATTGTCGTTACGATGTGTTCATTGCGGCAAATTATGTCTCAGCAATATTTTCATCACATAACACGCGGCTATAAAAATAAATAATTTATTCTAGTATTTTTTGCCACACATTTACATTTCTTACATCTTACATTTAAGTTATATACCCATAAAATATAATGTATAAAATGCTAACTTTAATGTTTCAAAGGCTTGCTAGAAATGCTTTACTAGAATTATTTGAATAGATATTTTTATGTTTTCAAGAACTTAGGAACGGTCTTGAATATTTTTAATATCATACCTACTGCCAATTTATGACATGAACAAAATACCGTGTTCGTGTGATTCGTAAATATCTCGGATTCGTATAAAGTGATTGGAGTAAATTAATTGGACAGTAAGTTGCTGATGTATGCCCGGTCTCCATTTTTGTAGAGCAAGGATATGATGGCAGTTTTCCAATCAGATGAAATACATTCCCGAAAAAGGATCAGAATAAAGATCTGTTGTAGCCTTAGTGTAACAGGCTTTCAGAGGGTCATTAGAGATCTGATTTTACCGGGAAAAAAAAGGGGGCTAAAAAGAACAAATTAATAGGGAAATTGTTTACAAATCTTAGTAAGCCTGTAATAGTTGGACTTGCTTTTGGTCTGAGATTTGTTCAAAAATTTGGGTCTTTTAAGATTATGATATTACTTATTTTCACAAAATGTGATCCTGCCATGCCAGGCAAGGAGAACAAATATTTGTTGGACACTAAAACATCCCGCGGGAAATCGCTTGTCAAATTTTCCATACCGTCACCCGTCACACGTTGCCCATAAAAAATTAATGTGTCGCTTAACCCTAAATGCCCTCCAGCCATTATTATGTCAGCGTAGGGTCGTACAAAAGTAATGGTGATGCTAAACATCGTAATATGTTTTATCGATGTTACTTTTTGTTAGCTTGCGTATGGATGAGTGTGACCCCACATGCGCCCGTTACATTAAACCATACTATTACCGTAGCCTTATGAAGTGCTCGTGGTTACTTCCATACTTCACAGGTCACGTTGAGCCATCGGTTCCGGTCATCGTGAGACATAATTGTATAGGTTGTATGTAAGCCATAAAGCACTCGCTGCGACCCATAGACGTCATAAAGCACTCGCTGCGACCCATAGACGTCCCATTGCTGGGCACGGGTATGTGGAGGACAGACACGGTAGGTCTAGAGCATACTCCACTACGCTTCTCCAATACGGATTGGTGGAGGGGTTAGTGGCCAACCCAGTGTCGAAGGTTCTCAAGCCAACCAAAGGTCTTCGACAAGGCTTAATGACTGTTTCCAGTATTTAAATCAACCGGGACCGACGGCTTCACGTGCCCTCCGAAGCACGGTAGCGTCCATGAATATTTCAGGACTGTACGTGAGTGTACGACGTACGTACACGCTCATATTGTTCAATTATTCAAATATCAGGTAATATTTTAAAGGCATTACGCCTAATGCTGTAATCCACTTACGTGCTCCACCGTACCCCGTTGTATTTCTCTACATCCCATAATTTCTCACAATAAACATCGGCCACTTGCCCGTTAAACTCCAACAAAAAATAATGGTTTTACCAACCTTCCTGTTCGTTCAATTTGTTCCATGCTCGCCACTTTAGCTATAATTAGATTAGTCCTACAATAAATTAATTAGAGTGAACTAGGTATTTGTCGTGGCTGGGCATATTACACCAACGGTAATGTTACCCCGGGGTAATAGGATGGGTGTGTACTTCTTGGTGCGCGGGAAATTATGACTGAAATGGTAAACCTATTGTAATTTTCGAGTTAACTAGTGAATATGAGTGCAGGTATCGATGTATAGTGTAAGAAGTGGCAGGTAGGTAAATATTTTTTGAAAGTGGCACACCTAAATTTGATGAAAGTTGTAAACCTATTGTTTTACGTCAGTAGTTACGCGTCAGTATTTGACGTATGAGTTGGTAGCAAAGAAATTGGTATTTTGTTAGTATGCGAAATTCCAATTTTTCTGATAAGTAATCTATATAATAAAAATGAATCGCAAAATGTGTTGGTAAGCGCATAACTCAACAACGCCTGGACCGATTTGGCCAATTCTTTTTTTTAAATGTTCGTTGAAGTTCAAGGATGGTTTTTACGGCGAGAAAAATTTGAAAATTCATCCCCTAAGGGGGTAAAACGGGGGTGCAAAGTTAGTATGAAGCTTTGCCGTTTTTGATGTTAGTGAATGTGTAACGCGAGCGAAGCTGCGGGCGTCCACTAGTAAGTAATATTTATTTCTTTTTCACTTGATTAATCAATGGGTACAGGTATTTATTTACTGGGTCACGGTCTAAGTTGGTTTTTGATGCAAACTTTGATTGGTCCGTTATTTAAACACACGTTTCATGGTTCTCTTGTAATAATATTTGACTTTGCATTCCAAACATAATATAAATTTATTGTAATGCAGGAACGTGTTAGCGTACTTACACAACTGGCTGAACTTTTCTGTATATTCGTAGTCTATGTACATTTCAAATTAGAATCAACTAATCCCAGGGTATCGCACTCGTAAACTTTAAGAAACAACGATAATACAGAACCACCTACACAGCATTGAGCCCAATTAAGAAAGTGTCTAATTAAACTAAAATAACTGTAATGGATGACACAACGTAGATAATACATGATGGTGTATTCTTAGATACACATTAAGGTAGACACTGGTTTAACAAGTCAAGTTGACGTCGGGAAAATCAGCTTAACGTCTCCTTTAGGAGAAAAAGGAGGGGGCCGTGAATTCATTCCTCATTCATGAGCTAACAGAAACGATTATGGTGCCTACAGATTTGCTCGATTTCTGAATACCACAGTCGTTTGATACTGTAAGTTTTTTACAGTCGATAAGATTGTATTTGCCACATTATACTCGTATGTTAATGACAGATTTTAAATGATCAATGCTCAGAATATAGATAAAACTAGAAACAGAAAGCGCACCGGTAAGTGAAACCACAAAAGCCGCTGGTGGGATTCGAACCCATTACCTGCCCATCAGTTCTGGGCATGCTCTAACCACCGAGCCACCGAGCCACCGGACCACCAGAGGCGAAATTGTTCATTTTTATCCGTCCTTAAGTGTGACGTGTGAATTTACTCTCTAGACCGAATTTAAAATGTGTCACGAGTGTCAAAAATATCATATAATTAGTTCATTTACTATGCAAAGATATAATAATAATTATACCGTTAAATTTTTTTTTTTAAAAAGCTTTTTAAAACTTTTTTTTTATTTTCATGCATTGTCATCGGAACCAAATATGTGTGCCAAATTTCAGCTCGATAGCTTCAGTGGAAGTGGGTGAAATATTGATTGCAAGATTCCAGGACATACGTACGAGTGAAGTTAAATAAAAGCTTTTAATTATTACGTTAAATAATAAACGTATTATGCAAACTAACGTATAAATCGAACATAATCTGTAGTCACCTTTATACTGAAATTCGCTGGCGCACGTGAATAATAAGCAATCGAGTAAGTGATGCGGGGTTCGAACCCCTGAGTTTCAGGAGTTATGTGCAACGACTGGAGCAATTAAATATCTCTTGCTAGCTTATAGGAAAGGTTTTTCGCGAAACATTCCGATACTAGGTACTTTTATAAAAATATTTTTTATAGATATAAAATTGACACCAATAGGAGCAGTAGAATAATTAGTCCTGATAGTTATTGTAGGTAAGTAATGGACAAATATGATCGTATCTAGAAAAATGTAATCGACATCCACACATTTCCAACAGGTTCACAAATTGCTTTTAAAACATTGAATCAAATCAAATCAAAACGAAGAAATCCAAAATGTGTGCCTATTTACACAACCTGAAATGAAGATCGCTCATTCGGGATTAACACAAGCTTATTATCTTATTACACACTTACTATGAAATTTCCCAAAATAATTTCTAGCACTTAACAACATACCGCTGTAGATGGACTGGCTACTGGATGTGGTTTCGTACACATTAAGGCAGGTCAGCTTTAGTGCAGTGCGGCATGCGTCTGCGTTGTGCGTTTATTGCGGCTTACGTATGCGGCTCACAGTTACAGGGTCAAGTTTGGTAAGTCAAATGAGGAGAATTCGTAAGTTCGTCGAAGGAAATATCCATATTGTTGAGCTGTTATGACGAGATATTACGGACTGATTAGTAAACCTAACCTACTGTAACTTATAGTTTTGTAAGCATGAGCGAAAACTAAACGGCATTCGGTTATAACGAAGATAATGCCTTCGTGTGTAGCGTCCATAGCCCAATGGCTATGGACGCTACACACAGTTGACAGACACTGGTATTACAACTGATAACAAAATTATACGCAAGTTCCGTCTAATACAGACACGCTTCGTAGCTACATAAAAAATCTAAGGCCGCAGCAGCCGCAGCCGCAAGCCTCGAGCCGCAGCGGGGAGCTCAGCACTGCGGAGCGGGCGAGCTGCGGTCGGCCGGCTGCACTCCGTAACGGAGGAGCGACCAAAAATAACATAACGAGTGGAGCTTGTAATTACATTTGTCCTAATAAATTACTATTGTGACGTCCTGACGTCGCCGGCCCGATTTATGAACTACCGTGCGAACCCACCTTATTATTCACTGTTATTAATGCCGCTGTCTGCATCGGGATTACCGTCCATTTGATTATGTAACACGGATTCCTGTTCATATAATGAGCATAAATACTAAATCAAGTGCATAACCAGATGACACACATTACCGATGGGGCTGTTACATACATTCATTCATCCATATTTTAAAGTCCACTGCTAGACATCGGCTTGTCTTCGTTGCAGTTATCATTTAGCAATTTTCTTGCTGTTACAGTGAGTATCTACATAGGCCATCATCACGACAGTCATAGACATAGACATAGACATAAGTTTATTTCGACATACATGTAAAACAATATAGTTTTAATTTGATGTATAAAATTAGCGATGCCGATTATCATCATAATAATATCATCATCCTATTCGTGTAGAGAGTAAATGGTAGGTATTTTCTTCAGATTCATTTTGTATACGCTTAATGAACGTCATAAAAATTTTTTATCTACCGCCGGTTCACAAATTTCTTTTATGCGATACTTGTAGTTCATACAGATGTGAGTAATTTAAATGGCTGCACCTTATTAGCGTCCTACTGCTGGTAATTTCAGCTGAGACGGTCTGGAGCATGATTTGCTTAAGTATACTGGGCGCCCAAACGCGCTCGACCTTTTCATAGCGAAATTTCAGTCTGAGAGCGACTGATATTTCGCGATGAATAGCCAAAGTCACGGCTTACCCACGGAAGCGCATAGCAGTGACAGCGCAGTGGCTATCGAACTCGCCTCTGACTCAAGCGGTCAGGGTTCAAAATCAAACGGCACGTACTGGTACCAATGACTTTTCTAAGTTATGTGCGATTTAAGAAATTAAATATCACCTTTTGGAACGGCGAAGGAAACCAAGAGGAGACCCGTGCCCAGTGCCAAAAGAGCAAATAATATCTAGAGTCACACGTTCACGAGCGCTGCAATTTAAAAAGCTGGATTCTGGTAATGTTTTTTCAACCTTGTTTTACTTTTGTAGTTTTGTCGTTCAAAGTTTCTCATTAGAAAAATCTATAGTATTATTCCCTCCATTTTAACAAACTATTAATATTCGTGGCTTACTAATCTAAGATTCGTGGGTTTATAATTATTAATGCTGTTGTCTACATTGGGATTCTTGTCCATTTGATATGCGGCTGATCTTTTTTATGTCAACAATGTTTCCATCAGAACAATTTTGGCTTGCTCCTCTCCTCCTTAGCTCGATTTGGGAGTTCGTCGAATTGTTGGTTATTGTTTATTTTGACGACGGCATGAATATTAATGTTCTGTGTTGTGAACAAATATTGCGCAGCTACCGGTAGCTTAATTAAAAGTGATTTAACTAACGATATTTTATATTATATTTTAGGAATTCATTACAATGTACTTTTCACTATCTAGCTGCGACCCATACACGTCCCACTACTGGGCACGGGTCTCCCCCATAGACACAGTTGCGGGAGGTCTAAAGCATACTCCACCAAGCTGCTCCAATGCGGATTGGTGGAAGAGTTAGTGGCCAACCCAGTGTCGAATGTTCTCAAGCCACCCGCAGGTCTTCGACAAGGCTTAACGATTGTTTCCACCATTGAAAACAACCAGTACCGACGGCTTAACATGCCCTCCGAAGCACGGTAACACGTCCATAAAATTGTGCCACTAGCAGTCACCCATCTACAAACCGAACGCGCCGTTACTTATCTGTTTCGATCACATTGAATCGATGCGAGCCATTGGGCTATGGGCGCTACTTTAACTACTTTTCACTATCTAGTTTTCGTATTTTTACTCAACTACGCCAGGAGTTTTATGTTTTTCGAGTGTGTAATAACTTCCGCCATATTCATAGAATAACCACATGATAGCAAAGTTGACGTCAAGTGAAAGCTGTAAAAGCTTTATGCTGCACTAACAATAGTGGGGTGAATGTATACTAATGTATACAACAGTGGAACATGTACTGGATCAAAGGTTAAATGATTTAAAAATGTTTATTTGGTTTCGTAGTGGCACAAGGCGTCAGGATTCTCCCGCGGGATTTCGAATCAGTCCCATTTTTCTTTTAGTTGTCCTAGGGCGGCGTTATGAATCTCGTAGTAAGATAAAAGTCTTTGACCATACTTCACTACGGTGCTCCAATTCGGATTGGTGGAGGGGTTAGTAACCAACCCAGTGTCGAATGTTCTGATTGTTTTCACCATTCAAAGCAACCGGGACCAGCGGCTTACCGTGCCCTCCGCCCTCCGAAGCACGGTAGCGCCCATTAAATTTTCCTAGGTACAAGCGGACAACCATCCATAAAACTACGCTACCATTCGATATATCGTAGCTTACAATAGCAATAGTTACAAAACTTATTAATTTTTTTTGTCTCTAAGGTGTTTTCAGCTGTTTGTGCCGATAATCTCAAGTAGAAGCCTCACTGCATGACCTTTAGCTACGTAATTGATATAAAAATATGACTGCTGATTCGAGCGATAGATACGGTCGGAAGCCCGCGCGGATGCAATGTTTACCTTACTAAACCACACTATGTACTGCGGGCGGTTATTATTGTTTATTTTTACTCACACGCCGGTGGCAGCGCACGAGTTTCGATAGACCACCCGAATATAAAATGCATTTTGTTGTCACTACATTTTGCAAAGTTAAATTTTCTCGAGTACTCTTCGAAAGAATAGTAGACGAACATTGTACTTCTTTTGTGGGTAATCATGGTTTTAAGGGCGAATGTCAAAGAGGTTTTTTATGGATACAATATAGCAAACGAGGACACATCATCACTCGTCCAATGGTGCCCTTGTGACAGACCCTGAACGAGAAGCACGGAAAGTCGGTTTACATGCTCCATATTATATTTTATTACATAACGTAACATTATGTCTAAAATTCTTCGAACGGGTATGCAGTAGTATGTAGTAGGTATACCCACTTTTAACAAGGTTTGTTTAGGTCCCATGTAGGTAAGCCTGTAACCAAACAAATCGGGCACAAATCGAGACCCCGACTTCTAGGAATTTCAATTAAGAAAACCTAATAATACATTGCTTCAGGAACCGAACCCAGGACGTCTAGATAGTTCACGCATGCGACCACTAGCTCAACGAGTCATTCCATATTATGTTTTATCGTTCCGACAAATCCTCGGAGAATTTACACCTTCCTTGCAGCAGGTCCCTAACGTACCTTCTAGAATCTTTTAACATAAGTATAAAATCCGACCACATCAGCTCCAATTATATCCGGCTGGTTATATACTCGTAAGTTTATTAAACTAAAGTCACTGCAAAGTGTTGTTGGTGACCTCAAATTGATGAACTTTAGCGCACTGCTAAAGTTCATCTTCTATCTACTATGGAAAACGCAGCTAACCATCTCTTAAAACGTAACCATTTATATAAACGTACGTCGCCTTTTATATAACCATACGTCGCCTTTTATTAACCGTACGTCGCCTTTTATGTAACCATACGTCGCCTTTTATTAACCTTACGTCGCCTTTTATTGCTGATACATATTTGCAATCTTTTGATTGATCTGATTTATGAATGTTCCGCGTTTGAGATTTTTTTAACGAGAAGAGTATATTTGTGTTTTTTTAACAAATTACTCCCGCTCAATATATACGAAGTGGGCCAACAGCTCTGTTGACGTAAGGAAGACCTTCGACAACGGAATATAAGAATAATTTATGGGAAAATGAATGATTAATCTATATGACAGCTTTTTGCGGGAAATTCTTTCTGAGAAAACTTTCTGGACATCTTCGGAAATAACAGTCGAGCCGATTTTAAATTTACCGATCATTGAGATAGGGAAAAATAAACGTGTGAATTTAATTTGTTCTTTTTTTAGTGTAATATTAGATGAAAATTCTTCGTAGTTGGTGAGTAGATAAATAGAAGCACTGCCCGGCCCCGTTCTTCGAAGAATGTAAAAATCATCGATAAAATATCCAGGAAATTAAGGAATACCCCTAAGATAGCGCAGTATTTTTGTACTAAGTACACTAACCGGTGACAGCCCAGTGGCTATCGAACTCGCCTCTCACTCGAGCGGTCCGGGTTCAAACCCACGCGGCGTGCACCAATGTCTTTTCTAAGTTATGTACGGTGAAGGACACATAGTGAGGCTTTATAATATAGTCAATCTGTTGACAGTGGCTCGAGTGCGATCGTATTGAGTACTAACACCGCCGCCGCCGATGCTTAATTTGTGGTACTAACATAATATTTATAACCAACTTTCAAATTTGTATGGGCATCGCAGTCAGTTTCGGGCGATTTTATAGATCGGTGAGAATTTTATTCAATTAATATATAGTAATTTTCTTTTACTGCGTTGCGCTGCGTTACTAATTTGAATGAAATTTGTAGGAAAAGTAATTTCATTTGAACAAAGTACGTGATAAGAATGAGAAATGAACTGGATCTAGGTCATTTGATGGACTGGCTATAGCTGGTAGTAAGTTCTTCAAACTTCCATATTATTTACCGAAATATGCAGAAGACTGATGTTCGCTGCGCATAAAAAATATTGGATTCGAATATGTTCTACATTTAAAATCTCATATTTCCGAAAAGTAATCTGGGATTGGGATAATGGAATAATTACAAAAGTCCTATAGTGGGTCTGCTTGAGATCGTCCTAACTTGTCTCATTAACATGAAGAAAGTTTGAGTTAGGTCTCCAGGTTGTAAGGTCTTGCCCTATTCTAATTAGGCATTGAACGATAATCCAATTCGTCTAGTCCGCAGCTTTCTTTTGAATACTGAGAAGGGAATTAGTATTCACGCTCGTTGTAAGTGGAGTGGAAATGGAATTTGTTAATGTGTATTTACCTAAAAGTTAATTTAAAAAAAACTTGCGTAATACCCGTAGTCTTCAGAGTAGTAGGTACCTAAGTAAGTCATCGGAAGACTAGTAGAAGAAAAATAGTACTTTAATGGCTGGAACATACACATTGCAGGCCCACTGTACGTAGTTGTGTTGTGACGAATGTCACTACACAACTAAGAAACAACCAGGAATCCTTACTAATAATAAATGAGAAAGTGCGATTATTGGTTTGTTGGTTTGTTCTCTTTTCCCTCAACTGAATGATGAATCGACGTGATTTTTTACAAAGATGTAGTGTAAGATTGAAGTGACATAGATTACTTTTTATCCCGGAAAATTGCACGGTTCCCATGGGAATTGACATAAACCTATGATAATCGTCACAACACAACTAAGAAACAACCAGGAATCCATACTAATAATAAATGATTTCTCATTTATTTACTTTTTATCCCGGAAAATTGCACGGTTCCCATGAGAATTGACATAAACCTATGATAATCAAAAATTCGATTTTTAATCGAATTTTTACCGATTTGACCTTATTCTCCTCCTCAACGGAAAGATGTATCGAATAGATTTTTTGCATATATGTAGTATAGGTACGACTAGAAGAGTGACATAGAATATTTTTTATCTCGGATAAGTGGTTGATTTTAATTGTTTCTTTAAATCGAAATGCGAAATAGACAAAATACTGATCGAACGAATCTTTAATCGATAATTAACTATCGATCAATTTTAAATCGATTGATGGCTATCGGATTATGATTAGCCGGACTGCGGGTGAAGCTGGATTTTGATTAGGTATTGGTAATCTTTGGTGTTGGTACCTTGTCGTTGTTAAAGGCTATACTTATATTTAAAAAAATGTTTATTAGAGATTAATTCGGAACGTAGAACGATTTGACGCGGGTGGAGCCGCGGGGAAAGCTAGTTGTCCATATATAAATACAATCAGAATGTATGTACACTTTTTGCTACGTGAAAAACATGCATAGACTATAGTAGTTTATATGATTTAATATCATGGTTACCTACTGTTAACGTGCGTCTGTTGTATCGCGCCAAAATTTTAGACCTTTAGAATTTAGTCTAGCTAAAATTTGGAGCAGTAAACATTCGTTTATTACTTTAGTAATTAGTTCGTCCCTTTTTGGTCGTAGCTATAAATTTTAGTTTGATCCTAATTCGGTCCCAACTGCGGTGTTATTCCGAATAGGCTTGGATGAATCGCCAATTACCTGTTCACGCGAATATACCTAAATTAATAAAAGATTCAATGTGGCCGTTAGGTTTTGGTCATGCAACAAAGTTTAAGTAAGTAAATTAAATTAATTATAGCTGCAACCCATTAACGTCTCATTGCTGAGCACGGGTCTCCCCCACAGACATAGCTGCGAGAGGTCTAGACTCTAGCTAGAGCATAAACTACCACGCTGCTCCAATGCAGATTGCTGGAGGGGTTAGTGGCGAACCCAGTGTCGAATGTTGGGGAAGGTCTTTGACAAAATAATGATAGCCTGTGGGATTTACTCTCTGTTTACTGAGGCGAGTGTCAAGTGACCTTGCATTTCTACACATGCGGTGCCGCCCTCACTCAGTTAAGCTACCTGCTTTCAAGGACTATTAATGGTGTTAAGGACTTTAAGCGATCATTTCAGAAACCAATCGTCGAACTTAACACTGGAAAATTCGAAAAGGGTTACGAACGCGCATTTTCATTTTATTTCCGTCCAATGCCAATGCACCAACTCCTTACGGTAAAAACTGACCTGACTAGCAACCCTATACCTACATACAACGTAGTCTAGGGGCCCCGGGAGACTCAGCTCGTCCATTGATGAATGCACCCGATCCGCGCCCCGGACTCGCCCGTCATCCGTCACGTCGCCCTCCACATAAAAATTCCCCCCCAGACGTAACACTTGATTAATGTCTGTAAAAACCCCAATTAAGGCGAACGAACGTTTTATTTAAACTTCACCCGTATATTAAGTGACTAAACAGCTGTTGTGAGACGTTATGGCTGGATCCTAGGCTAACAAGTAATTGATTAACTTTTGCTTTAGAAATATTAGTTTCCATGTGCTCTGCGAAAGTTCGAACCAACTTAAAGTAGTAGACTAAAATTAAGATATTATATTTTTAAATACAGCAGGACTTTTAGTAGCAAATACTAAAAAGAGATTTGATTGAAAAATCTACCTATACGTATAGAATACGTGGTACCAAACGAACAACTAACAACCTGACCAACTGATATTCTTATTTAATCTTTAGATCCTTGATAGAAAAAAAAACAATTAACTACTGAGCAAACAGTACTCTATCAGTACCCAAGTACCTAGTTAGTGGGTACAACATTTTGAAAGCTTAATTTTAATGAAGAAAATAAACATAAAAGGTTGAGTTAACGAAGTGCCCCAGTCCGAATTAGTGAAAGGGATAAAAATGTTGAACCAAGAACTGATTTCAATGAACATTGATCACAGCTTCAGTCGGCGTTCCGTTTTGGGAATATTTGCTTACTTGTGAATCTGGATTAAAACGTTCCGGGTAGAATGAAAAAAAGTTAACCTAACTAAAACACTAGACTATAGTTTATTAATTAAACGTTAGGTCTCTGAGTAATATTGATCTAAATGTAGATGAATCTGATGTGTAAAATCTTTATTGCAGAGACAACATGTCTTAAATCTAATTGAGGTCAAAGTAAACTTAATTTAAGTCAAATTAATAAAAAGGTCCCATAATTATGGATTATTACTATAGATTGTTATTATTTACTGCTAATTATATTATTACTATTGTGATATTAGTATTATTGCAGCTATTTAGTATTATTTTTTTAATTAAGTAATTTTACTTATTAACTTAACTAAATGTAAGTAAGTGTAACTTAAAATATTTAATTAATATCAGGTAGGACAATATAGTATTATTGTAATGAAAAAAATATCGCAGTTTTTTTTTGTGGAACTGCTAATTGCAAAGATAGGAAGTCATATTAAAATGAGACAGGAAGCAGTATAAAAATGAATATTTAGAGCACAAAGCACTTTCTCGATAAATAAGTACTTAAATAAGGAGACACGGAAAGACTTTCCTGGACTATTGGTGCAACTTTAATAAAGTTTGTGCCCGATGAATTCTCGCTTTTCTATGATTCCTTGAAAAGTTTTAATAAAAGCTAGCCTTTAGATAGATTTTAGATAATTTTAGATTGACGTTAGATTTTTATAGTATATCTTGCCTTTGTAAATGTGTTTTTATGATGAGATTTCATAAGCTCGCTATCTGTTTGTGCATGTTCAATACAAGTCTGTTTCTGTTAATTGATTACACCGGTAGCTTCATAATGAATTGGAGAATTATCATTGAATTGAAAGTATGCTTTCTAATATTTTTCCTTTCTATTTTTGAATCTTTGTTTCGCTTCGTTTTCGGAACTCTCATTGTTTGATCTTAAAAAAAACATAAGTTACAAAAGCTTAGCTTTTGGTTAAATAATTGTAGATGACTATAATCTGCCATTTTGATTTTTACCTAAATTTAAACGACTTATGAAATGTATAATAACAAAATTTAAGTCTCTATATATACTTATACGTACTTTTCCTCCAACCACGGTTTTTTTCCACCCTATAATAGACATCCACAGAATTCATTGCCAAAACATGTGCTCTAACCAATTAACATGGCGTTGTGTTCGTTGCCCTACGCGACGCAGGGTTAACAGAAAACGTCCCAATTTAGGACGCTTCGCTTTTACAGATACGCTTCTTTTTTACAACTTATTATATCTTAATTAGTAGGTATTATATCAATTTTGTCTCAAAGTGATTTCTGTTTGCCTAGATGGTATGAGATGAACGGAGGCGCGCGGCGAGGGCAGCGGCTGGTCGTCATGGGGTCCAGGGTTCGTTCCTGCGCGCTTTTACTCACCCTCTCGCTTCTGAGTGGAGGTATGTATTATTATATATATTGTGATTTTTCAGACAACCCCATCCAAGTCTGAACGTTCAACATCGACAACAACATCTGACTTATCATTCAGGAATACGAAAACACCCCGCCATACAACTATCTTAAATTCAAGTGCAAAAGTAGTTTTGACTTGGCTGTTCGTTGCTAATGGATTGAAAATAGACTCAGGAGTACATACCTTTATTATAACTGTGGAGCTTTCATTAAAACGTAGTCACAGGTAAAGTTGTTGCTTTCATTAATTTGATTCCGGAAGCCGAGGATCCGTGTATAAAGGTACGGATAGGATCTGTATATATTATACGGATACAAAAGACGTTCCACTTAGCAGCATTACTAAGTAACAAGTTCAAGTGTTACTTAGTAATATCACTACCACAACCCTTTTCTTAGTCCCACAGTTGTACTCGGGCCACCTTCGGAATACGCCATAGTTCACCACGCTAACCAAATGCGGATTGGCAGACTTCAGATGCCTTCGAAAATATTATTGAGAACTCTCAGGCAAACATCTTTCCTCCCGATGATTGCCTTTACCGTTACAGAAGGTGAAATTTTAATTTCTTTATCGCAAATATCTGTGGCTATCTAAACCACATAACTCTTCGAGTGTGATATGAGTTACATAGCCACTGGGCTGTCATCGTTGTAAATAAGAATTAGACGGTGACAGCCCAGTGGCTATCGAACTCGCCTCTCACTCGAGCGGTCCGGGTTCAAACCCCAGCGGCACGCACCAATGACTTTTCTAAGTTATGTGCGATTTAAGAAATTAAATGTCACTTGCTATAACGGTGAAGGATACATCGTGAGGAAACCTGCATGCCTGAGAGTTCATCATAATGTTCTCCAAGGCATGTGAAGTCTGCCAATCCGCATTTGGCCAGCGTGGTGGACTAATGCCTAATCCCTCCCATTCTGAGAGGAGACCCGTGCCCAACAGTGGGACAAAGAAAGGGTTGTGAGGAGGACCCCATGAAGAACCTTCATTAAGAAGAGTGTGAAACGTTCCTTCAAGGACGGCGACGCACCTGTGACGCTACTGATGCGCACAATATGTTTTAAAATAATATATAGCAATTCAGGACTAACGAAATCGGCTGATAGAAAAAGGCAATATTCATAAGGCAATTTCCCTACCTGAACCGCGTACAAAGACTTCTAAGTAAAAAGTCCTAAGACTTTTCTGCCTGAGACCCCTCATATCTCTAAATTAGTTCCCCGAAAGAGAAACACAAGATAACACTTCCCGCCAAACTTTGGAAACACCCCGACGCGCTACGACAGTTCATTCGTTTCTAATTTCCTTGTTTATTTTCTCCTCTCTGGTTGAATAAACTCAAAGTAAGGCCTTTAAATTGAATTTGTTATCGGAAATTTGAGATTTAATCAAAAGAAGTTGTGAAGAACTTGTCTGGGGCGAACTTCTGCACTCTACTTACCCGATGGACCATGCACTGAAGACCTAGTATCCAGGTTACCAAGTTACTGAAGTTTAGTGATAATTTTCCATTACCAAAACTATTACCTGTGTGAAACTATCTACGAGTATCTCATATTCTATATGTCAATCGAATTAAATGCAATCATCTTGAGATGGGCATTCATTGTTTCACTTTTTTTATCGTTATTAGATAGCAAACAATGTCACCCATATGCTGACACCTATGACAACTGGGTCTGAATTTGAATAAGACTCAAATAGGGACTGGCGTTGTTAGTCCTGTTAGCTGAGAGTGTTAACAAAAATATTAGTTGGTCAGTTCGTTAGTGGGTATGAGTTCTGGGGATTGTTAATGATAGTTAGTTATTTTAGGTGGTGTTAGTAATAGTCCAGTTAGTAATTGTTAGTAAAAGTCCCTATCCCCTAAGTCAGTCACAGATGTGTTGCTAAACTTAAGGACCAAAATGGTCGCTTCAAAGAAGTGTAACTGGAAACCACATCTATCCAACCGGATCACAAATATTTAAGAAACAATGACTACACGGTAGAAATGGTACTAGGTACCGGGTGGACGGTGGTACTGCCCCGGGCGAACTCTATATCGAACAGAATAGGTTTCATATTAAACCTATTTGGATCCCCATATAGGCTCTACCACCATTTAATTCACTATAGTAATATAATTTTCATTTCAAGAAGATGATCTTAAAATGTGGAATTTCCAGTACAATATTTCTGGGTCGTTGTTAGAATCCGTGGAATTTCATTAATTCTGTCATTTTTCAATAACACTCAATTAGTCAGCCTAAAGTGACTCAACATTGAATTCCTCGCTGAAGTTCGCCCATGCGTGTCTGATTTCCTTATTTATTTCTTTATGTCCCGAGTAAAATATCTTCTGACTTTGCTTTTTATTGAAATTACCCTCCTCGTTGCGGAAAGAACGAATTAAAATCGCATTAGGAAATCCCGTTCCGCCCAACTTTTCCAGTCTCTGTACCAGTGCCGGTGTATCGGAATAAATGGCTCAAACTTCTTTTATTTATATAGACTTTCTGAATATTTATGCATCCTTGCCTAATTTTATCTTCCGACCACTGCGAAAAACTCAAGTTTAAAAAAAGATCTTATTTACTGTCCAGTTTTGTATGAAAAACTTATAAACAAACAAAATGCTTACACACACACACAACTCCGCCACCTCACATACACATAAAACTTTTTATCTACGAAATAAATATCTGCCCCGGCCGGATTTGAACCCAGAACCCGCGGATCGGGATCGCAGATCGGCAGTTACCATTGCACGAAGGAGTCGTCAATATAATTTTAAACGTTTTTAAAAACATATTATTGACAGTACTATTGACTTTTTAATCTTGTAGATATCACATTAAAATTATAAAGGCGAATGTTTGTGTGTTTATATATTTGTTCCTTCTTCGGGCTCGACAGCTGTATTAATTTTGATAAAATTTAGTCTGGATTAACAAATAGGATACTTTATATCCCGATAGTTTGTTCCCCTGGGATAAAAATAAATTTAAATATATACCTATATACCTACTATAAATATCACGCAGGCACGCGGCACAGCAGATAGTATATGGATATAAAACGAATAAAAAAATAAAAGGATAGTAAACGAGCTTGCAGCATTTTAATTAGCAAACGAACGTAAAAATAATGTTATTCTCGGAAAGATGCGCTCAAAAAACAAAAACATTAATGTCTATGATAATAGTAGGTAACGTGTTCATTGAGTTTTTACATAAGAACCTTTTTTTTTTGCCTGAAGATTTGAAAGAATCAACTTCGTTCGACGAATTGTACTAAAAATGATTTATCCGTCAAACCGAAGCGATGGTTTACGAATGGCTCTATAAACAAATATAAACTTTGCATTTATACCTTAAAATTGTATCCTCCAGCAATTTAAATTTTGCAGAATTTATTGGATTACTTAGTATGCCATAGGCGCCGTAACTGAAATAACCGAACATAGAACAATTTGAATAATAAGCCATTCATTCGACGAAACACGACAACCAATCTCGGTGCGGCGAATCGGCGAAAACATTAGATTCGTGCCTTGCTCACTCGTGATCGCATGTTTACCACCATCAAATTAGCAATGAATAAATCCTTACTAATCTCTATCCTAATCCCATAAGCGGTAATAACACGTGGCTCAACATGAACCATACACTGGTTCTATTCATATTCCATACATACATGTATAAATCACAGGAGCGGGGCGCTACGTAAATCACAGGAGCGGGGCGCTACGTCCGGAACGCGGTGATTGCGCGCGACTGCAGGCTGGAGTCGCTGGATGAGTTTGTGATCCGGTTGGCGCGTGTTATGTATAACCGCGCCGACAATAGGCCACATCCTCATCTAAGGGGGATAGCGCCGCTGCACGCGCGCCCCCCTGAAGGCCGACCGCTCCCTAGAGAGCTGTTGGACCTTCTTCCCCCCGACCATCTGGGGGGAACTAGCGACTAACGGCTAGTAGAACCGCGCGCGCGTACCGCGTGCGCGACGATCGACTGGCTCCCACGCTCAACAGCGGGGAAGTCACCGACGGGGTTTACCCCTGGAGCAATTGCCCGGATAGAGGGGATCTCCCCTAACTCCGAATTCCCTCAGCGCAGGAGCGCCTACAGCGCCGCGTGAGAGGAGGAAAGGTCTGTCTGACATACATGTATGTTAACTACAATTGATAACATAATAGATATTAAGAATAAGAATAAGAATGATTTATTGGGACCTCTAGATTTACATTCTTAATTTACTGTTTTGGGATTGCTGCGCTAGAGTATACGAACGAAATAAATGAATCAAAGAATAAAATGGTACAAAGTAAACTAAGGTAACATTTTTAGTTAATGAGCTAAAAGACAGAGGTCACTCATAACAGAGTGGTAGAACCTGTATTAGGTAATCTAATCCATTTTACCTACCATTTAGGATAGATTAGATTGGAATTTCAGCAGCGCAGTTATAGAAGCTCGCGGGCGCTAGTTACGCACTGCATTAATTTAACCGTTAGTTAGTTAATTAAACGTTAAAATAGAAACACATCATTCTAAAGTAGAAATTAATTATTTTTATTGTGAGTGTGTCTAATTACAGTAATATTAAAGCGAAATAAAAAAAGTGGCTTGTGTAATGGGACTTGACTTGCAAAGATATTAACAAGGCGAGCAACACCGCGGTCGAAACCAATATATACTAATATTATAAAGAGGAAAGATTTGTTTGTAATGTTCACACAAAAACTACTGGACCGATTTCAAAAATTCTTTCACCATTATAAAGCTGCATCTTCACTGAGTGACATAGGCTATTATAATATTACTAGGTGTAAAAGAAACTATTGTTATGTCTAATTCCACGCGAGCGAAGCTGCGGGCGTCCACTAGTAGTACAATAAACCGACTACAGCGCGTGATACGCCCAAAACCGTTTACGAATTCGTGGCAAGTCCCACATAATGCCCTGTTGTCCCATATCGACTCGTCCCATCGCCACCGCGATTCGGATAAGACGACCGATTTCCTCGCTCCAGATATGAACAAACAAGAATAGGTTTCTTCTTATTGTGATATACGAGCATGGAGCTGGAAATAATGGGAGTTACTGGGGAAATAGGAGATTAGTTTTACCAACTGAGGGATTTAAGCGCTCTTAGCATTCTGCCTGTTAAGAATCCATGGTTTGATTTTGATGCCATCTGCCTTAAGCCAGCATGTAACAGGTATCGAACTCGTTTCTAACTCGAGGGATTATGTGTTAAAATCCACACAAACAATTAATTTTCCAGTAAATTAAAACGAACGAAATTTCGTTTCGTTTTGACGTTGAAATGCATTTTAACATTCAAAATAGCAGTGAGCGAATCAAAATCCGAATTAAAAAAAATAACCTTATCTTTGGCTTTTACGATAATCGTGTACGTAGAAGCGGGGTCGAATAGATCCCAACCACGCCATTTTGTAGTTTTGTTGACATGCCGTCACATGATGTTATAATAATAACTTCTTATTACCATTGCCCATAATCTTTCGTATGATATGTCTGGATCACGACAAACACTTGCGAAAAACGAATCTGTTCCCTCGCATTCGGTAAACATTTTATTTGCCAATGTGAATACAGTCTGAAATATCAGGACGTATTCAATAACTCTGCGTTTCCGCGTTGTTTGAAATCTTCAATGCTCATGCCGAAGACCGGCAGAAAATAAAAAATAGTAAATAAATATAACATTTAGAGTGGATTTTAGTGGTTCATATTCATACTTTAAGTATGAATTTATATATACCACCACCACAACCCTTTCTTTGTCCCACTGTTGGGCGCGGGTCTCCTCTCAGAATAGGAGGGATTAGGCCTTAGTCCACGCTGGCCAAGTGCAGATTGGCAGACCTCACATGCTATAGGTACCTACTTAAAGTTCTTAATAAGTTCATAAGCTAAGAACTTTAAGTACCTATACATTGTCATAAAATCCTTTTTTAGCCTTTCTGCAGGTGTTATAATAAGACCAAGTATATTCTATGAATATATTTATGCGAAGCGATGCCGACCTGTCGAAAATTGTCAAGAAATTAAATGTTTAATACCCTAATTTATAAATATTTAATATAGAATATTAAATACAACAAAATATAATGTCCAATAAGAAAGCGATAGATATAAAGCTTTTATTATGATGTAAGTTCTGTCCAAATTGGATAATCGGCTGGTTACTGCGTCGACGAAATAGATGTTAGCCACGCCAGCCTGTCGTTCATTGGCATGCCATTACACCCCGTGATTCCCATGAACCCCATAGTTACTTGGAGCCATTTAGTTCTGTGGTGCTCTACATGTTCACACGTAATAATCACGACCATAGGTTACACATTATATATTCATTGAATCGATTGAGGTAATTAAAATTTATCATGATGGAACACGTTATTACCGTAGTTTTATTGTTTTCTTCTATTTTAAAAGCTTTTATTTAACTTCACTCGTATGTATGTATGTATTTATGTATGGAATCTTGCAATCAATATTTCACCCACTTCCACTGAAGCTATCGAGCTGAAATTTGGCACACATATTTGGTTCCGATGACAATGCACGAAAATAAAAAAAAAGTTATAAAAAGCTTTGTTTTAAAAAATATATTTAAATCTGCAATCTTGTCTTCAGATGACTTCATCTACCTTTGGTTCTGTAATCTGAGGAATAACAAACCTGAAAAGTTTTTGATAAAGTGCTGAAGCTGTATATTCAATTATATTTATATGTCAGTACTTGTCATGTAGTACTATGAATTCACCAATAAACAATTAACGCACACACTCACACCCGCGCCAACACACACAGGAAACAACAATTTCACATGTACGCCGGCTATAAAAATCTATGCCAGCCGAGATTCGAATCCGGTACCCGCGGTTCGGCAATCGGTCACTTGAAATTACAGGAAGAATCAATGATTAAACGAACTTACCTGTACGTGAAGTTCTATCATAATTATACGAGGGCTTTGTCTGAAGACAAGTATATTCTATAGATGAAAAGACAGCGTAATTTCACAAGTAGAACACGAATAGAGAAAGTTGAAAGTCTTCCAGAAACATTTCAGAGTCATTCCATTTTCCAAAATCATTTAATTGTTAGTCTTTCGTAACAATTAAAGGGGTCTAGGTCGATCGGGTCGGGCAACAACGGTTAGGTTTTTCTAACTTAAAATGCCCGATCACAAATTTAGACCCGAGCTCGAAGTCTAAATTTGTGCCCGGTGTGCACACCTGAACTGCCTACCCTTTCGGGTTATGTTATTGTCAAAAACTAACATACAACTGCCTGCAACTCATTGGAGATGCAATGCAAGGCAAAGGTCTCTTCTCACGACTGAGAAGGCCTGGAGTATGCTCCAATGGGTCTGCGGTGGGAGTGGTCGGTGAATAATGTCTCGCTCGAGCCGCGTGATCCACATTGGTCATAGGTTTTACAAATAGAATCGCCAAAATACAATTAACCATTTCTAACTCTCTAACTATGGTCCCCACCATCCTGTTATCGTGATATCGTCCCTCTGACCATCAAATTGAATGACAGCTGACATGAAGATGACAGGTATCACGGTCGAGGTGTTTTACAACGTTGCAATTATAAAAAATATATTAACAGATCCAGCAGTAGACAGCAAAAATAGTGCGCTTGGACTTTTAAAACCAAACATTAAACAATGTACCGTAACCCTTGATATGCTCAGAATAGATAGGCCTCACGACCTTGTGACCTGCATGTACTTAACTACTGGTAAAAAGTGAACATGCAAATATATGATTTGCTTACAATTTTATACCATTTTAAATATGTCAAGGAAAACCAGATTTTTATACAGAATTAGTGGATTCCTTTTCCCTTTCTTTTACTTTGATATTATAAATAAAGAATATTTTATAAGCTGAGCTATAGAAATAAGATTACTATGACGACATCTTACACAAGTTTGACTGAAATACTTTAACCGTCCTGAGTGTTGAACCCAGGCCCTCTGACTCAGCAGTCAGTCTTGCGACCACCAGACCAAGCAAATCCAGTAGTAAAAACTAGTGTACCTACACACGAAGTAATGTTATCATGGGCAAATTGAATGTTTGCGATGAAAGCGATTCCCGTTTACATTTCCGACAGCACGTCTTTAGAATATTGTTTACTTCCTTACAATAATGGGCTTGATCTTAACCAGTGCAAATATTCGTAGCCGAAATAGGAACTAGGTAAATGTTCCCTTACGAATCATTATTATTATGTTTGATCGAAAGCACTGTAATGAAGTCTATAATTGAACTGGCGTTTCATAGAATGCTTCACGATGGAGCTAAAAAAAAACGCTTTTAGAGATTACTTTAGTGATTGGAATGAATCTGAACCTTCCTGTGAAAGTGTTACCACACATAACCAGCCAGGCGACTATTGCTTTAAAAAATTACTACACGGTACAAATGGTACTAGGTACCGTGGTGGCAGTGGTGGCAGCTGTCCTAGGCGATCTTCTAGAAACCTCAACTTTTATTGGCGTATTAACTTTATTTTGAAGAAACATTTCATTATGCTTTCTCAGTACCCTGTAGTTCTTAAAGTATGTGAAGGTGTCTCTCATTTTAATATTTATACATGTGATATAAGAAATATTATTTTAAAAAAACGCCTCCACTACTCCCGGTCCTGTGACAGAGTCCAGCAATTTCCCGCTTCTCACTTTGAGATTGTACCGACTCGTAACGAAGAGCGGTCTATGCTTCTTTTTCCGAGTCATATTCTCCACTTAACTTTTTGACTCATTTATTGTCCGTCAGTGATAAAAAATTACCATAATACGCAAGCGAAGTCGCAAGCAAATACTAGTCTATAAATATAACATGCTCACGTACAACAATGATACACATTACACAAAACAAGCGGCAATACTTGTAGCCCCTCAGACACGAAATAACTGAACTCGTTACCATAAAAATACACAACAATATTTTAGAGGAGCTTGTATTCCGCGTCTGGATATCCATACTTTTCACATTACTTATGCATAGAGTAGAGATTGAAACGAGTCGCGGAGTTGCTCCGTCATCGGTATTCAAAGCCTCAACCCGGTTAACCGCAACCTGTCTTCAACCCTGATTGTCTACAAACAAAGAACGACAAGGAACGATTGTCGTTTTATGAATTTCAATTCTATTCAAAACAACGCTGCTGGTTCAAACTTTGATGGTATAATGGATAACGTGGACTGGTTTCACTGGAGGGCAGTAGTTTATAACAGTTTTTGTATCGCCTAATTAGAGGCGAATTAATTGTCAAACCATTCAGTGCTAGAATTAATTTCGACAAACGCTGCTTAATGTTGTCTTAAATTAGGATCCAAATCTAGATTTCATTCAATTCAAATTAAAAAAAAACCTTAAAACTAACTTTGACTTTTAGAGAATAACCAGTAGGTATATTTCGACTTCTGAGTTTAAATTATGTATACGCATTAGATCAATACGAGTATACTCGTAGCTGTTGTGTTAACTATGTTATTCGTGTAAATAAATAATAGTTTGCGTACATGCTGTTAGAAATCTTTAATTTAGGAAAATATCACTACGATCTTGTATACACGTACCTTATACGTGTACTCGTATACTAGTTTAATACAATAGAAATGTTTAGAAACTTTTATCAAATCCATTCATCCATCTATTCATCAGCCTTTTGACAGACTGCTGGACATAGGCCTCTCCTAAATAACACCACTTCAACCGGTCATGTGCTTTTTGAATCCAGCGGTTTACCGCTGTCTTCTTCAGGTCGTCTGTCCAACCTTGTCGAAGAGCTACCTGTACTCCTTTTTCCGAGTCGGGGTTTTGAGGTTTTTTTTTCTCCAACGGTTATCAGTCTTTCGAAAGACGTAGCCTGCCCATTGCCACTTCAACTTACGTCGGTGAGCTTTGTTCGTCGAGCTTTGACGAATATGTTGTTTTCTTTTTTAAGCGAACTGGGCCACTAGTTTTTACATTATCAAACCGATTAAATTTAAGGTTTATTTGTATTTCGTAATAATTTCTCTGAGCTATCGATTTTTAAATTACTACTTGTTAGGGAGTCACCATGTTCTGTGACACCATATTTTTATTATTCATGTTTTCATTAATATAGATCATGAATGAGCTTGTATTAATAAATCGAACTCATGATAGAGAAACTTGAATAAAAAATTGAGCCAGATAAAATAATAATTATGATCATGTACGCGGATCAGCACATTTACTGATTTTTTCCTGATCTGAGTGTATGATGAGTTTTGAGTAAATCAAGCAAATTATAAAATAATCGGTAAAGTGCTTTAAACTCAGATTGGTTTACTTCGAGTCCCTGCAACGATGATGACATATTTTTCAGACATCTCGCATATTGTCCATTTTTAATGGAATTTTGCGAATTAAATTTCGGTTGAAAGGCGAGGACATCGTTGTCTCGAGGACATCTTCAATAGACCATAGATGTTCTGTAGCAAATCAGCTACGAAGCCAAAATTCTCAAATCATCACTTACCACTTACTTCTTTACTTCTTCGTATGTTGGTGAAATGTTCAATCTACGAGTAGTATAACAGTTTAAACAACATTGCTCATTCACATCTTGAACTTTTGAACAACTCTGAAGCCGATTATTTTGCGAAGCATTCATTTAATGAATCATGTTTAATCATCTAAAACGTTGAACTGCAAACCCAGGGTTCTAGGCCTTGATTAGCCTAAAATCAAAACATTCGGTTATAAACGCCTAATATATTATTAACACAACGTACGAGCGCTGTGTGATATAAAGACACCCCTTCCCGCCCTACGACCGGAGATTGCCCGAGTCTCGCTCTATTATTATCTTGCCTTACCCTCAAATAATTCATGAAATATGACATAATAACCTTTGTAATAAGACCTCGAACGGCTTTGATACTTGACATTAATGTTATTGGCGGAAATTTTGATTGCGGCATTACTCTTTTATAGCTACGGGAAGGTTCTAGATCTTTTTAAATGTATGTATAATTACTTTCTGAACTTGTATTTTAACTTGTTACTCATGTTAATTTATATATAAGATTTATTTTTAAGTTTAATAAAAATAAAAAATAAATATGAGGAAAAAGAGAATATTAGCCACACAACTAAATTGACTTGAACTTAAAAATTATATATATCTTTTAATTCTACCGTTAGTACATTTTAGATGTATAATTTAATTATAATTGCCTTTTTATCTACAGTTTTGAAACCGTAATCCAGGAGGTTTTCATGGTTGGCGACACAGACACATCTAAATTTACTACCATTTTATTTTTTGTATTAGGTTCAAAAAAAGCGTGGTAAATACATACTAAACGAGTTATAACTTCAAAGAAATTGGAGTCGGGCTTCATTAGTAGGTAAATTCAAATTTCTTTGTTATGTTACTTGACGTCTCGAAAAACGTGAACTGAACTGATTAATAATGACGACACGGAAATTGGTTACCCTCAGCAGGTGGCCTGGTAGTTAGCCCATTGCTATTTTGAACGCCATTTAAATTTTACATTTCCGAAATCTTGTGCTGTACAAACTAACAGAAATCGGCTAGTATGATGTAATAGTAGTTGTTTGTATGTACTACTACTACTTCTTCATTAGAAGAATTCCATAACATTGTTCATAATTACTAACAGTTTCGTCGTCAGTTCACTATAACAATATTCGGTTCACAAAACGCTCCACATAACTGATATAATAAATAAATAAAAACAACTGATAAATCTTGATGAAGATAAAGATTTTGATTTTTTTTTTATCTTTTAGAAGAAATTGTACCTAAATCAATTGAAAAAGGAAGGTCACAGTGATAAATGTTTTATGATATAAGTAATGATAATTTTTTTATGAATAAAAGATAGCAAACGAAATGAGGTGAGAGAGTTAATGAAAACATCAGTTGGTCAGTTCGTTAGTGGGTACGAACTATATATATATTGGTTTTAAAACAATTGTGGTCCGGTGGATATATATATATATTATGTGTTGCTACCCTTGAGGACTAAGATTGTCGGCTCTAAAGAAGTGTAACAGGAAACCACACCTTTCCACCCGGAAAACATTCATACACCTACAACATTTCACACCGCCAGCTCCCGACTAGTTCCCTTAAAACCCCTCTCATTTTCAGAGACAGCTGTTGTCCTGCGACATTATGTAATTAATGGACCTTCATAGAATGCGGGATATTTCCCAGTACCTAAGCAGTGAGGCTATCCTCATCCCAAAAACCGTTTAATGTTCACGACAATCCTTATCAACGGTCGTCTGTACGTAACTCCTTAATTTTGTTCAGCATTCTGTTTACCTTCTCGATGACGAACCTTCTCGAAGGTAAAAAATTAGGAAATCACATGATTTTATATTATGATGTTCTTCCAAAACTATGATCATTGCGCATTGCCTGCTTCGTAGAAGTCAACAGTCAGAATGAAAGCGTGTCCTAGACGCTTTCATTCTGACTAGACCATCTTTGCCTAAACGTTCTACATGTTTGACAGTATAACATGTAATACGCACGTTTTTTGCACAAAAATTAATATGTTTGGTACCTAACCTAAACCTAAACCTTGGTGAAACACATGTCCATTACTTGGACTGTGATAGGGTTGAAAGAAAGGAAGTAGAATCTATATACAACTGCCACAGAGACCAGAGTTCGTTCAGTTCTCTGGTTTCCGCAGTGTGCCAATTGTTTTTAAAGCAAACGCTCTTTTGGAAATCTGTAGTTGCCGGTTACCTACATTTCCTAGAGGCGACTCTTACTTGCATATCACTCTTCGTGTGTGCGTAAACTTCTTAATTTTATAGTATGTACAGTACAAGTAACCCTAATTGCAGCGTTTCCTGCAGAGGTCTAGCGTTGTTCCTCCTTGCAGTCATACAGCCACAATTTACGAGCAGCAGACATGTTTTCTTGGAAAATGATTTATGATAACTGCAAGTCCGCTCAAATCGTTGTTTTCTCGGATAACCGAAGAAAATATAAAAGAACGGAATATACAAGATAAGTTTTCAAGTTATTTTCAGTACGTTGGTAATCTAAGATGCTCATAAGTTCATTTCTGGGAAAAAATGTGGCACGAAATTTGAAAGCATCGCGAAGATACAGTTGGATGATTTTTTGTTATCAGATGTCAGTGTTTCAGACTAGAAATTTTCCCCAGTTATGAGACGTGGTTTCGTTATGCCACAGTAGTATCGGTTATAACCAATACCATGTTTACTGAGCGTTATCTGTTCTAGGCGATGAAAACAACAAACTTATACCACAAGTTTTTCTTTGTGTGGTGCAAAGAAAGGGTTGTGGGGGGCTGGGCATGGGTGTCATCTTTCCTTTTTACTAAACCCTAGCTGCTAAGCTGCAACCCATAGACGTCCCACTGCTGGGCATGGGTTTCCCCCACAGACAAATCTGCGGGACATCTAGAGCACACTCCACCACGCTTCTCAAATGCTGATTTGTGGAAGGGTTAGTGGCAAGTCACCCGAAGGTCTTCGACAGGGATGGACGACTGTTTTCAACATTGAAAATAACCGAAACCGATGGCTTCACGTGCCCTCCGAAGCATGGTAGCACCGTAGCACCCATGAAAGTTTGCCATTAGATTGATCGGTTTCGACCAAAGAAATTGGAATTTACCTACCAAATTCCGAGGACTTATTTATGTTGCTATGCTAAACTGGAAAATAGCGCCCTTATTACTGCCCTCTTATATTAAACTTCACGTAATATAAGGCTGGCATCATAATATTCCAATAGTAAGATTCAGCAAAGTGCTTAGGAAAGAAACATCTTTGCTATTATGGCAGCAGCAAACCTTGTCTGTCGCGAATTCTATGAATAATTCGTTTCTACTCTTTTCTTAGAACGGAGCGCCTAATAGAACTTTTTTTTTAATAGCGAAATTATTTTCTAGAGATTTTCTCTAGACAGTGGCGAGTTTTCATAATAGTCATTTCCAACAGATTTATTTATAATATTTATTTACAACCTGACCACCTAAGAAGTAGAAGTTTTAGTAACCTTATGTCACTGGAAAATATCATGTCAATAAGCGATCTTATCAAAATATGAGAAAACGCGAAACGTCTTCTAAATTCCACGCTCGCTTACCGAATTCTAATTCCGTATAGCTTCCAGCGAAGCTTTACATTTTATAAAAATTGATTTATTCCTGAAAACAATATTTGCTTCGCCGCAATGCATACTGAATGACATATTGATCATCAAAACCCTATCACAACCCATGACCGACTTAATACTAAGCACGGAGCAGCATCTTAGTTGGCCTCCGTAGCCCAGTGGGCTTATTTTTATTAATATTCCTTTGAAATGAATGCATTTCCCTTTTTAGGAAAAATGGGCGGAACATCATTTATCGAGTGTGAAAAGCATGACTTAAATTTGGAACACAGAGACAGACCTCTATGATATGAGATAGATATGATCGACATGCCTTGCTAGGTATGTAGGTAAATAAATAAATATACCTCTCCACCCCACATCCTAGGCTATAGGCTAGGCTAGGGTAGGTACATACATAAAAAACACAGGGAGAAGAAAATATTCTGAGGAGTTGTCGCAAGCCGCGTCTTATCTTCCTTTTGTAGGATGTTCTTGCAGATGAAGCCCCGGCACCGTGACAAATGACGTGTAAAGCCTACGTCCACGTTGATGTAACCGCCTGAAAAAGGTAGATATAACTTTCTTTATAAAACGCAAAATAGCTTTGACGCATCTCTTGTGTGTTACATATTATTTTTGTAATTATTAAACTATTAAATTAGTAAACTTCTGTTTTCAGAAACAAATGTAATGTTTGTACAATTTGACATTCTATCGCGCTGAAACTAATCGCCGATATAATATAGGTATATGAAGCTAAGATAAACAATTATGTACAACAACAAACATGATCAATTTATGGACATGTTTAATTTAGTATAATAATTGACATAATGAGCCAATAATTGACATTGTATATTTTTTTTAACATTACAATTAAATTTGCAAGATGCGAATCGTTTAAGCGATAATTTATCATGTAGGTAACTAATTTAATATTTTTTTATTAATTTACTTTGAGCGTGCTAAATAAAAATAAATATCATTGGCATTCTCACACACGGGCCCAAACTAGGTGCAACCCTGTAGTACTTTGGATGTCAAAGACTGATATATAGATATTTTTAAATAGTATATACTTAAATAGATAATACTAACATTCAGACGCAAAACAAACACAAGTGTCACACGAATGATTGTTCTGAGTGGGATTCGAACCCACGACCCTTGGCGTAACAGGCAGGGTCATTGCGCCCGTCAGGTTAATGTTAAGTGAAATGTTATATTTACTTTTCGCTGCGACCCATAGACGTCCTACTGCTGGGCACGGGTCTCCCCCACATACTCCACCACGCTGCTCCAATGCGGATTGGTGGAGGGGTTAGTGGCCAACCCAGTGTAGAATGTTCTCAAGCCACCCGAAGGTCTTCGACAAGGCTTAACGACTGTTTCCAACATTGAAAACAACCGGGACCGACGGCTTTACGTGCCCTCCGAAGCACGGTAGCGTCCATGAAATGTTTGCCACTAGCGGTCACCCATCCACCAACCGACCGCGCCCGTCGTTGCTTAACTCATTCGATCACATTGAATCGACCTGAGCCATTGGGCTATGGACGCTACATTTGCTTTTAATTCGATCTAATTCGCAAATTTTGCTTCGATCGAGTCGAGAATAGCAGGTCATCTGGTGCTGTTCTCGCTGTTGTAAAATGTTTACTTTCCACGACGATTTTAGATTAAGATGATCACTCCGCGGGTTTACGACTCGCATCAAGTAAATGGGGCTTAAGTGTTTTTCCTTTTTATTCGAAATGTATTGCCGCTGTAATTCGATTTTTTCGCCGCTACGGCGGGGATGCGAAACAATTTTCTCCTTATGAATAATTTTTTTAAGGTATGTATGCAAATTTCCATTACCGGGACCTGTCTCCCGTAATGGTGTCGTATGGTACATACGACTTCTATATGGACATGAGATGCCGTTATGGTGCCTTCGCAATTTAATTTGGCTTAGAGATGGTTTTTTTTGTGTGCGAAATAATTTTTCAAACTTTTTGTTTACCGAAAACCTTCAGAAATGAAAATACCCTATATAATTGACATGTCAATTGATGCATTAATCTCTGACGCTGACTGCTGATCCGCAGGTTCTGGGTTCATCGCTTTGGGAGAGATATAGGCTGCATGTAGGTACTGCTGGAATTATTATAGTGAGAATTCGCCTTTCTAAGTCTCTCGCATCGAGTGGCCGAAGACTGACTGGATTTCTACTTGTCCTTTACTGCCTCGCGATTCTTCAAAAAAATTGCAAAAAGACCTCTCTTTCAGTGCCAACGATGCATTGGCAACTGCTCTGGTCTTGCCAACGTCCAAAAGCAACGATGACCACTTACCACTGTGCGTCTGGCTAAAATTTATAAAACAAAGCTTCATACTTTAATATTTTTTATGCTGTCATTTGGGCTCTGATTGCTATATAAATTGAGGCAGGACAACGAGCGCTTTACTTCGCTCATATTTGAACGCTATACAGGTACAAATCTTATATCGCGGTCGGCAAGTATACGCCTCCACTCACCGCATGGATTTAAATTAAAACCTTCCATTTTAAATACCTTAAAACCTTTTCAAGACTACACAAACATAAGCTAGCCGTTACAATGTTATTTTAGGACTATATTAATTAAACTTTTATGCTTTTGGTGTTATAACAAAGCGCAAGGGCCGGGTCTTCGTAAAGAGAAAGGTTTCAATAATCATGGCGTTGTGTTATTCGGTATGTAATTAAAGAGAAAAAATAATGGCATTTTTATTATAATGAAATAAAAATTTAAAAAATGGTGGTATGGCTGAGTTAGTTTGCTATATGAAAATCTCGCCGTAATGGGAAGGACGGGGTATGAACCCACTATTATCATGTTTTATTTTTTTTCTACTTCTACGTTATTATCGCTCACTTTGAAAAATCGTATTAGTTTGAAACTGCACACCGATGACAACGCAATAATTTAAAAAATATAAACAATATTATCTATATTTTAGTTCAGTTATCTACATAAGCGTGTTTCTTAGTATTTTTTAAAACGATGTTTTTTTATTCCTTTACTTGAAATGAGTTCGGTACTTTACTGAACTCAACGTGATTTTAAAGATGCCAAAAGCCAATCGCTCGGAACGCGTCAAACTTCGTTCCAGCATTTCCTTCTGCTTATCCTACTTATTTTAAAATATTCGTTCGTATAGGCTTCCTTTTATTGATAGAAATAAAATCGTGTTATATTCCAATTGCAAGAGTAGGCCATCAAACTAAAACTAGGTGCGTTTTGGAAAATCTATTTTATGGAATGGAAAGTAGTTGACGAATACAAAACAATTATTTTTTAAATCATAGATTTTAATCTATAGAATCCAATGCAAAAAATGTGCTCATAAACAAATAGCGACTTTGAGTAAAGAAAACACGTACCAATTGGCACGTATTCGAGGCTTCACTTTTACCATAGAATAAAGAGGCGCTCCGCTACTCTTTATTCTATGCTTTTACAGCGCCTATGGCAGATAAGATGAGAGAAGCCAATGCAATTAGATTCGCCAAATAAAGATGTCATCACTATTGCTACTTCAATTGAACCTTTCTTGTTTGCCGTCGATGCATACTACTCTACTTGAGCCATCGCATCGATTAAAAAAATAAGAATTAAAGAAACGACAAAGGATTCCTCGGCGCTGATACAACAAATCGCATCAGTAGTTCCTTTAAGCGCTCGTTAAAAGAATTAATAATGAGAATTTCTTCTATATTTTTCATGTTTACTGCATGAAGGTTGAAATTAAAAATAGATGTCGAATCCAGTTCCTATTTCCATGTTTTTATCGGGGCTTTGATTCATTTTATTGCTAAGTCAGACGTTCTATTTTGAAGACTTGTTTGTCATAAACTCAAAAGATTTCTTCAAACTATATCTGGATATACCGCCATTTTAAGGGAAAATAGCAACCCGTTTTTATCAACCTCATATATTCATGTTTTCGCAAATAAATAAGTTTTATTTATGAAACAAGATAATGAAAGTACTTTTTTTTATTTTGGTTTGAAATAGCTCTTATTTGAGAACAAAGTGTAGGTACGTTTGAATATCTTTGTACCTAGTTATAGATTGAGCTTACTGTCAATAGTTCGGTTATAATAAAGCTAGGCAGTATACTAAATCTTAGCCATGAAACCTGGAAGCCTATCCTTTTTATCTTCAGAACTCGTACGGAGTTGCATAACGTTGTTTCTATCATTAGGTTTCAATGCAAAATCTTAGTCTTAACAAATCAATTTTTAAAGAAGCGATCGGTATGTTTCTTAATAATATCTTGCCATAAAAACTACTTCAGAGCCTGAGGTCGAAAGTTTTTGAGCTGTTTATGTATTCCCCAGTTTACAGAACAGCTGGAACATCAGAGGTGTTACTAATTAAAGAAATCATCACCAGCATTGGGCTTTTAAAGGATAATGTATTGATGAATGGATGGTTTGAATAGTGTGAGCGCCAAAATAGGAGAAAGAGCATTCTTTCTTCATCCATTGAATAAATTAATAGATACTGTAGCCAATGATTCAAAACCAAAATTCATACTATTTGATCTTCTCCATTCCGTTAGTTAAAATGCAAATAAAAAAAAGCGTAGAATTATATCATATGAACAAATTTTCCCAGCAAAAATTATTCCGTGATCCTAAATGCTTGAACGTATGAATTTTGACAACAATATGGCCGAATGGGAAGATCCTTAAGGCGCTACGTGTCAATATTTATCATACGCTTCAATCTAGGTTCAACATTTTCCGCATTACTTATGCATAACATATAAATTGGCTACAGGGCTTTCATCAATATTCAGCTGGCGTCAAGCAACTACGGTTACAATCAACTCTTTCTATTAAATTGCAATATCACGTTTTAGTTTCGCGATCGCATGGAGCAACGTCTGATGAGGTTGCCCCAGATCCGCGTTGGGACCTCAATTTTATTCAAAGCCTAGGTTATTTGCGTCTTGTGATAGTATTCCTGTGTATTCGTTTGCGATAAGGCATGGAAGAAACAGCAGTGCTGGCTGAAGAGCTGCAGAGAGACCTATTCGTATGTGGTATTCTTACAGGTGCAGCAGGGATAATGCATAACTTGATACTCGTAGGATACAATTGAAAGGACGTGTTAAAACGTTAAAACAAAAAAAAGGGTTTTTTTCAATCGAACGTAATTGACTGAGTTAAGCAACGTTGGGCGCGGTTGGTATGTGGATGGTCACAGCTCGTGGCAAAATTTCATCATTCTTCATCATCAACTTTCATCACTATTTCAGATGCTGCCCGCGATACACCTGCATAAAAATTCTAATTTTACATCACACTTCTAGACTCAACTACTGTTGAACTTTGGTGCACTGACTCTAGTGATCTCTAGTTTATATTATTGCAACGGTTCTAAGGTAATTAATTGTCTCAGGAGGCGTTACTTTGCGGAAATGCATTGTTGTAGATTTATGTTTAGAAATACGCTGCATTCCTCCAAATATACATGAATGCCGTTACATTTTCATACATGCATCCCACATCACAATTATTTAACATTTCTTAGCTTATTATTAAATAAATACACTAAGATACATTTACAACATACATGTCTCTAAAGAAAGTGTCTTTATTTTTTATCGAACTGTGCCTTCAGACTTCTTACACAACGTAAGATACTGTTTAACTTGCACTGAACTCTAAGCTGCAACCCTTTGACGTCTTATTTCTGAGCACTAGTCTCCCCACAGCCTCGTCTAGAGCTATCTAGACTAGAGCATACTCCACCACGCTGCTCCAATGCGGCTTTGTGAAAAGTTAGGCCAATCCAGTGACGAATATTCTCAAGTCACCCGAAGGTCTTCGGCAAGTCTTAACGACTGTTTCCACCATTGAAAACAAATGGGACCGAGCGGTAGGAGGGTGCAGCGTGCCCTCCGAAGCACGATAGCGTCTATGAAATTTTGCCACTAGCGTTCACCCAGCCACAATCCAACCGCGCCCGTCGTTGCTTAACTCTTTCAATCACATTTTACCATTAGATCGTAAAAAAATATAAAACAGTCCACTTTTATTACGAATATGCAGGTGCTTATGGAAACATTATCCTAGAATATTATTATTGGCGTTGTAACTGGAATACATCGAAACCGATACACAGAAATAGAACAACGTGTTGCCACGGTCCATAGGGTTCGGGGTTCCGCCTGCGGATTTTTTCGGGTTTTTAACGATGCAAATTACCAGACCGACGCTAACGGCACTGTAGTATGATTCCACCGCCTGTTTTTCTAGCTAACTCAATACGCTATACGCGGATCGAATACACAAAAAAGAGAGCTAGATGTCCTGGGTTAGATTTCCTCGCCGAGCAACTTATTGGGGTTTACTAGCTTGTAATTCTCAGTACTAGAGCGGAGAGTAATATAATATACCTACTAATTTTTATTTTTTTTACACCTATCACCAATCACAATAGGTTGACTGGTAAAAAATGCCTTGGGGCATTAAGTCCTTCTTTTGTTAAATCTTTTCTCGGGATTTTTCAATAAAGACTTAAATAAATATATTATGCTTATTAAGCTGAGGACATTGTGACGTGTTATGAAAACACAAAGGGGGTTAGCACATCATGCGAGTATGAATACTTTTATGACCGAATTGCAACAAACTCTTACTAACTATAGGACCAACTAACAGGATCAATTCGTCACAATTATCTTGGGCGGTAGTTAGTAGTAGGTAACTAGATTCAAACAGAATCGCAGAGTGTGAGAGTGTCTTAGTGTAGTTATCTAAGCTACAACCCACAGATGTTCCACTGCTGGGCACGGGTCTCTCCCACAGCCAGAGCGTCGGGAGGTCTAGAGCATACTCCACGCAGCTCTATTTTGGACTTGTGGAGAAGTTAGTGGCCAGTGTCGTATGTTATTCTCAAGGCATCCGAAGATCTTAAAAAACCTAAAGATTGTTTTTACAATTCAAAACAACCGGTCCCGACGGCTTAAATCAAAGCGCGGCAGCGCCAATGAAATTTTGCCATTTTGCCTTTATTGTCACCCATCCACAAGCAGACCGCGTCGTTGTTTAACTCACTCGATCTCAAGTATCGACTCCAGTTATTGGGCTATACACGATTCAATGCAGAGTGTATCTAGCTAGAGTAAAGTCTTAGACCAAGTGGAGTGGTGCCGATTTAGCTTTAGCTAGCTTTACAGAGCTCAAATTTGATGGATGAATAATATTGATAAAGGAAAGCAGTATCCATACAATCATGACAATCGATAGACCTTCAGAATCAGAATCAGAATTAATTAACTGACACTAGCTGACCCGGCAAACGTTGTTTTGCCATATAAATAATTTTTACTGAATATTTTGGGAGAACTTCATGTAAGTGTGTGGACTACAACTACCACTACCAATACCACTACCACTACTACTACCCCTACCACTACCAATACCACTACCACTACCCCTACCACTACTCCTACCACTACCCCTACCCCTAACACTACCACTAACACTACCCCTACCACCACCACTAACACTACCACTACCCCTACATCTACCACTACCTATCACGCACCGGCGCCATCTACTTAAAATATTGGTTTGTAGTACATGCTATGTATCAGAGATGACGCTGTATGTGAAAAAAGATTTTCCCGCTTTTCTGTTGAAATTTTTCCTGAATTTTCTTTGCTATAAACCTCACGGAGCCCGAGACCTTTCCAACGAATGCAAAACCGTGGAAATCGGTTCGTGCGTTCTGGAGTTATAGCGTCAGGAAGGAAAACCCGACTTATTTTTATATAGTAGATAAACACATTATACAACACAGAAAAGAGTTAAAAGGTAATAAACTATGTAAAAGATATATTTACACATAGATTATTCAAATGGTTTTAAATTGGCAATAGGAACTGGCTCAGCTTTTGCTAACGTGGAGAGTCCCGTGAAGCGCTGGTTTTCAGCCAGTCCTTTTAACATGAGTCCATTTGTTGGTTACTCCATGCCAGCAGATTGTTCAATGTGCAATCGCAATATTCATTTTGCTTAATTTCGCTGCAGCGGCGCCAAAGCTTTGAGGCATTCTGAAAATGATACCTCGCAAATTATATGCATATTTACTTTCGGATTCCAGTAATTTAATCATTTTTGTTCTATTGTGAAATTTGCGGATGTGAAATGGAGCAAATTTAGACAATTTATCCGCATTCATGGACTTTTATAATCATAAAATCGGGTACTCTCATGCGTGTTTCTTCACAATGTTTTCCTTCATCGTTTCAACGTTATTAACGATACGTACGTCAATCTACATAAGCTTTTTATCTCCCCATACCGCTCGTGTGAATCCGTAAGTCAACACCGTGTTTAATTACAACTAAATGTAATTTACATCAGCACGGTGGATGTATTTCCTTTAATGCTAAGGCATTGTGCTGAGCGTAAAGCGTTTTAACTAAGCCCCGTCCCGCGGAAAGAGATAATACAATTTGCTTTTGTTAATCTATGTTACATTATGTTATGTAGTACATGTATAACATACATTGTGGTGATAGTTATATGTGAATTGAAGTGACACGGATATAGCCAGATATCTTAAGTAGGTACATGAAGCGGCTTGTTCATACCAAATTGTGAATAGGCAAACAAATTTCAACGTCTAGGTAATGAGTATGGTGTCCCTGTAGCTCGGGACCAGAATAGTGCTACGGTAGCCCCTGCCTGACGTAAAAGGCGAATAAAAGGGGACTTCTGGGGTTGCGGGCTGTGACAGTGGAAGCTCGAATCGTCCATCATGTGACCCCGGGAAAGACGACGCTGTTTGTGGCTGTACAGCGTTGTGTAAACCGGGAAGAGCCCGTCTTGAGCGCAGCGCCGGAGGGGACCGGCGCGTTCTACAAGAGATCCCGGAGCCCTCCTGTAGCGCCGGAGTAGGCCACCGAGCGAGTTTTAGTGGGTGAAAGTCCCACATAACCCGGCGTCGCTCCCACGATGTTCGGGTACGTTTTCAAGGTTTCCCACTCGTTAAACAAAAACTGTTAGGGTAAATCTGTTAGCCCCACTCAATAATTCGGAGACAGAATATTTCCAGTAGAAAATCTTTAATCTCTTTTGTAAAAGATGTCTGTAGTAGTATTACACGTATTTCCTTGGGGATATTATCATATAAAATTGGTTGAGAATGCATTTAGTGGCGCGTATATAGGACTAAAAACTTGGAACTCAGAGTATGTGCAGGTTAAAAGTTTATTTTAACAGACGAGAACGTGTTGGGTTTCACGTAGTCACAGAGATACAATTTCAGGGGGAAAGCCTGGGAAAGCGCGAAAATGATGATTTCCCCCGATCCTCACTCACGCCTCGCCGTCTTATTTGACACGAGTCATTTGTTTGTTATTAATATACGCCTTAAGGCTCCATTCGCACTGACTGTAAGGACTTCAAAGAAGTGATTCCTACATGGAATGGACCCGACCCAAGTCTAATCTTTGGTAGGGTAGTTTATTTTAACTGTGAGAATTATAGTAAGAAAATAAGTACAAAGATTCGTAATAGTTTGTTTATTAAATCATTAAGTTATTGCTTCTTTGTTTACTAATGATTACAAATCCTTTAGAAAATCCAAGAAGGGTTTTTACATAACATAAAATCTTGCCTGTATTTCCCCGGTAGGGTAGGCAGAGGTGTGTAATCTATACTAATATTATAAAGAGGAATTTGTTTGTAATGTTTTCACACAAATACTTCTGAACCGATTTCATTTTACATATTGCCATAAACAAATCCAGACTCCAAGCTGCTACTGGACATTTAAATTTAGAAAAACCCAATAGTTGTTGCCCGACCCGGGGATTGAACCTAGGACAACTAGCTTACAAGTCGCGGTTACGACCATTGCACCAAGGGACGGTTTTCGTTCTCCAAATTCCATAATTTTATTTCAAACCAAAGATTAATCTACTTTGCAGTAATCCGCGAACAAACCTGTATGATAGTGTTTGTATACCTTCAAGCACGCACCACCTCCATCCCACACGCAATCAATGAATACATACACCAACACACACACCAACACGTGTTTCGCCCCAAAACAAGGCATCCTCAGGGTTAGTAGACTCCACGACGGTTAATCGTAAATAGATTAATCTTTGGTTTGTAATAATAGAGTTCCGCAAAGTACCTAACGCCTGATACAATTAATTTTATAAGATCTTTAAGAAAAATCGTATTGTATGTATCAAGCCTAACGGTACGTGATTGTCGTCAATAAATATTATACGGAAGATTTTATTATACACAGCATATCTTGAATTGCTCATGTGATAATGGGAATACCTTAACGTTTCTGCCAATAAATCCAATACGGAAGGAATCGTATTACCCTCTGAATTGTGAATGTCTCATTCTCAAGGCCGGTGTCGATTGTATAGGAAACACGAGAGTAGTTAATATCATAAGTTCGAAAGGGTTTTGGACTAACGGAAACAACTTTTACAATAAATTATAACTTTATCCTGAGTCTTATTCAAGTAAAGAAAATATTAGTAAGTTTGCAACTACGTATTAGGTTTGATATTAGTTATTTCTGTAGGTTTAAAATTAGATCGAGTTTTGCTGGCTTTAGCACTAAAATTATTCTCTCAGATTTCGCCAACCCCAATTGGGAACTTGTTTAATTTGCTTATTCATAATAGACTAGTTAATAGTAGGTACATTAGACAATTATCTGCATCAATCAATGATGTAGGCAGTAAAATAGGGCATCCATTATTGTAGATTGATTTAGTCATGTTAAATCAATGGTTTTTGGTATAAATAATACAAGACATTGATAGTATAAAAAAGTATTTTAACAATAACAGTAGGCATATTTAATCCATACTTTTCCTTACTAATATTATAAATGCGAAAGTAACTCTGTCTCAAAGTGTTGTCATTTTCAGAACTAGAAGCATAACATTTATATTTCAGGCTGTTGATTAGATATAAATAAATATGATTTTCAAAGTTTGTAAAAATATTACACTTAAGGGTGTCTAATAAACATAGGGGATAACACATTTACGGATTCATTACAAATTTGTAGAGCTAAAGTTAACGCGTTAAGAAGACTATGTCTATTACTATGTCTAATTTCACGCGAGCGAAGCTGCTGGCGTCCACTAGTTGACTATAAAAATATCATACAGCCGCTCACTCTGTTTTCGGTAGAAATCATTCATCACCTAGTTTTTAAGTCGAGTCGTTAAGACCAACGTCGATCGATTGGTCAAATGAATGCTGCCATTTGAGCGTTAGTTTTTGGTTTTACGATCCCCATTTAACGTGACCATCAAGCACTGTGATGTAACTGAACGGAACATTAAAAACAAACGCATCCAGTGGCAATTAAACCGCGTGATGGATCACCCTGCCAGTCGCGCGATAGTCTTTTCTGGCTGCCTCAATTTTTAGCAGAGTATAAAATACATCCTCCGTATAAAAGCCTAAGTCCACAGATGAATAAATGCTTCCCTCTATCCTGATCAGCTTGGACAAAGCACTTGGGAATTGAACCCTGGACCGAGTGAAGCCAAAGTATGGATCAAAGCGCGCTGTTTTCTAACAAGCCTCTAACCCAGCTACCAAAATCTGACTTATCATTAAACCACAGTTCGGACTGCACGGATCTCCTCTCGGAATAAAAAGGTAAAATAAATGCATGTGAGTTGTAGTAATACCACACCTCGCTAGCCAGGTGTGGTATTACTACAACTCACATGCCTTCGACATCGGGAAGAGAAACAAATTCCATGCATGCCATGTCACTACACGAAGTTTTCTTTCAACATTACAACTGAACAACAACAAAGTCCTTGGCTTAGCGTGATTGGAGCTACTCGTAGCTTTTCAACCCACCGTAATAATTGAAAATAACATTTGGATGATAATTATCATTGGAAACCTAACACATTAAATAATCATTATATTCGACCCCGGCTGTCATACCTCGCGCCTACCGCGCAATACAACCGACTGTAATCTTATTCAGGGGCAAAAGTCAAGCTATTTTCCGACGCGTCCTAGCGCAAGCGAGCAAACCATAAGCGAATTAGCGATTACTACTATACTAGAGTGAAATAAAGAGCTTGCATGAGCATTTTTGTATTTATATGTATTTATTCTGAGTTAACAAGTACGGAGCCAAATAACTATAACGTAATTAATAAAGTTTACTTGATCAAAATATACACTTATCCTTCAAAACACTGCTGAAAACACTTTACGGATTTTACACGCTAAAAGAGGTGATATTGTAAGCCTTTGTAAGTCAAGGGTAGCAACGCATCTATGACCGACTTTAATTAGTCTAATTTTGTTCAAGGTCTATCACAGATGGCCAGATGAACGCTCCGCAGTCTGCATCTATTAAAACACACACTTAAATAATGTACACAGACACAATGTGCATGTGCAGCGAACCCCACATTCATGGCACTTCTCTTATTCATAACAAATTTATAAACCTGTTATTGCTATGAAGCCTTTTGTCGTTTTCTTTCGACGTCTGAATTGGGTTTGAATAAAGAAGACAAAATACTCATAGCTAAAGCATTATTAGCTATGAGTGTTGTATGTGTGTGTATAAGGTTTATTATTTTCTTATGAATAAGGGGGTTAAAGTAAAACATATATCTTGTGATAGGACCCGCGCTTACTGCGTATGGCGCAGAAGGGCACGCCGCGTTCTGTAATATGTTAATTTATACACAACTGCTTGCGCGGACCCATATTGAATATTTTCTCCGCTGCATTATTTAGCAAGATGAAAGCAAGCTTTATTAAACGATTGTAAATTTCGTTCCTAATATGACTTGAAAAATGTTCATTGCCGCGAGTTATTACTCGCGCTCATATTACGCAGTGTTTGCCACGTAACTAATGCCAGACTCGTTCGTTTAAGTTAAGAGTGAGCCTACTAGAAATATTATATTCGTACTTACCCCGCAGCTCCGCCCGTGTCAAGTCATTTTACGTGCAGAATTGTATTTTTTGTCGGTAAACATTCTCAGCAGTTCTCCGAGATAAAAAGTAGCCTATGTCTATAGCTGTAGCAGTAGCCGAGATTTAACAAACACCTTCTGTAAGTAAATAGTAAATGCTTCGCAGTTGGATGAATGAATGATTACGAACAAGAGGCGTGATTGATCCGCAAACATTCTGAAAATACTTCGTTAGCGCCCTTGATGACCGATTGTATTAACAGGAGTACTTTTCAGTCGACAAGGCATATACCTAAATAATAATAATATTTTCTATTCAGGTATGCCATTTAAAACATTCAAACGTAGGTCTGTTTCGCGGGTAAATTCGATTTGGGATTCTAAAGTTGAATTCAGCGTATATATATTTATAGTTTTTTTAAACGATATTTTTATTGATTATGGTAACTATTCGGACGTCATCCCGTCGTTTTAAATTACTACAGACAAGAAAATTAAAGAGTTCACTTATAACTTACTTAAAGACCAAAAGTATATAATATTCGCCTTTCTTTTTCTAAGATCATAGTGTAGGTATGTATGTAGGTACACTATTTTCATTTTACATAACATTATATAACGTAGCACCTATATTTCCCTGAAGGGCTAGGCAGGGGTATGTATGTAGGAATGTACATAGCACATAAAAATTTATATTATGTACATAATTTATCTATAATCGCCACACCGTGAAGGTTTTTTGTTTAAATCTGTATTTATGTTTGCTATTAATTTATCGTCAGCTATTCTCAGTAGAACGTTTGTTTTATCTAGGTACATTGTTTTCCTGACTCCCATAGACAACATATCAGCTGCTACTGCATTGTATTGTCTCTGAAAATGTTGTATTTCCAAAGCGTTTCAAAATCAACTCTATCAACTCGGCCAGGACTTTCAATAAATTGTACGTGCCCATTCAGAAGTCAACAGTGTCGCATATTTGGATATCGTATAACGTTGCCATAACCGTTTATTCCATTACGACACAATTTGTTTAGTAATTAGATATTATGCGTGGCGAGCAGTTCACGCTCCATTTGTCACTTTCCTAATAAGACCAGGACCATAGAGGCGATTCGCCGGAGATATAAAGCAGTCATGCCTTCAAGCTGGTTCATTTGCGAGGTTGAATGTTGCTTACATTCAAGTGTATTGCGTAGCGTCAATAGTCCAATGGCTCGCATCGATTCATTGTGATCGACAGAGTTAAACAACGACTGGCGCGGTCGATTTGTGGATGGGTTACCGCTAGTGGCAACATTTTATGTTTCGCGGTCGAGGTTTTCATTGGTGAAAACAATCGTTAAGCCTTGTCGAAGACCTTGTCTAGTGGCTTGAGAACATTCGAATCTGAGTTGGCCACTAACCCCTCCACCAATCCTACTTGGAGCAGAGTGGTGGAGTATGCTCTAGACCCGTGCCCAGCTGTGGAGCGTCTATGGTTGCAGCTTAGTTTAGCTTAGCTTAAAGTGAACAGAGGGTTGGTTGCAGTAAAACGCCAGGCGATAGTCATTAAGCCGTTTTGAGCCCCGCTGACACGCTGGCTGGCGATCAGCCAGACTGTGCGATGTTTATAGCGCGCGAAGAAAACTACGGTGTTATTCAATGTTGCGCCAATAGAATGTAATTCAAAACTATTTGGATGATTGCGGAATATAAAAATATTAAAAATTGCTTGATATTAATTTGAAAATCTGTTTAATTTAGACAATAAATTGAAAGAAATCTTGAAATCTATAATAATTTACAAATTAATTCGTTGACATGATGTCTTGACTATAACGATTATAATACTTTATACCTCAGTAAATCGGACCTTATTTTACTCTGTTAGAGTACGAAATGACAAATTCATTGGGAGCGTGTCTTCCATTGTTTGCCAGTCAACATTCATTACGGAACTTTGTTTCCGGTAAATGTGCTTTTGAATCTTAGTAGGTAATATTTAGAAAATAGAACTTTATCTAGAGACAATACGCGAGTGTTAGTAATCGTTAGTGGTGAAATTTCGTGCTACGGAGGACTGGGTTGGCAACAAACAAACCTCTCTACTAATATACTCTGGAACAGCATGGTGGGGCCTCCACCTACATCAGCTGTAGGCCTACATTGATCATGTCTCGACGATTACCATTGAAAGTAGGGCAATGTCTAAATAATAAGTTATTATCTTGTGATAACATATCACAAGATAGCAAGCTTCAGTCTGAAATGTACGTATGTTATGTATGTTATCACTCGTGGTGATAATATGTGGTGGTACCACAACCCTTTTTATGTACCACTGCCTATCCGTGCCTAACACGGATAGGCAGACTTCACATGACTTTTGATGAGATTTTTGACATCTCTCAGACATGCAGGTTTCAATAAGTGCCAAAGGCGCGCGTTGATCCGTCACGGTTGTAACGCGCACGCAATTCCGTGGTGTCGCTGGGTTTTATTAACTTACCCTCAAAAGCGGGTGAAATGCGTAAATGTGCTTTCCAATGTTAAAAAAACGTGACCTCACGATGTTTTTTGTTACCATTACAGCATGTGACATTTAATTTCTGCCACTTGGGTTTGAACCCAGACCCCTCGATTGAGTGGCGAGTTTGATTAGCAATGGGCTATCACCCTATATTATCGCTGCGACCCATAGACGTCCCACTGCTGGGCACGGATCTCCCCCACAGACACTGCTGCGGGAGGTCTAGAGCATACTCCACCACGCTCCTCCAATGCGGATTGGTGGAGGGGTTAGTGGCCAACCCAGTGTCGAATGTTCTTAAGTCACCCTAAGGTATTCGACGAGGCTTAACGACTGTCTCCAGCATTGAACAACCGGAACCAACGGCTTTACGTGCCCTCCGAAGCACGGTAGCGTTCATGCCACTAGCGTTCACCCATCCACAAACCGACTCTTGCTTAACTCTTTCGATCACATTGAGTCGACGCGAGCCATTGGGCTATGGACGCTACTATGTTATAAATTCCAGCAATCAGCATTTATCTTTATGAGAACAGCATCGAACCGTGGCGCGTCGCCATTCGTCATACATAAATCAAACAACGCGGTAATTGAATCGCGTCTCGACCGTGACCGCGACGCACGGCGCCCTCTAAACAATAATCTCATTACAATTTTTATAATCCGGCAATTCCGGGACAATGGACACGGTGACTCGTCGGCGCCGTAGATACCTCCCTGCTTGCAGAGTTCGTTGGTCTCGGATTAGAAGTGATGCGTTGGAATGGTTAAACAAAATTTTCAACTTCTTTTTGAAGTGAAACTTCTTTAAGCGCATGAGGGTAAAATTTTAACGGATGAAACGGATGTGACGCATTATTGCGTCACGCAGTATGCAACGTTCGTAACGAAGAAGAGAATGGGCGATGAAACGGATGTGACGCATTATTGCCAGGTCAGTGATAGATAGTAATGATTAGAAACATAACAACCGTTTAAGTGCAATTCATCATCCTTTATATCCCAATACTCGCCCACAACCACCTGGCAACACTCCATCAGATCTGTACTCAACTCACCTTGTACAGATTATCCAATACCGACGATGAATCGTCGCGATTGTTTTATAAACGCGACTCGACCAATCCCGCTGAATATCTCAATTTTTACCCTGTCAGACGTAAACGGTCGCCGTTCAGAGACTATAAAGTTGGCAACAGTCCATAAAACTTGCAAAAAAACTAGCGAACAAATAAAATGTCCGTCGTCTGTTTTGTCAAATCTGTGCGCTACGTGCCCTCGCTACACGGCGCGGCTGATTTTATTGCGCTATAAAATCTCGTGAAACTCGCCCTTAAATCACAACGAAGCGCCGTATTTCATCGTTTCGGTTGTCAATGTTTATTTTATATCATATTTTAGAGACGCACCCCGTATGAATCACATTTGGATTGATATACACTAAGGTCACGTAGATTTGACAGGCGCTTAGTTTTGAGCGGAGTCGAGCTTCCATATTACCAACCACCAGGTAGCTGCAAACTCACGTACTTGTACATTGAGTTTTATCGGTCTCATCGCGTTGTTTACCTTTTAGAAATTGAACATCTTTTACCATTTTGTTGAACGAAACGTTTATGAAAGCCAGTGTTCGACTATATTAATGTTTAACTGATTGATGAGAAATGTTTGACTACGTTACTCACAACAATTAAGGACTAACTAAAATTAACAGTTGGGTTAGTCCACATCTCAGTGCCTATTTGAGTCTTCTTCAATTCAAAGTCGATCACGGTTGTCATGGACGACAACGGATGGGTGGTCACTTTTTCTAATATAAATTCATGAAAAAATATCGACATACCTATTATTGTTCCCTTTATATAACAGATGCTTAGCCATTGACCGTCCAATGTGAAAACGTATATTCAAGGTACACCAAAAGATTAAACAAAATTTGGCCACTATTTAATTTTTATTAATCGTGAATCTGAAACCTTGAGTTTGACAAGTAAGACCTACGTGTGGGCTGATTAGCAAACTCACGTAGGGGAGACTGGGGGCAAAAGTAACACGGGGCAATAGTAACGTTGGTGATATCTTGGTTACCAAGCAACGCAGAAGAGTGTGCGGGCGTGGGGGCATAGGCCGTATCATGCTCGGGTAAGCTTACCAGTCGGCTATGTGCTCCGAGCGCCGTGGACGTATATTATTGACTCCGGCCATTTGGACAGCCCCGAAGTAAGTTTTCGTGCTTTGTAAAATCTGTTATTACTCTTTAATTTACAAAATATAAGTAAATTAACGACTAGTATTAGAATCTATGTATATCACACAATATAAACCTTAATAAGTTATAAGTTAAATAGTGTTCAGAATTTCTGATTTATTTTGGTTTTGAAATAAAACAGTCTTCAGGAACAATTGTACCATTTTTGTCGGGGTCAATAGTAACGTTACTATTGACCCTATGGTACAAATGACCCCGAGGTGAAAATAAATTATATATATATATATAACATTTTTTGAGCCAATAAAAAATCAATAGATTTTTGTTTTAACGATTTGCTACCAAAGTAAATAGTTGGGGAAATATAAATTATTATCAAAGATTATTTCGGTTTATTTTATTGTTTTCTGGAAGACTCGCAGAAATATGACAGGGGTTAAATGTAACATGGGGATGTTAGTAACACACAAGTTTTACATACAAATTGTCGTTTTTGATTTTTGTTGATTATTGTTGAATACATCAAAGAAATGTACGATTTAGATGTTATTTAATGACATAATATGCCTAAAATTGTGATTTTTTAAAGTAATATATTAGCTTTTGATCAATTACCAAGAGAAGTATATATTTTTTTGTTTCGAAGCTGCTTGAAGAAATGAAAGCATTTATTTTTGTTACCAATTATAAGACTGATTATATTAATGATTGTGATTATTTTAAAAATTAAAATATAGGTATATCCATTAAAACTGTCATTTTATTGGCCATCAAAACTATGTTACAAACGACCCTGTACTAGGGGTCAGTTGTAACATTCGACACTCCCTTTTAAAAGTGTGATTGCAACAAAATTACAATTAGTACACGAACGTTAGCTGCACAAGTTGGTAGACACTTAAATTCTCTTTCTTGGAGACTAACAGGATTTTGTTAAATATCAACAGTTTTAGCACAATCGGCCATGAAGTAAAAACTGTTACTTTTGCCCCCAGTCTCCCCTACTATGAGACTGCGACACGCGGTGATAAGTTGATTGACAAGTTAATTCCTCATCATGCATTATAAAGTTTCTCGGCAATCCTCGGCTCCTTTCGATAATAGTAATATCTAGTATAAATATTTCATAACACGAAGATAGGAAAACAATACATAGAAACCGTTAAAGATTAAAAGGCTTATCAATTCAAAGGATTTAAAAGCCATTTGCTATAATTTAATGCGGTTCTATTAATCTTTAATGATGATTGCTACAATTTTTGTACTTTTATGCTACTTTAAATTTACTACAATAACATTGATTTATTATTACTAGTAAGTTACTAGTATTAGATAAATAATAAAACCTTATACTAAAACAAAGAATTATTTAAAAAAAACTTATTTTTTTCAAATTCAATTATGTTTATTCATTGTAGGTATACATAATATACACATAATATATAATAGTCTATAATATTACAAATAGGTAAGTTAATAGTTTAATTCATTCATTTTCCAAGCATACTTTTCGTTCACATATTCATCAAGAGTGTAATAAAATAAAACATTTTTGTAATTGGTAAGTTTTGTTATAAGTCGCTTTTCTTATAGTAGACTGGAACTAAATACGTGCAGTTTCTCGTAGTTTATACTCGTTTTATCCCTGCCTTATATTCTTTTAGAAAACTTACACACAATCACACAGTTTCACAAAAGCCCGAGACGTACGCGAGCAATCCGAGGTTCTCAAGGCGAGCAAAGGCAGACGCAAGATAAACACGTGTCTACCACAAAAGGCTTGGCGTGGTTGAGGCTAGCATGACGTGAACAGCACGCAGCCTCACGCATCTCGACCAAACACTTGGAGTAGGTAACTAGATGCCGCATGTTCATGGAATAGTCTTGAAAACCAGCCGTGTCTATTTTCGTCTATGATTAGGAAATGGAATAATTTTTTTTATCTCCGTCTCTTCGTTTCCCAAACTTCGACATTTATACATATAAAATTGAACATAGAACAAAATGAAACCGGTACATTTCAAGCACGCTTGGACGGACAACTTGCCGTATCTATCTACGCTAAGTTTATGGATTATCTTACATCTCTCTCATTTTTATTTCAGCCAACATGATTAGAGGAAAGAGTTTTACAATGCAATGAATTGCAGACTATGCGTGCTATTAGTTACCCGAAAAAGGAAGGTTCAAAGATGACATGAATGTATGTATTAGATACTTTGTCTATACTAATATTATAACGAGGAAAGATTTGTTTGTAATGCTTTCACACAAAAACTACTGGACCGATTTCAAAAATTCTTTCACCATTAGAAAGCTGCATCTTCACTGAGTGACATTGGCCATATAATATTACTAGGTGTAAACAAAACTATTTTTGTCTAATTCCACGCGAGTGAAGCTCCGCAGCTCCCGCAGCAACTAGTCCTGCAATAAATAGGATCTGCTATCGCACGTGGTTACCCGGCTATAGATTAACAAATCGAATATCAACCAAGTCGTAAAACTTGACCGGATAAGTAAGATAAACACTATTGCCTTGTATCTACCGGTCTCGGTCGGCAGTTGGATGCGTGGACTGCTTGCAAAATTTCTTAAACGCTTCCTTTAGTGCTTCGAAGGGCACGTTAATCTTTCGATCCTGCCTGCTAAAAAATTGCAGGGCTGCCTAAAAATTTCCGACAATCACTCCAAGCCCTCTCAGCTATGAGAAAAGTCCCACGCCAGCAGCAAGATGCTAATGGGTTCTGCCAGCCTCCTCTAAGGGGAAGAGTTGTTTCATCTTGTTATGGACTACATTAGAACTAATTACCAAGTGAAATCGTTTAATATCCGGTTATATATAATATTTAATATATTTTATATTTGGTCAGGTAGGAATAGCGAGTGGTTCCAAGAAATTACTCGTGTCTCTAACTAAAGTAGATATATACCAAAGTGCGTGCGGCCCGACAGCTGATTAAGGGCGGCCGCCCACTGTGAAAAAATACATACCGATATTTTCTAACCTAATTTTTTCAATCATCCAGAAATTATAATAATACTAGCTGACTCGGCAAACGTTGTTTTGCAATAAAATATTTTTTTGTGAATGTGTACGCCTTGGCCATGTCAACGTCAATGGCAACGTCATGTGTCAAAAGTAATACGAAGTGGCGATGGCTGAAGTTTTCAAATATAAAATTACATTAAATAATTTGCAATAAAATAATATTTTGGCTAAAATTAAGATGTAAGCTATCCTATCTTTCAAGTTGGATCAAACTGCACACGGTGTGCAAATTTAATTTAAAATCGGTTAAGTAGTTTAGGCGTCCATTAACGTCCAACAACGTGACACGTATATTATATATATTAAGATGATATTTGTTGAATAAATCAAAACTTGCGACCGTGCAAATTAATTTTTGCGCGCAAGTTTTGTAAATAAATTATAAGTTATTTATTAAATTGCTTCATACAATAGAATTAAAAAAATAAACCATTTGCATTCAATATTCTGGAAAAGTAGAGCTGTAAAAGTCGTATGAGCTCTGTCAGTCCTCAGTTGATCAAAGTTGTAGTTTCTGCTAAGAGGCTTATTGTTCATAGCAATATGCAAAGCTTATACAATATAATACATATAACAATACTCTATACTATATATTATACTAGCTTTTACCCGCGGCTCCGCCCGCGTTGGAAAAGGGAATTAACAATGCCATCTGTTAACAAGATCCGGAACTAAATATCTAGCAAATAACAAAACATCGATATCTTCCCATGGGGATGTTTTACCGCGCTAAAAAGTAGCCTACGTCACTCTCCACCCTCCTCACTATCTCCACACACAAAAACCATACCATATAATAGCTTCGTTGCGACGTGAAAGCCGGACAAACAAACAAACACTTTCACATTTATAATATTAGTATGGATGGAATTACTATTAGAAGAGTTACAAAAATTCACATAAATTAATATTGCGCTCTCTCCGGTTGCAGTGGGCGTTAGTCTTAAACCGGGACTGATACCGCAAAACTTAATCCGTCAACAGCCTATGATGGTTTGAACTTCTATCTATAATAATCGTGTCGTGCACCCGTGCCGTGTCGTGTCGAGCCGTGCCGTGCCGTGCGTCTTTATGGCACGTTCGCGTGACACTTCTTGCTCAATTTTATTTTCGGAACAACTGAATGAATAAAAAAATGTTTATGCGACTCGAATGTGGCAGATTAAAACTGCGGACGGGTTGAACATGTGTCTGTTGTTTGTAACTGGAGTTTCTTTTATGTTCTGCATTATATTTTGGATTTTTTGAATGTGCTGTGAGCGTTCGTGGTAGATGATTTACGAGTAGGGCACAGCGAAAATAGTTCAGCGTGCTTGCTACTAGGTTATACATTAGCTTACATTAGGTTAGGTTACAGTTAGATACAGCTGTTCCAACTAGTGGTAACCTGCCCTAATGTAAGCTAATAAGGTACCGAAGGCTAAATAAGGTACAGTGTTCCACCTACTAAAGCCACCCTTTATTATAACGTCGGAGGATATTATTGAAGCGTATAGTAGTGCAGTTGGATGAGTAATCATGAGTACCTATCCATTCCTACCAAATAAAAAATAATCATTTTATTCTTAATTAGCTTCATATATTTTAGCATACTATTTTTGGATATACATATTACTTTTACCCGCGACTTCGTCCGCGTGAATTTAGAAACTGAAGAAAATTTCGGTATTAAATGAGAAGTTGTGGCCTACTATTAAATTAGCTGGATACGATTTTAGTACTTTTATTTCTCAATGAATAAATGGTTGTCATGGTTTGAGGAATTGTAATTGGTATTTTCCCGATATTATTTTACACAGGTGAATGAGAGCTGGAAGACGAATAACAAGCAGCGCAGTAATTAACCTATGATTTATTAATCAGGGAAAACAGGCGAATACAGCAGTTTATTATTTTAATATCCCGTAAAATTCCCATTCTCGCTAAATCGTTTTTAATTTCCTATAAATGCGTTAACGTTCAATGTCGGCTTCATATTTCGTGCTACCCGCATTACATGAGCGTTTAATTGCGATATTAAACTTACTTCCTCTGGACACGAACGGCGATTATGAAAAGATTTGAATGGAGTCGGATTCCAATCGTTTTGATGCTTCAAACGATTACGCGGTTAACGACCTTTCATCCCTTTCATTGGGATTGATTAAGCATAAATACGGAAACGTCCAGCCGGCGAGTATAGCAGCAGCGCCATCTGTTTTGCTCTTTAAAGCTACGCGCTACTTTAAAGCTACTAAGCTAATCAACAAAGGACGGATCTTTGATATCAAATGCAATGCTGGCGTCTTACATTTGTTTTGCCCCGTGCAATATACCGTATTTTTTATATGACGGACGATAATATGGACGACTAGCCGATATAGTATAATTAAGATTTTGAACATTCATTGAATAAGAAAAATAATGTAAATGTAAGATATGATCACCATTCTCTAATTACATAATATTTCCATTCTCTTCAATTAATTCACAAACGACCAATGCGGTGACAGCCCAGTGGCTATCAAACTCGCTTCTCACTCAAGAGGTTCGGGTTTAAATCCAATTTAGCTCTAGTCAAACTAACAACCACTGGATCAACTAGGCATTCTGACTATCTTTTTACGTGCCGTAACTATATGCGTAAACTTTTTCTGTAACGTCTTAAAATTCTAAGTAAAATGTTCACGATGAACGCCCTCAACTAAGCTGACAAACAACTTGAACGCGAAACAAACACATCGCTCAAAAAGATGACAAGTTTGTTTTAATTAAAGCGGACAAGCGACTGATTGGCGGCGTCTCGTCATCGCGAGGGGTAATCCACTTAGGATTAGCCATAAACAAGGCGGGGCATTGTCGACTCGGCCGATCTGTTAGCGTCTAAGTGTAACTGATAAAGGGCCTCAGGGGTATTGTTCGCAGAGGCATTAGGCCTTAATCCCGTCGCGAGTGCGACTCGTTAGGTTGATTGTTCGGTGTCGCGGCAGATGGTCGCCGTAATCCGACCCGGTACGCTGCCCCTCACCTCCCCATCCCCCCTTCAAAAATATAGCCTCTTTGTGTTTGTTGCATCTGCAGGTAAATTGGGCCGTACGTTATGAGTACGTGCCCCTCCCGTATGAATGCAACCGTACCGCCATGAATTATTCTCGCAGACGTATTGTGTTATCAGCAGCTTTCTTGTATAATTCAATGTGCGAGGTTTTAAAGGCGCGCGGGCGGGCGCAGGCGTCTGTTGTTGCAAAATTCTAGACGTTTGAATATAACTGGTTTGTGTTATTTTCATGGAGCTAAAGGTCACTGGGACCGTCTACTTTCGAGCGAAGAAAGGGATGCTGATAGTTTATTCTATGCTTATCGATTCATGAAAATGATACGACGTTGGTTCGGTTATTACTAATGGCAGTTTATCTTGAGCGTAGTTGGCCTAGTTAGTAGGTACTTACTCTGATTTTCCAATATTATTTCTTTAATATTGTGACAAGGAAGTGGCAATCTTTATATTTAAGTCACTTTGGATACTCCTGTCACTCGTCGCATAAACTTGATTGCTAAAGCCCATGAGAACCACAGAGTCCCACTGTTGGGTTCGGGTCTCGAGCATACACTTGATTAATTAGCTATGACGTATTTCTTAGTTGTTTCATCCCAACTCTTACTTTGTCCCACTGTTGGGCACGGGTCTCCTCTCAGAATGGGAGGGATAGTCTTAGGAGGGAGGGAAGGAGAGGTTTGGTTTAGTTGTTTTGTGTACTCTTTATTAAATACAAATATTAAACCATACGTAACTGTTCTGAAATGCATATTCTGAAATCTCTTAGCCACCTATAGACAAAATTTTTTTTTAACACCTCTCTCCATGGGAATTGGACTCTCGCACGTCTTGTGTATTTGCCAGTGTAAATTTTTTTAAGACAAAATTGTTAGTTTTATGGCTACGTGGTCAAGTTATAAAACGACAATGTGAAGTAAAGATACAGACAGGACAGATATCCAGACAGGTTCGTAAAACATCTTCTTTGTAAAATTATAGTAAAATCCCAAATTTGAATGAATGAAATACTGCATAGTGGAGGTTCACCGGCCACCGAGATTAAATTTGAAGAGTAGCTTTGAGACGGTCCAACGACAGAATCGTACATACCATGAAATTTCTAGATAATTCAATAAAATCTACAATCTAATATTCACTTTCACCATTGGGTGGCAGGTGGCAGCATAGCAACGCATCTGTAGCTGTTAGCTTGATATATTTATGAACCCTGTTCTAGGTTTGTCACAGTTGTCATGGACGGCAGCGGGTGGGTTGTTCTGTTTGTTTTGTACCTTATACATATAAAAAAAAATTAAAAATATATTGCTATAATGCGCTGTAATTAGCAGATTGTTGTTTAAAAATGGGAGAATGGTTCCAATGGTGGTGGTTATCATTGTCTTGGACCCTGTTTTTTTCTTTATTCCGGATTTTACATGTTCAGTCAGGTTTCCCATGTCCTGACAACATAGCAATGCACATCTGTCTCGTTCAATCTCCGTTGCTACAATGCTCTTTGGAAAGTTACGAACAGATTGATTCAGGAATTTGTGCAGGAAAATCATAATACCTACATTTTTACAACTATACGCTTTTATACATAACTGAAAATAGAGATCCTGCTCCGGTAATGGGACAAAGTATTTAAATTACTGCATTGTCATCGGTCCTTGATAAGTGTGCAAAGTTTCAAATTAATCCTGAGAGTTCATACGTATCCCTCGGTTTCTATGAGGAGACGCGAGCCCAACAGTGGTATGATCTGATTGATGGGTATGTGGCTTGCGTACCTATGCCAAAATTTATCAAATTTAAAATAATATATTTCTTAAATAGAGCTCTACGAATCTATTAATTTTATCGTAGACAATAATACACTTTCCCATATGAAACATTTGTAATCATTATTCATAATAATATCAGATTTCATAACCCGTAAGTACCTTATTAATCTCAGCTCCTAGTTTCATACTCAGCTCAGTATCTTGTAGCTAGACTTGTACTATCGATCATACAGGATTACCTATTAACATTGTATTCAGAGTACTTGGAGCAGTTAATCAGCGTTAATTGACCTGATTACTGCTGCTTACAGCGGCGGCTGACCATTGTGATTCGTGGATTAATGGACGCTCTGTAACTGGCGATGTGTTGAAACTCTTGCTTACTTACATACCGGCTAAATGGTTTCAATTGCAGGCTTGTTTTTCAGACGTCAGACATGAGGTTTAATAGACCACTTAAATGAATCATCATAATGATTTTTCGCTCGCTGCGACCCATAGATGTCCCACTGCTGGGCACGGGTCTCCCCCACAGACACAGCTGCGGGAGGTCTAGAGCATACTCCACCACGCTGCTCCAATGTTGATTGGTGGAGGGGTTAGTGGCCAACCCAGTGTCGAATGTTCTTAAGCCACCCGAAGGTCTTCGACAAGGCTTAACGACTGTTTCCACCATTGAAAACAACCGGAACCGACGGCTTTGCGTGCCCTCCGAAGCACGGTAGCGTCCATGAAATGTTTGCCACTAGCGGCCACCCATCCAAAAACCGACCGCGCCGGTCGTTGCTTAACTCTTTCGATCACATTGCGAGCCATTGGGCTATGGATGCTATTGATTATTAATTTGATTTAATTTGATAACTCCGTGCCGCGGTAGTGAGTGACCCTGACTGCAGAACCGCGGTTCCCGGGTTCAATTTTGGGGCAGATATTTATTTCGCAGATGAATATTTGTAAGTACTTGTTACTTGTTTAGCAAACGTTCAAGACTCGAGTATTTACATATTTATATTTCTACGTATTTATATTTCTACGGACAGCCTTGAATTATTTTTAATTCAACTTTAATGTTTTCTTTCTTCCAAAACTTTTCACACAGAATTCCTACAGAATGCAGTGGAAATATTACAAAGTGATGTGAATAATGTAGTCAACCAATTAATTAATAGAGTGATTCAATTCAATTGCAATGTAAACTCATGTACTACGCAGACGCAAACTCGACACAAATCTTTGGTAGAACTAATTTTGTTACAAGTAAATTCTATTGTTAGCTAGCTAGGGTACTTAATGTAAATTCGGTTCCGAGAGTTATGTAGATATGACGGCACCCGAAGAATGTATAAATAATATATTGAGGTAAAAAGGAAATGTTAGGCAGGTAAAGGGAATGAGTAAGAAGATTAAACGGATACATCTGTATGTAAAGTATGTTTCGCTCAAGTAGCTAAGTATAAATTCGCACACACGCTACGGTATAATAGTTTGCCCAGGGCAGTACCACCCAAATATAAGAATTATTATAAATAAGTGGATTATCTGTGATACGCACCTTAAAACTGCAAGAATTAATATTGATTATTGTTGATTATCTGTGACCTCTTTCTCGAAGTTCAGGTAAACATATTCGTCAATTTGAGAGCAGCGCCATCAACAACAACCGGTATAGGTTTGACATGCACATTGGACTTGATCTTAATCTTGTCCATGTTCATTTTCAAATCAACCCGTTGAGAGGCGCTGTTCAGGTCTCCTAGCATGGTGTTGAGGTGATATATATGACTATATCATCGGCAAATCGAAGGTGTGTGAGGCGTTCTCCGATAATGTTAAATGAGTATGTAATGTAGATGTATGTATACTAAGCTTGGATTAGGTGGATGGATGGATGGACTTTTATCCCGTTCTTCTATTTGAACTTCAATGGGTAGAGTTTTTCCGAATATTTCCATGAGTAGGACTATAGACAAGAGAACTATAAACAAAACTTTCGTTATATCTAATCCACGCAAGCGAAGCTGCGGGCGACCACTAGTGACTTACAAGTACAAAGTTCTAATTTGCAAACATAAGGTAACTGTAATTTCAGGAATTCTGATGTTACTTTACTGTTTCTTCGTCGCCGTCAAAGCTAATGACAATTAATTTGTCTTTTTCTTTAGAATATTCTTACGCTCGTATAAATTACAAATAGCTTCCATCGCTGCTCCCATCCTTATTAATTTCCCTAGCTTGTCCTTTCCGTTGGGAAAATAGTAGTTTAGATTTTTTCGTTCTTTTGTCTTTGGTTATATAGAAAGCTGTTGCCTTATCGAATAGTATAATTAGAGATTTCTTTATATCTCTGTGGCAGAGTTGGAATTGAAATATTTTTAAAACGAATATTGATTTGAATATTTGATTATAATATTTTTTTGAAAACAAACTTATACGTTGACAGAGACGCGGGAAAAGCTAGTAACAAGCTATTAACATGACGTGACTTATCATAATTTCATGCCTATTTTTCCCCGAACGGTTTGGCAGTGGTTCACCCACATTTAATTTGTTATGTTTACGGCCAATTGCCATTTACCGGGCACAAAACTCCGTGCCTGGCAGTTTTGAGTTAGAATACACCAATAATATTTAAGAGATTAAATGTCACTTGCTGTAACGATGAAGGATACATCGTGAGGAAACCTGCATGTCCGAGAGGTCTTCATAATGCTCTCGAAGGCATGTGAAGTCTGCCAATCTGCACTTGGCCAGCATGGTGGACTAAGGCCTAACCCCTCCTATTCTGAGAGGAGTCCCGTGCCCAACCGTGGGACAATGAATGTCACGACAATCGAACAAACGACCCCAATCGCGCTTTTGACCACAAGAGCAACGAAGCAGTCATCAGTGATTCTGATTTGCTTAGATATAATATACATGTCATTCTTTACCACTGAGTTTCTGTAAGTACACAGATAAATACAAGCAAGCATTATAAATGTGTGCAGAGCAGTTCTTGCAAAACCAATACTAGAACACGTACTTATACACTTCAATATTTTTAAGTGGTTCATTCTTATTATGATGAGCGTGTCATTTCTAAACATTCCCAGTTTTAAGTGTTGCCTTCTTAACTCGTAAGTTTGCTTAAATTTTAAAACCGTGTCGCAACGGACTAAGGTTTTACAAATAACAAGTGTTCTTTACGACGTAAAATATCTACTTGTGAAGCACTTATTAATTACTTCTAACTTTTTTAAGAATTCTAAGTGATTTTCGGGAATAAAAATATGTATTTCGTAAATTGAATTCATATGACTATTATCGATCCCATCTGTAAATTTTAAATTATAGTTTTAGTTAACTGATAAAACATTGAAGAAATCATTTGTACGTCTGTGAGTTCTCCTTATCTATTAAAGTCTGTGATGTCCATCAACCTACACGTCAATAGACTAAGCTGCAACCCATAGACGTCCCAGTGCTGGGCACGGGTCTCCCGCACAGGCAATTCTACGGGAGGTCTAGAGCAAACTCCACCACTGCTCCAATTCGGATCGGTGGAGGGTTTAGTGGCCAAACCAGCGTCGAATGTTCTCAAGTAGACTAAACCATACTAAATTCAGTAAATACAATCTATGAGTTCAAGTGTCCACATAACATAGGTACCTATGCGACTCGAATGTCGAGTATTATGAAATCACACACACATAAATAAATAAACTCCGAACAATTTGGCGCACATACTTCAGCCTACATTCATAGTCAACACTACACAATTCAATTGAAACTAACAAATCGCGTGTTATTAACGTCTTCGGATCCGCTTCTTTTGTTTGCAGCGAGCAAATCGTTCAACGTTCCTGCAGTGGGCATCGACTATGTTTATTCAGAAAGCTTATGCAAACGAACCTCTCGAAGCGCCGATGACCGTAGAACGGAGGCGATCTAGTTACCCTGCACCGATGCGTCTTAACTCATTAACATGTAATTAACATAAGCAAACATTCGTCTAGCATTGGAAAGGCTTAGCACCGCTGTGCCAACAGACGACTTCGCTCCATGCGCAATTATTGTACTTAGCTATTGTCTACACAAACAGACTAGATATTTGTTGGGCAAATGTAACGGAGTAGGAACGAGATTACGGTTGTTTATGGTCTCGCTTGCAGCCTGAGTCATTGCCGGTACGGTATCTGGTAGCAGGCAGGATCTTGAATGAAATACAAGTGGCGTTTTGCGGAATTTGGTTTTTAATGAGTTTTTACTGCTATTGACTGACTGCAAGGACGATTAGAAGTCCTGGGTTCGATACCCAGGTCGTGCAAGGAATTATTGAGTTTTTAAGTTTCTTAGTAACTTGAGTACCTAGTAGTTGCTCGGAGTCTGGATCTTTGCCTGGTTTATGGCAATTGGCTCACCAACTATTTCATGGGACCTTAACATAACTGGTGAAAAGTGGGTGTATTCCTCTTACTACCTCTTCTAGAAAATACATGCATGATTTTAAGTTTGTTAATTAGTTTTTATACCTCTCAGCAATATGCATTCAATTATATCTAACAATTGATAGTAGGTATGGTCTTTTACCCGAGCTATATTTTCTGGTATGTTGTTGATGATTTCTGTTTGGGAAAATTCATGGTTAACACTGCAATAAGTCAGCAAAAGTCAGCATGTCAAATGTTTAGCGAGTTGTAGGGATCATTGACCTTTCCTCTTCAGCTATTTTGATTGAACTCCACACGAAATCTGGTAGGACCAGGCGGATATTACTTATGTTGTGGACGTGGAATCTTGCTGTACACTCGGTTGTACCAACCGGTACCAATAGTACGCACTGACCTATGTTTCACTGTACAATCCTAATTTTCACTGACATGTTTATGATTTAGTCCAAGTATTATGACATTGAAAAATATGATTATGAAACTCTGCTATCCTGTTTGCAACATCGAGAAATAAATAATTCATTATAATCTCGAGTTCGGGTGCAAACAATACAAAGTTCAGTGTTAATTGGAAATGGACTGAGTTGGGTTTATTCTTCGCGAATTTATCACCGGGCCTAACTAAGGTGCACGGGACGCGTTCTTCAGATTAAGTTTATTTTATGACTTAAGCGAGAACATTAATATTCATTACTGGGGTGAAATGAGCCAAGTTTATTATTATAATAAAGATCAAAGAACGCTGCATGGCCCTTTCGTCGGCCCTACAGAGATCGTTTTATTCCACAAACGGTTCCTCAGGTCACAGGTCATTTAAAAATGGATTAGTCCAGTTATGCAACAAGTTTATTACAGCAAATTCCTAACTTAGCTATAAATAGGATTACTGATCAACTAATAGTTAACTAATCAATTAGTCGATTAGTAGTAACTAATCAATGTAAATAAGACAAATTTTACAATAAGAACATTGATTGAATAGCTCATACATATCGATAGTACCTTAGTATAAATCGGGTGAATTACATAACACATCTGTTACGAGATGTTATTCTTCTTTCAAGAACGTTGATAAATATTTTGTTGACAGAATCCGGTACATTTCCCTGCCATTTTTATAACGCCCGCCGCTTACTGTCGATGGTATAAAGATGAACACTATTAACGAGATATATTTTACGTAAATATGAAACTTGTGCAAAATGTACAAGTATTTCATAACTTATAATTACTCAGACACCATATTAGAGCTAATCTTGTTAAAAGTTGTTGAACTTCTAAGGATATAATGAGGTATACCAATTCGCAGCGATAGCTCGAAGGTTAACACTTTAGCCCCTTATATAAGTTAAAGGTTAAAATTAAGATTCTGTTACTCAAAGTGTCGAAAGATATGGAGAAATTCGCATAATTGGGAGTTATAATGTTCCTCATATTATTAATAGCCTAGTGATCACAGATGTAGTAACTACCATCATACCTACATAGATACACTAAAACTAAAACGTTATATTGAGATTCACCACATACTTGTCATTCATGTTGGTCTTGGAATGTATTTAAAAATAACAATGCAATACAGGAGAAGAATTAATTGTCAGAATTTAGTCCCTATCTGTACAAATTTGACTCTGGGGAGCACTTACTTCGAGATAAAGGCGATAAAGTGTAAAATTTGCGAGCTACTTAAGCTACGAAATGGAAAGATGATATCCGAGTGTAAGAAGTTATTACGATTTAAAAAATACACGCTCCCGCCTCGCAAGTTGCGCGGCCCTAGATCTGCAATTCTTCATACGCGGTATCTAAACGAGCATCGTAACGACACAGTGTAATCTCCCAGTGTTATGGTAAAGTCAAATATTCCCGCATCCCAAATTAAACCTTATTCCGACCTCGTAAAGTCTTCTTCATCCTGCGCCACCGAATAGGGGTGTGAGGTAAGTAATGCTCTTTGAATAATAAGCTCTATAAAATGTTGTCAAATTCCCTTTTTTCACAGCCCCCGTTTAGGCAGAACGGACACGTTTTCAGTTATTGAAGTTGGTTTTGATTCGCGACATGGAAATAGTCGGACAAATTTAGATCCAGAGCGGGACATGAAAAGCCACTCTGCTTCAGCGTATTTTCTTTACAATTTGTCTTAATTTTCTAAGCGGAGACATTGCCTACGATTTTGTTTGCGAATCTATTTTCAACTTAAGTTATTTTGTGCATTTTGTTACTTCACTTTATACTTCACACCGATCGACTAATTAAGATCACATTCAATTGTATAGAATGCCAAGTACTTAGTGCCCAACAAATATTATGGATAGCACTAAGTATCAACAAGTATTCTGTCATAGCATGACCGGAAGAACCGTGGAAACCGCTGGATTCAAAAGTCATAGGACTGGTTATAATTGTGCCGTTTAGACAGAGTTTAGGATAGTCCAGCTTCGGAAATCATTGAGAATTGGGAAATCTCAATGAGATCATTAGGGATTCTGAACTTAAACAATTATCGTATTATTGTAAAACTTACTTAAACTGACATATATTTTCGGAAAAGCCGATTTGATTCGCGCATTTTTAGGACTAAAATTTACTTGCTACTTGGTACGTTGGTACCTACACCTTGGTCTGATCAGCATGTAGCAATGGTACATTTTTTTTATTTATTTATTTATCTTTATTGAACCACATACAAATGTACAAGGTACAAATGGCGAGCTTAATGCATAAAGCATTCTCTACCAGCCAACCATTGGGCTAACCAGATAGTCACGAACAGCGGTTTTAATTTTAATATTTTAAACACAAAAAAAAGAGATTGATGAAATATTAACATACATACAAAATCATACACAATAATACATATACATATAATACATACAAACATACTAACATATATACATACATACATACTTAAATATATATATAAATACATGCATAATATATACATAAATATATATAGTAAATAAATATACACTATATATTTATATATTAACTTAAAGTCTGAGAAACAAAATATTAAGCACGTTGGCTGGAGAAGTGCAACTGCAGCTTTTTCCTGAAAGTGCCTTTTGAAGCCGGTACTCTGATATTAGCTGGAAGAGCATTCCACAAGCGGACTGCCTGAACTGAAAAAGAGTTTGATAAGAATCCGGAACTATGCATGGGGATAGAGAGTAGAAAAGATTCTGAAGAGCGTAAGTGTAAATTGTGGGAGGCAGATAAAAAATTAAATTCAGTTTTTAAGTAGTCAGGAGCCAAAGGGTCAAAGAGAATAGAAGAAAGAAGAGAGAGTATTCTGATTTGCCGACGTTGACGGATAGGAGGCCATTTAATCTTTGAACGATAGAAAGAAATGTGGTCGAACTTCCGAAGACAGAAAATCATTCTCCGAGTTCAATCAATGACTACTATACTACTGATCGTTTTAAGATATTACATTTCAACTGTTTTAATGGTGTAAGAGAGAGTGCTACGGGTATAGTACAGAGAATACTGAGAGTTCTCAGAGCTGCTTTTCTCGAGATCAGAGCTCAACAGCGGGAAAATGAAAAAATTGTGAAGATAATGAGATAATTATGATCATTAAGTTATCATATCATTTTCAAATCAAGGTAAAAAACCCAGGAATTGACTGGATAGGCTGATATGCATGGATGGATGGAGTGTGACAAGGTGTCTATTTCACGTTAATCACCACTGCGTACTCAATCACTACTTCCTATAACCTACTATTGATACTACTTCCTACCTCACAAAAAACCGTATAAAGCGAGAATGAGGCCGCCAGGATTCTAAATCCGGGAAGTTTAAAACGCAGCGAGGCTTACAGTTTTGATCCCGGTTTTGCACACTACACTTTGCGTCAGCTCTGCGGAACCGAGCAAACTTTGTATGCGACGGCCTCTACTTTTAATCGTTGTAAAGGCCGCCGCATATTAAACGAACGAGTATCGTACGATGTGGTTTTTTAAAAATGGAAAGGAAAGAAAGATTATAGTTTTAAAATTTGATTTATTAAATTATTCTTGGTTGAATTATACAATATATATACATCTATAGAAAATCCCAGTATGTTTCTAAAAGTATATGTATAAGTTGAATGTGCATCTCACAAATTTTAAGGAATTCCAAGAATGGTGTGTTAGATTGCAGTAGGGTCGATGGTGGTCGCAGCTCGGTGAATGTCGGGGACGCCAGACTACTATTTTTGTACAACACACAGAATTACAAATCATAAAGTAGGACAAATAAAGAATTTGGATTTATAATATAATTAAAACTGAAATTTACAGAGTGAAGTCCTTTTCAGGAATAACGTTCCTGGAATAACATTAAGCTTATGTAGCTTTCTTATAATCTAAGTGATCTTAACATTCGATCAAAAAATCATTGGAACTACTGGGGGCTTGTACCTGGTCCTCTCAAATGATACAATCATTCAACCAATAATTGCAACTCTCTGTTACGCCAAAGCCGCTGGGCCGACTTATGAGTAGGTATTTACTGCGTCCGTATGCTTATTTCTTCAAAAGTGTGCGCAGTATGTGACGCACTTTATTCGGCAGCTACGATGCGCATGCAAGCGTATAACGTCGCTCGTGACAATCGGTTGACAAAGTTAAGCAAGCCAAACACCGCCATCACGGACCTGAAAATAACATTAAAGTAATGGGAAAGTATGTGGAAATTATCATCTTAGGTGTTAATGGAATCTTTATGATATAGACAGAACGACGGCAAGAGTAATAAATAATTATTCATTATTATTTTAAAAATTACTGATAACACTATCATTACGATACTTTTAATAATTAGATATGGTTAAGTATAATGTAGATATTTAATATCGAATGTAAATTTTCAAATGTTCCTCGAAAATTCCATTAAAAATTAAATAATCGCGCGTGGCGTAAATTACAGGTAGGTTAATATATGTTTTAGTAGCGATTCTTACCCAAACTCACTGCTCACCAGTTAGTGTCAAAGAGGGTCTCAAGTTCAAAATGTGTTAAAATATAAGTAAAGATGTGCATGTAACTATGTTTGCGGTCGATCCGCGACGCGAATTAAGCCCACTTAGTTCCTGTGACGTGCTTAATTTCACATAATCCATCTGAGTGCCGCATGTGGCACATAATTTTGGTGTGGAATTTTGTTATGTGGCGGTAGGATTTGTGGGAACTGCGTCGGCGGTGCGGGACGCGGCGGGTAAGACTTGTTCACACCGACCTCATTACGTTCCTACATGTTTATTTGAGACTATTTTATTTTAAAAAAAAATTAACAGCTGATAGAATTTGGCTGCAATCCTAATAAGTTACGCTCAGCAGTGGACGTAACTTCTAAGGTATCAACTTCTTACAAGGTATCAACTAACTACAAGAATCTTCTCACAACTAAGTATGCATAGACCGTGCAGATTTGTAAGCTTAGTGGTCAATATACTGTCGGAAGTTTCCGGCGTTCGATATAGCTTATCTCTGTTCGATATGATTAATTTGAACCGGGACTGACTGCTCACGTGCCTTTTGAGGCACTATTAGATAAATTACTAGGTATAGATTGATTATCAAGCGCTTAGTTTTACCTATCCTTGTGGCTTAGTTAACAGGGCAGGCCACGTCGCTGATAGAACGGACCACCGATGGGTTAGAAAGGTCCTCGAGTGGAGACTACTGCTCGGGAAACAGAACACAGGCCGCCCCCCAACTAGATGGACTGATGACGATGAAAAAGTCAGCTGGTAACCGCTGGATTCAGAAGGCACAGGATCGGGTGGAGTGGCATCGATTAAGGGAGGCCTGTCCAGCAGTGGAGATGGATGGATGGATGGACGGCTTAGTTAACAGATTCAGCTATAAAATACGGCCAGCGCGGAGACCATTACGGTCTCGGAAAAGAGGTCCTTCGTCTCTTCTAACAAAACTAGGCACCTAACTTTTTACGGTGGTTTTCAGACGCCGTAGTCTTTTCCGTGATCATTCGATCAGTTGTTCCAATTTCTACTAAACTCACATTAAGTAGCCGATATAAACAAAGGCTGACATAGCATTTCCCTATTACGTTCCGTAGCACATTTTTTGGGTCCGTCTGACTACGCCTTACGCGGTGAGTTGGTGAAGCCGTGATCCCGCATCGAGTTGCGAATAATTGAGGGGCCTCACTCAACTCGCTACTTTGAGGGTAACACTTAAATGTACCACGTGACAAGCTCTAATGCCTCAGTAGGCCCCTCCCATTCAACGCCCCCTTTTTATCACGACGATAAACGGGAACAAACAATCACAGTTTATTAATTGTACGCTTAGAATAATACGTTTCATTACTTTAACAATACAGCGGTTTATGTCTATCGTTTCATCCGCCGACAGGGAATAAGTTGCGGATAAACTGGTATGGTAATTCTCCAGAAGCTTATGAATGCTTCCATTAGCCGTAAAATATGCCGAGATCCGTCCATTTCATTAACAAGGCGTGTTTATTTGTGCTTCACTTAATTATACTTGCCTCGTCTCTTCTTGTATACAACTGAATCGTAGCGGTGTTTAGATTTGGGATTTTATACATATTTTTGATTTCAGGGAAACGAAAAACGAAAGTAAAAAGAAAACTGTATTTTCGTTAGATCACCATTCAGTTTAAATGAAAGATATTATGTAAGTATGTTAAAATCTAAACCGAGAAATATGGTTTTGCCGACCGCCCGGCACAAAGAGGGGTATTGTGTTTATTAGTCTATGTATGTATGTTTGTTCCTCTATGACGTTCTAGAGACCAAACGCGTAAGGCTATTTTGATGATTCTCACGTCAAAACATTCGTCTTAACCTTACGAGTATCACTAAAAATATGACAGTACTTAACCAAGATTCACCACTCCGACATTCAAACGCAAATTTCAATATGAAAACAAAAAAAAATCGACGAACTATGTCAAGTGGGATCGTTGAATTGGCATTAAGAATCATTTTAAGGTTCCTTTAATAATTTTTCATTTAAAATAATAGTTTAGGATACTTATTAGTTAAGTTAAGCTGTTAAACACAGCATTCTCGCTAATTTGCATAATTTGGTTTGCAGTCAGTTTTATTTTTAATTATGCACCTTGTTACTCACCTACAGTTAAATTTGTACCCTTAAGCAACAGTTATTTGCCTTATAACAAACTAACAACTGGTTGGTGTTTCAAACAGAAAGCGGTTGGATCAAAGGCCGGTAAAAATTGAACGCATTGTTCCGTTTACAGCAACAACAGTCGCAAGTTTCCGCTTTTGAACTGCGCTTTTAAGGGCGCTGTGAGTAATTGGGAGAACAATTTGCATACCCACCTTTTCGACGCCGTCAACCCTAAGCGGTTGTCAAATGGCATGAGTCATGGTCCGATTGCACCGATTTGGTTTGCATGCAATCGTACACGGTATTTTATTAACTACTCGTGTAGAGGTGACAGCAGAACTGAAATTTTCACGTGAGAGTGGCTGGATTCAAATCGCAGTAACGCAGTAACATAGTTTAGACTTCCAGGCAAGCGAAGTACATACAATCTGTAATTGGCCAGCGAGTTGGACTACGTAGGTACAGCCTAACACCATTTGATTTAATTTCAGAAAAGCAAATTACTTACAAATTTCATAGGTGCGTACCACGTGGATTTGAACCTAGAGCAAGAAATTTTTATATCCATTAGACCAAAGATTAATTTATTTCATTATAAATGGTATTTTGTATACGCTTAATGAAGACATTTTTTTATCTACCGCCGGTTCACAAAGTTGATGCTACCGAGAAGGACACGGCAAGAAACTCGGTGTTACTATTTCAAAATTTACAATTTTTATAATTTGATCACATTACATTATTATTTAACAAGTGGAGCTGGAGATACCTCGCACCAAGCATTACTTAGATACGCTACATAACATAAGAAACTACAATCCATAATCATCTATATCCGTAAACATTAAAATTATAATTTAAATTGTATCGAAGAGTTTGCTTTTGTTTCAAACCTTTAACCCTGTGTTACCATTTTACCCGATTTACGCTCTACGAAACGCTCGTAGACGCGCGGTTTCAGACCTTACCAACCAATAGATAGTGTTAATCTTAAGCCGCATCAGTTTCAGAAGGAAAGTGGATGGGTATTGGCAATATGTATTGAGTGCTACCGTGGTTTGTTATTGAACGGATGTTACTTAACAGTCGTCAAGTCATGTCAAAGGCGTTCGGGCGGCCTTACTATCGAGTTCCATCAACCCCATCAAATCCGCACTGACTCAGTATGTTAAAATGTACGCTCCTCCTTGTAGCTTAGTTGAGCAACCATGATACTCATTTTACACAAATACTCAGTAATATTAAGTTGCTCTAAAACATTAATGATTGAATCAATTTATTTGTCCTATGTAAATTTTAAAGCAATTAGCATAATGAAGTTACTATTCTGGGGCTAATTATTCAATCGTCGAGGGGAGAATGTAAAACGATTCGCTAATATGTAGCTCGTATATGACGGGTAACAATTTCAGAGATGGCATTATCAAGAGAAACTATCAATAACTAGTGGACGCCCGCATCTTCGCTCGCGTGGAATTAGACATTGACTAACTTCAAAAACGGCAAAGTTTCATACTTACTTTGCACCCCCGTTTTACCCCCTTAGGGGGTGAATTTTAAAAAATCCTTTCTTAGTGCTCCCCTACGTTATAAATGGAACCCCTGTGCAAAATTTCAAGTTTTTAACCCTTATAGTTTAGGCCCTGCGTTGATATGTCAGTCAGTCAGTCAGTCAGTTAGTCAGTCAGTCAGCTTCTCCTTTTATTTATCAATAAAATTTATAAAGTCGCGACACATAAATGGCCCAGTATAGGTCTTCCTTGAGCATAGCACCAAGCTGCTCCAGTGCTGTTTGGTGAAGGAAGTTCTTAGAAAAGTCGAATGTCTAAAGTTCTTAACATTTATAGTGGTATACGAGCAGTACCCTATAAACGTTGTAATTAGCGTTTTAGGGCAGTGCGGCGCAACGCCAAGTAACATTTTTATCCTGTAACTAGTGGACGCCCACAGCTTCGCTCGCGTAGAATTAGACCCATTAACGACGTCTGCCCGCGTTCGGGTTGCCCACTTGACTTCAAAAACGGCAAAGTTTCATACTAACTTTGCACCCCCGTTTTACCCCCTTAGGGTGTGAATTTTTTAGTGCTATAAAAATAACCCCAGTGCAAAATTTCAAGTTTCTAACCTTTATAGTTTAGGCCCTGCGTTGATATGTCAGTCAGTCACTCAGTCAGCTTCTCCTTTTATAAATACATATAATATATAGTTAATTATTTTTAAGCAATTGGGTTCCAAATGGGAAGGTGTTGTTTGAAGAGGCAACAATCTGAACATAACACCACGCTCGTACTTCCCGATAAGGGTGTGCACAATCTGAATCCTCAAGTATCCAGTTGCGAAGCGAATAAAATTCCCGGCGTCATCTGTTATAGATACACACATCTTTTTAAAGGCTATTTTAAATGGGCACACAGCTTTAAAATTAACAAGTCAACGCAAAATGGAAAACATTTTACCAAGTCGATAATAATAATAAATGGTTTATTTTCGTAATCAGACCGAGTTTGCGTTTATTTGTATTGCAAGAAAATATTTATTCGCGCTGATGCTTCTGATATTGGAACTTGAACGGTTGCAAAACTTAAATACGATTTATTTTCGATATTGGTTTGGTAGCGTATTCTGCTGATAACGTTATAATGTTTTACAGCAACACGTTACTTGTAATATTTATGAAAACATTAGTATTGTTTTTTTTTTTATTGAACCACAAAATACAAGTCAGTAGACTACCTCGTTGATCTAGTTCTAATCTAGAGAGGGCCTGGGTTCGATCCCCGGGTCGGGCAACAACTATTAGGGTTTTTCTAACTTGAAATACCCGTTAGCAGCTCGGAATCTGGTTGTGTAATGTGTGACTTAAATAGATAATATTAACATCCAGACACAGAAAAAACACAAGAGTTCGCCACACGAATGTTTGGTCTGAGTGGGATTCGAACCCACGACCCATTGCGCCAACAGGTCCGTCAAAACGTAGGTAGGTTCTTTGTGATAGTATAATAAAGTTGTAATTACCAACATACAACAATCAACCAACATTTTATTTATTTAACCTTTATTAATCCAAAAGATGTGGTCTTTTGGCCCGACGACATTCTCTACCAGTCAATCCTTGGCGATGGTGAGAGGATGAGGCAGGTTTATAAAATAAATGGGACTACATTACATAGTCAAATATATCACATAAAATACATAAACAATCAGGTGTTACTGGTTCCATTATAAATCTACTGACCTCAGCTCTCTCCTAGAAATGAAAGATGTCTACTTTGTCCAAAGTAAAGTTTCTTAGATGGTAGAGCTATAAAAAACGGTATAACGGGTCCGTTAAATTAATTGTGAGGAGTAAGCCATGTCAAAGACCTTGTCAAAGACCTTAAGGTGACTTCAGAACATTCAATACTGGGTTGGTCACTAACCCGACACCAATCTGCATTGGAGCAGCGAAGTTGAGTGTGGTATAGACTAGGACTCCCTCAACTGCGGTTATGGTTAAGACCTACCCCATATCTGTCGACTGGCGGATAGACTAAGTTCTGCAGCTTACGCGGTTAAAAGGATACGCTGTTTGGCGGATGTCGATACCGCTAGGTTGGTATATTTTAGTTACTTTCACAGTGTAATGTCCTATGGCATTTTACTCTGGGGTAATGCAGCTGATGCTAATATTATTTTTATTTTGCAGAAGAGGGCTATCCGTTATATATACAAAATGAAAAGTAGAGACTCCCTTAGAGAAAAATTTAAGGAAATAAACATCCTAACCCTTGCATCGCAGTACATCTATGAGAATATTATGTATATTCGTAAAAATAGGCATCAGTTTGTAAGTCGTAGTGACCTAAATGCCTTACGCAATGTAACACTAAGGAACGGCCACAAATTAGCGTTTCCTAAATGCCGGCTTAGTAAGAAAAGTCGTTCCTTCATAGGAATGTCTGTTCTAATATTCAATAAAGTCCCGGCTGCGGTTCAGTCTCTGCCTTTACAAAGGTTTAAAAAAACCATCAAACAAACATTATGTCGAAAAGCTTATTATAATATTCAGGAGTATTTGGATGATATAAAGGCATGGGACTGAATTAAACTCTGACAGGCTATCACTATGCTTCTGTATTAATTATACTAAAAATTGTAAGCAGGTGGCATATGGGGTGATTCTTGGCATACGATTGGCTGTCTCGTGTCTGTCCTAATCATGTCATGGTCATACTGTACATTTTTCTGTAAAAATTAATTTGAATTTTAAAAGAGTACCGAGAGTTTTTTCCTCCGGCTTTTTTCTCTCTCGGCCTACACTAGGGCATAGGATAAGAATATTGTAAATTCTTCCTAAAGCCGATGACCATATAGATAGTCTATCGTGACTTAGAGCTTAGCTTAGTGGTAGGTAATTATTGTAAATTAATCCTAAGGCAAGTTAGGCACCTGTGTAGGATTAGCTATTCATTCAATAATCAATAGCTAATCCTTTGCCTTATATAGATCAGTTAGTAGTTTAAGTAGTTTTTAGTTAGGTACCTAGACTTTCGTTAAGCGTGTCTAATCACCTCATAGCGAAATAAATTATTTGAATTTTGAATTATTTTTTTTTACCCAACTGTGGGACGTTTATGGGTTGTAGCTACCAGTATATAGAAGATAGAAGAAGAAGAAGATATTTATTTTCACACAAAAACACTATACAGACATTATAACAATAAACTTACAACAAACTTACAACTTAACCTACGTGAAGTGCATTGCGTGAAAATATAAGTAAATTTATCTTTGTTTTGAAGATTTTTATGAAATAAACCGTGAAATTAGATCGGAAAAAGTTTTAAACAGTAAAAAGCAGGTTTAAGAAGGAAATTCGATTGATTGTTTCCAGCTTGATATTATAATCATTGTGTTCCTTACATTTGTGGGAAAACTATGAGGCTTTATTGTCGGGTCTATGAGCATCTACGAGTAGCTGGAAATAATAGAAGCAAACATTATTAGGAAATCTCCTTGCACACCTAGACGGAGGCAGAACAATGTTATATTGTAGCGAGCGCGGCCTGAAAAGCTTGGCCCGCTGGGAGGCTTTTTACAGTCAACTTGCTATCTGACGTGGTAAAAATTGCAAAACTACCCGCAGACGCTCCGGGGGGTACTAAATATCTACTTTGTGGTACTAATTTATAACGTATGACTAGCGCTGCCGACGATATTGCACGGTTAGGTATATGGACTAGAGGTTTATTGTAATAGAGGAAATAAGAGGTTCACGGGCTTTTTAATTACAAAATGTTACTCAGTATATAACTGATTTAATATTACTTTAACTGACCAATAGTTTTTTGTAGCTGTACCAAAGCAAAGGACGATGGACAAAAATGTATGGAACCTGGTACCGGCACCAATCGAAATGTATGATACATCGTTGGAAAGGTCTTTTAGTGTAAAATAATAATAACCAAGGCGCCAGTCCCAATTTGCTGTCCGATCGGAGTAATCACTCCTTGAAAATTACGAATGTTTCCTAATAAAGTATTTCAATCAGGTCAATTTCTTCTCCATTTCGCCATAGTTTATTTTTTATTATGAGGTTAAATAATAAGCGGTGACATCCCAGTGGCTATCTAACTCTAACTAAGGACACATCGTGAGGAAACCTGCATGCCTGAGGGGTCTTCATATCGTTCTCTAAGGCATGTGAAGTCTGCCAATTTGCACTTGGCCAGCATGGTGGACTAAGGTTTAATCCCCTAAGGTTTTGGAACTTGCCAAAACCTTTTAAAGCCATTCCTGCTTGTAACCATTGATGGATACATAATAGACGTAAAAGCACCTTACGCTGCCACTAAAACTGATGCCCAGATTATGAGCGATTTAATGAACGCCGAAGAAAACCCTCTTCACATATTAATGCAGACCAATGACGTATTTATTTTAGACCGCGGGTTTAGAGACAGTTTGGGCCATATTGAAGCATGTGGCTACAAATACCACGTTCCTCCGAGGAAGGACTGGGATAAGTCTCAGCTTACTACTTCTCAAGCAAATGATTCCCGTCTGGTAGCAATATGCAGATGGGTAATGGAAGTGGTTAACGGGCGATTCAAAAGAGACTTCAAGCTATTGCGCCAAAAATATTTTAACAATACGATGTCTAATATGATTGTAGATTTTAAGATTGCAGCAGCAATAACTAATAACTTCCACAGGCTCATCACAGATAGCAGATACGCAGTAGCATTTTGACAAAAAATATCGGAAAAAATACATAGTCCTAATTGTACGATTATGTAGAAGCAAAACGATTAAATAATAGAAGAGCTGATTTCCAGAGAATGGAAGCAAATAACGTGCAAGGTTTTCCACGATTGAGTGAAGAAGACGTGATGATACTGTCATCAGGGACATATCAGTTAAAACTCGCGAGATCTTAATGCAGTGAGCAACTTAATAACGGGTTATATATAGGGAGGGTTATAATAATATAGAGAAGGGGATAGAACTGGTACCTGCGCTGCTACTTACACTTAGGGTTAATAATAATAATAATAAAACTGTAGCGTTGTTTGTATATTAGGTATGTATCAATATTCATTATCATACTGATACTTATTTGCGTATTTTTTTTATTCTTTGTAACTATCAGACCTAATTGTAAAACTACTGATCAAATGTAGCTTTGATTGGTTTGATTTACATTTTGAAATAGGATTTTAAAAAAAAGTAATCAAAATCGATAAAAGTAAACTTTTATTGGTGAGTAGGTATCTATTTCGAGCTAAAAATCCAGTATCTTCTGAAGCGTATATTTCAAAACGGACAGCTATTTCGGACATGCCGTCAAAGTATTTTTTTATATACTTGAGAAGAGCTATCCAATGGTGTGTTACTCATCTTGATTGGACATGGGTACCAAAATGGCCATCGTCCTTTGCTGTAGATACATTGTAGTCTAACACAATAGAACAAGTCAATTTTTTTAACTGTTTTAACTTTCTGACTAATGTGTCAGGAACGAACGAAATTTGTCTGGAACGAAAGCACTCGAGTCGGAATTTAGTTAGTATTTAGTAGTTTTCAGATTTGACACTCGCAATTTTTTGTCACTAGCGATTTCGTTTCAGTGACGTCGCTCAAAAAATCGGGGACAGATTGTCGCTCGTGGGTGGTGGACCTAAAGTCAAGCGCAGCATGGCTCGTGTTTAACTTCTTAATTATATTTCTATGTTAATAAGAAAATTTCCTTTTAGTTTGACCTACATAGCTACTTAGTCAAATATCGCCGGTTGAATTTGCAATGTTGATAGAGCTACAGAATATTCTACTACGGTCTAGAAAATTTGAAATACCTTTTTCATTCTTTTTTTTTTTTTTTCTATTAAAATTGCTTATTTCATTTAAAATCTAAAAATGAGTGTACCTACCTATTTTTATATGAATTTTAGCTCACTAATACCACGAATGTCATAAAAATCAAAATTTACCATGGCTTGTTACCATGTGTTGTGTGAGTGTGTGGTTGTGTTGAGTAATAACGTAGTAAGTATTTGAGAACGAACTTTATTTTATACGTCGCTATTTTGTTGTATAATATATAGTAGATAGGTATAATATATAGATTTTGAGCAAACAAACAAACTAATAGGTAGAGTATTCCTAAAACAGTTGAAAGTTATATTATTCAAAGTAAATTAATATTGTTGGAAGGTTAAGGACTTACAATTTCAGTGACGGTACGGTAACAGATTTTTCCGAGTGGAGAACAGTACTCCAAAAGTAGGCAGTAACAGTAGATGTGAAAGGGAACTTCGTTTCATGTTCGAAAATTGACGATCCATCGATACAAAGGCGTGCAAGTCGATGACCTGTTTTCGTAGTATTTTTTTCTAGTAACGCGAGTTACCTAAGCACTAGAGAGCATAGGATAACCCTTTAAACGGATAAGAGATAGCATAATAGAATGAGCATAAGAGAATGAATCAACCCATCCACTGCCGCCAAAGACACTCGTTACATCCAAACCGAGACGAGAGAGTAGGTTTTATATTATAACCTGTAAAGATTCTACATCAGCTCTACAAACTAAAACACTACAATTGTTACCGAAAAAACTTACAGAAGAACTTGCCTAATTGTGTTTTAGGGTATTTTTATCAGTAGTTTAAAATAGTTAAGTTCAAAGGTATATTAAAAGTGTAACGGAATACAGCTCTTTCAAATAAAACCTAAAAATAAACGAACAAAGCAACCCTAGATGAAAGTCGGAAGCCGATAGTTTACTAAAATAGCATTGTCGTTTCACTATAAAGATAAACTCTAAATTACCATTTTAAAATCTAAGGCTGATTTTTTCTTAAATGTCTTTAATATAGGAAGATTATTGGTGCGTGCCGAATTTGAACTTAGACCCCTCCCGACACTCGAGTGAGAGGTCGAGTTTCCAGCCACTAAACATTCACCTATAAATGTATTGATTTAATACCATTAAACTTTAATTAAATATACCTCATATGTATAAAAAGTGGGTTCACCACTAAACCTCTGCCTACACTTTCAAGAAAATAGAGGCGTGATTTTAGATTTATATTTATATAAGTAATTCATTTGCAAACCTTCAGTTAATTATTAATTTCAATGAATGACTCAAATTAAATATTACTTCTTACGTATTACCACTCTCTCTGTATATTGTGTTATTACTTCGAACAGATTCCGGAATTCATACCTTTACCACAAAGTAGATATATCTACTGTGTGCCTTTACTATTGAAAGGCAGAAAAGTTAGCATACGTTGAGCTTCAGTACATTTTCCATTCTAATATGCCAGAAAGAAAACAAATCTCCTCATATTTCCCCTCTTTCTTCGTCTAACAAGCTGTAATGTTATAAGATATTGAGGATGCAACTTTTCAAATTCATAACAAACTTTTAAGGCAACAATTTCATAATGCTCGCGCTCCACCAAGACCGTGTTGCTGAATTAATTAATGAACGTTTATTTTTAAAATAGTAACTGCAACAGGGTCCTTCATAAAGATAGATGTTGAGAAAAAAAATAATGGTCGTCTGTAAAGTCGGTTTACGGGCGATAATTTTACGTGATAACGTCAAAGAAAACATCTTTTCACTTCACTTTATAAACAGTTGACAAAACAGTTCACATGTAGGTTGTGTGCTGCCGCTGTCTCTATTCTACTTGGACGCATCGGCCGATGGAGTGGAAGAGAGATGCATGCGTCACAAGCCGAACGCTTAGGCAGATCGGCCTCTCTATCGCTTGTTCCGCGCTCTCGCTTGCACGCTCGTCTCAGGCGGAACGTGAGTCTGAGTCACTCTCTTTCGTGCGTGCAGCCGGCGTTCATCGATATATAAGACGTTATCACGTCAAAAAAAACCCATTAAAAACGACTATATACCTAAAATAAAATTACTGCTCTGCGAGTACAAAAAAAAGGACTTCACTCAGAGTATTGTAGCAAACTACAACACTGGTTTTCAGTACAGCCTCTGCAGTCAAGTCGTCAAAGGGAACTAAAATTACAGGTAATTTTTTACGATATTAAAAGACTTGATGAAAGTTAGTATAGAGTTACTAAACACATATCAATTTAGTCAGTAATTGTATTGAAGGCACTGTTGACATAATCACATTGAATCTAAGCCAGTTGTTAGATAGTTAGCGAGTGACCTGGCCTTACAAAAGAGTACTTTAGTTATGTAGTCCGTAGCCTTACTAAATAATATCGGTATTAGATGATATTAAGTGATTATAACTGAACAGTACGATTTGAAAGTGTTTCATTGTCCCGAAGCTATTATAGCTCATTGTTTTCCCACTGATAGGTCTTCTCTCATGATGAAACTGTAGCGCTGAAAGCGCTGAATAAGTTCATTTGAGTATACCAACGAGTACTTCATAGGCCTTTGAGAAATGTTATTTCACACTAGATAAAGAATTTCAGATTGTTTTTTATTAACTGTTGTAACAACGTCTTTATACCGTTTGGTCTAGTGATCGTGAGCGCGACTGCTAAGTTACAGGTCCTGGATTTATTCCCCGGGTCGGGCAACTACTATTGGGTTTTTCTAGTGAAAAGTGGGTGTATTGTATGCCTATCCCTCCGCACTACGCACCTCTGCCTATCCCTTCGGGGAAATACACGCGTAATGTTGTTATTTTATCTACCGCGGTATCTCAAGGGTGATGGCCCTGACAAGAACACGGCGAGTAACTCATTAATTACTCTTTACATACTTTACAATTTTGTTTGTTTGTTTGCTATTGGTAATAGTAGTGGAGCTAAAGCTACTTTGCACTGAGCGTTTTGTTTAACCGTAGCTAATAGTACGACCACGGCCTTAAAGTAACTTGTTAGTTCCGTTGTAAAGCGATAGGGAAGCCCCTTCCTTCAGTCCCGGCTTCCTTCGGGATTAGGGATTTCCACACAAATTGTGCGTACGTTGACTTCGTCAGGCTTGCATATCTAGCAGATAATCTCGACACATCATTTTCATCACCTACAGAGTTATTCTGCAAATTAGAAGTCAATTCAGATTTTTTATAGATTTAAAGTGAAACCGCAAGCTCAATGAAAGTCTGACATTTTAATGACTGCCTCGTTGGTATAGAGGCCATGTTATGTTAGAAATCCTGGTTTCGTTTTCCGGGTTGGGCAAAGTAATATTGGGTTTTTCTAAGTTGAAATCCCAGTAGTTGCTCAAAGTATGAAAATAGGATCACTACATACGGTTACACTATGTTACATGGAATCTAAACATAACTGTTGAAAAGTGAATGTGCACTCCGCCTAAACGAACCCCTATACAACTATAATGATGATGATGATGATAATGATTAAACGAACTTACCTGTAGGTACGTGAAGTTCTATCATACGAGGGCTTTGTCCGGAGAGATTAGCATATTGTCTTATGTTCAGCTAAGATATCATTCCAACCCATACGCGTTGCTCTGTTGGACATGGGTATCTTCCAAAGCCACTGCTGAGGGAGAGCATACTCCACCCAGCGGGGTGGTATATCGGCTCCAATGCAGATCGGTAGACGGGTTAACCAACTCAATGTAGAATACTATCCACGCGAAGATCTTCAATAAGGCTTTATTATTGTTTCAAAAATAACCTGGACCGACTTAACGTTGTCTTTAGCTTCAAAACTAGGAATCAGTATCTTATCTGTAAGTAACCGGTTGTTTTCAATTGTGGAAACAGTCGTTAAGCCTTGTCGAAGTCCTTCGGGAGGCTTGAGAACATTCGACACTGGGTTGGCCACTAACCCCTCCACCAATCTGCATTGGAGTAGCGTGGTGGAGTATGCTCTAGACCTCCCGCAGCTCTGTCTGTGGGGGAGACCCGTGCCCAGCTGTGGAACGTCTATGGATCGCAGCGAGCGTAAGGTAAGTCCTAATTTGAACCTAAACTCTTGATTAAAAACTATTCTTCGTAACCACTTGTCCATAACACAAAAAAGCTGAGAAATTATTGCAATTTAATTCCGTTGCGTGTTTGTAACAGTTATGGGTGTCACGTATCACCTAATCATCCGTAGTTATGGCAATGGAAACGCGTCCTTTACACTTACCCGTCACACTGTGTATGAAGGGTGTAGATTGCAAGAAGCCTTACCATCAGTATTATGAGTAGGTAGATCATTACATGACAGGTAAAGTTGGAATTTATGCATACGTTTGTTGGGCGTATTTCCTGTCCTGCTATGCACCAGGTTCGATCTCTCGCGTAGTCGTGTGTTTAATCGGAAGATATTTGTCGGGTATGGTCACGTATGATTGAATATTCACAAAGTTAAGAACTATTTTCATCATAATTTCTAGAATCTGAAAGCGGTTGAAGATGCAGATTATTGGTACCACTAACAAAATAAATGGCTTTGTGAACTATAGTAATTGGTGTGCCGCTGGGATTTGAACCCGGTAGCTCTCGAGTGAGACACCGAAGTTATAGTTACGAGTAGGTACTATCACCGCTGCACATTTTGTTACACTAAAAATTAAATTCCTCATCAAAACTTATGGGACCTATGAAATTGGATATTTGTATGGAAATATTAGTAATTTTTATATTTTAGCTAGCTAAAGTAGTGGCCCAAATAATCTACTACATATATAATTCTGCTATTTTAATAGCATTTTGTTACACTAAAAATTAACTTCCTCATCAAAACTTATGGGACCTATGAAATTGGATATTTGTATGAAAATTTTAGTAATTTTTATATTTTAGCTAGCTAAAGTAGTGACCCAAATAATCTACTATATTATTCTGCTATTTTAATAGCCCTTTACTGTAGAAGTTTGCCGGACGGGAGGCGACGAAGTCAGCGAAAGCGTTTTGTAGTACTGCTTCTCGGGTGTTGAACTTTTTCCCACTTAAATAATTGTCTAACCAATGTGTTGGATGCAAGTAGTGTTAGGCCTGTACACGTCGTTAATGTTTCGTGTTGTTTGCGCAGCAATATTTCCACGTAGAAAGTCATATTCGAAAATTGCATGAATATTCAGTTTATCCATGGCGCCAAAAACTACCACAATTTCACAAAAACAAAACAGTATCTAAAAACCAATCACTGAATATGAAATTGAAATAACACAGCTTTCGACTAAAATAATTGATAAGGTAATTAAATCTGAAAATGCTGGTTATAAAATATCCAGTTTCATAGGTTTCAAAGACTTTTTACTTAGTTCTGATATATGAATTTTTAATCAAATATAAAAGTTATTCAACTATGTTTTGTTTATAACGATGTTAAAAAGCTAAGTGTTGGTTATTCTTTCACACTCATTGGTAAAGTCAACAATGTTATCCAATGATTTGGTCGCACACTTGCCTATTTCCGTAATGATAAAGTAACCAAGGACTAGACTCTCAACCAGGATATTTCGTGAGAAATTATTGCTAACCAGCCACGGATACGCTTATCCTTTCGTACACATTGATAAAGTTTTAGCGCGTTTGAATGGCAATGGCTGACATTATCGTAAAAGTCGGAACTTTGTGTTGGAACAGCTTCGTCGAAACATAAGGGGCTCGTACGATTGCCGAAGTTTCTAATGTACTACGTAGCTACGGCAGCGTACGGGCAATATCTCATAAAAATGTCACGGCAAGCAGATAGGTCTAGGTGGGATCTGTTTATGTTTCGGGTTGAGTACAAAAAGTTTTACCGGTACAAAAGTTTTACGCTTCGGAGTTGGCTCACATACATTCCTAATTCTCATTAATGTTTCGATTCAATTCGTATTAAAGAATAGTGGACGCGTGGAATTAGACAAAATAATAGTTTCGTTTACTCTTAGTAATATGATATAGCCTATGTATGAAGATGCAGTTTTCCAATGGTGAAATAATTTTTGAAATCGGTCCAATAGTTTTTGTGTGAAAACATTACAAACAAATCATTCCTCTTTATATTAGTATAGATATATGTAACTCATCTGAAGCATGCATGAAAGAATACATATATCACCATACGTTTTTGTTCGCGGATTGTTGCAAAGTAGATTAATTCTTGTTTTGTAATAATGGAGTTCCGCAAAGTAACGCCTGATACAATTAATCATCTGAAGCTGACTGGTGTAGTTCAACAGCTCCTAGATTGGACTACCAAGGATATCCTTGTTATATATGTAGGTATATGAGGTCAATTAAAGGTACAGATGGTTCATGTGGGAGCACTTTAATCAGATGAGACTTGCTTGGGAATTAATAGACACCACTACAAACGTGATTTGCCATGACGACGAAAACAGGACCGACCGAGCTTGCTGCACGGTAAGTCGCCAGCTGTCCATCTGCGAAGAAAATTACTGTGTAAATAGGGTCTCGCTCTGAGGCTTTTTATTTTTTAATTTATTTATTCATAGAAATTGTACACTTGAAAGAGAAGAAATTTATGATTCAATGAAGTACCCATTGCAAGCAGGTTATCCTGAATATCAGTGGCTATTGCATTGCCACGGGCATTTGCTGAAGGCGTCCAATTTTCAATACAATAAAACAATTTTCAATCTTTCTTTCTTTCTTCTTTGCGTTTTGGGTTCGAGCTTGAACGCATTGAAATCGATCTATCTATCAGTTGGGAGCTTTCAGCAAGTTCCTATGGCTTAATGTTTCATAGAATTAATTTAGCCGCGCTGCAGAGCCGAAGACTTATTTCACTTATCGGATTACGTATGGTTAACCGCTAGATTTGATTTGAGTCCTAAAGTTAGCTCTTTAACCTGGTTAGTTTAACGTTTAATCTATGGTAATTCCGTGCATTTGGAGCATACCTTTTGGCTGGCTCCCCGCGCCTTTTCTTGTGTGTCTAGGGTATTGCAGTAGTCAAATTTCAAACAAATTTTCAATCAGTATCCTAACCTCCTCAATTTCCAACATAAAAAGTATACTTCAACAATACCAGTGTTCACATACTTGGACAAAGTTTCATCACAATCGGATGAGCCTTGTGGCAAGCAACACGACAGAACATTTTGCAACCCAAGTACCTACTGATTAAACCTTAGAACAGTACCAACAAAAACTGCATATAAAATTACTCTTCGCAGAAACCCAATATGATTTTGACTTCCATCACAGTAAGCTCATTACCTCCACTGTAAGCTGACATTTAAATGTCCTTTAATAGTTTACATTGCCAAAAATTTCTGAAATTGGCCATCAACCGGTGGTGGACCGGGTTCAAATCCTTGTGGCCCTATCCCTCCTATTTTAATGGTCCCGGGATATTGAAATCTTTAGATAATAATATTTTTTATTTATTAAACTTCATTGAAACCTCTTAAGGATAAGGCATGGGCAACATATACAATGGGCGGACTTAATGCCTTATAGCATTTTCTACCAGTCAAACCCTGGTTGAGCAAATAATGTAATAACTCAATAATGTCACTAGCTTAAAATTTTGTAAAAATCTAGAAATTAATTCTTATTAGCTTTACTAATCTTGTAATTAGGAAGGGTATTCCCGGACACAGGTAGATATTGTATAGCCTTGCCAGAACATAATACAGGCAGGGTTGACCTAATAAGTTTTCCAAGGCTATCCAAATTACTTTTACCGCCAGAGGTTTAAGCTTAGCTCCCAAATTTAATAAAAACCATCATGTCTGGTCCAGCCGAGTTTGGCAAAAACACGTAGACACATAATGAACTTGGAATTCATACGGATCGTTAAGTTATTATATTAGGGTCAAATTTCAACCGAGTTTAAAGTTAGTAATTACATGTTATAGATATTTAAATGTAACATTAATTTATTCTGCTACTGATGTTTACATTTCTTTAATTTTTTCTACGATTAATATGAGAGAATGTATAAATTTTGCCTTACAATATAGGTATAGTAATCGTTACTTTACTAACGAAGTAAATTATTAGTAATCTGTGATTATACTACTGTTATAGATTGTAATGAATATGTTTTATGTACTTAATGCATAAAATAATGCAGTTGTGTCGCAGTCGTGCTATTCAAACTTTATTTGAATAGCACGACTGCTATCTAAATTATCAGAAGTGACAATATATTTTTGCGGTTGAATGCGGGATAAAACGAAAAGCAAATATTGTTACTACCTACTTAGTTGCAAAAAATGTTAGCTAACATAAAACACCGACTGGAACTAATCTTATAAGATTATGGAGAGACTTAAAAACGTTTAAAATATATCGCTCGTGTCAGAAATCAAATCAAAAACCTCGCCAATCGTGACTCTCTTGATTTTTTTGATCAGAAACAACTGACACAATTTTCCTTTGAATCAGCCAGTCCCCAGGCAAAATATGAGCGTCTCCAGACATTTATATCATAAATAATGACGCGGGCAATATTAAAAAGCGAGAATACTGTCAGACCTATAGATAAGTAGTACCTACGTTAAACAATATGACTCCCGCCACAAACTGAGACAAATGTAGGCACTCGATTTTCATTGCGATCGTTCGCTGCGAGAGTAACGCATTGCTCAATTTTTTATGAAAATGTAGATGTACGCCGAATATTACTCTCTCCGGGGGAAGAATGGCCAACTTTGACAACCACTCTCAGTTAGAAATTGGTGCTTCCTGCGATGTGTGTTTGTATTACAGAAATAAACATTGGTTTTATTACAAGCGCAGGCTCGTACTCAGTAGTGGTCGTTTGTTAACTGGTAGTTGATGGTAAACGAAAATTTGGGACGCCTGTAGAAATTGATAATGTTATAACCAATGATATTTTAAGAAAGATACGTCACGTTCACACTGCACGCACAACATCGTCGTCGTCGTCCGACGTCGTTCCGCGAAACATACATACATATTTAATAACATTGTATAACTACACACGCTTAAGTGCGACAGGAAATACACAAAGCATAAGAGTGAAAGAGACAGCTATTTGTAATTAGTACAGTTAGCTCACAATGGCAGGTCGGCTTTACTGACTGCAATGGTTACAAGTGACACCAATTCACTCCACACGTTTGGTGCGTTGGTGGCGTGCCTATCTACCTCTTGTAATGTATGTAATATCATTGGTTATAACGCTTTGAAAATTGCGCGTACAATCTTATATTTAAAATTACACCATTGTTTGCTCAAATTTACGTCAGTTGGTAGGTACGTGTCAGTACGTGTATCAACGAATGCGTGATACAATTTGCGAACACGGAATTACCTGCTAACAGAATTGGCGACGCGGTGGCACGGTGGTGGACTACTGGACACGGCGTGGCCCTGACTGCAGAACCACGGGTCCCAATTTCGAATTCCATCCAGGATAGATTATTTATTTCACAGATAAAATTGTTTTGTTTTTTGTGCGTTCTGGTTTAATAGTGGTTAGCAACACACAGTTAAAAGACGCGATACAATGATTGTTCGTGATAGAATATGAATAATAACGTATCAACTCTGTCTTTATCCTTAGTTATCTGACAAAGTCTATTGTCTATTTGAACCGCAGTGTTAGTGATGATTGTGGGCTGAGTCGCGGTTATCAATATAATTATGTATTTGACGTTTCAATTTACACGCTGCATAAAACTTAACATAGGTACACATACTTATAAATTTATTTAAAAACTATTAATACACAAAAACCACACCCTTTATATTTAACTAAGGACATACAGGCATATAAAAATATATTTGAGCTTTATCAAAATACCAACATTTTAGAATAGAACTAATTTATTTAACAATTTAAGCAAACCTCGATTTACATAGGTACACAAGCTTTTCAATTTGGGTCCATTGAATTTGTACGCTATAGTCATTTTGTACGTAATGGGACAACTATATATAGCTCAACGTTTTACTGTCCATACAGTCGCCGTTCACTGTCCCATTCATTTAATGGCACATAAAACATGAGTGACATCACAGACACACTTATTAAGCAATGAAACGCAATATTACTCAACAAATCTGCCCATTTAGTTTGAGTGTATTGCTAATTACAATCTACTCTCAAAGCTACCTAGGAAGCAATTACAAATTGAATGCGTGGATGGATGGGCCATGGAGTTTAAGGTCTATTTCAAAGTCTATACTTTGAAAGATTAATTAAAATTAAGATAGCAATTTTTTGCAAAAGGAGAGTCTTTTGAGCAAATATTTCAAGAGGAATTTTATTGTAAGACAGGCTTTTTCAGTTTTAATGCACTAGTTAACTGTATAGGTTAACAAATAATTTTTATCGAAGACTTCAGGGTTGAGAACATTTGACACTGGGGTAGCCACTAATCCCTCTACCAATCTGTATTGGAACAGCGTGATGGAGTATGCTCTAGATCTTCCACAGCTTAGAATATAGTCGACCACGCAGTAGGAGAAAGTAGCTTATAGGTACGTATAGTATAAGTACAACAGTAAATTGAAATACGCCGTAAAGTCTCCAGTCCAGTCCCGGCACAGAAGGAGACAGCTACAGCTAATAAACTGGAACCACGCAGAACAGACGGATACAGAATTCTAAAGAGGTCACAGCGCTTCAAAGGAAGCTCATTTAACACCTACTTTGTACAATAAACGCTTATGCACATACGCACTTATCGAGCAATAAACTAAGTATTGACACACCGTGATTTCACAACTCGGTCTGTTTGTGTTTTTTATTAGCGCGCTTGTTAATCATATCGTAATTAGTGAAGTTTCTCGCTGAGTAAACGACTTGGATGCTGTATTGTTTTGAAATTCCTAAGTTTGAGCAAGCGGCAAGTGTGGGAACTAATACAAAGATAAATCAAGATATATTTAGTTGTCAGATAAATTCATGCGGGAATTGAAACTGGGAATCACAAGTCATCAGTTAGAGTCATTGACAAACGCAACGCGTGGCCACGATGTATTTTGATACGAATTTGGTTTGGCTATAGGTAAGCGGTGACAGTCCAGTGGCTGTCGAACTCACCTATAAATCGAGCGGTCCGGGTTCAAACCCAAGCGGCAGGCACCAATGACTTTTCTAAGTTAAGTGCGATTTAAGATTTTAAATGACACTTGCTGTAACGGTGAAGACCATCTCGCGAGGAAACTCGCATGCCCGAGTGTTCTTCAAAATGTTATCGAAACCTTGTGGACTAAGACCTAATCCCTCCCATATTGACAGGAGACCGTACACAACAGTTGGACAAAAAAGGGTTGAAGTGAATAGGCGGTATCCAAAACCCAACTCAATGGAACAGATGTGAATATTTTTAGTTCTTGAAGCATATAAAGAAAAAGTGCATCGCATTAAACATACTAATTGTTTTCTATATCTCCCTATTTAATAGGAAACTCGATCGAGTCTTCTGAAACATTTGCAATATACTTTCTTATGTAGGTACAAGTAGATTATGAAAGCATGTCAATAATTATTTGCTACGGATTTGTAAGCAGACCTCTATAAGTCAACCTGCAAAACCGCGATCTTAATCAGCAATTAGGTACTCGTAGCTGGACTTCTTAAGGGGATTCGTTAGGGGACGCTATAATGAGGCAAAAGAATAGCTTGTACTATTCTTGTTTTGTGTTTTTAAGAAGCCTCGTGTTTGCAATTTACTTGCTACACTTCAACCGGGTAAGCGATGAACGGACGTGCATGTATTTTCTATATAGTTAATTGTATCATGCGATACTTCTTAAATCTGTTGTTATAATGTTAGTTTTAATCTATTAAATGTTACCTACTCAAGCTCTCATTGCTCTGAAACTTACTCTTTAAAACCTTCTTTGATTGAAATATCAATGCTCTATAATATTGAAAAAAAAAATTTTTTTTATTTTCCTTGATCTCTCCGAGCTACCATAATTTCTCAGTAGAGTTTCCAAGTGAGATCGACTGTTTAAGTACAGTAGTAGACAGAACAGGATCAACTGTTTTAGTTTTAGACTCACTCCTTCTGTTTTTGTCTGTATTCTGAGCATGCAATCTACCCAATCTACCCAATGACTACCCTACTTCAAAACATAACATCGAATAAACCACCGCTCGTAGTTAGACTAACAGTTGCAGCACATTATTGGTACAAAGTAAGTATTTTTGTCACGAAGAATTTTATTATTTACCGACTACAGCTTCAACTTATGTATGGAACTCAACGGCTGAGTGCACCTTAAGAGCCCTCTACTGCTCCATAGTGAGTACTAATTTAAATTAACGTGGTTGGTACTTAAGTGCTTTAATTAAAATCCTAACTGCTTAGGCCACCGTTTCGGGCTAAAAATATGTAAAAGGCCTTGTAAATAATAAGTTTTGAATGGGATTTGAGAATAAGCTATTTTTATAATATGTATAATAGTGGCCTCAGTTCTGTATAGGGTTTAAGAAGAATAATAATGTAACTGAGATGTGCCTACCTACCTATTGTTCAATGTAAATTGATCTCTAAATATACCTAACTATTCGACAAGGTGGACAGACGACCTGAAGAAGACGGCGGGAAAACGCTGGTTTCAGAAGGCACAGGACCGGTCGGAGTGGTGTCGTTTAGGATAAGCCTATGGTCCAGCAGTGGACCTCAAAAGGGACATGGATGGATGGACTTTTCTTACAAAGAAAGAATACAGCGGAAAAGGTTTTCAAGGGCAACATACTTGAGCTTGTGGCACCAGGTGGAACAAGTTCGTAGAAAACTTACGACTTTCAAAGTAATTTCTCTTTCAAGCTCGTATTCGCTTTTGATTCAGATACCAGGCTATCAGAGCTTGCGAAAGATATACGAGTACTATCCAAATAATAAGTACAAAGTAATGGCAGACGTAAGTAGTGCAGGCCGAAGAATAGTTTTATTTAAACAAAGATTAAAACAGGTCAAAGCGCGTTTGTTTTCTTATATAAATGTTTATTTCTTCTTTCTAACTGGAGCGAGGATTAATCATTGCCAGTTCCCAAAAGTAGCCGGTGCACTATTTTGGCTGGTTTCACAGTCACGCTTACGCGCGTTTGGATATTTCAGACAGCATGGTAGATACAAGTCGGTCCACCTCGCATTCGCAGGGTTTTATTTCAATTTGAAATATAATATACATTCAGTGATTTATTTAGTTAATTTACATAATTAAATAAGTTCATGAGTTTTTATAGAAATTGAATATTACATTGCATGACTGATTTGTGATACTAATTGCAATAGTAGAGCTGAAATGTTTATAATCATTTAATTACTCTTATAAATGTACGTACGTAATGTTTGCAATTTTACTAGTAGGTACACGATAAGTCAGTCGGCTTAAAATTGTATGAAACAAAGCGTGACTGTAAAATTGTCTCGAAAATATTTGTAAATTAAATTAGCTGAGCCGGTACTGATGATAACCCTTTTGACGAAATTCTGTCAAAATATCATCTAACAGGACCGAATTAAGGTCCTAACTACTTAGATGTACCTACTTACCACTTACCCTTTATTTTCTTGTCTATACTAATATTATAAAGAGGAATTCCAACATTACAAACAAACAACATTTGTTTGTAATGTTTTCACACAAAACTACTAGCCGATTTCAAAAAATCGTTCCCCATTAGAAAGCTGCATCTTCACTGCTGAAAGTGACATAGGCTATATTACAGACAAATCTGCTGGAGGTCTAGAGCATACTCCACCACGCTGCTCCAATGTGAATTGGTGGAGGGGTTGGTGGGCAACCCAGTCTCGAACGTTCTAAAGAAACTCACCAATTGACCAACTTCACTATTGAAACCAACCGGGTCTGACGGCTTAGCGTGCCCTCCGAAGCACGTTAGCCCCCATGAAATTTTGTCACTAGTGGCCACCCATCCACAAACTGACCGCGCCGGCTGTTGCTAAACTCTGTCGATCACATTGAATCGACGCGAGCCATTGGTCTATGGAGGCTACGTAAGGAAAGCCAAAAATAATATACACCTGCTTCAGATACCCTTCTGAAACTATCTAACATGTGCAAGTTCTCGCTGCTAGGCTATTTGTAAAATTAGTACAGCAATCGAATAAGTCACACAAAAACTTCGCAATGAACCACCAACTCTCGTATCGTAAATTGAAAAATTTCAACAACTACTCGAAGATACTCGGCGAAAATTACTTCGCACTTGTAAGAACGACGGCATCTGTTTAGTGTTACTCTCCGATAGGGCGCGCTCGAGTCGGCGCGCTCCGCACATGAGCCTGAGTGTCTTTTAATCGAGAATATTCGCTACTTACATTGATTAGGTGCATGTGTCGCGGGTATTGAGCAACTTCGGTTAAACACATCGTTTCTAAAAACGACTTTTTTTAGTAGGTACGTAGGTACGTACCTTGGCAATGAACTGCCGTGGATGCCTTCGATTGATTTACTAAGTTATTATCGAGTTATTATCTAACTAATGTTGCAATTACTTTTAAGTAAGAAATCAATCGGTGACAGCCCAGTGGCTAACGAACTAGCCTCTCACTCGAACGGTCCGGGTTCAAACCCAAGCGGCACGCACCAATGACTTTTCTAAGTATATGTGCGATTTAAGAAATTAAATGTCACTTGCTATTTTAGTTAAGGGCACATCGTGATGAAACCTGCATGCCTGAGCGTTCACCATAATGTTCTCGAAAGCATTTGAAGTCTGACAATCCGCACTTGGCCATCGTGGTGGAATAAGGCCTAACCCCTCCCACACAGAGGAGACCTGTGCCCAACAGTGGGACAAAGACAGGGTTGTAATGCTTACATCAAAGAAACACCAATTGAATTAAATTTCGTGACAATTATGCTAGAATGTTTGTTATGGAACCGTACACTTGGACAGTTAAAATAAAACCTGAAAATACAAAATTCCCACACGACTGCGACAACTCGTTCAGCCACATGAACGTAACTTACGCGTAATGGCGATGAAAATGTTTCAATTTCGGTTTCATTTACACATCGGGCACACGGATAGCGGGCTTCAATTATATAATGTGCTGCTTGATATTCCTCTGTCTAGCTGCGTTATATTATACGACATAATGAATTTTTGAATAAAATTTGCAAAATGCTGCTGTTATAAATTTGTGTTTATTATGAGCTCTAATCGTCCAGCCACTGACCCGGAGATACAATTGTCTTACATAGTAGTATTATGTATTATTCTACATTATAGAATAGATCATATTAAAAAAAAAGAGGAATTATGTGTGGTTTACTGATGATAGCTATATAATATAATATGTTTGTAAACATCTGTGTACCAATAAATAAATAAATAAATAAATAAATTAAGATTATTTGACCATTTCCTTACTCCAGAAGAAAGATCTAGTTTACCGTAAATTAGTAATTTTTTCACTCAGGGATTTCATGGGGGGTTCATGACACTACTACTAAATTCATATAGTTGCAAAACCCGTAGCAAGAAAATTAATGAAAATGTTGTAAGTATTAAAAGGATTTATAATTTGTAAAATTGTTGCCATCATTTTTATTACAAAGCACACTACCTACTACCTACGTATTACATAGTATATACAACACTTGAATAAAAAAATAATCCCAAATTCATTTCTCGAAATCGCCATTTTTTCGATAAATATAAATTTTGGAGTATCTCAAAAATTTTCGGCATTTTTTATTATAATAATTATAACAAAAAAATCACAAGAATTGAACTAATTTTGCAACAAGTTAAAAAGTATTTAAACAGAACCTTGACACTTGGCTTTAAACGAGATAAAAGCAAACCTTGTAAGAGATGTCAAAACATGCTCGTTTTCTCTCTAAGCGTAAACATGAATCTACCGACGGTGATTGGCCGAGTGGAAACTTATGCTGAGTGAACTACCTACTTAATTAATTTTTATCTGCAGATATCATAAGTTGTTCGCAACTTCCTCCGCCAAGTTATTTTGCCTAGCACAACAAACGCGCCTCCTGGGTAATTCCACCGGAAAACGGGGAATATTTTCCGCAATATCCGCCTTATTTTCTTCGTTTCCGAAAATATTGTGGGATGATTTAATACTTAATGTAAAAAACGAACTTGTGAGAGTTAATAAGATTGTTCCAGCTTTACTGCTAGGTTAATAAAGTCGCGTTGACGTAACATGTCTCGGCCAAAAACTAGATTAGTTAAGTTATTTTAGATTATATGTAATAGTAAATTAATTAGATTTAAATATACATATTTAAAATGGTTGACGCCTACTGTTTAAATTAGAGCAATCTTGTAGTGACCAATACACGCCAATTAAACAATAAGACTACCGGTTCTACTTTGTATATTTTTATATTACGTCGATTACGTGGATTACAATTGACCATTTTCTTGTTGTTTTAATTCACCCCAAAATTAGTGATGTAATCTTGGCAAGTATCTTACAAGACCGAATTTGGCCCCAATATAACGCGTATTTACAATTTAGCCAACAATTAGTGTGAATTAAGATATAGCGGTAACAGCCCAATGGTTGAACTTCAGTCTTCACTCGAGTGGCCCAATTCGAGGTTATTTTTAAGATAAAATATTAAGTCACCTACTTTAATTGTCAAGCAATAAATTTAAAGGAAAGTTACACGCCTCAACCTCTCTTTAATAATCGTAAAGGCTGCCAATCTGCACATGGCCAGCGTGGACCTTTCCTCCTCTGTTGGACATCTGCTGGACATTGGCCTCAGTCGTGCTCACAAAAGAGCCCTTTTATTGTACGTACAATTAGTGATATGGTGTTGGCATTTCGAATGACGACTTTGTGGTGCGGTTTCACGAGTCCGCGCGGTGGTGAATGATACGCCGAATACGGGTCCCAGATTCGAATTCCGGCACTGGAAAATATCTATTGTGCAGATAAATATTTGTACTTAGGTAATTTAATTTTAAGACACACTCTCTCTCTCTCATCTCTTTGACTGAATATTTTTAAGTTTGTTTGCTAGCTAATGCACTGGGAGTTGTATCAAAGTGAACGAAGGAAACCTTATATTGAAAATCGCTCCGTAATGGTATGAGCACTGAAGATTTTCTACTCTTTATTTTCTACTCACTGAAAAAATCTAAAATGATGGCCAAAGTATCCACCACCTATACTGGTCCACCAGATAGGTGTTGTATGAAACTGATGCTGATGATGATGATAGTACATATGTATGTACTTTGCTCGAATTTTATCGGAATTAAGTACCCCCTTTAAACATCTCCTTTAAAGTTTGTAATTTTCCTTGTTGTTAAAAATCTAAATTGAAAATAATTAAAATGAAAAAAAAAAAAACGTGGTAAAGACACTACTTTAAAATGCTTTATAGATCCTGGTTTTGCAGGCGACAGTGATATAGTAAAGACGCCATTTTGAAATCCAGTCACTGTATATTGGGGCGGCTTATACGTAAATAGTGCTGTGCTTTGTGGACCTCGCGAACGCAAATTCAAATACTTAACATAATATACTGGCGTCCGGAGAAGGCGGACAGAGTGTGTAAATAAATAAATTCATTTCCTGACTCAAAGAGCTACGAGTACACAGCATTTGTGAAAGGATATTAAAATTTGTGGTAGTATGTTTCAATAGACAGAAGTGTCAATGACTTTGAAAAATCTACCGAGGTGCCACAGAAATTCAGCGCAACGTACATCCACGTGCACGTGCATCATTATGCATTATTCTATCTATCGTGAAATAGGCGTATGCCTATATATATATGTATAGTATTCAAATATAATATTAATTGTTCTAAGAACATTTGGTTGTTTTATTTCTATTGATGACTCGATGAATCCTTGGTACCTACCTTTTTACCTATTTTATGTTTTTATTACCATGTAAGTAAATATCTTACAGGGCACCTTTTTATTTCATAACTGAAGTTAAGGTAAAACTTACCTACCATTGCATGCACGTAAAATGAAAGTAAAATTCTCAATCGTGGAAGATCGGGGCGGATTCGTTCTAGGTTAAGCCTCACCACCTTGCACTGTGTCGTTACTTTCCATCAGGCGGGATTTTTGTAAGCGTAAGTTTATTGTGCACTGTTTTCCTATAAAACTGCTTAGTAATGAATTTATATTACATGTTAATTGAAACGCCTTGTTTACTCTTATTAATTTGCTCACGCTTGTATTACATTTTCACTAACCCACCAGCCCGTACTGAGTCTGGTCTTCTTTCAATATACGGGGAACTGAAAAAATTCTAAGTTTTCAAAAAGAGATTTTATCGAGGTTGTCCGATTCCTGTGAATATTTTTGCCAAAAATTCAATTAATTCAAATTCAATTAAATTCAATTTAAATTTAAATTCAATCAATTTAAATTTAAATTAAATTAAATTCAATTTATTTTACATTTTATTGAACATCACATTCACATTACATTGATTTATCTACTTTCGTCGGTTAGCAAAGATCATTCTATCGAGTAAAACACGGCTTAAAACTCATAGTTCTTTTTCGTTTCGTCCTGTACCCAATATAAATCGTAATTATTTACGATCTATATTGGGTACAGGACAGGTACGTTTTAATTGAACTTATAATGAAGCTGGAGATTCACACCAATTATTTTTGTGGTGTTTTAATCATATCTATTATATCATATAATCAACGTTTTATGAAGTAGTGTTCTTCTACTACTAAATTTTGTTTTATTCGCTGACGATTGAAGTTCCAAGATAATATAAGAAATGAAGAAAAATCTGTTTGAAGGTTTTCCGTAAAAAATGGCGCGTTTACATCACTCTGTATGGTTGTATTTGGCCCATAGAGGAGGAAAGATTTGGCCGCAATTTATCGCGACCCGTTTGTGGTGATGAAAGAGTGTAAATTATTTTTCTAGTGGCCAGATTCGGACGCAATCCGTTTACGTTCACTAATATTGTGAAGTACTTTTTATTGACATAGTAAAACAATTGCATTGTATAAAAATGATAACTTGACTAAATTAAAGATAGATACTCGAAAGTACCTTGAGTCAATTTAACCGTTCGCAATAAGAACTGAGTTTAATAAAACCAAGCTCCTTAACTGCCAGCTTAATTTAAATCGCGTTTATGAAAACGGAGTTTATGATTTGTCCTCGTGTAATGTACAATGCGTTCTGTATTTGCAACATCTAATAGCGACATGCATGCTAGATTTTAATATGAAAATATTGTAGTACCTAAACGCAACTATCAAAACTGTCACTGTCAAAGAGTTGCGATAGTTGCTTTCAAACTTTATCACTTCAATTTAAAACTATCGTACTGTGATCGTACTACTACTTTTTCTGGTTTTGCCGTTTGGATAATAAGCTCAGATTATGTCCAAAAGGAAACCGTTGCTGTCAGCGAAAAAATGGTTTTAATTGAGTTGAACGACGAACAATACAATACTGGTTAAAATAAAATATAGCGTACCGTACCCAAATGGTGAAAAACAGAACCCTATTAATCTACCTCATGTGAGTATCTGCATGTCTTAGGGCTCTATCTCTGGAGCGGAAATAGCTAGGGACCTGAAATTTTTGTTGATTGTTATTCCCTAGCACTGCCTAGAAGTTAGAAATTTAGTTTTTCGACTTTAATAGCAGTAATTTAGTCATTTAAAATAAAATTTGTTGTAGAATAAAAGTAATATTTTATTCAGTTATGTCAGATTTTTTAAAACGAGAAAAAAACATATCGCTATGTATCTATGGATAATTTTGGGAGTTCAGGCTAACCAAAATATCAATTTACAGACTAGTATTACAAACCTAACATTTCACATTACAAAAAGGGATGAAAAGTCACGCTTCAACCTTACTTTCATTCCTGCAAGATTTGTTTCTGGAGTGAAATAGGTTATCGGGCTACGATCTGATAGCTCGTTGCCGTAAAAAATGTCTTACGTGCCTGACCGGTCGCGAAGTCTCGGCCGGAGACAAAGTTAACCAGGAATATATTTCAATGCCAGTTGTTTTCTAAGTCATTCTGAGCCCCGTGCTTAGCATGTGGCTATTTAGTTAATAATTCACGCCATTTATTATAAACCAAAACATTATATACATGAAGAAATACGTGGACTTTGTTCTCTTTTTAAATACGCGAGAGGTGAAATACGAAAAATGGCATAATTAAATTGAATATGGGAAGAAATGCAGTAATCTTACATATGCATGAAAAACACCTAAATCGTAATACTTGAAATATACAACTAACGCAATCTGTGTCTTCAAAAACTTCAGAAGCTATATAAGCTTTAAATAACTCATTTTGACTCGTCTGTTAATGTCTCTGCTCAGTATTGAACCTAGAACCTCCCAGAAAGGAAAGCCGCTACCTTTCTGTTTCTACATTTGTCAGCGAGACTATCCGTCATCCCCTCCTCACTGACTAAAATGTCCGTCCATCATTCACCCGTCCACCTTTCGAAGTCCACCGCGGGTCATAGGCCTCTCTTGGAAGGCCTCGTTGGACTAAAACTATCAAGTCAGTTTTTACATTTTTCTTTGTAAAAAAACATACCCTGAGTTAAAGTTAAACTATTTCAACAATCGGACACACTTTTCAACAAGTGAACAAGTGTACCATTTCTCCCTGAACGCGCACCCTTTCCCGAAGATATTATGTAAAGGCTTAACTTATTGTTTCGCTTCTGGCGCAGTCTCCGTTGAAAGTTACGAGCTAACTTCGAGCATTTTGCCATATTTACAGCACATCGGGTCTTGTTTGCGTATTATTTTTCAGAAAGATACCCAGCGGATGTGGGTGCTCTAAACTTACTCAGCGTTTAGGTTAAGATTTTCAACCTCATATAGGCTAAGTCATTAGCCTATTTGGATTTTTTATTGCATTGACGTCCTGGGCACAGGTCTCCCCCACAGACAAAGCTGCGTTAGATCTAGAGTCTAGATCATACTCCACCACGCTGCTCCAATACGGATTGATAGAGGATTTGGACTCTGTATTGGGTTTTATTTAGAGTTCACCCATGAACCACCATGGTACCAGGTACCATTAACTGTCGTTTAATTCTAAAGTAATTATATTCCAGTTGAAAAGGAACGATACGTTTATATTTACTATAGTAGTAGAGGATAGAAACGCATCTGTGACCGACTTTCTGACCGATCGGCAGACTTCACATTCCTTAGAGAACATTACGAAAATATGATTTCCTTTACTTCTCGCAACTCGTAGCAAATTCGCTACGTTGAATAACGATCCATTTAATAGTAAGAGATTATTATGTACATGAGTTATCCCCAGTATGAAAAATAGTGTTTATATAATATTTAATACCACAGTTTAAATATGTAATAATTTTTCTGTGTATCTACAATGGGTATGAAAGATGTCTGGTGAAAAAATGTTTTTATGAGTGTGAAATGATTTTCTTGGTATGCATTTCCTATTTAAAGTTTAAAATTTAATAAAAATCGTACGGTTATAGATATATGTTGTAAAAATCCCCAGTGTATCCACGTAGGGAAGCGTTCTCTCCGGCGCCGCCTCTCAGCATATTTCCCATGCCTGCCTACGTAAGAGCAAACTTTTCCTTTATTCTTACATCTTGTGTACACAACTAGTCATAATATTTTCCAAAACGATTCTTAGCCGGCATTGAGTGTGCTGGGAATTCTCAGCGTATCGCATACCGCTTCCCATTTTTACTTTAAACTTTTATAAAACGTTTCTGGAACAATCTAGCCGTAGTAGATACCGTGTGTACTCTTCCCTGGAGATCTTGTGTGATTAAAATAAAATGTTTGATTTTTTCAGTTACATGTTTTTATACGAGGTCGACTAAATCTATAAGTACTTTATACATTAATGGTCTGCTAGACGAATCATAATGAATATAATAATATATCAAACATTGTTTAATTCTTGAACTGTTCTAAAATTTTTATCACATAAAAATTTCACTGAAAATTCTTACGAATCGTTTACAATCCTGTAATTCTTAAGACAACAACTTAAAAAAAGAAAAAGAAAGCAAAATTCCACCGCTTAAACCGCTTTTGATAATACTTATCAATATCTAGCGAACTTTCCTAAGTTTCAGCATATTATTGAGATATCAGTAACATTGTTGTAAATGAAAATAGAGCAAAGAATATGGGATGAGAGACGTTATTTGTCAAGTATTTTTGATAGCATTGCAACAATACATTACCCTGTCCCCGCATTACCGATACACCTGATGCCGCATTACGTATTCGTAGCAAGATCACATTTTTTTATTTCCAATTCCTCGCCCGGTTGGGATACGGAATGGAGAATGCGGTGTAAACAATACGTTTGAGAAATTGTAGCAAGAATTCTCTGCGCATACTAATCTGCATTGGATTTGGGCCTTCTGTACAGGTCCGAGGTTCAAACCCTAGGACTTGGAACGAGACAATTACTAACAATAACTAAATGGATTATTACTACGAGTAACACCAACTCACAGGACTGTTACTATATTAGCGGTGCTGCATGCTCGTTTATATTATACTCGTATATCCATGAATTGAAGCGGTGACAGCCCAGTGGCTATCGAACTCGCCTCTCACTCGAGCGGTCCGGGTCCAAACATCAGCGATACGCACCAATGACTTTTTTAGAGTTATGTGCGATTTAAGAAATTAAATGTCACTTGCTATAACGGTGAAGGACACATCGTGAGGAAAACTGCATGTCTGAGAGTTCTTCATAATGTTCTCGTAGGCATGTGAAGTCTGCCAATCCGCACTTGGCCAGCGTGGTGGACTAAGGCCTAATCCCTCCCATTTTGAGTGGAGACCCGTGCCCAACAGTGGGACAAATAAAGGGTTGTGATGATGATACAATCATAGCCTAAACTCACGTACTATAATGTAGAGCTTGAGGTTATTTCAAGTGAAGATAAGCATGATAAATAATGATTTTTCTTCCCTCGCTTCTTCCTCATACTTAATCAAGCTATGTGAGTGTAAAGATAGTGTTGTAAATAATAATAAACGTTTATGGCGTTGGGCATGTCCTTGATTAACATTGTATATGTATAGCTGCGTCTGTGGGGCAGACCCGTGCCCAGCAGTGGGACGTCTATGGGTCGCAGCGATAATGTATAGGATTCTTTTTATCCCGATAACTACTGTTCCGAAACTGCGGGCAGCCGGTAGTCAAATTCATAAAAGTAGCACCTGGTCTATGAAAATCCGCTTACAGGATAGACACATAGATTATTCAATAATGTCGAGTGCACTTCTAGACTCTCGCACCCAGACAGGCATTATACGATAATACACCCACTTGCGGGTGCTAATGGTGTTAGCGTAGTTAGTTTAACTAGCTGCCTAGCTATTGTACACTACTTATCAGGTCGTACTTACTAAATTTTCTTGTTTACTAACTATTATTGCGCGTCGAGGTTTTTATTATTATTTTATTTATTTCAGAATTAAATAATAAATAAATTATTTGAATTTGACATTGGCTTTTCTCCCCGGACGAGAACAAGGGGATCAGCGACTATTAGTTGTTGTTAGTTAGTCCAATGAGAAAGATAGGGTGGTAATAATACAGTTTATAAATGTAAGGGTCTGGATTTGAAACCAGAACCGGCGGTTCGGCAGTCGGGTTCACTCAACACCACGCTATAGAGTCGCCAAACGTCGTTAGTGGCAACAATCATACTACTCATACTACCTGGCCCCTCTACCCAGACCATTCCCGACGTATATTTGAAAGATATCTCTCGAGAATAAAGAACAGGATGTACTTGACAAAAAGGAAATATGTATAGGCGTAGGATATAGTGTTAGAAAACCCGCTATAGAGACGTCGAGTGCACTCCAGCTCGTACTCATAGCTCGAGCTCATTCGTACTCAGACACATTACCCGATACCGTGCTAATGGTGTGACACTGTTAGCTTAACTGGCTTGCCTTGACAATTATTAAGTTACTAGTGGACGCCCGCATCTTCGCTCGCGTGGAATTAGACAACAATAGTTTCGCTTACACCTAGTAATATTATACAGCCTATGTCACTCAGTAAAGATGCAGCTTTCTAAAGGTGAAAGAATTTTTAATTTGCGTTTTTATTTGCTCTGCGCTTTAATTGTCTGTAACGAGATAAATAAAATAGAAAGGTTTAGGAAAATGTGTGAGAATAAATATAGGTACTAATTGGATTCTGACACAATTTTTCCGGTTTCCTGTTCCCTGATTCCATTTAGTGTTCACAACTAATAAGAACCATCACGCAAGATTATCTCATTGGAAATGGTGTTTTATATTTTGCGGTAGTGTGTATGGGAGAACGCAGAATGACGGAGAGGTTGTGTTAGTTAGGCTTAACTATTGTCTTGAGATTACAACCAGGACTGACGGCTTAACGAGTCCTCCGAAGCACTTGACCAGTGTGGTGAAATATGGACTTAACACATTTCGAGTGGAAACACGGTCAAACACGTGCCCGACAGTGGCACAGAGGGTTAAGTTCATTGAAAAATACAAATACACTTTATTCTACACCACAAAGTCAAAGTCAAATAATTTATATCGCTATGAGGTGTTTGGAAACGGTTAAAGAAAGTCTAACTACGAAAGTTAACTACAAACTACTTAAAGAAAAGAGTTAATAATATAATGCTATTCTAAACTGATCAATACAAAAAAGAATTAACAACACAGTAATTTAATTAAACGTTGATGATAAATTAGAAAACAAAAACATTCAAACCGAAAACTCCTGGCTCCATGGCACGCATGATTCTTTGTTAGTGGCAAAATTTCATGAAGGCTTCCGTGCTTCGGTGGGCAAGTTAAGACATCGGTCCTTGTAGATTCAATTATTGAAGATCTTCGGGCGGCTTGAGAACAGTCAACAGTGGGTTGCTATGGACTCCACTAATCCTCATCGAAGCAGCATATGGAGTGTGCTCTAGACCAGCTTGGCTGTGGTAAAGATCTGTGCCCTGCTGTGGTAAGCCTAGGGTTGAAGCTAAGCTGATTCAAACTACTGCAACCCAATTTATTATGACGTGTCCTATCTCCACGCATCATTTATGGATGCTTTAATGAAGATAAGAGACAGCGTACTTTCGAGAGAGTTGTACAATCAAAGCGAGCGCTAGATAGTGCACGTTCAGAATCCTTTTAGCACCCTCCAGTGTCTTTGGAACCTTATCATTTGTGTTGTCGATGCAATTTCGTGCCATTATAATGACGTTGTTGTTAGTTGAGTCGGGTAAAATGTACCTACATAATATGGCTTCAGTACATAGTCCTGATAAATTTACCTAACTTTATTTATTTTTATGTATCCAACGAAATAGGAATATTATGTATCTATGGGAATAAATCCTCCGTTTTTTTATATAGTATAGGACGGACAAACAGACATACGGGCCACCTGATGGTAAGTGGTCACCGTCGTCTATGATTCGTCTATGAGTCGTCGATTCTTAAATCTTAGGTAGACAATAAAATAACATACAACAAATCCGTAAAAAAAATAACACAGGATTTTAAGATGTATCAATTTATTTAATACACACTGTATTTAACTAAATGTATTTAAGTTGGTAAGTAGTTCATTAAAATTACTAAATTAGATACTTAGGTGGGTACAAATTCGCAATACCACAAATGCGAGGCACCTGGGTGTATTTTCAGACATATTTAAACATAAAAGTAAATTCGAAAGTGATTTTAAACATTTGTACGAGCGCTTTGAGGGAAACGCGAAACATAAAATAGCTCGAACCAAACGCGTTGAAAATTGCCCAAATTAACGAGGCAATCTGTTTACTACTTGAAAATTTAACTTTCCAAGCGTAAATATACAAACGCCGTGTTCACCGTAATCACCGTCCCAAACTAGGATTACGACGAACAACTGACAGGGTTACTACAAGTTCAGATTTTTCCGGACACTATTATCACGTATCGTCCATAGCCCAATGGCTCGCGTCGATGACATGTGATCGAAAGAGCTAAGCAACGATGGGCGCGGTCAGTTTGTAGATGGGTGACCGCTCTAGTGGCAAATTTCATGGACGCTACCGTGATTCGGAAAGCACGTAAAGCCGTCGGTCCCGGTTGTTTTCAATGGTGGAAACAGTCGTTAAGCCTTGTCGAAGACCTTCGGGTGGCTTGAGAACATTCGACACTGGGTTGTAGCACCAATCCGCATTGGAGCAGCGTGGTGAAGTATGCTCTACACCTCCCGCAGCTGCGTCTGTTGGGCAGACCCGTGCCCAGCTGTGGGACGTCTATGGGTCGCAGCGATTATCACGTGCATTTTAATATTTAAGTAGGTGTAGAATTCTGCCTACCCTTTCGGGTAAATACAGGCGTGTTGTTATGGGTTGTTACGTGATAGGTGATAAGAAAGCGGTGGATTAAGATAGCAGAAAGCAAACTATCTGCAGTAGTAAAATATTAAATGGATGAATATCGCATACCTATAGCTTATGGATAGCATATTCCACCACAACCCTTTCTTTGTCCCACCGTTGGGCACGGGTTTACTCTCAGAATGGGAGGTATTATTCCACCACGCTGGCCAAGTGCGGATTGACAGAGAACATTATGAAGAACTCTCAGGCATGCAGGTTTCTTCACGATGTGTCCTTCACCGTTACAGCAAGTGACATTTAATTGTTTAAATTGCACATAACTTAGAACGGGCTTATCACTTTTAACATCCCGCTGAATAAACGTTTTAACGAACCTGGGACCAACAGCCCTACAGTAAGGGTTACTCATCACCGCGCCATGAACTCGTCTTACGCCACAAATCAGCCACATATCTATACTAATATTATAAAGAGGAAAGATTTGATTGTTTGTTTGTTTGTTTGCATCGAATAGGCTTCAAAACTACTGAACCGATTTGAAAAATTCTTTCACTGTTGGAAAGCTACACTATCCCCGGGTGATATAGGCTAAATTTTATTTTGGAAAAAAATAGGGTTCCGTAAGATATTTGGGTTTTTCGGACACAAGGTGTAAAAAATCAACCAGAAAAGTTACTTATTTTGCGTACGCTGCCTAAACTATAAAATATAGAACCATAAAATGTTCTAATTAATTGTAGATCTTATAAATATCTATAAAAAAGTCCGCGACACACTATACCTATCTATGTCGAGTGAGGCACAACAACCATTTTTTTATCTTGAATTTTGTTTGGACTACATTTACAGTTTATGTAGATAATATTTGGTCTTTGAATGATTAAAATTGGACGTTTGGTTTTGAAGTGTCTGTCTGTCTGTCTGTCTGTCTGTCTGTCTGTTTCGCTTTCACGCCAAAATTACTGAACCGATTTAAATGAAATTTGGTACACAGTCTAGAGCCTGACAAAGGACATAGACACTTTTTAATTGGAAAAAAGTGGTGTAATGGGTTGAAAAGGGAGATGAAAGGTTGTATGAAAGTATTTTCATTTTCAGAACTAGAAGCATAAAACTTAAATTTTAGGCTGTTGATAAGGTATTCGTTGCGACCCATAGACGTCCCACTGTTGGGCACGGGTCTCCTCTCAGAATGGGAGGGATTAGGCATTAGTCCACCACGCTGGCCAAGTGCGGATTGGCAGACTTCACATACCTTCGAGAACGTTATGATGAACTCTCAGGCATGCAGGTTTCCTCACGATGTTTCCTTCACCGTTATAGCAAGTGACATTTAATTTCTTAAATCGCACATAACTTAGAAAAGTCATTGGTGCGTGCCACTGGGGATAATAAGGTATAATCCTTACTAATCCTATCCTACTAATATTATAAAGGGGAAGTTTGTAAGTATGTATGTACGAGTATGTATGGATGGATGTGTGTTACTTTTTCACGTAAAAAGTACTGAATGGATTTTAATGAAACCTTACAAAAATATAGCTTATACATCAGAATAACACACAGGCTAAAATTTATAAAGATATTGTGTGAATTGTCCAAAATATGACGGTGTCAAGTAGGTAAGTAGGAAAAAATCTACCATCTGCGAGCTATTCTGGCGTGACTACTGGACCGATTTCAAAAATTCTTTCACCATTAGAAAGCTGCATCTTCACTGAGTGACATAGGCTATATAATATTACTAGGCGTAAACGAAACTATTGTTATAATCTATATATGTAAAATAAAGTCGTGTTAAATTTTTATTTTTTTAGTAACCTGACGCAAATAGGGTTTATGTGTGTGTATTATAGTTTTGATTTTTATATAAAATACCCGTGCGAAGCCGGGGCGGACCACTAGTATGTATATACATACAGTAATTTATGAATCAAAATCGTAATCGCAAAATAAATAAATTTATTTTGAAGAAAATATCTGGTATAAAACGAAATGCATGGTATCCCTAGCGTGGCAACACTTAACGCCATAATACCGAGCCGTGCTTTGACCCTAATAAAGAGCCACCGTTCAAGTACCCTTACTATGACGAAGTTCAGTTCTGAGCTTTCTCTCGTTTCGAGCACGGAAATTGTTTCGAAAAATCTTTTCCCATTTCAAAAGTATTATTCTTGTTTAAGCACAACATTGTTTTATCATTCTTTTATTTATCCATTGGCCTTTGACAGTGCTCTCGTAGTATTTTACTATGTATATCCTATTCTTTAGTCATTTACATTTATTTACATTTTGCTTTATCCATTATCGGGCCACTGCTTCACTGTGCGGATTAGATTAGTGACCAGTATGTTTTTTCGCGGTCCTAAACTTTATGACAATTAACCTAAGGTTTCCTATGGGCTAAAGTAACTAGAGCGTTAGATCAATGTTTTGATTCGAACAAAAGGAGACAGTGGTAGCACCAAATAAAAACGATGCTTAATTTGTGGTGATAGTTCGTGACGTTAGTTGTTACCTACTCATAAACTAATGGGCCACGTCCATTAGACACCGTTTTAATATGAGTATCAAGCAATAAGTATCGAGTCGTCGCATTATTTGCGTTTGTTGTCTTTATTCGCCAGTTTACTTACATTTGCGCTTCGCCGCAGCTCGTAAAGTAATATTATCCACCGCTGGGCGGGGGCAATAGTGCCTCTTTTACGGGCGGCGCGCGGCGTCACATGGGAAATTATTTGACGTGGCGTTTAATGGATTTTTGCCTTCATAACATGCTACCTATGGCAAATAAAAATACGAGTATACAAAGTACTTAAATATCAGCGGAGCTATATTTTTAGCAGCGACGTCATTTAGGGCTGCGCAATCCAACAAGGAATACGGGGAATTGTGTCACTCAAACTCTAATCAAATTATCTTGTTTTCACAAATATGTTTGAGAAATGAGTTTCATTTGGCTATTGTAAGAAGAAGGCATATTATTATGTCAATCCGTTTCGTCACAGAATCTTTGTACTTCGTTACTATGTATTTGAACTATACGAACAATAGTCTTCCTATACCACACCGACGCTTATCAGGCCAGGCCTTTTTAGTTGATAATTTATACTAATTATTTAATAAGAATTAACGAAAGAAGTAGTACTCTGTAGACAAATGTGGAGGAGTTATTCAAGAAATTCATTATGACAAGTCCAAAAGTCCTACTCGGGCAGAGAGCTTAAAATAATCGAAACTTGTACAGAACTTTTTAAACTTTTACATTTCGAACTGGGGACGTAAAATCGTAAAACAAAATCAGCAAACAAAAAAGTTTAAATGGTTATAAGTTTTTCCGACGGCACTTCGAATGGTTTTAAAAGGGTCCGAAAGATCGAGCATTCCCTATTGTACACTGTTTTGTTTACCCATGCTTTACTGTGGTCAAATGAAATCCAAGGTTGTGATAATTATTACTGACATTACTTTGACTTATTGAGATTGTCAATCACATAGATTTTAAATCTATGGTCAATCACTCTTTACTCTTATAATATAAGGTTCACTGGATTTATATATTTGACTAGAGGACGCCCGCAGCTTCGCTCGCGTGGAACTAGACATAACAATAGTTTCGTTTACGCCTAGTACTATTATATAGCCTTTATCACTCAGTGAAGATGCAGCTTTCTAATGATGAAAGAATTTTTGAAATCGGTCCAGTAGTTTTTGTGTGAAAACATTACTCACAAATGTTTCCTCTTTATATTATTAGTTTAGATTTAATATCCAATTAATTCAATGTTCAACTTATGTTCTTACCACGTATTCACCTTTCCAGCAATGTACGGGGTATCGAGTCTGGAGCTGCTGGAGCTGCGAGTGCCGACGCACGTGCCGCTGGGCACGCGCGCCACCATGTCGTGCCGCTGGGCGCTGGGCCCCAGCGACGTGCTCTACTCCGTCAAGTGGTACAAGGACGGCAAGGAGTTCTTCCGGCACGTGCCGCGCGACGTCGAGCCGCGCAGGAAGTTCCTGCTGCCAGGAGTCGACGTCGAGGTATGTTCTTCCAGTGATTACGATGGCGTATCGTGCTCTGCACCGTCAAGTGGTACAAGGACGGCAAGGAGTTCTTCCGGGACGTGCCGCGTCTAGGTGGATCACTCCATGATGCCGTATCGTGCTTTGCTCCGTCAAGTGGTAGGTACATGGATGGCAAATGAATCTATCGTTATTTGTCAACGACATCGAGGTATCTATCGCCCAAAAGGCGAGACTGTCTAGGCTGTCCACTGTGACATATTATCCATAACTAGTGGACGCCCGCAGCTTCGCTCGCGTGGAATTAGACATTCACTAACTTCAAAAACGGCCATGTTTCATACTAACTTTGCACCCCCATTTTACCCCCTTAGGGGGCGAATTTTCAAAAATCCTTTCTTAGTGCTCCCCTACGTTATAAAAGGAAGCCCTGTGCAAAATTTTAAGTTTCTAACCCTTATAGTTTAGGCCCTGCGTTGATATGTCAGTCAGTCAGTCAGTCAGTCAGTCAGTCACCTTCTCCTTTTATATATATAGATATCCTTCTATTTAAATAATAATAATGGAAATCATACAATTTAGTACTAGAGGCATTCCATTAAAGAAAAGCATTTCAACTGAATTGAAATAACACTAGCATATCTAGTGACAAAGGTTTCCAATGTGAATTGATTAAAACACACTGTCGACTAATAAGCAAGGAGAACAAACGCTAGCAAATGCCGTAGAACAAACGCTGGACGAAGATCAAATATCAGCGTGAGTCGTACATTGTCTTGTAATTAAATTAATCTGGTAGCGAATCGTTTACTTAGGTCTCGAGGAGAGGAAACGTGCGCTTATCTTACATAAAACTGGAGCGGATATTGCAATGTGAAGAGGTGGGCAGTCAATAACTCTTGCTTAAACATTTCGGCTGTCCTACAATTCACACGTTCGTCCGTGCTACTTTTGTCAATTAATTCGACGAATGCGTACTGTCTATACTCTACACTAACTACAACCAACTTGAATCAACCAAGAGAGCTGACTATGGCTTATGGTTCATAAGAGGCATATTATGTCCAAGGGTGGTAAATTCTTTAGAGGCAGTACCAACTTTTGGATTCTCCCCTTATACCTTGTTTTTACCAATGAAAAACCAAAGGTACCCCATAACGTGGGACCAACGCCGGGTCACCTAGGATTTTTTTCTATGCGGTAAATAAGGTAATCGCTCGGTAGCCTACATGCCAGTTTCTACTAGCGCTGCGCCCAGTACAGGCTAGAGCCTGGTAGACCAGGTCTTAAACGTAAAGTCTTCAGCCTTTACACAAAGCACATCTAGATACACACAGCGTCGTCTTTCCCGGAGTCATTTGATAGACGGTTCGGGTCCCCACTTTTGCCGTCTACAGGAGTCCCCTTATAGTCGCCTCTGACAGGTAGGGACTACACCTATCTGAGTAATGTTTTATATAAGCTGACACATACAAATATAGTATAAGAAATACCTAAATTTGCACAGCGCTGAAATTTAAAAGGTCTCCTAAGACAAAATACGATTTTAAAAGTCGTAGAGTAATAACAACTACCTTAACCAACTACTTCGCTGCGACCCATAGACGTCCCACTGCTGGGCACGGGTCTCCCCCACAGACACTTCTGCGGAAGGTCTAGAGCATACTCCACCACGCTGCTCCAATGCGGATTGGTGGAGGGTAACCAACTACTTAAAACTTACTAAATATAACGACATAATTTTTGCTATCTAAGTTATTTTCATAGCACTGAAATAGTTCTCAAGATAGGGGTCCGTTCATATCACAGTTAATATAAGGTATTAATATCACTGAATATAGTACGGTAGAATTTAAAAAAAAGGAGAACAGATATTGCATCGTTGAGCTGGGTCGTCAACAAGCGACCAGACCAAGCCATTTCGACTTTCCTTCAATTACCTGCCCATTCCCCACTCGAAACTTGCAAGTAGCAATCGCTACGTACGTGGCTGGCGTGCATTAAACATTATTGTTACCCGTTGTGCCTTGTTGTTCCTCATTGTTACGTTTTGTTCCTCGTACGGACTGCTGTATTTTTCACAACGCGCCCGCTGTGAGGGATTAACGAGTTGCGCGAACCAAAAATTTGTCAGCTGCCTTGCGGTTATTAATTTTTGCTTATTAAAGTGTTGCTAGGGACTGTACACTGTTCGACGGCATATGAGGTAACCTTTGTGGACTCAGGCGTTCAAAATTGCGGTTTGCTATTTGCGTATTCCACCTGGGAAGGACCTACCTGAATGGTTTTCTACAGTATATCTGTATACCTGATCAGTATAGGGATTTGTTGAGTTATTTACCACTGACCTCATTAAGCATCTGATTTACCTGCATATTATCTGAACAGCATTATTAATAGGTATACACGAACTTAATATCGGAGTGTTCGGTCGCGATATTATTAACAAAAATTAATCTTGTTAAGTAATGCCATTTAATCAGCAAAAAGAGCGCATTGCATGATGAAATCGGAAATACGTGTTACTTTGTACCTACTCACTTAGGTATATCTACTCGTACATATATCGAGAGGAATTGATTTTGGTAGCGGTATACGGTGTATTTTTGCGAATGGAACATGACATAAACGGATAATTGGCTTTGAATCAATCCTTGTTAAAATCGATATAAAAAATATAATATTCTCTTCCTTGGTCTATATTACTTCTATCTATCTTCTTTCTTATAGCGTCCATAGCCTAAGTTTGTGAGGCCATACATACCGTCTTCCTTGCCTGGGTTCACTGAGTCGCTGGGTAGCTTCCACTCTTGCCGCCCGTTACCCCAAAAGCTTTTTACGATAGAGTTACCGTAGTTCCAAACTACGCAGCAGTATATTCTAGTCTCTCATCTGACTGTAGATATATTGTAGACTCAGTGGCTTTAGACTGCAATGAAAATGAAAATGAAAAAAGGTTTTTTTAAGCAACGAACAGATTCAATTATTACAGTGCCAGTTGCTCCCACACTAGGAATAGCAATATAGGTACATATATTAATGACTATGATGACAAATTTGATAAATTGTAAACATTGAGTTATTGTAAGTAAACGTTTTATTCATCGACAGCGAGTGCAATATTGACTCGAACATATTTTGAGGTTTTATTAAATTTATAAACTGCATGCACGGAGCCATTTGCTTGCCTTCATAAAATATTATCGAGCAAGCAAAACTTATTGAATTTTTAAACTTACTTATTTGAAGTTAAATATAAAAGTTATATGACTAATCGAATTTGTACCGATGTTCAATATACTTATACGATACGAAGTGACTTATATTTGTTTTAACGTCGGATAAATAGGAATCGTATTTGAGTATTTTTCGAGTCTCAATAAATTAGTTTTTCGATTAATTCGTAATTTCTATTTTCTACTAAGGAGATAGGACACGTTAGGGATAGTGTTGCAACAGGTTGGAGAGGTCTAAGTTTTCTCCGGAGAAAGTCATGGGCATGACAAATTCATATTTTATATTTTATCCTGATAATTGTTTGTAGGTAAGTTGAATTGTGATTCCAATTTGTTGCAGAATTCAAGTACAAACGGATCAAACGTGACCCTAACTCCAGCAGTACTGGAGACGGGAGGCAGGTATCGCTGCGAAGTGTCTGGTGAACGGCCACTGTTCCCCACTGTATCTGATCATGCAGATATGATCATTGTTGGTAAGAGACGTTTTGTATTCAGGTAAGGTTTTTGAAGGTTTTAAGATGATGTTATCAGAAACGTTAAGCCAAAGGCAGAAAAGTTATATAGGAATTTATAGAAATTCGAGGAGTCAATTAACTATCTGGGTCCACTTTTGGTCACCACTAGTGACCAAAATGAATACATAGCCCAGATAGCCCAGTGGCTGAAATTCGGTCTCTTATTCATGTTTTTCAAGCATAGCGGCACGCACGAATGACTTTACCAAGTTATGTGCGTTTTAAGAAACTAAAAGAAAAAAAGAAAAAGAAAAAAAGAAAAAAAAATTCAAATTCAAATTGGCCTGAGAGTTCTCCACACTCGTAATGTTAACGAAATGGGTTGAAAAGGCCAAACGTTCCATATAGCAAGATTAGATTTAGCATTAATTAAAGCATTATTTAAAGCAGTCCACCGTTGTTATCACGTAGTGACGGTTTTTAGTTTTGACAATAAATCCATACAGCTAAGAATCTAGTTTCTAGTCATTGAATACACCGATAAAAACCATTACAAAAACAGACTTAAAACCATTAATCGTAATTACCATCGCCTAAATTTTGTGGACAGTATTCCACAGTCGTGACAATAGTTAATAAAGACTTTTGTTTCAGCTCTACCCACCCAGGGACCGACGATCACTGGATCACGTCTACGGTATCAAATAGGGGACCGAGTTCAGGTGAACTGTACCTCGGGCAGGTCACGGCCAGCCACCAGGCTCGCGTGGTACGTCAATGGAGAGCCAGCCCCGGCCGGCGCGCTGCTCCCGCCTGCCTACTACACCCACGAGGACGGGCTCGAGACCACGAGCTTGGGGCTCGACTTCAAGGTCAAGCCGAAGCATTTTAGGAAAGGAGACCTGAAGCTAAAGGTAACTTCTACAGCTTGTAATTATGGCAGACTTGGTTACCACCGCGCTTGACTGTAGCCCGAAGCACCATCCCCTAAATTTTTTTGGATTTGACTTCAAGGTTATACCGAAATATTGTAGGAAAGAAGACCTTCAGGGTAATTGCGTAACTCACTGACAACCCAAGCCAATGCCTTCCTTTTGATTGATCGATAGAAAACAAAGATAGTTCACTCTGCTTAAGATGAAGGTGACTTTTAAATTTATAGTCAACTTTTTCCATGTGCGCTTGATTGCAAACTAAGAACAATACAGCAGATCATCAATCATAGGCCATAAGAGAGAGCCCTTCTTACGCCTCCTTTGAAGAACCAGATGATGTAATCATCCGGTTATCACGTACTCATGTTCGTGATATCAAATAGGCAATCACAACATCACAGGGGTCTTGAGGGTTTTTGAGAACCCTGACGACATATCCTTAAGACCACATGAATATTTCTCAATCTTACAATGATAATTAACTTTGAGCGTTTTTTAATACATGATTCTTATTAATAGTGCCTCGCGACGATAGCCACGGTCTACTGGCGGAGCAACGAGGAGAGTGTTCAGGGGGAGAGACTGAAGGGCTTCGCGCGGTCCCGGGAGCTGGCTGATGGGGCTTCCAGGGCCGACCGGGTGCAGGCAGCGGGCAGGTCCGACCATTGCACCGTGTCCCTGGCCCGTGGCCTCCAGATCCTGGTCTTCGGAATCATCGCCATGAACTAACCAGGCGGTGGCTATGCTCACTGTGGACTAGGGGAGTTCTTACTCTTTTACACTTGGACCATTCCGATCGGCCGTACATCGGTTTTCTTGTTATTCGTGGACTCGGCTGTTTAAGTTGGACATTAAGCGAACCTTGTGTGATACAGTGACGTCGTGACATGTTGCGTATTTTATTCAGTCTGCTTCGAATAGTACTAAAGTTATAGTAGCTGAATGAAGGATACATGTCGATCGTGATTTCGAAGTCATTTTATTAAATTTTACTGTTAATGATTAAAAATCTAAAATCATGATCGTTTGAAATCAGTCTGATATCAACGATGAATGTAAATACTGAAATACTAGATGAATGAGATACGTAAATAGTTTATTGAAATTTCTCAAATTATTTATTAGAGAATTATTTTATGTAATGTTAAAGTGCCATTACTAGCATGGTGTTAAGTTTGACATGGTCACCTCAGGTTCCAAAGAAATTTCCCAGCCAAAGTGAAATATTGAAATATTGATTTGTAAGTAATTACATATCATCACGAATGAAGTTGTAATTGATTTTGAATAATAATGAAATGTTATTATGGTGAATGAGCATGTCATTGGATGTTTTAGTATTTATGATGATCTAACGTACCTACTTGTATTTTGATACAAATTATTGAAGCGTTGTAAGTATTCAAAGTAAACCGCTAAAATTCACTTCTAATAAATAGCTAAAATTCACTTCTTTGTCGTCGTAGATTGTTTTCAAATATTTTATATGAATTATGAAAGAAATATAAAGTTTGAATACCTACCAACTTTATTTAAAAATACATTATTTTTGTTTCATGAACATTGTATTTCATTCAGTAGGTAGGTATACTAATATATTTGCTTTTAAAATAATTGCATATATTATTATATTATAACCAGTCTGCATGAGATTGTTCAATTTAAATGAATTATCAAGGTGTGATCATTAGAACCGAGGATCTTCAGAATAATAAAGTAAAAAAAGCATATCGACGTTAGTCTAGGTTTATTTTCAGAGACTTGTAAAATATATTGCATTAGTTCTTCGTAGCTAGGAAAATTAAAAAAATGGTTGAATGAAAATATCAAAAATATGTCTACCTAATTATAAACTTAAAATTTACCAAAACGTATCATAAATTGTGTACCTACTTTAAGTGTAGTGACGCTGAGATAGTGACAGTCAAAACGTATGTTTAGGTATGCAAAAGTCAATTCTTAATCGTATTATAAATAGTTACCGAACCTTTATCATATCAGTTTTCTTTTTTCTTTAAATAAAATATTAGTTTATCGGACAGTCAAGATTTCAACAAAAAATTGAAATGTATTGCTGACATGTAGCTGTATCCTATAAATAAACCAGATATATTATGAGATAAGCTATGAGAGCGCTCTGATAGACGTATTAATTACATCCATACTCCCATAATTAAGTAGGTACCTAGGTATTATCCTGTTAGTATGATTATGCAATCAAAATATTCTTCTGTCTATTTGTATTTTTTTATACCACTTTTGTATAAACTTGTAGTCCTGTACGGTATGAATAATTTTTGTGCACTATTATGGATTGTTTTCGGCAGCGTTTTTGGATGATTAATTAATATTTTAAACACAACGTCACAATGTTACATTAACAGTTTTAATGTAATGGCATGGACGTAAGGAAACCGCGTCGCCTACACCAAAAGCCCCGTGTCTCTCTCTATATTGTACCAAAAGTGAAGCACCCTACCGATATGTTTGTGTGTATGTATGTACAACACCACCTACACAGATCGCCGCGTATGGCGGTCGGCCGACATGCTACGACGTAAGTACGTAGCGGTTAGGTTTGCTTTGAGTTTTCTATCCATAATTATTGACCGATGCTTTTGTTGCTTAATTTGGTTATAGGTAGGTGGCGTGGAGTTCTTTTATTTATAGGTCCGTGTATGACGGTAAAAAGTGTTATAAATTAATTGTCATCGAATTCCGCAACATGGCCGCACCTCATGCCTCATATATCCATAAATTCCTGGTCAGGTTATATACTACAGCTCATAAATAGTCAGACTTCAGCATGATCAACTTACGAGCTAAAGGCAAAAATGTTCCTTTCTGAACTACCTAAAGATATATCGAGAGAGTGCAAAACCTTTATAACTCACTTGCTTACATTTATTCATGAGTTTGCTTTCAGCAAACAATTTTCCAATAACCTACTTTGCCCACGCGATCTTAGGTTTGTTATTGTAGCAACAGTAGATACTGTTAGTTAACATTTGTGTTTTATTCGCCCAGTTATTAGCAATTTCAGACACCACAACCCTTTCTTTGTCCCACTGTTGGGCTCGGGTCTGCTATCGGAACCCCTCCAGGGCTCGGCCACAAAGTCCATCACGCTAGCCAAGTGCTGATTGGCAGACTTCACATACCTTCGAGAAATTTTTTTTTGAGGAGAGGAGTTTTTGTTTATATAGGTATGTATATATAAATATAATATTTATATACATATTAAAAGATATATAAAATCGATAGCCTAAAAATATCTAACCCATCAATTTTGGTGTCTAGTGCTGATTCTTTGTCTGTATCTACTTATACTTATACTTATTTATATCATCATGATACCGAATGTGACCGTAGCTGTAGGTATACCTCGAAGTATTATTTGCTGCGTAGCCCTTGTAATTTATCACTGAATGATACGTAAGTATCTATATTCATAGTTGAAATTGCCGGTTTACTCACGTGTGATTTAAGTCGGTCACACTCAGTGTGTACGCCGTGCCCGCCGCGAGCGAGTTCACTGGTGAAAATGGTCATCGTAATCGACCGAAACTAGTCGGCCTATTTCCGAGTTAAATCACACGTGAGTAAGCCGGTAATTTCAACTATGAAGCCCTTGTGTTTTTCGGATGTTAACTTAAGGTAAATGCTTATAATTGTTGTAAAAATACCTAGTCACTGTAATAAAAATGTTACTTACTTGTTGTAACCGTGTAAGTAAATAGTGTAACTCTATCTATTTATATTTATAATTTATATAGTAATTCTAATCCTATTACAAAAATTGTACAGGGATTTGTAGTATAGGGGGACGCTTTGAGAAATTGTCGATTAAAATTTTTTTAGCAGTAACTTTGGAATTGCGGTGTTGAGACCTAAAGGATGCATTTTCAAAAGCAAGAGGCAAAATGTTTTTAATTAAAGGTTTAAATAGATTCAGTATGTTATGTAAATAAGAGATAGATATAGTTTTCAATGGTCTTGTTATACGATAAGATATCCATTACCAAGTATACTTTATAATAAGCTATATAAAAATCTTTTAATTTTTACCATCTAATCTTACAAAGGTATTAAGAGTTTAAAGTTTACTGAAGCTTAAATATTTAATGGGCTACGAAGAAGAAAACTTCGAACGTGACTACGAAGGATTAATAAAATTATAACATTTTATTCCTAATAAGTATAATAATATTCTCCACCTGGGACTATTCCACTATTCGGAATAAACAAAGCAATAGCTATAGATTTCTTCGTATATAACAGTAAGTTGTATAACACTCTAAATATTAATAAGTTGGTTTTAATCATGTTTTAATTTACTTTGCAACAACCGGCGATTAAGGCGTATGATGGTGTATTGTATACTCTCTTGCATACATCAGCTACCCACGTAAGAAAGCATGCACATATAACATAGAAAATACACACCAACACTGTTTTTTCGGTGGAGGCAGGTGCTATAAGCAAGAAAGTATACACCATCGTACGCTTTGTGCGCCGGTTGTTGCAAAGTAGATAAAACCTAACTTTATATCAATGGATTTCCGCAATGTAACGCCTGATACAATTAACTCGAAATATTTTCCTAGTAAAATATCTATTTACCCTACGAAGCCATATCCTGTAATCAAGATCCTTTTATCCCCCCTAGAACTACTACTGGCATCTCTGAATATTCCTAATATAAAAAAAACAGGTTTATTTTATAAAATGTAATATACGCCATTACCTAAATCACACTGGCCGCATTAAAGAAACAAAACAAAACAAAACTTTTCAATGTAGAGATTTCAAGTCTCCCTCGGAGGCACACTAAATAAATATTTAAACAAAACATTAATCAACTTATCAAATTTTCAAACGTTGCTTGATTCTTTCTTTGAAACTTGTAAATGACTGGGAAAACTTTTTGGATTACTGAACTGTAAACTTCACTTTTGGGAGTTATTAAGTAGGTATATATACACCCGATGTTTTAATGTACCTCACTATTATTAAAAAATCCAAGTAGTAAGTAATTCGTTACAGTCATACCTATGAACTTTGAATACTTGATGAAATAAGCCAATAAGCCAATAAGTTGATGGATTTAATTTTTCAAACCTAAATAGGTATATGTAAGTATATCCGATTAGTAATAAAATAACAATAAACAGTCGTTGAGTAGTTAGCAGACAAATCTTATGCAAGAAATTTACCTTAAGACCAACCCAATAAATCCACCATGGAGATTGAATAGGAATATCACTCCTATCAGACAAGCAGGGAGCGGGGACCCGCAATTGGACGCACTCAAAAGGCAGCTATAAGAGCCTTATAGTAAGTCATCTTTCTAATTTGTGCCCTGCTTATTTTTATTGACTTTTTATTGAATACACCAACGATTCACACAGGTATTTGAAATCGTTTTCTGAATTGAGAAAACTAGCAGAACTTGTTTACTCACGAAAACTTGAGTACATAATAATCATTTAAATCATAATATCATTTATTGGTTCAATTAATTATCCGAAATTTAAACCTAATGATGAAATAGTAATTAAAAAGTTATTTAATATTATTCTTAGGTACCTCCACCAATCCGCATTGAAGCAGCGTGGTGGAGTATGCTCTAGACCTCCCGCAGCTGCGTCTGTAGGGGAGACCCGTGCCCAGCAGTGCGACGTCTATGTGTCGCAGCGATTCTTAGGTATAATATGTACCTATACATTAAATAATTTTCCACCATTAATTATTCTTCCATCTTCCTTCAAAAGTTTCAGGTTCACTACGATATCATAGACATATAGACATATACCCATGTGAGGTTCTTCAAAAAGGCGTAAAAAGGCTGGCGACGCATTGGTAACCATTTACCAGCAGGTGGTTGTTAAAGATTTTTTTCCTAAACTTACTTTTAATAATAAAAAGAAAACATTTCCCAATAGAATATATATCATTTCAATATAAATATTAGCCTGCCAACGAGGTCATAAATTATCGTAGACAATATTGTTTTCTCCAGAGCTATATTTTTCGTTACTTCTATTAGATTTCGTTAGTCCTGATCGCAAACATTTGCTAATATCAGTTACATAATACTTGAAGGTATATTTCACCTACCCCATGTTTTACAGAAGTTCAGTTCTTATAACTGTTTAGAAAACCTTTGAAAATTTTTTTTAGAATATATATTTTTATCTTCCTTAAGCAATTTCGCATGTATCAACTCATTACTGATATATATTTTTGCCGAAAATGCTTTCAAAATATATACATACATACCTTCCTAAAAAATATTTCAACGTTACAGACACTTTGAAGTGAATCCAACGAAACTACAACAATGGGGCCGTTTCCAGTACTATAGCATTAAGGTTTGTGTTATGACTTAAGAGTTCCTAACTGGGTTTCTGGGCAAATTATTGAAAAGGTAACTGCACTGTCAACAATCACTGTAAACGGTTAAAATATTTAAAAAATGAGATTTGCAAAAGAATTTTTTCTCCTTATAAATACGCAGCATAAACTAAAGAGCATTAGTTGTCACATGGATTTATTCCGCTGTTTGACATAACATGCTTTGCTTTGTCCTGTTGCTCCGCGCCGCGTTGAAAGCCCCGCCATCTTCTGCTACATATTTTATTGCTACTACTTTTAAGGATATTTAAATGTATAACATCAGAACAGTTAAATATTTGAACTTTTAGCTGGTAAGGTACAATGTGTGTGAGTAAAGAAAATTTAAATATTCAATTGGACTGATAAGGGGGTAGAGAATGATTAAAAAATGTTTGACATAACATCACGTTGATCCTTGTTGTTGTGTTAGGTACAGATTTCATTATTTATTATTTGGTCAAGTATCGAAATACCGAGCATAGCTCGCTCCATAGCGCGTTTAGTTACTCTGAGCTGGTAAAATAGGCTAACGGTAAAGGACCACGTCTCAGATCCGTAAGTAATTACTGGCAACGTTCGCGTTAAATCGTTTTCCGTGCAGAATTAAAATATGTATAATAAGTTTTTAGTAAGTATTTATCTTGCAGATGTGTTGTTTTCGATGTGTGTCTGCCCCCAGTAATACTGGCCAGCCCTACCGCGAGTGTGTAGCTTTTTTTTTTAAATTTTACCCGAGTTTGAGATCGAAACCTTGCTTAGCAAATGCGCTGGCAAACACTTGACTTAAAATCAAACAAAACAAATGACATGAACAATGTCTAAGCCTCCTGTATTGCTGAATAAAAACTATTGCGGTACGAGAGAGCCCTGAGACAGGGAACGCCAAGCGTGACGAAGTGCAGTCCTCTGCCGCTATCTGCGATCGACGTGCGCTATCCTCTCTGTGGCGTCGTCGTGACGTCATTGTGCATCTTTAATGAACGGTTTTGCGGAACGCAGGGACAGTCAAGAGGATTTTTGTATGCGTCTTGGAAGCTGATACGATCGTCTTTTAGTCGTCTCTCTTTTATGTGAGGCATGAGGAAGAAATTTGAGTTTATAGATTGATAGTGGACCGCAACTTCGCTCGTGTTGAATGAGACATAACAATAGTCTCGTTTACACCTAGTAATACTATATAGCCTATGTCACCCAGTGAAGATGCAGCTGTCTAATAGTGAAATAATTTTTGAAATCTTTATGATATCAGATAGAGTATAGATTACGTAATGCCAATATAGATTCCGATTGTGAAAAGTTACCCGCTGGTCTTTTCAGGGTATGTTTAGTAAAAATATATTGATTTTGTGTGACTATATCTTTGACTAGGTGATCTAAATCAGACTATGGAAAACCGTTGCTTTGAATAGACACACCTGTCGACAGGTGGAGTGGAACGGATTAGGGAGGGTTGACTTACTTTTTTATTTACTTGCGTTGAACCCAACGTGTAGCGTGACTTTATGATATCTAGTTGTATGTAAATAACAAACTGATAGTCACAAGAATTAACAATCTTAAACTTTTATTAATTTATTTATTTTGCTGTCATGCACATTACACATAGTATAAACACTATTGGGATAGCAATAAATAACAAAATGAGTGGTTCTGTGATAAACGAGAGATGAATAATTTCATAGTTACTCGTATGTATGAAAAAAATACTGATTAAACTTAAAGAATGTAGCCCAATGGCTCACATCGATTCAATGTGATCGACAGAGTTAAGCAACGACGAACGCGGTCGGTGTGTGGATGGGTGACCGCTACTGGCAAAATGTTGAGGATGATACCCCGTATTTAATTATTGTATACTTTCATGGTTATATACCCCTTTGCAATCAGATGTTTACACCTAATAGGAAGCTTATATACGCGCTACCAATAAATTCTTTTAATTTATTTTTATGTATATAAAATAAATTCAAAGAATTTATTATAGCAAACGAGCTTGCACAGCTGCCGCTGCCGCCCATGACAACTGTAACTGACTTTGGAAAAACTTAAATACAGACTAGGATTGTTAGTCCAGTTTATTTATTTATTTATTTTTTATTTAATAGACACAAACAGAATTTAATAGAAAGAAATTATTTGTTCAGTTAGATAGCGGATATAATGACTAGAGCAGGAATTGCTAGTAATAGTTAGTTCTGGCGGTAGTAATAGTCCAGTTAGTAATTGTAAATCTCGTAGAATATAGCTCCTGACACACACGAGTATGTCTTCAAGACCACTTCAGTTGGTTTGACGTGGAAAGGATGGAACTATCTTCAACATTTCTAATTCTTGAACCTAAGTAATCCTTCACATATATATAGCGAGGCATTCCAATATCTCGTCACGCAGTTCGAAGCTTGAATCGACCCTAATTTTACTAAAAGCTTCATGCCGGAGAATTGAGATGTATTTATTGAATTAAATTATACAAGTATTTATTGGTCCTTGAAATGGATTTGTGATAGGACAAGTGTTACTGATGTGTTCGGTCATCAGCCAGTAGACGTACGACTGCAGTACCACAGCCACTAGTACCATTTCTACTGTGTAATCCTTGTTTGAAAAAGGTGTGGTTTCCGGTTACACTTGTCTCGACGTAACCATCGTAGTTCTACTAATATATTTTAACCCTTTATTAAGTTACTAACTATCCCCGTAAATATTTGAGTCTTGTTCAAAGTTTGTCACAGTTGTCATGGGCGGCAGTGGATGGTTGCTGTAGTATATCCAAACATAAAGGAGAACTGCTTACCTAGTATTAAGAATACCAAACAGGTTTCCACGCTAAGTAAAATGTTACTAATATAATATGTATAGATAAGTTCTTCATTTTAAAAGAACTAGGCTTACATTCCGGGCCCTGCATGATCTTTATGTGAATAGATAGCCCACCACCAGATCTCTCGTCCCACTGTTGGGCACGGATCTCCTCTTGTAATAGCAGGGGCCTTTCTCCACCACGCCGGCCAAGTGCGGATTGGCAGACTTCACATTCTTCGAGAACATTACGAAGAACTCTCGGAACTCTCATTTCTAAGTTATGTGCGAATTAATTTCCTAATTCGCACATAACTTAGAAATATCTTTGGTGCGTTCGGCTTGGATTTGAACGCACAAATCTTAAGTGAGAGGCGAGTTAGATTTACTGGGCTGTCGCCGCATGCGTGTATGTACGCAAATGGAATTATGGGCAACCCCGTAGCCTCTTACAATAACAATAAGCTGGCAACACGGCGCATCAATATTCAGTGCACTCGCCAAACGTCACCCCGGATTCAGAACAGCCTTGGCGCAGGAAGCTGGTTGCAGCTGTACGTGATGTAGTGCAACTAAAACTTCCAGCCTTAGGTGGTATAACCGTAGGTGGAAGAACCTTAGCTGAAAGAACCTTACTTACCTTAGGTGTTAAAACCTTAGGTGGAAGAACCTTAGCTGATAGAACCTTAGGTGGAAGAACCTTATCTGCTAAGACGAAATGTTTATGTAGTCGCTATAAATGTGTAGGTATATTAAGTTGCTCAACGCATTTACAGATTTGCCCACTGCACTGACAATTTCAACGAAAAGTTACGATTTGGTTATTATGGACATGTTTTTATGGCATTCAATATTTTTTTAGGATGAAATTCCTAAAAATAAAACACTTTAACGTGGAAACGTGTCGACTTGCGTATAGGACATTAGTTCTAACTAAAGAAGGTATTCTAATTCAAAAAATGGTATGTAAGTCCATGCTATAGCAACCCCATGGATGAACTCATCCGTAAACACCAAAACTTCCGAACAATCACGCTTGCGTCATTAGGGGACAACAGACAAAGAAATGGTATCTTCGTGAGGACATTTGAAGCACTCACGAAGGGTCGCAGGTTTGGCAAAAGGACTTCAAAGTCCTCGTCAAGGAGGGTCGATTCAGATTATTATTTTGGAAGAAAGTACATACTCGAATGTACGAAAGATTTAAATTTGAAGCTTCACTTGTGTTTGCACATTTATGTGACTTCTTTAGCACGTTGGAACGATGGCACTTTGGCAGTATCGCTGTCAGGTTTAATTTGAAATGAGAAGAAACTTGATTTGTAGAAAAATCAAAGACAAATACAATTAGCTACGATTATATTTAAGGTAAAGGATGGCCTGCTCCTACGAACTCTAAGGGCGTATACACATCTAAGCGGTGCAGGGCCGCAACGCGGAAATCAGCGGCTTGCACGTCACACCGCTGATTTACGTTTTGTTACTTAATTTATTTTATTTTATTTTTATTTAATGTTTGTCCTATCAGAGATATTACCAGCGTCGTGGATTATGGGGTTAGCCGAGCTTAGCCGTCATTCCGAAAGGACCAGTGCTTTAGTGCATTGAAAAGGATTTTGATCATAACTGAGTAAGTGATGGCTGATGTTATCCAAAACTCTTCGTATCAAATATAATCTGTCGAAATGATCCTTGTCAATCGACTATCACATTAACCGTGTATTCATTTGGCTAATGGTTACGTGAATGTACCGAGATGTTATAATCAATGACACACATAAAAAAAATACAAAAATCTTTACTAACCTAATGTAAATACGAGTACAATATTTAGAGTTTGATCGCTTCCCTCCATTTTAGCTCACATAGGTACACTATATTAACTTACAGCACCCCTGTGTTGCGACTGAATAAATTTTACCCAACAATGTGCTATGTGATTCGTCTCGATTTCATGATTGGCAGTGCGCTTCAGGCCTCGTCAAGGGTAGAGAGCTGCTTGGTATTAGATAGAACGAACATCTATAGGGAAATATGGATTATATAATTGAAACGCATCAGCATCCGCAAATAAAATTAAATCTCACGTAGGCCAAAACTGTCAGATTGACAGGAAAAAAATAATTTAAAGCTCCCATGATGTAACGATTGCGAGTTAATTAAGTCGTCGACCACGCGAGCAGCGCGCGTGCTATTGACAGCGCGGTTTGTATCCACGTCACTATATACCCCTCTTACAATAGATATTATGACGTCACAAATTAACATATTTTATTTTACTATTTTATTTATTGGATTCCCAACATGACTTATAGCGCTTAAATTCTAAATAACAAATTTGGTTGCGGATACTTTCTAACTATTCTTATAATAACAGGTAATCACAGTATGCTTAATAATTTAGTGATTGTTGCTTAACAATCTTAACCGTTCCACGTTAAAGTAAACATTTCAATAATAGGAACTAAACAAATAATTCATTAAAATAATCAATAATAAATAAAACAACTAAATTTAAATGAAAAATTTTACAATACAAAAAATAAACTCTTTAATAAAAAATCCTTTGCTTTGGATATATAATATTATAAGCTAAACTAATGCAATCCTATCTGACTACTAATATAGAGTTTTTCAGACATTCTGTGTTTGGTAAAAAATCTGACACGGCAAAATGGATATCCAGATTGATCCAGAAATTCGAATTCGATCTTTTTACAGCTGTTTATCTGTTTATCTGGAGTATATAGTTTAAATGTCTCGGTGGTTTAAATCTTTGAAAAAGCTTTTAAAAAGACTGCGAACTAATATTTTTGTAGTTTTTCGATTCAATGTATATGTACATTGTAAGTAGGAGACCACACAGTGCTGCAAAATTCAAAATGACTTCGTACGTATATAGCCCTACAGCAGAAAGATATACTATGATGTGACCTCACAGATAAGGTATTTAAATAGTTATGGTATAACCCAATCACATATCAGGGGCAAAATATGTTAAACACATCGTGCTTCTCACTCAAGGGGATAAAATGCCAGTCTCAGTCAAGGGGATTCAAATACACTCACTAATGACTTTTCTAAGTTCAAATTATATGTGCGTTTTATGATATCTTATGTGGTACACCTCATTTTATGACTGGGATATGCATAAAATATGTCCCTCTTTCATGTTCTCGAACCAATCTGCACCTGGCTAATATGTTACATTCCGAACAACGTTCTTATCTCAAAAATAATTGGACAAACGTTGTAAATAAGGAAATACATGCGCTTGGCGGAATCACGAGAAAATCCTAGCATTATAATAATCTTGTATAAAATTTAGCCTTTTCGACTCCTCGTACCTACTCTCTAGGGAGCGGTAATACGTCCTGCAAATATTAGCCGACCCCAACTCTATCTGGAGCTACTGTTTAAGCAGCCTAGGGTTGTGTTACCTCTGCATGCATAACCACTGGCTATGGCGTAGTTATACCTGTTTTGTACTAAATCTTTCGGCAATGTGTTTATCGGACGCTCGGTAGTGGTCCGGCCAAGTCGGGCACAACGCAATAATGGAGGAATGATCGATATAACATATTAACTTCAGAAAGTAATAAAAAATATACTATATCGTGGGATATGGTTAATGAATGTAAAATAAGTAGATATTCTTTGTCAAATTACTTTCGATTTTCATATATTCGGCTAATTATCTTCTGCTACATGTGAATCTAATTTAATTTAGTGGTCCCAAAGGAGCATTAAGCGTACATATTGGACGTTCACAATCAAAAATCGATTCACTGATAAACGCATGTCACAATACCAGGGGATCGGCTTGTTTTGAATTCACACGGAATAAACATACGCGGTGAGTATTAGTCAGATCGAACCCTCGATATCTTCCCCTTGATATCACAATAGCGTGAGCCATTTCCAGGCGTTTCCCGGTCCGCTCGAATTTGCTCCCTCGCCCTTATCGTAAGACTGTGCGCTGAGGGGCCCGGATGAGTCATTGCTCAACCGACCAAGATAACGGCTACGTAAAATTACTTTTTATAACCTTTATTTGCAATGGTCAAAAAGTATCTTGGACTGTAAAGATTGAATTACCTATTTACTAGAACGACGAGTAGCTTAGCGTGAGTAAAATTATGTACCTATATGTTTTATTTTAAATCTGTTGAATTGACATGAAATAGGAGGTTGGATGCACATTGTGTTCGGGTTTTTCGATAGTTGCAGATATGCGAAGTGTAGTGCTGTTGTCATACATTTGGCTTGTCGTTTTCCCCGCTTAATCGTCAAATTAAAAGCCCTCTCCGACCGCATTTGCGGTAACCTATTAAAAAATCTCTTTGTTTTACGGACACAAGCGTGCGCGTGTCCAAACACACTGAGAAATCTTAAAATAAAACAACATATTACTTAAAACAAAAAGCATGTGTTGTTCGTACTAGATATTTCAAATAAAGAACAATAGCTTTTTTTTTCAAAATAGATAGCACCGCAGCAGCAGAGAACGGCACAGGTGAATAAATGTGTTTAAATTGAGCTGCTAAGCTGCAACCCATAGGCGTCTCACTGGCTCGGTCTGCTCTAGTCCTCCCACAGACATATCTGCGGGAGGACTAGAGCATACTCCACTACGCTGCACCAATGCGGATTTGATGAGGGGTTAGTGACCAACCCAGTTGTTGTGAATGTTCTCCGCCTGCATTTCTACTTGCAACGAAACTCTTACTTTACACCAACTCACAGTTGTCATGGGCGGCAGCCGCTGGGTGCTGCAAGCTCGTTTGCTATCTTATATCCATAAAAAAGTCACTAGTTTCAATCATAATCCGCAGGCATATTAAATAACAAGACCAACCATTAATTAGGGTCACCGGTTGAAATTAACCATCCCAGATACTTATCTGGCCTTGTTAAATGACCTGAACGCGACTGCTCCCTACGGAGAAACTTTTAAATTCAGACACGAAATACTCCGTTACCTACTGCGAAGGCTAACCAATTGAAATGGAAATAGCAAAAGTTAGTTCATTACTTAAATTACTACCTAGTAGATGTGTGTACCTTTTTCAGTGTTTCAACTAGTTGTTAATAATAACTTGTATGTACATTAAGATATTAATGTAATTAGTTACTTACTGCACTAGTCGCAAAGTATAATATCGTTTGCTATTTGTTGCTATATGAAGCAAACAAACCCTCTTCTACTCATAAGTATCGCGTTCAAAGTCAGTCACAGATGCATTGCTACAATTGAAGACTAAGCATCACGTCTAAAAAATGTAGCTGGAAACCACACGTTTCAACTGGAACACAACTGCTGAAAAATCAATTATTTCAAATCATCAGCAATTTGGTTACAGTTTTAAAACCAAACAAAAATGTAAATCTATACAATCTATACTAATAATATTACTAAGCAGAAGAGATTTTTTGAGACAGGGAGAAAGACGGTGCGGCCACTGAATTGAATGGTGTTGAAAAAAGCTGAAAGCAGAAAACAGCTGGAGTTGCCCTATACTATAATTAAACAATTTGTATATCCACATGCACAATATTTCACTACGAAAATAATAACAGCAGAACAAGTTGTTTCGCTGCGCCGGGCGGAATTAGCCAGAAGTAATAAACACATTCCCGGGCAAATGTTACGACAGAACAAGGTAATTCTGATTTATGGACCCCCGTTATTGGATGTTCAGTGAATTTTTAGCCTACAATGGTGGGACTCTGATATCACAGCCAAGTAAGTACGTATTCCTTCATAATCATAGTATTAAGCACTGTGATAATACGAAGAGCTCCTAATACATCGTATTATCTCTAACTATACTTAATCTGTTGGCAACGGCGATGGTCGCAAGGATCGTACAATTCCAACTATCACTCAAAAAGGTGTGGATTTAAATCCAAGTGGCTCAAATAAAAGATTTTCTAAATTATGTCAATTTTAGGAAATTACATGTCATCTGCTCTTTGACGTTCAGGGAAAAAGGAATAGCGAAGAAAACTGATGCCTGAGAGTTCTTCATGATGTTCTCGAAGGCATATTAATTTCACAATTAAACAATACAGTTTATACAATTGTTGTATATGAACTGTATCGCTGTATAATTAAATGTTATTGTTTAATTAATCGTAAACATTCCTCAAAGACTGGGCGCGAGAGCCAGAGCGCTTAATCCTTCAAATTCACCTGAAAGCACGCAATTCCACGGGGCGCCTATTGTATTCTTTGCTCAAACATTTAATTTCATTGATTTGAGGATCATGGTTAATTAATAAAAGATTCTCCGCGCAATCGAAATGGGAATATAAAAGTGGAAATTTCTATTTTCATTTTGTCTTGCGGAAATGCTGTGTTCCTTTTTTATTTTCGTTTTGTTCGACTAAGTACCTGCCAATCAGGGACATAATAATATCGGAAATACTCCCCCTCTATTTAATTACATTATACAACGGAGCTAAAATGCCAAGCTGGATCGAATAAAACAAGAATTACTAAAATCGTTTTACAAGTAATAATTGGTGAAGTTATAAATGTTAAGGATGGCAAAATTAAAAAAAAACGGTTGAATTGTTAACATTCTAATTTTGAGATCTGTCCAGATTAAAAGAAAGAAATTAGCGGAAGCACAGGCATCATAATATTAGCAATCATATTAAAATTTAAAAAAAACCGACTTCTGAACTATAAATTAAGAAATAATATTAAATTAGTTTAGCAGCTATCTACACTACAAGTACTATAACTACTACACTACTCATAGACGTCCCACTATTAGGCACAGGACATTCTGAGGAAGGTCTAGCCAGAGTATACGCCACTATCCTGCTGCAATGCAGATTGGATTTTTATTGGATGTTTATTGACGTAATGTTTTTGAATTAGGCCCCGAAAACTGTAAATACTTATTTCATATCAACATGAAAGTCGGTCCGACTTCAGATTGCCCTTGTTTATTACTGCTTTAGGGGTATTTGGGACCACCTCTGAAGTAAGTTGTATGATGATAAAATAATCATTAAAATCGGCGGAGAAATTGCGTAGCACACATGTCATGTATAAAACATATAACATCGTCCTGTTCAAGTAGTTTAAATACACACACAACACACAAGAATTATAACATAATAGAAGCAAAATCGTAAAAATTAAGATGCTTATTATACAGTCCCTTGTTGGCGAATACAAGGGACTGATATTGGTAACCATCATAATTTTAACGTTAAGTAGGTACATCAAACGTTAATGTACCGTTTATTCCTTAGATGCCCCTAAAAATAATAGCGTAACAACGTAACGTACGAGTATATTGTAATATTTATATTTGACTGCCTTGTTGGTCTAGTAGACGTAACCGCGACTGCTAAGTGAGGTACTGAGTTCGATCCCCAGGTTGGGCAACAACTAATGGGTTTTTCTTACTTGATATGCCCGGAGCAGATCGGACTCAGGATTTATGCCAGGTGTATGGCAATAGGCTCACCACCTATTACATGGGACCTAAACATAACTGGTGAAAAGTGGTCACCACTTTTTACTTTTTTCTCAAACATTTGATAAATTTGCAGCTCCTGTTTCTCCGTTTTTCTGTATTTTATAGATAAAGAATAAAAAATTAAATAATTCTTTAAATATTTCAAGAGGCGTTCCTGGTTATGCTTTGGGTATTTTTGACGAGTTGGATTTAAGACGAAATACATCAATGTGTGTTCTCCAATACAAATTCAGCGTTTTCGTATATTCAATCGATTCAATCCACAATTTTGTGGTAACGTTGTAGGGATACTCAGATATAGAATGGAAGTTTGTTTGAATATTTCTTAAACAATTGAATACACGAGTGCAAAACTGCAGGCGTCCACTAATTAGTAATATTCTAAAATTCAAATGCTTTCTTTCAGTAAAAGGTTTCGATTGGGCATGCTCAACAAAAGTTTATTTACCTACCTAAATAACATGACAAAGCTATGAACTCTGCCAATCTACTTATTGACCAGCCAAACTATGGTCATAGCCTTTTCCCTCACAGTTGGAGAAATCCTTGGTCAATGGGCAATTTGTAATGTAAGAGTGAGTCGGGAGGATTGTAGTTCAGAGCTTAGCTTTAGCTTCAGAGACTGCAATGTAGTGTCGCTATAAAGTCTCAGGTCGTTTTTAGCGCAATCATGACAAATCGATGAAATCCATCATTTATGATGAACTCTTCAGCGTTATTGCCGTTTAATCCAGTTTCGCGGTGCAAGCCAACAATTAAGAATAATGAGCGAAATTTCTGTTTGCGATAATGTGATTGCAGGGGCATTGATGGACGCTTGTGTGTTATGAAATACACCTGCATTATGTATTGGGTGAAAATACTTAGTATATTTTAGGTGAAAAGATTTAGATAGCGAACGAGTTAATCTGTTAATCCGCTTCCGCAACGGCAGAAATGGTATTTGATACCTTGGGTGGCGGTGCTACAACTCCGGACTAAATAAAAACTGTAGTAAAAAAATAAATACTGAGAAAAATACAACCTACTAAACCTACAAACACCTACTAAACTAAATTCATATCATAACGTGTGTTATGATATGAATTTACTTTATTTATGCCTTGACTTATTGGATATATAATTTATCTAGTCCTAAGCCCATTTGGGATTGTAATTATTAAATTGTTTAAAGTATTAATAATAAGGACATTTTCACATCTGATATAGGTATATACATAGATAATTTTTAAATATAAGTACATATATACAAAATATAAACATGCAGTCACAGAACAAACACAAGTGTTTCTTGTTGTCGAAGTCGACCCCTGGCGTACAAGGTTGGGTCACTACCTTGTGCGCCAGGATGTATGCACCAGCTTAATTGTCTTACCTAATTATCACAGAATGCTCAATACCTTGAAAACAACATTTATTATTTACGATACATTTTAATATGAACCAATGACTTTTCATAGTGACGAAGACTATTCATGATCAGGCTTTTTACCCGACTGCACCAGAAGGAGGGTTCTTTACAGTGCTAATTTAAAGAAAGTTTTACTAATGATAGAATCTAATGAATAGACAATCTCATAGGACGTGGAAGATAAGAAGCTAATTTAACGCTTTTTTATTTAAACTTCTAACGTCTTAGAACTAAGGAAATCTTTAAACGTATATATTTTTACATTTAAAAAGTAATAGGTATTTATTTTTAAAATATTCCTTCATCGCCCACATCAAGGGATAACGTGGCGAAACTCAAAACTAGTTTGGCTGGCTCACCGCTATTTTGATTAACAAAACTTTTGCGGGCAGTCGACAGTTTCATAAATGTACTGCTTTTAAAGTTTTAAACTAAATAATACACTCCGTGATTTTACTCGTCTTGCCGTAGGAAAGTTCAGCTTACTTTACAATGAGGCTTTCAAATGGTTTTGCTTCTTACTTAGTTGTTGGGGGTGAAATGGTGTAGTCCCTTGGAGATGTGAGGTTAATATAGAACGAGTTGGCGGGTGCCATATTTTTCTGAGGTGATCATCTCTGGTCTATGAATGCTGCCAATCCGTTGTCCATGGTCTAACCCCTCTATTCCGAGAGAAACTTGTACTTAATAGCGAGACTAAGAGAGGTGGACCACAACGGTGGTGGTGATGCATTGGCAGCTGTAGATTTCGCGTATTGGCAAACATTTTCTAAAGTGTATTGAAACTTGAAATAGAACTCGAACGTTTGAAAAATGTTATGCCTCCATACATGGATATTCGAGCAGACGAGCATTGTGCGCGATTGATTTCATAAACTCAATACTGAATATTCTACCTGAAGAATCCCCCGGATGCTTTTATTCGTATTTTGCAGGGCCTCCTTGTATAACTAGCTACAACCCATAGACGTCCCAATGTTGGGCACGGGTCTCCCTAACAGATATAGCTGCAGGTCTAGGGCATACTCCATACGCTGCTTCAATGCGGATTGGTGGAATGGTTAGTGAGCAACTCAGTGTCAAATGTTCTGCAGCCACCTGAAGTTTCGACAAGGCTTAGTGATTGGTTATTTGAAACAAACCGGGACTGACGGCTTGACGGGCTCTCGAAGCACTGTAGCACCCACAAACCGACCGCACCCGTCATAACATTGTAGATCACTTTGAATCGACGCAAGCCATTGAGATGTAAGCTACCTGTATAATCCCGACGCTCCTTGTATAATTCCCGAATAATACACCACCAAACTGGTCCATTGCGGGGAGGTGTTACTGTGAAATCTCGGGCCCACTTAATTAAAACAGGACAGCTTATTACCTGACACCTCAACAGATTACGCGGCGGTCACGTCCCGGGAAAGAGGCGGTATAAATCTAAATGATGTCTTCCAGCAATGAATGATTAAACGCATCCCCAGTTTGTTCTCACGTCTCGGACACTGTGTGGACTAAGGGAAAATTACGCTACCCGAGGGATCTCGCACTAGTAAATCATCATTAGCCCACGGTAGCGGTGGACACGCCTCGTCTTTATAAAAGATTCAACTTAACGCATACAATACGGATTCGTAATTGGAGGTTTACGTCTGCCCGCAAAGAATCAGCAGTTAGACAAACGCTAGGAAGTACCTATAGACAGAGAGAGAAAGTATAGAGAAGTGCGTCTTTCTTTATGTGCCTTTCGCCAAACTTTTCAAAAGTCTGAACGGAAACCAAAGTATTCTGTGACCATACCGCAACCGATAAGTAAGTTGCGATCTGCGTTAAACAATAAGTATTATAACTAGTACGAAGTAAGTTAATACAGGCTTTTATTCAACAGTAATTGTGAGCATTAATAATCGTAGAACTGAAGTAATGGAGCATTGTACGGTCTTATCTAGTCTATTCGCTGAGAATAGCGAGTCCACAATGTGGCTTTTGCTTTTTTATTTTCTTTCCTAGTTTTAATCTTGGCGTGGGACGTAGTCGTACTGTTTTGTGCGCCGCTGACGGATTGCCGGACCTTCGCGAGCTCTCTTGGCTAATGAAACTTTTGGGTCTCGTGTGCTTCTTATGAAAATTAATGTTTGCAAATAAAAGTGGTACAAAATGTTTTGATGCGTCACAAATTCATCTTAGTAATCAATCATTACCAAACGCTTACACTACTTGAGAAAGGTCTCCTTACATGTTTGAAGGGTTCAGCCACTGCGCTGGTTACGCTCGCATACTATGTCTAGACATGTCCGATGGCCGACAGTAGGACGTAATACTTATTAGTTAATGGCAATGTTATACTTAATATTTGCGATTGATACTCGCGCCTATAAAACATCGAAAACAACAAAAATCACGTCGCGAGGTTTGTGACATACAAATTTTAATTAAATTAATATTTTTATATTTTTACTATTAGGTATTACTATTAAGATTATTCAGATACCTAAGTCATTTTTATACAATATAAAAATGTATGTAATATAAAAAGAAGATACATATTATCTATGGTAAACCTGTAACAGAATCACTTTGAAATATGAAATAACTACAGACCGTAATATATTATAGGTACTCTAAAGATATATGCCAAATCCAAACACGAAGAAGCCACTAAAACTTCAAACTAAAACCTATTATCAGTGATCAGTTTCGTCGCCGTCCCTATTAATTTACACCGAAGTTTCAGTGAAAAGGAAACGTGAAAGTTCATGTGACAAAGTTACGCCTCTCCGCTCGCGGTAAAGGTTAAACTGATAAGTTCGGAATGGGAGTAAAAGGGTGACTTGTTGTCATACAAAACATTAATTTTATTGCGATAGAGTCCTATAGTATTCTGCGGTGACAGCTATTGAACTCGCCTCTCATTTTCCAAGCGGCACGAAACAATTATTTTTCTAAGTTATCTGCGACTTAAGAAAATGATTCTCACTTTTTTTTTCTCGCTGGCATTTGCGCATCCTGTCTGGTTTTGTGAGAACGCAGACAGGTATGTGGGCCTTGCTGAAAACCAGAATACCCATTAAAACCCAGCGACACCATCAGCGCTTATGATGGCCTAACCCATCTCTATTCCTCCTTCCTCCATTCTAAGAGACTCGAACCTAAGGGGTACGTTCTAACTACACAGTACAGTACGTTCTAACTCGCACAGAGAAATGAAGATGATATCATTATACTGTGATGTACTGCTGCGCTGTAGTCTGGTTTTGAAAATGAGCATAAAAAGTATATTTTAGATCTATGGGTTTGATACGCTCTCGTCAAAGTAAAACGATCGATAGTAAAACGGAGCTATATTTTTTAATCACTCGCCACCCAACGAGCGAAAAAACTATTCGAAAAAAAAGTACTTTTTCTTAATCCCAATCATAGATATTATGTTGTATGTATATAATATGTATATGTATTTTATATATTGCGTAGCCTTTATTTTTCTACCTATTGTACTGTAAAAATGTTATTGTAATGAGATGGAAATTATGTACATTACAGATAATATATTCCGTGACAGCGGTCGCCAGACCTTTCTGATTGTCGTATAACGCAAAAGCTGCGTAACAAAATAGCTATGTTAAAAAACGAGATGATATTTTATAGCTGATACTTTTACGTACACATTTTAGAATAGAGGCTAATTTTTTTTATACCCTAATTCTTGAATGTTTCTGTTGTATTAAATATTCCTTCCCATTTTTTGACTGGTTCTCCCTATATCAACCATTTTTAAATACGTCTGTATTACGAGTCGAGAACACTTCGACTACTTCCTAACAGACAACAAATATTATTAGGTGGTGATATGGTCAAAACATCGCAGGGTTATGAGCGTTTCGTATGCGCCTTGCGGTTGTCCCATGTGTAAGATATTATATTAATAAGCAGCGGCCTCAAGCTAGACCGCCGGATGTGGCTGGTAAGTAGTCTGTTGAGAACAGTTTGTGTTAGTTCTCGCCGGATTAATCCGGACGAAAGGTTTTATCACGTTACTATGTTTGGCCCTGGCTTCACTTGCATTCATGAACAGAATTTTAAGTGGCCACATTCTTTTTAATCTATTTTATGCACTTTTATTTAACGCTGTGATTAAATTTATATTTAGTTGTCACAGTTGTCATGGGCGAGAGCAGAGGTGCTGCTGTATGATCGTTTCTTTGGTACAGCCATAAAAAAATAAACTTAAAACAAAATAGTCAGGCAAACCTCAACAAACACTATACAGTCGACCTGTAACGCCACAACACCACCACCAATACAAGAAACCCTTTTTATGTCCCACTGCTGGGCATATGAGAGCAGCTCTCATATTAGAGCTTAGCTTAGTGGTAGTAATTATTGTAAATTAGCCTTAAGGCAGGTTAGGCACTTGTGTAGGATTAGCTATTCATTCAATGATCAATAGCTAATCCTTTGCCTTTTATTGATCAATAAATGATTGACGTGATAACGTCTTATAAATTGACTAGTGGACGCCCGCAGCTTCGCTCGCGTGGAATTAGACGTAACATAACCTAAATACAAAAATGTAGGTACCTATATACGAAAAACTTTTATACCTACTAACTTTGCACCCTCCTTTTACCCCCTTAAGAGATGATTTTCGAAATTCAATAAAAAACCTTCATAGGAACTGAATTTCATTCGAATAAAATCAAAAACGGCAAAGTTTCATACTAACTTTGCACCCCCGTCTTACCCCCTTAGGGGGTGAATTTTCAAAAATCCTTTAGTGCTCCCCTACGTTATAAAAGGAACCCCTGTGCAAAATTTCAAGTTTCTAGCCCTTATAGTTTAGGCCCTGCGTGAATATGTCAGTCAGTCAGTCAGAAAGTCAGTCAGTCAGTCAGTCAGTCAGTCAGTCACCTTCTCCTTTTATATATATAGATGAACATCGACAGCGCATATGAAAAAGTTGTGTTTTTTTTGTACATTCCAGCATAAAAAGAGATAAATATACTGATTCACAGAAAAATATTTAAAAAAAAATTAAATGAGCGGTTCTCTGCAGAGAAATTATTTTCAATAAATTAATTTTACACACCACAACATTGGCGGTTCCATGGCTCCGAAATAGGGAACTGTCAAAATAAATATATAGACTTGTCTGTTGTCTGTGATTAGTTATCTGTACTGTAGAATACTTTGAAGTTTAGACTACAGACGTCAATTCTCCTTTTTTGTAGGTATTGTATAAAATAATGATTATGACGTTATCACGTAAATCTATCGTCCGTAAACCGACTTTACAGACAACCAGTATTTGACTTTGACTATGTATAACTCTCACTCAGACAGGTTCCACACATTTTATTCCTTCATCGTTATATCAGGTGTCATTTAATTCCTAAAAACTTACTTTGAAAAGTCGTTGGTGTGTGTCGCTTGGATGACCACTCGAGTGAAAGGCGTGTTCGATAATCACTGTCTATCACTCTGTCGTTCCCTTAACAACAGCTGGTAAGATCTGATGTACAATGGATCTTCATATTAAGCAAACAAATTATATGTGTACATTAAAGGGACGATAAATAAAATTACAGAGCTAATGGTCTTGAAATATTCCGACCGATTGAATTAACGACTTCTGAGAGTTCGTAAGGGGTCTATCTTCCTCTCAAGTGATTCTTGAGCGATATACTATAAAAGAGACATTATGAACAAGTAAAGTCACATACAACCGCGACCTTGAAACTGGTTCGCCTGATCTCACAAGAGAAATGTAGATACAGTAAAACTTTACGTACTCAGATAGTCTTTTATAATATATGTTCGTTTACCTTATATCGTATAGGTAGGTAACCTATTATAATAGTGGATACCAAATTCCATTTGAGGAATTTCTGAAGCTTTAACTAAACAATTTCAGTTTGTTTAATAGTAGTTTCGTCGAATATTGTTAGCTAGATTTTCTAGTGGAAATAAGCTTTGTCAGTTTTCTGTTTTGGTTTATAACATTGATTCAAATTTTCCTAACCTACCAACTAAGTTATTAGGGTTGCTTCAGAAGTTTACGATAATTTCAAATATTGAATTTGAAATCATACTTAGTTTTAAACTAACACTGATTTATGTTGGCCGCGTATTAGTGACTCCTCTGGTGTTTCTAGTGGTCATTTCCCAGCCGATTGTTGGCGGTGGTCTCATCACAATGACCACCACAACCCTTTATTTGTCCCACTGCTGGGCACGGTTCTCCTTTCGGAATGGGAGGGGATAGGCCTAAGTCCATCTCGATGGCTGCGTATTGGTACACTTCACATCCCTTCGAAAACATTATGGAGAACTCACAGGCACGCAGGTTTCCTCCGATGTTTGCTTTACCGTTACAGCAGGTGTAATTTAATTTATTACATCGCACATACCTTGGAAGAATCACTGGTGCGGTACGCTTGAATTTGAACCCGGACCGCTCGTACGCCTTACCGGATAGCCATTGGGCTGACCGCTTAGCAAGGGCTGTCACTGCTTAAAGCATCACAAAGTTCCATCTAGATACTAAGTAAGCCTTTTGTGCTGTGTGCTGGGTGCTGTATGCTCGTTTACTACCTTATGTCCAATAACTGAAAACAAATAACATACTTCCACACTTCGTTCAGGTCAATGATATTATATACATTAAAATATCATTTGTTCAGGCACAGAATAATAGTACAAGGTTCAGGTACGAAATGTGTGATAACAAAAGTGAAAAGTACAAAATGCGTGATAACAAAAGTGAAAAGTAGGTAGGCTTATTTAGATGAACCTATTTTTAACGTATGCCTAACTTTACCTAGTTCTGTAACAATATTCAAATGGATGGTATCTTTCATTTCAAACACAAAGTAAAGGTAAACAAACGTAAAGAGTTTTACAGGCCACTTCGAAGGAAACTACGTAGTTGTTACTGAACTGTATAATTTTTCTTTTTTCTTATTTTTCTTTCCAGGCAAATAGCAAGCGTCTAACTGAGAATACTTTGAAAACTTCTCCTTGCCCATGTTTGACTGAACAATCGTCTCTACTTTCCTATACTTAAATATGAAACCGATCGATAGGGAATTTTAGATCAAAAATAGAACGATTATTAGTGTTATGTCAATTTAAAGGGAATCGTCACTCTTCCAGGCGTATACTACACTACTATTACAGCCATGCTAACACTCACTTACATTACACTTACACACGATACATTATTACGTTGAGAAAAATGAAGAAGAAGGACAAACAGAAAAACCTACAAAAAATCAATTGACGGGCCCGTTGGCGCAATCGGTAGTGACCCGGCCTGTTGCGCCAGGGGTCGTGGGTTCGAAACCCACTCAGGACAAACATTCGTGTGACAAGCACTTGTGTTTGTTCTGTGTGTGGATGTCAATATTATCTATTTAAAAATATCTATGTATGTATATCAGTCTCTGACACCCATAGTACAGGCTCGCGTCTAGTTTGGGGTCAGATGGCCGTGTGTGAGCCAAGATATCTTTGATGATTTCAATTCTTTTAATTTATATTCGATATAAATATATACATCGATACTACCATTCGCACATATACAAGCATGGGCACATATTGGTATACGTATGGTGGTCGTGGTGAACTCTGCAGGACATAGGCCCTACTAAACGAATCCACCATTCTGACCAGTCCTGTGCCTTTCTGAATCCAGCGATTTCTAGCCATCTTCTGCAGGTCGTCAGGCGGGTCCTTCGTACTACGTAATAGGTCTGAAAATACTTACATGAAAATTATTATTTTCTAAAATTTCATTTTGTCTCTAAAACGCCGCAAAAATTAAACCTACTGTTACTGTTACCACAAGTGATATATGTATACCTATTGCCCCACTTTTTCTCATACAATTAGGTACTACTAGTAGAACTTTAAAATTAAATTACATTGTAACGTAGGTAACGTCATGACTCATAAATATATGGGTTGTTAATTAACAAAATTAAACACCCACATTTTTCGCATCAATAAACTTCACCCTCCATACTTCACCGCTGAGCTGGCTTACCGCGAAAATATTATTCGAATTAAAAAAAAATTATCGCCATCACATTGCACGCAATATTAAGCGATGTATATACTGTTAAATTTTTTGTACCTACTAAAGAAATTAATGAAACTCATGTTATAAGTCTTGTTCAAGGTCTAAAATAGTTATCATGGGTGGCAGAGGATGGATACTGGACTCTGGCTCGTTTGTCATAGATTTAAAAAAAAAACTTCGGCAGTCTCGTACAATAAACGAGCACACTAGCCATTCCCCCCTGTCTCTCTCTATATACTGTGCTAGCAATGTCCGGATACAGGTGTGGATCGAAATCTGAAGAGGATCAGTCAAACACGTTCCTTCAATAGTCACCGAGCGACAAGTTATTTTTCGTTATTCTTACATACCTAGATACAGTGTAAATGTGGCTTTAGGCTGGACAGTGGACGCTTCCAGTTTCGCGCGCGCACCCTGCCGCGCATGCGCAAATCCGCGCCGTTTTAAATTTAGAACCGCGCCGTCTGAATCCACTGGCCTATTTCGATTCCACCGACGACACCAAAATCAATTTACTAATAATTGTTTTAAAATAGCGTACTGTAATCCATTGGTAATAATTAAGTATAGTTAAGTGTTGTGACATGAGGATATTTCTTTACGTGCGTACGGTCTGTGTGAATTGAACGTGAGTGAACGTGCAAGGATTCATAATGATTGGTTGGTTGTCTCTATTGACAATACTCTCATGGAAACAAGGTACCTATTGTAAACAATTTGTTTTCTTCTGTTTTTAATTTCAGCGAGTGTCATGGATAATTATAATAAATTTGATATTTTCACATGACATGTATATTTACGAGTATATTGAATTTTATTGTAAGTTAAATGGAGGTTAATGTTGTAAAAGGAACCACTGTTGCCTATTAAAATTAATGTGGGTAAGTATCCTTAAACTGTGTCTAAATGTGAGATCATGCGTAACGTCCGTAACCAAATTTTAACTGTATTAAATACTACTTTACTTAACCTACTTATTATTTATACTTAAATACTTTAATAAGCCTATTAGTATGAACATAATAATGTTTATTTATATGCGGTGTGGACGTGAAGTTAAATAGTAGAAGGTAATTTCAACTTTAAGCTAAATCTATACAAAAAAGCTTTTGAATCTACCAACAACGACAGTAAACCTGAAAAAAAAAACGATTCTATTCTAGACTAGACAACCTAATAATAAGGTCATTGACCCTGTTCAACTCATAAAAAGTTATTTCCATACAGTTTGAAAAGAGTGTGAAATAAAACGAAGCGTTCATGGGTTAATGACACCTGATTGATAACCTTAAGCCGCACCAGGCTCGGCAGGAGCGGGTAAGACTGCTGCAGCTGTAGTAATTGACTAAAACTGTGAAATTTGGGTGAATGGTGGAAATTGGGAGCACCTTTTACACATCTCTGCCTACACCTACGAGGAGTACAGGCATGATTTGATGCTGTTATGTTTTTGATGTGAAACATCTTTATGCGGAGGGCAAACCAAATTTTTGGCGCGGCAAGCGTGGCGAGCGTGGCGAGCCTATATACTATACAGTTCCGACAAATGACGGTCGGAAATTATTTTAATTATTAAAATATAATTTTTTTTTTCTTATATGTTTTAGTTCCTGTCATAATCTGTACTTTTGTGCATATTACTTGTACAAAATAATTTCGATGTTTCACATCTGCCAGGCGTCCCGTGCCGGCTCACAATTTTTTATTTGAATTGGTTTCAGATATAGTGGGAGGTATTCGCCTGTTAGAGCTGCGGGTGCCAGCGCACGCTGCGGAGGGAGGGAGCGCGCTGCTGGGCTGCCAGTTCGACATGGAAGGCGACGATCTCTACTCCGTCAAGTGGTACAAGAATGGCCGGGAGTTCTACCGCTACGTACCGAACAATAGGATACCGACGTACCACTTTCCCACCAGTGGGGTTGTGGTTGACGTAAGCTGTTTTCAATTAGCATTCACCTTGCAATATCTTCAAAAGTCAAGTTTATGTGTAACCACGTTTGTATTAATACAAATAATAATAATAAATAAATACCATGGACATTCACACACGGCCATCTGACCCCAAATTAGGCGCGAACCTCTACTATGGATGCCAGAGACTAATATAAACATACATAGATACTTTAAATACATACTTATAGATAATATTGACATCCAGACACAGAACAAACACAAGTGTTCGTCACATGAATATTCGAACCCACGACCCCTGGCGTCGCAGGTAGGATCACTACCGATTGCGCCAACAGGCCCGTCAAATAGTATTGTGGTATTGGTTTAAAGTGGCCATGAGACGGCTGCGGTTACCTATCGTATGACTATCGCATTACCACTGACTGAGGTTTCATCTCAATTGGAGATATCAGAGTACCTAAACTCGTTAAGGGGGTGCCGCGCGAACGCTAAACGTCGGATTTGAGCATACGTGCTTTAAACAGGTCTTATTTTTGTTCATTGGCAATGTTTCTTGTCCCACATGCTTTATAACAAAAAAATACTAAAACGTGTGTAAATACTAAGATATTTAAAATATTAAAACAAAATATCAACACTAGTCATTCTAAGCTTTATAGCTTAGACTACGTGGCTAAGTATGTAATAATTTCGTCAAATTCTTAATAGTCTCATAATAATGTATGTTCAAATAAAACTTTAATAAGTCAAGCTATGGTATTCCCGGTCTATTACGACATGTGGACACTTAATAACAGATGCAGGAACTCTAAATTCATGTGGTTCGTGGCCATCGCGACTAGGGTCCAACATTTTTTCGCCTAAATATAATACATAATTATAAATAAATGTATAGTACACTCTACAAAATAGAGTATTTTATGGAGGGCAGCACAAAAAGTTAAAGATATTTTTGTTAATTATTCATTTTCATGCAAACTATATTTTGTCTTTTCATGAATTTCTTAATAATCTAATATACCTATATGTTTATATTTCTTCTACAATAAATTGTATACAGACCGGATATATTATAACTACTATATATTATAATACAGTTTCGTATGGTTGGCAACCCTAATCGTGACTCACCTCACCATAGCGTAGATTTTTACTATAAGGTGACGAAATCGTCTCTATAATGTAAAAGGTGATTCATAGCCATACATCATGCTTCTAGACTTCGTACACATTTCGTACTAATAGCAAGCATTTCAAGTTAGATACACCTAATAGTTGTTGCCCGATCCTGAGATCGAAGCCGGGACCTTTAGCTTAGCAGCCGCGACCATGCGACTACTGGACCAAGAGGCAGTCACCAGTACGCTGTTCAATACTGACTGAATTTGAAGTAAAAAATTTGTAGATACATCACCTTTATAGTAGGTATTCGATGCAAGTAAATGGCATATTTCAATAATATCATCAACTTCTTTGGTAAGAAAACTTCACGTATGACAAGAAACAAAGGAAAAGGTGCATAACTTTTATACATCACCTTTATATTAGGTATTCGGTGCAAGTAAATGGCATATTTCATTGGTATCATCAACTTCTTTGGTAAGAAAACTTCACGTATGACAAGAAACAAAGGACTTATATAACTTTTGTAGCATATAACTCCTACTTGATTAATTTCCAGGTGTCACGGTCGTCCAGCACGGTGGTAGCGCTGACGAATCTTAGGCAGGAATCAGCCGGCCTCTACCGCTGCGAGGTGTCCGGGGAAGCGCCTAAATTCGCCACCGCTTACGATGAAAAATACATCACTATACATTGTAAGTACAGGGCTTAGTTTTTTAGGCCGGTCTATCCGATAAAATATTATTATTTATACTCGTCGGTCGAGTGGGCACTGGTCGCTAAGCTAGAAGTCCTGAGTTCGATCTCTAGGTTAGGCAACAAGTATTGGGTTTTTCTAACTTGAATTAAATGCCCAGTAGCAGCTCGGAATCTGGATTTGTGCGCAGTAGGTATATGGCCTGTAGGTCAGTAGGTTCTCCACCTATTACATGAGACCTAAACATAATTGGCGAAATGTGGGTACTACACACCTGTGCCTACCCCTACCGGGAGAAAGCGTGATGTTATTTTATTTGTCATTACATCCTGTTTGACAATCAAATGTGCATATTACACCGCATGATTTTAACGCTTTGACGCGTTAATCGAAATCAATTTCCATTTTCGAATTCGTCGAGTAGGCCACCGAGTGGGTTTTAGTGGGTGAAAGTCCCACATAACCCGGCGTCGCTCCCACGACGTCCGGGTACCTTTTCAAGGTTTCCCACTCGTTAAACAAAAAAAAAAAAAAAAGGTAAAAGATTTTAGTCTAGCTAGAGGATGGAGGTTGGTTGTTTGGTTGGTTGGTTGGTTGAAACGTTGGGTTTCGAAGACTTACTGAAACTAGCGAAAAACCTATAAATATCTTTCTTCCACCAAAACTACAATTTTGCTACATATTCGGAATTCTGCAAACCAATTATGCGTTACATTACGGTAGATATCCGCAGTCAAATACCTTCAATAAATATATTTCATTCTATTCCCATTCAATCCGCAACTAAATTCCGTATCGAAATTGTATTGTTAGCGATCAAAATTATGGCGTTTTACATTTCGTGCTATGAGCCTAAGGTATTCCTTGCACGAATACACTGAAATCAATCTAGTCCTATATAAGTATTTGTTTAACAAATAAATTGTGCTTATAAGTTGTGTAACAAATATACCTCTGTAGAAAAAGTATTTTTTCATCGTATATTTAAAGCCTTTATGGCCTCTGATTTGCCTTTAATCCCACCTAAAGTGGTGACAGCCCAGTGGCTGTCGAACTCGCTTCTCACTCGAGCGGTCCGGGTTCAAACCCAAGCGCCTGACACCAATGACTTTTTTAAGTTATATGCGATTTAAGAAATTTAATATCACTTGCTGTAACGATTCTTCATAATGTTCTCGAATGCATGTGAAGTCAGCCAATCCGCACTTGGCCAGCGTGGCAGACCTAATCTCTCCCGTTCTGAGAGGTACCCGTGTCCAACAGTGGAATCAACAAAGAAATCCATCACAACCAGTGGAATTCTGGGAGTTGTCCTAGTGAGCCAATTAAGGGTTGTAAAATTGTGTTAATAAATCAAATATACCTGTGTACTGTACATTACCTGATGCGTATTACGGAGGGCGTATAACAATAGTGTGGTAACCCTGAGCCTGCGCCGGTTCAGTTTCCCACCCGGGTTCGAATCCCAGGTTCGAACCCGGACGGAGCAGATATTTATTTCGCATACAAATATTTGTAGGTGAGTCAATGTGATGTGTTCTGTGTGTCCGCCTCCCGCAACGGCACACACCCATGGTAGCTTTTGTTTGAGCGTTATTGTTACCGTTTGAGGAAGGCCTAAGTCCAGCAGAGGACTTCAAAAGGCTGATAGATGGATAAATAATGACGGATTTTTTTTCAGATCTGCCCAAGACGAGTCCAACAATAGAGGGTCTGCAAGCCCACTACGACATCGGAGACCGATTGGCGCTGAACTGTTCCTCAGCAGGCTCGCATCCAGAGGCCCAGCTGAAGTGGCTCGTGAACGACCGGGTCGCCGCCCGGGAACACCTGCGGGGCCCCTGGTACAGGATATCCCGGGAGCGTCCGAGTGCGATGGAGACTATCCTGGAACTGAGGTTTACCGTCATGCCCAGGCATTTCAAGAAGGGTGTGCTCAGTATCAAAGTGAGTTTCGAGTTTCACCCGGATCTGTTAAGAGTTCACCCGGGGAAGCAGCACCGCCCACCACAGTATCTAGTACCATTTCTACAGTGTGATAATTATTTTTAAAGCAAATCTGGTCCAGTTGTACACTCTTGCAATGCATAACCAAGGGCACAAGAATAAAGACCAAACGTCTGACAACGACCATTTATCAGTCTTACCGACAAATGTCGTCGATTTAATGTGATCGACAGAGTTAGTGGTAAAATTTAATGGGTGCTACCGTGCTTCAGGGGGCACGTAAAGCCGTCGGTCCTAGTTATTTTCAATTGTGGAAGCAGTTGTTAAACCTTAGGGTCGTCGAAGACTGCGGGTGGCTTGAGAACAGTCGACACTACGTTGGCCCCCCTCCACGCATTGGAGAAGCGTGGTGGAGTATGCTCTAAATCTCCCGCAGATTGTCTGTGGGGGAGACCCCTGCCCAGCAGTGGGACGCTTTGAGTTGCTTACCAACAAATGCACATTGGGACAAAAAGGCTCTTGTATCGTAGCGATACACCACGCTTCACCTGTTTACCACCTCGTTGTGTATGTTGCCTGAAAACTGTTGTTCCCGGGTTCAGTTTCTGATGTGCATTTTTTACTACTTTATAGATTTGAAATAATTATTGAATATTACACCTAGTAATATTATATAGCCTATGTCACTCAGTGAGGATGCAGCTTTCTAATGGTGAAAGAATTTTTGAAATCGGTCCACTCGATTTTGTATTAAAACATTACAAACAAAATGTTTCCTCTTTATAATATTAGTATAGATTAAATGTCTATGTGTTTATATATTGAATGGTCTGTTCCAGTGTCAAGCAATAATCGCTCCGCTTTACGAAGATGAGGTGGTCCACCACATCCTGTGGGACGACAACGCCTATTCTACTATGGCGGCTCCTTTCGAACACGCGGACACCCAATCCATTCCTTCACCTGTGTACAACGAGATCAAGCACCTGGGATTCCCACCCTTAGACGAGTTTTCTGCACAAGAAACTGATACTGGTGGGTCTTAGTGTCTTTATCTTGTTTGATTATATTAGCTTTTTAAGGGCTCAGAAGGACAGCTTTGAACGCATGGTAGTTATCGAACTTGACTCTCGCTCGTGGTTGGGTTCAAATTCGAGCGGTACGTACCAATGACATCTCAATTTATGGTTAATTGGATAAGAAATTAAATGTCACCTGATGTTATGGTGAAGGAAAACAACGTAAGATTTCTCCATAATGTTCTCGAAGACATGTGAAGTCTGCCAATCCTGGGTTTACTATGACACAAACCGTCTATGGACAAATAAAGTGTTGATGAGATTCAAAGCCTGCGACCATTAATTACCGATAGTGAATTACTCTTTAATAACACCTGTGTGTACTTACATACAAGAATTTTACATAGTTAAAATCACTGTAAAAAAAATTTCACAGCAAAACACGTTTTATTTAAGATTGAATGTGTACTGACGCGTAATAATAATATATTATGGTCAAATTACTAACACTCGGCGAAGTAATTACTATTCTGCTTACAGATAGTAGTAACAACACTTCAAGGTATGAAGCAAACTTCGCACAACTGCTGGTCATCGTCCTACTGTTTACATATATTTTATAAACTTATATTTTATCTACTATAATACTAAAAAAAGAACTTACATTACATAAATTATTATAAGTATGCGATACATTTGTCTAGATTTTGTAAACAAGAGAATCAAATCTACACTAAAGTACCTAATAAGTACCAATAAACCAATCTCGATAATTATTAGTTATGTTTTGAATCATGTTAAAATTAAAAGCAAGAAAATAAAATTAAAATACAAATTATTTAAGGTTAGTAAATTATAGTTTTAAATAGGCACACAGATGTACACAATAATTTAATCTTGAATTTTCCTACCTAATTACGAAAGTATAAATAGAAGTATAAATATTCCAAATACAAATGCAATTATTTTATTTAGTTTTTAAGTGCAAAGTATTTAGGTACCAGGTATATTTGTGATTATTGCTTTGTGATTTTAGATTATAAATTATTTACTTACTAATAAATATGAACAAAACTTTTCTTTTATTAATAATCGAATTACACATTGATTTATAATAATAATAATTTGGGACTGATTACAATAATAAGTCCCTAGCTTCCATCTTAGTCTGCTCGTTTTACTTAAAAGCTACATATTGGACTACATATTATGATCTTTCTATGAACTAAATGCACGGCAGGCCCTGAAAGCGACGCCTTTGAAAAGATTTCATAAATGTCTGCATATTTATTTAATTTAAGCAGTGCTTTGCCTTCCATGAAATTTAAATTTGAAAAGCAAGCAGGGAAATATTTAGCCGACGCCAATTTTGTAACTTCAGACAATAAACATTAGATATTATGTAACGAGCTAAGTTTTATGAACTCTTATAGAGTCAGTTCAAATGATAATTCATGAATATTGCTTCTCTTGAGTAAGATAAGCGATATTTAATATCTATTTCTATTTCTTCTCTATTTCCAATCCAGAGTCAAGATAATTAGAAGACTTACATAGGTACCGATTCTCAATGAATAGATCACATTCATGTACCTAATCTTAATGATAAGTGGCGACCGTCTTAGTCTTTAGGTACAAGTACGTACGACTTCAGCGAGGAATCTTCCATTGCAAAAAAATAACATTAAAATTTGTTGAATTAAAGGGTTAAGGGTTCTTTTGTTTTTATAGTTTTAGTATTGTATAGGTACTTCACTAATGTATAAGTATCAAATCAGTCCCGTCTCGTCAGACCGAACTCGACCAGGGGTTGTACTGAAAATCAGCGCTACAGGTTTCTCGTCTCGTTTTATATATAGCTACTTATAACTTGTAAACCATAGTGTGGAGTTACTAACAAATCAATTTTCTTTCATTTCATTATTTCATTTTTTCTTTAAATTGCTAAGGAGCTGAGAATGATGTATAAAAATATTATCAGCTATAAAAAGTAAAGGCAAATTCATTTGACTATACATTTATTTACATTGCTCAGTTATCAGATATAAAATAAGATTGTCTAGTTCGTGGTGTCCGTTGCCTCAATACCCGGAGCCTCGTGGGCCATCGGGCCCGCCGCTCGGGTAGCCCTCGTCGCCAGAGCCGCCATTGCGACCTCTGCTCTGACTGTTTCTACCATTTGAGGAGTCTGGATAACCACCGCTTCCATTCAAGTTCCCGTTCCTGCCTGAACCTCCAGGCCCAGAGAAGCTACCGCTGGTACCTGAGCCTCTACCAGGCCCTCCTCTGGGATAGCCATCGCTTCCAGTAGCTGAACCACCCCCAGGCCCTCCTCTGGGGTAACCCTCTTCGCCTCCAGAACCACTAGGATAACCACCATTTCCTTGGCCGCTTGGGTAGCCAGACGAGCTGTCAGGATAGTTCCCATTTCCACCACCTTGAGACTGGCGTTCGAAACCTGGTCCACCGCTAGGGTAGCCATCTTGAGGACCGCCACTCGGGTAACCAGAATCCTGGCCTTGGCCTGACTGCTGATACCGTCCCCCTTGAGGGCCGTTTCCACTCTGACGTCCCCCTAAGGAGTTGGAACCCGGACCACCGCTTGGGTAGCCACCGCCCCCGCTGCCTCCACCGGCACCTCCACCTGACAATAAAACAACATTTTATTGCTAGAACGTAACTCATATTTTAGTGTGATCGTAACTCATGCCAATTTTCGGGGACCTAGCTAATAAGTCGTAGTAAAGTGCCGACATAATATAAAATTTACAAAGTTATTAATTCTTCTATCGAGCTTCGAGCAGCTTAACAATTTCCGTAATTAAATGGGTATAGTCTCGGTAAGTAAATACCATTTATCCTAATTTGGTATTAAGTATTGCAAAATTTACTAAAACAGTATAAAAGACTAAAAAAAAATCTTTACCAAATCCAAATCCACTGCCACCAGCGCCGCCCCCTAAAACAATTAAAATATTTTTAATTTTGACGCGATCATCTTCTAGTATCCTTAAGGAGCTTATTCCATACTTCCACCTTACTTAATTTTAATCAGAACCAGTTGTACTTGCTGTTATCACACTGAAACAGAAGGCACAACTCAATTGCAAAATATGGAATGCATTTGCACGTAATGAAATCCACGGAATTTACAAAATTTATATCAAACAATGTACTAGAAGCTCGTAACTGCAAAGCGCATAACATTTACGTTGTAATTCATAAATAGATTTTTCACACAACATTTTCTAAGCTGCAAAATGTTTCGTCACTAATTGAGGTGATCTTGTTTAACACTTTCGCAGACGGTGAACCGCTATAGACGTTTTAACAAAAAAAGTTCTATAGTGAAGGTTAACACAAATTCTGAAGACTTCACAGAATCGCTCATCGTCCAACTTCCCTGGACTGCAATCTGCAGTCCGAGAAACAATGTGAGAAATTAATATTGACTATACTATACTCAACTCGCGAATGCACTTATTTCTATACTTATTTCTTATATCTATCCATTTGTACTTTACCTCTATAACTTTTGTTATAAATATCTGGGGGTGTCAAGGGTGTAGTGGTCAGCCCGAATGTCAGATATTTTAGAAATTTATAAAAACATCCGATGGCTTAACAACTAGTGTCTAATAACAATGGTGGGCCAATGGTTTAACATGCCGTTCCATGAACAGATGCATTCATCAAGTTTTGCAGCTTGTGATGCATCCGAAACCCTAGTTTAAAGTTACTATTGCCAGACACTGCAATGCTACAATGAACATGAATTAAGTCCACCCTTTGTTAAACCCTATTTTAAGGTTTACAATAAATAAAGTTATAAATAAATAATAAATTAATAAAATCATGCCAACTATAATCTAGATCGTGAAATAAAATAAATGACTGTAGAGCCTTCGTGATTGAAGAAAAAAGAAGAGTGCAACAAACAAACGAAGAAAAAGCTGCTTATAAACGAACCCTCGTATCTGATCTGAGGCTTATATCCGTCCCTGCCGGCCTCATACTCGACCACCTGCTTCCTGCCATCGGGAAGCACTACGTTATACTCCCCCGTGCCAAGGTCGCCGTCCCGTTGCTCAGAATGACCAAATTTAGTACCTGTCTGCGCATCGTCCACATCGTAATTGAACTCGTATTTGGCAGGTTCCTGTAATAAGGGTAATATTTTAATTATTGAGGCCATTTGTCATTTCGTTTTAATGATCACAGAAAAAGTTGAGATCGTGATGGTCAATTGGTCAAATTACATTAACATTGTGTCTTTAATATGTATGTGAAATAAAGCAAATCAAATATATACTCACATCAGATTCATCTCCACCTGACTGATACCCAGACGACCTACCACCAGCCCCATTACCAGAATTTGGTGCACCATAAGTCGATGAGGGTGAATTTTGCAACGATCCTCTTTGACCTTGTCCGCCACGCTGGCTAGGAAAGCCGGATCCTTGTGAAGGAAACCCTGAGTTGGGTGCTCCGTATGACGTGTCTGGGCTTTGCGGAAAATCTGATCCACCAAACGAGCCACTGACAGGAGAGCCTTGGCTGCGATTAGGGGGACCATAAGTTGATTGCAAGCCATTTCCCCCGGGTCTATTGCCGTTACCACCAAAAGGTGACTGGCCTCCTGGCTGCCTCCCACCAGAGCCTGCTCCAGGAGTACCATATTGAGAGCTCGGCTGGCTGCAAGGGCCGTTACCACATTGTCCCCCATTTCCTTGCCCGGGCCTTTGTTGATTACCGCGTTGAGGTCCATCCCTCTGAGATCCAGGACCTCTTTGATTCGGAGGACCGTATTCTGGAGCTACTCCGTTGCCAGAAATTCCAGAGTTAGGAGGAAGGTAGGTGTCATCTAATCCGCCCCCACCGACTGATGGAGAGTTTTGGCGTCCTGGGCCTCTGCCCCCGGCGTTGGGAGGGCCATATTGGCTCGAGGGGCCTCCGACAGGACCACTCGCAGGTGGGAGGTAGCTGGTTGGCGGCGGTTCACAAGAAGTCGTGGACCAAGCAAGAGCCGTTATGAGGAGTATCCACTGGAAACACACAAAAAGTGATTTGGAAACATGTGAATACTTTGTAGCACAGAAAAAGCTAAGAAAAGCAATGCTTACAATCATTTTGTCTGACTTTGAAGGAACTTGTGTACGATACAATTTGTCTGAATCAATATTTGAGATTGAAGTGTGTCCTTATTAAGGTTTAGGTTTTGAATAGTCGAAAAGGCGATGGCTCGTATTTATATGAGAGGGCCCGAAGAGAGCGTGATATCAATAATAATGCAAGAGCAACTCACGCGTGTCGTGCCTCCGTGTTTAATTTCGTGCATCTGCCGAGAGTTAGGCCGAGTCTGCACCGCGAACCAATTAAGGCTTTCGCAGGCTAAACCGCTACAACACTTATTTAACACCCTCTACATTTATCAAAAATTCATAGGAAGCTATTATTTCTAAATCCACTTAGATATAGAAAATATGGTATAATTTTTTGCTGATAAAAAAAACTTATTTATTTTGTGTCCTCCAATCCGCACCGCAAGCAGTAAAAAATAGAAAGTGTTTTGGTGGACGTAGACTTTAGATATGTTTTTGATCAATTTTATTTTAATTTTATCCTTTTTCTGCCGTAAGCCGCATATCATATAGAAATCATTAGTTTCATGATTAATCATCAAAGTACTCTTGCATTGACAAGTTAATCTAACAAAATGAAGTAGAAACGCTACAGTCTATATTTACCAAGTCCGAAAAGCCCCTAACGTCTGTGATCCTTGTGAGCACATACATTAAATGAGAAATATATCAACTGTTACAAGACGACCCAATTGAGTAACGGATGTGTATCTTTATTTTGTGTCACTAGGAGTGTTGCGAAATCACCTCGAGAGTACTGGATTCAATCTAATCTAAATACGTCCTCGACGACAGTCCCGATTTAAAATTATTATTATAATTTCTATTTCTATGTTTTCTTTTAATAATACATTATTTAAAAGAAAACATAGAAATATTTAAAAAGAATTAATCGAAATAAATATGTCATCCAGAAACAAAACTTGTGGCATTGTACCCAGAACGCTGGCAGCATTGCAAATATTAATTAATTTAAATAAATGGGTCTCAATTGTTGGCATAATTCTCTACCTGTTTTGTTAGTGTTTTCCCTTGCATTAGAAATAATTAATTATAAATTAATTAAAAGCTTATGTAGGGGTGTAAATTATTTATTTGAATAATTTATCGGCGAGACTTACTCGTATACGTTACTCTATGCTCGTACTAAGCAAATAAAACAAAAATATGAATAATTTAATATATAGAATTAATTAATTTAATTTAAAGAATTCGTAAACCAATATATTACACCTCAGAGCAATGAGATCATTTTCATTAATCTGAGTAGGTCTTAGAGAGTAGGTATTACACAAATAAAACGTTTTCTTGTTACTAAAAATTAAATCTCACAAAAACGTCTCAACTATCACAGTTTTTAAATATACCTAAATAGAAACATGGTAACTAAAATAACTAATATTTAACTAGGTACTATTATGTAGGTTGTTGTGATACCTACCGACTACCTATATTTTGTATTCATAGGTAGCTATATAAACCATTGCGTTTGCAGAATCTTTGAAATCAATATCACAAAATGGATCCTCAATTTTTTACAAATATCAGATTTTAATATTATTTTAAATAATTTATTCTAAATAAATTTTAAATAGTCTTTTCCAATAATATTCCCTTCTAAACATAATATTGCGTCACATAACATCACGCATTCTATTCGCCCGAGGGGTAAGCACAGAACACTGAACAGAACTTACCTACTCCTATTTATGAAATGTAAGGGAAAATTTTAACTACACCATCAATTCAAGACAATACAACCAATATATTTTTTATAGCCTGACATTGTAGTTTAAATACTTACTACTTGCGTAGGTTCGATTCGAGCGGCAGATCTTCAAGAAAACTGCGAAAAACCATTGCGCCTGAATCATTTACATCGCAAGTTAAAGACTTGATTGCTATTAACATTTTAACTAGGTTATTTATGAATCTGTAAATGTGAAGATTCCTTTTTTAATTATGCGCATAAAACGAAACTTGAAGTTTGGCATAGGTAAATAAAAATCTTTATATGCTGAAGAAGTTCAAAAACCCTAATTATGAGGATAGTAAAATTATTGTATGGTGAAAAAATTTGTACCTACTTTACTCTATTTTTTAAATATGTTCGGCATCATTAAACTATACCTAACTACTTGATACAATATTGCGTGAATCCATGATCGAGAAACACCGTCATATTAAATTTAATTAAAACCTTAAGCTACGAACCTTAACATAAGAACTAAGATATCGTTTGAACAGTTTGTAACTTAATGTTCTCTTTGATGTTATCTCCGCGGAAATGCTGTTCGATCTCCGCCAGGGACTTCCCCTTGGTCTCCGGGACCACTGTCATCACGAAGACCAATGCTAGCGCGCAGAAACAGGAATACATCCAGAATGTTCCCGCTGACGTCAAAACAGCCTGGAACAAAAAGATGTGATATTAGTAACTTGAAAGTGTTATGTTGCCTAAATAGTGTTATTTATTAGCTAGCCATACTAGGCAAACTACTTTACACTTATACCCATCCTACTAAAATTATAAATGTGAAAGTTTGAATGTTTGGATGTTTGTTACTCATTCACGCAAAAACTACACAACGGATTTGGAAGAAATTGATCAGATAGATAGATTATCATATAGAATACTTTTCACCCCGAAAATACGTTTCTTTGCTCTTTTGATGCTTTGCACGTTTTTCGCAAAGCTGTCGGCATACCGTCAACAGATGGTGCTGACAAAAATTTTTCCGCGGGCGAAGATGCGGGCAAAAGCTAGTTGAAGTCTTTAAAAGTCAATTCCAGCACCATTGATTTATTGAAATAAGGGATTTTGTATGTTTTGATTCGTGACCTGACAAGTAGTATGATATTTCTGTATACAGAATCGTACACCAGCCAAGCGGAAAATAAGTTGGTATGTAAGTATAATTTAATTCATATTTTAATGTCCCAAATGCCCAGTCATATCTGATTCCAGCTCATTGGCTACCGGCCGCAAGGAATGTGTACATCGAGAACAATACGAACAACTCCTGCCATGCATGTTTAATCTCGTAATTACATTTCAAAAACATTCACAATTTTGTTCATGAACGACGGAACAGTGTCATTTTATAAATTAACTGATAATTTGTTTGTTAACATCTGATTACATATTTTACGAGTGAATAGGTCGTAAAATTTTCGTTAATGAACAGTTATAAGTCTCATCGGGCCAGAAAGGATTTTGTATGTTAATTATGTACTTGCATAAGCGTCCCACTACTAGAAAAGGGACTCGACAGACAAATTAAAAGACTAAAGATTAGCGAAATTAGTATTTAACTCTTATGCAATTTTCTCCGTCGAGACTTGCTAGAGCATAAACTTTACTCCAAGCCTTATTTATGGAACTGAATTAAGCCAGCTTAGAATGTTACTACAATAGAATTAGTGCTTGATATAACAGTTTATGAAACAAATTGAAATCGAGGCATCCATTTCTTATGTATGAAGTTGCAGCATAGTTGGTTGGTGATTTTGATAGTATTATTTATTTAATTCATACTCAGTACTAACAAAAATGTTAAAATAATAGTAGGTACTTTTAATTAGCAAAATTATTGCAAAATGAAATCCAAAATGGCACACGCTACTGAAAACCACGGCGCTATTTTTCAGTAGGGTTTGTGGAGTAGGTATGCGGCAGTGTCTCACCTCGAGGCTATGGTAGGACTTGATGACGGTGAACATGGAGAGCAGGTTGACAGCGCTGGCCATGGCGGACAGCTGCGAGCGGTAGTGAGAGGGGAACAGCTCGCCTAGCAGCAGGAACGGTAGACCGCCGAAGCCGAGCGAGAAACCCAGCATGAACACCACCAGGCTTATGATTGGGAGGTACCTGCGGAAGAATGTTTAGAAAAAAATTACACAAAGTAAAAGAGATGCTGTCATGATAACTGTAAGCGGGATAGTGGTAACGTAGAACAGAGCCTTTTTTGGAATGAACTTTTGCTACAGACTTTTACGGCGTCACCGAATAGGGTGGTAAGCTTCAAAGACCTCAAACTAAAAAGTAAAGGTTTAACTGTTTAACTACTTCAAGTGTGTCGGTGCGATTAATCCAAGGGTCTGCCCCTGGGGTACGGACCTCGGCTTAGGTCAACGCTGTGTTTGTAACTATAGAAGGGGATCGACCAATCACTCGGGGATACCTCGTGTTGGCCGTTTGTTTTTTTATCTGAGGTAGAGAGTCATACTGTAGGTTGTTAGCAATAGTGATTGGGCCATCGGGGTCTTCTAGCACTCATGTCTAGGTCATCTAAATCGAACTGGTGGAACGAAGCCAGTTGTCAATAAGTTATAGTCACTATTAATAACACTACCAGTTTGGTATGAGGATGTTACTTTAAACTTTTAGACCATGCTTAAATTTCGAGTTCGATTCGGGCCCAAAAACGAAAAATGTTTAGCAACATCTTTGTTTTATTTAGCAGACTGGTAGGATCTGTAATATTGTTTCCATATTTATCTTTTCACCGTCGCCTATGAACACGTGCATACCAGGGGCATCACATGTGCGTTGCCGGCCTTGAAGGATGCGATTTACAATCTTCTTGAAGCTCTCCGTGTCGCAGCTAAAAGGAAATACCTCGGCTGGAAGCCCATTCTACAGGTGACTCGTTCTCCAAAATAAAGACCGCTTCTTTTACTTCAAAGGTGTTGAATTTTAGACTTTATTATTCAACACAATGGTGACATAACAGTCAAGGCCTTACTTTGCACTCACATACGCTTTTGTTTACATTCGCTACCGATTTCTATTGGTCTGACATTCAAAGCAAAGACTCGTAACTTTCTCTCTCATTACAATCCTTTGAAACGTGAGCTATTTTTTTACTCGCTTTTATTAACTTGGTACTCGTATGTAGGTATGTATGACGTATATGACGTATATGTATATGTATACGTGATTTTCACTCACTTCAAAGAGTCGGATTAATTTGAAACTTTTCACACATATCAAGGACCGATGACAATGCAATAACTTAAAAACTATTTTTTATGGTTATCTAGATGTACACAGTTGCGTGTTTCCGTTTCTATTTGGACGTCTTTTCATCTAGTAATATTAGACTTTCGTGTACCTACCTTATTCTTTCTATCTCATTGAAAAGCTATCTAAATATTCATATTACTTAATTGTTTTTTTCTGCTTGGTCGTTTATATTAGTACTAGTTTCTATATGTAGGAAAGTATTAATAAGTAAGGTATTATCAATTTGTCGCACGCAAGTCTGACTGATCTTAAGTTATAACTAGACAAAGGTTAGAAATAGATCGTCCACATATTTATCTGTATGTGGACCTATTGTATGTTGTAGCTGCCTTTTAACAAGGAAATACTCGATCCAGACAAGAAATAATTATGTAGATTAATCATTTGGTACAAATTTTAATGCTTCTTGTTATTCATAGAAATTTAATACCCAAAGTTATCTTATCCTGATCAGGGTTCAAATAGGTCACCATATTATTATTTTTAACAAAAAAATTATATTAACTGAAAAAATATTATTCAACACAAACACACTTTCCTACGCCAAGATTTTATCTCATAGGCAATAAGACGTATCTGACATACTAGAATAGCCACTCACCCAAGCCAAGACTCTTTCTCGAACTGGAAGTAGAAGGCAGTCCCCATGGCCGCCATAGAAGCGCACATGGTGACAGCAGACAGCAGCAGAAGCGGTCTCCGCCCTGCCCTGTCCACCAACATCGTGCTGACAGCGTTGCTCAGCAGCTGAACTGCGCCGACTGTCACGGTAGCTGTCATAGCGTCCAATGTGCTACCTGTGGGACCATGCACCTGAATATAATTATCTTTATGATTCTGAAATATCACGGGATTGTTCACGCGAACATACCCGTGTACATTTACTAAACACCACATTTGATTCATAGTAAATGAGCCTTAAAGTTTGGTCATGTACGGAACCCTAAGCAGCGCGTGGCCTGAGCACTTTGGCAGGTTTTATTTTACGACGGGTTATCTTTTAAAGGTACGTAGTTATCGTGCAGCTACTATTACTACTACGACAGTGACATCCCGGTCTGGTCCTGATTACGCTTTATCCAGCGCCACTCAGTGCGACTAACACCCTAATAATTATGGCAAGTATCTCAAATCACCATGGTATTACATGGGACCAAACATAACTGGTGAAAAGTTGATTTATTACACATCTCTGCCTATTTGTCTTTATGAAATACATGCTATCAATGGTTCAAACCCCACCAATGAGTTTAAGTTACATGCTATTTTAGAAATTAAATGTCACTCGCTGTAACGGACGGTGGAGGACACATCAGAGGAAACCTGCATGCCTGATAGTTCTTTATAATGTTCTCGAAGGCATGTGAAGTCTGCCAATCCGTACCTTTTCCAGCGTAGTGGTACTAAGGCCTATTCTGAGAGCAGATCCGTGCCCAACAGTTGGACAAAGAAAAGGTTGTGGTGGTGGGTAACCTAGTAAATAAAGGGTATTAATAAGAACATTAATTAGTATTAGACTGGGCTAAGGGCTATTAGTAATAGTTAGTTCTGTTAGTTGTTCTTAGTAATAGTTAGCGTGAGAGTGTCGTTCAAACGCGGACACAGAGCGCTTCCCTTAAAGTCTAACATTTTCTCTAAATAACTGTAACCGGAAACCACGCCTTTCTCGATACAGGGTGAGTGGTCATCTACCCTTTTAACCTTCCTACCTAGCAGACGTTGTCATCTTACTTACCTGCAGTTTGGAAGATCTCAACGGTGAAGAAGATGACTGCATCGATGCCGCTGAACTGCTGGAAGATGAGCAGCGAGAATCCCACCACCAGCGGCCGCATCACCATGGGTGAACAGAACACCTCACGTGTGAACAGACTCTTGGGCTCTTCCACTGGCATAGGTTTACTGGGTGCAAAAAAGTTGGAGTGGTGAATTAAAAATCCGGTTAAATATGTCAGAGTCACATAAGATTTAATCTAATTTCGCTGTGGCTAAGTAAATTGCTACTAAAGACCAGGTAATTAGAACCAATAAAACCAAAATTATATTCAATCTTGTAACACGGCAAAAACTAAAATTTTATGTGAATCGAGTGAATAATTTTTCTTCCCTCCACCAGGTTCTAATTATGCCATAAGATGGGCTGTCTCGTGTCTGTCCTGAACATGTCATGGTCATACTGTACATTTTCTGTACAAATTAACTTGAATTTTAAAAGAGTACCGAGAGTTTTTTCCTCCGGCTTTTTTCTCTCTCGGCCTACACTAGGGCATAGGATAAGAATATTGTAAATTCTTCCTAAAGCCGATGACCAGATAGATAGTCTATCGTGACTTAGAGCTTAGCTTAGTGGTAGGTAATTATTGTAAATTAGCCTTAAGCACCTGTGTAGGATTAGCTATTCATTCAAGGATCAATACCTCATCCTTTACTTTATATTAATCAGTTTAGAATAGCATTATATCTCTTCTGTTTAAGTAGTTTGTTTGTTCTAGACTTTCGTTAAGCGTGTATAATCACCTCATGGCGAAATAAATTATTTGACTTTGACTTTGACTTTGAGATGAATTAATTATGATGATAAGGGAAGTTATTGAACAATTTTAACAATTTTTCAGGCGGACAGTTTATTTATTATTAACAAACGGCGTAACAATAGCACCACCCAACCACTACCGCCCATCCGCCCATGACACCATCACCACATGGCAAGCCCTGAAGGATATAACTACTACCTTATGTTGCCCTACTGTTGGGCACGGGTCCCCAGTTAGAATAACAAGAGTTAGGTTGTAGTCTGCCTTGGCCGAGTACGGATTGGCAGGCTTAACATGCTTTCAAAAACATTATTGCGATTTGTTACATACAGCGAATTATTTGAATATTTTTTTGATTTTTTTTTGTGTAGGTCCACTACATCATTTCGCTGTCTTTAACCTAAAGCGCCGCTCTTTCAGAATATATGCCCACAGATTATTTTTGTTCTTGTTGTAGAAAAATACCGAATCTGATATATACTGTGTTTACACAATTGCAAGTAACAAAGCGTTTCTATTTGACATAACAGTCCTGTTATTACGTGGTAATTTGTTTCCGACCTTGGTAAAAATTGTATCCTCATGCGATACAATACCTAATGGTGATGTAACTGGTTTAAGCCGACATTGGACAGTCGGGCGACATAAAAATATTCGCAAATAGATGAATTAATTTTCGCGAATCCGTAATAATTGATTCATTGTTGATCATCAGGCATATGGCTCGATGGTAAATAAAATAGTAAACATTTACCTAAACACGCGTATCTAGATTTCGTCCACGGCTATTATACTTTTAAATTTATTCAAATTTTAAATTAATCAATGATATACCTGTTGCATAGGGCACAATGAAAGTTCTGCGATTCTGGCTGCTCATAAATGTTTGAATTTCGTTGATTTTTTTTTATCACAAGTTGTTCGTCGTACGTAGAATGTAAAATGGAATTGACGCGAAACGATGATTTTGTATGATTTTAAAAGTTCACTGACTCCGCAAGACTGCACTGCTAATTTTCAAAATGCTTTTGGGAGAAAAGCACCGAAAGGCGTTGGTACGCAGAATGGCCGTGATTCTCTCTGTATATACTTAATAATTTACTATATATTTTTCACTTTAAATATTCGTTTATACTGATATTGTAAGAAAAAGTTTAGTCCTGACCGAATGGCGGAGCAGCTGATCGTGTACCCAATAATACGGTATTGGTTAGGTTGACTTCAGACCTCCCTTAGCTCTATGGCTGTTGGGGAGACGCGTGCCCAACAGTAAGACGCTAGGGTTGACTACTTACTCAGTGTGATTACTCTCATCCTTGACTGTTGCGACCGCGTGTGAGGAGAGGTGCAGCCATTTTATTGCTTCAGTGGCATCAAAACCTTTGCCTTGCAGCCACACCGGCGACTCCGGTAGCGGAATCAAAACCAGGAACAGCGCCACTGCGAACAATATAAAACTATCAAATAGGTATGCATTTAAAAATACATGTCATGAAATGAAAACAGTTCACAAATACGTTGTGTGACGTGGGCTGGTACCTAATCTACTCTAGCAACTTCGATCATTGGCATTATTTATCGAAGACTTGCAACGACCTATAGAATTCACACAACTATAGGTACCTGTCAAATTTTTATTCATAATACAAATCCAAAATGTATTCGCTGGAATCAATCACCGTACATACTCGTATTGGTGCACGTGATCATCTCCTGCGTAAAATGCGGGATTTAGAGTCAACAAATCTCACCACAAAAGGATGCGGAGAAGAAAGCCAGGTGTCTCCAGTGCAACCAATTGCCGGCCACGTATGAGATGAGGATGCCAAATGACATTGAAAGTGTGGGCAGAGACCCCAGACGGCCGCGGATGTTCGGATCGCAGCATTCACTCACCTGAAACGAATAAGTAGTTATTTTTATAATTGTCGTCCGCCTAAATTTCATATCGCTCTTTTCAGCACACATTATTAGGCAAGGTACGCCACTGAACACCGTCTTCGACTCTTCTCATCCACTTTCTTCCTGCAGCCTTGCATAGAACGTTGCGCCACCTAGCAAGTGGTAGGTTTGCCTTTACTTAGTCTTCTTCGAGGACATAACTAAACAAGTTCTTCCCGTTGCACTTCATCCCATGGAAAGTTTATTACTACCATAAAACTTACACTTTCAAGTGCTATCTCTTACTATTCCCGTGTGCAGGCCTACTTGTGTGTATCATCATTAAATTTATGATCACGTTAAATATTTAACAAAATAAAGTAATTATGTGATTACGCTTCAGCTTAATGAAAACGTCATAAAACCTGTTAATTATTCGCGAGTGGCCGTGATACAATTTATAATTTACGTATACCCTAACCATTCCAAATGTACTTGTAATAATCAGAGCAGGTATACACTAGTTTACAGTCGTAATTAAATTGGCTGTGAAAAAAAAAAGATGCCGAGCTGACAGATAAGACGGCTATATTTCTTTACGCATTTCTTAAAATAAAATTAGTAGAAGAAACCACGTAAAAATGTTAGTTTTTCATTCGATGTTAGTATTTTATCCTTCGAAGAGATTCGCGAGAAAATTTCTTATTAATGGAATTTGTAGATGGCTTATTTAAAAAATATTTTTACAGAGACATCTAGGCACTTTAAAATCTAAAACAACATAATCGACGGATCTAAATAGGTTATCGAGTTTATCGCTTTTAACGGGCTATTAACATCAGTATCACACAAGCACCTCAATTAGACCTGAGAGGTTCTTTGTAGCCCAACACAATGAGGTTTAGTGAAACATGTTCCTTTTTATACTTACAGACCTACCTACTTACAAGTTTCAACGTTTTTTTATTTTAATGCTGTAGCTGTGCTCATCATATCTGTAAGTCCTTGCCAAACTTTTAGTAAAAGTGGATTGCCCTAAAAACCAGCAGCTGTGACTCTACACAGCTAATTGCGGCGCATTTTATTCCTCATTCAAAGGAACTTGAAAAAATCTAATTCATTTAAGCTTGTAAGGAAAAGTGCCCTTAATAAAAATATTAGTTGCTCAGTTACGTTATATTCTTTCCTTCCACAAAAAAGAAAAGATGACTAAAAGACGTCAAACTTTTTAACTGGAAACGAAATATATCAGCACACTTCATTAGTCAGGATACCGCTGAGTCGGGGACTCTAGAAAAATATAATAAAAATTACGAAGGCTTTTCGATTTTCCTCATTACGCAATGACAAAAGTTAACCGGGCACTTCCATTTTTTTAACTGACAGCAAGATAATATAAGGTATTCATGGTATTTTTTCATGCCTATGCTTTGTGTCAAACCTTTTTGTTTCACTTGTTCTAATTCATCAGGACTTCTAACACAATGGTTAGTACCATCTCAATACTTTGAATTTAGAAATAGATTGAATTTAGAATAGAGACTAAATTAGATAGAGATAGAAATAATTTTTTTCAACGAAATTTATAATTACGAATCATGTGTCGTAGCCAAATTTCGAGCATAGCTCTTCCCATAGCTCGCTGTGTGACTTTGAGTGCGCGGCTCCTACCCTGCTCAACCAGTTTCTAGCCCAAATGCCTGATGGTGACATGTTTTTTAATAGTCATATAAGATTCATTAGCCTTTGTAGGCTATATCTGTGTCATTATAATTAATTTCTCCTACTTTACTTTCATTTAAATTATTGTCGTAATATTATTATATATGTTATCATAGGTTTAAGCTGTTTTCAATTGTATATGTGCATGTAGTGTTTTAGGATTTCCTGTAAATTACATGTAATAAATAAATAAATAAATAAATAAATAAATAAATAAATTGAGCTTGTGAATGAGACCGACTGTAAAGGACTAATCTCGGATCCTTAAATCATCACTGGAAGCACAAAACAACGGAGAAAAACACCTCGCTGCGACCTATAGACGTCCCACTGCTGGGCACTGGTCTCCCACACAGACACTGCTGCGGGAGGTCTAGAGCATACCCCACCACGCTGCTCCAATGCGGATTGGTGGAGGAAAAACACCTAGCAGCATTCAATTATCAACTTTAAACTTACGTAAACTTGGACAGGCGCCAGTACGAAGCCGACGCAGAGGCCTGACAATGCCCTGCCTAGGATCACCATCGCGAAGCTGGGAGCGAAGCCCAGGAGCAGCCAGCTGCCGGTCCACAGAGGAGCCGTCATCTGCAACGTCCGCTTGCGGCCCGCGCGCTGCATCAGCGGCCCAGACAGCATGCTGCCTATGAAAGCACCTAGTGGGGGAATCGCGCCTGGGAAGAAAAATATCCGTTTAATTAGAAGGCACTTCTTGGGATTATCTGGACGCAGGTAGGGTTGGGCTACCTGGTATTGAGTATTTGAGGTGTGATTTTGAATCAAACTTCCCTTCAAAACAACGGTTTCAATATCAATTTATCAGTCAACCGATTGAGGTTCGAGTATTGGCATAGTAGGTATTGAATAGAGAGGCGAGCAGTGGTGACCGCTCTTGGGAAGAATATCATTATCATGAGTGCTTGATGACAATATCTTAGCCTTGTTGAATGCCTTACATCAAACAGAATTAAAACATTTCAGAAACGAACAAAGTTAAATTTAATAATACTCATAAAATCTCTCAATAAAGCACAGAGTAAGTAAATATTATTAGGTCGATGAACCTGGAAGATGTGTTTAATGATGTTTGTTAACAATTCGGTGGGGGTAAGGTCCCACATAGACGTATATAATATACACGGATGTCCAGTTCTAAAAACGAGTGCAACAATCAAACTTTTTAGCAAAAACTTCGAAAACCGGGGTTTGCAAATTGCGTAATCAAATTCAAACTGTAGCTAGCAGTATCATGTGTATTATACATGCACACTGTTTGATTTGTCTACGGGTAGACGGGAAGCGTTTATTCCGAATTCGCAGTTACTGCAAATTAGATTGCATGTGGCAATACCATACATGTATGTACCTATTTATTTGTTTTATTGCATTACTCTATTTGGAGTTAAATTAACTGCTTTCTCTGCAGATCCAGATGATACTAACTAATTAACTAAATAATATAACGAGCGGAGATAGCCCAATTGCTAAGAATGCCAGCCCATTCCAGCGGCAAGCATCAATGACTTTTCTAAGTTACGTGCTTTGAAACATTTCAATGACGAAGGAAAACATTTTGAGGAAACCTGCATACCTGAGAGTTCTCCATAATGTTCTCAAAGTATTAGTACAAGTATTTCACCAACGCATAATTGGCCAGCGTGACTATGGCTGAAATACTTTTTATTCTGAGAGGAGACCCAAGCCTGCACTGGCACTAATAGGTTGCAGAAAACTAAAGAATAACCAGGCCAACTTTGTACGATACGCTTATGAGCCTTTTTATATATTTTAGCTGAATGAACAAGGGTCACGTGGTGGTAAATGGTCAAGGTCGCCTATGAACATGAGCAAACGCCAATGGTCCTTAAGGTAAGATCTTTTTGCAACTATTTTAAAGAACCCTTGTCATCAATCGCAGGACTGTTTTCATGGACTGTGTATTGTAAATAAATGAATTATAAAATTATTTTTTTTTAAAAACGCTTTTATATCTTTTATTTTATTTTTGTGCATTGTCATCGAATCCAAATATGTGTGCCAAATTTCAGCTCGATAGCTTTAGTGGAAGTGGGTGAAATATTGATTGCAAGATTCCAGGACATTCTTCTTTGTCGTATCGCTCTTGTCAGAGCGGTCGTGGTCGTCACGTAGTATCATCATTATTATCAAGTGGCGATTGATCGTGAGGCGCATAACATCTGCCCGCAATAATGATGATACTTCCAGGACATAGGTACATACATAGTACATAGATACATACGAGTGAAGTTAAATGAAAGCTTTTAATTAGAAGTGTGTACGTGTAACTAACCAACGTTACTTTTACGTACCAATCCATGACTTCTGTTCACTGTGCTGGATGAGATGTGGATTGGTAGCCTCTATTGAAGGCAGTGCGGATGCGGAGTAGCCTCTCACCAGCCCGATGATGAGGAACGACAACGAAGCTCCGAACGTCAGCCATAACTGCAAGAAAACAGTTCTTGAGTAAAATACCTCAACTACTTCTTAGTCTAGTGGTCCGTGCCTGCTAAAGTAGAGTTCCTGGGTTCGATCCCCGGATAGCAAAAATATTATTTGGTTTTTCTAACTAGAAATTCCTAGTATTAACTCGGAGTCAGGATTTGTGCTCGGTGTATATAGGTTCACCACCTATTCACACTTACATGAGACCTACTCGTGTAATGTTTATTTATTTATTTATTGAACACCAACATAATGTACACTGATACACTTAATTATTAACTTTGACATAACTCCTTCTAAGTGCCATCACAGTTACAGGTGTAGTGTAGACAACATGCAAAATCAAAACAGAGAGAGTAAGCTTTAAACTAACAAAAATGTAAAAGCTAATTTAAAAGAAAATTAAAAAATATACATATAATATACATAGGAATTGAGCAAGAAAAATACTATATATATATATATATATATAAAATATACTATAATAATATAGGTAATAAAAATAATATATTTAAATATATACAAATTAAGTAAGATAAACTGCATATTATATCCTATAGAGATATCATTTAGGGGTGATATTTCTAATCTTTTTAATTCGGTCCGAGAATATGTCTATGTTTGAGATGTTGTCTATGTTTGGTTCATCATCATCATCATCATCACAACCCTTTCTTTGTCCCACTGTTGGGCACGGGTCTCCTCTCAGAACGGGAGGGATTAGGCCTTAGTCCACCACGCTGGCCAAGTGCCGATTGGCAGGCTTCACATGCCTTCGAGAACATTAGAAGAACTCTCAGGCTTGCAGGTTTCCTCACGATGTGTCCGTTACAGCAAGTGACATTTAATTTCTTTAATCGCACATAACTCAGAAAAGTAATTGGTGCGTGCCGCTGGGGTTTGACCCCGACCGCTCGAGTGAGAGGCGAGATCGATAGCCACTGGGCTGTCACCGATGTAATGTTATGATAAGTTAGGTTATGTTGACTAAAACATTCATGTGACAAACACTTGTATTTGTTCTGTGTCTGGATGTTATAAGTAGGTATGTATTTAAAAATATATATGCATTCTCTGATACCTATAGTACAGGATCTGCCTAGTTTGAGGTCAGGTGACCCCGTGAGTGATGATGAAAAAAAAAGTATGCTCAGGAAATTACGAAACATCTTGAGATCGAAACTATCTCAGTGTCTGAAGACTAGTGTGTTTCTAATGATGATGTATGAATCCGATTAGGCCGCGCGAAAGCCTCTGACTCAACTGACATTTCTCTCACTCTTCCGTGTTAGTAAAAATCCTCTTAGTTACAACACAGTCGACAACAGATGCGTAACATGTTTGCATAATAACAAAATAACTTTGAACCTTATTAGAGCCAAGACAGAAAGAGACCGCATTCATGTCCAAAAGCTTATTAAATTGGCCGAGCACGCGGCGACACATTTCGAGAAGCCCGTATACAGTTCCTGCTACTAAGTTGCTTTCTATTCTCTATATGACTGTTTTATTATTTGTTATATTAAGTAATGACAGCATTTCATTATCATAATGACCACCAATCACCAGCCCACAATTTTGAGCCCTAGTCTACTTTCAGGGTGGGATAGAAATGGGCGGCGACGCTCATCTTAAAAATATTGATTCTTCTAATGAAGTTTAAGATTTTAATAAAGGAATGATAGAGAAATTTTGTTTTTTTATTTTTCTGTTACTTGGATCTATAATTTTACAGGCGGTACAACATTGTAGGCGGTCCCGGAAAATAAAGGGTCCTTTGGGATACGGATGGAATTTTGTTTGAATATTTCTTAAATTTCAATAGAATTGCTACTTCTTTGCAACAAATTTTTACAGTTCAATGAATAAAATTATAGGATTTGTGGGTAATTTTATCCCGGTGATTTACCTAGGAATGATCGACTTCGATCGGTAGTCTTTGAGTAATCCTACTCAACTATGCACGCTCAGCAACGAAACTATTGTTTTTTTCCAATTAATAAGTAGACACTCCTTTCGCAGGCTCTAGACTAGACTATCTGTGTACCAAATTTAATTTAAATCGGTTCTGTATTTTTGGCGTGAAAGCGAGACAGACTGACAGACAGAGTTACTTTTGCATTTATAATATTAAGTATGGATTATAACCAGACATACTCCAGACAGCTGATTGAGGACGCTTCTTTAAGAAAATGTTTCGATATGATCTGCAGTTATGGCTAGTGACACTGAAGGTGACACGGGCACCTACCGGAAGACTGAATTGTCTTCATCCGGGCACAATTCATTCACCCACTTGTTATATTTCATTTCGCAGAGACATTCGAGGCAAGTGGTCTTAATATAGATAAGCTTAGATGAAAAGTTGGTTGAATTTGTATGTTTTGAGAAGACAAAAAACATAAGTTCCAGCATCTATTTTGTTACCATGATACAATGGTGTTGGTTGGACCATTATTTTTGATATCACAAAAACATTCATTATTCAGAGGGATATGGTATAACTTAGTAATGTTGTCTACAATAATTATGTGCTAAAATTTAGCCGAAAACCCGTAACTTAATGATTTACTCTTTTGTGTTGCTCTCATACAAAAAATGACTTAGTGTGCCTCAGTACAATGCTTAATCATTATTTAAATTCTGACTAGTGGACGCCCGCAGCTTCGCTCGCGTGGAATTAGACATTCACTTCAAAAACGACAAAGTTTCATAGTAACTTTGCACCCCCGTTTTACTACCTTAGGCGGTGAATTTTCAAAAATCCTTTCTTAGTGCTCCCCTACGTTATAAAAGGAACCCTGTGCAAAAATTCAAGTTTCTAACCCTTATAGTTTAGGCCCTGCGTTAGGGCCTGCCTTGATATGTCAGTCAGTCAGTCAGTCAGTCAGTCAGTCAGTCAGTCAGTCAGTCAGTCAGTCAGTCAGTCAGTCAGTCAGTCAGTCAGTCAGACAGTCAGTCAGACAGTCAGTCAGACAGTCAGTCAGTCAGTCAGCTTCTCTTTTTATATATGTATATAGATTGTTGAATCTTTACTTGCGTTGGATGAGTTGTCATTCAACGCAAGCAAAGTTAACGAGGGAAATACAAGTGATGTTGTACTAAGTAAAATGTAGTTTACTAATTGATGAACTTAATGCGATAAGAAACACTTGGTAAAACTTTATATATGTGTTTTAACGCAACAAAATAATATACTAAGGTACATACCCAATATTATTCCAATACGCAAATGATACACATATAAAAACCCCTTTACTCATCATAACAAATTAATGAGCCTATTTTAGCAATAGAGTGTTTTGTCTGCTTCATTCAAACTCAATTCAGAATTTGTACTATTAATTTGTTATGAATTAACCCAAAATTTAATTAATTAATTAATTATTGTCAAAATTGTAAAATAAAAATAACTACCTCGGCAGAAAAACCAGAGGAAGTTTCGTCATCTGTTTATTGTTTCACACAAAACGTAAAACAAAGGTCATATCACCTATTTAGTTTTTTTTTATACCAATCAAACATGAAAAATAAACGTTCATTTAAAGAAAACGGGTGGCCGCGGCAGCCAGTATTTGCTCTCGAACTCTCCGATCGAACACTGATCTTCCACTATTAGCATGACAAAACGTATTGTAAGTACAATGTTTAATTTTTATGCAAATTATTAAATTACGATGGAAACATACGTTAGTTACCAGTTGTGATAGAATTATTTCGTTCCTGAAATGTGAACATTTGTAAAAAACAAGTTAAAGAAAAAGCAGCCTAAAAGTTATTATATTTAAGGAAATCGAGGCTTTTTACTAAATGTATGAATTATTGTCATAATAATAAATAAAAAGTAGGTAAATAGTTAGTGTAAATACCCTCATAAATATAATTTGAATAAAATTTTACCTTCATACCTGTTTGAGAAAAGCCGGTGAAATTTTCATCATCTCCAAAACTTCCAAATTCGACGAAAAAGCGTAACTTTTACTATTTTGTTAAAAAGAAGGAGTATTTTAATGCACTTCAATATCACACTGGCTACCGATTATGAAAATCAAAACATTAAAAAAATTTAAATACTAAAAAAAGTAGGTATTTGAAAAACGAACACCAACGTCCGAACAAATTCGCCGACCACTCGGACCGCGCATTGGTCGTTGACTTCAAATGCACTACAGGGAACCGTCAACTCACGCTGTTTAAGAATGCGTGCGAAGAATCTGTTGTAAACAATTTTACAACAATCATCTCACATGACGGCCGATCACATGAGATACTTGATCGCATCGATAGTAATCCAAAGGAGAATAATCACTATCGACTGACAAATGATACCTATTGTAGTCATCATGAAGTATTTATTGACGTAAAATATACATGAATTGTACGCAGCTGTCCAATGAACACAAGTACCAGCCGGTAACTAGATGTAACATTGGCTTTTATAAATTTACCGAATCCAGTATTACACTCCTTATAAAACTGGATTCGGTAAATTTATTTTCTCTTTTTAAAACTACGATAATTTTACATTCCAAACTGTGTTTTATGTTTGAAGAGAATAATAATATTTAAGTTGATGAATAATTATGATCATGAAATCCAATGAAATTATAACAAGTAACTGGAACATTTCCGTTAATATCAGTCACTTCAGTCAGGTTAAAATACGAAAATTAGCATTAGGACAATAGTAGATGATAACATGCACAATATGTGAAGTTCTACAAATTATTCCGTGTTAATTGCTCTGTCTACAGCATTATAAGTATATTACAATTAACAAATGAGAGCAGTTAACTTAAATGAGTTACTTCGCTCGAAATATCACCAACAAACGTCTTTCCATCCGTACCACTACCACACACGCCCGAATAATCTTCTTGAGAGATTAATACAGGTTCTACCACTAATAAAGACAAACAATCACGAAGCTCATTATGTATTCTCCTTACTTCCCAAGTGCATAGATCTGACTTCATTAAATATTCGGCTCTGTAACCTATTAGTGGCCCTCTGCAACCTGCAGGGTAGTGTGTACTCAAATGGAGATTGGTGACAGGTTAATGGTTCAATCAAATAATTCAAATACAAATTATTTATTGGACAGCAAAAACTAAGAACAAAACTTTGTTGTCCTCTTACTAGGATTATACAACCCTGTGTTTTAACTAGTAACTACACTCTTCCAGGGGTTATAAAAAATACGTATCTTTTTAGTGTTAAAAAAATAATGTGTTTATGATTGCTAATGCAAGGTGTTACTGAAGGTAACCAACACACACACACAGTCACAGAGCAAACCATAATATGAGTTTGAGATGTTTATAACTTTATCAGTGGCCCCGCCATGGTGCCGATTTCGAAATTTTTCTTCATTAGTTTTTTCTCGTTGCAAACAAAACAATGTTTCTACAGATAACAAACTTCGAAGAAAAAGAAGATGATTTGTGCTTCAAGCCATTTTTTTCGCCACCTCATAATTTTTTACGGATGTAAATAGCAAAGAAGCACGCAGCACCACCCTTCCGTTGCCGCCGATGACAACTGTGACTGAATTTGAACAAAAAGACAAGTCTAATAGGGACTAGGATATTGACTATTCCAGTTTGCAGAGAGTTTTATATCGTTAGTATAATACGAAGAGAGAAATGTCAGATAAAACCACATCATTCCAAAAGATTTAAAAAGCTGGATTAAAAAAAAATTAAGAAAGATTAAGATTAGACTAAAGGATATTGTAAAGACTGATTTCATAAGCAGATATGCTAAATGGTGTGACTTTTAAAAAGGCCGTGACCTTATATTTTAGGAGTGCTAAATAAAAGTATGTTTATTCCTAAACGGCCCATAAATGATTTTTGTAAGCATTCAGCTAAGGAAAGATGTTGATTATTGGTTACACTGTGATCGACTACCGGAGAAGACACTTTTAGTGCTCAAGAGTAGCAATTGAACTGTGACCGACATAGAAAGGAACCTTTAGATACCCTCTAACAATCAATAACTGTACAATTAGTAACATTAACAATAGTAATTCTCACTAGAAGACCCTGCTCCTTAATGTTTCTCCTAACAGAAACTAACATAAACTAAGTTTTCCACACCAACATACAGCTTGCATGCTCGTTTGCGCCATTTAATAAAAAGTGAAAAAAACTTTTACATGAACTTCAGGCCAATTAACTTGTAAAAAGTGTTCTTTATATTAGAGAGGCCAAGTGGAATTTTTTTAATTTACGTACTCCTGGAAAGGTTTATTCCGACAACTGGTATCGTTGAAATCAGCGTAGTAAGAGTCTCAGTCTACTAGTCTGTTGTTTTTATTTTTGGTCCGATGTCTATTTAGTAGATTTATGAGGAAATTAAGTACATATTATTTTCTATTGTTATATCGCTTTGGCTGATCCACATATAATTATGGAGGACAGCAAATGAAATAGATGTAATCCATCAGACGTGTTTTTTTAAATAATTTTCCAACCTACTACTAACCTACGAGTACTTATAGCCGGACAGGATCAGATCATTAATATAATGTGACGGACTCGTGCTTATAATAATTATGTTGTTTTATTGTGATTGAGGCTAATTTTGTCAATCAATAGAGATACTGGGAGAAAAAAATCCCAGTAGTTCCATAATTGAACTAGGTAATTGAACAACTGAGACCAGGCGAAAGTTACTATTCCCTTTTTGTTGATAATTCAGCTAGCTATCATTTGATACGTAATTTGCTTAGATCGGATATATGGTTATCACAATAATCGCCAAAATCCAAGCCTATAAGCCTCCATCTTTGTGACGTCATAGATTCTTATTCCACCACTTTAAAACGCTGATTTCAACGGTATCAGTTGTCGTTATAAACCTCCAGTCCTTCTTTCAAAAACATCGTAAGTGACTTTTAGTGAATTGGCCTGTACTTTTACATTACGCATCACACTCCAATGTTTTGCGATCGACGCGTAAAGTATAACCGTCAATTTGAACTTTTTGCCAATGAATGGTAGGTTTAAGATTTTTTTCTATGTAACAAAAAATCATCACAGTCGAGCACTCGCGGCGAGCGATTCAAAAATAGAGGTCTAATGAGACGCTCACTAGTATAGTGACTGTGTGACTTCGTCAGTTGAGAAAAGACTTTAAATTACCTTGTAAGTACAAAATGTTTAATTTCAAAACCTCATTCTGTCTCCATCACCGGTTAACCTTCACCATTAACCGGTATCAGTTATCACTTTAAGGAAAGGTTAAAACTACTTATACTCGCTCGTCGTCGTGACCTTCTGTTTAGAAGTAAATATGTGATATATGTACTGTTTTTTGTGTTCCTTCCATTATTAAACTAATAACAGATTTTCCTACAGTTTAAGTTTGATTGTAAAAAATATTTAATTTATTTAGTTGCTTTCTTTTTTTGTTATTTTGCTTGCTGCTTTGATATTTTTTAAACGGTTTTATTTAGCTTGCCCTGTTTGTTTATTTCTTTATTTATATGTTTACTCTTATTATTTTTAATTTATTTTATTTTTTACATACCTTGTAACATTTGTTTGTGAGATTATATCTGGGTATAGGTGTGGGTGTTGCATATGGGTGTGCGTGTAGTGAATGTATGGTTATAGTCCTTATTCGCTATTCTTTCAATTTTATTGCATTGATGAATGATTTCCCATAAACATCGTTTTCAATCAGTTCTTATAATTTTCAGGCTTGATTTCAACTGCTGTATGTATTCTATTTCCGTTCTTTCCCTACAAAATCTTGGACAGTTAGTTATAAGATGTATAATATCTTCGTCAAACTGTGAGACATACTGGAGTAGTGTGGATACTGGATTCGGATCCAAGCCAAATATTTGTTGACCATTATCATTTGGCTATATTTAACTTACGCATGTTAAATTGTGTTTTGTTTTGTGTGTCCGCAATCCTACATGCAGGCTAGGCTAGGTGAAAGCGTTTGTTTAAAAACATAAACCAACTGCTGTTGACTATATGAAAAAGGGCTATCGTTCCCACAACCCATCCAATATGTTCAACACAGTCCTCAGCGCTTTCGATAGCTCGTCGCCATTACGCTGCACGCTGAACGTAGAGCGGCATGCATATTAATATTCGCGGTTTTTCTGCAAAGCAATGCATAGTAAACAGCGTTTTTATACCAATTTCGACTGCGTATGTATTGAGCAGGTAAACAATATTCCCTATAGAAGAATCTTGACTTTTTCTATATCTTAATAGATACACACGAAAGAGCTGATATGGAAGAGAAAACTGCACATTTGGTATTAATAAGGTGGATCTCTTATTCAGTTAAATCGTACAAGGATCTTTCTTTGTACCACTGTTGGGCACGGGTCTCCTCTCAGAATGGGAGGGATTAGGCCTAAGTCCACCACACTGGCCAAGTGCGTATTGGCAGACTTCACATGCCTTCGAGAACATTATGAAGAACTCTCAGGCATGGAGGTTTCCTCCGATGTGTCCTTCACCGTTATAGCAAGTGACATTTAATTTCTTAAATCGCACATAACTTAGAAAGTCATTGGTGCGTGCCGCTGGGGTTTGAACCCGGACCGCTCGAGTGAGAGGCGAGTTCGATAGCCACTGGGTTGTCACCGCTTAAGCTATGGGTATTACTATAAATTATATGTATTTCTTATGGTCCTGGTCTTGTCATTGCCTGGCAATCATTGCATTGGCCTGCACCCTATGCCTGGGCACCGCTCACACCGCTCTAGTTACGGTACTGCATCTACCTATATTGGGTTTGGTGCTTTGGAGTACTGTAGGTTTAGCAGAATGAATGAATGAATGCATTTATTTGTTAATATGTTATATTAGGTGTTATATAAGTAGGCTTGGAACTACATATGTACTTTACTGGTTATACCAGTGTACAAATATTTAATATTAATTAAGATACGGATAAGAGGACGTACGACGAGCCAATAGATATCACGAATTGGCCTTATCAAAACATGTCAACAATTTGTAAATAGCGGAATTATCACTTAGGTTTTAATTTTTAGAACAAACTTCTAAATAAACTCTGCAAACCGACAAACATTTGCGACTGTTGATCACATGATTACAATCAGCCTTACGATAATTGGTATTTATTAACACACTTATAGTCATTGATGTGCTTATAGTGTAATTTTTTGTGATTTACGTCATAAAATATTTGCGGAGTTGGGAGAGTTCGTTTTGCTTCACTTAAAGCTCAAATATTTGCGAAGTTTCATGTTTCACACCGCCGCCCCGACGTTGCTTAACTCGGTCGATCACATACGATCGAAGCGAGCTATTCTACAGTTTATTTATAGGTCCATAACCGGATTCAAATCTACTTAACCGCGGATGATGAAGTGTTACTTCAAATCCAAATCATGAAACTACAATGATGATAAAAATGGATTTCATAGAGATTACCTACCATAATATCATTCACGTGCCGAAAGTGCTCGAGAGTTAAGAATGTGCCACTTACAAGATAAAAATTATCGATAGCGATAAAATAATTCAATTGATATACGTACTTAGTACGGTATAACGCATGGTTTCAACATGCTGTCCTATTTGTATTGTATAGCATTGTTAACGGTCCACTTTGCTGATGGTATGTAAAATACATAATTAACCAAACTAGATTAATAACTAAGGCTATGGATTTTACTTGGGGGTGCGGTTTATGTGATCTATCTGTATTGCTGTTGGTTTCAATTCAAGTAGGAATTTTAGTAGGTAATGATATTACTTAAATATGTGTTGTTTTTTTTTTATTTGTAATTATTTTCTATCAATGTTTTCTATTAATTAATATATATTGATATATATAAAGTAAACTTATATATACTAATGTAAACAAAAGCTATAAATAGATGTGAAATTTAAAACAAATGTAAGAATCAGGTATCTACTACCTATCAATAAGTTTTGTGTCTTTGGTCCCTCTGGTAAAAGAAGAAAGAGACTACCTTTATACACTTGCTACTACATAGTACCTTACTTGCAGATCCGAAAGCTTACTAATATCTAATAATTAACTATGGTTACGGATCAACGAACGATAAGTTTTATGTTCGGTGCAGTTTATCATTGATACTGTTTCCATTTATCTAAGTGAGAATATTATTAATGAAATTGCTATTTAAAGTGTAATCCTGCGAAAAGTCGTACGTATCCACCACAAGTAGCGTCGATAGCCGCTAATGGCTTGCGTCGGTTCAATGTGATCGAAAGAGTTTAACGACGACTGGCGCGGTCGGTTTGTGGATGGGTGACCGCTAGTGGCAAAATTTCATATACGCTACCGTGCTTCGGAGGGCACGTAAAGCCGTCGGTCCAGGTTGTTTTCAATGGTGGAAACAGACGTTAAGTCTTGTCGAAGACATTCGGGTAGCTTAAGAACATTCGACACTGGGTTGGTCATTAAGCCCTCCACCTATCATTGGAGCAGCGAGGTTGAGTATGCTCTAGAACTCCCCCATGTCTGTGGGGGAGACCCGTGCCCAGCAGTGGGACGTCCAGCGTCCTATCCATGTTTATGTAGTAAATAGTAATAACACAATGCTAACTAATCTCCAATGCAAACGCAGTTCAACTGTATAATCTATGTCGATACTTGTAGATCGCAAGCATAACTTAGTTTGCTGACCTGAGGGAATATCTTGGAGATAGATCAATGCGGACATGATTATTTATGTAAATTAGTTATGCAACGATATTTTTATGGATATTAGTTGCTCGTGTATGCACTTTATACTGCCAGTGACAACTGTGTCAGACTTTGAAGTTCAAATTGAACGACGCAGAGTGGTTATTCGAAGTGGTTACCAGAAAGATAAGTTATTCAATTCGTTAGTAGGTATGAAATAAAGATGTATGGGTTGTATGTGACAGTTAGTCCTGTTAGTTGGTATACTTGGTATAAATAATAGCAGTAATAGTCAAGTCAGTATAGATTGGTAAGAGCCTCGTTCCAAGACGTACACAGCCACAGAAGAGTTGGCTACGCTTGAGGACTAAGATGATCGACTCTATATGCAAACTAAGTAACTACTAACTATATCTAAACTAACTGACTCTTGTACACATACCCTAGATACTTACCAATTTCTGTGTGTATTATTTGGTGGTCAATTTGGTTTTTTTGTATATTTTGAGTATGTACTTACATTATCTTGAGAAGAGACATAATAGAATTTAATCGAGAAAATGTTTAATACTAACCTAACCATGATGACAACCTCAATATACATATACAGTCAAATACGCTCTCAGTTCTGCAAACCTGAATCAGCATAGTCTACATAACAGCCATAATATCAACAACATTTGCATATGAAACTGAGATTCCCTGCTGTTAGACGATCTTATACCTTCTCTGGATATCATCACGGCTAAGGTACACATATTTGTAATTAGAGCGCTTTTGGCTTTAATTGATTCCCGGAACTCCTGAATACCTACTCACTTGTGTGTACCTTTCGATATAGTGTTGTCTGCTGCAGTAAGGATCAGTAATGACTGGAAGTCAAATCTTTTGAAGGCTTCGGAAAAGGCTGAATAAGTTATATTGGTATGCTAAGTCGCTGAAATGTTTGATCCGCTTACTTAAGGTTTTACCGTTAACCATAATATTGTTTTTGTCTTCCACATTTTTCTCGCTATCACCTCGGGTCCATTGGCAGAGAATGCCTACCGGCATTAAGTCCGCCCTTTATTAAACCCTATTTTAATTTAAGGTTTACAATAAAGTTATAAATAAAATAAATAATACGTGAAGCAAAAACTTTAGACCCCTTTTACGAAAATTATGGGGAGCTATATGAAATTTGACACAGTTAAATCTATATATATAAAAGGAGAAGCTGACTGACTGACTGACTGACTGATTGACATATCAACGCAGGGCCTAAACTATATGAGTTAGAAACTTGAAATTTTGCACAGGGGTTCCTTTTATAACGTAGGGGAAAGAATTTTTGAAAATTCACCCCCTAAGGGGGTAAAACTGGGGTGCAATGTTAGTATGAAACTTTGCCGTTTTTGAAGTTAAAAAAGTTCTAATTCTACGCGAGCGAAGCTGCGGGCGTCCACTAGTATTATGAAGAAAGAGAACAAAAAGTTAACATTTTAATAGATAAGCATGTAAAATACATTAAATGAATATCAGAAAAAAATTTGGGATCAGATGGCCGTGTGTCAGGATGTCCATGCTATTTATATTTTTTATTTAGATACATTTATGTAATTTACCACCTACAAACCTTTCAGGCTCCTTCGGGCCTTTCAATCAAACCCACGGCTACGTCACGGTCCGCGAGGGGGCGCACATGTTCTACTGGCTGTTCTACACCACGGCCGACGTCCCCAAGCACACGGACCGGCCGCTTGTCGTGTGGCTGCAGGGCGGCCCGGGGGGCTCGTCCACCGGCATCGGCAATTTTGAGATCCTGGGGCCTATGGACGACAAACTGCAGGAGAGGAACCATACTTGGGTTCGTTGCATTTTGAATTAATGAATTGATGAATGAAGTGATGGGAGGGGGTGCTCTAATCGTCACGCTGGGCAAGCGGGCTGGCGATCGCAGTCACTGAGACGGTTTTTTAACAGTGGCGCTGCAACCCGCTCCTGTTTCTTGTATTTAACATCTCGGTATTTGTGACTCAAACTCGAACTCGAAGTGGACTCGAACTGTTTAGCTACTTCGTCACAGAATCACAGATGATTATGTGTTGTAAATACTGCACAGAGTCGAACGACAGGTAACCTTTGAATGGTTAGTCTTGTGCCGTGCAGTCCAATAAACAAATTCTTAGTAAATATATATAACAATTACGATTAAGATTTTCTGCGCAGATATAGTGAAAACACGCTTCCACATGAATGTACAATTCTTTACATCACTATGTAAAGAAAAAGTTCACTATGTGAAGAAAAAATTTTTACCCCGCTGGGTAAAACTACCGTTTTCATATTATTATTATCTCCATAGCTGTTAGAGCTAGGTACTTACAGAATTTGATTTAAGAATCTGATGCAAGGCTCCTCGTACCTAACTACATCTAGAATATTTCAAATAAAAATCTACCTATCACAATGATAGAACCTATAGATAGACCTACCGAATTATATAGGTTCGTACTTAATGTAATAATTTGTGTATAATAATTTACCACTTAATCATATTAATCCACCCAAAAAATAACATAATTCATGACACATAGATTCGAGTACCGTACGGTTATATTGCTTGTGTTTGAAAATTCCCCACCCCATTCAAAAACCTATTAATGCCCGGTAAGTAAGTAGCAAAGTCTAGCAAATTAAGGATCATCTTATCAATTTCTTTTAAAATACACACACTTTAGAGTGTTGAAAAAAATATTATCAGTAAACTACGTAGGTAATATTTCCGAGCATGAAATTACGGTATTTCAAATACACGTTTGTATTATTTTTACTTGAATAAAATCGAAAATAAAATTTTTAACATGTGTCTCAACAGTTTTATGTCTCATGCTTTAAATCTAATTACCATAAAACTTTACGTACTTATGTTGTATGCTAAATAAAGGAAAGTTGAAATCAAATTTTGTAATTTAAGTTATTACTTAATTTTGAATTATTTAACTAACGTAAATTTTAGCAAACGCTAAAAGTTCATCTGCTTGTCGATAAGTATCTATTATAGTTGTGTCACCAGTCAAAGTCACATTCGATGTCAATTGGCTCCTTGAGCGATTGAGCTTCCGAGCGCACTTCGCTCAAGACGAGAGTAATTACTTACGTAGGTAATGGCAATACACACTCTACATTCCAGAGTAGTCTGGAATTCCAGGTTGAGTGTGTATTGCCATTTGGCAGGGTAACTTACCTACTCGTATATACATAGAGATGTATGGCTATGACTTGGCTTATTCAAACCAGCATCAGCTGTGATTCTTTGAAACAAATCAGTCAATGTACCATCTTACTGTATTTAAAGTTTCCCCCAGTAAAAAAAGTTCCTTCTCACTGGGAAATCGCTCCAGAGTCTACCTCGTTACGTGTCGGTGACTTCCCCGCTGTTGAGTAGGGAGTCAGTCAGTCGTCGCGCGAAACTGATAAGTAACTGTTAGTCTAATTTCCGCGTACGTCAGCATATATGGGATATAAGCATATAACATTGATATATGCGGACAGATGAATGAAAACTGGATACCTAAAATGGGAGGCTCATTTACCTTTATTTCAACAGGTTAGCACAACATACAATTAAAGGTTATATTGTTTCTAACATACTCGTAGTTTATTAAGAAGTTACAACCCTTTTGATATTTTATCGATTTAAATAAATAAACAAATATAGATAGGTACTTCATTTTAACGATGCCTTAGTTAACAGTAAGTAGCCTTCTTTGAAAGTTCCGTTAATTAGTACGAAGTAAATATCAGGAACTACTTATTATAAAGCCCTGCTACATTTAAAAGCGGAAAATATAAAGAAGGAAGTAAGTTTTTCGGACCCTAAGAAGGTTTTTAAAATACATTAATTTGCCGGCGTAGTCACTCTATTACTGGTAGGCTTGATAGGTACTAGCTTAGTTCCTCATGCCACCACTATAACCGATAAAGGGCGATACATAATACTTATACTGATAATTCGCCCAGGGTAGTACCACCGCCATCCAAGTACATCCAAGTATAATTTGAGTACCAATTACATTTGAAATTAGGTATTTGACTTCACTTTAGTTAGAACTTTCCTCCTATTTTTTAAGCCATTGTGGATCGAATGCTGACTTTGTGTTGGACATTGATGATACATTCATCTTAAATACAAGACAAAAACACTCATTATTTAGATACCCCAAAATTAGACAGCTTCGTAGACATACTTATTCGTAACCATATTAATCATAATGGTCATTATTCGTTTCAGGTGAAAAACTTCAACGTTCTCTTTTTGGACAATCCTGTGGGCACAGGATTCAGTTACGTCGACGATTTGAAATATTTAACGACGACTAATGATCAAATCGGTGAGAAATATTCCAAAATAAGCACAATAGAAATATATAAATAGAAAAATAATTTAGGAATAAAAGTAAAAATGTAAAATAAATCAATACAAGAAGCTACCTTTATCCTCAATGGTAGTAAACACAGTAGCAAATCAACGCCACGCCTATAACTATTGACCAGCTGGTTAGGAAAGGACTACATAAGCCCTTAGTCATAACAAGTTGTTACCATGAAATTTAACAAACTAAATAATCGTTCGAGTTTTAAATTTTAATCGATACTAAACGATCGATCGCTTTTTAATCGATTGATGGCTATCTTGCTGGACTGCGGGTAGATTTTGATTACTTTTTGATTCTAACCACAGAGTACCTTTATATATACTGATTCTAACATTGAAAATCTTTGGTGTAGCTTGCCGTAGATAAAGACTATATTATATATTATGTAAGTATATTTTAAATAATCTCTGGACGGTATAGTGGTCAGTAAAAGTGGTAGTAAAATTGTGTATTAATTTTTTTTTTTATATTAGCATTGGATTTCGTGGAGCTCATGAAAGGATTTTACCAATCGAACACAGAGTTTGAAGACGTGCCTCTATATATCTACGGACAATCGTATGGTGGGAAGATGGCTGTGGATATGGCGATTCGCATGCGTGAGGTTTGTTTTAATTTTATGTTGAATTAAATATTAATGGTAAGATTTAGTAAGAGTAGAGCACGATTTTATAATGTATCGTTGTTGGATCTACTATAGAATGCCAGTAATTGAAGAAAACCAACATTATTACTTCTATGATAATACGGGCTTAACGTACAAGCATACACTGCCATGGGCCACACTTCTTTACATTGAAATACAAAAAAAATACATACCTACATTACGCCTGTTTCCCAATGGGGTGGCAGATACAATGGATTTCCACTAACTATGATCCTTATATACCTTTTTCGCTTTATCTGCTTATATACATGATATATGATCGCCAATTTTCAGTAATGACATGTCCATAAGTTTAAAATAAGGCGTATCGAATCGAGAATACTAAATATCGACGCCCATTTCGACCATGCTATCTAATATCTACTTGCGTAAACTAGACAAAATCATCGAATAGTTCGCGGCATCAACCTTTTCGCGGCAAGATGATTTTCAATATTTTACGAATTAGTGACACTCAGTTAAATTTCTATGGAATTTGGAACTCGTTCAGCTTTGGCATTGTAGACTATGGTGAATGACCTCTTGATGATGATTTATAAGAGAGGATTCGAGCTGTTGCATTAAATTTTGGGAGACTCATTTTTATATTGTGATACTTACTTGTGCCCACAATCTTGGATACCGATTTATATACCGGCTCAGCATTAACACTCTGTCTATTTACAGGCTGAAAAAGCAAACCAGATCAAATCCAAAATGACTGGGATAGCCATGGGCAATGCTTGGATATCCCCTGTGGACTCCACTTTAACTTGGGGTCCCCTTCTCTTAGCTGCGGGATTGGTCGACGAGTCAGGGTACGAAAACATCCAAAGAGCAGCGAAGGAAGCAGAGAGGCTATTCAATGAGGGAAAGTATGAAGAGTCCACCTTACAATGGGCGGCCACGCAACGGGCAGTGTTCGCCGCGACCACCAATGTTGATTTCTACGACATTCTCACTAAGATGCCCGTTCTGAATCTACCTGATACCAGAAGCGATTACGGTAAAGACTTCGTAACTCAACTGACTAGTGAGTCACCAGTGGGTCTGTTTAATGATATCTGGCACGCATGAAAAACAGCCAGCCTAGGGCAAAACGAGGTCACATGAATAATGGTACCTTCGATATGTAAAAAAGGTAGATTATGTTTATAGACGCTCTAAAAGTGGCATAATAATTCTAATCAAATTCAAATGTATGCACATTTAGCTTGATTTAATATCAGTATGTGACGTATTATTACGAATTCTTGTCACAGAAATATGACATTTGAAATTACTGATATGTCACAGTATTATAATTTCGTTGCCCTAACCACAGAGTACATTTTATATAACTGAAATAGAGTCCGCGCTCAAGGCTTGTGCATGGCCCATGAATGTGACGCCATCTGTTTTTTAATTTGGAAAACTTCATGCATTTTTCTGCACCTTGGCACCTCTACTTTAAATTTTCTTTTAATGTTTCAATTAGAATAGAATTAGTTAGCTCTTAATTCATTAAGATCAAATACAATATGCCATCTTTTAGAGCATTAGTAACTAATCCTATTTTATAAAAATAAGAAGACTGTAATTTTATACGATAATTTATTGTTTAATTTATAATACTACAGTAATACGAAGCGTAGGTAAAACACCAATGTTTACAAAGAAATAAAAAGGCCCTGAAATTGTCAGAGAACACAACATTCATTCATGTTTAAAATTTCTTTGGCTGCATTCGAAGCCTCTGGTATAGGATACTTCTCCATCCTGTACAAGATATGAGTCACTTTTGAAGCAGGACTACTTATAAATAATTTAAGCAGTCTTCATTCACCTGAGGAAAATTGTGAACCTGACTCGACTCCATGCACAGGATTCAAATCATTCTTCATTCTTCTCAAACTGTTCTTCAATTTAAGTGATGAACAGAAGTCCAGTTATGCTTCGGAACTAGATTTTGACGACATCGATATTAATAAGTATTACATATTATTATTCGTAAGTAGACGTACATGCGGGGCTTCGGAATCCTATTTATCACCGGGTCGTGAGGTGGAAAAATCGTAAAAAACAGTGAAAATGCATTTATTTACAACTAATATTATTGAAATTAATGACACATTTGACATGTGACATTTGAATTTTCATTTTAAATTTAACTAAATGGCGTTTGTACAGTCCATTCCTACAATTCAACGACAGTAATTATGGAATATCAATATTTAAATTACAATATTCAAAATTGCTGGACCCATTTTCTGAACTTAATATTACTAATTATGGTTTATTTAGTACATAATGTTTTGTTTTATAAATCTGACTTGATGTTACCAGATCAAAATATATAAAATAACCAAAATAAAAATAAAACCATTGGTAACACTGAATTGAAAAACGTCATTACTTGTGTAGAATAATACCATCTTTTGTTTTATTTTGGAATCAAAATCAGTATAACCAAACAATATTTAATATCATTTCGCAGCAAGCAAAGTCCACGTTTTTGCATACATCCTAAATGTGGTTGGTTTTCCAAATATCTATTGTCTATGCTTCCGAGTAGGTTTTTTCTAACCGCAAACACCCTGGCCCTAACTGAACCAAAAACCCTATCTTTTAACTTCAGTATGACGAAGCGGTCTTCAACTAAGATTATCTGTTAAGGAATGGAAAAAGACCACATACGAGTACCTAAAATTAGATGAAATTATTATCTCTAGTAAAATAACTTCTATATTGACTGATACGTTTGATTAAAGACCAAACATTTTTTTTTAGATATCTCCAGAGACATGATGCTCCGTGACCGTCCCTACATGTCACCTGTACGCCAGGATGAGATTGACCTGGACACATTGATGAATACCCAGGTGAAGCAAGCCCTGGGAATCCCGGAACACGTCGTGTGGAGTTCCCTATCCAGACAAGTCTTCGACTACCAGCGCGGCGACTTCATGAAGCCTGTCACTGATGGAAGTCAGTTTTTGTTTTAAAAGAAAGAGACATTTTCAAAGACGAATACTCTCATGTCGGGTGGTGTTGCAGTGATCTTCTTCGAATCTTTCTGAGGTCACTACTGGTCATATAGAATTTAGAAGCCAACGTTGAATTACATGTTGGATGATGCTGCTGCTGCCTATCTCGTTTTTGACAGTGAACCTAAAAGTCTTCATGGCATCATCACACTGACAAGAAAAACATTTCCAAATATGTTTTTCTTGTCAGACCTCCTTTCAGTATGGTGTATGGTGGTTCTATTCGACCATCAAATATTACTACAACTGCTATACTGCTACTGAAAAAAACTGAGATTTTAATATTATTCATATCTTATTTCAGTTGAAAAACTTCTGAATGAAACGGATATAATCGTGCAGAAGTACAATGGAAATCTCGATCTGATCTGCGATACACCTGGTAAGCTATACTTACTTGTATTGTAAACAGTCAAGCAGTCAGAAGTTTATTTATTTATTTAGTCAGAAGAAGTCAGAAGCACGACTGAATTCCCTATCTCATCATAAGCAGCATTCCCACTTAAAAGTCATTAGTAGCCTGGTGTATTAAAATTTACCTAGCTTTTATATCTTCATCCTACATTATCACAGATTTCATATGCCACAGATTATAAGCGCTTCGATAAATCTGATAATATCGGTGTGATTGCCCGGCCTTGTGGCTATTTATTCTGTGCTTGTGATGAATTGCGATGAATGGACTGCAGTTAGAACTCGTGATTCTTTTCAATGCATTACGTTAGGTTGTAATTGCTTATTCGTGCATTTAAATTAATTTAACTACAGCTGAAAGAAATTTAATTCATTTATTTGTTATTTGTTGATTTTTACAACCAAAGCTTTATTAAAGGATTAAAGGGACTGCTAACACAGCCGGTACTATTTTTTTTATGGATATAAGATAGCAAACGAGCTTGCAGCACCACCCACCCGCTGCCGTTCATGACAACTGTCACTGACTTTGAACAAGACTCAAACAGGGACTAGGATGGTTAGTCCAGATAGCTGAGAGAGTTAATTAGGACATTAGTTGGTCAGTTCGTTAATGGGTATGAGGACTAGGGACTGTTAGTGATAGTTTGTGCTGTTAGTTGCTGTTAGTAATAATTTAGTTAGTAATTGTTAGTAAGAGTCTCGTTCCAAGTCAGTCACAGATGTGCTGCTACCCTTGATCACTAAGATGGTCGCCTCTAAAGAAATGTAACCGGAAACCACACCTTTCCAACCGGACCACAATTGTTTTAAAAACAAATACTAACATTATAAATAGTACTAGGTACCGTGGCGGGCGGCGGTGGTACCGTGGCTCCCCTGGCGAACTCTACATGAAACAAAATAGACTTCATATAAAAGCTATTTGGTTCCCTATAGGCTCTACCACCTAACAAAACTATTAACCCAGTCGTAGTTGGTTTAAGGACTGTGAGGGACAATCAGTCAATAGCATTTTATTGTAATAGGTAGTTCAGTTTCTAATTTAGTCCTCTTCTAAGTCGCCACAGATGCGAAGCTTGCAACATTTCAAGACAAAGATGGTCTCTTGGAATCATTATCTTTGAGTACTAATTTGGTTATTTTTACGTGCAGGCCAGATTTTATGGGTGAACCGATTGAAATGGTCTGGTGCTGAGGCCTACGAAAGGTCCCCGCGCCAACCTATCTGGGAGAACAACCGCCTTGAAGGATATTACAAGACACATGGCAACTTTAGATTCTTTTGGATCAACAAAGCTGGTCATAGTGTAAGTTCTATTTTTGCGTTCTTTTTTTTAAAGTACATACCTGTCACGGATATAAGTCGGTGTTTATGGACTCGTCATTGGTCATATTAAAAGGGTTGGGAGTATAATATATCTTGATGATACTATAGATAAATTTAGGATATCTAATCTCTATAGCTCGCTGTATCCTGGAGGTGGTAAAATTCGGATTGTAATTATTACTCATGGCCCGCTATTGAAACGGGTCTCGTGGCTATTGTAACATGAAAGGTTTGTTATTTTGACAGAGTTGACACGAAATCATTAACTTTATAATATATCTTACTATAGATATAAAGTTAATGATTTCTCTCTCTGACTCTCAAATATGGTATATGTACTATAAGAAATTTTAATAAGGTCGCACTTTATTCATCATCATCACAACCCTTTCCTTGTCCCACTGTTGGGCACGGGTCTCCTCTCAGAACGGGAGGGATAAGGCAAGTGAAACATAGACAAGTAAATAGAGCATGCCCAGGAATTGAACTGGACCTACCAAGTCAGAAGTCGATGACACAACCTTTTGGCTATCAACGCTTGGAATTAAGTTTTAAATGTATTAAAACTCAAGTTTTATTGCACCTGGGCTTCGAATCGGAGCGTCTTAACAACATTTCAGTCCCGAAACTGTGGCAATTATTGTTCGAAGCTACTGTCAGCTAGGGCGTTATCTGTCCAAGTTCCTTGTAACTAAAAACATTCGCGAACGTTTACTGTCAACAGGTGCCGAGGGACAACCCTGCGGGGAGCGCGGCATTCTTACGTGACATGACTTCCTTCGGCTGACTCTGAGTTGTTATGATTTTCAGATATTTTAAGTTGGTAAAATAAGATTGTTATATTTAGTGAATTAGTTTTATTTATATGCTCTTTTCCTGAAACCTATCCTTATACTTATCAGCATTATGTGTTCCATTGTAACGCACCTAGGCATCCTGTGAAGCGAGAGAGACAAGACTTGATAGTTAAATGATTGCATAAAATGTAGGAAAATCAGGGATATTCCCCTGGAATAATGAAGGTATTCTATTGATAAAATATACTCGCTATTTTCTCGCTGGGAATTTCATTCTGCCTGGTTAAAGAACGCAGACAGGTATGTGGAACTCACTGTAGTGGAATACCCACTAAAACTCAGCGGCACCATCAGCGCTTACAGAGGGATGCGCCACTAGATCGCTTGCGCATTGCTACCGTCACTGATAAAATACTTTTATAACAATGTATTCTAGAACCGAGGACTACTCTGTGCCGTGCGCGAGATATGTGATCAATACATGTTAAAAAAATATACTCAATATATATATAAAAAAATACAGCTAGAAAGTGTTATTTCGAAATGCTATTATTTTATTAGTGATATTATTATGAAACTCAAATATCTCAAATCATGTATAGGAGGTACTTCAAAAGCTTGATGATATGTATATTGTATAACATTAACAACTGTAGGTAAAAATCTGAAATAACCGCTGACACAGCCATTCTTCCATTACTACAGTCTAACTAAACTGACATGACAAATTCAGACCACGACGCCTCTTGGGAGGTAAGGCAAGAGCATGTTTAAAGTGGAGTGCACACACTGCAAAAATATCGGTGGCGGACCAATATCAGCCAATATCTGTATTGCCTGTTGAGGTTTACGAATTATAGAGCATATCTATAGAGCTCGCTTCCTGTAGAGCGGCTGTACTGGCACCAATTAATATGAAAGTTCAAAAAACATTAAAACATGAAAACAGTAAAAGTTCTATTAGGTTTCTACACGGCCCCGATGCTTTATTTAGTTTTCATTAATCAATAGCTCAAATATGGAACCCTAATGAAAAAGAAGTTAACTCCAGTTACTTCTCTATAAAATCGTGTTATCAATTACTTGGCAACTCTTTCTATTCCACGTTTTCGTACTGAAAAATGAGGCAGCGGCCAATGATTGCAGCTGGCCACGAAATCAGGTTTATCTTCGAATTATAAGATAAGTGTTTATATCACGGAATTGTTACGAAGTAGACGTATTATATTATTTAGAATTTAGTGGAATAGTGGAAAAATGAGAAAAAGTACTACGATTATTGTTTTAATTACAGTAGCTGTTGTAATTGCTGCGGGTTTGTGTGTTCTAACATGGTGGCTCGTGAGCGGACGCCACTTATATGATACTATCCGTAAGTATTGTCTTCAAATACTTTTAACTTACTTGTCTTTCAATTTTTAAACACAACTAGCCGCTTATAGGTATGTTCCCATTAATATTTAATTCCTGATTTTTGCTTCAGAGGGCACGTTAAGTCGTGGGTCCTGGTTTTTATCGTAAGAGTAGGAATGTCGAAGGCCTTCGAACAGCCTGAATACTTCCAACTTCTGAGTATTCCACTCTGACAGAGTTCTGCAATTCTGCAATGGAGAGTACTCGCCTTCTAAGTTGTGAGAAGAGACTTTGAACAAAACTGTTATGGGTGTTGTTCAATGGCTGTCACAGTTGTCACTGTCAGCAACAAATGAGTGGTGTTGCGTGCTCACTTGCCTTTTTTTTAGTATTGGAAGGCGACGGTTTAGGGGATGTGGAGTTTACGGCAGCGTATACCAGAATAAAAAATACCGGTAACCTTTTCTGGTGGTTCTACCCAACCACGGCTGCTGACAAGACCTCTCGACCCATAATACTCTGGCTGGATGGAGTCACTGGCCTTCCACCGAGTTTGTTTGCCAATTTCATGATGTTTGGCCCGTATGACGTCAATATGAATAAAAGATCGAACTCTTGGGTAAGAAATCCTTTTGATCATAACTTATAGCACTATTACAACCACAAGTTACAATAACCCTTAGGCGTCCCACTGTTGGGCGCTGATCTCTCCCAACGTCCGCAGCTAAGGGAGGTTCAAGAGCATGCATACAATTTTGTTTAAAATCATTGGTAGGTTAGTATTGTTGTTTGGTACGGGTGAGATTTCTAAACTCACGCAACGTAGTGAATACTTTAAAAATCATTTTAATACTAATCGTATATTGGGCGGAATAAAAGGTTTTATTTACATTCATTATTTTTATTATTTCAATAATAATATATAGATGTAACGTATATTCCTTTCAGATCGATTCATTTAATCTACTTTTCGTTGATGCACCACTGGGAACAGGTTTCAGTACAGCACGAAGTGGCAAGATACCAAGGGATCTCGATAGCAATGGTAAAATAAACAATTTTTTTTAACGGTACCCGGATATCGCCGGGTTATGTGGGATTTCCACCCACTGAGACAATCTCGGTGGCCTTCCTCAGCGCTTGTGGATGGTTCCGGAATCTCTGTTAGACCGCACCGGTGCCCCTCAGCGCAATGCCCGTAATTCTCTCTTCGTCTCTGACCAGACGTCATAAAATAAAGTCATGCGTCACCCATCTACAACGTTGTACAGTCACAAATAATGTTGTCTTTCCCGGGATCACTGAATGAACGATTCGAGCTCCCACTCTTGCCGCCCGCAACCACAGATGCCCCCTTTTTGTCGCCTCTTACGACAGGCACAGAATACCGAAGCACTATTCTGGTGCCGAGCTACAGGGACAAGTAGTCCTGATAGTCAGAGGATGAAGTACTTAGTCTGCGTTATACTTTTTTGCTTGGCAAGTGGTAAACCTTCGTGGGAGTGATTTCTGACTATGTGGGATTTGCACGCAACGTCGAACGAAAGCACTCCGCCTTTTTCGCGGCGCTTAGGACGCTCCTACTTGAGGAGCAGCAACTCCTGAATTCGGATGTAAGGATGGTCCTTTTATTTTGACAATTGATCCTGCTCCATGGATGAACCCCGTCGATGACATCCCCGCTGTTGAGCATGGGAGCCGGTGAGTCTTCGCGCACGCGTAACGCACGCGCTCAACTGCAGCAGTTAGCTAACTAGTTCCCCCAGACCCCAGTAAATAAATAAATACCTTGGACATTTACACACGGCCATCTGACCCCAAATTATACGCGAACTTGTCTATGGGTGCCAGAGACTGATATACATAGATAGATAGATATTTTTAAATACATAATATTATGTACTTAAATGTATAATATTGACATCCAGACACAAAACAAACAAGTGTTCGTCACACGAATATTTGATCTGAGTGAGTGAGATTCGAACCCACGACCCCTGGCGCAACAGGTAGTAGGGTCACTAACGATAGCGCCAGCGGGCCCTTATAGTAGGTAGTCCCTTTTTAGTTACCTATTACGACAGGCAGAGGGCTATAGTATCAGTATCAAAGTGTATTGTGGATACGCGAGCAATAGGGACACCTCTGATGGCTGATACTAACTAATTCTAAACGCAATTACCACTAAAGGTAATCGCTTCAAAAATTATTACCAAAAAAAAAAGTAGTTATGTGTCTATGTATGTCCCTATCCCTACTTTCAGTATGTAAAATGTACTCTGTGGTAATAAAACTTTAATTTTGATTTTATCTTATTAGAACCTGCAGAAGTCTCACCAGCGTGATTCAGCTGCTATTTTATTAGTGCCATCTATCGAGCGGTACTTAAACGGATACCACTGTATTGCGCACTGAATCAGGGTAAAAAAAGCACTAGACCCTCAAAATTTAACGGTCAAAAAAGGTATTTATTTACCTGACATAACATAGTTGATAACTTATTTGATTTTTAACAATTTCAGCTGAACATTTGCGTATGATGCTGCAATCGTTCTACGCGATACATTCCGCTTACGGTAACACACCCCTGTACATATTCGGCCAAGGCGACGGGGCACAACTGGCCTTAGCCCTGGTAAGTCACACTTGGTATTTAAAGATACAAACCATACACGTCCCACTGCTAGGCATGGGTCTTTTTTTTAATTTATTTTTATAGATACAAGATAGCAAACGAGCTTGCAGCACCACCCATCCGCTGCCGCCCATGACAACTGTGATTGACTTTGAACAAGACTCAATTAGAGACTGGGATGGTTAGTCCAATTAGTTGAGAGAGTTAATTAGAACATTAGTTGGTCAGTTCGTTAGTAGTATGAGGACAGGGACTGTTAGTGATAGTTAGTCCTGTTAGTTGGTGTTAGTAATAGTCCAACTAGTACTTGTTAGTAGAAGTCTCGTTCTAAGTCAGTCACAGATGTGTTGCTACCCTTGAGGACTAAGATGGTCGCATCTAAAGAAGTGTAACCGGAAACCACACCTTTCCAACCGGACCATTAAGCGGAGCATTAAGGATTATGGACCACCTTACTTAAGCACTTTGACTACTTAAATATTTTAAAATTAACTGTGACTGCGTTACAACGAGCGCTTATCACCTACTGTGAACGTTAAAATTAATTTGCAGAGCGTTCGAATGCCGGCGAATCTGAAAGGAGTTATTATTGGAAACGGGATAATTTCTCCAGCTGTTGCTTTGACGAAGCTTGGTTTTTATTTAGAGGAGCTTGCCTACATTGATGCAGTCGGTAGATCTGCTATTGAGGAGATGTCTTTCAATGTCAGCGCCTTGGTAAACGAGAGGAAGTACGAGGAATCATTTGACCAGTTCGTTCGTCTGGGGGACTTTGTGAACAATCAAGCGGGTGCTGTTGCAGTCAATATGCAGCGTATTGTTGAAAAACTCACCAGGAATTCTGCGTTAGGTTAGTCAAATTTTCCGTTCGTCAATTAAGTCAATTAATCGTTCTCTATCTTTTTATTTCTTACTAGCTTACCCGCGGCTCCGCCCGCGTGGTCAAAGGGAATTAACAATGTGTTGTTTATCATACATGACACATGTCTTATTCCATATTAATTTACCATATTAATTTTAAACCAAAACAACAATTTATCCAGCGCGAATTCAAAATTAAATTCAATTTATTAGTTGCCTATGACTTAATTAATTTACATGTGATAACCAATGATTAGCGAAATTTAGAACTTGCAAATGAATTTTACTAACGCCATATATTAACAACATCCGAAACTAAATATCTAGCAAATAACAAAACATCGATATCTTCCCATGGGGATGTTTTACCGCGGTAAAAAGTAGACTTCGGCACTCTCCACCCTCCTCACTATCTCCACACACAAAAACCATACCATTTAATAGCTTCGTTGCGACGTGAAAGCCGGACAAACAAACAAACAAACAAACACACTTTCACATCTATAATATTAGTATGGATTTTCCTTTTGATAGCGCACTGATAGTTTTCGGAGTTACTGCGTCGTTGGTAAAATGGTAACCAAGTGCAACTGCTGAGCTGAAAGTCTTGGGTTCGAATCCCTGGTGGGGCAAAGTATTAATGGGTTTTTATAACTTGGAATTCTCAGTAACAACTCGTAGTATTCAATCGTTCCCGCATAATTCTCAATAGGCTCACTACCTATATGAGACTTAAACATAACTTTTAAATGAAGTGAATGCTCTACCTCACAATTTTGCTTACCTTTTCGGGAAAATACAAGCGTTATTAATTTATAACACGCCGCCAACCACTGATACCAAAATCAAAAGTCAGTGTAGGTAATGTCAGCTTGGTAAAATCTACATAACACGAAGGAAAATATGACCTAGCTGGAATTTGAACCCACACCTACGAAACTGATGTATTGAGTATTACTATGTTATAAAAAATTTATGCCTGAAAAGCCGACTGTCACCTAGCACGAGCAACACCAGGGGATTCGACAATGTGTCGCCGGCCCTGAATGAGAGCTATTTTCACACCCTTCCTCATAGCCCACCAAAAAACCTAAGAATGAAGCTTTCCAAAGTTTACATTTATCTATGGGCAGCAAAAATGATCAACCCAGTTTCTTCTTCATAACAGCTAATAATATAACTAATAATAATAGAAAATAATAGATAACAGAATGAACATTTTTTATCGTATTACTATCATTTTCAGATTTCTATGGCTACTCTACTTATCTTCACGGCACTTTCTCGTCTGTTCCTGAAGCGTATAAGTTTATGGACGGGGTAGTGGCGCCTGGGATAGGCATCGCCGACGGCGTGTCTTACGACAGCGGCAGAAACGACGCTATTAACGCTTTCAGGCGCTTTCTCATGGAAGATACTTCGAACTACGGTGAATATTGTAGTATATTTATAAAAAAAGAAACTATTGAAAATTCAAATCAATAGATAGAGTTTATAGTGTTTGTATCACGTTCGGACACTAAACGGAAAGATTGGCATGTCTATTAACATCTATTTAGCCACAGATTATCTGTTCTGTGTATTTAGCAGTATTGGGATGCCTACCTAATTTTCATTTTAAGGTAACCTATGACATGCCTGTCTACCTACGTTGTTCTACTGACTGTCTTTTGCCCCAAATTTAAAACCGATCCAAATACAGAACAGAATAAAATATTATTACCTACACACGTTTAAAATACACACACTCAGTCATTTGATATTCTTTATTTTATTTGCAGTGGAACGAATTTTACAAGGCAATTCTAATATCGGTGTCACGATGTACAACGGAAATCTGGATGCAGTATCAAATACTCCTGGTTAGTACCTGCACTTACACCTGCCTAACCTTCTATTGCTGTATAGGTATTAATAATATTCATATTATTTCATAGCTGTGTAGACAACAACATAAAAAGATACTTACTAGTACGTCTGTATGTATGTCCTTTCTTTGTGTTTCCAACAAAGATATATAATATAACAATATTTTTGTAATTAAAAATAATTATGCATATATTTACAGCATAATTAATAATTTAATATTACAATTTTTTTTTATAAATTAAGTTTCAAACCTCAATTTATTTAAATCGAGGTTTTAATTTCATTCATAACGACCAAGTCCACTTATTTGATTCATAATAACTAGGTTTTACGATGGAATTCGGTGGCAAGTATCTACGTTATTTCTTTTTCTAAGATCAACATATTGAACGAAAGCTTGAACGCATTGCTAAAGCTCGCCGTAGTATCACACTGGTAATGTGAAGCATGGAGCTCTTATGCTGTTTTCTATTTTGTGCTAGAATTATTAATCATTGTCAACTGCAGGCAACGCATTGATGGGTCTAAACCAAATTTTTGTGCCATCATGCATTAAAAAGTCTTAACTACAACGGATAAACAGTTATATATTTACTTCCTACATAATTAAAAGTATTTTTTGATCTAATTGTGCCATGTTTTTACTCAGGTCAGTTAGAATGGATCAGGAATCTAACCTGGTCGGGATCTGAAGAGTTTTCACGCGCACCTCGAAATACGCTCATTATAAACTCTCTCGTCGAAGGCTACTTCCGGGAGACATCGCGGCTGACCTTCTATTGGATGAACGCTGCAGGGCAAGCGGTACTATTATTTTTAATCGTTATCATTGTTTGAAATACAATGATTATAGTGGTGTACAGAATCAACGTCATTCGTGATGATTTAATTGATGACTGAATGGATTTTTGATTCCATAAAGTCTTTATCACTATCGGTGAGAGAGGTAGATCCTTCAACTAGGTATGGAAGAAAAACTGCAACACAAAATAGATATAAACATTGATAGTAATACTTATCTAAGGATATAAACATAAAGGAGAACTGCACTATGTACTTATAGTAATCATGTCATGTCCAAATGCAATTTCGATCTGCCGAAATTAACTAGGTATCTATTTGTCAGCTACGTTTGGTATAGGTATTTGTGAGAAAGTGCAGTTATTAAAATAATAATTATTATTATAAAATGTAATTACTAAAAAAGTTATTTATAGACTAATAGATAACAATATTATATAAAAAAAGAAAATTAAATAATTTACTTTTTTTTACTTAAAAAAAAGGTAATAAAGATTTTAATGTCTGCCAGTTTTTATTTGCATTACTTCTTTTGAATGTTTCTTTACTTTGCTTCAGGTACCCCTCGACAGTCCTGTTGCTATGAGAAGAATAATAGAACGTATCACAAGTACCTAGAAATGATTAAAGTTTTATTTAAATAAAAATAAATCTTTTTTTACCCTAAGCTTACATATCTTTGCCTCTAAGATTTATCTCTTTTTCTCTTTGATATTAGTTTTATCGTCCATCTCATGAAATCCATCCATCCATCCATCAGCCTTTTGAGGTCCACTGCTGAACATAGGAACATAGGCCACTTTTAAAAGTCCTGTGCCTTCTGAATCCAGTGATTTCCCGCCGTCCTCTGTCGTCTGTCCACCTTGTAGAAGGGCGATCAGTCTTTGAACTACGTGGACTATCCATTGCGACTTTAACTTGCTTACTCCGCGAACCTCATGAAAACTTTTCCGCTTTATATTCAATAGGGCCAACAGCAAGGTCCATCCATTCAACTCACTTCACTCTATAAAAAAAAAGTACGAGGAAAGAGAAAAGGTGTAGGTAAATCACACACACTCCTCCACTAGAACAGTGTGATGTGTGTTAAAATGTTCACAAAATAAATACCTACATGCAGCCGAATTCTTCGTGTTTAATTTAGTAATTACAATTAAATTGACCTCGCTATGTCATAAACTACACTGGTTGTTATTTCCATCATATGATAGTTATGTCCTCCCTTTTGCATATTCATGATTTGTTCAATTGACATAATGACGTCTATGTCAGTGTCAGATCAGACATTACTGCTTAAATACATTTCTAATCGTTTGTTTGTGCGGATTGTGCGTCTTCTTGATTTTCGATTGGAAAAAAGTGAAGATTATCATAAATTTAATTTCAATTAGCTGATGAGCCATAAAAATGGCAGATATCCTTGATATTCTGGACATAGAACAACCAGGTGCTGCAGAGATTACGAGGGAGAGTATAATTCATGGAGATAAAAACAAAAAGAAATATGTTACAGCAAAGGCTGTTAGACGGCCTGAAGGCATGCATAGGGAGGTGTTTGCCCTTCTCTATAATGATAACAAGGATTTACCGCCGCTCATGCCAACTGTAACAGGTATTATTTTAATATTACCATAGAAGACTAGGTACTAGTACTACTAGAAGATTACTATAGTGAATTGAAGTTATGCAGCATAACTTATGCTTCTACTTCTAATCAATCCATCATTGATAGGCTTCACTCCTCAAGTCTATTTAACATAAATAAATGCTTTTGATTATTAGATTTCCATTATGCTGTAATATTCAATTTCTAGGCAATGCATACAAGCAACCCAAAGCAAAGCTTGGTATGCGCAAAGCAAGGAAATGGGTGTGGGCTCCATTTACCAACCCTGCCCGCAAGGACAATGCTGTGTTTCACCACTGGAAACGAACCTCAGATGAAACTAAGGAGTATCCATTTGCACAGTTCAATAAGGTATTTTAATTTATCAAACTGAAAGAGGGCCCTCGACAAACTGATAACTGATACGTTAGAAAAGTTCTAAAATGGAGACCACTACTAGGAAAACTCAGTATTAACCCTCCAATAAGCTGGACCAATGACCTGAAAATGACTGTCCAGAAAGAATTTCCCGGGATTCATTGGGATTATCAATTGAGGAAGGCTTATGTCTAGCGGTGGACATGTAAAGGATGGTTTATTTATTTATTTCTATGTAACTAGAACAGCAAACTAACTGCTGGATTAAAAATGAATGGATTGTGCTGTGTGCTCGTATGTAATTATAAATCCATGAAAAAGCTTAATTTACTTTCAATTATGTTAGGGACATAATCATAAAAAAAATAACTAGCCTATTATAGCTAAAATTGTTTTGTCACTTTCAAATTCTGAATGAAGTTTCATCAAAGATGACAAAACACTGCTAAAACAGGTTTATACATTTCTTAGTTCAAGTCTTGAACAGAGTGAATTACCAACCTAAATATATACTACCTAAAACCTACCTAGCTTTAATTTGAGAGAATATGGTAATATTGAAAAATTGTTGTATCATGAAAATTGTTATTTTCAGCAAGTATCAATCCCATCTTACTCAGAATCTGAATACAACCAATACCTAAAATCTGAGGACTGGAGCCAAGCAGAGACTGACCACCTGATGGATCTCTGTCAGAGATTTGACTTAAGATTCATTGTCATACATGATAGATGGGACCGTGCAGCATTCAGGGATAGGAGCGTTGAAGATTTGAAAGAGAGATACTACAATATTTGTGCAATATTGAGCAAGGTATGAATTTTTTACTAAACTATAGCAGTGATATTTGTAAGACAGATTTTAAGCCATGTAGGAGGCATACAAGGCCTAGAAACTTCATAACTACATGAGGTGGCTACTAACCCACTGGAGCAGCATAGTGGAGAATGCTCCTGGTCTTCTCAGACTTGCCCTGCAGTGGAACGATAATTGGTTGCAGGCATACCAGTGATAGGCTACAATTTCTTGATATATAAATAAATGTTGACCTCATACTTTGGAAGACAATCATCACACTTGGGACATAACCCTCGGATTGGACTGGTTGGTCTGACATGTAACATGGATGACTACAAAGTTGTGTATTTTATTAAAATAAATATCATCAGCTGTAATGATGAAGGAAACTTATAAAAAGTAAAAAGGACTAATACCCCATGCGCAGTTATCCACTCCGAATTTCGTATAGTGCACACCAAACATTTTTTGGTTGCGAGAAATAAGTATCTAATATAAACTGCTTTTGTGACAGGTGAAAACAAATCCATGGTCAAACACAGTGACTATGGTAAATGGAGAGAAGAGGACGTACCACTACGACGCTGAACATGAGAGAAAGAGAAAGGAACAATTGCGAAGGTTGTTTGACAGGACTCAAGAACAGGTTAATATTAATTCAAATTTTTACCCTGAAAAAATTCACCGCAAGTGGGATTCGAACCCACGATCTTCCAATGGGTACTGGGAGTGCTCTTACCGACTGACCACCGTGGTCTGTCGCACCAACAGCGAATATTTTTCAAGGCATAGCATGACGTCACGTCTTGGGTTGATATTAAATAAAATCTTATAATAAGTATTTTAAAAATATGGAGATTATATCCCCGAAGAGGTAGGCAGAGGTGTGTACACCTACTTTTCACCAGTTATATTTAGGTCCCATGTATGGTGAGCCTATTGCCATACATCAGGCACAAATCTAGACTTCGAGCTGTTACCAGCCTTTCAAGTTAGAAAAACCCAATAGTTCTTGCCCGACCAGAGGTAGCGAAATTTCATGCGGTTGACCCCTAGTGGTTTATGGAGACAAACCACCCGCCGCCGACCGCGCACGTCGTTGCTTAACTCTGTCGATAGCATAGAATCGACGCCAGCCATTTGGCTATGGACGCTACAAACAGTAGTTAAAACTATCGTACAACTATATCATATTGACGGGCCCGTTGGCGCAATCGGTAGTGACCCTGTCTGTTGCGCCAGGGGTCGTGGGTTCGAATCCCACTCAGAACAAATATTCGTGTGACGAACACTTGTATTTGTTCTGTGTCTGGATGTTAATATTATCTATTTAAGTATGTATTTAAAAATATCTATGTATGTATATCAGTCTCTGGCACCCATAACACAGGCTCGCGCCTACTTTGCGGTCAGATGGCCGTGTGTGAGAATGTCCATGATATTTATTATTATTTATTATATTCATTCAATTAATGTTTTAATTAAGAGGATATCAGTCGACCGTCACTTTTGAAGAATAGGTTTTTAACAAAAATATTGCCGTCGCGCTGAGCCCCTTAGCGAAAGAGAGAGAAGAGAAGAAAGAGAGAAGTGCAGTCTCGAACTGATTTTACCTACGTAAAATTAAGAAAATCGTCCTTTCGTAATCCCCTGTTTCCTCCTCGAAATCTAGACCGATTTCAATATTTCTTTCAGTTAAAATGTAGAACAGGGTCTAAGCTATGCCCGTAGTAATTACTAGTTTGCTTGATGTTTGAAAATGTATGTAAAAAAAGTCGATTTTTTTGATTTTAAATGATTTTTTTTCTCTTCTATTAATCAAATAATGAAAAAAAAACAAAACGTACAGTCATGGCAGAGGTACGTATAAATCGTATGGTATTTTTTTCTCTTCTGTAACTTCTTTATCCTAGGAGGAAACAGGGGACAGGACGTTTGTATGGAAAAAGTGTCGACTTGTTCGCTTGTGATATCCTCTTAATTAAATTAATCAACCCCAACCTCCCCAGATCGACGAGGAGCAGATGCTCCTGACGGAGCTGAAGAAGATCGAGGCGCGCAAGCGCGAGCGCGAGCGCAAGACCCAGGACCTGCAGAAGCTGATATCGCGCGCGGACAGCGGCGGCGCGGCGCACGCGCACGCGCACGCAACCGGTGACGGGCCCGCGACGCCCGCAGCGCCCCCCGGCGCGCGCCGCCACGACCGCAAGCTGCATAAGAAGAAGCTGGTGGCGCAGCAGAGGCCGCTGCGTGCAGTCGACACTGTGGTCAGTGGACTCTCTAGTACCTGGATTCCTAACCTGGGGGTAATTACCCCCGCGGGGGTAAAACTTGTATTTCGGAGGGGTGACAATGAGCCTAGCTGACCTATGTACAAAGTACATTTTGGAAAAAAGTAGGTGCTGAATATCATATCATAGCAGACAGAGCTTTAAAAATGTTGGTACCGTTTGCTACTACTTACACTACTTACAGTATATAGTAGCTACACGTATTGTTTGACTTCAACGTTGGGAGGAGGGGTAAAATCAGTGACCCTAGTTAGATCATAAGGGTAACGGACCTGAAAAGGTTAAGAACCACTGCTCTAGTAGGTATTCCTCGCGGCGTCGATATGGGGTATCAGGGCGGGGGACGTAACGCGGCTGGTGAACCAATCAGCCGTCAGCGCTTACAACTGACATCTCGCTCCCCCGCTCCATACGGTACGAGGTAAACTTCGATGCCGGAGCTGCACAAGAAGAAGCTGGTCGCCCAGCAGAGGCCGCTGCGGGCCGTCGACACTGTGGTCAGTGGACTCTGTAGTATTAGTTACTCGCGGCGCCGATATGGGGCATCAGTGCGGGGGACGTAACGCGGCTGGTGAACCAATCAGCCGTCAGCGCTTACGACTGACATTCCGCTCCCCCGCGCCATACGGTACGAGGTAAACTTCGATGCCGGAGCTGCACAAGAAGAAGCTGGTGGCGCAGCAGAGGCCGCTGCGGGCCGTCGACACTGTGGTCAGTGGACTCTGTAGTGTTACTCGCGGCGCCGATATGGGGTATCAGTGGGGTATCTGGCGAACCAATCAGTCGTCAGCGCTTACAACTGACCATACGGTACGGTGGCCCAGCAGAGACCGCTGCGAGCCGTCGACACTGTGGTCAGTGGACTCTGTAGTATTACTCGCGGCGCCGATATGGGGTATCAGTGCGGGGGACGTAACGCGGCTGGTGAACCAATCAGCCGTCAGCGCTTACGACTGACATTCCGCTCCCCCGCGCCATACGGTACGAGGTAAACTTCGATGCCGGAGCTGCACAAGAAGAAGCTGGTGGCCCAGCAGAGACCGCTGCGAGCCGTCGACACTGTGGTCAGTGGACTCTCTAGTACCTGGATTCCTAACCTGGGGGTAATTACCCCCGCGGGGGTAAAACTTGTATTTCGGAGGGGTGACAATGAGCCTAGCTGACCTGACAAAGTACATTTTGGAAAAAAGTAGGTGCTGAATATCATATCATAGCAGACAGAGCTTTAAAAATGTTGGTTGGTACCGTTTGCTACTACTTACACTACTTACAGTATATAGTAGCTACACGTATTGTTTGACTTCAACGTTGGGAGGAGGGGTAAAATCAGTGACCCTAGTTAGATCATAAGGGTAACGGACCTGAAAAGGTTAAGAACCATTGCTCTAGTAGGTATTCCTCGCGGCGTCGATATGGGGTATCAGTGCGGGGGACGTAACGCGGCTGGTGAACCAATCAGTCGTCAGCACTTACGACTGACAACCCGCTCCCCCGCGCCATACGGTACGAGGTAAACTTCGATGCCGGAGCTGCACAAGAAGAAGCTGGTGGCGCAGCAGAGGCCGCTGCGGGCCGTCGACACTGTGGTCAGTGGACTCTGTAGTATTCCTCGCGGCGCGTATAGTTTATCTATATATATAAAAGGAGAAGGTGACTGACTGACTGACTGACTGACTGACTGACTGACTGACTGACTGACTGACTGACTGACTGACTGACTGACTGACTGACTGACTGACTGACTGACTGACTGACTGACTGACTGACTGACTGACTGACTGACTGACTGACTGACTGACTGACTGACTGACTGACTGACTGACATATCAACGCAGGGCCTAAACTATAAGGGCTAGAAACTTGAAATTTTGCACAGGGGTTCCTTTTATAATGTAGGGGAGCACTAAGAAAGGATTTCTGAAAATTCACCCCCTAAGGGGGTAAAACGGGGGTGCAAAGTTAGTATGAAACTTTGCCGTTTTTGAAGTCTTTAGACGGGTAGACGTCGTTAATGGGTCTAATTCTACGCGAGCGAAGCTGCGGGCGTCCACTAGTAATAATAATATATCATTTATTTCAAGACAGAGTCTCATACACACACATTCGTAAATTATAGACAGTAATCAATAGTATATAATCAATAGTATATCAATAGTTTAGCATGGGGTATCAGTACCGGGGACGTAGTAAGGCTGGCGCCACACGGTACCTTAATTTTGATTTTTGTTCATTGAAGGTAAGAGGTAAACTTCGATGCTGGTCCGTATAGTTTGTAGTTTTTTTTAATGGGTAAGACAGCTAACGAGCTTGCAGCACCACCCATCTAAAACCGCTCATGAGAATTGTGGCTGACTTTGAACGAGACCCAAATAGGGACTGGGATGGCTAGTCTAGTTAGCAGAGTTAATAAAAACATTAGTTGCCAATCCGCACATGGCCAGCGTGGTTGAATAAAGCCTAATCTCTCCCATTCCGAGAGGAGACCCGTGCCCAGCTGTGGGACAATTAAAGGTTTGTGGTGGTGGTGAAGCCGCGGAAAAATCTAATAATATGTATGTTTTTTTTTTTTAATACTTATTTTCGTTATGCTTATTTTTTAATCTTCTATTTTTTTTTTGTCTGCTTTATCTTTTAATTCTGCATATCTGTGTCCATGTGTGTGACAAAAGTTTTCTTATTCTTATTCTTAATAATTCCAGACGGTGGAGTGGTCTGGGATCAAGTTCCCGGAGGCGCGCGGCACGGGCGTGTGGCTGCGCTCGCAACGGATGAAGCTGCCCCCCGGCGTCGGCCAGCGGAAGACCAAGGCCATTGAGCAGGAACTGCGCTCGCTCAACATTGGTACGTTTGTCTATTATTTATTTATTACAAAAATAAGTCTGCGAACTTACAGCGTTCACAAACACTTAACACTAGTCATACAACATAAACATACAAAAATGACGACGAATACAAGACAATGAACAACGTGAATGAAACATGTCAAGTAATTAATACAACATACACATTTTGGTTCGAAAAAAATAAAAAAAAATAAAAATACAGATGTCAAAGATTTCAGGTCAGATACAATGTCAAAGATTTCATGTCAAATTGGAAAAATAAAATAAAAGAAATAAAATAAAATAAATAGAAAATTAATTACAAGAAATAAAAAATAGTTATAAGTCAAGCCTTAGAGAAATTATTAAAATAATTGGACAAGGATTTCAATACTGTTTCAAACTTTTCGTGAAATATGTCGGCACCCTGTACCCTTATGTGGATGTTTAGGGAGAGAGATTGCCCTCGCAGTAGGTGCGTTCGCCCCGCGGCATGTGCGCTTGAGCCTTGGGCTTGTAAAAAGGTTTGTCTATGGCTGTTGCGAATGAGACCTTATATAAATAAAGCAGAGGGAACGTGAACCCTCAAAAAGGTAACGTTGGTAACTTTTATTACATACTTGAGGAGTTCTACTTTAGTGATGCCTAGAATTTAAAACAATGTCAATATTGCAAATTCCAAAAAACATGAAATTTTTTTACGTTTTAAGCATGCCTACAGATGGTAACATAAATAATAATATGAAATGGTTTGAATAAATTTCATGTGCTTCAACTCATTGGAATGAGATTAGCCGAATTCGTTATTCAATGACTGCTTTATTAATAGCAACAAAATTAAATATTAACTGATACTAAAGGTTCTACTACTACTACTACTACTTCTCATTACAGATATATCACCAACACCAACGGAGGCGATTTGCAAGCATTTCAACGAGCTGAGATCGGACTTAGCACTTGCGCTGGATCTGAAGAACGCACTGGCCTCCTGCGAGTTTGAGCTGCAAGCACTGAGGCACCAATATGAAGCTCTCAACCCTGGCAAGGTAATTTATTAGTGCTTCGATTGTCTAGTGGCCCCAAACGCGACATCTAAACTAAAGCTCCTGGGTTCGGTTTCCCGAGCAGATTGGCTTATTTCTTACTTTTTAGAGAGTTGTTTGAGAATCATTAATAGCCAAATGGCTAGAATCGAATAGATTAGTGATCGAGCCACACCTGCGGGAGAGACAGGTCGGGAACCCAGGTTGGTGGGAAGTCTATGGGTTGTAGCCTAGTTGTTTGTATCTGGGTTTTTTAAATTTTCCATTCATTTCATGATATTTTTCTTTTGAATTTTTTTTTTATTTCAATTTGAAATATTTTATTCTTTTTTCATAAGTCCAAATCACCATCTATTTAACCTATTCATTGAGACCATTTCAATAACTCAAACACCGATTATACTGCTGCTTAAAGTTTGTGAGGAGTTTTACATTCTGCAGATTTGTGATGATACACACTCCTTAGGTCAACGTTAGCATTTTTTTGAAATATCATTGAAGTGACAGTATATCACAAATTTCAAATGAATCAGACCTGTGAAAGCTACACATATCTCTTCATCAAATAGAAATCATCAGGCTTCATACGCAGCAGACTTTCTTTGTAAACAAAAAAATATCAAAATTTGTGACCTACAATGGAATAGATAGGTACCCTGATACCAAAACTTATCATTATTATTTTTCCGGGTTTAAAAATGGCTTTCTCAGATATAATTTTATTTCTTTCAGACTCTTACAATCCCAGCATCAATTTGCAATATTTCTACAGACAGCGAGGCCAAGCCTATGAGTGAGATTATAGATGTGGTTGGCTCTCCGGGCTCCTTGAATAACACCATATAGCATTTGCATTTACAAGAACATCATAGTTCTAAATGTACAACATGAAAATATCATGTGGTTGATGAAAAAATGTGTATGTGATTGTGAATAGATTTATGAATTTTATGAAGGACCTGTTAGTAGTAACTATTGATGTATAGTCTTAAATAAGGTGCAAACCAAATAAAATGTATTAAATTTATAAATAATCACCTTTCATAAGTAGCGTTCCTAGCCCAATGGCTTGGTCCGTTTCAATGTGAAAGAAAGAGTTACGAGGGGAGTTCAAAGTATTCTCGGTATAGATATGAACGAGAAGGCAGAAAAATATGAAATAATTATATTTCTCTATATATACCCCTGCAGTCTCAATGCACTTTTTACATCGCGAAAAAATAACTCCAAAAAAATTACTTCCATCTTTCGTGGATAATTTTTAGAGTTTTTCCATGACAGCGCGGTGCTCGATTTTGGTAAAAATTTTCGCGTCAGACATTTTGTTGCACTCTAAACAAGATTGTGAAAAATCTAATTAAGATAAAACGACAAAATTTTCTAATTGAGACCCTAGATAGTGTTAAAAGAGAATCAATCATATACAAAAAATTACCTTTTTAGTAACAAAAAGTTCCGATACCGAGAATACTTTGAACTCCCCTCGTAAGCGGGCGCGGTCGGTTTGTGAATGGATGACCGCTGGTGGCAAAATTTCATGGATATGCCGTAGGACACATAATGGTGGAAACAATCGTTAAGACTTGTCGAAGACCTTTGGGTGGCTCAAAAACATTCGACGCTGGGTTGGCCACAGACCCCTTCACCAATCTGCATTCGAGCAGCGTGGTGGAGTATGCTCTAGACCTCCCGCAGTTGTGTCTGTGGGGGACACAACAATTCATTTTGAAATATCTTGTATAATAAGCGATTAATATAATATTCATTTGAATTACAAATAAAAATATGTTGGCTCCACACTGTGTGTGCACATTGAAATTAAGTAAATATTTGTTGCAAACTAGACCTGTGTTGTTTTTTTTTGATAAAAGTTTTTGTAATGTTTTTTCCTAGACTAATCCTGTTATTATAATATAATGTAATGTAATATTTTACCATATTCTTATTCAGGTTACTGAAACTTGATTTACTACTCTAAAACCCAAAACTAAAATTTCCCAGAAACAAATTCCCTTTAAACTCCCTATAAAGGAAAATTGCCAAATTGATTTATTAATCATGCTAGAATGCTTAGCTGTGTTCTTATTGGTAGCTTCAACTTTGTGAACATTACCACGTATGTGGGGCTTGGGCCCTGAAAAAGGGTTTTAACCAAACATGTTTATGATGTTTTAAATATATAACTGTGTAATATATATATTACTATACTATATATTATTAATTAATTTATGCATTCACTAAATAAAAAAAACTACTTTAATTCAAAGTCTTTTAATTACAAATGCTAACTAATCATTAAACTAAACTGCTCCCTTAGGAGCACCATAGGCATCTGGCATTCTTTCTATGGTATATTTGTGTTCTGCAACATACATAATAGGAACGCCTGGAATTTTTCTAATTCTTCTCTTGAGATCCTTGTCATTTGTGGCAACAATATAACATTTGTGTTGAGACACTCTTTGTACTATACAGTCATCTGCATAAGTGCCTTTGTGTAAGCAAGTGATCCTTTCAAACCGTGGGTCCTTAATGATTCGCAAAGCAACCCTATATTTTCTGCCAAGTTTCTCCAACTCACCCAAGACACAGTCAGTTATGTATGGAATGCATTTAGCATATAAGCAGTCCATCATATTTTGTATTATGTCTAGTTTGTTCTTTATAGAGAAGTTAATGAAGTTGGTGTCGACAAGTATGTGGTAAGGCGGTCCCAGTTGTGTGTTGTATTGGAAGAATAGCGCTGAACTCGCTTGAGGGACTTCTCGGACCTTGAGTTCATGTGGATCATCGCGCTTTTTTTTCTTGGGTTCAGCTCGTTCGGAAGCCTTTATTCGACTGTCGCTTGGGCTTATGAGTTTCTTCATCTTGGCGAACCGATTCTCCACAATCTTTCGTGTTTTTCTTTGTTTACCCTTAAAACAAACAACGTTGATGGGGAAAACGTATTTATTTTAATACATTATATCAAGATAATATGAAAAGTGAAAGTAAAACTTACCATTTTGTCACAGCAATTATTCTGTGCTATTCTATAGTCCGCTTGAAAATTACTTATGGAAGTAAATAATAAATAAAATATAACCTAAAATTGTAAAAGCTGAGCGATGCACGCACCAATCAACTGACACTGACAATGACGGATAATCGGATGCTTCGATCATTAATGTACGTTCAGCCATAAATCCTTGACATGTGCCACAGATAATAATAATAATAACAAGTTATTAGTCTTACAAGTTATACAGAATGATTTAGAATAGGTGTAAAAGTTTTAAAGGGGTGAATGTATAGCTCATTTCCTATCAAATAATGTACTATACACCCTATCCAAAAGTCAATGGTTCTGGAGTTAGGTATTAATTTTTTAAATATTTTTCAAAAAAATCCCGATTTTCTAGGAAAAAATTCGATGATTTAATTTCTGACTTATTTCTACACAAATTCTATTGAAATGATTATTGTTTAATCATTGCTTTATTAAATTTCATTAATAGTCATCACTTAGAGGCTAAAACTTTTAAATTAGGTTCTCTGAAAGTCGTGAGAGTAAAACATAAGACGTCATACTTTCATTTTTATTTAATTGTATAGCAAACCGCACTGCAAGGGTATCCCGCGGGCGCTTGCCACACCGATATCGGTAAGAGAGATCCGATCCGACGTAGTGGCGTTTCACTCACATTTGGCCTACGTGACGAAGCTCGCATAGGCACGCCGATATCCGTAAGAGAGGTCCGATCTGGAATAGTGGCGTCTCAGGTGCCTACGTGACCAATCTCACATAGAGACGCCGAACCTCGCTCTTCCATCGCCCGGCGACGCTAGTCCGCCTTCCGATTCCGACCCGCGCTGACCTGCACGCTCTTACGTCTTAAATCCTAACTCGCGGATAACTTTGTGAACTATCAAATAGGCTACGTACCTACTTCTTTAAAACCTGTAATGTGTTATCTAAATAATCTGAATACATATAATAAATAATATTAAATCCGAATAAACCTGTGATGTTTTCTCTGAGTCTCAAACCTCATATGTGGCGCCTAACGTGTGTTTTCTGCGGTTAGGTATTTATTTTGAGCAAGTGCAGTCGTGAACTTTTTGGTAACCGCGTGTGCTTATACAAATTTAACTTTTCCGCGTGTGTTCCGTGTACTTAGAAGATGCCTAGGCCAACGACTAGAAGTAGAACGGCAAGCGGGAACGGCAGGGAGACATCTCCCTCGCGACCGTCCACGCCTAAACCCGTCGCGTCGTCGCCGTGTGAAAACGGCGACTTTTTCGTGCCGCCGACAGACGCCGCCGACGCCACATTCTCGAACGCGAATGTGGCTACCATAATCGCGTCACTCCAACAATCGCAAGCGAATGCTTTCAAGGAGTTGTTGGATTCGGTGCTGCGCACGAACGCATCCACTCCAGTATCGTTACTAGTGCCAGGGCAAGGCACCCTGGCCCGTTGCAAGGCATTCTTTACGGGACGAGAATCGGTCGAAGCATTTATCGACGCTGTGGAAGCCTACAGCGAGTGTGCTCAAGTCGGCGACTCAAATATTTTGCGTGGGTTAGCCTACCTACTCAAGGATGAAGCGGCTACGTGGTGGTTAGGCATAAAGGATAACGTCACGTCGTGGTCACAAGCCAAGGCGAACCTAGTCAGTGCCTTCGGTGACCGCAGACCGCCTCATCGGATTTACAGAGAGATATTTGCCAAAGAACAAGGCAAAGAGAATACGGACATTTTTGTAGCGCGTGTCCGCGCCCTGCTGTCCAGAATACCAAGGGGAGACTTATCTGTGTCGGCACAAATCGATATTGTGTACGGACTACTCGCCACAAGAATCAGGAAAAGATTACGGCGAGAAGAATGCAACAGTTTCGCCGACCTTATTCGTCAAGCCCGCGAGATCGAGGACGCAACCGACGACAAGAAAATCGACCTTCAAGTTCAAAACGCGGCTATGCCGCCAACGGGCGAGCGACGCGCGCAATGCACGCGCGTGCCATCGAGCGCGACGCGCGTGTTGCACGCCGCGTCTCCGCCGCCGCCCCGCCCGTCGCCGCCGCCGCCGCCGGAGTCCGCGAGAGCCGCTCGCGCGCAGTCTGTGTTTCCCGACGGCGACGCGGTGCGGGCTAAGCCCGCCGATACGCCTTTGCCGTTCAGCTTTGCACGCAAGCAACGAGTTTCCTGTGCGTATTGCAAAAGGTTTGGACATTCAAAAGATCAGTGCCGTAAGTTGAAGAACAATGGTGAGTCAAATTTTAATAATAACCTTGCGGCTGTGAGTGATAATGTAGTTATAGAGAGTGATGAAAGCTTCTACAGTGTCCACGTACGCGATAAAAAGTGTTTTCGTAATAAGGCAGGGAACGTTTCATTTAAGGCGATGAATCTTGGCAATAATGTATTTTCTAATAAGGCGAGGAACTTTTCATTTAAGGCGATGAATGTTGATAATAATGTATTTTCTAATAAGGCGAGGAAATTTTCATTTAAGGCGATGAATGTTGACAATAATGTATTTTCTAATAATAGTGTCTGCAGTGTAAAAGAGCATGCACGCGGTAGCGATGTTATAGGACCGTGTACTAGTCGCGATTCACGTCCAATTTTTAATATTAGCATTTTAGGCTTTAAAGGCACCGCGTTAATAGATACTGGCGCAAAACATTGTATTGCGGGCCATACGCTATACGCTCTCCTTCTACGCAAAGGTCATCCTCTAAAGTCATCCTTACGCGAAATTAAACTCGCTGACGGGGTTGTTAGGTCAATGGAGGTTTTAACCACCATCTTAGAGGTGTCTTTGCAGGGCACAAAAATAACTATTCCGTTTCTGATTTTCCCGGACGCCGAGAATAACGAGACGCTATTGGGCATCGACTTCATAACTGCGGCGAGGGTGATTATTGATTTTAATGCTGAAACATGGTTTTTCGCTGGAGAACCCATGTTTAGGTATAAATTATTCTTCGAGCCGATTTCACGTAGTATATCCTGTGCTTATACAGATGTCCTTAGGGACGACGAAGGAACGTGCCTTACATCAACGGAACGAGATGCGCTGGCGGTAGTTCTCACCAGACACGCCCACATTTTTAGAGCAGGGGGAGGCCCTACGCCAATCACAGAACATCACATTGAAACGGGTGAACACCCGCCGATTGCTGTACCACCTTACCGCCTGAATCCTGCGAAGAAACAGCTCATGAAATCGGAAATAGAGAAGATGATAAGAGATGACATCATTGAAGAGTGCGAGTCAGCTTGGTCTTCACCGGCCCTTATGGTGCCGAAGTCAAATGGGGAGATCCGTTTTTGTGTCGACTACAGGCGCTTAAACGCAGTGACCAAAGCTGACACTTATCCGATGCCCCGCATCGACGAGCTGCTACAAAGCACAAAACGTAACTGCTACATGAGTACGCTGGACCTACGGTCTTCTTATTGGCAAGTGAGTGTCAAGGAGGCTGATAGGGACAAGACGGCCTTTATTTGTTTTCTGGGGACCTATCGGTTTAAAAAAATGCCGTATGGGCTTCGTAATTCTCCGGCCACGTTCCAGCGTCTCATTGACCGTCTGCGGTCCTGCCCTGCATTACAAGATGTAACTGTCCTTGCTTACTTGGACGATTTACTCATCATATCAGAAGGGTACAGTCAACATCTGCAGGATCTCGAAGCAGTATTTAAACGTCTGGCTGAATTTAACCTCCATGTCAATAGGGAGAAGTGTGCATTTGCTAGAGAACGTGTCAAATATCTTGGCCATATAATATCTCAAGAAGGTATTTCCACCGATCCAGAAAAGGTGAGTGCCGTGCTTGACATGAAAGAGCCTTCTAACCTAAAACATCTCAGAACCTTCTTACAAACGTGCTCATGGTTCAGAAAGTTTATACCTAACTTTTCGAAAGTAGCTGAACCATTGACACGGCTTACGAGAAAAAACCAAACCTGGATTTGGGGATCGGAGCAGGTCAAATCATTTGAAGATTTGAAAAATCTTTTGACCTCTGCCCCTATATTAATTCAAGCTGATTTTAATAGCCCTTTTATTCTGCGCACAGACGCAAGCAACTATGCTTTGGGCGCAGTTCTATTACAGGGTGATGGTAACCAGGAAAGGCCCATTGAATACGCCAGCCGACTTCTCAATGCCGCAGAGCGCAATTACTCCACCACGGAAAGGGAGGCGCTCGCGGTAGTTTGGGCGGTTGAACGTTTTCGGCCTTACCTAGACGGCCAACCAGTAAGAATTGGCAGTGACCATCAACCTCTGCGATGGTTACTCTCACTTAAATCTCCCTCCGGCAGATTAGTCCGTTGGGCCCTCAAGCTCCAATCGTTTGATATAACATTTGAGTATACCCCTGGGAAAGCAAATGTCGTGGCAGATACGCTGAGCAGACCAAACTGTTACAAAGAGTCGCAAGGAGACTGTGGCATCTGCTCGGTGGTATGCGACATGCCAACAAAGACCCCTGGTCAACTCCGCAAGGAACAGGAGAGCGACCCTGAGGTGGTAAAAATTATCAAAGAGCTTGAGGGTGCCGATGAAGTCGCTACCCAGAGGATGGTTAGGAAGGGGATACCTGATGGACCAGGGAATCTTATATCGATTTAATCCTGATGCAGAGAGTGATTCTCCACAACTGGTTATACCATCTAACGAAATCAACAACATTCTTAAAGAGCTACATGATTCTCCAACTGCCGGACATCCCGGTATTGACAGAACGTATCAAAAGGTCGCACAACTATTCTATTTTACAGGGATGCGGAGAATAATCACTGATTATGTAAAAGCCTGCATTCACTGTCAACGTTACAAAGCATCAAACACCAAACCTCCTGGCTTACTCCAGACACCAGTACTTAATCAACGCAACGAAGTTCTGGCGATAGATTTATTTGGTCCCCTACCGGAAGGAGATAAGGGGGAGCGATGGATCTTACTCGTTGAAGACACTGCGACCCGCTGGACGGAGCTGTTCGCGCTGAAGGTAGCTACTGCAGAAGTATGCGCTCAAACTCTCATAGATGAGTACTTTATGCGTTTTGGGCTGCCTCGTAGAATCGTCTCAGATAACGGGGTGCAGTTTGTATCCAGAGTAATGCGCACATGCTTATCCACATTGCGCATCAAGCAAAATTTTATACCTCTTTACCATCCGCAAGCCAATCCTGCAGAGAGGAAAAATAGAGACTTAAAAGCCATGCTGGCCCTCTTAGTAGAGGATAACCACACTTCTTGGCCAAAGATGTTGCCTGTGATCCGGTTTGCGCTAAATTCTTCAAAATGTCGTACCACTGGCAAGACACCGGCTTTCTTGTCGTTTGGTAGAGAGATGAGGTCCCCCACAGAAGTGGTTCATGACATTCGTGGTATAGTGGACAAAGAGAATTTTGTTCCTCAAGTCAACGAATATATGGAAAAATTTATAAAATCCTTGGCAAGTATTAGAGAACGTATTGAAATCCAACAAGATAAGTCTAAGGAGTACGCTGACAAAACACGTAGTCCTTCAGTAAATTTTCAAGAAGGTGACTTGGTACTTATTAAATCACACTTACTAAGTCAGGCTTCAAACGATGTGACTGCAAAGTTTTTCCCCAGACGCGATGGACCTTACAGAATTTTGGAGAAATTAACCCCCACAACGTACAAAATTGCAAGTACCGACCAACCAAATATCTCCTTGGGAAAATTTCATGCACAGGACATAACCAGGTACCTGGGAAGCGAGGAGTTTCTACCTAGGCCTGTTGTCCCGAAGAGGAAACGGGGAAGACCGGCGAAAGCGAAAGCTACTGGTTCTGATACGCTAGTCCAGGTGCGAGGGCGTTCACCAGCACTAGAGGGGGAGTGTATAGCAAACCGCACTGCAAGGGTATCCCGCGGGCGCTTGCCACACCGATATCGGTAAGAGAGATCCGATCCGACGTAGTGGCGTTTCACTCACATTTGGCCTACGTGACGAAGCTCGCATAGGCACGCCGATATCCGTAAGAGAGGTCCGATCTGGAATAGTGGCGTCTCAGGTGCCTACGTGACCAATCTCACATAGAGACGCCGAACCTCGCTCTTCCATCGCCCGGCGACGCTAGTCCGCCTTCCGATTCCGACCCGCGCTGACCTGCACGCTCTTACGTCTTAAATCCTAACTCGCGGATAACTTTGTGAACTATCAAATAGGCTACGTACCTACTTCTTTAAAACCTGTAATGTGTTATCTAAATAATCTGAATACATATAATAAATAATATTAAATCCGAATAAACCTGTGATGTTTTCTCTGAGTCTCAAACCTCATAATTGTAAAATAAAATTTTATTATTAAAAAATACGTATAAAGTGCTTAAATAAATACCTGACTTCAATACCTATCCGACAAGGTATATTGCACATAAAGTTTCTAAAATTCAAATAAAAAGACATGGTAATAAAATCAAGTACCAAGAAATACCAAAATGTAGAGACTCATAAAAGTAAATGCCGCCCGCGCCGGCCCTTATCTTGACCCTTTTGTTTTTGTTGTAACGCGTGCGAGCTTATTGTTATCGTTTTAGATATTGAATTCATTGTAAAACATGTGCAATGTCGTTTTTAGTTATTTAAACGTACAGCGAGAAGTGATGGGCAGGCGTGACGAAATCCGATTTATATTGCTACTTATTTGCTATCTCATACAGGATACGCTGGCATGAATTCTTGGGATGAAGAACGATGGATCGTACCGTATATTTATATTATAAGAATTTCAAGGTCGCGATTGGCATTTACTTCTAAACGTTTTATACACTTCGTCTAGTCTGTGTGTACCATAGAGATTAGTGTTAAAGATCGTTGGTGTGTACACTATACAGACAGTGTAGTCTGTGAAGAGGAGTGTGTCACTGTCAACACTGTCAAGTCAAAGTCAGTCAATCCGTGAATGAAATGTATATTGTATTGTTGTAATTAAATCTGCCTTTCCACCAGTTTTACTCGTTTTCTTTCAAGAATTTTATTTTACACTTTTTTAGCATGTATCATGTTGTTCCGGTGTGTTTTATTTATTCATAAATAATACTTTGCAACTCTAAAATAATACTTTGTTATAATTTAAATGTTATAACGGTACCTAGTCAAACTTTTTGTGCTATGTCTACTTTATCGTCCTCTAGTAGCAAAAATCATTCAAAAAAGGCGAGCAGCAGCCGGGAACGTGATAAAAACAAGTCGTTAAACGAAGTTGGGGGTACCAGTCTCTACGATAATACGCCTACTGTGGAGAAGGTGAGGAAACGTTTACATGAGCGCCACTTGAATAATGTCAATTAATGAATGATTATTCCTAAATTACGTCTGGTGGAGCTTGCGATTTCTTATATGTCTTTAATATGAAACACTGACCATCACTCCGTGGAGTAATTAACACACATTTAATTTAGCTACAGCTCAAAATTTTGCTTGAATCTAAAAATTTAATTAATACTCTAAAAAAGGTTCTCAAAATGTCGTTTTATGAATATATTGTTCTTTTTTTGTAGAAATAAATTACAAACATAAATCAAAAAGAAATAGCAATAGTCTATGCTAAATTAGATAAACCATAATTAAATATTATTTTATTATACTTTTTTATTATACTACTAACTACCAAATACATACATTTTTACATGAATATTTTTTACTAACAAACAACTTTACCAGATCAATTTAACCTTCTCTCATAGGTCTCATGTACTATTACCGCACAGGATGCATGCCAGTCACAAGGCAAGTTTGCAGGCATTGGCCCAGAGTCAGTGCTCTGTATGGCGGAACAGATTGGAGTGGAGCTCAACACAGAAGCTGCAACCAATCTTGCTGAGGATGTCAGTTATAAGCTACGCCAGACTATTAATGTATGTTGTTTCTTAATTAATATAGACAATATTAAGGTGTCACATCTAACAGATCCTGAAAGAGACTAATAAAAGCTCAGGAAACTATTATCACAATCTTTTTTACATTTAGATTTTATTGCTGCCTGTTTGAGAAAGAGAAGCCAGTCTGTCCATCCACTGATATGTAGTAGATATTACACACCTTTGAAAATTGTATGAAGAACTCTAATGAGAGTTTACATTTCCACTAAGTCCTTGTTAATCTGCACCCAAATTGAGGTCACATATATCTTTACTTTTTCGTCAATCGTTTGCAGCCTAGCAATAAGACTATACAAATTACTGAGACCGCTAAAGCACCTTAAAATTAACTTTTAATTTCAGGCCATTGCACTACATAGCGAGATGATGAAGAAGTCATGTGTCGATGGCCACGATGTTAACACAGTGTTCGAGCTCTGTGACACTAGTCAGTCAGTGGGTGCGTGTGCACCTCACTATGCCCACATTGTTAATGGGGAAGAGAGGATCTGCTGTGAAGTTGTGAGTTCTATATAGATTCTTCCATTGATCTAATATTGTACTGTTCCATCTGTTTATAGACAGTAAAATTAAGTCAAAGCGGCTAGAGAAATTACTATCAATAGTGTTAAGCTGCAGAATCAATAAACCCTGGGCAGTCTTAAAATTACAATGATAGGACATGATTGTAAACACGTCTGTGATAAAATACTTTATCAAATTCTTTTAAACCTCACTGAACGAGCGGCTTCAAAATCTATCCACATATCATCTCATACTAGCCTAGTTAGACTAGGCAACTAATTCGATGCCTGGCTTGCAATTTACTTGTATATCTCTTTCTAACTTACTAAAAATAAAACTCTAGTGGTATAAAACTGAAATTTAGAAATCAATAGGTCTATGCAGCCAGAGAGAGGAAAACTGCCTAGTTTTAAAGCAAAATTAAAAAATTTCGGACGTTTATTTGCTGTGATGATGGGAGATAAAAAGTGTAAATAAATGTCAAGAGAACACCCTGCGGGGTCCCTATTTACGCGTGGATCTAAAAAAGACTAACCTAACCTATACCTAAGCACTTTAGAATATGCAACACCATGGATCGGATTATCTTTTGGTTCCAGGAGACCTTACATGATGTTACAGAGTACGCTATGACAACACAAAGCTATGTATATGCAACACTACCCACCGTCTCTGTTGAGTGGATCACTGATGACAAGAGTCTGAACCACACGGGTAACATCAGTGACAGCCTTCAGAATTATTACACTAAAGTAGCTAGGGGTAAGTTCTTGAGTGTAATTTACATTTTATAATACAACCCAATTACTTTTAACTGCTTTTGAATTAGTGGTTTTGACCATTTAGCTAAAAAGCCTAACTCTAATCTAACCTATTGAATCTCTCATGATTTCTCTTTCATTTTGCGGGAGAGGGGCATATAAAGTTTGCATGCCCTATGAGTTAGGATAAGAGGATTATAACAATACCCGCTTATAAACACCTACTATACCTTTTCCTGCAAATAAACTTTGACTTTTACTTCTTTTTGTAGTACTCAGACTTTCACTAAACTTTCCCAATTACCTTAAAGCACAACAAAATATTTGAATTTTTGGCTCATTATGACTTACTAATTGCGTTAGTTATGTGGACTTTTCTGAATGTTCCAGCAATACTAAACCTGAAGAAGAAGCCAAAGCAGATAGCAGTAAAGGACCTCACAACGAACACTCGCATTGGCCCCATCTTCCCCAATCTCTTCAACTTGGCAGTACTAGTTTTGAACGATGACAACCTGAACGCTCTGAATGTACCAGCCAAGAAGCCGTTGCAAGCCAACGTTCTGGATATGGTGGACGCACTCTGCTCTAACCCATGCAGCTTGGACACCAATATTCAGCAGCAGGTAAGTCGGAAATTGAGCCTGATGCCTATTGGAAGGCTCACAATGTGGCGATGAGCACAAAACTTTATAAAATACAATACAATACAATATAATTAATTGCACCAGAAAAAGAACAGAAAAGAAAACAATAAAGAAAAAAAGGTTTTGGAAAACGCTGTCTTATTGCTAAGAATTTATGAGTATACACATATACAGTGGTGGACGTCTAATTAGAAACACTACCAACGGTCCTTGACATTGTGTAAGATACTTCACCGCAATCGTTTTTATTTTGAAATTAAACAATAAATAGGGTAACAATATGTTCAAAGATTTATCATTTATCAGAAAAGCAATATAATTCCCGGTACACAATTGCAGTTTCAATATTATATTACGGACAAACATTTAAATCAGTTTTAAGGTATGAACAGCAATGGTCAACTAATTAGAAACAACAACAAAAAAGTATTAAAAACAATATATTTTTAAGTATTAGTAATTAGTATTGTTATTTACGAAATAGCTACTATCCACAGCATACCAATAGTAATAATTAATATTTAGTGGCGTATCTATTATTTTCAATAACAGCACTGCAATGACGTGGATATTGATTCTATTAATCTATATATATAAAAGGAGAAGGTGACTGACTGACTGACTGACTGACATATCAACGCAGGGCCTAAACTATAAGGGCTAGAAATTTGAAATTTTGCACAGGGGTTCCTTTTATAACGTAGGGGAGCACTAAGAAAGGATTTTTGAAAATACCCCCCCTAAGGGGGTAAAACGGGGGTGCAAAGTTAGTATGAAACTGCCGTTTTTGAAGTCAAGTGAGCAACCCGAACGCGGGCAGACGTCGTTAATGGGTCTAATTAATTCTACGCGAGCGAAGCTGCGGGCGTCCACTAGTTTCATACATTTTTCTAGGGGGATTGAATTCCATGCTTCAACAAATGCTTCATATTGTTCGTTTTTACTGGTGTTACGTTTGTTTGAGACTTTCTTTTTAACAATATACCAGAGATCTATCGGGTTTAAATCCGGACTATTTGCTGGCCAGTCTAAAACGGATATACGCTGTTCGCTAAGGAAACATTTGACGCTATTGGCCGTCTGTTTAGGGTTATTGTCATGCTGAAAGATCCAGGTTACAGGCAATTTGATCGTCCGAGTAGGGAATCACTGTGTGCTCTAAGATATTTTTGTATTGCCATTGATCCATTGTACCTTCAAACTTCCCAACGGGTCCAACTCCACATCCGGTAAAACACCCCCAAACTTTAATGTTACCGCCACCTTGCTTGACTATATACTCCTTGTGTATTTATAATTAAAAGCATTGTTTACAGGACGTCTAACATAGCGCTTTCCATCGGAATTTACCATATTTATTTTTGTTTCATCTGAAAATAACACTTTTTTCCCATTCTCATACCGTTCACTTAACATATTTTTTAGCGAATAATAATCGCTTCTCTCGGTGTTGCTTGGTAAGAAGCGGTACCTATCGAGAGATTCTTCCAAACAATTTAGCTTCCACTAATCTTCGGCGTATCAGTCTTGACGAGATGTTTCTTGGGTCATCAGGCGAAAAAAACTTCATTTTTAATCTGGTTGGAGCCTTTACTTGGGTCTTTTTTAGCAACACGAACGATTAGCGTATCTTCTTTGGGAGAGGTTTTTCTTAGTCGAGCCTTTCTAAGAGCATTTTCAACAGTTCCATTTGCTTTATAATGATCAATTGCATTAAAAACTTTCTTAACAGAACAATTTAAATGCTCAGCTATTCTTGTGTGCGCCTACTTATGATCTAAATGTAAATTAACAATTATTTGCCTAGTTGACGCGTCACAACTTTTATTTTTGCCCATTTGAAACAAAATAAAATTCAGATTTAATTTTGAATTACCGCCAAAATAATAGAAAAAGCCAAGAATGAAATGATATTCTCCAATTTAAAAAAAAAAACGAGCTATGGATACTTTTTGAAAATGTTTCTAATTAGGCGTCCAAGCCGCAAACAGCAGAAAATAAACTCCTTCATGTGTAAGACTCATTTTTTAATTAAAAGTAAAATAGGTTTTATATTTTATGCATTTAATGAGTTTTTTAATTGGCTATATTATTGTATGATTATTAAATATTGAATGTATATATTTTTTACGAACATTTGTACATTGAAGTTATACTTTCTTTATTCATAAGAAGTGTTTCTAATTCTGTGACCACCACTGTATATACATATACACCATAATAATATGGGATCTAAACATGACTGGTGAAAAGTGGGTGTAGCATAGAACCTTCTTATTTTCAGTTCCAACGACTGTTTCCGGTGATGGTGTCCAACATACTCGGCAACGGATCTCTGGCGGAGAAGATGGTCGCAATACTCACAAAAATCACAAGGACTTGGCCGCCCTTTATAGCGATAGGTAAATTAAAAATCATGACTCATTTCTTTTCTCCACAGCCCTTCGTCCCACTGTTGGGAACGGGTCTTTTCGGAATGGGAGGGATTCGGCTTTAGTCCACAACGCTGGCCAAGTGTGGATTGGCAGACTTCACATGCCTTCTAGAATATAAAGAACTTTCAGACCAGCAGTTTCCCTCACGATGTTTCCTTCACCGTTACAGTGGGTGATATATAATTTCTTAAATCGCACATACGAGTATCTTAAAAAAATATTGGAGCGCGCCGCTGGGATTTGAACCTGGACCGCTGGAGTGGTTGGTTGTCCTTTCTTTAATTAGTTAGACTCAGTTTGTTCAGTAGTCGCAAGCTTGACTGCCAAGCTAGTTGTCCTGGATTCGATCCCCGGTTCAAGCAAAGTATTGTTGGGTATTTCTAACTTGAAATTCCCATTAGTAGCTCTGAGTTTGGACATATACGCGGTGTAATAGGCTGACCACCTATTACATGGGACTCATACTACCTGACCTATACTACACTTCTTCTTTGTCGTATCGTTCTTGTCAGAGCGGTCGTGGTCGTCACTTAGTATCCTTATTACATATTTTACTACACACCTGGTGAAATTAGGCGTATTACACATGTGACTACCCATTAAAAATTGTGTAAATTAAATTGTGTAACCTTTACTCCATTTTTGTGTGAGGCACATTAAAGTAAATATATTTGGAATTGTAGCTACTATAGCCACAGGCCGTAATTTTTGTTAACGACTAAGTCTTATCTGCACCTAATAAAATTTATTTTCCAGGTAAAGGTATCCTATTCGACTATCTCTCTCAAGGCACGAAGGAGCGGCTCACGGCGCCAATGATCCGCTGCGTGATGGCGTTGGGCCGGCGCGCGCTGGTCGAGTGCTTGGGCCAACACTTGGACCACATCGACGACTGCTTGCACGCGCCGAGACACGCCCGCACACACACGCTGCCGGATCTGAGGGACGCTATACTAGTAAGTGGTAGTGAAAATTGTGTACTGGTTAAGCTTATTTGTCAAATGATTGGGCCAACACTTGGACCACATCGACGACTGCTTGCACGCGCCGAGACACGCCCGCACTCACACGCTGCCGGATCTGAGGGACGCTATACTAGTAAGTGGAAGTGAAAATTGTGTACTGGTTAAGCTTATTTGTCAAATGATTGGGCCAACACTTGGACCACATCGACGACTGCTTGCACGCGCCGAGACACGCCCGCACACACACGCTGCCGGATCTGAGGGACGCTATACTAGTAAGTGGTAGTAAAAATTGTGTACTGGTCAAGCATATTTGTCAAATGATTGGGCCAACACTTGGACCACATCGACGACTGCTTGCACGCGCCGAGACACGCCCGCACACACACGCTGCCGGATCTGAGGGACGCTATACTAGTAAGTGGTAGTGAAAATTGTGTACTGGTTAAGCTTATTTGTCAAATGATTGGGCCAACACTTGGACCACATCGACGACTGCTTGCACGCGCCGAGACACGCCCGCACTCACACGCTGCCGGATCTGAGGGACGCTATACTAGTAAGTGGAAGTGAAAATTGTGTACTGGTTAAGCTTATTTGTCAAATGATTGGGCCAACACTTGGACCACTTCGACGACTGCTTGCACGCGCCGAGACACGCCCGCACACACACGCTGCCGGATCTGAGGGACGCTATACTAGTAAGTGGTAGTAAAAATTGGGTACTGCTCAAGCATATGTGTCAAATGATTGGGCCAACACTTCACCACATAAACGACTGCTTGCACTCGCCGAGACACGCCCTCACAAACACGCTGCCGGATCTGAGGGACGCTATACTAGTAAGTGGTAGTAAAACATTGTGTACTGGTTAAGCTTAATTGTCAAATGATTGGGCCAACACTTGGACCACATCGACGACTGCTTGCACGCGCCGAGACACGCCCGCACACACACGCTGTCGGATCTGAGGGACGCTATACTAGTAAGTGGTAGTGAAAATTGTGTAGTCAAGCATATGTGTCATATGATTGGGCCAACACTTGGACCACATAAACGACTGGTTGCACGTGCCTAGACACGCCCGCACACACTCGCTGCCGGATCTGAGGGACGCTATACTAGTAAGTGGTAGTAAAAATTGTGTAGTCAAGCATATGTGTCATATGATTGGGCCAACACTTGGACCACATAAACGACTGGTTGCACGTGCCTAGACACGCCCGCACACACACGCTGCCGGATCTGAGGGACGCTATACTAGTAAGTGGTAGTAAAAATTGTGTAGTCAAGCATATGTGTCATATGATTGGGCCAACACTTGGACCACATAAACGACTGGTTGCACGTGCCTAGACACGCCCGCACACACACGCTGCCGGATCTGAGGGACGCTATACTAGTAAGTGGTAGTAAAAATTGTGTAGTCAAGCATATGTGTCATATGATTGGGCCAACACTTGGACCACATAAACGACTGGTTGCACGTGCTGAGACACGCCCGCACACACACGCTGCCGGATCTGAGGGACGCTATACTAGTAAGTGGTAGTAAAAATTGGGTACTGCTCAAGCATATGTGTCATATGATTGGGCCAACACTTGGACCACATAAACGACTGGTTGCACGTGCTGAGACACGCCCGCACACACGCTGCCGGATCTAAGGGACTTACTAAAGCTATATATAGCTTAATAGCTTACTAGTAAGTGGTAGTAAAATGTGGCCAAGCATATTTGTCAAATTATTGGGCCAACGCTTGGGACCATATCGAGGGCTGCTCGCATCCACCTAGACACCGAATTATTTGTTTAAATGTTTGGCCAACGCCCAGTAATATTGTTTTATTTGAGCGCTGGGCAAAACTTGATATTTTCCTGCAACGCAATTTTAATGGGCCAATACTTGGACTCCACGCAAACAAAGCTGCGGGCATCCACCAATACATAAATAAATGTCCTGTTTTTTTTATCGTAGGACGTATCGACGTGCCTACTAAAGTCCGAGCCGACCACCTACCTGGAGGACTATGTTCAGACGGATTACACTCTCTACGAAATGCTCGGCGATTCCATCATACCTCGACGGACGATATTTTTATTCAAAGGTATTCTTTTAATTAATCTATATCCTTCATTATGAGTTATCATCAGAACTAATCACTAAGAGATGTATCCTTCCTTTGAGAAAGGAGTAGTTTGAGTGTACTGGTTCAGAAGCTTGACGCTAAATACTTGGTGAATAAATTAGTAAAATACATTTAAATGTTCAATAATATCCTATAATGAACATAAGTTAGAAAAATCATAGTTTAGATTTGAACATGTTGGGATCCTCTCTCGAGTAAAATAATCTGTATTATTATAATGAATAATTGACAATTATGTAGGTATAGCTAGAAATTCTATTCCACAGAAAACAATAATTTATTAAAAATAATATTTATGAAAAATACTTAAACCAAACACTTGAAATGTACATCAGCGCCATCTACAAGTGAGATCGATCAACATGAATCTAAATGTTAAAAGAATTACGGTCGTACTTTGACCACTAGCGACCAAATTATATAGTTCTTATAAAAAATAAAATGGTTGTAAGATAGTAAAGACTCTCATAAGGACCTATAATCCATTTAGCAGAGAGAGTTAATAAGAACATTAGGTGGTGAGTTCGTTAGTGGGTATAAAAACCGGGGTGGGGACTGTTAGTGATAGTGTTAGTCCTGTTAGTTGGTATTAGTAATAGTCCAGTTAGTATTTCTCTATATAACTACTATATCATCTTTTTCTATATTTTTAACTCCACAGGCACCCGCAGAAGTAGAAAAAAAGAGAAGAAGAAGAAATCTCAAGATGAATTCACAATAATACCCACCAGGCCGGTAATAAGGCGGCCCAAGATCAGAATACTCCAAGTACCTATAAGAAATGTAAGGAAAGTGACGCCAAGAGACGCAGTATTCGAACCAGTGAGAACGGCAAGCCGGATACGGATAGTAATCAACAATTGTAGATCTCTCGAACCCAGGACAGTACCACGGATACATCAACCGACTTACAGTGCCTTTACGAACAGATCAAACAGTGATGTAGTCACAGCTAGTGGATTTTTAAATAGGTTTAGGTACAAACTGAATAGGACAACAAATCAATTTCCACTATTTGGAGCTTTAACCCTGTAATAATTACCTTTAAGCAATATATGATTAATTTATTTTATTCAGCGTTTTATTTGTACTATGCTATAACCTCATAACACAGTGGCGTGACAATTAGTGTCGCCTCACTCGTGGGTGACTCGAAACCAAGAACATGAAACACGGAAGGAGAAAGGAATTGGTCTATGCTACTGTGGCCTGTCTCTTGAACTGTGTACTGCTAGAAAATACCGAAATAGTAAATAATAATATGTTAAACTAGTGGACACCCGCAGCTTCGCTCGCGTAGAATTAGACCCATTAACGACGTCTACCCGTCTAAAGACTTCAAAAACGGCAAAGTTTCATACTAACTTTGCACCCCCGTTTTACGGGGTGAATTTTCAGAAATCCTTTCTTAGTGCTCCCCTACATTATAAAAGGAACCCCTGTGCAAAATTTCAAGTTTCTAGCCCTTATAGTTTAGGCCCTGCGTTGATAAGTCAGTCAGTCAGTCACCTTCTCCTTTTATATATATAGATTACACATTATTATTTACTATAGAGATGTTTAAAAGTTTTACCTACTCTTGTCCCATGTGTTAGTCCTAAACACAGGTGGGGTTTATTATAGTTAACATTTACCTAATTAGTGCTCATAGCAATTTTTTATCTTGCATGGCAGTTGTAGTGATCGCAAAAAAGCGACTGCCAATGTAGAGGTTCCTGGGTTCGACTTCCGGTTCCGGTAACAACTATTGGGGTTATATAACCTGAAATGCCCGGTAGCAGTTAGGAGTCTGGATTTGTGCCCGGTATATGGCAATAGACTCACCACATATTACATGGGATTTAAAACATAACTGGAAAAATGGTCATCTCTATATATTACTATCTATCTCTAGCCTACCACTTCGCAGAATCACAGATAGGCGTGTTATAATATATAGCGGTCATGACTCAATCACAGAGTAAAGATGTGTCCCCATAACCTACAGAGTAAGGTCGACAGTCCCGTGCCCAACGTCTATGGGTAGAAGCTTCAGAATAAGGATAATAATATGTCACATTTATAATCTCAAGTCTGAACCCCACAACATTTCTCAGGCGTTCAAATAAATAATTTAACCGTGTGCCACTTCAAACTTATCACGTTTACGGTCCGACATTGGGCCAGACCGCATCCTCAATGAGAACTGCGACGAGTAAGAATGACTAGTCCCATAAACCGTTTGCGAGCTCTCGTTCGCACGGTACTCTCGCGTTTATGTCCTGACCGCAAAATATCATCGCCATTGAGCTGGAATATCTAATCATAATCAAGAACAGGCTTTCTCAGTTAATGTTTTTTTTTAAAACGAGCTGCTACAGTACCGCTGCTGCCACTCATGACAACTGTTACGAGCTGAACAAGAAACAAGATAAGTTCACATTTTGAACTTACTTCGGGTACTAGACAAAGGAACGTTTTAATAGCTATAACCCATAAACGTCCCCACTGGTGGGCACGGGTCTCCCCCACAGACACAGTTTCCTGAGAGTTTTCTTTAGAGCTTCCTTTATACGCTTCTTTCTTTAGAGCTTCTTTAGAAGAAATAACAATGTCTGAACCATATAATAAACATGTGCCTTGTAAGACCTTGTGAGATCGAATAAATTATGGATAAACTTTAGTTAGAATGTTCGAGAGGAGAGGAGCAGAAACTTTCAGTGTAGGTACATACTAAAAGTATCGTTTTATAGTAGGTAAATAGTCGTTTCTAGAAGTGTTGTTGATGTAACCAGTAATCAAAAAAATGGAGTTGGAAAGCTGTGTGGTATTCCATTCCATCGGAACAATTGCTTAAAATGGGAATTGGCATATTGGGTGGCGGTGCTCCTGGGCCAATTATTAAAAGGTACCTTTATATAAGTATATACGTTTACATTTACGTAAATGTATGTAAACATTTAATTATTTTAATTATTACGTATACGTATATGTTTAATTCTAACCTTCATACAGGTTCTTAGTAGGCTCTACTACCACGACTCTACCATCTGAACTCGGAAGATAAAATTCTAATTCTATCAAGATTTTACTTGAGATTTTTTCTTTTCGTGAATGAATTAAATTGTTTATATTAACAACCATGCGTTCAGGAAGATGTATTAATGGTAAAAAAATTTATTCTGCCGGTAAAAGTCTTTAGTCCTTTTTCTACGTGTTCTATTCTAATCAATGCCAATCACGACTTAATTAATAATAAAAAAAAATAATTGTAATTTAATGCTTTATTTGCCTAAGCTTCTTACATCGTGTTATTATTATCCATTATAATCCATGAAACCAATTTATAGATAAGATACCAACCAACCATACTAAACTAACCTACCAACAGTGTTATATGAAGTATCGAGTTACCACTTACGAATAATCAACTCACGAAGGGATAATGTGATTAATTGGTAATATCGTATCTTGTATGCAAACTAATTAAGTACCCGCTATAAATTCGAATAAATCTTTTATGACCGGTTTTATTAAGCGTGATACTACAGAATAAATATTACAACGAAGGTAGTTGTGAGCAAGATCTGTGTGAATACCATACTTTAAATATAATATAATTAAAAAAAAGGCGAGTGAATTCGCTACGTTTCAAAATTAAATTACGTATTATATAAGTATGCCAGTTTCTGCAGCTGAGTATCTCGTAAATTATAAGAGCACGCTAAACGATTTGCGACCGTAATTAAACTACAATGTACCAGATAACTGCCATTAGTGATTAGGCGTATTATTTCAGAGCATATCCACAACCGTAGAGGCGTCTGCTGAGGCGTTGATTTGATTACGTACACTCTGTTTGTGTTAAAACGTAGGGCTGCTAAATTCATAATGTTTGAACCTTCTTACGTAGAGTTCAGTTTAAACTCAGAAAGATTTTTAAGTATCCTCTCAAAACCCTTTCATTGGCCTGGATTTTCTCGGAGTTAGGTCTGTGTTGTAATTATAAGTTGCCAGTAGGAACACGCGTGCCCGATCACACACGATCCGTTCTGCCTGACAGGTATACCTGCACATGTCAGACCAGGCCCACCATAGTGTGCTGTAGTTGATGTACAATTCCTGCATTTTTCCGGAGAGGTCAGGTCACAGAGGAATGATATATCTAATGTATATTATTATTTACAGTTTTCGCTTTCGGAAAGCACGTAAGATACTTTTGGGATAAAAGGAACCTACACAGCTTATCACTGAGATCGGAAGCATTAATCCTGCCATGAAATACCTCACAAGCTGTAGATATCTGATGGTATTTCCGTCTCACTTCCAAATTCACGTATCATAAAAGACATTTGGTTGGGTACAGAAACTGATAATAGGTACGCATAAATATTATATGTTTGTAGAGGAACCATAAAAATACCTTTTAACTTTTTATAAAAAGAGAGCATGTTTGCTTTCGTAACTGGGACCCCCAGACACATGCTCTGTTTTCGAGCTTTGTTCTAACCAACTCACTGTAGATCAGGCGATGGATGGCGACAGATGGGTGCTGCATGACCGTTTGCTATCTTATATCCAAACCGTACATGAACGAACCACCTCATAGACAAGCAGTTGGCAACCCTCATCACGCAATAGCAAACAGTTGGCCAGTGTTTACAATAGCGTAAGCGTAACGCAACGTGCGGCGCCGCGACGTGCCGGCGCGCCTCCGCGTCGCGTCACCGGTGCGCCACCGCTGCGCGCCGCCGTATTGTTTACGCCAGTTGACACGCGCTCCATTCTGCCTGACAGTTCCACCTGCGCTGAGCGTCCGTACGTTCTGTCAGGTTAGAAGGCCACGCCCGCTGACTACATGGGGTATATCTTATTTTATGGATAGCAAGCAGGCTTGCAGCACATGCTGCCGCCCATGACAACTAAGTAGTCCTTCCCAACCCAACCTCTAGCAGAATCAATTAGGTATTATTGATGTGGGCTCGATGAGGACGTGGAAATAATGCCAAACATTCTTGGTTTGAGTGACCCTGACTACGTTGCGGGGGGTCCCGAGTTCAAATTCCGGTCGGGGCAGATACATATTTATTTCGCAAATAAATATTTGTACTCGGGTCATGTTTTCAAGTCGAACCCAGGACCTCTAGCTTAGCAGTCACGCTTGCGGCCACTAGACCAACGAGGCTATTTAAAGAAAAAAGGCCAATATTTGCAGAATTGATGCAAACTTAATATTAAAAGTACCATCGCCCGACCCTTTGAACCATTTCTACCGTGTAATTTATTGTTCAATTTAATTTATATAAACTGATATTTCATAATATTTCAGCCTTGTTCAGTTCGTCAGGGTTGTCAAAAGGTGTAGGGGATGGCAGGGCACAAGCTTGCTTACTATCTGGTATGCATAAAAATGAAAATAAATAATTTATCTCGGTTTTATGCAACAGCGGTTTGTTTGTCACATAAATCACTTCACCGCCTTACAACTTTATGTTAATGTGACAAAATATAATGAATAAGAGTGATGGATCCGTTTACTGGTTTTTTGTATAAAGTCCGCACCTCAGTCACCTCGTGATTTAGGTGATATTGTCTCGTTGATTACTCAGCCTGGCGTTTGCTAGGGCTGTCACTGTAGTTGAGAATTTTTAAAGGGGTATCATCAGTATCACAAATCTTAGAATTTCCTAATGGCGCGGAAGGTCACCAATGCGATGGACCGACCAGGTTAAGTCGGCTGTTGGCGGTCATTTACATGAGTGTACCAGACTCACTACCAACCGAGACAAGTGGCGATTGCTCGTGAGGCGCATAACATCTGCCCGCAATAATGATACTCCGTGACGACCACGACCGCTCTGACAAGAGCGATACGACAAAGAAGAAGAAGAAGAAGATGTTTAAAAAAAAATATAACATTCGAAATTCGAATATTTATGAGCGGCCAGGAACTTTCAGTGTGCCCTATATATTAAGGAAGATAAAATTAGTATCCACTCCTTTTTTCTTGACTTAGGCCCAATGGCTACCCCATGGTAACCATTGGTCCATTTGTTTATGGTGGTGGTACTAACACCGCTGTAAGTACCACCACCATAAACAAATAATAAATGATATATTTAAGCGTTGTAAGGTGAATAGAGATCGGCTTAAAAATGCGCAGAAGTCGAAATTAAGGTATCGTCGGGTGCGGAGTGAGCGAGTTGTCAGTCGTAAGCGCTGATTGGTCGCCAGCCGTATTATGTCCCCCGCACTGATACCCCCTCCGAATTTCAGTGCTCTACTTTCGCTCCGCGAACTGTAAGCACATTTTAAAATAATCGTGCCAGCCAACCCTACAGCACATTGTGCTTGTGCATATCCAAAAACTACAGACGAGGGCGCGAAATTGAAAAATGACTTCATTGTTGACGGTTTGTATTGTAGAAACAAGTAATAAAAAGTAAAAAGAGTAGGTACCTAAATAAAAACAAAAAGTTACTTGTCAGTGACAATGGCAAGATGTCACTTGTCAGCCGCAAATTTCCAATCTGTCAATTCAATGGCCTGGAGCCATTGAGCTTCAGTAAATAGAGGTGCACTATGATTGTAATCGTACACGAAATATGTATGTACTTTTGGCCACGCTATAAATGTTTCCATTGTGTTTACCTGTTGTTGTAATAAACTTCTGTAATCTTCTAACTTTAACTCTGTGGGTATTTAACGACGATGATAACTATTGCTGTATTTTTATGTTTCATGTTTTCTAAAGCTTAAATTGTGATTTTCTACATTAAGCCAGTTTTTAGTAGTAAATACGACAATAATAAATACTTAACAATAACTCGATTTTACTGGATCTTATTGTCAGGCACTACAATTAAATAATGTTGTGGAAATCAAAAAAAATTACTTTTTAAGTCTGAAATAATTAATCCTACCATGTATGTACATACTTGTGCAGAATCCATGCGGATGTCAGTGAACATTGTTGTAATTGTCTACATAATCAGTAAATTAAGCATAGTTTTGAAGTACTTATCTATTTAATTATTATTATTTTAATTTTGTCAAGTTTATTTACTGCTTAACTGCATTGTACATATTATTGTAAACAGTTAGCTGTTGGGTTGATGCTTAGAATACTCCGTTGTATAAATTGGTCTGAACCGTTTAAGTGTTGTTTAACCTACATAGTTATATACATATTATATCTCTCATATTTATATATTTAAGCTAATATTACTTATTTATATTATATATTATCTTTTGTACATTTACATATATATATTTACTTTTAAATAATATGTCGGATATTGAATCGTATTATTCGGCTAACAGCTCTGGTGATTCGTTCGTTTCATGCGATAATTTCTCAGATAACGACGACCCCTCACTCAAGCGCGAATTAACTACTGCAATAGAAGGCAACGGAAATTGCCTGAATGTATGTCATATTAACGCTCAGAGCATACCTGCTCATTATTCTGAGTTGGAAAGCGTATTCCCTTGTGACCACATTCATGCAATTCTTGTATCCGAAAGTTGGCTCAAACCCTCACTCCAATCAAGTTTATTTGTATTAAAAGATTTCGTGTTAGTTCGTAGAGATAGGGTTGGTGTTAATGGCGGAGGAGTTTGTGCTTACATTCGTGCATCAATTCCACATCGAATTGTATTGGCCTCACCACCAATGTATTCTGCGACAGCAGAGTATTTATTCCTGGAACTTGATGTTAAAGGAATCAGGGTGTTACTTGGAGTAGTATATTGTCCTCCATCTGTCGATTACTTTTCTTCATTAGAACATGCTTTAGATTCAGTTGGGTCTGAGTACGCACATTACATTATTATGGGTGACTTCAACACTGACTTGCTAAAAAGTACTTCCCGCACTCAAAAATTATGTTCTATTATTAATTCTATTAATCTGTCAGTATTACCACTTAATGCCACTCATCATAACATAAATACCGATTCTACTTGGATCGACCTAATTCTCACATCTTCCCCTGAGCTGGTTAAATCGCACGGTCAGCTCTCTGCCCCCGGTTTCTCGCGTCACGACCTTTTATACGCATCCTATAGAATTAGACCTCCAAAATACAAGCCTGCCGTATTGCTTATGAGGAATTACAACAAGATCGATGTTAATAAGTTGTTAGAGGATGCGTCTTCAATTAACTCTGAAGCCATAGAGGTAGCGTCGACAGTTGATGACAAAGTTACCTCTCTAAATAATTGTATTTTAAATTTGTACGACGTTCACGCTCCTGTTCGAAGGGTTAGACTGAGACGGCCTCCAGCACCCTGGATGTCTAAAGGTGTCTTAATGGCAATGAGAAGACGGGATAGGGCTTTTCGGGTGTTCAAGAAAAACCGGTCGGAAAATAACTGGTCAGCTTATAAGGTGGCTAGAAATCGTTGCAATCGGATGGTACGAGCAGCAAAACGCCGATTTATTCACGAAAGTATTATCAATTCTTCTCCAGCTGATGTGTGGAAATTTCTTAGATCCATAGGATTTGGCAAGCCACGAAATCCTGACCTTGATCCTTTCCTATCACCCGACTCCATCAATAATCACTTTATCTCTTCTTCACCAATGGATCCAGTACTCAAAACCCAAACATTAGCATCTGTGGCCGCAATGCCTCCGCTAAACATTCCGGTTTTCCAGTTACATCCAGTAAATCAGGTAGATGTAAGGAAGTGTGTTATTGCTATCAAATCCAAAGCAGTTGGATGTGATCAAGTAGGAAGAAATATGATTCTGCCAATTTTGGATAAACTCTTGGCTTTAATTACACACCTGATCAATAGTTCGTTGTTAACTGGCTTGTACCCCACTCTCTGGAAAAAGGCATTTGTGCGTCCCCTTCCTAAAATCCCAAATCCCACTCTTCCTAATCACCTGCGTCCAATTTCAATACTCCCTTTCCTTTCAAAAGTTCTGGAAGCCTGTGTGCATAATCAACTTTCTTCATTCATATGTAAAAATAACCTACTGAGTGTGTATCAGTCCGGGTTTCGTCGCAGTCATAGCACCACCACAGCGTTGATTAAAGTCACCGATGATATTCGTAAGGGTATGAATGACAGGATGGTGACGCTAATGGTGCTTATTGACTTTTCGTCGGATATCCTCCTAGCCATCCTTGCGCATCATAATTTTGATGAAACTTCCCTTTCGTGGTTTTCATCCTATCTTCGCGGTCGTCAGCAGTCGGTGCGCTTGGAGCAGAAATGTTCTGGGTGGGCTGATCTTAAGTCTGGCGTCCCTCAAGGCGGTATACTTTCTCCGTTACTATTTTCAGTTTTTATCAACTTACTCACATCTCACTTCGATTGCTCGTACCATCTCTACGCTGACGATCTCCAACTATATGTTCATAGCAGCATTGGAGATATTCACACGGCAGTTCATAACATAAACCGAAACCTTAAGGTAGTGAAGGATTGGGCGGATAGTTATGGGGTGGCGGTGAATCCGCAAAAATGTCAAGCGATCATTGTTGGTAGCTCGAGGCTGCTGTCTAGGTCCGACCTCGCTAGTCTGCCTGACTTAGTATACTGTGACAGCATCATTCCACTTAGCTCATCGGTTAAGAACCTCGGTATATTGATCGACAGTGGCTTGACCTGGCGGGAGCATGTTTCTGATGTTTGCCGGAAGGTCAATGCATCGCTGCAGTCTTTATGGCGGCTTAAGAATTTTCTACCTCAAACGACAAAGGTAATGCTTGTACAGAGCCTTGTGTTGCCAATAATTGATTACGCTGATACTTGCTGCCCAGACCTAACTGAACAACAACTTGATAAACTAGAGCGCCTACTTAACAATTGTATTCGTTTCATCTTCAATTTACGAAAATATGATCATATATCTCTTTTCCGAAGTCAACTAAGATGGCTTACTATTCGACATAGGCGTTTCTCTAGAATCCTTTTGGTTCTATATTCTATTTTAAATGAACCAACTTCTCCTGCTTATCTTAAGGAAAATTTTCAGTTCTTCTGTCCATGTAACGACAGAGAACTACGCCCCTCCCGACAGCTGAAAATTAATCTCCCTCGCTTCTCTAGTGACTTCATGCGCTACTCTTTCACCGTTCAGGCTATACTGCTCTGGAACACCCTACCTGAAAACATTCGTAGAGCCCCAAGTAAGTACTCTTTTAAGAAATTATTGCGTGAACATTATCTGAGCTGCCAATGATTTAGTGAGCTTGTGTTGCTTTGTATACACACTGTATCTTATATATGTATTATGTATTATATATGTATTATATGTAATATATATATATATATATATACATGTATATAGTATATTTTTATATGTATGTATATAGTATATTTTATTTTTATATGTATTTATACTTCCTTATTTATTATATATTATGTGTACATCTTTCATATTATATATACATACTTATAATATATTATGAATTATGTTGTTATGTCAAACATTTTGTAAGTGCTTTTTACCTACCATCAGTATTCTCACCATCGCCCAGGGTGAACTGGTAGAAAATGCCGTATGGCAGCCCTATGTATAAAGGTAATACATAAACTTAAATAAATAAATAAATAAATAAATAAAACGGAATTTAAACGTTTGTACCGTCTCTACAACAACGAGCTAGCAACACCAACCATTTCTGCTTTAAGATTCACAAAAATATTATTCGTCTCCGTGATTCAGAAGCCAGACTAAGCTTCAATTTGGTTGTAATAGCTATACTTTTTAATTAGTCTGAGCCCAACGATATAAGCTAGAACCCATATATGTTCCACTCCTGGACACGGGTCTCTCTCACAACCAGCTGCGGGACCTCTAGAACATTCTCCACCACGCTGATCCAATGGGGATTAGTGGAGGGAGGGTTACCAACGGAACCGACCATGTACAAACCGACCGCGTTCGACGTTGTTTAACTGGTCGAACACATAAGATCGACGCGAGCCATTGGGCTATGATCGCCATAGAAATTCGAAAAAAAGTATGTTTATAGAATTCCTAGGAGCTTGGTACTAGTTAAGTATTACCAAGCACCGTTATACACGTAAGTAGGAACATCACACTACATCTAACTGACGCTCCCGAGTAATTCTCTTAGGTATTGAACAATTACAACAACGAGTGCAAATAGATGCTCTTGTCTCGACGTGTTAATTATTTATCACTAAAGGACAAATCAATCAAACAATTCACTCGAGCGTATTTGAAGAATGCGTTCATTTTCATTTTATTTTTGTTTTTCATTTATCTACTTTTCTTTTTCTTTTATTCGTCTTTTAACACTGGCATATTTGCTTTTGCTCGATGTCGTTTACGTAAATAGGTTAGATATTATGATGCCTATATGATGATACTTAAAGATGATATTTTATTCATTACAAACTCCCTTTCACGGTTACCTACGCGTAAGCATCGCTTTTTATGACTGCCTTATGAGCTAAAATTAATTAAACAACTATTTACAAACCAGCTGGGTTTATCTAACTTGCGATCAACTCCTAACCACCCACCCGATTTCAGATATAGTTGCGATAAGCAGCTAAAGTACCATAGATCATTTCTTGTTTGTACTGTGACGGACTGAAAAGTGAGCGCACGGTAGTAGGCTAGGCCAAGTTAAGAAAAATATGCATGGTCAGGTATGTTAAGGTGTATGCTGTGAATTGGTGATCGCATTTCATTTGTGGATGTCTATAGAATTTATAGTTTACAGTTCACTCGAGGTTGTACTGACATGAATGTCGATCTATTACTTCCATGCCTCTTAGTAATACCAAATAATATGGCTTTAATACTTTTCACTACTTATTAGTATCAGTGATCCACTGGATGGATAAACGTGAGCCGATAGAGAGTGCAGCGTCACAGCAACGTAGAGAGAGGGTCTTTGGTATTATAAATTCCATACAAATTTCATGTGTCAGAACTATCAAAGGAGCATAAAAGCATCGCTTGATGATTGCAAGTTAGGGTGCCGAGATACTCGTCAGGGTCATCAAGGCCACCGAATGGGTTTGTTGCTTTATGAAAATCACAACCCGGCGTCACACTTCGATGTTCGACAACCTTTAAAACTTTGTTCGGGTAACTTCGTACTTTGGAACCTTTTCGTTTCGATATTGTACAGGGTTCCCACAAAAAAATAAAATAAAAATATACGGAGGCAGCTCATTATATTATTTTGTATGATTTTCAGTGCGTGTAAACTGATATCAAGCCGACGCGAGCCGCCTGGCGCCGGCTGTGTCATCGCCTCGTGTATGGTTTCAAACAACATTATTATAATGGCTGCATTTCATTATAAACTCTTTAGTTTAAAGGTGACTTTGTAAGTGTATGTAGTAGCGTCCATAGCCCAATGGCTCGGGTCGATTCAATGTGATCCAAAGAGTTAAGCAACGACGTGCGCGGTCGGTTTGTGGATTGGTGACCGCTAGTGGCAAAATTTCATGGACGCTACCGTGCTTCGGAGGGCACGTAAAGCCGTCGGTCCCGGTTGTTTTCAATGTTGGAAACAGTCGTTAAACCTTGTCGAAGACCTTCGGGTGGCTTGAGAACATTCGACATTGGGTTGGCCACTAACCCCTCCACCAATCCGCATTGGAGCAGCGTGGTGGAGTATGCTCTAGATCTAGACCTCCCGCAGCTGCGTCTGTGGGGGAGACCCGGGCCCAGCAGTGGGACGTCTATGGGTCGCAGCGACCTTGTAAGTGTATGTACCTATACAATACTGGCGAAATTAATAAGCATTTTGCTTGCGTCACAGATTAATACATACTTGCTATAGGTACGTAACTTGTGTGTTAGTTAGAGACGATACGCGGTGACAGCCCAGTAGCTATAAAACTTCTTTCACACTCGAGTGGTGTGGGTTTGAATCCAAGCGGCACGCACCATGACAAATTATGTGCGATTTGATAAAGTTAATGTCAACTGCTGTGACGGTGAAGGAAAACGTCCTGAGTCAACCTACCAAGGTACCTAGACTTTACTTGCAAGTCAAAGTCAAATAATTTATTTTTCTATGAGGTAAAACACGCTTTTGTTTTGTATCTTGTGTATATTATATAAAAACTGCCTCATTAGTGATCGCCAGTATATCCACTTAGCTAGAGGGTCTGGGTTCGATCCGGCAAAGGCTGAGTCAAGTATAGTATTATTGGGTTGTTTCTCCTAGTTTGAAATTCCAACTAGTAGCTCGGAGTTTGGATTCATACCCAGTGTATGGCAATATGTACTGGCATAACATGTAATCCACAAGGGACCTAAACATAAACGAACGGCATTCTGAGTGCGCTGGCAGACCACTGGGACTGGCCGATGTTCCGACAAATGGCAGGCCTAGTGCATGTATAACATAAACAATAATTAAATAAGTTTTTACTAACATAGGTTTTTAAGTTATTGTTACTAACCACATATGGACTTGTGTGCCGAAATAAACTTTTTATTATTATTATTATAACTGGTGAAAAGTCACAAACTCACGTCTACCCATTGGGGAAATACATTCGTGATGTATGTTTTTTAAAAAGCAAGCTTCAAGTTTTCCGTCAAAACGAAGAAATAAGCGCTATTCTAAACGATTTCGCCTTGATCACAATATCAAGGTCAACTCGACTGTTATTTATGTGTTTTTAATGTTAGATACTTATCGTACACACTACTCATTCGTTGGGTTCGCGGATTGCAGGCAGTGCGGCCTTGGAACAGATTTAAGTCCGTAATCAGCCGGCGCCTAGGTGCATGCTATCACTCCTAAACGAACATCGCCACTCCAATTCTATTTAGCCCGGAGATAGAACATATGTAATAAATGTTCATTAAATAATTTAAGTCCGGAATCAGCCGGCGCCTAGGTGCATGCTATCACGGGTTCGATTTTAGAATCCCACTCTTAAACGAACATCGCCACTCCAATTCTATTTCGCCTGGAGATAGAACGTGTGTAGGTAATAAATGTTCATTAAAGAATTTAAGGTATTCATTTTATTACTACGTATGCCTACAATTAACTCTTACAAAATTCGTATGAGAAAATGTTCGCATGAATTAAAATGAAATGAATAAAAGTCAGATGTTGTTGTTGTTGTTGTTAAGAGAGAGATTCATCGGAATCTCTCTTGTAACCAAAAAAAATTACCTGCCAAACATTAAAGATAACAAACTTAAACTAGTCACACTAGCACAGTGTCTTGCATGAAGATGAGGTTACCCTCAGCCTATTGCTACGCTACATGTACTAAACAAGGCTGCTGGTATTCAGTGCAACAGTTAAAAAATTAAGGCGCTGCCAATCAATTCGAGGGGGTGAGGACCACCTGCGGGTCGGTCTGATCTGAGATTCAATAAGAGATATAAGAGATTTTATAATCTGAGCAGACATCTGAATAATCTGAATCTACTAATTATCTAACTAAAGTAATTACAATATTTAATGTTTATCTAGTAATTTATTTCCTTGGCAAGTATGAATATGTATTTAAATTCGGAAAAGGTATAAAATTCCTGGCAAAGTTCCGTTTTCTCTTCCATCATGAATTATTCAGTGTAACGGAAAATATTGAGGACACTATGAATATGATGGGTAAACGCAAAGTTTATTTACGGAAAATATTTGTTCGTGAGATCACTTTTAAAGTAGATAAATTGTTTCACAAGATTTATGATTGTAGCTACAGCCTGGAAAATCTTGGAGCATAAAACTGTGAATCATGCAATTAATGAGGGATTAACCGCAAGCAGTTATGCTGAGACAATCAAGCACTTTATGAGATGAATTGCACTTTTCTCATCGGACGATTAATTTATTTTTCGCAGTAGTTAAGACACGCAAATTTTCCTAAAGATTTCCTAGTCGTAACGGTAGACGCACGAGCAGAAGAAGACCAGTATTGCCAAGACAAAACATGGACGCGCGATCTGAAAAGACGATGGAAAACTCCTAAATTCAGAAGGCACACGACCGGTCAGAGTCACGACTGGTTAAGGAGAGGCTTAAGTCCGGTAGTTGACCCTAAAGGCTAATGAATGGATGATTATGATTCTAGTAGTAAGGTTAAATAGGTTAGAATGTTCTTTTCATTTCAACCATTAGGCTATAAAATATTAAAACTGCTTAATACAGGAGTCCTTTACGCTGGCACGAATAACGTTAGATACGATTACGATATAGCCGAAGAGCTGGCACCAATTTTTCGGTAGGTATTTGAGGCAAGCTGAAAACTTGTCCAACGCCTCTCCTTTTATACCCCAACACGGAACTGCAGACCTGGCTGGTGAGTAGCGGGACAAAATCAACCCCTAAAAATGTTTATATTAATCTAAATCGTGGTCAAATAACTGCATGGTCAATTGATTATTATACGTACTTACTTATATCTACAATGACATGGCAACATTAACAGATTGAATCTTCTCAAGTCCAATAGTTAAATATTTATATTTTTTGCACACACTATGAAAAAGCCTCAAATTGTTTAGCCATAAAACTACGAAAACATTGTGATAGTGAAGTTCTTAAGTTCAAGTTATCTTATAACAAAACTTAAGCCAAAATTTTCCGTTCTTTATACATTCGCAGAACATACAGAAGTTATTGCTAACTAACTTTCGTCGCGGCCCGCGTCATTTGGTTTAAAATATAATAAGTACCTACCTTTATTAAAGGCAAGCTACACCAAAGATTACCACTAATCAAAATCTAGCTTCATTCACAGTTTCACACATCATAATCCGAGGCAGCCATCAATCGATAGAAATGAACAATTATTTCAGTGCGTCACTACATCTACGCAAAAAAATCACATCGACCAATAAAGCTAAGTTAGAGAAGAAGGACAAACCAACAAACACACTTTCCCATTTATATTAGAATTACCGCGGCTCCGCCTGCGTAAAATCGTTTTCCGCGCAGAACTTTACTATTGCTATCACTAGAATATGGTTTAAAAATTGAAAAGGCCTTTTAAACAGCAGGTTACATCAAACTAATCAAAATCTAGCTTTACCTGTAGTACGAATTAGAATTTAATTAACATTTAGATTTTATCGATCAGTTGATTAAAAGTCGACCGATAGGTCAACTTAGAATCGAGCTAAGAATCGAGTTCAAGTCGAACAATTATTATAGTGTTTTGTCCATATCTATGGAACCGTGAAATTTTCCGGGATAATAAGTAGCCTGTACCACACTTCAATTGAGGAGGAGAAGGAGGACAAACCAACAAAGAAACAAACCATCAAAAAAATCGATTAAAAATCGAATGGCATGATTATTACAGGTTTTTCTCAATTTCCACGGGAACTGCGAACTTTTAAAAAGGCTCCAGGCTCCGGGCTCTATACTGCAAAAATCACGTCAATCCATCTTTTCGTTGAGGCGGAGCAAAAGGTCAAACTAACAAACACACATTCCCATTTATATATTAGTAAGGAAGTAAAGATTTTAACAACCAATTACAAAAAGTCATATCATGTACAAATTTTAACACTCCGGCAATCATATTTAAATGTATCGAATAAGCCAAGCAGCTAGAAAAAACATGAATAATGTATGTGGATGACGTAACGTACTATCAGCTTAGGAAGTTCCCATAGAAAATCGGTTCGCGCAATCATTCGCTCCGCATGAGTAATCTGAGCTTCCCTCTGAGATTTTATAAGTAGACTATGACAAGATTTCTACAAAAATGCATCGATTTTAGGTCCAGCAACATATTGGCTCACCACCGTGACGCTTGTGACAGGCATGTCCCAGAGAGTGACGTGAAGTTGTAGTCGTTTATTTTCTCGAGGTTAAGTTACGGCGCTTATTCGAACTCCCATTCAAACACCGTAAGCGATTTTTTTAGATATCTTACAAGAATTACAAGTAAACTTCCAGCCAAGATAATAATAAAATCTCTTTGTTGAGTTCACTAACACCGTACCTAACTGAGAATTTTTATAAAATATAATACAGAAAATGAGAATAAAGTTTCCGCCCATGATACTATGTGTGTAACTAGCAAAACCGCAAGTAGTACAAGTGACAAATATGGGAACTCCCTTCAGAGAGGCGGAATGTTCAAAAGCGGAGCGCTTCACATATCAATGGCGCGTGACATAACTATTATGACTCTATGACTAATGCGGGGAAATAAAGCGCCTTTTAAGTAACTAAATGTTCATTTAGATTTATTTCCCCATTAAATTGTAGCAATCACAATTAATTGCTATAATATCGATTAAACCATGTAATCAATTCTTATAACTGTTATTGTTGTAAAGAATATCAATTAAGTTTGAAGGTAATTAAATAGGTAGGTAGGTATGCGTCTCGGTGACAAATATCAATAAAATGTTGTTTATTCATTATTATTATTAAAAGCTTTTATTTAACTTCACTCGTATCTATCTTGTATGTATGTCCTGGAATCTTGCAATCAATATTTCACCCACTTCCACTGAAGCTATCGAGCTGGAATTTAGCACACATATTTGGATCCGATGACAATGCATGAAAATAAAAAAAAAATATTTAAAAAGCCTTTCAAAAAAAAAATTTTTTTAACGGTATAATTTTATTCAGTAATATATTTCATCTAGTGTCATTTTTTTGCATGTAATATTTTAGGCACTTTGTGCCTGTAGCTCGGGACCAGAATAGTGCTACGGTAGCCTGTCATAAAAGGAAACTAAAAGTTATTAATCAGTAGGTACTTCTCTTACATTATTTTTTTATTTTTGATCAACAAGAGCGATTGAAAAGATTTTAACACATTTCTTGAAAAATATATTTTTAAAAGAACGTCTATTCCATATAATATCACTCAGTTATTCAATATACCACCAATAAGTTATTAAACTGTTAAATATGTAAGAATTCATTCACTTCCGTTGCAGTGTAGAGCTTTCCGTAATGTTAAAATCTCGTTAATATTATTCAAATGAACGCACTAAATCAATTCGTTGTGATTTATAACACTTATTTGTCTTTGACAGAGTCCCACTTCTGTTCATTTCAATATCCTTTTCGAAAAGCTCGTAAATTATATCGGTTCGTGCATGTTTTTGAGCCGATTAGTTCGTTAGTTCTGTTAGATAAAAGGTGTCAGAATTACTTAATTAGAGCGCATGTGGCGTGAAGTTAAATTGCCACGGATCTATAAAATATAGAATGGGCAAAAAAAAATGAGGTTTGTTAAGAATTTTGCGTCAGATTAAATTAGTAAGTATCTAATAGTAGTAATGCTTCTGAGTTAGATTTCAGGAAACTTTCTATTGTACAAAACCCTTCTCCATAGCGCGCATAGTGATGTTTCCATAGATACAAGACAATAAACAAAGACGAGCACACAGCTCCGTTCATCCACTGTCGCCGATGACACCCATAACCCCTTAACGAGTCCCATATATCTCCTTCTGAGTCTTGTATGATCGTACCCTTGAGCACGAAGATGCTTGCCACTAAAAAGTGTAACCGGACCAACTGTTTCTGGCCGGAATATAATTGTTCGATTTTTAAAACTATCCTTCTTAATGGCGCCACTGTATTTGACAATATAATATGTTAGTTAAGTTTAAGCGTTTTTCTCAACACAACCTACCGTTAGGATTCCTTGATTGCAACTTAAGGATCTGAAGTATATATCATCTTCATCACAAACCATTCTTTGTCCCAGTCTTGGGCACGGGTATATATAATATTGTATTGTATATGAAGTATATATAACACACAATAACCAAAATGCCATGGTAAACATTCATACGACGTTGACCATACCATGAAATTCCTAAAATAGTAATATACATTCCCCACTAATTGCCTTAATGATTCTGATTCGGATTCTGCGTCGACCAGCCCTAAAAATTGGCTGTACTGTAAAAAACTACTTTGTATCTTGCATATAATAATAACATTTAATTAGATTCTTTTTTCACACGATAAAAACATAAAAAATAACATGTGGATCTCTAAACAATGAATCTTTTGAACACACTCGTAATTACTGTGATATTAAATCGACCTTAGTATTTGAAATATTACGATTGTAGAATAGTCTGAGCACTTTGCTAATTATCATGACATTGATATACTGGTCGGCAAAGGCTTATCCACAATAGAGCGTCATATCATATCTGAGGTCTATTGCTGGACATAAGACACCATCGGTCCTGTGGCTCTGAATCCAGCGGTTTCTCGTCATCAGGTCATCTGTCCACCTAGTCGAAGGGCAAACTTTACTCTTTTTCCGAATCGTGGTCTGCTCCAATGCGGATTGGTGGAGGGGTTAGTGGCCAATCCAGTGTCGAATGTTCTCAAGCCACCCGAAGGACTTCGACAAGGCTTAACGACTGTTTCCACCATTGAAAACAACTGGGACCGACGGCTTTACGTGCTCTCCGAAGCACGGTAGCGTCCATGAAATTTTGCCACTAGCGGTCACCCATCCACAAACCGACCGCGCCCGTCGTTGCTTAACTCTTTCGGTCACATTGAATCGAAGCGAGCCATTGGGCTGTGAACGCTACAACGTCCACGTATTTATTGTATTATAATGGATACTTACACAAATAATGTTTTATTAATACGTTCGGTTTTTGCGTGAAAAACACAATACGAAATTGTATGTTGTAACAAGTAAATTCAGGTAGGTAATCTAATATCTCGAATGTGTATTACTAAACGTGACGTAACTACCGCCAGCACCAGGGGAGCATGACTGACTGTGATTGGTTTTTAATTATTATCTTCGAGCTGTCTAGCTACAGCACACAACCATTGTCGTGAATAGATAAGCGTAAGATATGTCCAATGAGATCATGTACGAATTTACTACGGTAACGAGCTTTTTGCTTGCCAACAACTTTATTAAGCTGCTATAGGTTCATAGCAGTGTGTCGCTTGGATGAAAGGATTTAGACATTAGTGACTTGTCAAGTTTTACTATAATACCTTACAAAATGGATGGGTGATGCTGCGTGTGCGTATGCTGCCCTAAGCAAATGAAATACCGATCGTATGATAAATGTTTTGAAGTCAATTGAGTTCCGTTCAATTATTACTTGTAAAGCTGTGTTAGTCGATAGTCTAGAGTAGTAGAGTAGTAGTAGATAGTGAAACAAATGAATTATAAATATGTTACAGTCAACTATGGAAATAGGATGCCCTGCGGCAAATGGCCGCGGCAAATCGCCGTCCGTGGGCAAGCTCGCAGCCGCTGATTTTCAAGACGACCCTCGTTGGGAAGTTCATGCCAATAGTTTTATTTTTATATAGGTACTCGTAGGTACCTAGTAGTATTTCTCTCCGTATTCTGAGAAAATAATATTAGTTGTTCTAGTGGAAATACAGGCATGATATTATGTTAATGTTAATTGTATTAATGGATAATTATAATATGTAGTAATGCAGTAATAATAACATGCAGCATGGACAATGAAAACTACGCCAATTTCTTTGAGGAGAGGACCAACCATCCGCTACCGCCCATGACAACTGATAGACAAACAATATGACATGGTTTTTGAAAGGGATGAATTGAACCTGAGTGGACTCATCGTGTATGTAATGAGCGACTTCATGTTTCTTCATTCAACGGATGGCTTCATTGAATTAATTACCAGACAATCAGAAAATAATATATTATTAACTAAGATACATTAATTATGTTTGTTTTATTTATATTTGCTCGAAGCGCACGTGCGTTGACGTCGTAAGACTGTGGAGGTTGGTAGGTGTGTCCTCCAGTGACAATAGTTTTTGTTTCAGTAGGACATCTGAAGCTCTATTTTTGAATCACTCGCCGCCAGACAAGCGAAATATTGCGAGTCACATATCGATCGACTGGAGAAAATCCGTATTTTTTAAATCACTAAAATCACTTAGGTACATTTAACACTCGATTGGCGTGCCAAGAGATAGAATATAGAATAGATAGATCGAGATATGACTTGAACCTTTTTGCACGTCAGGCGGCGAGCGACATTAAACTTAGCTCATGAACTGAAAGTAAAAAATACCACCCATTTTGATATTATATTTTGGAAAGTGATTAAATACCTACTCAGTACCGAGACAATAGTGTTACTCACAAATAGCTTTCACTCATTTTAACCTTTTTCGTAAAATCCTTGTTAATTAAATAAAAGCTAATTTACATTTTATATGTTTAGTGAACAGTCCCCAAGACTACTGCAGTGTGGATACTAGAAGTACTAATTAAAACTAATAACAATGTTATAGCGTGTAATTATTGTTTACTGGGTTCTATTTGCTTTGGTCGCACGTGCGCTAATGTACGAGTACCATGGAGTGCGGTAGGCGGCGTGTCAGCGATTTGAACACAACCTCACGCCTGTATTTCCTCGATGCGGTAGGCAGAGGTGCGTAGTACATCCTCTTTTGACCAGTTACATATATAATTATTTATTTATATCATTATTTATTTATCTAATGAATTGGGTCAGGCTGTAATGTTAGATTTAAATTTTAGTGTATTAAATAAATAATAGGTGGTCTGTTGAACCTTTGTTTTTCTCCGGTTGCCACTATTGCCATACATCGGGACAAATCCACTACTGGGAAAATAATTAGTTGGTTAACCGAACCCTACAAACCCCTCCATCAATCCGCATTGGAGCAGCGTGGTAGAGTATGCTCTAGTACTCCCGCAACTGTGTCTGTGGAGGAGACCCGTGCTCAGCAGTTTGGTGTGGGTCGCAGCAACAGCAACAAATAGGTACCGGTATTTTTATTTTTAATGATATAAAATGTGATTTAATTTTTATGAATGTAGGCTGAACCCCCCTTTTTGTTTTGTAGTCAGTGTAGAACCACCTAAAAACGTTATTTGTCCCACTGTTGAGCACGGGTTTCCTCTCGAAAAGGGTGGTATTAGGCCTTAGTCCACCACGCTGGCCAAGTGCGGATTGGCAGACTTCACATGCCTTCAAGAACATTATGAAGAACTCTCGCATGCTGGTTCCTCACGATATGTCTTCACTGTTACAGCAAGTGACATTAAATTTTTTAAAGCTCATTGTAATAATAAGTTCTTTATTTACACTATCTACAATTTATAACATGTTTATAAACATTCACTAATTGGCATTTTTTCGCGCGTTATCTCATGATTACATAACCTGTAACGTAAACATTTCCATGCATTTTTTATACTCGTAGATGTTAGTCTAAAAAAACTTGACGTAGCAAAAAGTGTGATCCATTTCAATCAAGTTGTGGACATGACTATCAAATAATTATGGACATACTCGTACATACTATGATGTCATGCGCCGATTTAAAGAGGGGTCGAATTAGTAGGTAATAATATTTTTTACCAAGTTTGGTATTAACTAAATAAAAGAAGTTGAAATTTTAACAGCTTCCGTATCTCGTTATACGAGTAGGTACATGTTTTTTGTAGCTCAACGAACTGTACAGTGGACACACGAGAGGCATGTGTGCATCTCTATAATAGAGTATAGATTATAAATCTATGATCTCTATTCAGAATTTCGAATTGATCTATGTACCTTTGAATTTAGTAAGTATTCGTAGATATTACTTGGTCTAAGGGAAACAATGTCAGTTGTACTTAAGGCACTGCCATCCCAGTGTTGCTATGCATTCGAGGCGGTGAGGAGTTTTTTGATTTTTTGTTTTTTGAGTTTTTTGATTTTTGTTTTTTGATTTTACTTTTGTACACTTTTCTTTTTTGTCTATGAACATAAATATCAAATTGCGCCTGTATTTCTCCGAAGGGGTAGGTTAGTACACACCCACTTTTCACCATTTATGTTTTGGTTCCATATAAGTATTAGGTAGTGAGCCAGTTGCCATACACTGGGCTCACATCCAGACTTCGAGTTTTTTATTTCATAACTTAAACTCTATTTGTATTACTTACAAAATATAAAAAATTATGTTAAGTAGGTACTCAAAATATCGAGTTTAGTGAGACGAAAACGCGTTTCGTGTTGTTACTTGCGAATTTTTTTAAGAACTCTAGACCATTTTTAGTAAGTATTGTTAGCTTATGCCCTAGTTTAGAACTTTGAATTTACACTGTATTTTTATGTGGTTTTTAATTAATGGTTGGTTATTAATGCGAGAACTGTGCGCAGACACTTGGATGTTTCAGGGGAAATGTGAACTGGTGCCACCTTAACTTGCGTAACACGAGTCTTTGGCAATTAGCGCACTCGAATTCAACTTTGTACACTAGAAAAACTTCCATAGAAATTTTTCCTAAGGGTCAACCTACACTATGATCGTTTATTATTATTTTATTATACAAAAAAGACAAAGAAACATTGGAAATACAAACTTATAGAAAACACAAATCAACAACATTTTCGCTTATTTCCAAGAAATATGTACGAGTATATCTAATAAAATAGAAATTATTACTATTATTTAATTTAGAAGAACAAATTGTAAATACTTTACTTGCTAAAGTGGTAATAATGATGATGATAATGATACATCATACTTTATCCAAGTTTACTTTAGACCATCAGAATACAATAACATGGTCTGGAACTTTGTACTATTCTACACTAAACTTTGTACTCTTATTTTTACACATTATATATACAAAATGATGACTAAAAATTGATTCATATCTTGTTATAGGCACTGAACCAGTGGTTTTAATTTGTCGCAGTTTTTTTAATCATCCTGCATTTTGTAGCTAAACTATGGATAATGACATCTTGGATCACGACGTAACATAGTTTCAGCATATTGCGACTAAAAATAGTCTGCCCTAATCATAGCAAACTGCAGTATTCAGCGTTACAATGTGAAGCGACCCTCACAGGCGCTATTAAGGCTATGACTTCATTGAACAAAAAGTCGAGACGCAAACGCGCCGCGGTCAAGCCTCGGCAACTGTCATGTCTTCCGATTTATCGTACTGATTAAATAATGTATTCATAAATACACTATATGCTTATACCGCTTTTACTAGCAAAGGCCTTACGTCAGCGCCGTTTCTGTACTACTCTAAATTTAGTTAGATTATGGACAGTTGAGCGATTATAGCGTTGCATCTTGTCAATCATAGAGCTGGATGATGTTCTTGACTCTCTCATCGTTTGTGTTTTGAAGGTTCTGAGCATTCGGTGCTCATTTGTTAGTGTTTGATTTTAATAAAATTTGATGCAAGCACTCTTCGTGTAATTGATATTTATATTCGATTTGGTAGGTAAGTACCGCTTCCCTATAGCTCACGACCTGTATAGTGCTATAGTTAAGAATATAATAGAATTATATAGATATGATATTTCATTTTACATTTACAAGACGAGTTTAAATTATCAAAACAAATATGTACAAAAAAAAACCAAAATGTTGTCAAAACGAAACCATGACGCTGGTATTCAGTGCTGTACTGTACTGTGTTCACCAGTTATGTTTAGGTCCCATATAATAGTGGTGAGCCTACCTATTCACCACCATACTACCGGGCATTTCAAGTTAGAAAATCCAACCTGGATGCCCATCCCGGGGATCGAACTCAGGACCTCTAGTACGTAAGAAGGACTTATCCTTTGCAAATAAAAATTATCTTATCTTCTCTTAAGAAGATAAGATAATTTTTATTTGCAAAAATGTGGTTACATGTTTAGGATGGTCAGTTACATCGGTGCATCATGTTTGCCATTTCTTAATGCAAAATTAATTGCATGTGTTCATTTAAATGTTAGGGAACTAATATACCTACTGTGCTAATTAACTGGTGCGACGGTGTCCGATGGGTTGATGGGTAACTGAATTTTCAGAGTGCTTCAGGAGAGAGAAACATTCATCCGAAGCTTTTCTCAAAAAGTATGAAAGTGGTTTTAATCGACAATGATATTTCGAGTACATTGCTTTTTTTACAATAATTTGGTCACTTATTTAGGATAGGATTTTTAATACAAAATTTTGTTTGATATGGAACTAGAATAAATTTCAAAAATTGATAAGTACCTTTGCTTTATTGCTTTTTATATGCCTCATAAAGTACATAAGAAGCAAAGATTAAGAAACAACCGTACAAAAGGTTAAGTACTACCTGCCTACGCAGTTGACAGATGCCATTATGGCTTATTTGCAGAATAAATTACCTGCAATCGCATCCATCAGCTGTCTGCATCGATATTGAAATAATAATAGATATAGAATACTAGAGAGTAATAAATCTATGGAAATAATCGTGAAGTATTCATAAAATATGAAATACCGACTCCACCCACCTACTTCACTAACTAGGTGATCCTCATTGCCACGACCAATGTATGGAACCTCTGTATAAAGCATACGATCATAGACATTACATTGGACAGATAACATGTATTGAGTGTGTTTTTTTCTAAATAGGCCGCCTATGGGTAAATCTGAAACCATAGATTTCTCGGTATATTCTCGTTTCTCTTTCTGTTTTGGAAACAAACCTTTATAATGAAACTAAATTCGGCATCATTATTTATATGGTCAAGCGTGAGTTATTCCTGAAAACTAAACTATAGGAATTTTAAAAACTACAATTTCTCTTTTTTGTGTTGAACTGAATTAGAGTTTTCTTACTAAATGAATACATAATCTATACATATAAAAGGAGAAGCTGACTGACTGACTGACTGACTGACTGACTGACTGACTGACATATCAACGCAGGGCCTAAACTATAAGGGTTAGACACTTGAAATTTTGCACAGGGGTTCCTTTTATAACGTAGGGGAGCACTAAGAAAGAATTTCTGAAAATTCTCCTCCTAAGGGGGTAAAACGGGGGTTCAAAGTTAGTATGAAACTTTGCTGTTTTTGAAGTTATTCGAATGAAATTCAGTACCTTTGAAGGTTTTTCATTGAAGGTTTCGAAAATCTTACCTTAAGGGGGTAAAGGGGGGGTGCTAAGATAGTAGGTATAAAAGGTTTTCGTATTTTTCCTACATTATTTCAATAAAATTTTGTATTTGGGTTATTAGTTCCAATTAATTATTATTGGCGATATCCTACTCAGAGTTTAAACTGTTTAAAGTATCAGATTCGGAACTGTCTAGCGGACAGCGCGCGCACGGATGTGCCGCTGTGCTGCATGAGGTAGGGGGGCGGGACGTACTTAGTCGACAAGTGGGCAACCCGAACGCGGGCAGACGTCGTTAATGGTCGCTTTGGTTAGTAAAAAAGGTGTAAACGAAACTATTGTTGTCTAATTCCACGCGAGCGACGCTGCGGGCATCCACTAGTTATTAATATGTATTCCAGCGAGATGCAGAGATATGACCGTGTTATAGTTTCATTTAAAAAGAGAGTTTCATACATACTCTGTATGACATTCTCTGTATCCTCTATAATTTCAGATTATCCCATACGGGCCCAATTAAAAATAACACACCGTATAGAGCGGCTTTTTCATATAAACTCTTTTAACTTCAAATTTTAAAAAACAAATTGAGTTGTTTCCTCGAGGTAACATGTATGGGAGCCTAATTTTCGTTGCCTATATTCCGTCTATTGCTGTTAAAATTACGCCAACCTTATGATTCGTAGTCTTGGATCACTTCTCACAACTGAAAATGTACTCCACCAAGTTGTTCCACTGCGGATTCCAATCCGCAGTACCGGAGGGTCAATTTGTCGGAAGTTTCTTGTAATCATACGATAATAATCGGAGTTGACGGTACCGTGGTCTCCGAAGCACGGATACGCTTAAATTTCCTAAGCGTATCCGTGCTTCAGCAGTCACCCACCCAAGTGACGAACGTGACCGGGCGGCTTAGCTCTATCGAACTTGTATATGTGTGTCCTTGTAACGGAGAAATATCCTTAAAATCATTCTCAATCCCTGCTCAGATCTACACCATGCCGTGATAGCCGACAATCAAATATAAACATTGTGAGTCATCGTACGTGTGTATGTATGTATTCATGCCGGTGCGTTTAGTTTCAGATGGTTATTGAACACACTGTTTCCATTATATCACGGCAACCACATTTGTACGAATGTATGTCACAAATTTTTTTTAAATTTACAACTTTTAGACTATACACATGACATAACATCACGCCTGTATTTCCCAAAAGGAGTAGGCAGATGTGTGTATACAGTGTATACCTACACACACGTTAGGCTATTCATCAATGTAACAAATCGTTTAAAATTTTGTAAGACAGTGTAACATGGTAATGGTGATGAATACTTACGTAACTTGGGCTATTTCAAGAATGATATAAATATGAGTGAGTATAAATTAATCCAGCACTACGCTAAATATAGGTAGCGCTTGTAAACCAATAGTCTTAAATAATATGATCCAGGCGTAAAATTCTATGAATGGATGCTGCAATGTCACGGGCACCGCGTTCGCCCTTTGTACTTTTGTCATCTTCGTATCGTCTTCTGCAATTACATCTCATAAATATTAATAAATTCGTGTGAGTCATGTGGACTATGCTCTATTAAGACTAGAATAGACTAGACATATTGACGCGTTGCATCAAATGACTCTTAATTATTTTTTAGAGTTCCGTAACATTTTTAATGTTGCAAAACTCAAAAATATCATTTTATTTTTGTATTGATGGAATTTTGATGGAAATTGCATATTATTTTAGAAACAGCTCATTCAATGTGAAGTCTCAGCAGTGCAGCAGTGCAATAATTTAAGTACATAACATAAATACTTTGAAAATTGCAAATTTAGCCTAGCAGCCAAATTAAAGCTGTCTAACATAATTAATATTTATATATTGCTATATTAGTAACGGAACTCAGGTGAAGACTGTTCTAATTATTTTTTTAATACGATATTTCCAACTGGAGCTAGTATGATTATATTATATTCATGGGGCCCACACTGCCCATACATGATATTGTTCTATGGTAGGATTAATGTAGAGTCTGGAATTAAACTATTCATATTTACAGTATAAAATATAATATAGATACATTTGTTTATTGTTGTTGTATTAGTTCAAAAATATTCAATTTTAGTTGTATTGTTCTTGAAAGTGATAGTTCATTTCATTAAAGTTTCCTTTCAGTTAATTTCCATATCCGCAATATTTTCTGTATTTTCCCTAGAGATCTCGTAAATTTTTTTAAATATTTTTTTTCATATACATACTTAATATATTTATAATAAACAGAACCAATTTGACTCCAGTTGAAGCGTTCTTATCTGTTTTTAAATTGATAATAATTCTTATATCATACAACAGGAAAGATTACCGATATAATCTGTATACAAGAATATATAAATAAATGTAACAGCAACTTACGTAACATGTTTATGGTTTATCCGAGGTTTACTATTGCTATAAAAAACTTAACATAAGTCCAGTTAACCGCAGAGATTTTAGAATAGGAATTGATGTTTTTGGGCTGGTCATAATTGATCTTCTATTGTCACCAACATTTGGACATTTAAACGATTTAGTCCGAAGTCAGTCATGGGTTGATATTCATGATACGTACAGATCATAATAATTTTATACTGCTACAAATAATAATAGCAGATAGCTATATAACAAGCCAGATAAATTTGAAGACGATGATGAGGGTGATAAACACAAGCATATTGCTGCGAATAAATAATAGGTACAAATATTTTTTCAGATCAACAGTTCCATAACGATGATGACAATGTTGGTTCAATAATGATGATGACGAAAGAAATAGCACTATACTACTAACAAATACCGCCTCAGAGTGCCTCTTTTTTCATTTCTCCCATGCTCCAACTTACCGTCTGTCGCACAGTACGCGGCAGTGGAAACGCTCACGGCACAGACGTCATAAGATGCAGTGAAATTTGGCAGGAGGGGCGCCGTTATCAGCACACGGCTGCTCGATTTACAACTAATCTGTTGGAGTTACCTAACATTTAAACGTTTTACCGGAACCGATATAAAACCCATTAGGCCGGGTACTAAAAATCACACTCAACTACTATGAAATTTTTAATAAAATCTATACATTGCATGGTAAAAATGTATAGGTAACGATGCCAATTTCAGGACTTCAGCCTACCTTGTCGAAGGCTTTGCTCATTTTCGCATATTTATTGATATTGGTGTAGGTACGTCTCAATAAAATGATTTTTCGTGTACCTCTATCTCTGCGGGGTTATTGCGGTTGGTTGGTATGTAACCCGTGACCATTTTGAAACGAGACTTACTATTAATTACTAAGTGGACTATTATTAAAACCAACTAACAGGAGTAGTTGTTACAAACAGTCTCTATTCTTATCTTTTACTATCTGAACTGGTCCAGTCCATGAGTATTGTCCATGAATATTGTTCAAAGTTTGCTATGTTGAAAACAAAACTGCACAACGTAAGGTACGATAATATTCTTTCCAAAATGAATATCCATATCGCTTTTATATGCAAGAATTCAGAACAACAATGTTATCACAAATCACAATCACAATGTAAGGAAGTCTGTTGTTTTATTACTTTCAGAGAGTGCATTCGCTGCACATCTGTTATGAGAGCAACATCCATAGCAAAATGGCAAGTGTGGTGAACCATAGAGTAAGGACCAAAAGTGTAGTCCGTGGTGAACTATGGCTGTGACAGCACAGACCTACCCCCCATTCAGGGAAACCCGTGGCCAACAGTTTTGTTATGATAGTATTGTGCTGATATACACGATAATGTGATTCCTTTCTGCCATTGCAACACCACTCGCCGAAGACTGAAGAATGTCACTGAAATGGATTTAGGTATTCGTATACCTACGAAATATTTTTGTATACGAACGTAAAAATTAAATTTAAACACTGAAGTTGATATAGAAAATATTTCACTAGGCGAAATTAAAAATCGAGTGGTAAAGACCGGTTATGTCAACCGAGTTAATTTGGAAAATTGACACAACCTGAATTTCTTAGATGCATAGGAGATATTTTTATAGAGTGAGATTAAAAAATCGACCCCAGTACGCATCAATGATTAGGACGCACAAATTATGTTCATCTCTATATCGTTTATCAAACATGAGGACACCGTGCGCAGAAACACTTGAGGAGTCATAAAATCTGCATAATTAGCGCCTGCCGCTGTTCTGTTTTAATTCAATATAAACAATTCTCGGTTGAATTGTACACGTAATTTGTGCAGTCGCGAAACTGTCATTAAGTCCTCAATGCTGTTTGAGAGTTTTGCATAGCAAATGATAGACACAACATTCCTATGAACAACTGAGTTGTAGTGAATTCCGGCTATTTCCAAGAGATGGCGTAGCGAATTACTATTGTTCTGGATCACGTTATCGAAGCGTTTTGAACCTGCTCAATAGATTTTACAATAAATTGTACGTATCATAAACCTTTCATCATCACCCAGGGCTGACTGGTAGAAAATGCTGCATTGCTATAAGTACGCCCTTTGGATTTGTGTTTGAGAAGCTTAAATAAATAAAAATAAAGGTGTACGTGAAAATTTGGATTCCACTTTACTACTATATATGTACTATGTTTCATCTTTATGTGATTGAGTTTATGTAACAAGTAGGTTATTTTAAAACTGCACAAAACGCTAGCTTGTGATGTATAATTGTATATGTATTATGAAAACACTCGCACTTGTACGCATAGAATCAAGATTTAAAAGATACTCGTACGCTTCCTAGCTGTTATCGGAGCAGCTTTTAATATGACGATAGGTTTAAACAGCGGAAGTGGGATGTTAAATCTATGGAAACAACGCATCGCAGATGTGCATATTAAAACACATCCTTAAATTTAAAACCAGAGACACTCGGAGACAGAAAGTCTGCAGTCTTAAAAGAAAAGATCTTTAACAACTAAATTCTTGTAAATTTTAAATTGAGTTTTCTTCTGAGATTTTCTTGGTGACATGGGGGCGACGACAATGATGCTGTTTAGTAATGAGGCTAAAATAATAATATAATTTATAAATTATAATTGGTGAAATTAAATAAACTAACTGGGGCAGTAGGATATATAAAGCAAACAAAAGCAGTAGAGCTTACACAATGTAGCTAATGTACGTGTAGGTGCGAGCACACAGCCCAATCTCGTTATTACGTCCTCCAATAGAGATACGCTGATAATATCTGATATGCTCGGAATTGCTTGATTGAATGAGTCCGCTTCGAATGAGTCGTTCCATCTGAAACATAAATTAAGTCGTTACCCGCATTTTGCTCCGGTCTCATTGCCTCAAATTGCCACTATTTGCGGCCAGATAGTTCAGCTACACCTATTTTGATTTGTTAGTCAGTTAGACATGTACGTCAATGTACCTACTTGTATTTGAGACTGAGGGTCTGATATTTGCTGGTACTTCTAAAAAAATTCTAAAACATGCATATGATGTATTATGATTGTCACGGAAAACCCGTTTTTGCTGCGTGAAAAGTATATATTGTTTTTTACGTAATTTTTACGTTGTAAGTTGTAACTGCACGAAATTTCTGATTATTCTTCCACTTCACTGCCGTTAGTGACAACTAAGACAGACTTTGGATGATACTCAAGAAGGGACAGTGATTTAAGTGCAGTTAGTAAAGTAGGAGTAGTTTAATTGGGTGCTTAGTTTTTCCTTTTTATATTCTTAAAAATTCAGACATCAACTGTTTAATACAAGTACTTAAATACGTCCTCGCAGGGCTGTGAGAAGTTTATAAAGAGCAATTAAAATTAAACAAACGTACATCAGTCAGATAAACTCTGCCAGTTGGTGATCGAACAAGCTCCCACACTACGTGGGCCGGAATCTTATCAATTAGGATACAATACTATATAACTATAGATAGTATAACAATAAAATATAGACTCGCTGTGCTTTCACCAACATATAACTTTACTATTACTTAATTAAAACTCCTCGTTATCATTATCAATATCACAAATTATTGTACAATCATTCTCAACAACGTAAATAATAGGATATGGTACCCCAAATCAAAGGGGTTTGTACCCCTGGAGCAATTGTCCGGGTAGTGGGATTTCAGAGAACCCGAATTCCCTCACTCAAGGCGACACTCGCTGCAAAGTGGAGGTAGGGCTCAGATGCAGTAAGGTACAGTTCAAGTACTGTCATATTCAAAGTTCATTTCAAATGTCATAAAGATGGATGCAATCTAATATGAAAAATATAATTACCTCAAATTAAAAAATAAAACGAATTAAAGCGATCGTGGTCACACTTGGCTTGAGGTCAGATTGATACTGTTGGTACAAGTCTTCGTTGATGGATGACCGCTAATGGCGAAACATTTCAAGCTCCTTCAGAGTTTACTTTACAAATTAAATCGAAACATGTGAAACGTAAAAAGAGGTTGCAAGCGCGACTGCTAAGCTGAGAGGTACTGGATTCGATTCCCGGATCAGGCAACAACTATTGGGTTTTTCTAGCTTGAAATGCTCGGTTACTACCTAGCTACCTTACTACCATCTAGCTACTGCTAGAAGTCTGGATGTTTGCCTGATGTATGGCAATAAGCTCACCACCTATTACATGGGACCTAAAGATAAATGGTGAAAAGTGGGTGTCCCCTTACCCCTTGTGGTAAAAACAGGCGTGTTTTATTTTATGTTAGACATGTGATGTAAGACTTGTTTCAACCTACGAACCTAATTGATGGAGGAGTAAAGGTCACGGCGCCACACAGCGCGATCTATATAGAACCTCAGCCAAAGTCCAAATCTGTCATCACATTCACAGATACATTATTCAACAACCGTGATTATTTATTGCTTAATACAATTGCGCTTAAGTGTTTTGTGTTAATTGCTTCTAAGTGTTTAATATCAATCACGAACATTGTTAGTGTACGATAGAACTGTCGTGGTTTGGATCACGTAATCATTTAGTTCCCTTGTATGTTGCAATAAAACCTACTTACTTAGGTCACAGAATATACAGTACAAGTTTAGCTACGATAGATAAGCCCTTAAATTACGAAAATTCCATGTGTAGCGGACACCCAAAAAAACATTAATTTCCTTACCTGAGTAGGTACACATATTTATCTGTGAAATAAATAAATAATAAATAAATAAATATCTTGGACATTCTCACACACGACCATCTGACCCCAAAGTAGGCGCGAGCCTGTGTTATGGGTGTCAGAGACTGATATACATACATAGATATTTTTAAATAGATAATATTGACATCCAGACACAGAACAAATTCCTGGGATATTAGGTGACAATAGAAAACATTCTATGATGGGCAGGTACAGTACATAAGCATTGGTCTCCAACACTTGCATTGGCCAACATAAACATTGGTCACCAACACTTTGCATTGGGCAAGATTAACATTGGTCACCAACACTTGCATTGGCCAAGCTTAGTGACTGCGATCATAGACTATCTACTAAACTAATGGCTAACACCCCTTTTATCTAGAGGAGGTCACAGACCAGCAGAGGGCTTGCTTGTGGAATTTTGTGTGCTTGGTGGTAGAGCAGGAAGCTTGTGGATTTTTTGAGATCTGTGAAATATTTGTTAAAATATTAGCTTTGCCGCGGCTCCGAACCGAATTACCGAATTACCTTTACCAGCAAGGGATGTTTTAAACTAAATAGGTATAGCATTTATCAATGGCAAGCTACATCAAATATACTTACTACTTATCAAATTCTAGCTTCACATGAAGTTTGGCCGATCGTTATCCAAGATTCCAAGATAGATCAATCGATTAAAAATTGATCTGAAAAGTTCAGTTCAGTGACGAAAAGGAGTTAGGCATTGGAATAAGAATAAAAAAAATTGAGAATATAATTTATTCCATCCATTCATCCTTCAGATTCCTTTTGAAGTTCACTACTAGACTTATATTAGGGCCTATTCTAAACGACGCCAAGCCGACCTGTGCCTCTATTCGCCGATTTATTGTAATTCATTATTTTTGCATTCATATTCTTAGAATTCAAAGGTGAACTAGAACTGAATAGTGGGAAGAATCTCAGCACAAGTAAATCAGGCATTCAATGTGTTGAAAACTCGATAATTTTTAATTTTCTAAAAAAAATCTATTTTATTTATTCTTAGCTTAGGGCCATAGTCATGGTAGTTCTTTATAGCTAGTTATAGTCCTATAATCCTTATTTAATTTGATTATATTATGTATAAACTAAAGACAATAAAACGTTTATAAATAGTTACCGGTACGTAAGAAAACGAAGTAAACCTTAATTACTTAAGCCAATGACTTTTTTTAACTGAATTAAAAAAAACCCGTTAGATGCAAGTCGAAACTTGCAGTTCAAATTATAGCAGTACCTACCTACCTACATTATTATCTATCTGGTTAAGTCGTAAATTGTAAGACTATTTTGTTACAAATGAGCAACTGGCCTGTTAGTTTTATTTTTGGTTAGATGTCTATTTCGCGAATTTATAAGGAAAATAAGTATATATTAATTAGGGGATAAAAATATATAAAACTGTAGTATCTATAAATGTAACTAAGCATACTCATTTTGCTAATTAAATAAATACATTTAAAGTTCTACGTTTAGTGTTTTGTCAATTTGTCGGGAACCATGCAAAAATCCGTGATAAATTATGCAAAAATAAAAATTCGAATTTTCGATGTTTGGATGATTGGATGTTTGGATGTCGATGTTTCCATGTTTCGATGTCTAGATGTTTCGATGTTTGGATGTTTCGATGTTTGGATGTTTGTTACCACTCACGCAATAACTAAAAACCAGATTTAGATGAAACATGGCACACTTCGTCTTTTAAAACGGCGCTTGCCTGAACCAGCACGCCAATCCACCTTCTAATTGTTATAGATAGCGATAACGAAGGTCTTTAAAATTATCTACCTGATCTCAGTAGGCCACTTAATTAGCATAAAACATGTCTCGTTCTTAATCACATTTACGAGCGAGTGAAATATAATACAGATTTCTGTGAACTTCAATTTAAAGAATCACAATCGGTTCGATTATAATCGCCATTGTAAAAGTTTACCTCCCAACAGTTAGGTATTCTAGCATTTCTCTATCAAAACAAACTCTGTTGTTCTTATCGCGTAACGAATCTCGTGAACCGATGATTGAGGTTATTGACCTTTGAAGATTGGATTGGAAAAGCTAGCTCAAGTTTGCTTAAGACTGTTGCCATGCCTTGCTGATATATTCTATGTTTAAAATAGATGAGTTGAATAACTTGCTGATTAGTCGAAAGTGAAACTAATTGATCGCGGGCGATTGATGAGCTCCCCGTCTAGCCGGTGACATGTTCGTTTGAAGAACAATAAACGATTAATTTTATGACGTCACGAAGCTATGTTTGGTATTGCAGTAAAACCTTTGAATTGCGTCACTTGCAAATCGGTTATGCGTTGTCCTTTCGCGGCGGTATCTCAATTAAAATTGACCGCGAAAAACAGTTTTGCGTAAGAGGATAATTGCTCCTATAGTTTTAGATCCTATCTACCTAAATACCGAAGCGGTTTTATCCTATTTGGAGCATTAGATGCTTTACCTACGATTGTGTTAGTCATTACGTTGTCATAATACATTACAAATTGCAAACAAATGAGACATTTCGCCCGTTTTTCGTGCTTTACACTTTACTTCTTATGGGAAGGTTTAGTTAAAATTAGTCAGTGGAAGCCCGCAGCTTCGCTCGCATTGAATGAGACAAATTACTTTCGTTTATCCTATATACCTAGACGCCACCCTCCATAAAGACATTACCTACTGATCGAATTCTCTCTTCTCCGAACTTTATTTGTAGGGAAATCGCCGGGATAAAAAGTACCGTACAATATGTTTTACAAATTATATTTTATATTATTATATTTTGTAAATAACTTTAAATATTTTTTGCAAATATAAAGCAATTATATTGAATATTATTATATTAAGTATATAAAATATTCAAACAAACTTCCATCTCTTATAAGAGACCCTCATTATTTTCCGGGAATGCCTAGAACATTATCTCAAAATAAAGGTATAATATTGGTCAAAATACGTCAACAATGAAATCCTTCACAGTTTTTTCTTTATCTTACAAAATTCAAAAAAAAAAGAATGACGCAACTTTTGCTAAGCATTTCAAAATTATCAGAAAATATTTGAGAAAAAATGCACACATTTTCTAACTTTAAATTCCTAATATTAGCTCGGAGTCTAGAATTGTGCTCTAGTAGGTAGTACATGGGAAATAGTACAGTACAGGTATGATGTTATGACATGAAACGTATACAGATTCTACCACCTAAAGTGGTCGGTGGTACCCGTAATGAAATATATATGGTATGTAGGTAGGTACCTATAATGATTAAATATTTGTCGTAATTTATGTCGTAATTTATATCTGTAAACATTGTAACAGATTAATTTTATTTACGCAGTTTATTGTTTGCAGGTGGCTTGACAAGGAGGTAAATTTAAACACAAGTTTATTTTTAATGCTATTAGAATATACCATAAATAAATTATTATTATATTATCCATTATCTAAGACAACAAACGAACTGCTCCATCACCATGGGAGTTGTTTGAATCATCAAGAAGACTTGACTATGATCTAATAATGACGTTAGCTCAACGTGCCTTCCGAAGCACAAATATGCTCATTACATACCTACTCCTTATATATCCTTTCCATAATCATTGTCTTAGTAACCTCTACATTTTAATAAAAAATAAAAAAAAGTAAGTAATTAATAGCATTCAAATCAAATAAAATATTATTTCACTGACTCACTCTCCTAAAACGATTATAAACGTGTCATTTTAAAGGATTTAGCCTTCCAAATACATCACGGGTGCAAAAAAGCACCATTAATTTCTAAGAATCGCATATAAGGTACCGAAAATATTTTTTTAAACGCATATATTGTTCGTTTAAGGCAGTTTTTGCCTCACATATCACGTTCGTCTTAATTGTTCCTTTCATGACGGAGCCGAGAGCGGGGTTAATCCTATAATGTTATTCGAAGCGTGGTGTGGTATTCTGGCTATTCAATCTCGGATGTTTTTTCTTTAGGATCCGTGTGAATAATAAAGGATTTTGTGTCATAAGACATTAGTTAGAGCCCCAGTTTGATTTATACGTCTAGTCGCATTAAATGTCTGTTAGTTGTGTACCTACCTGGCGTTTTCTTTGCTTCATCTGCGTTAAAGTTTTTTTTCGGACTTGTGTAGCTGTTGCTGGCAACCGCACACATTACACTTTTCGAGTGTCTAATTTTTAATCCGCACCGGGAATTTGCGGGGTCAATTCCTAAACAACTCACAGCAAATATATCTTATTTTTGTACATCAGAATAGACTCAATTGTTTTTTTTTTTATTTAAATCTGTTTTTTAAATAAAGCTTGTACGCCAAGTAACTTGTTACATGGCAGAAAATTTATTTCTGCCATGTAACAAGTGTTTTAAGCAATTGTGTTGCAACACAACAAAAAGCTTTCGGTAATAGTTTTCTATAGGCGACAATCTTAGTCATGAACGACATGGTAGAGCATTTCGCAACACATCTAGCTACAAATGATTTTTAAGGTCGCAGTGCCTTATGGGCTTAAACCGCATCCCCTCCCTCCAAATAATAATAATAGCACATCTGTGACGGGCAAGACTCTTATTATCCTTGTCCGGGATTGTGCTGCATACTCATTTTCTATCCGTAACTTTTTTAAATAAAGAATATTTTTCACTAAATGGACAAAAAAATCTTAGAAAAATCTTTAAAAATCTGGATTCCAAAATAAGTACAGTGTGCGGTCGGCCGCGGCTGGCGCCGACAGCGTGCCGCGACCTGCGCCCGCGCCGATCAAAGCGATCGAGACGATTAGAGTTCCAAATATACGCTCGTATACACCCGGCTGCGCGGCAACAATAGCGGCGCCTGACCCGAACGAACGTTGTTTTATAGTATATTTTTTGTGGATACTATATAGCAAACGAGCATGCATCTATCCGCTGAAGCCCATACCAACTACCATGATAACTGTGACAGACTGAATTAAACCATCATTAACTGTATATAAACCCTCGTTCACTTAGCTGATCTGGCTGACTTATTAACGTGGAATTATAGTCATGTCATTTTGGTAGCGTAGTAAAAGCGTAGAATATACATATAATTACCTACTCTTGAAATCTGCTGTACAAACAAAACTTGATGCCAATGGAGTTGTTACTGGCTAAATTGAAAACCAATAAAGTAAATGTTGATTAAACTTGCCAGTGTATACGGACGGAGCAATTTTATACGTGGATGACAATATTGGCGCCAAGCCCTCGCACACAGAATTGTTAAATGATCCGAAACGGTTCAAATACATGCGATGGAATGCAAGTGCATTCTCTGTGGGATGCTGTGTCTGTGGCCTTTTCAAATGAAATTCCATTATAGATCTGTAATGATTGTATTGTATGAACTAGTGTAGGCATAAGTTGATGGTTTGATGCTTAAGTTTAGTTTAGAGCATACCAGTAGGTAACTTATAGTAATAATCATACTTAAAACAATAACAATTCAGTCTTATTGCTGTAAGTAATTTTTTTTAAGATTTTCAGTAAAATAACTCATACATTGCAAAAAAAACAGCTACAGATTAAAATTATTATATTAAAATGTAAATAATATTCGATAAACTCTCAATTAACTTATAAAACAAATTTATCTTTAACATTAAAAACCTATCCACCCATCCATCCATCAGCCTTTTGAGGTCCATTGCTGGACATAGGCCTCTCTCAATCGACACTGCCCCTTACAAACCTGTGCCCTCTAAATCCAGCGGTTTCCCGCTGTCTTCTTCAGATCATTAGTCTTCTCGCTAATACTCCGTTTTCCGAATCGAGTTCTCCACCTAAGAACTTTCCTTACCCATCGGTTATCAGTCCGTCGAGCGACGTGGCCTGCCTTAGTTAAAGAATCTAGTGATAGTACCTTCTAATATTTACACAATTACCTACCTATAAAATTAGGTAAAGGATCTTGACTTAGCTATAAAAATTTGATATATTTAACTCATTTATATACAAATAAAAGTGTAACAAAATGTATTATTCCATTAGTTCTTAGAAGCGGTCGGCGTTTCTTTACTGGATTCCTGAGCTTGTGACAGTTCGGTACACGAAGGTACGATGAATCTTAACGCCACTATACATGCTGTATATTTTTATTGTGTGAGTATTTTTTTATAAATATAAAAATTAAATAAACAATAAATTAAGCAAAGATATATTAAATTAATAAATACTTTGTTATATTTCACTAACTAACTAAAACTTCATATGTACTTTGTAGGTAGGTACCTATAGTAAAAGATACAAAATATATTGAAGTAGGTAACCTAACCTAACTAATAAAAAGTAAAATAATTTTTATATCACATTTTCTTATTAGGAGAGATAAATTATGAATGGCTAGTTTTGTATAGGTATGTGTATACTTACCTATAGAAAATGTAAAATTTTATTTTCTTCCGAAATACTTAATTAACATTAGTATTATCAACTTAAATATTATAAACAAGTTATTAAACTTGTTTATAATTATATATTGGTAATAAGTTGTTTATTAAGCTTTAAAATGTTAAATAAAGTACCTATTCTTACTGGACCAAATATTTGCGATACAAAAACAAACAAAGAGCAGGCTGTATAACAATAAAATGAAGTAGACGGCATGTCGCTTAGGGTCGGTGTGACGGCTATTATAGTTGTTTTTTTGATCGGCAACAAAACCACTGAATGGATGCTGATGAATGAAATTCCTTGGTTGCCTTAAGCGCCTCTATTTTAGAAAAAAAAATACGCTCACAAAGAACTTCCTCTGGCACTGCGGCCATAGTTGTTGCGCCACACCGCGTGGCAACCTTATATTGTAAAGAATGGATATCCAAACTACTTACATCCTGTATTCTAAGAAGCTATGCTATTATATAGCTATACTGTATATTAGCTTACTTTTCTTTTAATTGTTCTTGCTGACACATAAAGAATTTAATAATTAAGAAAATAAAAATTTAATATTTAATAATTAAGAATAAAAGAAGAACAATTTTACTATATTATATTAACCTGAAAAAATATTTTAAAAATTATAATATGTATACTAAATTGATTTAGATAAAATATATTGCGATAAGTTCAAATTTAAACCCAAAACACCAACAATAATAATAAGATAAAATGTTAAGTTCGTTCAATTCTGTGGCAATAGCTTCATCTAGCAAATTAAATACATATTTTAGTATATTTTGTGATTTTATTCCATATAAACATAATATCTGCTAATAAACTGAGCACAAGTCCAGGCTCTGAGATACTGGAAATTTTAGTTTTATAATAATAATAGTAGGGTATAAGTACCCGATCCGGGAATATACCTATTCAAGACTAGTTCGACAGTCATGCTTGCAACATTCCAATGAGATCGTGATTAGGTAAAACTACCTATCACCGGAACAGCGGTGACAGCCCAGTGGCTATCGAACTCGCCTCTCACTCGAGCGGTCTGGGTTCAAACCCCAGCGGCACGCACCAATGATTTTTCTGAGTTATGTGCGATTTAAGAAATTTTATGTCAATTGCTGTATCCGTGAAGGACACATCGTGAGGAAACCTGCATCAGGCATGCATTTTTCTTAAGAGGTTGCCTAAAGAGTTCTTCTAATGTTCTCAAAGGCATATGAAGTCTGCGAATCCGCACTTGGCAAGTGTGGTGGAGTAAGGCCTAATCCCTCCCGTTCTGAGAGGAGACCCGTGCCCAACAGTGGGACAAAGAAATTGTGATAATGATGATCACCCGAAAATCCTTCGACTATTTACTCGGGTGAATATTTTTGAGTAAACGATAACATCTTAGGTTTCTAACTTATGGTCGATCTACGACCTACAATAAACTGCTGTTAGTGGAGTGCGCTAAGTTAGCACACCTACCTAGCTTAGTTTTTCTAAACCAGCCAATTGTTAGTCATTTAGGTCAACATAACTAAGCAAAGATATTGAAGTGCCTGAGTCACAGTGCAATCAAAGTTGACATCGTGCTGTCCATGTTTATATTGAGTTTGAATAATTTCGGTTCGAAAGGTGTAAGATCCGGCACACAATTTCTGAGAAGCAACTATCCTAGGTCTCACGAGTAGACCCTTTTGACCCTTATTATTATTGAACTTGAACAATAATGCCACAAGTCTTCAGACACAAGTCGGCAGATTCAACTATCGCACTACACGCCGAGGTCAGAAGATTCATCCACACCGAATCGACTCCTGGCCTACTACCACCGTGCATATCTCGCGGTATACTACCTTGAGGGCTACCTATATCTATACTACCTCAGAGGCGGTATTTTCCGTCATAACCACAGCCCCAGAACGTATTTGCACTGGAGCTTTGTTGATTGAAACATTACTTTTCCAGTCGTGGGACGTTAATAAAAAACGTTAAAGGTATGTAAAGTTTATTTATTTATATAAGGTTAATTACCTATGCGCATGAATATATAATTAATGCGTGGTCACTGGGACTTCAACCAGGACTCGATGAGAAAACAGATCATGTGTACAATGTTGTTACAACCCGTTGGCGACCTACTGCTCAGCTAGTGTCTCTCCCACAGTCGCAGCTGTGGGTTATTATAGCTTACTCCACCACGCTGATCCAATACGTATTGGTTGATGGGTTAATGACCGACCCTGCGTTGAAGGTTCTTAAGCCATTCGAAGGTCCCCCCATCCATAATTCCACAGACCAAACTAAAAATTGCTTAATTCCGGCGCGAGCCATAGAGCGAGTGCTTTATAGTATAGTCCATCTCTAAATTTGATTTAATAATCAGTTTATTCTATCGAGAATGGTTTTAACGACACTCAGTAAAAATGCAATTGAGTGCACCCACGCCTCGCCTACAGCTACAGACTCGGATCGGAGCCATCGCCTGTTTCACTAGTGATGAGAATTTTGTACAACAACCTTATTTTATGGAACTTTAAAGGTAAAAAAAAGAATTGAGAACCTCCTCGATTTTTTGGAAGTCGGTTAAAAATAATAATGATATTGATTTGATAGGAGTTAAATTTTATGTAAATTAGGTTAGCCTGTAGGTAAGGTTAGTGATGTTTTTGGATTGTTTGATTAAATAAATAAATAAATTTATTTAATTTTCAAGATAGAGTACGACTCTACATTTAGCTTTAGACAAATACGCATCGTACTATCAAAATATGCATCGTAAGGAATGTACCTAAACCTAATTTTATCTACAAATATATTATTACTCCAAGGTTTACTAGTATGTGTTTGTAAAGTACTTATATACTTACTTATAATGTACTTGTATATTTGAGGGTAGACTTATATATTTAAACAAGTGGTCGCCGAGTGGTCAAATATGACCATAAAACATTTTTTTTACATAAAGTTTGAACTAAGTTCTTTGATTAATTATTTGAACTATTACTAAGCATGACTGTCAACTGATTAATAAAATAATGTTTGTTTTCTATCGCCAGAGTCGCCAGACCATTCTCTCAATTCTTCTATTAATATAAAAGCAAAGGACCAATTACTCACTCACACAGTAATCAAGAAATCTCAGGCATTAAACGGCGTGCATAATTGAAATGTGACAGAATATTTCAGTTTGTTTCATACGTTGATAAAAATTGTACGAAACTCTATCCAAGGTTAAGGTAGGTTGGTACGATTTGTTGAGGGCGAAACAAATTGGCCGGTTGTGATTCGTAGGTACATCTTTAAAGCTGAAACTTCTCTCTTCTCTCTTCTCGTCTCCTAGCCTTTAATCCATGTTTTTGTTGTTCAATAGTAAGATTCAGATATTTAATGGTTACTGGTATCTTGAGCTATTTAATACGCTTCAAGTACCTATAAAACATCTTAGTACCTGTGGACATTTTAAATAATACCTCCCTTAAACAGTTCACTGGAAAACAGATTGTTGTTAGTACATTTTGTATTAAAAAGTACACAATTGACTTCTATTAAAAATGTTACTAATAAATTAAAAATGTCACTGAAAGAATTTACAGAATCGGTCCAGTACTTTTTGAGATTATTCCCTATTCACAACTTTACAAAAACCTCTTGTCATAACTTTAGTCTCTCATATCTTTAGTGTAACTAGTGGACGCCCGCAGCTTCGCTCGCGTGGAATTAGACATAACAATAGTTACGTTTACACCTAGTAATATTATATATTTTATGTCACTCAGTGAAGATGCAGCTTTCTAATGGTGAAAGAATTATTGAAATCGATCCAGTAGTTTTTGTGTGAAAACATAACAAACCTAAAAACTATAAAATCAGCATAGAAGAACAAAAACCTAAGTAACATTTAATCTGTTAGTAAGTTATACCTTATGCTGCAGATATGCGCTATACCTAACTTATTAGCGTTAGAGACCGGACTTTTAAAATCCGATAGCCAGCACATCTCTAACAATTGTTTGTATGGACATTGTGGTGATTGTGGGAAGCGGCGGTTCCAGCGCGCCATCTGCGCCGGCGCCTGCCGGTGGCGCCGCGGTGATAGGTGAGAAAATCTCTCCGGAGCACCACGCGCAAACACTATACATCCAAAGTTCCGGAGTTTCTGCCTTCAAGCCCGCAGCCTCTCCGAGTCCGCTGCCTTAATTAATCAGAGTTAAACTTTATAAATCGTGAAGTAACGTTATAAACGTGCTAAAAAAATAACTTAATTACGAAATGGGCAAACTAGATTACATAACACTGCTGGTTAAATTTCGAGAAAATAGTAGGTACTATAGCAATATTCATAATAGGGCTTATTTGCTATCAATATCTATGTCACTATCACTAATAGTACGAGTAATTGGTATGGGTAAGGCATTTCATACCAAAGTGACAGTATTTTGATATGTGCATTTATTAAAAACTAAATTTTGAATGTATTAAACATGTCTCATGTTTTAAATTCACCGTGTTCATGACTATTTTTATGGTTGTGATTATTTTTTATTAAAATGCCTTCATAATAGGTTTCCTGTGATATTGCTTCTTACAGGATATATTTTCTTAATATTAAGAGAATACTGGAGAAATTTAGTGAGAAGTAAAATGTCAGGGAATTTATAAAAAGTTTAAGACTAATAGACGAAATTTAAGAATGAGATTGTCACTATGATGGTCTGGTAACTAACAAATACAAGGATTCTTCAAAATAGAAATGTTTTTGATTATTTCTTTTTTCCGTATTCTAGTTATGAACCACATGTATTTAATCTGGGTACATTTAAGATTTCAATCTTTTTTTAATGCTGTTAGAGGTTATTCTATGAATTCCTTATCTTAAATAAATCTCCGCACAAATGCTTGTAAACAGATGGCTTATCGCTATCACTGTACACAATAAAGGTCTTGGAGCTTGGACGGTCCGGTCCACATTGTAAGTTGAAACACGTGTGCAAGGTGTCTGCTCTGCAAAAAAGCGCTGATAGTAACGGTTCTGTGACGGAGGCGCGGTGTATGAGACTGTGAGTCATCTCGTTCATTGAGTTGCGGCGGTCCATTGAGCGTTCGCGCTCATTACCGCTTCGCCGGCCCGTCCTGCGCACACGCATATCGCGTCGCTCGTGGACAGAACACCGACGCACTGCCTACGACATGGTGGCCCTCATCTCGAGATACAACGTGAGTTAAGCCTACGACTTCCTCTTGACAAACCTACATTTAAAATCGCCGCGGGCGAAATTAATTTATTCAACTCGTTTTGTTCATTCGGACGTTTTATTGCAGATGGAGAACTTTACGAAATCGTGCGTGTGGTTTTTCGCCGCTGCACTCTTGGCAGCCTGCGGTGTTAGCGCCGGCGTCGGGAATAAGAGACCGTTCACGCCGACCGACTCAATTTTAGACATCATCGACACCGAGCAAGTGGAAAAGATTTTGGCTGCTCGCAGGCGCACCGAGCAGGCGGCTTCGTCGTACGTCAGGAACGAACTCGGGGAGGGCAGCTCCGAGACCATGGTGGTCTCCATGCCTGACCAAGAGGATATTACAGAGCTACCGCCGGGAATTGACTACCGTAATATCCTCAAGTCATCGAAGAATGCGCTGGTGGTGACCAAGAAGGAGTACCTGAAAGAAGATTGGTGCAAGACGGAGCCGTTGGTTCAGAAGATTCGTGAGCCCGGATGTCTGCCGACGACTGTGATCAACAAGTTCTGTTACGGGCAGTGCAATTCATTTTACATTCCGAAAGGGCCGCGGCGGCGTGATGGGAACGACGAGCGTCCTCCACCAGCCTTCAAGTCGTGCTCCTTCTGCAAGCCCAAGAAGTTCACTTGGATCACGGTTACCCTGCGCTGTCCAGGTCAGAACCCCCCGTTCAGACGCAAGCGGCTGCAGAAGATCAAACAGTGCAAGTGTTTACCGGTAGGAGTCAACTGATGACGGCCCAGCACGGACCCTCCTACAGGGGCGGTTCATCCGTCTAGAAGCCGGCGAGGCTCGAGTCAGAAGAACGTCACGAGAAGATTGGGCGAGGGAAAGTGAATAAAAACGAAAAGCGACAGGCTCCGACGGACTTTTTGTGTTACCTGTTGCTATGATAAATCGACGTGGTGTGTGTATGGAACGGCCAGTAAAACAGTTCGCGTGCTCTCATACGTCAATATAGATGACGTCATGTGATGCATATTATATTAGTGTGGAATTATAACTCGAATATGGCGGCTTTAGTTGCAAGCCCAGAGAGCTTTAATTGTCTGTATTGTTATTCCGATTGGTTCGGTTGTAAGACAGACGTGACCTTGCATTTATGCAAGATTGTTCGGCAAAGGCACGACAGTGAAAAAATATCTCGTTGCGTTGTTAAGAGGAAAATCAAGAGATTGTTCCGTGGTTGCTCGTATTATAAAACGCTTAAAATTCTTATTTTTGCAACGGAATTAGTGTGATATTAGTTGTAGACAATAATTTAGATATAGCGCGTTACTAGTTAGTTCTTGTACAGCGAACAGATTTTTTATTTATTTTTGTAATATAATTTGACATAAAAATGCTAATTCTATTGTTAAAACCGAAATACGCTTATTCATAGTAATTAAATGTACTTTTAGGTAATTTTAAGTAATATAAAACACTAGAGATATTCAAGTTGAATAAATAAATCGACACGTGATCTCTTCATATGCTCTCAATATGTTATTTAAAATTTTGTTTTGATATTGTTCCATATTAATCTTCATAATTATTTATTTCAGTATATATTAGTCTTCGAAGTTATGTAATTGTATTATTTTTTTAATTTTGTTTTGTTAAATTATAGTGTCGTCACATTTAATAAGCAATTTATGAAGCAAGGGTAGTAAAACCAACATTGTCGGAAATGTATCGATTTGTTGTTTGGAAAAGTTTGTATTTAGTTTTTCTTGTGTGATATACATATATAGGTGAATATTTTTTGATTGATTGACAAAATTGATATCTGAAATAAAAATTTCTACTAAACACATATTTGTAAGATTTTTTTTTGCTAAATACTCACATTCTGATTGAAGTGATAAACTAGTTTTACTACTCCACATAAGAATTCATCATTGACTATACTACTAAATATGAAAATGTGTGAATGCGTCGATCAGATGTGATCAACCAGGTTAAGCTACGTCGGCTGCGGTCGAAATGTGGATGGATCGCTAGAAGTAAAATTTCATGAGCCACTTAAGTATGTAGTATTTCATGGGCCACTTTATGCCGGCGGTCGTTGTTGTCAATTGTAATAAAAAAACAATGGCTTAACGAGCCTTAGGATGGCTTGAGAACATTCGACACTGGGTTGGCAACTAACCCCTCCACTCAATTTTTATCTTAAAAATAAGAACATGTTAGGTACCTAATATCTTATCTGTTTGACTTTAATATTGTGAATATAGTAATTGTGCCCCAAGATTTGAATTAACATATGATTCCTATGATTACGATTAAGGGTGTAGATATAGGATGTTGAATAGGGTCGAAGAAAATACACATAAATTCAGAGAGAAAGTTTATTTAGCCAAAGATACAGCACAAGTTGCCATCTTTTATAAAATCTATCATTAATAAAATACATCCCTTTTCATAAACCTTCAGCGGTAATTACAGAGTTTCATCTTGTACCTAGATAAGTTTATATCAAGTGTGGTTAATTTTTCCAAATGAACATTTACATCAAAGAGAAATACCTTTATTTGCAATTAAATAATTAGCCAAATACTATGTATTAGGTTATATATAATGTGCAAAGTAACTTTAACACAATAAATTTAAGTAATAGTTTTGCGCAGATTTTCAACGCCAAATTTATTGCTACCTACAAAAAAGCATAATTATATACATCATAGTCTTCTATACATCTAGTTCTGTACATCTAGTTCTTTATTGGTACTAATCCTTTGTTGGTAATATATGTACACGTAAAAATCTTAGTTACAAGTGTACCAAAAATGGATAAACAAGTAACAAATTAAACTTACCTACTTCTGTAATAAACCTACATAAACAAAGTTTAAAAAATTTGATAAAAATTATATGTACAAAAACAGTAAAAAGTCAGTTAACACAATGTCAATTATCACAATGTCAATTATCACAATGTCAATATAAAAAAAAAAAGTGTAAATAAACAATTTAAATAAAATGATTATGTAAAAACAATTACATCGTTGTTAAGCATATATAGCATATTTTAAAGTTTTTGTTTACTAATTTTTCCCATCTATTCCCACTATTATTATATATACATGTATATACTACATTATATTATATAACGGATGAAACGATCATTCTTACTAGCCACAGCATGCAGTCATAGTACCTCACTTACGGTAGCTGATTTATTTATCACACTTTGTTCACTATTCTTCCTGGATGTAGTTGGTCTGTTATCTGGATTTCTGCTTACGTAGGGTTTTCTTGGTATCTCTTCATGTTAACCCGAATAAATAGTTTTCATATTAAGTATGCCTGGACAAATAATTCGAGAAAGAACACATAAAATGTTCATAAAATGTTCATCACTTTTTCAAGAATTTTTATGTTGCAAATTTAAAATCGATGAAATGAAGACATTTGACAACAATAGCATAAATGTTTCGTCGTCTTTGTTTAAGCTTATTTAATCCTGAAAATTTTGAAATTTTTCCATTCTTTGGACATTATTCCTTTTATGTACATTTATTAAAAATCTGGTTTATTATTTCATTGATTTATGTAAGGAACGTTTGTTGCAAATTTGGAATGTATCCGACGAGATTCACCAACAATTTTCACCAAACTTTGATACCGTATCCCTTGGGAACCTCAATATTTTTCGGGAATTAAAGAAATCTAAAACCTAACTCTGAGTAAAAGTAATAACTTTACCAAGTTACATCCAAATCCTTCTTCGGGTTTTTACGTGATGCCTGAACAGGCAGATACACAGACAATACATTCAAAATACACAGTTTTGAGTTCTAACTCGTTATTATAATGCCCCTGAATTGAAATTTTGTATTAAAAATATTAATGTACAGTTCCTTTTCAGTTTTAAAAACTAATGCTCCTGAGTCGCAGATTTAGTTTTATCTCATACACTCACATGAATAGTTACCGGTTATCGGATGAGGTAGTGGATTGGTTAGAATACTGTATATTTTGTACTTTATACCTTACGCTCACAATCATACACAGAACCACACGCCTGTACACACACACACACACACTTGTAAACAAACGCAACGTACCTACTCGAACACTCAACACATTCAACCTGACATACACATGTTCATTACATCATCAAACATTTTCATGTTTTTTTTTCAATTTAGATTAAAATTACGAATATGAATGGATGATTACAAAAAAATCGCTTCTGTTCTCTCTGATTCGACCCACTCCACACAATACAATATATGTACAGTACTACTTCAACGATATTTACATTAATGTACATAATTCAAATAATCTTTGTAGTTTCTGAACCAAAAATAATAAAGGCAATCAAAACGTAATAAATCATATTATGTTAAAAAATCATCATAAACTTATAATTATTCATGAACTTATAATAATATTGAAAAATGTTATTTATGGAACCTAATATTTATAACTTATATTTACATTACACAACTAACACTACTAATCTACAACGCAGTTTGAATGGCATTCTTTTAAAAGCTACCTCTTATACATGTGACACTATCATGAAATCAATATTTTTTAAGTTCATAAAAAATCTTATAGTAGGTACTCAATACTCATACGTATATACTCTTATGAGGCGTGCTCAGGGGCTGTCACGGATGAAATGGGCGGCAGTGGATGTGTGGTGCCGCAATCTCGTTCGCTACCTTTTATTTATAAAAATATAATAGATAATGAATGATGCGATTCACGATTACTATATATCCGTAAAAAAAAATGAAGAGTTCCGAACATAGACTTTCTAAGTATATAACTGAACGAGCTGTTCAGAATTAAAGGTTGGACGCAGCGCGCGAGGTGTTAGGTAAAAAAATCACTGCTACTATTTTATTTAAATATTAGTTTTAAAAATGATTAGTTGTAAACAGAAATTGGGTTTTGGGTTAAATGACTATTTATTCTGTAATACTTTTAATTTAATGTCTTTATTTAGTAGTCTTTATTAGTTGATTGTCTACGGCTTCGGTGCAAAGAATGAGTAAGGTAGGTACAATGTATAACTTGTAACAATAATTTTTCGTACCGACAAATTAAGTGATGTTAAAAATTACTTAATTACCAATATTTTTTTCTTAAATTAGCACAAATAATGAGAAAATAATTACATAAACACAATACACATTAATGCGTTTGTCAACTTGACGTCAGGAACTGTTCCAAAACACATCAACTGTTCGACTCGCTCGTTCGCAGTCGACTAAAATTAGGTAGAGAGAATTAACCCAACATTAGTATGGAAATTTTTGACTGAGGAACAGCTCGTCTGTACTCTATACATTAAAATCTTTGGTTCCGAATCATGAATTATTGTTAATGAATGAATGAATGAATTGGATGAACAGCCCAACTTTTTAATCACCCGACCAGGAATCACGGTCAGGACAGATTTTACCTATCATAATAATTTTACATTTCCAGGAAATCTAAATGTTAAGTAGTGTAACAGCATAAGAGAGTTAACATTTAACCGTTCAAACAACGCTTCTACAGTTATTATAGATCTTTGGTTTTCGTTCGCTAGTTTTGCCCGAAATGTACAATTAATGGGACTCGTAGAAACATTACCTATAGCTAATTATAGCTGTATTTATATATTTTTGCTTAAAATTAAAATTACAAATAGTGCTGCTTGCAGTAGTGTACACATAATATATTAATACTAAATCACATAAACATGCCCTCTCATTTAGGTCACTTATTGAACATAATAAATTCACAGCTTTGGAATGGTATCACAATTTTATATTTGACGAAGTATTATTTTTGCATAATTCCGCTGTTATCTTACAAAAAAAATGTGTATCCAATTTGGGCATGAAATATTTGATAAGTATCTGGAGATAATAGACAACAAATTATGAAGTGTGTAATTTAAATATACATATCAACTGAAATAAAATGTGATATTTATACAATTTATTTAACCTAAATAAATGTAACGATAATAAATTGGCGGTTTTAGGAACATCGGACCAAAAATCCAGATTCTATCGCATCTGTGTCTTTATGTCACTTTCATGTCCCAGTTTATCACAAATAAAATAAGCTATTATAACGTTTTATCACATTTTTTGTAATTATATTATATTTTCGCCTATTCTAATGAACCACATTATTCACGCCCATCTCGCACCCAAAAATTTAAAAACAAAAATTACTTATTAAAATAACTAAACAGGATGTTTGCCGACTTCATTCAGTCAAACTATAGATATAGTTTAGTTGTGCTTTCAAAATATTATTTTGTATTTAGGCAAACCAATTCGGATCTTATTATAATCCTCATCAATCAAATCAGTACGTAAACCTTAATATGTACTCTTGAATAGAATTGTTTTTCAATTGTGATTAGGGAATGATTGTGTCGTTACAAATTAAATAGATTCAATAACGTCTAGTCACAGAGTGATGAAGTATTAAACGATAAATATTTGAAAAAAAGTGAAATTATACAATTTATTCGCATTTTTATACACATATTTTAACCGGTAACCGGGAAAATAGTAATATGTAATATGTAATAGTAATATGTAATAGCCTAACTGCATTCTGACAGAAACAATCAAAAATATTTTAAATTGTTATTACACTTTTAGACGTATTGAGGCTTGAGGCTTTATGCCACCAACTACATTATGCACTTTAAAAACAAGATCTATATTGTCTAAGATTTGGATATCAAGAAAAGCATTTTTGCGTTTATTAAGATTCTAACGGCTATCCAATAGTGCGCTGGTGTCCCATTCAATAGTGTTCAAGAGTAGCAAACTCGTATATACATACGTCCTGATTCAGATTTCAATTGCATAATATTAATTTCAAAGAGTAGTCCAGCTGGACTGATTAAGCTTATTAACAATGTCATTAAGCATCACTCGAGACATATTATTTTTGAATAGTAGTAACATTTTTCCAACTATAGCGACTGAATGAAGCAAGTAAGATAATTCGTATAAATTTCAACCTAAAATCTTTTCCACTATTATTGCTTAACTAATCAAAACAATCAAGTATAAAAAAAAACTTGTAGAATCTTAAATTATGTAGTACCTACTTATGTCCTAATATTACCAAACGCAGTAATTTTTGACACTAGATAGTACCCGTAAATTTTTTTTGAGCTAAATTTTTAACTTGTTAACTTTTTTAACTTGTAATAATAATAAATGTTGTGTAAAACGATATGTAACAAAGTGTACGCACTCAATTAAATAAATATCTGCGTTGTTTATGTTTTAATTAGTTAGGTAAATTCTTGTAGTGGTACATATACCAATTATTAATCTTATTTGAGTGCGGTACCTAATTACATTTTTACTAGTTAGTTATTCCATACATAGACACATACATGAGCTGTGATTAAAAAAAAGTGAAATATTTTTATTTTTATTTTGAAACCACAATAGTTATTGTTACAATAATACAATATTTATTATTACAATAAATATTGTAGTTTAAAAATATTGTAATTATTAGAGAGATTTGGGTACTATCCAGTGATTCTTGACCAAACTTTATTATATGAGAGGTATTGTGGTTTGTATTTTGTATATTATAATTAACAGCATCAATTTATTCAGTACCACATAATATTAAATATTAATCATTATGGATTGGAATATATTCCTAGAAATAACATTAAAAAAGTATCTTGTTGACTGATGTTGCGACTACGACTATTTATATATGTACATTTATTAAGTAATTATAATTTACATATAAAGGTTTGGTATGCCATCTTAGTCAATATTCTTCAAACGCATCGAGCGTCAACGCTGCCCAGATCTAGCCTTTACGGCTCGAGTACATTTCTGTGTTACAAATTTCGTATTAGGTACTAATTTTGAAATGCTATTTATTTATTTTCATATTATATTTCCGCGTGCCAAATAACGGCTAGGAACTAGGTGACTCTGAGGGAGGTTTTATGGCGGTAGATGATTAATGATTGTGTTAGTTTATGAACGATAGGTAGGTGCGATTTTATACAGCAATATGTTAAAGTTTAGAAACGATAATAAATTAATGCTAATAAAACAATAATTCTAAGTTTCAAATTATTATAATTCAATGATTAAATTGAAGTTAGTTAAATGCAATTTTATTTTAATTGAAATGTCGCAAATTTAATATTGAAATCGGTTTTCCGTTGATTCCAGTAAATATAACACATTTTGCACTCCCGACAATGTTATGTTATTTCCCCAGATTTCAACCTATTTCCCAAACCAAATAAAAACGTATCACAGTTACTTGAAATTTCCAGTTTTGCTATGCTAAAGTTTTTTAACGATAAAGATAATTAAGTAAAATAGTTAAAATAGTTTCTATGAATTGTAAAGAAATATAGTGTCGATGAACATTCTTAGTTGCTAAAAAAATTTAAACGTTCTTAAAGTTTATCAGTAACATAAAACTTTTAAAGTAACTTTTTTTTTGTTTTGCTTTTTAATTTTTTTTACTATTTTGTTTTTTTTTTGTATAAAAATAGGTTTATAAATTTTCTTTTTATGTACATATTAGTGAAACTTTAATTAACTTCTATATGTGCAAGTTTACACGCTTAATCTATTTTTGACTAGTTCATCCTCGTTCGCCTGACGAAATTGTGATCCAGCATGGAATCAATTTGACCGTCTTGAAATTAGACCTATCATACGGATTGATTCAAACTGTCAAATCACGTGTTTTGCAATATTTTATTAAGAGTAATTATTTATTTAAACTTCGTCGATGCTTTAAGTAGTACAAAAATAAATAAATAAAATTGCTTTTTAGAGTACTCAATTGATATAAAAAATAAAGTTTTTCAATGGTGACCAATCATGAAAAATATATATTTTGTAACCAGAACATTATAAATTCATAACTTCACTAAAATAAGGCCGACTGAAGATCTAGTTTCAATTTGATAATTTTGATTCCATACGATAATTTCGTCTCAGAAAAAATTAAGTATGAAAGCATTTGCTTTCAATATTTCTCAAGACTGATCATATAATAATAAATTATAAATATATTATATAATCAGTAAAGAGATAGTTACATAAAACTGAAACTTACCTATGTTACATAGAATTTTAATCACGAATGTAACACTAATTATATTATATGCAAACTTTATTAACTTAATTTAATTTTAAGCCACCTTGTTGTTACGAGTATTTACAGTTAAATTAATACTGAGGAAGACTTGTCAGCGTGAATTTTGGTTTTTGTTGTTAAAATTGTAGTACATAATATACTTAAAATAGCACCTTAGCGAAGGATGTGGATAACATAAATATAAATACTTGTTTAAGGATGGAAAGAAAAATCCTTTCCTTCCATATACATCATTTATTTTATTTTAGTAAAATGGGAATTTTTGAAACAACGAAAAAGTAATGATATTCCGAATGCTGAATGTGGAATGTGGCTGGAATTGAACTTGAGGTGACAGTTATAGATAGAGCGAGATATACTTAGGGATAAGAAAGAAAGGAAGATGAATATATGTAGTAAGAATTAGAATGGAAGAGAAGAGGCGCGGCAAGAGAGAGTGAGAAATATAGAGATAAGGAAGGATGAAATATAAAGGAGGATGGAGAATAAAGAGATAAAGAGTACTAAAACATAAAACAAACATTTGTTAAATAGACACGAATATGATTTTTTTTATCCGGAAGCTTCAGTTTTTGTCCCGTTTGTGTCCTTTCGTGTTCTTTTAGTCAATCAATTTTGTCAGTGGGATCATTATATTACGCAATCACTCACAACAACAATCATACGACGTGCTTTATGTCATTGATATATCAGTGCTTTATGTACACTGAATTCACAAACAGATAATTAAATAAAACCAATAGAAAAATTCAATCCAAAATAAATAAATATGTATAAACAAAAATGTAACATACATATATGTAACATACATATATCTTCGGTCTTTTCCTCAACCACACTAAACTTACCTAACAAGTCCCAAAAACTGGAAGTAAATAAGTATGAATTTCATATTTGAAACCCACTGGGTATATCATTTTTGTCTATAGGCACAGGGAGAAGAATCCAAGGTAACTTACAAACATTCCTCCTGTTTATTAACAAAAATTCCTCCTGTTTATTTCATCTAAGCCATGACATGAAGATCATTATGTATTTTTTTAGTAAAATGTTCACCGCTTAATGGATGCTGATTCAAAAAGTAGATGGTACAAATACGGCTTCCAACGAATGGGCACAAGGTGTAACAAAAATGTGTGTGTGTGTAGTGTATCTCATTTTTCAGGGTTGTAGATCAATCAACATTATACAATTTACTAAGTATACCTAAGCAAGTAATTTTGTTAATAACTTAGACATTCTCAAACTTTCTTACCAACAATCGTTATAAAATCCTGAAAGTCGTGTCGGAATAGGGAATAGTTGCGTTGAATCAATTTTAGAACTCATTACTTCTCGTTTTCGTAGTTCCAATAAAGTGGAAAATGTTATGTATTGTTACACAAGGATTTCTTAAATGAACACGAGTACCTAGTAATGCTCCTTATCTTGTTTGTATCTAAGCTTGAATTTACTGCCTCTCTGTATGTGAACTTCAGAAAAAGCACTTGAGAACTATTGAAGCATAAGAAAACAGTCCAATTCAGAATCTGACAACACTTAAGCTCTTCTGGTAACTTGCGTTCTAAAACTCCAAAAGTCTTGTCCCACGTAGTAAAGTTGCATCGAATTTGTTGATTATAAGATTTATTCGTAATTTCTCGTAAAGCGTCTGGGTTACGCAAACATTTACTAAGTTGGACATGAATTAGTTAGAATGTTCTTACTTGTCTGCACTGTTTCCTAGTAAATCATATCATTAAGTAGAATAGGCATAAGTTTATACACATACATACATATCACAGTATTCCTATGCTTGAATGGGAAATAATGGTCAATTAATACAATATTATATTCGGTGTTAAACTAAAGACAATCCACAAATTTCATCGGAGCTCAATTGTCAATCTCAATCCTTTATCTTGATGTAATTATTAAATCGTTTCTGTAAACTTTATCGCAATCCAGGTAAAATCTAGGTAATATAAGAAATTTTCAAACATTAATTCTCACGTTTTTCGTACATCAGAATCCTAAAAGTCTTGTCCAAGTCAGTAACACTTGCCCGTAATAGTAGAAATTCTTGATAATGTAAATTTCAATTCAGATATCAACATAGTATATTCTAATACGACGAGTTTCATGATACAAGTATTACTTTCATGGACACTACTTAGTTTCAATTATCTTAGTTTGGTCAACGTAAGTACATGAGTTTGATTAATTTCTTAGTTATAGTCCAAACATCTAAACTTGCCAAACGGAACAATGAAAGTTAAATTAAACTGAAAATCTGGCCACATGATTGGTTAGAGATACTGATATTGTTATGTGGTTGTGATGCACTATGTTTCTGAGTAAAATTAAAATCTTGAACCTAACCCAAGTTAAAGCTTAGGAGACTTAACTTGTGTTTTAATGGGAGAAGGCAATCGAGAAACAAACGTTAATCTTTAAGTATCATATCTGATTGCTAAGATGAAAATCATTCCTATTCTGATATTATCAAAGGATAAATGGTCACCTAAACTTTTTACTATATCCAAATATAGTAACAACGAGTGTTCTCAAGAACCGTTTCTGTAAAGCTTTATAGTCCCAATCCAGGTGAAATCTAGGTTTTACAAAGTGTGGACTTAAGAGGATATCAGTCGACCGTCACTTTTGAAGAATAGGTTTTTACCAAAAATATTGCCGTCGCGCTGAGAACCTTAGCGTGCGATAGAGAGAAGTGCAGTCTCGAACTGATTTTACCTACGTAAAATTAAGAAAATCGTCCTTTCGTAATCCCCTGTTTCCTCCTCGAAATCTAGACCGATTTCAATATTTCTTTCAGTTAAAATGTAGAACAGGGTCTAAGCTATGCCCGTACGTTTTGCTTTTTTGGGATATGTTAGTAATTACCAGTTTGCTTGATGTTTGAAAATGAATGTAAAAAAAGTCGATTTTTTTTCATTTTAAATGATTTTTTTTCTCTTCTATTAATCAAATTATGAAAAAAAACAAAACGTACAGTCATGGCAGAGGTACGTATAAATCGTATGGTATTTTTTTCTCTTCTGTAACTTCTTTATCCTAGGAGGAAACAGGGGACTACGTTTGTATGGAAAAAGTGTCGACTTGTTCGCTTGTGATATCCCCTTAATGTCGGTATGTGATAAGAAATTTTCAAACATTTATTCTCACGTTTTTCATACATTAAAATCCTAAAAGTTTTGTCCAAATCAGCAACTCTTGCTCTTAATTGTTGTCATTGTTGATAATGTCATTTCAATTCACATATCAACTTAGTTATATTCTAATACGACGAGTTTCATGATACAAGTATTACTTTCATGGACACTACTTAGTTTCTATTATCTTAGTTTGGTCAACGTAAGTACATGAGTTTGATTTATTTCTTAGTTATAGTCCAAATTAGGCAACATCCCATAACATATAAAGCCAAACGGATGAATGAAATTCAGTTTAAGCTGAAAATCTGGCCGCATGATTGGTTATTGGTATTGATATTGTTTTATAGTTGAGATGCGCTGTGTTTCTGAGTAAAATTAAAACCTTGAACCTAACCCAAGTTAAAGCTTAGAAGACTTCACTTGTGTTTTAGTGGGAGAAGGCAATTGAGAAACAAAAGTTAATCTTTAAGTATCATATTCTGATATTATCAAAGGATAAACAACTTTGAGTGTTCTCAAAAACACTAAAAGTTGTCAAATAACTGAATAACTGAAATCTTAAAGATATGCGTCTTTATGATTGATTCTAATTTCAGTTAATAAAATTCCTAAATCAAATAAAAATTATAAATGAATTTATTATGTTTTATCCAATAACTTTGATAACTTGTATACATTCTTTAAGTACTCTGAATTCACAAATACATAAACAGTGAATACGTATAGAAAAATTCAATGTATAATTGAATAGGAAATAGGAACATAAAGAAAATGTATTATAATATATATTTTCGGTATATACATACATATTATCACAGCATTCCTAAGCTTGAATGTGAAGTAACGGTAAAATATAATTATTTTTGTTTTTGGTGTTGAACTATAGATCTTCTCCACAAATTTCATAGGAGCTCAATTTGTTCCTTTGTCTTCATGTAATTATTAAATCGTTTCTGTAAAGCTTAATAATCCCAATCCAAGTGAAATCTAGGCTTTACAAAGCGTGTGTGTGTAATGTTTGTAGTTGATAAGAGATTTTCAAACATTAATTATTCTCACCTTTTTCATTCATTAAAATCCTAAAAGTCTTGTCCAAATCAGTAACAGTTGCCCGTAATAGTTGTCATTGTTGATGATGTCATTTCAATTCAGATATCAACATATTTATATTCTAATACGACGAGGTTCATGATACAAGTATTACTTTCATGGACACTACTTAGTTTCAATTATCTTAGTTAGGTCAACGTAAGTACATGAGTTTGATTTATTTCTTAGTTATAGTCCAAATTAGGCAACATCCCATAACATATAAAGCCAAACGGATGAATGAAATTCAGTTTAAGCTGAAAATCTGGCCGCATGATTGGTTATTGGTATTGATATTGTTTTATGGTTGAGATGCGCTGTGTTTCTGAGTAAAATTAAAACCTTGAACCTAACCCAAGTAAATCTTTAAGACTTCACTTGTGTTTTAATGGGAGAAGGCAATTGAGAAACAAAAGTTAATCTTTAAGTATCATATTCTGATTGCTCAGATGAAAATCATTCCTATTCTGATATTATCAAAGGATAAACAACTTTGAGTGTTCTCAAAAACACTAAAAGTTGTCAAATAACTGAATAACTGCAATCTTAAAGATATGCGTCTTTATGTTTGATTCTAATTTCAGTTAATAAAATTCCTAAATCAAATAAAAATTATAAATGAATTTACTATGTTTTATCCAATAACTTTGATAACTTGTATACATTCTTTAAGTACTCTGAATTCACAAATACATAAACAGTGAATACGTATAGAAAAATTCAATGTATAATTGAATAGGAACTAGGAACATAAAGAAAATGTATTATAATATATATTTTCCGTATATACATACATATTATCACAGCATTCCTAAGCTTGAATGTGAAGTAACGGTAAAATATAATTATTTTTGTTTTTGGTGTTGAACTATAGATCTTCTCCACAAATTTCATAGGAGCTCAATTTGTTCCTTTGTCTTCATGTAATTATTAAATCGTTTCTGTAAAGCTTCATAATCCCAATCCAAGTGAAATCTAGGCTTTACAAAGCGTGTGTGTGTAATGTTTGTAGTTGATAAGAAATTTTCAAACATTAATTATTCTCACGTTTTTCATTCATTAAAATCCTAAAAGTCTTGTCCAAATCAGTAACAGTTGCCCGTAATAGTTGTCATTGTTGATGATGTCATTTCAATTCAGATATCAACATATTTATATTCTAATACGACGAGGTTCATGATACAAGTATTACTTTCATGGACACTACTTAGTTTCAATTATCTTAGTTTGGTCAACGTAAGTACATGAGTTTGATTAATTTCTTAGTTATAGTCCAAATACTTAAACTTGGCTCAAACATTAGGCAACATTCCATAACATTATTATTATGAAGCCAAACGGATGAATGAAAGTTTAATTGAGCTGAAAATCTGACCGAATAATTGGTTAGAGGTAACATAATTGGTTAGAGGTCATATTATTTTGTGGTTGTGATGCAATAGATTTCTGAGTAAAATTAAAATCTTGAACCTAACCCAAGTTAAAGCTTAGGAGACTTAACTTGTGTTTCAATGGGAGAAGGAACGGAAGAAACAAAACTTAATCTTTAAGTATTGTATCTTCTAATTGCTCAGATAAAAATCTTTCTAATTCTGATATCATATCAAAAGATAAAAGATCACCATCCTTTTTACTATATTTGAGAACACTCAAAGTTGTCTTTAAGATTGGTTGTTAAGTTTGTATATGTTTACTTGTAATTAATTCGTAATACGTAGACATACCTCTTCTAATTTCAATTTGATACGACTTGATGGGCCTTAAGCTATGGTGAATGCAAGTAGAGTTTCAGCCAGATGTAGTTCTGTAAACATCGGGTCCCTACCCGATCAAGAATGTTTTGTGTTAACGGCCTTCGAAGCACTTTAGTTAGTACTAAATACTATTGGAAAAAAATCATTCACGACTTTAATGTTGTGTACCCATTAAACATTTAATATATTGAGACGTAACCAATGTTCTGTCATGCATTTTTAGAAGCCGAATGTAACTCGCAAAGATATGCAAAGTGCATTAAATCACTTATGCTTCACTAATTAGTTATTCCATTAAATATTTACAGCGAAAGGACAATCGAGGACAAAATCAATTCCGTAGGAAAATGTTGAAAGGATGGAGTGCATTTAACATCTGCCTAGAAATAAATTCAAGAAACTTGTACATTGTGAAGAACATATGGATTTAGTAGCTGATAGACTTCAACAGATTTAAATTGCATCGAAAACAAATTAACACGAGTCGATATTATCAATTCAAATATCTCGACAAAAAAAAACATGTTATTTTCAGACAAAACCGAGACATAAGAGACCCGTTTTAATTAAATCTATATATCTACATATCTATCCGTTAAAGTTCGATGGTGGAACTTGTACCTTCTGAGCGAAAAGATGTTGGATTTTCGTTTTGTTTGGTATAAATTCAAATGTGGAACTAAATTTCTATCCTCATAGAATGTAAAACACTCAATAAAAAGATACTCAAAATGGCGCAAGGGGAGCAAGAAAGGCTTATCCGACTTCTTGGAGACTTGAGTTCCTGCAGGCTGTTAGTTATTCAGAAGTGAAGACAGGTGGTACTGTGGTAATCGTTGATTAAGGGACACTGATACCAATACGTTTTCAGCTCTAAGGGGAGCCCTTTTGCCAACAAATTTACGATCATGCTAGAAACTACTACAACTATTATGTACAAGAAAACATAAAAATGATAAACTGCTTTCCTTACATCCTTTTTTTACTTCTACTTTTACAGAATGTATTTACCTGATAATTTACAATTTTTAAATGAAATTAATTTATATATTTGTATACACAAGCACAGTAATCTGCGCATACAGGCATATATACAAGATTTATTGCACACAATTCATCATATCTTTTACGATTGCTAAATGTTCCGTTGATAAGGTTCAATATTGCAAATCGAAAACAAATCATTCTTTTAACTTGGTAGTAACTTATCTTACGGTACAAGATGATTTTCTGAATATCTCACTAGGCATACTCAAAGGGATCCTTCTTCGAAGGTGTTTCATTCTTAACCTTAACTTATGCTGCTTAGATTTTGAGGCCGTCCACCTGACAAAAGTTATCAAATAAATTGAACATGGTCATGATTTGTAATTAAATGTTATGATCATTCAAAACGTCATAAATGTTTTCATCAAATTCTATTCAACATAGATCTCTTCGTATTTCGTAGTAGGTGCTATAGTTGAAGTATAAAAGTAGCACGAAAGTCCAACTGCGAAGTCTTAATACTTAACCAATCTTTGAAATCAATCATAATGAAAGTGTATTTTGTGTAAATTCTAATATAAAGTTTATAAAATAGTAGTTATATTTTTATATTTCTAAGATGGGATTTGGCAAGTGGACGGGCTTTATTAGCGATGCAAAGATTTTTACTTCGACTCTCAAAGAGTGGTTGCGTATTTTGTATCTGTCTGATAATTTTGACTTGAGATTTTGTTGTAAGGGCGCAAATTCAGTTAATTAGCATTGATTTCATATAGTTGATATGTGTCTAAGAAGTAGTTATGTGATATAATATACAATAGCAGCCACGATCTTCAATATATAAATAGGTTTTTTAATTTATGTTTTAGAAAATTAACAGTACGTTGTTGTAATATCCATACGCTTTATGTTAATGTCAAATGCTTCTTTTTGTATGTTTATTGACTATATACATATATACTATGTATTTATCTTTTTAATATAATGAGGGAGTCAATTTTCTCTCTGTTGTTAGGACGCAAATTATTATCTTATTTAATGTTGATTAAGAAGTTGTTATATTATTACGGAATCTTTGTACTCGATTTCTATTTCCACATCTGATCTATGTTTTATTAAAATAATATGACTTAAGACTTCTGGTAGTAGTGCTTGAATATGAGACACTTTGTGCGTTACCTTTGCATCGCCAATAGTAACAAGATGTATAAGAACTGTATAAGATACAGGAGTATACTCAAAAATTAAATATACTGTCCGAATATTTAAAGGGTAATCATAAACTATAACTTAATCCTAATTTAAATTAGGTAGAATGAGATTAGATCGCTCGTACGTCGTATCCTTTCTTCGCTGCGGTGGGCAAGCGCTCGCCCATTAGAAATGGGTTTTCTGCCTAGAAGAAACATTTATTGTGACAAGGTAACATTATTGATAAGCCGTATACTTACGTAGTAGCGTTCAAAGCGAAATGACTGGCGTCGATGTGATCGACAGAGTTAAACAACGACGGGAGCGGTCGGTTTGTGGATGGGTGACCGCTAGTGGCAACATTTCATAGGCTAGCGCCTATCGATCGGTCCCAATTGTTTTGAATTGTAAAAAAATCGTTCAGCCTTGTCAAAGACCTTGAGTGAGTGGCTTGAAAACATTCAACACAAGGTTGGCCACTAACCCTTCTAATCCGCACTTAAGCAGCGTAGTGGAGTATGCTCTAGACCTCCCGCAGCTGTGTCTGTGGCACTGGGACGTCTGTAGGTTGTAGCTATACTTACGTCAGGATGGTACTTCTTCGCGACCAAGTTCTTATGGTGATCGGGGTATCTGATGTCTATCTCGGTGGGGGGTTCGGGGGGGCAGCTGAACATGTGCTCTCCATCGCACATGCAGCGCTGAGACAGCTGATACTCTCGGCTAAAGGCTGCGGTGTTCTCAAATTCGGTGATGCACCCTTGCTCTTCTGAATGGCGGAATTGTGAACGTTAGATATTGTACTCTCTTTCGTGACATTAAATCTTATCATCGATATATCAAGTAAATATTATGTACTTTATGTTAAGACAAAATTGGCACGTCAAATTGTTGCTTAGTATGGGGTGATACGCTACGGATTCTAGGAGACTGAATGCTTTGATATGAAATTCAGCTTTCCTGTACTCGATAAAACACCCTCTTGAGATAAGGCTACGATGTTCTCAAATGTAATGATCTAAGCTTGCTCTGCTTGCTTCTAAGGCTTTGTTAGTCTACCTAGCATCAAAATTATTATGTGAGGTTGTTATAAGATAATGTTTGTCAAACTAACATTTATATATAAACACGTACCTATTCCGAGACTAATAAGAGAAGCCGGTAGTTTAACCTAGCATTATTTTTATTTCTGTAACTAATTTGGTGTTTGTTTACCAAGCTACTAAGTTGTATCTATCTTCTATATTCGAAGCGAATAAGAAAAATATATATTAATCGCTCCGTGCGAAGTTAATGCAACAAATTAATTACACCATGTTAACAATGAACTGTTTAGATAACACAAGATATGGGACTACACAAAAACTGCAGTATAAAAAGCTAAACTTACCAGAGTAACCAACAGGGCAAGGGTTGGGTGGATTGCAGTAGGCTGGTAGGACTGCATCGGTCTTGATCATCTGTCGGTTGGGCATGACTCCGGAGGGCTGCAGCCGCTGCTCCCCCTCACCAGCTCCGCCGGTTACGTACTGGTGGCCCCACAAGGAACTAGCGGAAAATTAATTATTATTAATTTAAGCTTAGCTAACCATACGTCGTTGTGACGAATGCCGGGCTGAGACAGCGTACTAAACATAATTCACGTTCGTCATTTGTGGTCGACTGCCGTTAATCCACATAGTACTTAAACGTTCATACTCGTACATAATCGTCGCTGTATATGTAGAGTTCAGATAAATTATTAGGTACTCTAATTAATTTAATTAATATAAATAAAATCAGTTCTGTTACCTATCATCTTTGATTTTACTAAGCAAATAAATAAAAGTTAAGTTAACAGCGTAATAATCGCATAGCGAAGAAAGCTCGTGGCGTGACCATAAGATGAAAAAATAGAAGAAAAAAAAAATCGCATAAAGTTAAAACTATTACCATAAAAAAAAGACAAAAAAAATCACGATACGGAATGCCAGATTACAATAATTATTTCTCACATAAAAGAAAATAGAGACAGACACATGATAATAGAGATACATACCTATAACAACTAAAAAGTTATTTTGGTCCAATTTCGAACAATCGGCTTCTAGTGTTAGGTGATACAAATTGGGATTTGGTTGGTATGGAACTTGATGCAAATTATTGGTATATTTACATCTCACAGAATTTTTAAAGTTTGATGCAGCAAATGAAGGTACTTACTCGTATATAAACCGATGAATACAATCTTGTCTTTAATGCGGAAAATTGTTATATTTACCTGTGCTGCAGATATTCCTGGTCACGAAGGCTCGGATTGGGGTTGCCGTCGATCAACGAATCGTAGTCCATCTGTTCGTGTTCTAACTCCTTATTAGCGCGTGCCATCAGCGCCAGGTGGCGCTCGCTCGAGGGGAACTCGAGGTAGGTGGACGCGGCATCGTTGAAGTCCTTCCCCATACGCTCGACCACTTCACGCAGCAATGCCTCGGTTAGGATTTGGTCTTGCTGCAAAGATAGCTGTGTGAAGTTAAAGATAAATAGATGTAGGTAAGGATATACATAGAAATTAATAAATTGATCCGACTATGTCCACCTATTTTGACGTGATAACGTGTTATAAATGGATGAACGCCTATACATACGAAAACTACTGACGTTATCTCCCGTACTGCCAAACGTACCGCCAATTGTTACGCCAAACGTACCGCCAAGAGTTACGCCAAGCGTATTAATTCAATTTTAGTCTGTTACCTAAAGCACTAGAGCGAATACTCAGTTGCACTAATTATAATTTATAGTTTTAGTTATTATAGTAGTTAATTATACTTATACTATAGCACATTTAGGTATTCTACAACAAGTCTCAACTGCGTGTTTCAGAATACAATTTTGTAGCGCTATACCTATCAGTTTAGTAGTAACATCGAGGAATTGATTCACTCGCACTCGGAAGTGCATAGATGGCGCTAGCGATATTTTAGTATTAGTAGGTTAAAGGTGAATACTTACAGGTCTTACCCCAATAGAACCATGGGGGATAAAGGCCATGGTTCCGACGATGCTTATCACCAAAATTAGGATTCCTTGGGGTGCCATTTCGAATCTGAAAAAAAAGGAGAAATGGTTTAATAAAATATATGGGTTAATTTTTATTATTATATAGCGATATTGCAGGCATAATTTTTTTCTGAGTAAGGTACTCATGGACTAGGATTGATTTATTTTATGTATAGCAAATTACTTGTAACACTCATCCGCTGCCGACCATGAAACAGACCTTTAACAAGACTCATAAGAGTCTCGTTCAAAGTATATAACTTTGAACGATATTCAGTGGTAGACGTTTGGAAAACTATTATGATAGTTCACCAATACCAATGTTGCCCCATGAAGTACACTCCAGGCCTCTTAATTATTGGGAGCAAAGTGTGGGACGTTAACAGGTTGTTGCCAAGGTCAAAATCCTCTGATCGATATCGCCGACCGAATCGTACCTACTTATAACTACTAAAAAACTTTTTTGGTTTAAAATAATCTGGAAATCAATCAGATAATACAATACCTACATGTCTCGAAATGACATAACATACTCGTTTCATGTTTTTAGACGTAAAAAATTTCGTATCCATTGTGTTGCCGTGTGTAGGAGTCAGCGATTAAGATACTATCAAACGCTTTGGTATTCGGCCCCTTTGATATAAGTCTATCTTCTTCTTTGAGTTATCATAATAATTGATTTGCATTAATTAGAATATACAACACGAATTGGCCAGAATATCCTTGGTAGATCTGTCACGATTCAAGGAAGTCAATGAATAAAATTCTGAGTGAATGAAAGGTTACAGTTAAATATTAATACGAGTAAGTTTTAAATCTTTTGCAACATTGACACACAAAAGCGCTTTTTTCAAGACCGTTGCATAGATTGTTAAAGAGGTATATAAATTCAAATAAATCAAGAATATTTAGTACTTAGTTAAATATACCTAGATTTTTTACATATGTGTTCAGTTCAAGAATAATATGTGTTCAGGCTAATCTCAGACTGTAAAGCATGGATTTTCAGACGGCTTTCACTATTAGATATATGTCAGGTGGAGGTTAAAAATAGGAAAACATATTCTAACACATTCCAGTCCTAGCCGGGAAGGGTCTGCTAGTAGTACGTCAAATATTTGTATTAATTTCAATGAGAGTTTCTAAGCACATCGATGATAATGTGTGGATATAACTTTGGCAACGAAAATTAAATCTAACCACTCCATATTACTGGCTATCCTTATTAGTAATATACATATGTATAAATGGACAAGTGTGTTTGTTGGTTTGTTCTTCTTCACCTCTGAAATGGATTATTGATATGCCCACAGAGTGACGCAGGCTTTATCCCGGAAATTGTACATAATCGTGCGATTTTTAATCGATTATTATTTAATGTTTATCTATAGATCGATATCTCGGATTTTGATCGGCATAATTGCGGATTGATTAGTGATAATCTTTGGTGTAGCATGCCATCGAGAAGGCTATATATTTTATTTATTAACACGTTCGCTGCGTTACGGGAAGTATTTTGTCGTATTTGAGTTCCGGACTGTGCGGCAGCTAATTTTCCTTGTCTTACCCCTGGTGCGGCGGTGGTTAAACTAAGATGCCATACACGTACAAAAGAGATAACTATATTTCTGACATCCTTGCTTCATATGTAATCAGTTTTTAATAAAAAAATGTACGGGAAGTATTTTTGCGTAACGCACAGAAAAAAATTATTTTATTTAGATGCGGCATGGGAACTATTTGGTCGTACCCCTCGACCCCGTACCGCACTGGCGGACGGGTACGCGGCGCTTCAAATTGCACTAGTGTTGTGCGTAAAAACGATGTTTTTAAAACTCACCATATATTTTTGTCCAATTAAGCAAGACTTAAAATGAAGAAAATAAAGAAAATAAGGGTGTTTTTTTTTGTTACGTACTTAATATTATTTGAGGAGGTGAAGAACAAAAGGTGACATTTTCATATTTGGGCTATGTGTAAATTGGGCTTTTGTTCCTAATTTTCTCAATTGTTTTTATTTTTATTTAATTTGTTAGCTTGCTCTCGTTTAATAGTTTCTCTATTATATTTTTTGATTTAGCATGCCAATGATTAGTAAATTGATCTCATTAACTAAGTCTGATCTTGAAGTTCCTATTATATTTGTTTTAAAAAAAAGAGGAATGTGTAATTCTGTTTTTATTTTCTTTTTGTTTTTAAAGATTATTATTTAGTTGATAATCCATGTTGACATATTAATAAATATTATTTCAAGTTTCTGTCGCATATTCATATTTTACGAGTGTACCTCATCACTAGCGTTATATCTATTCTATGCGTTACGGGAAGTAATTTCCCGTAAAATCACCGTTTTTGAAAAATGCCTATAACTTTTGATATATCGCACAGAACCCCGGGCGACGCCAGCTGTATATACACAAGGATGTAACCAATCGATTTGTTCAAAAATTTTGTACTGGCGATGAGTTTCCATGTCTCCAAGGACCTTTGAAGTCAGGACCTGATACGGGAAAATGAAGGTCGTAACGCAAATCTGGCATTCTTGTTACGAGAAATATATGACTCGTATAGCAAATGAGGCAAGTTTAAGTTTAGCGTTGACGCAGCGAACGTGTTAAACCATCCCTAAATGGTAGCAAAATTCTGCAATGAAAACGATTTAACACGGACGGTGCCGCGGGTATACCTTGTAATTAATAATGGGCTCTTCATTTTTAGGCTCTTCAATTTAAGTGTTGCCTTCCTACGTACGACCGTGATGAGTTGAGATATTGCCACAAAAAGATACTTTGGTTTTACAATTCCTGGAACTATTCATGTTTATTATTTTGATCAATAAATAATTATGTTGTATAATTGATCTACAGATTAGTTCTTAAATTACATGTACATTATTTGCACCATAAGTTGATACATTATTCATTAGATGATTACCTACTAACATGATACGTACCTACATATTTTACGACACTGAATTAACTATTTATTAATACACAATGAGTCATTCATCGGAAAATTTCTTCATTGAGATAGGTACATTGCATAATACAATTAACCCTTCAGTGTTCAAGAAAATCACGTTTCATTGTTTTTAAAGAAAACAAAAAGGATGATTTTACGTAAAACAATATAAATTAGTTTATCTTTAGAAGCAATTAAAAATCCTAGCTGCTTCCCTCTTCTATAACCGCGTAAATAATAGCATAAGCTGTAGCTATTAGTGAAATAGTGAATGGTTTCAGAGACTAGCTCATATTATATTAACAAACTTTATCTTTACATTATTACTGTAGATTGCAAGATGAGGTAGGCACTTGTATGAAAAACTTACTGTTTTAAAATTAAAATGATATTAGCTACAAATTATAAACCTTCGCTCAACGCCAAACCCGTATAATGAGAGTATTAGGTTTCCTAAGCAAGAGTACAAGGACCTGTCTTCTTTGTAGCCGTGTATTAATAGTCTAGCTAGTGTGGGCGCCTTAACGGGAGATATCTTATGGAAGTTTTAGTCCTATCAGGATCAGGTTATATTTTAATCGAGAAAATTTATTAGCCTCCACAAAGTAGACTTGTTTGCATAGATCACATAGCAGACCACGTAGGCTGCGCGGGCGCCACATGTGACTAACTCCAAAGTGTTTATGAATTAAATTTATTTGTGCCATCGTCTAAGCATAGATTATTAAAAACAATTTATTTCTTTAAAAAATCCAGATAACTTAGATAATTTTTAAGTAACCCAAACGTAGTGTTTTATTAAGAGACCCACAGAATACATAATACAGAACATAAGTTCACGCCGGTATTTCCGCGAAGGGGTAGGCAGAAGTGTGTTGTGTTTACACCCACTTTTCCCCACGTATCTTTATGTCCCATGTAAATAGGTGGTGAGCCTATTGCCATAGGTACACCGGCCACAAATTCTGATTCCGAGCTGCTGGAGCTTAAATAGTTCTATCTATTTATTTAACCTCCGATAATAGTTGAAGCTCAGTATCCAGCCGTGATGTTATGTATGTTATTTACTCATTATTGTTCATTTACTGCTATGTATTAATTTCCTGCGTATAAGTTAGTTGAATTAGAAAATTAATCTAGTTATGATTAAGACATATCTTTTTATACAGAATTAATGAAGGTAAGGATGAGAGATAAAATAATATTTTTTAATATAAGTATGTATGTAGAATTCTGTTATATAGGAGTTAACCTTTAGAGGCCAGGTTTCGTCGAAAATGTTAAGTGAGGCCGAATGTCACGTCTCGTCTGCCATTATTTGTCCCTCCCACTGCCACTAGTAAAGTCTGCTGTTTAGTGATAAAGTACCGGTTGCCGGGCCAATGCAAAGCAGCACCATCGGCCCATTCACTGGGTTCATTCAAGCTTTCTAGCGCCATAGAGCGGCATTAAAAATAGAGGAACATAGGTTAAAACGACAGGAGTCCTTATTTTAGTTTTAGAATTATTAAGTACCTAAGTCGTTTAGATGTGACCTAATCGTTTAGATTATGCATTAAAAAAAACTCGTAATCATAATCGGGAAAGGAGAAACAGAATGGATTATTTTCATTGTTAAAAAAAAATTTGAGTTTTTATTTTATATTAAATGTATTATTTATATTTGATAACATAAAAATGATATTTTCAGAAAATAATGTTATTTTGATTATGCGGTATCCTACTGAGTATGCATGTTTTACGAAAATCTTTTTATGGACAATCACGATCAATGGAGTTACGATCGATATGTTAAATTCGGACTCTCAATTCGATGAGACCATAAAAGCATGGGAGCAATAGAGACTTTGATAGCGAATTCGTCATCAATAGAAGTTTTAGAATGTTAGAATTTGCTGTATACCCCAAACAAATAAAATATGTATAAACATTCACTAATCATCGAAAATTACGACCCAATCGTTCAATTCATATGAATGAATATGATGAATCAGATGAAATGAATACACAATTCAAATTAGCTTATATTAGCTGTTTGACAGTTAATATCGTAATACGTTATGAATGAATTCATCTTATCAAAACTTTTATGCAATTGCTACGAGGTTTTGTAAGGCTAGTTTTTACTTATAAATTGATGCTTTATGTTTTACTCACGTTTTCAATCCTATGACTTTAACCTATGACCTTTAAATTTGGCTTTGGCGTTTGCCAAGCTAAGCAAACGGAATAAATGTGAAAGTTGGAATATGTTATTCTAGTAAATTCGTTATTCTATTAGCTAGACAGTAGTATTGCTCGGCCGGTGGGCGGGACGATGGCAGTCCTCCGCCCGCGCTTACTATACTGTCATCACGCAATATCGATATACTTTATTGAATTCTTTCGATATTGCAAGCCTATTCTTTGTCGATATAGGGCCGTGTTCTATCGATGCCTTGACAATGTATCGATGACCGATTTATTTGAATACGATGTGAACAACTTTTTTTATGGGTAGTGCCTATTTGAAATCGGATAAATGTATTTCTATTTAAGTACGTAGGATTTCTTACGGAACGAAAACTATAAACAAAACATATTACATATTTAACTCGCTAAGTATAAATTGAAAGAAACGTTTTCATAGGTACTCCGATGGCAAACATTTCAAAATGTTGTAAATGGCTTGATATTCATTATCAGTTTTTAAAATTATCTGTTATGTACATCCACTTATATTTTTTTTTCTCCTATCTGTTTGTGATAGTATTGCATTACTCAATTTTGTGTATTAATAGTTTCGTCTCATTATTATGCAAGCGACGTTTGTTACACAGTGAGGTGCAGCGGCGCCATTTGTGGGCGGCTGGAGCGTCCTCTGCCTACCAGACCATGTCGTTTATCGATATCGATAGTATTTACATGTAACATCGCAATGTATGATACTAATAAATACGTTTTTACACGACAAGTATCTTCTACACTACGTTAAGATTGTACGAAGCTAGTATTTTACTGTGAAGCGTAGTATAAATCAAATTGAAAAGAAATCGTTTCTGTCAAATCAGCAAAACTAAGTATCATACCTACATCAAAGACAGTAAAATAAATAATTGCTATTAAAATACTAATAAGATATTATCAATGATCAGAATTAATGACATCAACGATGCGTAGGTCGAACGAATATAAACAAATGCTCACGCAGCAGTGTCGTTAAATCCCCATCCATTTAAACCTATTTTCGTGTTGCGGTCCCGAAATCACAGCGCCCAGGCGCGGGTAAAAAGAGCTTCGTGAGGTATCAGCCTTTGTCTTCATTATGTAATTCTAATTTATTGCATTTTAAAATTATTTTAGAACAGAACATTATGCTGTGTCCACTAGGCAGTAAAAATAGATACGAAAACTGGTTTGAGAGTATCGATAAATGTTTACACCCGCTCACATCACTCGCAACCAGTTAGCCATTGCGGGGGCGCGGCGCCATGAAAGTACGACGTAACTCTAGTTTTATATCGACAAACTTATACAAATTGACGGGATAACTGATACGCTACCGTTGACTGGCTGTCTACACCGCCTTTTTAAGTATTAACAAAAGATAATTTATATAATAAATGGTTCTGTAACGCACGATTGTTTATATTTTGCGTGTACACTTGTGCAATAGTTTTATCAAATCAATTTGACAGGTAATTTGAAGCGGCCATTAAATTACTCGAATTCACGTTCATTTGGTATTACAAGTTATAGAGTGAGAACACGGTCATGTCATTGTTGAGACAGAGTTAGAATCGATACAAGTTTAATATTTAATAGTACACGAAACGAATATTCCTCAATCGCTATCGCTGAGGTAAAATTTGGTTCAAAATATTCATAATAGTAACAGAATATTCTGAAATTATGCAATTTCAACGTGAGCTAAACAGCGCCTGAAAAGCCGCTGGAGCTGAGTATCTAAATAGGTATGTTCTAATTTCATTGTATTCAAAGCTATTTGTCAGTTCTTCGTAAAGTAGGTATGCGTGTAATTTACAAAGTCAATACTAAGTATACAGAGATGTAGAATATTGATAAGAATCTTCATATTGCGGCAGTTTTGAAGTTAATACAAGCAATACGTGTAGGCATATACTCGTAGCTGTTACAAGTGCTAGTAATATGAATTTACATAAAATACATTAAACGCGTAGGTAGGACCATGCGAGAAATTTGTTTAGGTAGATTGTTTAAGTAGGGTGTGTTGCCATATTATTCGAGTCTCTACCGACCCTACTCTCAACACAACTCTTCTTCCCAAGTCTTCTCGCTTCTGAGTACTTCCGCTACTACTTCTACTACTAATACTACGCTGTTCTAGTGCAGATTGGCGAAATAGTTATTGGCCAAACCGATTGTCGAAAGTTAGAAGTTAGGCCAACTAAAGGCTACTGACTGAGCTTTTTATGTCATGTTAATAATAAAACTCGGACAAGTCCGCGTCTGTACATCGAAATAATCTTTAAAAAAACTGTCAGGGGATGATAAGTAATCGATAGGTACACAACATTCCGAAAAAAACACAATTTTTTTACAATTTATTGTCTGTGTGTTATTATATTATTAATATTTTAATGAAATTTGGTACAAACACTCACAGATGTCCTATGTCAGACAGACAGCGGAGGTATATTAATAGGGTTTCGTTATTTAACTTTATAGGTACGGAACCCTTATAAACCAGGATTATGAGTAAGTTCATGATATTTATTTATTTATTATTAACAATTTACTCACTTATTCGAGAACCTCTGTTTTTAATAATCGGCATTTCCTTGTCGTGCCTAATTAGCTACATTGATTGTTTCGGATCGACAACATTTTAAAATTATTTACACTCACAGAAAAGTTACAAGAAATAAATTTAAGTGACAAGTTAATGCATTATTGACATTCGATTAATCCGATTTTAAATGAACAGTGTATTTATATGAAGTACTCAATTTTACGACACCATTTAAATTTATAATGATGTACTAAATGTAATAATATTTTACATTCACTCAAATATAATATAATCTTATAAAAATCAGTAATTTTCAACTCATGTAAAATTGTTAAAAAATTTCTATCATCCGATAACTAGCGTTCATCAAATTTTGCCACTAGCGGTCACCCATCCGCAAACCGACCGCGCCCGTCGTTGCTTAACTCTTTGGATCACATTGAATCGACGCGAGCCATTGGGCTATGGACGCTACAAACTATTATCAGTATGTGAGAATCTTTAAAAGCCTTACGTAACTACTCATTTTAGGACATTACAAAATCGTACGCAGGAATTACTTATCGATTATCCCGGAGCTCGGCGTAACGTGTGACTAAAATGTTAAACAGTTGGAATTAGTGTTGACGTGTGTATAAGAGTTATTTAGTTCCGCAAATTTATCTTCACTGGTAGATGTTAGGTAGTACCAACCTACGTCCAAAAGTGACTTTACGTTAAATAAGCTAACATTTTGTTAGAGGAAAGCAGCTAGTTTTTTTTTTAATGGACTTTTTCTGTTTGGTCATAAAGATCTTTACGGCGTCACCGAGTATATTTACCTATTTACGTTATTTAAAGACAGATATTTAGCACAGTAGGACAAGCACCTTATCTTAATTATTTTTTTTCACGTAGGTATTTATATAATAATAATGTCATGACTATTTTAGTAGTAATTTAGTTATTTTGTCGATTTAGAGATTGTTTGACTGATTTTTGTTCCATATTTGGGTGTTGGGGGGACCTCTACGCGCGGCTGGGATTTGAACCCGGATGAGGATGGTCAAATTTCCTCCACATCTGTCATCCACACCACAGTTACTGTGATATCTAAAAATTATGTACATAACACATTGTAAAATGTTGAGAAACAAACACATTATTAAATCTCATTTTATTGAATGGCAGGTCACATTAATTTGTAGATTGATGAAAAAGTTAAGTTGTCTCGAGGCCAAATACCAAGGCAAGTGGATTTCTGAAATAGCCAAGATATGTCACCAATATGTACCTATATATTAATTAAGCAAAATAATAAATTTCCATTCGAATAAATGTCTAAATAAAATTTAAAAGAATAATTTAAACTAGCAATATTATTTTTACTACATATATTTTTGCCTAAAATGTGTAGGTATGTACTGTTATGTCTTTAACTACTGAGGAATTCCTTCGTCTGTAGTGAAGTCACCCATGATTCTGAATGTGCAGGAGGCGATTCCTGCTGCATCATGCATTATCGGAACTGAACCTATGTTGGTTGAAGTGGATGAGAGGATGGCTTGGTTCAAATTCAGCTTGCAAGATTTGCCATAAACCATCTAACAAACATTGTAAGATATTAAAAAGCTTAAGTAAATTTTATGTTTGTTTTACTAAAATGCTTCTTTTACTTTGAAGCCATTGCATGAAACCGGCAAAATTCCCGCCTGAAAGTCCTATTAATCCCCACTCATTTGCAGTAGATAATGTGTCCATATGAATGATATCGATGAGTATAGTATAAGGTTCTTCCAAATGTGCGAAGTGACTCAGCTAGATGCACTGCGCATGTCTCGATGCGTTTAAATCGATACAGCGAGCATCCGGGATTTGGTTGTAGTACTTATGCACTAGACTGCTCAAGGTATTGAAAACTCAATATCAGTCGATATCGCAGAAAATCGAGAACTAAAATATTGAGACTAGTTAGCTAAAGTAGTAATCACCAAAATTGAGCAATAGTTTTCGGTCGCTAAATGATCGCTATCGATAGAGGTTGTTGATGTTCATGGAATTATCAGCAATAGGTGCACCGTGCAACCGTGCATGCCTCCATGCAATCTAATCGATACAGCTAGAGTGCCCGGGGATGATACTATACGGAATAAATTGTCAGTTATTTCTATGTATGGGTAGCAAGAGCTAGTAATATTTTGAAGTTGCGCAATAGTATCCCAAGACAAGTACATACGTACCCAGTGATGCTAATTTTTTAAGTTTCGAACGCCAGTTTAAGTAAATTGTTTTAATCATGATAGCCAAACTAAAATCTAAAGAAACTACTTAAAAATGAACTCAATTAACCACTGGTTTGAACGAAAGCTTCTGAGGATGTGACCTAGTTATTGCAAGAGCCAATTTCCCGGGATGCACCGCACAGCGCATGTCTAGTGCACAACATCAATACCTCCCAGACTAAAATATTCTTATCTGCCCTGATTTTAATTTGACTCTAGTACATGTTTTAAATTATATTAAACATGTTATTGTATTATTATAACTAATAATAAAAAATATTGATAATTTCATGAGATTAAATATGTTTCATTCTTAATATTTTTTTAAATATTTTGTATAAAAAGCTTTCGCTTTCAACACATGCAGTGAATGAGTAAAATAAATTAAAATATTCAAAAGAATAAAGTAAATCATTGATATTTTAAACCCAGATCACAAAAACACAAACAATAAATTGAATCAACAAGTGGCTACGAGTAACTGAGGGCGTGCGGGAAGGAAGTTGTGAGCGGTAAATTATCCCGAATTTTTTGTAAAGGTTTTCAAATTTTTAATAGTATTATTTTAATCTTTATATTTAGAGAACTGATATGTATAAGGTTTCAAGAATAAAACTTCTAAAAGCTGTAATTTAAAGTAAAAAATTGAAGTACTTAAATTAAGTAAAAATTTTCGAATAAAATAAAATATTTAAGTACCTACATTGAATTCAACAAATTCCATAAAAGGAAAAAAGGAGCTCAAAAACATTAAAACAATACTCCGACATCTACATATACTTACCTACGAGTCGCTGCTATTACTTGTCAGGAACATTATTGAAGTCACAAAAATGGACACATAATAAAAATTAAAATAAAACAACTAAAACAACAAGTGTTCTGAACGAAGGCTGGCCAGGAAGTAGCCCCGTTACTGCAGGCGCCCCGGGATGCACCTCAAAGCGCATGTCCGCAGCAGAAAATCAATAATCAGTGTGACGCCCAGTCTCAGTGCTATGCATAGATTTATTACTCTCTATAAATCTATGGTGCTATGAAAACTAGTTGATAGAAAATTGTTCTTCACTGTTCCATTTACTTACATGAATTTTGACATCCTATGATTGGTAAATTTTTAATAAAGTCCATCTTATTAATGTCGTTATAGAATAGATGAAACTGTACATATGTACTACATTATTATGTAGGTTATTTAATGAAGATTGAATTAAAACACCCTGTTTCTCCTAAAATGCCAGATGCTCAGAAAGCAATGCGTGTGATTTTCCAGGAAATATAGGTACCTTTTAAGTCCCTTTCGATTCACAATGGATGCTTTAAACAGTTTCAGATTCATATTGATTAATGAAGGACATTTTTTCTGTGAAAACGCGTAAAACATAACAATTTTTTGCACAGTAGGATCAGAAATATCGCAAAAAGCTCAACTTCTTTATTAATGTATTCGGTTTATACTTTTGTTGTTTTCTGTGTGTCCTTATGAAGGACATTTAATTTTTAATGCTGATCGTACCTACTGAGAAAAATTTATGTTGTATATTTCATGTGTTTTTCATAGTAGGTACACAACACATAAAACAACGTGTTTTCAGTACGATCATGACTAACTGCAAAAAGCTCAACTTCTTTATAAATGTAAATAGATTGCTCCATATAAAGACGCTCAGGGCTGATACCATGTTTGACGGCAGACGATTCGTTCGCGGACCGATCAGCAATAGGTGCACCGCGCATGCCTGCATGCAATCTAATCGATTCAGCTAGAGCGCCCGGGGATGATACTATACCCAATACATTATCAGTTATGAAGTGTTTATATACTTAATTGTCTTAATTACCTATATCAAAAGGGTCATTCAAACAAATATTTAAAAAAAATAATAATACGCAAGTTAAAAAGGTTATCGCTATACAATATTAGAATGGATAGTTTATAAAGAAGAGATTTTATGGTCCTTACTTGTACTTAAATTAATGTTTTAACATGATAGTCACACTAAAATCTAACGAAACTAATTAAAAATGAACTAAATCAATCAGCAGTGGTTTCAACAAAAGCTTCTGCGGATGTAACCTAGTTACCTATTGCAATAGCCAGTTTCCCGGGATGCACCGCACAGCGCATGTCTAGTGCATAAAATCAATACCGCGTAGACTAAAATATTATTTTTAAGTTTTAAATTATAATAAACATGTTATATTATTTTAACTGATATGAAAAATATTGATTATTTTAAGATATTAAATATGTTTCGTAATTGTTATTCAAACAATATTTTAAATAAAATGAATGATATACAGCATTTGAAGAGCTAACATAAATGATTTGGGAAATCATTTATGTTAGCTCTTCAGGCAGGTTTATATTTGTAGTGTGAAAAATCTTTAACTTTTCATTATAGGTTGGTACTAATAAAAGTTCAACAATATCTATCACTGTCGCAAGGCTCGAAATTAGCGACCAATTTGTTTATTATTAGTATTCACAATTATATATGTTTAAAATCAAATATACTGTGAAGAAATATTATAATGCCTCACATTCAACACATGCAGCGAATTAGTAAAATAAATAAATATATTGTTATATATACAGAAGAGTAAAGTAATTTAATTATATTTTATCCCCAACGCACAAAAACACAAATAATTGAATCAACAAGTGGCTACGAGTAACTGAGGGCGGGCGTTCTTCGATTCACACTCATTATCATAATGCAGAAAATCTATTAAGGTTAAGTTGTAGGTATGTACTTTATCAATATTTTTAGTAAAAGTTTATATTTTCATAAGGTGAAGGAAATAAATTGGTAGAATTACTTATACATTAGAAAATGTAATTTTACTTAAAAAAAAGACAATTAATTTAAAATCCCTTTCTTAATTAATTTAAAATCCTTCCTTATAAGAATTTATATTTAAATTATATTTTACACTAACTATTAGGGATGCAATTATAATGGAAGTCATGATTTAACTATCCTCTCTAAAAGTTCATAAAGAGTTTTAATATTTAAAATTCCATTATTAAAATCTTTAATTTAATCTGATATATGTATAGGTAGGTATATATAAGTTTTTTTTAAATAATATTCTAAAATATGAAAATTAATGTAAAAAAATTAGAGAAATAAAATATTATCTAATAGATTCAATACAACAAATTCCTAAAAAGAAAACAAAGAAGCTCATAAAAATTAAAACAATACTCCAACATCTACATATATCTTACCTATACCTACCTACGAGTCGCTGCTATTACTTGTCAGGAACATTATTGAAGTCACAAAAATGGACACATAATAAAAATAAAAATAAAACAACTAAAACAACAAGTGTTCTGAACGAAGGCTGGCCAGGAAGTAGCCCCGTTATTGCAGGCGCCCCGGGATGCACCTCAAAGCGCATGTCCGCAGCAGAAAATCAATAATCAGTGTGACGCCCAGTCTCAGTGCTATGCATAGATTTATTACTCTCTATAAATCTATGGTGCTATGAAAACTAGTTGATAGAAAATTGTTCATCACTGTTCCATTTACTTACATGAATTTTCACATCCTACGATTGTTAAATTTTTAATAAAGTCCATCTTAATAATGTCGTTATAGAATACATGAAATTGTACATATTTATTATGTAGGTTATATATTGAAGACTGAATTAAACACCCTGTTTCTCCTAAAATGCCAGATGCTCAGAAAGCAATGCGTGTGATTTTCCAGGAAATAGGTACCTTCTAAGTCCCTTTCGATTCACAATGGATGCTTTAAACTATTTCAGATTCATGTTGATTAATGAAGGACATCTTTTCTGTGAAAACGCGTAAAACATAAAAATTTTTTGCACAGTAGGATCAGAAATATCGCAAAAAGCTCAACTTCTTTATTAATGTGCTCGGTTTATACTTGCGTCATAGATGTTTAGTTTTGTTGTTTTCTGTGTGTCCTTATGAAGGACATTTAATTTTTAATGCTGATCGTACTGAGAAAAATTAATGTTGTATGTTTTATGTGTTTTTCATAGTACACGACACATAAAACAACGTGTTTTCAGTACGATCATGACTAACTGCAAAAAGCTCAACTTCTTTATAAATGTAAATAGATTGCTCCATATAAAGACGCTAAGGGCTGATACCATGTTAGACAGCAGACGATTCGTTCGCGGACCGATCAGCAATAGGTGCACCGCGCATGCCTGCAGGCAATCTAATCGATACAGCTAGAGCGCCCGTGGATGACACTATACCCAATACATTATCAGTTAAAAAGTGTTTATGTACTTAATTGTCATAATTACATCAAAATGGTCATTCAAACAAATATTTAAAAAAACATTTTAATACGCAAGTTAAAAAGGTTATCGCTATACAATATTAGAATGGATAGTTTATAAAGTAAAGATTTTATGGTCCTTACTTGTACTTAAATTAATGTTTTAACATGATAGTCACACTAAAATCTATCGAAACTACTTAAAACTGAACTAAATCAATCAGCAGTGGTTTCAACAAAAGCTTCCGCGGATGTAACATAATTATTGCAAGAGCCAGTTTCCCGGGATGCACCGCACAGCGCATGTCTGTCTAGTGCATAAAATCAATACCGCGTAGACTAAAATATTATTTTTACGTTTTAAATTATAATAAACATGTTATATTATTTTAACTGATATGAAAAATATTGATTATTTTAAGATATTAAATATGTTTCGTAATTGTTATTCAAAAAATATTTTAAATAAAATGAATGATATACAGCATTTGAAAAGCTAACAGAAATGATTTGGGAAAGCTAAAAGTAAGGTAGGTTTATATTTGTAGTGTGAAAAATCTTTAACTTTTCATTATAGGTAGGTACTAATAAAAGTTTAACAATATCTAACACTGTCGCAAGGCTCGAAATTAGCGACCAATTTGTTTATTATTAGTATTCACAATTACCTATATATGTTTAAAAACAAATATACTGTGAAGAAATATTTGATATATGTATAATGCCTCACATTCAACACATGCAGCGAATTAGTAAAATAAATAAATATATTCATATATACAGAAGAGTAAAGTAATTTTAATTATATTTTATCCCCAAAGCACAAAAACACAAATAATTGAATCAACAAGGTGGCTACGAGTAACTGAGGGCGTGCAGGAAGGAAGTTGTGAGCGGTACCGCGCTCTTTGATTCACACTCATTGTCATAATGCAGAAAATCTATTGAGGTTAAGTTGTAGGTATGTACTTAATCAATATTTTCAGATATAGTAAAAGTTTCTATTTTCATAAGGTGAAAGAAATAAATTGGTAGAATTATACATTAGAAAATGTAATTTTACTTAAGAAAAAATGTCAATAAATTTAAAATCCTTTTCAAAAATAATATAAGAATTTATATTTAAATTATATTTTACACTAACTATTAGGGATGCCATTCTAATGGAAGTCATGATTTAACTATCCTCTCTAAAAGTTCATCAAGAGTTTTAATATTTAAAATTCCATTATTCAAATCTTTAATTTAATCTGATATATAGGTATATATAAGTTTTTTAAATAATATTCTAAAATATGAAAATTAATGTAAAAATTAGAGAAATAAAATATTATCTAATAGATTCAATACAAGAAATTCCTAAAAAGAAAACAAAGGAGCTCATAAAAATTAAAACAATTCTCCAACATCTACTTATATCTTACCTATACCTACCTACGAGTCGCTGCTATTACTTGTCAGGAACATTATTGAAGTCACAAAAATGGACACATAATAAAAATAAAAATAAAACAACTAAACCAACAAGTGTTCTGAACGAAGGCTGGCCAGGAAGTAGCCCAGTTATTGCAGGCGCCCCGGGATGCACCTCAAAGCGCATGTCCGCAGCAGAAAATCAATAATCAGTGTAACGCCCAGTCTATGCTATGCTAGTGCTATGAAAACTAGTTGATAGAAAATTGCACTGTTTCATTTGCCAAAATAATTTTTCACATCTATGATTGGGCAAGTTTTAAGCATCAGACTCTGCAAGAAGACTTAGGGGACCTCACCTAACCGTAGAATGGTTTAAAATTTTTCAGTAAAATGTCTGAAATTTTCTGAACTAAGTTTATTCGATTGTAAAAAGGAAAAAAATCGTTAAATAAAAGAAAGAGAAACAAATAAAATTATACTGTAAAAAAAGTTTTTTTTTAAAAAGCTTTTATAACTTGACCTTGAAACCTTATCGTGGTCAAAGTTCATTACAAGACTTTACCACAAGTGCAAACACAACTATGATACGATATTCCATCATGAAGTTCCAGTTAATATCTTCCGGCTCCATCATCAGATCAGTTCGACAGTACCATATTATTGCATTGTCATCGGAACCTAATATGTGTGCCAAATTTCAGCTCGATAGCTTCAGTGGAAGTGGGTGAAATATTGATTGCAAGATTCCAGGACATACATACATACATACATACATACATACGAGTGAAGTTAAATAAAAGCTTTTAAAAATAAGTAAAAACTGTGTAGACTGATATTAAAATTCCCTATTGTTTTTAATATTTGATCGTGGATGTCAATATCAAAACATAGAATAATAGTCTTTAATAAATACGAGGGCGGGATGATAAGTAACTAGCCTAATAAGAAAACACTTATCTTTCCGTGATAAAATTAATTTTATTTTTCGACATAGTCTCCGTGAACCTCTACGCACTTATTCCATCTTCGTTCTAAAGCAGTAATGCCTTCAATAAAATGATTTCTTTCGAGGCCTGCAAAATACTCCTCTACAGCGGCTATGATTTCATCATTTGTGGCAAATTTCAGTCCGCCCAAAAAAGTTTTGAGCTTAGAGAATAAGTGGAAGTCTGATGGCGCTAGATCAGGCGAATAAGGTGGGTAGGGCAGCAAATTATACTTCAATTCGTTGATTTTTGCCATAGCTTTAACACGTGTGTGAGCCTAGCGTTGTCTTGGTGGAAGATGATTTTTTTTTTCGCCAAACCTGGTCGTTTTTGCTGAATATATTGATGGAGCTTAACTAGAATATTAGCGTAGTATTCTCCATTAATTGTTTGACCTTTAGGAAGGTAATCTGTCATCAAGATCCCACCTGCATCCCAAAAGACGGAAGCCATCACTTTTCCAGCCGACTTTACAGCCATGGCTTTTTTTGGAGCCGGGCATCCCGATTGAGTCCACTGTTTTGGTTGAATTTTTGATTCTGGCGTGTAATGATAAACCCATGTTTCATCTGTTGTTAAAAATCGGCCTTATTACTCTGAAAACGGTCCAGACATTCTTTTGAGTTTTGCACCCGAATCGTTTTTTGAACGTGCGTAAGCAATCGCGGCACCCAACGGGCCGATAACTTTTTCATATTTAATTCTTCACTTAGGATATGATGTACCCGTTCTTTTGAGATACCTGTAGTGTCAGCTATTTCAGATAACTTCAATCGTTGATCTGCTAAAACTATATCATGTACTTTCACGACCATTTCTGGAGTCGTGACGCTTTTTGGACGTCCGGGGCGGGCTTCATCTTGAACACATGTACGACCGCGTTTAAACTCAGCCACCCAGTTTTTTACTGTGGCATAAGAAGAAGCACATTCACCCAAAACATTCTTTAACTCGTCATAGATATCTTTCCCCTTCATGCCCTTCATATGAAGAATCTTTATGACCGCTCTTTGTTCAATTTTATCCATTTTGAAAACAGTTGACGAAATATATTTTCAAATTACAAAAAATCAATAAAATTTTCACGCCACCAAATTCAAATTTAGAACACAGGTGGCCAGAGATACGAATTTAAAAATGACATATATATTTTTTTAATTTTAACTTTTTAAATAGCAAAGGCTAGGTACTTATCATCCCGCCTACGTACATTATACCTTTTTGAAATGAGGAAAATTAAATAATTATTGCAATTTTTTATTCTTATTAAAGTCCATCTTAATAATGCCGTTATAGAATACATGGGATGTAACTTTTTTACTGTGTACTATTTCATTAAATTACTTTTAATAGTAGTTTAATCCTAAATGCCCTGTTTCTCCTAAAATGCCAGATGCTCAAAAAGCAATGCGTGACATTTTCAAAGAATAGAATTATGATAACTGGCCGGAAATAAGAAGTGTTGAAAACATTTTACCTTCATTTATATTCTGAACATAGATTCAGATCCAGATTTTGTGATTTTCATAAGATCTGGAAAACATTCTTGAAACTAAGATATGAAATTAAAATCTTATCCAATTAACATACATATTCAATAACAAACGTGGGGCACACTGAAAACCAGCAGCTGAGGTCCTATGCCAAAGCATAATCTAAGTGCGCTCCAACTTTTCACTGGTGGCAGCAGCTGTTTAAACAATCCTGTATCTTTGTTATTATTTGAGTTTTTTTTATTTTATTTAAATTTTTTCCTTTTATAATATATATATTTTTTAATTTAAGTTAGATTTTTTTATATTGCTGTGGTCACTGGTGAAAATAATTATATTTCTATTTTCAATTCTCTAAGTCAACGATGCCTAGAAATGTTTAGTACGAAAATATTGCCCTTTGATGTCAACAGGCGCTATGTCCAGAATGTTCTCTAATTTTTTTTTTTTTTCGTTTTTTAGATGCTATGAAATAAAAGAAAAAAATAGAACATAAGTATTTTAGGATTTGTTTAGTACCGTGATCAAGGACGCGGTTTCGATACAAAATAATTAATACAACTGAAGAGAACTGAATTGCCCGGGAGAAATGCATTGCGCATGTGTTAACTGAATGCCAACAATAAAGCCACAGATTCCAAACAGAAACTTTCAGCTTTCAGCACAAAATTTTATCAATACATTGTATTTTAAAACTCTGTAAACTTTATAAAATCGATGGAGCAGAATGAAGCGTTTAAATCCGTATATGTTTGAAACACTTACATAACTTAAGAATCTTGGAGACGCCGTCTATTCTCTCTCATTCTGCGCACGAGCTCTCGCTTCTTCTCGTTAAACTTCCTTAACAGTATGACAAATGCTACGAGGAATATTATGGTGTTTATGCACACGAAGAGGAGATTCATGTCTACGGATTTGAAACTGATGGACGAGTGGCGCTGCTGTGCTAGGCGTTGCGCGCATGCGCTGCGCTAGCTGGAGGCTGGATGTGAATAGCGCTGTAGCACAGCCAAACAAGTAGTAGGAGCTTACTGGTGCTTTTAGTATCGTTAATGTAGTGCTAATAAAGAACCTGAAGCCCTCCTTTATTGCCTAAGTAGGCCACCTAGTGGGTTTTGATGGATGAAAGTCCCATATTACCTGGCGTCGTTACCAAGATGCCCTTTGAAAGGTTTCCAACTCGTTAAAAAAAGGTGATTTTAATATAAATGCTTACAAAGTCATACCTATAGATTGGTAGGCCTGCTTTGTGGGTGGCACAAAGAAAAAAATTCAATTTAACATTCGTGACTCGACAAATATGCTGTTATTTGAACCTGAGGTTACAGTTAGGGTCACTCGCCACCGTGCCACGGAGACGTCGGGGTATAGGTCGGTTTAAGAACTTGGAACATTCACAAAAATTAACCTTGCCAAACTCTTGAGTCCTACTTAAATATACTTATAATAATTTTAGTTGTCGAGAAAACATCCAGTTTTAACCAACGTTGTGCGTCAAATTCTTTGCCAATCTACGGTCTTAGCCTCATATTGAAACGTCACTCAAGTTTAACATAACTTAGCATCACGTCTGTATTTCCCCAAAGGGGTAGACAAAGGAGTGTAATAGACCCACTTTTCTCTAGCTATATTTAAGTCACATATGTGGTGACCTAATGTTATAAAAACCCACAAGAACTCGAATGTTAAACACCCAATTATTTAGTGGGAAGCATTCTAAAATCATATTTTCGCAGTGCATTTTCGCAATATAATTTTAAGTGGAGAAACTCCTCCGAATTCAATCACGTTTCAGTAGGTAGGTATTCGTTCGTTTTTCCATAAATACGAGTAGGTAAGGTACCCAACAAATTATCACTTACCTGTAACCGGACCAGGCTCGCGATGATGATGATGAGAGCCACGGCAAGGTACATGCACTTTTTTTAATTGTAGCCTCTAAAGCGAGTTCTCTCGACGGTGCCGCCAGCGAAAGGACGGGTCTGGTCGCCGCTCGGGATCGATAGATCCGCGCATGCGTTTTAGATAACTGCGCAGTTGGCATAGGTACCTTTATAAGGTTTTACTATTCTGGGTAGCAACCGCTTTCTTCAACGAGATATTTGAGAGTGAGAAATTTGGCTCAAGGCTCAATGTTAGATATAATAACTGTCTCTACAATGCTACAACAGGCTACAACTGACATCAACGCAGACGCACGGCGTAACCTCACGTAGCTGCGCGCTACGATGTCGCGAAACATCCTTGTACTTACATGTATGACTTGTCTATAAACACGAAGCTAAGCTAAGCAACCATAGACAAATCTGCAGAAGGTCCAGAGCATACTCCACCTCGCTGCTCCAGTGGGGATTGGTGGAGGATTTGAATGTTCAGCCACCCGAAGATCTTCGACAAGGCTTAACGTTGGTTTTCACCATTGGAAACAACCGGGACCAACAGCTTAACGTGCCCTCCAAAGCACGGTAGCGTCCATAAAACTTAGCCACTAGCGGTCACTCATCCACAAACCGACCGCACCCGTTCCTTAACTCTGTCGATCACATTGAATCGACACGAGTCATAATTGGGCGCTACATACGTTTATAAACGCACCCTCCAAAAATGTCACGTGTACTCAGCCTATGAATAACGTACCTATCGTTAAGATTTGATATTACTGAAGCTTGTAGTCTTTGTTTTATAATGGTATTAAGACAGTAATCTCAGTGGCAATCTTTTCGTAGAGTTTTATTATATTTGTACTGAGTTTGTATGTGCTACTTGTTGCGCTTAGCTACTTCGAAGCATCAATAAAAAGAAACAAGAACGATGAGACATTTTGAAGTTCATGTACTAATAAAATAAATATACTTTAAAATTATACTGTAATTTTTTTTTTTAAAGCTTTTTATAACATTTTTAATTTTCGTACATTCGTCATCGGAACCAAATATGTGTGCCGAATTTCGGCTCGATAGCTTCAGTGGAAGTGGGTGGAATATTGATTGCAAGATTCCAGGACATACATACATACGAGTTAAAATAAAAGCTTTTAAAATAAGAGCAAACCAGTATACATAACCTGCAGCTGTCGCCCATTAAAACTGTGGAAAGATTTGAACAGTTAGAAAGGGGTAAGGTCTATAAAACTCTAGCCAAGACTCTCAGGTCAGACTCTCTCGTTTTGCTATATGGATATATGATTGCAAATGAGATTACAGCACCACCCATCCGCTGCCGCCCTTACAACTGTGACTGACTTTGAACAAGACTCAAATAGGAACTGGGAAGGTTATTCCTGTTTATATTTCGTTCCAAGTTACTCAAGGATATTGCTACTCTTGATGACTAAACTGGTCGCCTCTTAAAAAGAAACCAAATCAGCCACCACTAAATACTTAATCCACGTGATACTGTGTTCTTAGGTACATATATTTTTTGTATGACATCTATATTTATTACATTTAATATTTTGTGTTACACAACCAATACACCCTTTCGAACTTAAGTTGTTGTTGATACCATTGCCATAGATACGACTGCATGGCACGAGTTGCTAAATAATTAATTATAGCATTGCGGTTAATCGATACTGCACGACGGACTGCTACATATAAGCTACCACTTAAAATGTACTTTTCAATGAGAGTTAAATTAAAGAAAACTATCAAACAAAAAAAAACGTGTTAATTAATTTAAAAAGAAAAAATAATACATAACTCTTTTGAGTGAATTAAATTTGTTTTAATGTTAATAAATACCAGCGACAAATATGAGAAAGAATAAAATAATATACAAAAAAATTAATCCAAATTTAAGTTTTTCTTTTTCTTTTCCTACATGCCAGTCCATCGCTGTAACACGTCGTCAACATTGGCATCCTTTTATGATCAAATAATATGAAGTATGTATGTACATACGTATTGTTAATTGTTATTTAGTACGACACTTAACCAATTACACTTAAACAAAACGTGTGTAATTAGAACAGCTAAAGAGCATGCAAATCCATATATTTCTGTCCCTGACATTTACTTTAGGCTTCGATGGCACTGCATTTTTTTAAGGTTGACTGAAGTCTGGCGTAAGCTGCAGTGATAAGAGCATTAAAAGGCTTGCCTAAAGTGGAACCTATTTTAAGAGATTGCGTCAGTTACAGGGGGTAGTTTACTTATCTGCGTCACCCGCTTGCGTCAGCTTCTGTTAGGGTGGCTTCAAATTGAAAATAGAACCGGCTGCAATGTTGTGGTTTCCAGTTAAGCAAGAAAAAGAAAATGTAATGGTGATTACACTGTAGATACAAAATAATAACTAAAACAAAAAAAAACATATCTGTGACCGACTCTTAATATCAACTAACCGGTCACTAAACACAGAAGATGATTAAAATATTTAAAATATTGACTAGAGGATCCCTGCAGTTTCGCTCGCGCGTGTCATTTAGTTTCGTTTACACGTGAGGAAACCTGAATGCCTGAGAGTGCATCCGCACTTGGCCAGCGTGGTGGACTAAGGCCTAATCCCTACCAGTATGAGTGTAGATCCGTGCCCAACAGTGGGACAAAGAAAGGATTTTGATGGCGGTGGCTACCCTACTCAACGACACAACCGATAGAATTTTGTCCTTCGCACATAATTCCTAGGGAAATCACCATAACAGCCCCATACCCCATAATTTGATTCATTCAACTGTAAACATTTGTCGCAATTTAAGAAATATTTAAACAAATTTCCAGCCCGTAGCTCAAGTCTTATTTTCCGGTATTTATATTCATTTTTTCAAATTTTGATTCAATGTACAGACGCGGACACTAATTTACAGGAGAGTTATAATATGTATAGATAATATTTGATTATTAATATAATACTATTACTGGTTAAAACACCTTAGCGAATAAAGCATAATTTTAGATTAAAACTTTAATCATGGTTAATATGCAATTGCGGACTTTTATGTAAAACTATTTCAGAAGATATTCTACCATAGATAATTTTTTTGTAAAACCATCGAAAACCGCGACGTTCACCAGAGAATGACTCGAGTGGGCTGATTTCAGGCATGTTTTTTCTGGCACCACCACAAAATTGTAGGAGATTGTTATATAATATTAAATTAAATGAATGTTAAAAACTGTAAATGTAAACGAGTATATGACAAATTAATAAGCATTTGTAATGTTTGTAATCATAATATATGAGTCACGTTACCTGCAATAAATATTTAATATTAATAACTCTGATTTAATACTTCAATTAATTACGCTACGCTGGAAATTGCTAAATTTTAAATAATATTTCCAATAGCTCTTTCTTTATAACAGATCCTTAGATAGCAAACGTACCTACTTGTAAATTAGTAAAAATGTAAAATTATTAAAGCACCCTCTAACCGGCAATCCTGGAGATGTCTTAGTTTCTTCAACTTGCAGCAGCGGAATTAGTGTGAAGTCGCCACTACGAGATGGCGCTGTATGTAGGCAGAGTGGTGCACGGCTGCACGCAATGTTATCTTAATTGTATAGATGGCGATACCAGATACATTTTCTCTTTGCTAATAGTAAGAAGATTTTCATTAGCACATATTATTAATAAGAACAAATTTTATGTTAAGCTGGTAATTTGAAATGCAAATGGTGGTTTGAAAATAATAAAATGTTACAATAGTTACTTATTCAGGAAAGCATGGATTTCTGCAACCCATATATAAAATTCTAAGAAAAACGAAGCTATGTTCCACTAGTTATCGATATTCATGGTACGTAAATTACTTATGCATAGACCCAATGAAAAGTGGCTGTGACCGTTGAAAAGGTTGATTGGTTAGTGAATAAATTAAGGCATCTTTACAAGATTTGATCTTTGTGTAGTGCATGTAATTTCCTGTAGGAATTGTTTGTAGCAAACATAGGAAACGTAATATAACATACATTTCAATCATCCCTATCAAGTGAAATGCAAACCCATGGGACCTTGGACAACATCATGGGACCCATGATTCGGCAGTCGCTCATTGTCATTTACCCCAACGACAAATACTTTTTTTGCAGTAATGTTTCATTTTCTAGCTTAGCTTGTTAATTCAGTTTTTCAATATATAAAATTCTAAGAAAAACGAAGCTATTGTTATCCTTCCACTAGGTATCGATATTCATGGTACGTGAATTCCGCGAAATCATAAAACCATTATAAAAGGGTTGCTACGAGTATAACAACGCATCTGTTACAGCTGTAACAAGACTCACTGCTATGTAAATTGACCTTTCATTAATTTTGGGCTTTTCTTGCCCTCCAGGTCCGGTTACTTTTTTTATGTCACGCGTGTTCATGGGCGACAGCAGCCATTTGTCAAGTCACATTTATATGCTATAAAAAATGTGAGTAGTTAAAATGTGATGTAGGTGTATTAAATGAGAAAATCAGGACAATTAAGCAAAATCTAAATATTATTCCAGCTGCGAGAGGTCTAGAGCACACTCCGCCACGCTACTCCAATGCGGATTGGTGGAGAGCTAGACCCGTGTCAACACTGGGACATATATAGGTTGTAGCTAAAGACAAAGAAGACTTAATTGATGCCTTTAAAGGAACAAGAGAAGGCTTACCCGCTCTACTAGCGCCTCTTACGGTGAATCTGCTCGCTTATCCTGGAATGCCCGATATCGCCGCAGGTCACTGCTTTACAGTAAAGGTGATAGTGATGTACCGGATATATCGATATTATTTAATTGTCACGATTCAAGTTGTATTGGAACCAGATAACAAAAGCCAAATAGTCGTTTATTAAAAGTTTCTGTTCAACATGCTTATTTTACTAAAATAGAAGTAGTTGGTAAAGGTTTGTGAAAGCTGTAATCATTTTTAATATTACAGTGATTTGTTGAGAAAACAGTAGGTCTAAGGAAGGTAACAGGAATCTAGAATATTAATATTTATTTTATTATTTCTGACCACATAGGGCGGACTTAATACCTGATAGCATTTTTTTACCACTCAGTACTACCTCCACAACCCGATTTTGTACCCCTTTTGGGATCAGGTATCCTTTCGGAATGGGAGAGGTAAGGCTAAAGACCACCACCCTAACCTTGTGCGAATTGGTAGACTTCACATACCTTCGAGAACATTATTGATAACTATCAGGCCTCCAGTTTTCCTCACGATATTTCAATTACAGCAGTGATATTTAATTTCTTAAATCACACATGACCTATCTAAGTCATTGATGCGTGCCACATGGATTTGAACCCGGACACAACGAGTGAGAGACTTGTTCTATAGCCACTGCAATGGGCTGTCAACTACTTAGCAGTCAACGAGATCATATCTAGATAACAATATTACTCTATCTATTACACATATTAATAATGCGCTAGGCATGTTTTAAGCACCCTAAAATTTAATAAAGGATACATTTTTTTACAGTCGCTATTTTGTTAGAACTTTTAAAAAATCTAACCCAATAATTATTAAAATAACTACGTGAGTACAGATGAACATTCAATGCTATTTCTATCTAATTTTATTCAACACGCAAATCTGCATAATATCTTTTGGACAAATATCTATTTTACCTATTGAATTTATGTAATTTTTTTTATTATTTAATTTTTTAATACCTGTCATTGTTTGAATTATAGACAACACTGGAATAGTCACATCACTAGCGTCCGTATCTACGAGAGCGAAGCGAGCGGACTGAAGTTTGATAGTAAAAGGAAACAGGGGCCGTGGATTAGCATTTTATTTATATCTGAATCCAGAGTATCGGATGTTTAACAGACGAATTTTACGATCCAATTTTATATCTGGACGCTGAAAATCGGAGATTCAGAGGTAGTTACGTATATGTAGGTAAGTGTAAGAAAATTAGAAAAACAGAAATGAGAGATTTTAGAGGGTATGTTATGTCAAAGTGTGGTATTTAATAATTGATTTGTAAAAAGTATTTTATTTCGTTTTACACATTGAGTTAAATATACTATATCAATGGTTTTACAGGTACACCGTGGGTAGTAGTGGTAGATATTGATTTCGTAAATAATTATTCATACTCAAATCATTGATATTAATGTTAAATTGTGTTTGAATTCTGTGTTTCACACACTCACTTTATTGTAGTCAGCGTTTTATTTATATAAATTTAATTATAATATCTATTAAGGATAATCAATGATAACCATACTAAGCCTTGAATGATAACAAGACTAAGGCTTCTTACTTATGCATAGATCCAATGAAAAGTGATTGTGACCGTTGAAAAGGTTGATTGGCTAGTGAATAAATTAAGGAATCTTTACAAGATTTGATATGTGTGTAGTGCATGTGATTTCCTGTAGGTATTGTTTGTAGCAAACATAGGAAACGTAATATAACATACATTTCAATCATCCCTATAAAGTGAATTGCAAACCCATGGGACCTTGAACAACATCATGGGACCCATGATTCGGCAGTCGCTCATTGTCATTTACCCTAACGACAAATACTTTTTTTGCAGTCATGTTTTATTTTCTACAGTTGTTCAAATTACGAAACCATTTTCATCTATATATGTATTTATTACTTTGTTTTATTAGGAACTTATAATTTACCAGCTGACCCGGCAAACGTTGTTTTGCCATATAAATAATTTTTAGTTGATCGTAGAGGGTTGAAAATTCAGGGTTGTATGTATTTTCTAATGTTGTATCATAAAAAAATACAAAAATAAAAATTTATCTAAAAATTAAAAAAAAAAAATTTGGGATGGACTACCCTTAACATTTAGGGGGATGAAAAATAGATGTTAGTCGATTCTCAGACCTACTCAATACGCATATAAAATTTGGTAAAAATCGGTAAAGCCGTTTCGGAGGAGTACTGCAACAAACATTGTGACACGGAAATTTTATATATTAGATGTAGTACCTCATATAGCTTCTGGTACTTTCCGCGTACAAAATGTTAATGTATCCTCGGAATAAATAAGTTGTCTGAAAATTTATCCGTTATTTTGCCCAACAAACAACAAAGTTTCTCTCCTAGATCGTTTGGTATTTTGCAAGGAATATCAAACTAACTTTTGATAAGGACGTGCTTCTACTAAAAACATTATTATTATAGCTATAGGTAGCCTTCGCTTGAGACTCACGTTTTCTCGGTAAGCCATTTTTTCGATAGTTTTATGATTATCGATATTGACTTGCCTTGTAGTATGAAAAATCGATGAAAGTATCGTAGGAAATGTTAACCTTTATGCAGTTGGCGTTGTCCGGATATAGGGAGATAGGGTTATTTTGGCATTGAGTTTGCGGTAAGTAAGTACGAGTATATCTGACTCGTAGACCGCAAGTGCGACTGCTAAGCTAAAGGGTTCTGGGTTCGATCCCCGTCTCGGTCAAAGTATTATAGCGTTTTTCCAACTTGAAATTGGTATTAGCTTAATCTAGATTTGTTCCAGGTGTATAACGATAGGCTCACCACCCATGGGACACATGGGGCCTAATTGATGAAAACAAACGTCACAAACGTGTTAACCGACCATATAATACTTGTAGATACAATGCCACAGACAGAAAATTTTGAGATATCAAACTTACTTAATATCTCGAGGTAAAAAGACGCGCAATCTAATTAAACTGGAGCGATCTCTGGATTATATTCATACGGTACATTCTTTACGTTTGGATGAGTTACAATTTTGAGTTAAAATTCTGTATATGTGGCACTATGTACGTACTCGTAATTAAGCTAATATATACTTTATACCTTGATCTTGGGTGATAAGTGTTTGAAGATACAGCGGCTCGCATCAATGACTTTTAAAATTAATCTGCTTTGATAGTGTACGAAATCACCGTGAGGGAGACTTATATGCCTGATAGTTGTAGTAGTGCACTAGGCATTTTTTTTCTAATACCTGGGCAGAATGCTTTTACGCATCCTGCCCAGGTATTAGAGACCTTAGTAGGTATGTGGGAGTCACCGGCATTGCTTTGCCAGAATACCGACTTAAACCCAGCGGGGCCTTCAGCATGAATATGAGACGCCACGGGATCGCTAGGCATTACTACCGCGGAGTCTCTGTGTTAGCCGTCATGGATTCTCCATGAAGGTGATGTGATCTATGGCACAGAGAGAAAGTGCGCGTAGCGCAGTCTTCTTCCTCCGGGTCTCCTCCTACGTAGTGGGTCAGCGAGGGTACTGACATAGTATGCGACTCTTTATACTATGGTACTGTTCTCTCTTGACCGCTCTGCTGCCTCTTTTTGCGCTATCACCCGCTCACAGAAGGTGGCCACTGCTTTCCATGTTTTGCTGCTAAGCATGGCATTCACCACACTCGGGAGTGAAATATCACCACAATTCGCACTGGGGAGGGAGGGGTCATAGTCGGTCACGCAGACCGACTATGACTCCTCCCATTCCGATATTCAAGTTCCCAACGTAGGACATTGAAAGGGTTGCGAAGGTGGTGGGGATAGCATTGCATGCATCTCAAGCGATAAAACACTTCCCTTACCCGTTAATTTGAAGTCGAGACATTTTCCTCCCCCTATTTCGAGAACAAGTGCGTACGAAGTTATTGTTTTGGCTCCGCATTGTCATAAAGAACAAAGCCGCGGTACGTCGCATGTATGCACTCAGTGCAGTTTTATTGAAAGGCTCTTACTTTGCCAGGTGTTTCATCTGGCCCGGTATGAAATAGCTGGTAAATTCAAAGGAGTCGACGTTCGTGTAATGCGTTTTGAGAGTCCTTAGCGACATGAAATTGAAAACAGGGCGCGGAGGAGGGTAGCCGCATTTGTACGTCGGCATGCAAAGTTGGAATTGCTTTGTACCTTCTGCTATTAAAGGAAATGCATTTTATAATCTTTCCTAGGGAATATAAAATACCGTAATAAAATATGTTTTTTACGTACTTACTTGTGAAGGTGAGCTGGGAGTCTAAAAAAGGAAGGGAATAAAACTTAAAATGTGAGCAAACGTGACTGCTGAGCTAGAGCTCCTGGGTTCAATCCAATCCGGTTCGACAAAGTATTGGTATTCCCAGCTCTGAGTTCGGATTTGCGCTTCTGTGTGGCTCACCTGAATGAGACCTAGCACCACATCACAGGAGAAATGAAAACGTGATGTTATTAAACTTTAAATATCTGTACTTTAAGGAAAAATAAGGGACTAATGACATGCCTGTGTTTTGTTTGAAGATAAACCTTATGCCCCTTTATTTCAAATTACATAAAAATGTCAACAAAGACTAAGTTTCTTTCCTTTTGAAGACGCAGAAGGCATTACGTGTTACTAACGGACTGGCAGTGTCTGTTTAAAGTCGGGACCGAATGCTTGTTTAACTCGACGCCACTCAATTTTAATTAAAAACTTTGTTCAGCCAGCGACTTCCAGCGGTAGTGCTACAATGGAGCTATAGAAATTATAATGACAATGACATGGCTAAAAATACGTTTTTTTTACTACCCCCCAAAAACTAACTTGGGGTATCCCCACGAATTGCATCACGTCTTTATTTGGTCGCGTGGCTTATGACGTTACGAACCTCAACTAAACACAAAATTAATTACATTACAACCAGGCTCTGACATGTTACTTAATACCATCTTAATAAATAAAGGGAATTATGAGCAGAGGTTATTAAATTTAGCAATCATGAGCCATGTATTTAATATCTATTCAAACTGCTCTATCGTATCAAAACGGAGTTTAAATGATTGAGTTCCTATTTCCGATCTTATCCTTACAGAGATCAATGGGGTTTAAATTCAGTGAATTGACTAGTAAATGAATCTGCGGTCGAGAAACCGATCGATAGTGTTAAGCTGTACCTGTTTTGGCGTACATGTGGATGAGTGACTGAATCGAAGGGTACGTTTAGCCGTCGGACCAGACTATCGGGAGATAACAGTTAATTCAGTTCAGAGGCCTTTGGGAGGTCTGAAACATTCTGAGAAGTCTTTTAGCCAGTAACCACTGCACCAACTCGCACTGACCAGCGTGGTGGAGTATGCCCGACGCTTTCTCAGTTATGGTTATGAATGTGTGATGATTGATGTAGTATTGTTTAACAAAATAAATAAATACACGTGTAATATTTACTACACAACATTGGCTTCATCAATAATTTCAGTGACTTATCTCACTTACTTATCTAGTAATGTAATTTATCTTTATTATCTCTTTGATGCGTAAGGCTTTTCTTGCGTCGACCGCAAAAAGTAGGTACCTTCGACTAGCGTAATTTATAACCGATCGTCATTCACAGTCCCGGTAGACCAGTGGTTTGAAATCCAGATGTGTTGATGTGTATTTAAAATACTTCATTGTGCACCAAATCTGATTTCAGACCAAAATAGTTTATCAAATAATTTATCTTGGTCCAAACCGCATTTCAGAATAATATTAGTTTAGATTAGGACAAACCAGTTTGGACTTCGCAAAGTATCTGTCAAAGATGTCGACAGAACACTCCATCCATCTATGAGCATTTTAGGGTCCATTGCTAGACATGCCTTCCTTAATCGACTCCATTCCACCCAATCATGCACCTGAAGACAACAGTTTCTCGTTGTCTTGTTCAGGTAATTCTAGCGGATAATAGGTACTACTCCGTTTTCCAAGTCGCGGTCTCAACTCGAGGATTTTTCATACCCAACGGTTATTAGTCCGTCAAGAGTCCTTCCTTTCCAACTGCCTTTGCAACTTCAGTTCGCTGATCCTTCGATAGTTCCTAAAAACAACATGTACATTGGCCTGCAAAGTACGTTTACCTGTAATCAGGTTTTGCCGGGAACAGACCAGACAGCCATCAGAAAAATAAACGGAAACTACAAGATACAAAATGTTCTTCCATATAAAAATGTGAGGTCTAGCTTTTTACGTTATTAAACAGAAATATCATTTTTTCTTACTGTTTAGTGCGAAGAAGATTCCAAATTTTGTACAAGCAAAGTCTACAAGCACTTGCTCCCAAGACAGCTCCCATTGAAAGTGTTTCCAGTTGGTTTGTAGGCTGCAATTAAATATATTCACGCGTTTTAGAGGCACTTCGGCCTCGGTATTAGAACAGAAATGCTCAAGAGTTCACTTCAGATTCCTTTTTCTGTTCATATTTTTAAAAGTGAATTATATGTTCTTTTCGGTGTTCCAAACTTGAACACCCCGATCCTTATTATGTATTATCCTGGGAGATAAAAATTGCATGAACACTTGGTTTTAAGAGATTAAATTACATAATTCGGATTGTTTCAGCGGCGTACATAGCTAATTAAAGAGAAGAGCTTCGAAAGAACCGTTTTGAGAGTTGTAGATTATTAAAAGTAAATTAGTCGAGAATCTAATTAAACGAGAACTAAGTTAAGTAGTGAATGTTTTAAAATATTTCAAAGGATACATCTGATGTAGAAATTAAAATTAATTCTTGTGTGTTTCACTCAATACTTTCATGAAATTTAAATGGTAACACCATCGGAGTATGTTAAGCATAGTAAGAATCATCAAAATCAGTTTATAAAAGACGAATTTATCACTTTACATACAATAAAAAAATACAAACAGTGAAACATAGAAACTCTTCCTTTCTTTCCAAGTCGGTTAATAACAATAACAATCTTTATGTAATTTTATATAAAGATTTAACATAAGTCTTAGCATAACTGAGCATAACTGAGCATAACTAAACATAATTCTTCTATATACGTCAAGCGGGGTAGTTATTCTAAACTGTCTAGCCCATCTAATAGTTGTCCGATCCGACTTGTAGAACCAAGGCTGTAGCCTACAAACTCAGTCAAAGTGGCTGAAGCATGAAAGGTGAATACGTAAGAGATAACTATAAAATAATCTTTGCTTAGAATAAATTGTAACATTTTCTTTATCAAGGAAACACTAATTCACAAAAATAACATTCTACAAGTCCAACAAAAGGTAATTTTAATATTGAATTACACTTAAACATGAAATTCATTACAGTTCACGGCCTAATAGTATCTTTTCATAATTAAGCGAGTAAATAAATTAATCAAAGATTTTTAGGAAATCACAGTTAATGAGGGCAGCTTCTAATGACAGGGAACATCTCCGTCGAAAGGCATTGAACAGACAATTGTATTAATTTATCCGTCAGTTGAGGTAACATGAAAAGTTTATTTATTACTATTTAATTTAGACACACATTATATCTTTCTAATAATTTTATACTATGTGAATGTTTGTCAATATCCATCCACCAGCCTTTGCGAGTCCACTGCTGGACATAGGACTCCCATAATCGTTGCCACTCCTCCCGGTCCTTTTATGTTTGTATGTTGAAACTCAATCATTTAAAAATAAATAAACAGGTTTTTTAAATCATGGTATAGACATTGATAAAGCATTATGTGATACGTATTTATCCCGGATATAGGACTTGGAAACTAGCACCGAGATAAAAATACAAAAAGGTATCTTCCATGGGTTCCAGCAATGCTATTAATGCCACCTTTTTTTTAATAATTTTGCTGGATATTTTATTATAATAATGCACTTGTAATGTACTAAATCTTAACCCCTCTCCCGTCCACTTATGCACACCGCATGGACGATGGCATCTTCCGTCTCGAGTCTCGTCGATGACGCCCGAACAATGGCGAGTCGATGCATGTCAGTCTCGTGAAAAAACTGTCATGGTAACCGCGCGCGCGTCTCTTTGAAAATTGTGATTTCTATTGATAAATTGTAATAACCTATATACAAACCCGCATCCCGCAATTAGTTTACCGCAATTAGTGTACCGAATAGTGTGTGATAAAAATACAGACCCTACAGTGCACGTTGAAGATATATCCGTGTAGCACGTGCAAATACGTGCCCTGCAAGTGCCGTCACCAGGATTTCAAGTTTCAAGTAAGTGTGCATGAGATCCGTTTGATTTGACGTAAGAATCATCAAAATCATCTTACGTGTTTTGTCTCTAGAACGCCGTATAGGAACAAAGTTACATACATAGGCTGCTAAACATTAAACCCTTCTTTGCGTCGTCGCTCAGTCGAGTATAGAACGATACGTCGTCTACGCAAGGCCTTAGTTTAATTGGCGTACGGCTTAGTAATTTAATTGAATTGTTTTTGTTAAACGTCTGCTGTTTCATCCTTGATTAGGCACTGCTATGTTGGCGTTACATGAATCAACAAAATATCCTCATATCTCTACGAAACCTGTATACCTACTGTTAAACGTAATTAATAAAGAAGTGTTCATCATTATCATCACAACCCTTTCTTTGTCCCACTGTTGGGCACGGGTCTGCTCTCAGTATGGGAGGGATTAGGACTTAGTCCACATGCCTTCGAGAACATTATGATGAATTCTCAGGCATGCAGGTTTCCTCACGATGTGTCCTTCACCGTTAAAACATGTGACATTTAATTTTTTTAAATCACATATAACTTAGAAAATTCATTGGTGCGTAGGTTTGAACCAGGATCGCTCAAGTGAGAGGCGAGTTCGATAGCCACTGGTCTGTCTCCGCTTTAGCTTGGGTATCTATTATGGAGACTTAATTATATACTTTGCCGTGTCAAAATCAATGTCAGAAAGTAGTTGTAGCATAAGACGATAAATTGATTCACATCATAATATGCGAACGTTGAGTCCGCCTCGAAAAGGGGACTATGTTCTTTCTCGAAGGAAATTCGTCAGCCCATTCAAATGCCAGGAAAATAACTTTGAAAAAGTCGTGAAATTATTAGTCATTGTTGGACTGGGACTTTAACCTGGACCCTGTCTAGCTACAGCTTTAATTTCAGTCGCTGGTTAGGTCAAATAGGCTAAATAGTCTCGAGTTTAATTGTGATTAAAGTAATGGAAGTCGGACCTTGCGACGTTAAATATATAATTACTTCGATTTCAGGACGACACAAAATTGATATTTGACAAGAGCAATCCAATTAGGATCGTTAGAGACGGTTGTTCCGCTGTCATTGGAGAACTTGGGTAATTTACTTTCTTACTTAGGTGGTAGAACCTGAAAACGGGTCGCTCGGGTAAGTATTTTTGCCGAGTAATATTTTTATTGTATTTCTCGCCCAGGAATAAATTATATCGGCCATGTTGCGGAATTTAAGATAATAATTTCTTGCACTGGTAATATTTTTAACAATCATATTATGCGATTGTTGACATAATAGTATAGGTTTTATCAGAAAACTAGTGGACGCCCGCAGCTTCGCTCGCGTGGAATTAGACATTCACTAACTTCAAAAATGGCAAAGTTTCATACTAACTTTGCACCCCCGTTTTACCCCCTTAGGGGGTGAATTTTCAAAAATCCTTTCTTAGTGCTCCCCTACGTTATAAAAAGAACCCCTGTGCAAAATTTCAAGTTTCTAGCCCTTATAGTTTAGGCCCTGCGTTGATATGTCAGTCAGTCAGTCAGTCAGTCATTCAGTCAGTCAGTCAGTCAGTCAGTCAGTCAGTCAGTCAGTCAGTCAGTCAGTCAGTCACCTTCTCCTTTTATATGTCCTTTTGTGTACCGGGAAATTAAAGCGTACATAATTTTGAAGAGTCCGAGAGGAGCCCATGTTGCTTTATCAATTTTTCCTATTTATTTATGTTAGTCTTGATCAAAGGGTACTTTGTGGAGAGGACCGCCTCGGGCTGGGTCAGTCCTGCCGTGTTGGTTTAGGATTAGGCCCGCTAGAGGCCGCTGGCTGTTTACGGTAGCTGTTTACTAAAGCTTCATGATTATTTTATACAGATGCTATCTTTATTTCATCAAATTTTGCCATTGGTAAGGTATTAAATAAATGTTTTTATTTTGTACTAGTGGACGCCCGCAGCTTCGCTCGTGTGGAATTAGATATAACAATAGTTTCGTTTACACTCGTTTACAGTGAAGATGCAGCTTTCTAATGGTGAAAGAATTTTTGAAATCGGTCCAGTAATTTTTGTGTGAAAACATTACAAACAAATCTTTCCTCTTTTTAATATTAAACTAGTGGACGCCCGAGATGCGCTCGCGTAGAATTAGACCCATTAACGACGTCTGCCCGCGTTCGGGTTGCCCACTTGACTTCAAAAACGGCAAAGTTTCATACTAACTTTGCACCCCCGTTTTACCCCCTTAGGGGGTGAATTTTCAAAAATCCTTTCTTAGTGCTCCCCTACGTTATAAAAGGAACCCCTGTGCAAAATTTCAAGTTTCTAACCCATATAGTTTAGGCCCTGCGTTGATATGTCAGTCAGTCAGTCAGTCAGTCAGTCAGTCAGTCATTCAGTCAGTCACCTTCTCCTTTTATATATATAGATTAGTAAATTAAATCTACAATCATCGAAGTTTAGCTTTAGTTATATGCCCTTGGAAGTATATCAGTTTCGATAACTTGTTAAAAATTTGTAATATATAGGTAACTGTAGTTTTTGTAATACAACTAAGTGGCTTGGCATCATCTTTGTTATGGTCAGATAAATATCTATCTCGGCTGGGAAATAACCAAAAACCCCTGACTTTATTTGTACTGCTCTGCAGGTAAGCCTAAGGTCTCGGTTATGGCGTCATCAAAGCTCGGAAGATCGGAAACACTTTCAAGATTAGTAGTGAAATGGCAGAAATAGGACCCTTATAATTTCAGGTGTCACATTCACTCTGAAAATCGCACAGACATTTGGCTTATGTGACATCTCACGAATTTTATAAATAAGGGCCACATAGTTATTTATTTTGTTATCATATTAACGTGACACAAAAACTTTGTATCTAAGTATCTAGTAGTTTAGTTTGACTGTGCGTGCGTGCAATCTAGGGAAGTGAGTTTGTAAGCGAAACATTTATTTATTACGGAATCATATATATTACTAGTGGATTCCCGCACGCATTGATTTTCTCACAAGCAGGTACAATCTGGTGATCGTCTCAGAGGGTAGCGGGCATAGTAATAAACGAGAGTGTCGAGTAAGAGGTAAAACTTTGAAAGGGTATCGTGTCGGGTCAAACCTGGGAGGGTCACGGGATTAACGTGCGCCCACAAGGAAATACGTAACAGGTTTAAATGCGGTGGAGTAAAAAAAATGGCGACTGTTATTAGTATACTTTAATACTACGCCAAGCGGTTAAATTACGTTAATTACGTTACGTCGACATTTTTGACTGAGTCTGACTTGTTTAATACGAAGTTAGGTAAGGTTAGGTTGATGATAATATTAACATATTATATCACCTCAATTACAATTTAACGCAAAATTGTTGAAGTAAAATATATGCAAAAATTTTAATATTAAATTAGTTGTCAAATTGTCAATGGAATAGAATATTGTTCGCATAATAAACATTGTATTGATTGTTTTGAAAAGCTTGTTACTCAATTTTGAATTATAAAGTCACCGTTTTTAATATTTTTAGTCGTTATATATATTGGATTTTTATAACTTGAAATGCTACGGAGGTAGCAGCCTGGACTCTGGATTTATACCTGTTGAATTGCAATAGGCTATTTATTACATGGGCGCTAAACAAAACTGGTAAAATCTGAGTTTATACACACCCCTTCTGAGAAATACAGGCATGTTATATAAATGTTAGTACCTCAAACCTTTACACATAGATACTTAGGTATATATAAAACTCCGTCAAAGATATCATGGCTAGCAGCGGGATGAGATCTGTATGATGATTTTCCATTCTATCCTCATTGAATGTGGTACGTTATTGAATGTGTGATTCGAAAAGAAACAAGTGGGCAAATTCCTGAAAACTCCTTCTAAAATTCTTCTCCCGGGTTTTTCGACCGCACTCTCGACTCTAAAGCCCAATTCTTGCGCCTCTTTTCACAGTCAAGTGTTTTAACGCGAGCTTTCTGTTTTTATTTTCAGTTTCCTGGCCAGCTTTAGAAAGAGCTTTGCCAAGTAAAATGAACTCTGTGAAAGCTTTCTGAATGCATATGAGCACAACAAATTTAAGTATAAGTAATGTAAACTAACGTATCTAAATAATTAATCTATTTCATTAGAAGTAAATAGAAAATAGTAGAAAATCTGTCACGGTCTATTTTAAGCCCAAGAAAATTTGTACTAAAGGCGATCATATCTTAATATTCACAAAACGCAATTTTATTAAAACCCTCCCCGAAATCGTCCGCCTTCATGTAAACGTTTATAATTAAATTTCACACGGACAAGCTTCAGACTTAATGACGGCATTAGGTCGTGCCGCTTCGCTAAATGAGGATTCTTTCGTAGCAGTTTCCGTCGTAGATCAAGTGTAATTTGTTAAGTGTTTTCTATATAAAAGTGGTCTGCGCTATTTCTTTCAATAATTTCTGTGTTAATGTTGCTGTCTCATGAAGGCAGGCAGGTCGGTGGTATGCCTAGTCGAGAGACACATCACAATTACTTAGTTTTGTACTTTTTTTTGTGATGTGATCCATGAGCCGAGTTCAAATATTTATCTACAAATTAAAATATCTACCCCAACCGGGTTTCAAATGCAGGACTCGCGGTTTGGCAGGTCCATTTCCATTTTGCTAACTCTGCAAGACAGGTCGGTATTTGATCGTCACGGACTTCATCTTTGCAAATCCGATCGCGTAGCGTAATACGGAGCTTAGCCATCTTCATCCATCCATCCATCCATCAGCCTTTTGGGGTCCACTGCTGGACATACGAGTAGGCGAGGCTTTTCTCAATCGTAAAGCACCCTATATTGTATTCCCTAATCTGTAGTTAAAGTAAATTAAAGTTAAACAATATAGTAAATTGAATAAAACAAGTATTGTTATATAGATACATTTATAACACATTTGCTCGTAAAGGGTCTCTTATTACACCAATTTCAATATCGTAATGTATCTCATTACCGCACTTGTGCGGTAATGTAAAGTAAAACGCACTTGTGCGGTAAGTAATGATTTCTTTTTAAAAAGTTCACGGTTTATCAAGCAAGATGCTTCGTCTAAAACGAACGATACTTTTTTCAATCTTAGCAAAGAGTTTTTATGTCAGAAAAGTGGTCAACATCTTATGAATAAAATTAACTTTGGGAGATAAAATATAAAAAATAAACAATTAATTCTTTAATTTAATTAATTTTGTCAATAAATTACAATAATTTATCTGTATCAAAAACAAAAAAATATTAATTTACTTTATTAGTAATACTGGCTGTATTTGTGTCTTTGCCTTAAAAAAAAAGTGCTGATGCGCGCGCATCGTTTTGTGAACAAGTAAAAATTAATCCGCGCGCTTTTTCTTTTCGTTGCATTGTTTTTATTTGAAAATGTCATCAAGTAATGATGAATTTATTAATTTATTTCCTCGCAAATATGTTATAAAACGTCGTATGACACACGTGCGCTTTGATAATTACAGCCTCTGCTTTCTTGTAGCCCTCGCCTACGGCTCGGGCTAGCAATATCGCCTCGGCTGTAATTTTCAACTTACCGCACTTGTATCATAATGTACTATTATCGGAATTACTTACTCCGAATCAAGTTCTTTACATGATAATTATTCCAATGAAAAATTTAATCTGTACAGTGAGTAGCTAAAAAGATTGTTCTAGAAACAGTTTGAGTGGACATCTTAATTAAACGAATTACCATCATTGTTATAAACTTCACAGCGACGCTTGGAACTCAAATAAATCCGCAAACTTTTCTCGTAAATCAACATAAGTCAGAGATTATTTTTAAAGACGGATTTAAGCCATGGCAACATTTTTTATTTCGGCTAAATTGAATTTTGGATTATTACCTACCTACCTAAGGTATTTTTTTTTTGTATACGTAAGTATTATTTCCACGATTTTTTGTGATAATACTTTGATATTATATATTTCACAGAGTAGGTAATAATAATAATAGACTGCAGATTCATTAAGTTTATTTTATTTTGATCATGGAATTATAAATACTACTACGTATATTTATTAAATAAAATAAATTTAAAAATAATATAACTAATCCTTTATTACAGTTAACCTATACCAGCACACTTTTATCTGTTCTGTGCCAGCACATGATTGTTTATTTAAATAAAATCTCTTATCTCTGTGTGCCTCTCGCCATAGGCCTACTCCAGATCATTCCAATTTATTTTGAAAAAAGTTCAAAAAATGTGAAGTTAACATTTAGAGTAACCTAATAATATATATAAGTCAATTAATATCTATTTTCCCACTATATATACCCACATATATTTCCCACTTGTCTGTCAATGACACTGCTTGTTCAAAGAGTTTAAAGTGTCGTACTCAATTTTCTTTCAGCCACATAAAATCTTGTAGTTTTCTTCGTAGTATCTATTACAATTTACCTTTACGGTCTATTCAGTCATCCAAGAGGTCGACGGTCCTCATTAAAATCATCTGAATAAACCCGATAACGATTTAAATTTTACTCTCCATTTCTATAGCAATTATGTAGGATTTTAGTCTGAATGTGTGTGAGCACAGTGACTTTCAGTTTGAATCATCAGCAGCATAAAACTAGTACGGGTCTAAAGGTACCTAATACAATTTTATGCGATTTCGTAGATCCCCTTACTCTGAAGAGGGTTACACAAGACTGCTTGTTGGGAATGACGCGGCTCTACCGGATAGTATAACGACGTTGTTTGGTATTGAGTGACCGTCCTTTCGTGCTTTTGAAGCAGTACTTCAAGTGTAGCAAAATAACTATATACATTATACCATAGATTAAGGACCAAAGTCCGTGATAATACTATGATGATCCTATTTAGCTGCAGTGACAGCTCAGTGGCTATCGAACTCGCCTATTTCTCGAGTGATCTGGGTTCAAATCGAAGCGGCACGCATCAATGAATTTTCTAAATTATATGCGATTTAAGAAATTAAATGTCACTCTTCTCCGTAATATTCTCGAAGGCATGTGAAGTTTGCCAATCAGCTCTTGGCCAGTGTGGTGGATTAAGGCCCAACCAAGCCGTTCCAAGAGTAGACCCGTGCCTATAGTGACATGAGGAAAGGGTCGTGGTTGTGGTGATGATCCTATATATATATGAATAATTAAATCTGTCCGTCTATTATATAGCTAGACTGGATCCTTTTAAATCAACATGGGAATATTAACATTGAAGCATTGTGAGTACAGTCGTGGTTGGTGGACAGCACACCGTTGTGTAGGGATTACGACTCAAAGTCCAAAACTATTTAGATCCTGTGATGAACAGTCTCAGGCTGAAGAGCACCGGTGCATTCTAATAGGCATGTTGGAGTCCTTACCAACCGCCAAAATAGATCAGCGAGCTCGTTTTAGTGGTTGCAAATCCCACTTTACTCGGCGTCTCACCATGTCGGGTACCTTCGAAAGGGTTATCTTAAATAAAAGAAATCCTTACCTTAGCGCGATTGGGTTGCACCACAACCACAACGTAACCCAGTATATGACTCTTCAGGAAGGTTTCGTTTAATGTCGACCACGTAGGCTTACATGAGAGATGATTGCAGACATGTCCTGTCCCACGGGAATAGCTTGAAAAGGCTTTCTGTAGTGTCACTCAGTGGGTCTTTGCAGCTATGAATTCAGGACGATAGTTGTTTATGAATAATTTGTTCCAAGAAAAATGATGCTCGCACCTTTGGGCTAACATTACTGATGTACATAATACTATGGTACTTTACCTATGTAATTGGAGATATGTATGAAAAATTTTAACTAAGTAGGTACTGTACTGTAAAAAAAGTAGAACTTTTAAATACTACGTTGAAATATCAGCTTATAAAATATGTATAGGCTTACGTCAAGGACCACTTGAGTCTGACCAAAATAAAATAGAACCTATCTACTCCATGTTGGTATCAAAGCGATCACTATTCGTGGATATCGTTTATGTCACGCAATATTTCGTCACTAATGGTATTAGTTGGTTTCGTGTCATCTAGCCAGATTATTATTTTAGGTATTCGGAGAAACCGGAATTTTATTGAACATAAGAAGCTATTTATATAAATATATAAAATTATATTAATCTATCTATATATATAAAAGGAGAAGGTGACTGACTGACTGACTGACTGACTGACATATCAACGCAGGGCCTAAACTATAAGGGCTAGAAACTTGAAATTTTGCACAGGGGTTCCTTTTATAATGTAGGGGAGCACTAAGAAAGGATTTCTGAAAATTCACCCCCTAAGGGGGTAAAACGGGGGTGCAAAGTTAGTATGAAACTTTGCCGTTTTTGAAGTCTTTAGACGGGTAGACGTCGTTAATGGGTCTAATTCTACGCGAGCGAAGCTGCGGGCGTCCACTAGTATTGTATAAAAGGAGAAGGTGACTGACTGACTGACTGACTGACTGACTGACTGACTGACATATCAACGCAGGGCCTAAACTATAAGGGCTAGAAACATGAAATTTTGCACAGGGGTTCCTTTTATAACATAGGGGAGCACTAAGAAAGGATTTTTGAAAATTCACCCCGTAAAACGGGGATGCTAAGTTAGTATGAAACTGCCGTTTTTGAAGTTAGTGAATGTCTAAATCCACGCGAGCGAAGCTGCGGGCGTCCACTAGTTATTAACTATTGCCTTGATTTCCTTCTACTTATCCTTATTCTTAACATCGCAATTGCACACGTATCTCTAGTATTCTCTGGTGTTTTACGTTCCTACAACGCTTATACCCAAACACCTAAACCTATAGTTAAAAGAAGTAGTAAAAAAGTATGATCTGCCATAGGCGATGTGAAAGTGAAGCTTCGAAAACGTACCGATTGGTACACTATTTGTATACTCAGCGTCGCGCAGGGCAACGAGCACAAAGCCCTGTTAATTTGTTTATGGACACATTTTTTAACACTGAATTCAATGGAGGTCTATGGTAAAAATAATCATTGCCTAAACCTATATACAGGGTTATTGGTAATTCGACGTATTCCCGTTAGGAGGTGATAGGGGTGACTATTTGTGATAATTTTAACCCCCATATGCATTATGCAAAAGTGAACCATTTTCGAGTTATCAAGCTTTTCAGATTTTTTCAAAATAGGTCAGAAATGCAACATCAAAAATTTATTTTAAAAAAAGCATCAATTAAAATCAATTTTTTTCTTCTGATTTATAAAAACGATTAAACAATGGTTATTTGTCAACATTAAAACTACAATTATCGGTCCAAATTTAAAAATGCGAGACGATTAACGATATTACTTCAATATTTTTTGAGATTTTTGTCCACTAAAATGCCTTAATAACAAAAAAATCTTATATCAAACTTGGCTTGCAGATTATTTTAAAAACATAACCGTTTTCTTAGCTTTCCAACAAGGCATAATAACTATGAACTTATTTTAAAAATACTGAGAAAAACCGATCACAAAGGAAGCAAGTGGAAATTTGTATTCAAAATAAACTTAAGGTCGTTCTTTAAAATTTCAAAAAAATTAATTAAAAACAATGCCCAATGTAAATAAAACAAAAAATATAAATTTAAAATTAAATTTAAAACTAATAAAAGTTTAGTAATAATAACAATTAATAATAAGTATGTAACAATTAAGACATTTTGTAATTTAGCCTAATTAAAGTTCTGGCTCGAAGGGACTTCCCCTATTGCGTACGCAGTCTCATTCTTTTTCTGAGGTATAACTTAACTACCGATTCCGAATCACATTTGCAAGACATCCTTCTTGCTAGTATATCATGTTTTGCCTTATAGCCAAAGGCACGTCTTCAAGCATTTCATTTGTTAAAAAAATTCGTAAGCGAGCAAAATTGATTCATCGATAAATTCTTGCACATAATGCACATCACTGCCATATACGTCCATAGACGTCCCACTGCTGGGCACGGGTCTCCCCCACAGACACTTCTGTGGGAGGTCTAGAGCATACTCCACCACGCTGCTCCAATGCGGATTGGTGGAGGGGTTAGTGGCCAACCCAATGTCGAATGTTCTCAAGCCACCCGAAGGTCTTCGACAAGGCTTAACGACTGTTTCCAGCATTGAAAACAACCGGGACCGACGGCTTTACGTGCCCTCCGAAGCACGGTAGCGTCCATGAAATTTTTGCCACTAGCGGTCACCCATCCACAAACCGACCGCGCCCGTCGTTGCTTAACTCTTTCGATCGCATTAAATCGACGCGAGCCATTGGGCTAGGACGCTACCGATAATGCATATAATGCAGAATAATTTGAATACTTCGGTAGTTAAGTTACACCTCAGAAAAATAATGAGACTTTGCGTACGCAATAGGGTAAGTCCCCTCGAGCAAGAACTTTAATTACGCTAAATTACAAAATGTCATAATTGTTACTTATTATTAATTGTTTTTATTACTAAACTTTTACTGGTTCTAAATTTAATTTTATATTTATGTTTTTGGTTTTATTTACATTGGGCATTGTTTTTAATTACTTTTTTTGAAATTTTAAAGAACGACCATAAGTTTAGTTCGAATACAAATTTCCGCCTGCTTCCTTTGTGATCGGTTTTTCTCCTTTTTTTAAAATAAGTTCATAGTTGTTATACCTTGTTGGAAAGCTAAGAAAACGGTTATGTTTTTAAAATAATCTGCAAGCCAAGTTTTATATAAGATTTTTTTGTTATTAAGGCATTTTAGTGGACAAAAATCTCAAAAAATATTGAAGTAATATCGTTAATCGTCTCGCATTTTTAAAGTTGGACCGTTAATTGTAGTTTTAATGTTGACAAATAACCATTGTTTAATCGTTTTTATAAATCAGAAGAAAAAAATTGATTTTAATTGATACTTTTTTTTAAATAAATTTTTGATGTTGCATTTCTGACCTATTTTGAAAAAATCTGAAAAGCTTGATAACTCGAAAATGGTTCACTTTTGCATAATGCATATGGGGGTTAAAATTATCACAAATAGTCACCCCTATCACCTCCTAACGGGAATACGTCGAATTACCAATAACCCTGTATATTACTGTGTCTATGAATAACTCTATCTTTATTTCGATATTCAGCCACTACGATAAGCTAGCTACGGTAGCCCCTATTTTATTCCGAGCCGAGCTACAATGAAGTCGAACCCAGGACCGTCGATTCGGCAGTGAGGGTAACTCACCACGTTATATTATTTATGCTTAAATCAAAGTAATACCTAACTAATTACCCTGAATAACACCGAGAGTTCATTTGAGCAAATTATAGATAATTAAATCCTAATTAAGAATTGAAATAACAGAACGGCCAAATACAATTTTAACCTTATATTGTTTTTGGGAAAACTAATATTTCGTACTAAAAGATAAGTAATTTTCCACTTATTTGAATTACTTTTTTTTTTTTTTTTTTAATTTATTTTCCAATAAAAAGGTACATACATTTTTCACATATAAATTTCTGCCAAACTGTAGGCCAGTTTGTCGGCAGCCGGTATTTCACAGTTCTCGTGGACCTTTAATTCTTATATTAATACGTTTATTTTATTAACTATTACTATCTATCTAAGTCTTACTTTATACCCACCTTCCTATCTCATACATATCTCAATTAAAAAGATTACTATATACCTACGTATTAATTTAACTTATTTCCTCTTTATTATATTACTTTTATTTTGTTACAATATTTAATGTGTATATATAGGTACTAAACTTATGTTTGGGTATGTACTATAATTGTTTTAATTTAAGTTATTACACATAATGTGTAAGCCTAAGTAACATAAGCCTAATATAAGCCTAAGTGAGATATTTAACTATTCTTAATCTAATAAAAACATATTATTATTTTTAAGCATACAATTAATGGACTTTATATATGTATATACAGGGTGTCCCAGAATGAATGGATAATCCTTGAGCCCCGCATAGAACAGCTCTCCAGCGCTTAGAAAAAAATATCAAAAAAAATAAATTCCAAGTGATACCCAAAATATGATTTTTTTTAGAAAAACATACGTTATTTTAGCTTCACTTCACATTCATTTACACAACTGCCACAAATTAATGATATTTTTGGCGTTTTTGGTGTCATTTTATTCCTGATAGACTATACTACTAGAAATACATCAAATAATATAAGTATCTGTGATACTTTTTTTATAAAAAAAATAAGAACTTGAATTTTTAACATGAAATTTGATACCAAAATAATTTTGACATAGTTTGAGAGTGTTTCATGTAAAAAAAAAGTATGAAAACGTAAGTGTCCAGCTATTTTAAAAACATGCGCAGTTAATACAGATTAAATAATGGTATAATACATCATTTTATGTAATACTAATACTAAGTTATTGCTATTGAGATGCAAAACGAGTAAATACGACTAAAATTAAAAAGTTAATGTCTTAATACATTTTAATAATAATAAAACATTTCAGGTGTCGCTGCGACCCATAGACGTCCCACTGCTGGGCACGGGTCTCCCCCACAGACACTGCTGCTGCGGGAGGTCCAGAGCATACTCCACCACGCTGCTCCAATGCGGATTGGTGGAGGGGTTAGTGGCCAACCCAGTGTCGAATGTTCTCAAGCCACCCGAAGGTCTTCGACAAGGCTTAACGACTGTTTCGTAGGAGGTAATGAAATCCCATTGGTTACAGAATGATGGCTGCCCTGCATATTATGGTACAAACGTCCGGGCTTATTTAAATGCCACGTATCCAAACAAATGGATTGGTCGTTTGGGTCCTATTCTGTGGCCTCCTCGATCTCCAGATTTAAACTGTCGGGATGTTTTTTACTGGGTCTGTCTAAAGGAAGAAGTGTACTCGAAAACAATTTCAAATGAGGAATTACGCAGCCGTGTTCAAGAGGCCGCTTCAAAAATAAATGAATGACTCTACGCACGGTTTCTTAGTAGAGCCTATAAAAGAAGATGTCGAGCGTGTATTAGAATCGGTGGCAGACAATTTGAACACCTGTTGTGAATAAAGATTGATGTAATGTACACCTGAAATGTAGCGTCCATAGCCCAATGGCTCGCGTCGATTCAATGTGACCGAAAGAGTTAAGCAACGACGGGCGCGGTCGGTTTGTGGATAGGTGAGCGCTAGTGGCAAAATTTCACGGACGCTACCGTGCTTCGGAGGGCACGTAAAGCCGTCGGTCCCGGTTGTTTTCAATGCTGGAAACAGTCGTTAAGCCTTGTCGAAGACCTTCGGGTGGCTTGAGAACATTCGACACTGGGTTGGCCACTAACCCCTCCACCAATCCGCATTGGAGCAGCGTGGTGGAGTATGCTCTGGACCTCCCGCAGCAGCAGTGTCTGTGGGGGAGACCCGTGCCCAGCAGTGGGACGTCTATGGGTCGCAGCGACACCTGAAATGTTTTATTATTATTAAAATGTATTAAGACATTAACTTTTTAATTTTAGTCGTATTTACTCGTTTTGCATCTCAATAGCAATAACTTCGTAGTAGTATTAGATAAAATGATGTATTATACCATTATTTAATCTGTATTAACTGCGCATGTTTTTAAAATAGCTGGACACTTACGTTTTCATACTTTTTTTTTTAATGAAACACTCTCAAACTATGTCAAAATTATTTTGGTATCAAATTTCATGTTAAAAATTCAAGTTCTTATTTTTTTTATAAAAAAAGTATCACAGATACTTATATTATTTGATGTATTTCTAGTAGTATAGTCTATCAGGAATAAAATGACACCAAAAACGCCAAGAATATCATTAATTTGTGGCAGTTGTGTAAATGAATGTGAAGTGAAGCTAAAATAACGTATGTTTTTCTAAAAAAAATCATATTTTGGGTATCACTTGGAATTTATTTTTTTTGATATTTTTTTCTAAGCGCTGGAGAGCTGTTCTGTGCGGGGCTCAAGGATTATCCATTCATTCTGGGACACCCTGTATATCTAAGGACAACCTAAACTCAGAGATACACGCATGTACTTGTTGCTATGGACACATAGAGAGGTAGTGCTTACGGAGCATATTCTTAAGTAGGTTTTTTGTATGTGCCTCATCATATATATCTGCTACTTCATTACATAATGTTGGAGTAAGCCATTTTCTAGTTCTACAGCCAAAGTAATTCGTTACTCTAGGCACTGAGTATTTCTTCTTCTTAGTACCTTGACGTTTTGGCTTGCTATACATTTTTTCTTTTTTATATGTCGAAAGACCATAAGTTTAGTTCGAATACAAATTTCCGCCTGTTTGCTTTGTGATCGGTTTTTCTCAGTTTATTTGAAATAAGTTCATAGTTGTTATGCCTTGTTGGAAAGCTCAGAAAACGGTTATGTTTTTAAAATAATCTGCAAGCCAAGTTTAATATAAGTTTTTTTTGTTTTTAAGGCATTTTAGTGGACAAAAATCTCAAAAAATATTGAAGTAATATCGTGAATCGTCTCGCATTTTTAAAGTTGGACCGATAATTGTAGTTTCAATGTTGATAAATAACCATTGTTTAATCGTTTTTATAAATCAGAAGAAAAAAATGGATTTTAATTAATACTTTTTTTAAAATAAATTTTTGATGTTGCATTTCTGACCTATTTTGAAAAAAGCTGAAAAGCTTGATAACTCGAAAATGGTTCACTTTTGCATAATGCATATGGGGGTTAAAATTATCACAAATAGTCACCCCTATCACCTCCTAACGGGAATACGTCGAATTACCAATAACCCTGTATATTTAACACCACATTTTAACAATGTACTGCAACGCTAACAAAGTAGGTCCATCCATCCATCCATGAGCCTTTTTGGGTCAACTGCTGGTCGCCACTCCTCCCGATGCTGTGCCCTCTGAATCCAACAGTTTCCGGCTGTCTTCAGGTCGTCAGTTCACCTCGTCGGAGGACCCGGACGGACCCAATTTTCGTTTTCCGAGACACGGTCTCCAATCGAGGGCTTTTCTTACCCAACGGTAACCAACAAAGTAGGTATTCTACATAATGCAATACTTATTTACGTAAATATGATATTTTACACTAACTTGTGTTTGCTAACCTGCGGAGAGTTTTTTCAAGGTTCTAATTTGAATATAAAATTTGGTCAATCAATCTCGTATATTCAATCTTCATCCTTGTCTAATAAGTAGGTACTTTAGTAATTTGTGTGAAATTTTAAGACAGAACCAGAGTAGTAGACATAAGTACCTACACTACAACGTCCATTTCTAGTAAGTCTTTGGCGCCTAATCCGATTTAGCCTCCATCAGACACGCCGCATACATCCGTCTCGGCTCGAAACGTCTGTTGATACCAAATTTTAGGCTTAGACTGTGTATGCATATGTAAATGGTACATGATATTTGGAAAGCAACGTATAATCGTATATAGTACGGTACATTCCCATACTAATATTATAAAGGGGAAAGTTTATGAGTATGTGTGTGATTGTATGTTTGTTTCTTCTTCACGCTCCAACGGCTGGATTAATTCTGATAAAATTTGGTATGGATGTAGCAGCTGCTGATTCGTCTACTGCAGACGAATCCTTATTTGGGTTGGAGGCTAGGAGGATTTGAAAGTTTGTGAAGATGGTTCGTGTGTTCGTGTTAGATGTTTGGATATCTGGATGATTGTTACTCGACTGAATGGATTATAATAAAACTTGGCACGCAGCTTGGAAAAGTCCTGGATTAACATATAGGATACTTTTTATCTCGAGACTTTGTTCCTTGGGATTAAAAAATCATTTTTTTTTAGTATATACTATTTTACTAGTAGAAAATGCCATAAGGCATTAAGTCCGTCTATTGTATATCTCTTTAGAGGTGTCAATAAAGTTGAATAAATAAAAATAATTATAATATGTATGTACTTAAAAATATTTTCACGTGGGCGAAGTCGTGGGCTGCAGCTGGTAATAAATTATTCGAATGAAAGTTGTAGTTTTAATTTTCCCGGCACAGAAACGGGAGGATTAACCAGTACCATTGATGAAGGCCTGTAGTCCAGCAGTGGACTTCGAAAGGCTGATGGATGGATAAGGTTTTGAACTAAATGTAGTCATCAAATGTTTTTATTTTTACGGGCATAGAGGAGGAAGGACACAGTTGATGGTTAAAATAAAAAAAGGTTGTGATAACCATGCCTGGCAACCGCAATATTTAGCTACACACAAAAAGTTGTAGGTCTCAAGCCTGCTACCGCCCACGACCGGCAATCATAATGAAACGTGTCCTACCAAATGTTGGTAAAATATAAAATCAGTGCGTTTGATCGAAACTGTCGGAATGTAAGTTAAAATTGGTCGTTCAGAATTAAACGAACCGATTACTGGAAATAGTAATGGTGTTTGGCGAAACATTTGCAAGGAAAGAACTGTTCCTTTTTTTTAAATCTTTTATTTAACTTCACTCGTATGTATGTATGTATGTCCTGGAATCTTGCAATCAATATTTCACCCACTTCCACTGAAGCTATCGAGTTGAAATTCGGCACACATATTTTGTTCCGATGACAATGCACGAAAATAAAAATAAAAGTTGTAAAAGCTTTTTAAAAAAAAAAATTTTTTACAGTATAATATTTATCATTTATTACTCAAATATAGTCAACCCTCTATCTGAATCTTGAATAATTAGGTATGTCAACTTAGTACAGGACGTGTATCGGTCACAAAATTGGTGATAAAAATCGGTGGAATTATCGGTCTGATTATCGCACCTACAAAAGGTCTGACGTGAGCGGCGGCTCTTTTAAACAAGATGGAAAGTTTGCTTTGCACTGTTTGCTTTCCATTACACGTGCACTCTGCTTGAACAGGCTCTGCGCGTGTTTATTTAAATGTGGCTCGAAAATAAACAGTAATGTAATTACAGACTCATCCGAACCAGGAAGTAGTTAATATTAACTGCCTTTTCTAGATTCGGTGGTGATTAAATGAAAACACTCGGTCTTACCAATTTTTAGCCGACTGCGCAACGCATTAGGGTATTGTGTTTATCAGTATATGTTTGAATGTTTGTTCCTCTATGGCGTTCTAGAGAACCCGCGTAAGTCGATTTTGATGATTCTTACGTCAAACGACAGTAACCAAGATTCACCAAAGCGACAACCAGACGCCATATTGTCAAAATGAAAACAAAACAAATCGACCAAATATATCAAATGTAGTATTTTTTTGAATAAGAACCTTTTTAAGTCATTCACATAACACATAATCAAAGGTTCCTTTTATACTAAATAATTTTACAGTTTAGGATATAATTAGTTGAAGTTGGCTAGCAACAATACACTCGTATCATTTGTTTTGCAGTCGGTTTTTTTTATGTTATGCTACTTGTTATCATCGGTATATTACAGCATAAAATTTATTTGCTATACTGACTTCATAGCTATCAGATAAAATAACATGTTTAAAGTAGCGTATTCTCGGTTTACTTGTTTTCTGTAAACAAAAATACAAAACGTAAAAATATTAATAAGCTAAGTTGAATTATATACGTACTTCTAACAATATTTTTCAAGCCGTTAGATAAAGATAAAGAAAATAAGTGCACTCTTTTTAGGTTTTTATTTAAATATTGTCTTCAAATTATTTTGTCGAAGTGCTACCCGAATGCGTAAAACATTTGTAAGCTTCAAATATTGAGATTATAGAAAACCATAACAGTTCACTGGAGTATGTTTAAAAATGTATTCAAGAACAATAAAAGAAAGAATTTATCTTGGAATCAGGAAAACGGCATAACGACACAGATGGCGCTGGTCCCCGTTTGATCATAACCCAAAGTGCTGTAAAACTGCCCATTACGACGATAAAACTTGCCATTTTTGTATGAGGGTACGATTTTCTAGGCTGGCAATTTATTTAAAGGTTCCTACTGAGAGCAGATGAGAAAAAATCCTAAGTAAATTAATGCGTAATGTTTTCTAGTCAGTACTTGGATTTTTTAACGTGTAGTTTATGGTCCTACACACGAGAAAGTTTTGTGAATAATCTTTTACATCTATCTTACATTAAGTTTATATTATACGTAGTCATACTGCTTGTGTCGATGACACTACTCTACAGGTCTAACTAAAAATTACTATGTAATAAAGTAGATACAACGCAAAGTTACTACAAACATACCTAAAATAAATAAAGTGAGTAGAAATAATGGGAAATCCAAGTTAGTTCTTACGATGGAACAGCATACCTAGTAGGAGCCAAAACACTTCGAAAGAAAGCACATAAATTGAATTAATTCAGTAAGAAAGAGAATCAAATATTATGGCTTTCTTGATTCAATTTTTTAAGAAGAAGAAAGAAGGTAAGTACCTAAAAAATGTATCTATATACAAATTCACCCTATTTTAACCCCGCGTGACTTCAATCACCATGTACCTATATCTATCACAAATGTTACAAACAATTGATACGGCAGCGTATTTTGAATCAAATACAATTGTGCCCACCAAAAATACTCGTCGTTTTTCAGGCGTCGGAATAAAGGGCGGTTTATTGGCAAAGCGTATAGTTTTTCATTCCCGCGTGGCCCTTAGGGATACTAGAACTCACTCACCACCTGAGCCCCTTAATATCCATTGTCGTATTTTGCAATTTCGTACCACTGTCAATAAAATGTCATGGCTGTTTACTACCAGGAGAATTGTTTTGAGACGCTCGCTCACTTGACATGTGGTTCAAGGCGACTACAATACAGCCTGCACGGGACCAACATAACCATGGGTATTCAACCACACTGGCCAAGTGTGGATTGGCAGACGACAAATGCCTTCGTGATCATTGAGAAGTATTCTCAGACAATCGGTTATCTTCAGGATTATTTCGTTCACAGTTACAGAATTGATATTTAATTTAAAACGCACATAACTTACCTACACGTACACTCACGTCAAAGTCGCTGGGAATTGAATCGGAAACTCCAGTAAGATGCCGAATTTCAGGTTTGCTATCACCGCTCTAAGGCTAAATCTAAAAAGCGGAGGCGGTAAACTTTACTAAGAAGCCTGTAGTATATCGCCAATTCCCATAGCGAACAAGTCTCATATAGGTATATCTAACTTAAAATTGACGTTCAAACATCGTTCAAAAGTCTGAATCCTTCCTGAAGTCTTTTGACTCGCTATCTTAAAATCTTTATCCCACCCGATACTTGATCGACTTCACCGTGTTCAGGAGTCTTGAAACTAAGCACTAAGAAAGACAAGTTTAGTAAGTAATCCATCAATGTTTCTTCGGTGCCTTGAAAAGATAATTCAAAGAACTTCAAATAATGTTTCTATTTAATTCATTAAGACATTTGAGGGCATCTACCGGTTAACATCACTTGTTAACACATTTTTTAGTATTTTTGAAGTCAAAAGAAAAGAATAGAAAAAAATTAAAGGTACGATCAAAATTGATGATTCTCCAATGCTCCTAAAATTATTAATCGTCTTAATAACTTGCAGAAAAAAGTCAGATTTTCAAGATACGAACTAACCGGTGATCTGAACTGAACTCTAACCTCCACTTTCGTAGCGTGAGGCAATTCGGATTTTTGGAAGTCACACTAACTGAACTGAACTGAACATACATACATACATACATACGTACTATTGGTACTGGTTGATGTCTAAGGTCGCGTGACCACGAGTACTCAGTTGATGAAACTTCATTCGGCCTGGAGTGAATGCTGATTTCATTTAATCAGCTCGAGTACGTTACCGTTTTATTGTCATTTAAAAGATAGCTTCGTTTCGATCTCAGCCCACGCGCACCGCCTAAGCATACACCTAATTGATTTATTTTACGAGCATCCCGGCGTTTATGGAAGCTGGCATTTTAAACTTTATTTGCACCAAATAAAAGAATTTTCCGCAAGAACCGTTTTATTACTTTTGTGTTTAAGTAGGTACCTGTTAAGATTTGTTAACCGAAGGGAACTTAGCTTGCTCCAAAAATACAATGCTACTATAGTGATAGATATTGAGATATAAGAAGAAACTTCGTCTCCGTAGAGCTCAGGTTCGATTCCCAGCCAGTGCAGATATTTTAGGGCAGATAGGTACATATTTAGATCATGTTAAACATGATCATGATCATGATCACGCATGTATTTTCACGCATGTATTTTCTCGAGGGGGTTGTCAGACTTGTGTAGTATATACTTTTCACCAGTTATGATGAGGTAATGTGATAGACGGTGAGCCTTGCCATACACCGATGTTAATTTGTGTTAATTGCGCTATGTGTCCCAACACCTACAATACAACATAACACAAAATACCATTATGCAGGTTGTGGGCAAGAGTAGTTAAACCAACAAGATCATAATAATTTCAGTTTTATTTATTTAGAAAATCCTGACTAAAAAACAAATAAACAAACAGGGCAAGTTAAATAAAACCGTTTAAAAAGAAGGCTCATCTAGTAGATTTACTTGAATCACGGCTATTAATATAACTCAATCAACTAAGCTCTCAATCAAAATAAAGCATTATTTTAGTATTACCAGAATCGGAATTCAGAGATTATATTGTAGGTAGGTTTATCAACTTTTAAGCTTTACCTTTTAATAAAAGCTAAACTAACTGTAATTATAATAACATTTCCTTTCCCTATAACATTTCCTTTTTTAAAATATTCAAAATACAAATATCATGGACTTTCTCACACACGGCCACCTGACTCCAAATTAGGCGCGAGCCTGTACTATGGGTGTCAGAGACATACATATATATTTTTAAATACATACTTAAATAGATAATATTAACATCCAGACATAGAACAAACACAAGTGTTCGTCACACGAATGTTTGTCCTGAGTTTGTTCGAACCCACGACCCCTGGCGTAACAGGCAGGGTTACTACCGTTGACGCCAACGGGCCCGTCAAATTTTGTTAGCTTGAATCTCGGAGCATCTTAGTAGAATAACGTCCACGATCACGGAGCAATTAAAATTATTAAAATTACGTAACCAGCTAATGAGCCCTCCAGGACTCCTTTCGTAATTCACAATATCCCACTCACAATACGGCCGTCCCTCTGCGACCGTATATTCACCTTTGTTGTTCTTAATAGGACAGCCTTCATATTTAGCATGTTTTGTTAATAAAATGAAATGAAAGACTTTATTTCGGACAACGAATATCCAATAGAACACGTGTTTGAGGTCCACTGCTGGATAAAGGCTACTCTTAAACGACATCACTCCCATCGGTTCTATGTCTTATAAATCCAACGGTTTCCCGCAGACTTCTTCAGCTCATCTTTCCACCTCGTCAAAGGGCGAAGAGCACTCGATTGACATGTCTAGACGTATCTTATAAACGACTGTTAATATAAAAAAGAAACAACCAAAAAGTCTTAGGTACTAGGTCTTATCCTGATTTAAAATAAATAATATAAGCATCGAATCGCTCATTTTGGTTTGCATAAAACTTGTGTAGAGACAATACGGCTAGGTATCTGTAAGTAGGTCGCCCCACCTGTTGGCCCTTCCCCGCTTGGATCATTTAATCGTACCGTTCCGAATGTAAACAACTCCATAACTCTGAAGCAACAAGGCTCATTTGGATCTGGGGAACGGAAAAACTCGGACGGAGAATAGAAATTGTATTTTGTAACAGTCGATTTAAAAAAGACTTCTTGACTATATATTTTAAAAATTTGTATTCATTAAACAATATAACAACATCAAACTGTATTTCCATCTTATTTATTTCCCATAAGAGGTAATCTGAGGTGTGTATTTTACACTTTTTATCAGTTAGTTTAGGTCAATAAAAAACCCACATTTTTTTGCCCGATCTGAGGATCGAACTCAACACTTATAGCTTAGCAGTCGCAGTTACGACCACTAGATCAACGATGTAGTTAATAGCATATTAAAAGAAATGTGTATTTTGAGTATTCATGTAGTACTAAGATCCTCCAGTTCACCAGCCGGTTTCCTCTCAGAATTACCAATCCAGGGGAATACTGTCTGAAGAAGTCTTTGAGGTTAGCGAGAACTCTCAGCATGTATTAAGGACTTTCTCAGAGACCGGAAAGACGTTCGTCGTATGGCCACTTAAATTATTTTTATAGTATACATATGCACCTCCATAGATTTCTGTGCTAAAAAGTGTGCTCAAGAACAAATGAACATGGCGTTCTGCTCGAAGCCCTCCGCGACGCTGAGTATACAAAATACGTGCCAATTTGACGTTTCCGGGGCTTCACTTTCACAGCGCCCATGGCAGATCTGCTAATTTGCTTGTAAACCTTTTATATCTAGGCTATAAATAATACAGATTTTTTAACAAACGAACATGCAGCAACAGTACGAGAGAGAATAGAACCGGAGGTAAGGAAGGATGAAGAATAGGAGCGTAAGTTACAGGAAGGACTGTAAATAACAAATTAATCCTGTTGATCACTATTTGTCCATATTATTAGTAACACAGCGGTACTACTTAAAATACTTTTAGGCTGTGTTTGTAGTCCAGTTATTTATAAGTTCTTTTGTGCGTTGGCCGAAAAATGCGTTACCTTCCCGAGTATAATATGTAAAAATAGTGTTGGACTTAAGGACTAAGATGGTTGTCCCTTAAACAAGTGTCACCAGCAAATAATTGAAATATCGATCGGACCGGAATTCAATTTAAAAGAAGCTAAACCGGAACCTATAGTTGTCCCACAGCTGGGCACGGGTCTCCTCCATAGACAAAGCTGCGGGAGGTCTAGAGCATACTCCACTTTGCACCGCACCCGCTTGTACGCTTGATGAACGTCATTACAGTTTTTATCTACCATCGGTTCACAAAGTTAAAGCTACCGAGAAGAAGAGATATAAGAGAATCCTCGAGATATATCAAGAGATATCCTCTAGATACATATACCTCTTATACGACCATAACCATTCACTCTACCTTTAAAATGTACCTTTAATATGTATGCAAACCATTCACATTGATAGGTAAAAACTACTCGATAACATTACATAACATACGTTTGTATCAAATAACATAAGAAAGGCTGAAAAAATTTCGCCAATATTGAATAATACATGTCTGAATCGAAAACCTTTATATTGATTTAACCCTTAACCTATCTTTATTTGTAGACGGAGAAATCGTCGGCATCCGATGGATCAGTAGTGTTGACTACTATGTAAAACTGAACATTTGCTGCGGCTCTGGCCGCGTAATATATTTTTTTCCTACAAAATCTTAGTGGATGTAGGTTTTTTAACACTAACGTATTATCACGTAATATGTAATGTAGGTAGCGTACCTATACTTTATCTAAATAATACAAACTAAACAGTCAAATGAAAAAAGGGTGTATGAAAAGCAATTGAAAATATTGTCAATAGTAAAATCAAAAATAAATATTCAATGCTTCACTTCTACAGCGCCAATGGCCTTATGGCAGATCTGCTTCTTTATTGCTACTTCTTATATCTATGTTTATTCCATTCATCAATCTATCCATCCATCCACCACTGCTGACATAGGCTTCTCCTAAACGAAAACACACCGATCAGTTCTGTGCCTTCTTCATATGTATTCATTAAACTAAATATTTATATTTGTATTACTTCTTATACGTAAAATTAGTATTAGTGTCAAGTCTCAAGTTTACTTACGTAGTTAAGTTTAATTGAAGAAGAGTTCGAGTAGGTAGCGTGTGTTATAGCGATATTATATTATACTCGTATTTTTTTAAATAATAAGTGTATCTTTTTGGATATTATATGAATCCGAGACGTGGTCCTCTACCTCGGCCTCGTGTGCAAGCTCAAAGTAGCTAACCGCGCTATAGTATATTCGGTATTCCGTAACCTTGGTGGTCTTGTTGACAGACAACCTCCTCAAGTGGTGACCACGACTAGAGGGGTAATTTGGCTATAGTCCACCACACTGATCAAGTGAGGATTTGCTGACTTCACATGCCTTCATTGGAGAATTCTCAGACATACAGGTTTCCACTCTATGTTATCCTTACTGTTACAGCAAATGACAATGTAACTTCATAGGTTACACGTAACTATAAATTTTATTGATGGATTGGATTTAAGCCCCCACCTCCTCGAGAGTGAAGCGATAATCAAGTTAGCCACTGAGCTGTCTCCGCCGCCCCCTAACCAGGTGGACCGAAGTCCGCAAGACAGCGGGTAACCGCAATATTTGGGCAATATATTTTCAGTCGAATCCTATTATTGTTTACTGGGTATATTTTCCAACATGGTTAGAGCAGTGTGCGTATCGTATTACTTATTATGTATGAGTATCCCTCACCGCAAGATCAATCTCAATTTTTGTACCGAAGTGAAAACAACGTTATAGGTAATATAATAATTATACATTATGTACAAAGGTAAGTAGACACATAATATTATTATGTTGCTTTATTATGTGGGTTATCATTAGATTATACAATGAAGTCATATTAAACAATGATAATCAAATATTGGGTCGCTGCGACCCATAGACGTCCCACTGTTGGGCACGGGTCTCCTCTCAGAATGGGAGGGATTAGGCCTTAGTCCACCACGCTGGCCAAGTGCGGATTGGCAGACTTCACATACCTTCGAGAACGTTATGATGAACTCTCAGGCATGCAGGTTTCCTCACGATGTGTCCTTCACCGTTATAGCAAGTGACATTTAATTTCTTAAAACGCACATAACTTAGAAAAGTCATTGGTGCGTGCCACTGGGGTTTAAACCCGGACCGTTCGAGTGAGAGGCGAGTTCGATAGCCGCTGGGCTGTCACCGTCACCGCGCTCAAATATTGGGTACCTATTTATATTGTTGGCATTTCATCATTGAATTGAACTGGATTACAGAGTAAGCCAATACGAATAACAGTGAAATCAGCACCTCGTTAGTTCAAATCTTCTTCGGTAATTCTACCAATCTATATCGTTTACAGTTCTATATTCATGTAGGTATTTGTCTCTTCTGTGGATGAGAGAAGCAATTTGTATCAAGTTACCTATTATCGGCGAAATAGGATCGTTTTGTAAACGGAAACTGGAAGGGTAATCTTGTTTTGGTTTTTAGCTTACTTGCCTACCTTTTGATTGGGTTTATTGGGGTTGTGATTTTTTTTTAATCAGACTTTTTTGCATAAAGTAGAAAAATATTTACATAGAAATTTAGTATCCATAATGCTTTTTAATATATTATCCCTATAAACAACCTTAATCAGAAGCTAACTTGCAGTAAAACAAAAAAAAAAGGTAGAATTAGTTGGTACTACTCCGAAAGGTATATTATTATATTATTATACTGTGGCAATACTGCTGCTAGTGACGTTGCTACTCTTGTAGTAAGTAAGCATTGGTAAAATATTTTACAACTTTCTGGACAAAAAACTATTAATAACTGATATTTATTATTTGCTTGTGTCACAAATATTTCAAAAGTTTTATTTCAAAAAAGTTGCCAAAAATTTTACCTCAAAAGAACTGTGTCCGGGGTTCGAGTCCCGGCTGGGGAAGATATTTATTTCGCACATGGACTTATGTCTGTACTTGCAGATTGTTTTCGTTGTGAACTCATGTTGTTTTCTGTATGAATCCGTCACCCGCAGTACAAGGATCCTAGGGGGCTGTTGATTTTTAGAGCAGAATTTCACGCGGCTACAACGAGAAAGGTCTCCATAATTGGAAAAAGACGGAACACAGAAGAAACCCGTAGCCTATTTGTTACCCTCGTAACCTCCCACTAGATTTAAAGTCGTATAAAAATGCGTATTTCGTCCGGGATTTGGTATCTCCAACGAGATAACCCTTGGATCAGCCGGTGCCGACGATGTCCTCTTTGTTCCGCCCCTCGCAAATCTCATTACATCCTACATTATTGACTTGTTTGTATTCAGTGCGACCGTAGCGCTGGCGAATATTTTGTTTGTTTTACTATACAAATACGTTGGGTGGATTTGGATTGGGTTAAGTCGTCAGTATCGGCAAGTTCAAGTGCTACGCAAACTATATATTCTTGGTACAGACTGCATGGTGCATAGGAAGTCATAAATGTTTTTAAGTTTGTTTCCATCCCTCCATCTATCAGTCTTTCCAAGACTACTGCTGGACTGGCCTATGCCTCCCATAATCAGTGCCACTACTACCGATCCTTTGAATGCAGCGATTCTAGCTGTCTTCAAAGGAGTCTACCTAGTTGTACTAGTCTAAAAAAATGAATCTGAATATAGTTGGAGTGGCCTATTCTCCGTTACCCTAGTCATAGTCTCCACTTGAAGATCATTCTTACCCTTGTACGTCAACGAATTTTATCGTGGCCCTATTGTGTACATTTAGGATTTTTAATTAGGTGTACCTACTTAATTTGACCTAAAAGGCCGCCATCAATGACAAAGCTTGAACAACATTGATATAGTTTGTGTAGTTTTGAATACTGAATACATGAATAATAACGCAGTAGGATTTTGACTGAAATCTAAGCTTATCTGAATTTAATTACGCCTTGGGTTTTGGTGGTTCAAGTGTTATTTACAACCTTTCTTGAGCAAAAGGAATGATTATACTGCCGATTTTGTAAGTAGGTATTTTTCACGGAATACCTCATTTAATCTGGCTAAAAGCGAGAGATAAGACAGATCGTCCCGGTTCAGAGACTCCCTGCAATCTTTATACTCCTAGCCTCGTCTAGCGTCCAAAGTTTTACAATTGCTCTGTCATTGGAACGAACTTCTCAGGTGAAGTTTTACGTTCAGACGGTGGACATGAAATAGAATTTTATAAAACTCTTAGAGTTGGTAGTTTTTTTATAAGTACTACAAGTATAAGTAGGCCAAGTCATAAAATAATCATGAACCATTACCACAACTTAGATTTATCTTTTAATTTCTTCGATCAAGTTTAATTTCTAAAGGCAATTGATTTGTTGTTTTTCTCACCTCTAACTAGGTTAGAGCCACCAACGATCAAGCTAAAATTAAAAGTATATAAAGTACGCCGCGACATACATATATGCCATATTATTATATTATACATCTTTAAGCGGTAACATTTTTACTTTCCGGTTCTATAACAACATTGATAAAGTGACATCTCAGATATCTCAAAGCAAATAATTGTGTGAAAATAAATTGTGAAAATAATTGTGTGAAAATTAAGCTTATATTCCAGGTCTATTTAATCTTTTTTTGGAGTAAGTAATAAATCCATAACTGTCGTATGCAATAGATTAACGCCACCTGCCTCTTTCGTGTGATCAAAACAGCTGTACAATAGGCTCATTTAGTTCTTTTGTTCTTCCGTACATCCCGTATTATCCTTGTCAGAGAAATATGAGCTCCTATTAAAGCAGTGACACATGGGGGAAAACTACTTTGGGCTTTATGGAAAACTAGCAGCAGGTGAATTTATAAAAGTAGGTAATTTTGTCAATAACCTAAGTAACTTGATCAAAATCAAAATTAACTTTAATATCAGAAAAGAGTAGATAGAGCTCCTTAATATTTTCAGATGATTTTGACAGCATAAGTATTTTAATACCTAACTAATTAGGAAGACAGCAAGTAAGGAATGTAAAAAAAACTACAGAAATCATGTGTAAATCGAACGTGTAATACATTTATATTATAAAGAGATAAAATTTCACATTTTGTAAATATTAGACATTCTCATACAAACCAGCACAGTAGTTGCTTACACCACTAGACATGTAATTATAAACATTTATCCATTTATCTACAGGTAGCTCGGCTAGTGTCACATATTTACGTTAATTTACGCCCTCAAGCGATTTCACTCATAGCCTTAAATTAAGTCACAGTTGAAAAATATTTCAGTAGATCACCTCCTTATTATTAGAATCTTTTGATATTCAACGATAGATTCAACAACTGAAGTAGCAATTTGCTAAAATTTAAAATATCTGTTTAATATTAAAAATGTAAATTTTCCTACCTACATAATAAAATATTTCAAAAGAGTTGCTATTTTAACAAGATATATTGTACAATATATCATAACCAAGCGATGTAGGAGTTGAACTACTGTTTTATTTTAACTGCGATTGCATTGTAATAACTATACCATTCAAGTTCACACTTATTTCAAAATAATTATGTGGATAGAAAATTAAAATAATTCTAAATCTTAAGCAATAATTCAACTTCGTCATTTCGAAGTTTCACTTGTAAATTTTTAAACGACCGTTTAAATAATATTTAGTACTTACTAATTTTTAATAATCACCAGCACTACTTTTAATGTAGAAACATCTATTAAGATTTTACTTTCATATAATATACATTTTGTTAATTTAACAGTAAGTGAATATCGTTATATAGTAATTTTAAATTTACTAACAGTACCATATACCAAGACATTATACAAGACAATATGAAGAGAAAATAAAATAATGTTTATGTGGACATCGAATGATTTAATATTACATTATAGCGGACAAGTCTTTTATACCTACGTATGTATTATAAGACAAATATCATTATTAAGAAATGAAGCTAACTTAATGGAGCCAATTCAAAAAATGTAAAACCAGTAAATCGTTATTGGTTATCTTACTTTGGAGTAGACGTTTTAATTATGTAGTTTTTTGTAAGCCAGAAACAGAACTATAACATTAAATTATAATATTTATATAGCATAGGGCTCTATATGTGTTTATTTTTTATTTTTTTATTTACAATGCTTTGTTTCATTTGTTATTTTTTATTAAATTTATTCTTATGCCTATACGTAATTATAAATACATGTAAAGCGTTTGACAAATAGCCGAACTCAAAAATTCTTGCTTAATGTGAGCTTACGAATAAACTTACACTTTGAGGCCTAAGCTTACTCTTGAGTATTTTATAGTAAAGTATAGGTATAGTAGTACCTTAATTTGCGTTCATCCGATGGAACAAATTGGAGTAACCAGATATAGTTAAATTATAAATTATTTCTTTGTGACTACACAACCTATACTATTCAAACTCAGTGTCTTCATAAGAACTTATTAACAAATTGCAGGGTAGATATGTACGTTGTACTTAATTGTATTATTTAATCGTATTTACAAGTTATACAATTTAAATTCAACATCAAACACAATGTCATGCTATCATGTTAGCTGATGAATACTTGTTATTTTGACATAGCTTACGTTTTATGTTACCCTTTTATTAATTTAATCCACTTTGTGTCATCGCAAAAGCCTCAAGAGTAAACTTAGGGCGGATTCGACCAAACGAGAATAAATTTTATCCTTAGGATAAATCGCTAGTTATCCGAGAATAAATCCATTTTGCGTTTTACCATCTACCATTCTAGGAATAGCACGCTTATTCGGGCGTAATTCTTATACCCACCCTATGGCATGGAATAACAGCTAATCCAAGAATATTTTAATGGCGCCCGCTCGCCATATGATCGCCTACGCGATTTTTTGATTCTGTCATACGTCAGTAGAAGCTGTCTTGTCAAAGCAAAATTAACACATTGATTGACAGCTTTCAGCTCGCTACTTTCACTATTCTACGCTATAATACGACAATGTTCAGTTGACAGGATTTAAGCCTCCACAGCATACCGTTTTAGTGCAACATTGATTTGCCGGATATTATATCATTAATCATTAATTCTGCTATTCCCGTTTAGTTATTCCAAGTATAGTTAAACTTCAAATTGCGTTGAAAAACGACTTTCAGTTATTCGGAGTACAAAATCATTGAATAAAATTATCCCTGGTATAGTTACGCGCGCGTAAATCTATATTTGGTAGAATCCGCCCTAGTAATATTTACACACTTAGCTATGATATAATAAAATTTCTAACTTACAATACACTTAAAAATTTATAAAAGGAGTGTATAGCAATAAGGAAGACATCGATAGCCTGCATGAATTTCTTCACAATTAGAAAATACAGTAAGTAGTACATGTTTTTAACATTTTCAGTGTTTGCGTTAACGTTTGACATTTCCACCATATTCGTAAAGGATTCCAGATGCATAATAATTATTTTAGAGACTACACAACTTCAGAAGAAGCGATCATACTCATTTTTTAAGTTAATATTAATGCATAACCTACACCGAAAACACACATACACCTTTGAGTGTTTATTTTATTTTATATTTTTATTCGTAATATAATAACAATTTTGTCAATTTTCGTGATATGTGACAAATTACCCTCCTGTGGGATTAATTAACATCCTGTCGTGAAAAAAGTCTTGATCGGGAACAAAGACATTTAAACATCTCTTTGAAAATCAAATCAGCATCACGTATAAGCTCCGCCTAAATTGCTTTTAGTATAACGTTGTTGTACATTACACCTGTTTATTACTAAACTCTTAAGTATAAATATACATATACACAAGTATTAAAATTTGTCGAAATTTAGTCGATGATCATTCTTGTGTTGTGAAGTACAAACGTTTATCAAGCAGTATTTACAGTTGACAACATTACAATTATCTGTGCAAAATTGCTTATACTGAAGGTTTTGTTACACAGGAAATTTTAAAAAATAACGTATTCATATTTAAAACAAGTAAGAAAGTACTGGTTCAGAATTAAATGTAATTTTTCAAGGCGTAAGTATCATTTCATTACGTCTGGCAAAAATGTGTTTTATAAGTGTAAGAATTAAAATATTTTACAATTTTAATTCAAATAAAACACAAGCCAATGTACGAATAAATGTTATTTCAGCGCCATATAAAATTCCATTGTCACCGATTCCACCGTTGGCATTCGCCAAAATAATTTGCAAGGTTTGCATTCATAATTACTGTATATTCACATATACAGTAATTATGAATGTTATACAGATTGCATACATGCGTGGTACGTTCGCCAAAATGTCACGGGTCATATTTTGATAGATCTCCTACCTAATTTCTCGAATACCTAATTCTATGCTTAAGTATTCCCTTTAGGATATACACCCTATTAATATTATGAATTAGAAACTTTGTAAGTTCATAGTTATGTTTGGATGTTTGTTACTGAAACACGCAAAAACGACAAATCTAATTTGGATGAAACTGACACGTAGATAGATAATGATAGGAAACTTGTCATCCCGGAGATAAGTTCCATGTGGATGAAACTGACACGTACTCGTAGATAGATAATGATAAGAAACTTGTCATCCCGGAGATAAGTTCCATGTGGATGAAACTGACACGTAGATAGATAATGATAGGAAACTTGTCATCCCGGAGATAAGTTCCATGTGGATGCTTTGCACGTTTATTGGATGGACACTAATTTTTAATTTTATTAAACACTATAATACTATATCCTGGATAACAACAATCTCTTTATGACCTCCCAGGAATACTTTCCATTACCTTTTTACTGCGAAGCTGCGGGAAAAAGCGTGTGTAGTATCAAATAAATGCAAAACTGTATAGATAAATTCATATTTCACTTCGTAGGATAAAGACAGATGCATCGACTTCGAAACTTTCTCGTGCAAGACTAGGGCTGCCAATTACGAATCGATAAACATTTTTCCCTACACCAATCCGCATTGGAGCAGCGTGGTGGAGCATGCTCTAGACCTCCAGCATGATTATAAATTCATGGGGAGACCCGTGCCCAGCAGCTTTTCTAAACATTTATCATGCAGTTTTAATTTATTTTACACTTCTAAAATTATGAATAGTGGAATTATACATTTTTTTACTAATATGTAATTTACAAAATTATATAATTGTATACAAAGCATAAAATTCTTATATGTAATCGAATAAAATCTTAAGAAAACATTTATTTGGAGAAAATATTTTATATTTTTTTTTTAAAAAGTAGTAGTATTTTTGTAATAATTTCATATTTTATACTTAAATCAAGTAATCATAATATGATCAGACTGTCCTGAATCCATCTAAAATTGATTAAAGGTGCTAATTACAAGTAAGTATTCCAATTCGTGCATTTTTCGATATAATGAATTGAAAATGAGTATTTTTCTGTATATTATTTTAATATACATACTTGCTCATAAATCGTTTAGACAACGGTGGTATTCAAATACACGATAGTTTAAGTTGGCAGCCCTAGGTCTCACTCCTACTAAACTCGGGGGTGATATTTAACGTGCGCTTCCGAATTTTAGGTTAGCTGAGAATTATCACATGTTACCTCTATGGTAATATGGATATTTAGCATTGCATGTATGTATAATGTAAGCAAAGCAAGTGTTTCCTCACATAAGTGCAAGTTGTAATATATGCATAGCATTATGGATATTAAATAGTCAAACATAGGTCGCGCATTTATGTGTGTGTCAATTTCATGAATTATAAATCATAGGTACATGGTTTCATTAATACAAACTAGGCTAGGTAAGATTATCTTGTTCTTTGGTACTTTGTTCTTTATACAGATTTTTTTTTGTAAATGTTAAGAAAAGTTTGAAGGTGATGATGACATAAAATCCGTCATTTTGAACACAATCACAGATATAGTTTTTTAATATCGTATGTTTATTTCCCTTATGGGAAATATAGTGAATATTTTCAATTCAGCCTTTAGAGTAGAGACGAGCACTGTACAGAGTAAAATCCAGTTTTATTAAAACAATACAGATATATATAAGTACCTACTATATACCTACTTTTAACGTGATAATGTACCTACACACACAACACGTTATACAATAAAAAAGTCTGCAACATATTAAGATTTTGCAGTTTCACGTTCAATCCCTTGATTAACGTTTTGTTGCTAACAATAATCTACCATTATCACTGTTCGACAGCGCTATGATAAAAAAATATATCATTTAGCAAAATAAACAAGATAATATTTCGGCAAAAACGCACTACTTATGGCAAAAGATTTTACGCAGTTACCAAATTCCAAATAAGTAATCGATTCGATCGAAATTGTCTATTATTGACTATTATTGACTATTGACTGTGTGTCAATTTTGTGATCGAGGAACTATTTAAGATCCTCCTTTCAGTGAAGTCCTACTCGTAATCATAATCATTATCGCATTATTACAGGTAAGTAAATGGTTGTTACAAATATTATTTGTTCTCTGTAATATACCGTATGACTGTTTTGCAACGATCGTACAAGTCTTGTTTACTTGGTTGATTAATTAAGTCTTTAATTACCTTCAATGAAGTCCTACATTTTATAAAGGTGTCTATTATTTCGTTAATCACTTTCAATTAATAATGAAAACGTACATACTACTTACTATAAGTTACTATTCGTATGCTACAAGGTATCTTAGAAAATTGTATAGGTACATAAAATTATAATAATCGGTTATAACAAAAAATAATTATCTACCTTGAAAAACCCTTTATGAGTATGTAAGTACTCGAATCTGGTTCTCAGACAACATTGTCTGAAAACTAGATAATTTATATACCTGGGTATATAATAATAATAGGGTGGGTGGGTATCCATAATTTGATTCTGGATCAAAATAGGTCGTAAATTGGAGATAGCGTATTTAAATATACATTAATAAAGTGTAAGCCTTCTTATCTACTTCCTTGAACATTTTCTTCAATCCACGTGGATGGATGAGAGAATTGTGGATTTATTTCGTTATTTTATTAATCATGTTCTGAAATTCTTGTAAAGTATGATGCTGTCTTGTTACGGAGAATATTTGGCCCTTCTCGAAAAATCAAGAGGTTCTAAATCACTTCTTACTGTATTACTTACAGTTAAGTAAATTACATTTTTAGAAATTCATTGTAGTTCCATTAGGTTTCATGTCCTTGATTACAATAATATAAATACATATACGAACTTTATGTATTTATATGTATTCTCAATTCGATTAAAAAAAAGTTAATTTAGTTGATTGTCTGCTACTTCATATTTGAAAAGTGCAGAAAATAGGTATTGAGTACCTAGTGTTTGTTTTAACACAATCTTGATTATGTGTTAATAGTAGGGTTGTTTTTAATATAAGGAACAAATAAAGGGTAGAAACGATAATTTGCCTAGTCGGCCCGAAATGTGCCCAGAACTTTCGTGTTAGACCCATAATTAAAAGAATAATAGTTTGAATTTAAGTGCGCGGTGACACGCTTATATTGTTAAAACACATCAAAGTCTAGACAATTAGGAAAAATGTAACGTTTACTAATAGTTATATTAAGACCCTTGTCGTTTTATTACACCGGTATTATTTATAAATGTATAATTAAAATTTAAGGGGATATTTTGAAAAAAGGAACGTAAAGACGTGATCTTTTGCAGTGGTTGTCACTATTGGTGCCAAGTGGCAGTTGTCTACTGCATGTCCGACCATTGTTGATTGTGTGCTGCATATGTATGATCGAAGAATAACACATCCGCTTCTATACAGAGAGAGAGAGAGAGAGAGATTACGTACATAAAGTTAGGTATGCATATATATACATAGATACTCTTAACTCGTAATATTTCGCACACTTGAAGCATGACACCATTTTGATATTTAAAATATCATACAAACGTACGCAGGCATACAACATCTCTTGTGTAAACCGACACCGTCAAATCAATAATTACCTTCACTACAATAATAAAAATAATTATTATTATTTATTCTTTTTACGTTAATCCTCACTCCTAACCGTGATATGTTTAGTTACATAAATTGATCCTGATCTTAGCCAAATAATTAATATTGATACGAGTATGTTTCAAACTATATTTACAAAAACACTAACGTAAGCTCCACTGCGTTGTAAAGATTTTAGGCTCTTTTGTCCGTGGCCTGCTAAAAAGTTTAAGCAAACATAGATTAGATGAGATCAAGCTAAAATCTTAAAGTGAAGTTTGATCATTACTTGTTACTAAGATTAACTTACAAGTATGTCCACTGCTCCTGTACGTCCTTTTGTTCTTTTATGAGTAGAATGTCTGTTCCCGAATCAAGTAATATTTGCAATGATTTGTATTTTTTCATAAGTTGTGGGTATGTGAATTCACATACAAAACTGTACAAATTATAATATATATACATGTAAACAATAATAATATGATGACTACGCCCATGAATGCAAAGTAACAGTCAAGGTAGTAATTTTCTTACTTATTTCGATAACGCAATAATCAAGAGAAATTATGCAGTTATTGGTCATGAATGAGCATGATAAACGTGCTTGCGACTGGTAGGTACTCGTACGAGTATATCACACGTACAAATTACGTGGTACGAATCTAAAAACTGAGTATAAAATTTTATTTCTTCTATCAAAAACCAAACGGTATCTATATGGGTAGTATAATGTATAGTACCTACCTACCTGATGAGCTGAAATTAATTTCATCTTCGCGACCTTAATCTGGCAAAAGTTGGGTTTGCGAAATATAAGGTACAAGACATGTCTTGACATTAATGAATTTTTGGGAAGTCCAATTTACTCGAGTCGTTGTCAAGGTGATAATATGATTATTAAATATTGTAGGTAGGAAAAACCATTTTTTCACCAAGTATTTTTATGATATCACTCATAACCGTAGGCAAGGTAGCTTTGATATAATTATCAAAGCTTAACAGCCTGCTCCGATAGTTGAAGAATATTTCTGTACTTTTCTGTTTAGAAATTTGCTTTAGATCAACAATAATATGGTCAAGTTTATTTGACATTCAACAATTGTTGGTCCATAAGCAGAAAAGCAGTATACAAAGCAAAAATAATTTCTAAATAGAAAGTTTCCAAACAGATCAACGGTTTTTGCTATAGGTAAGTATTCTTCGGTATCTTGAGGGAGTTGTTGTAAACTTTATTATCGCAATTTACCCTGCCATAGGGGAAAAATGATATTAATTTACAACTTTGAGTGCTTTCATGAAGCAGCTTAACTTTCCCATCTCTTCAGATTCATCTATTGTATTTAATTGGCTATAGTTAATCTTGAAGCGCCCATAGCTCTATGGGTCGCGTCAATCATAATTGACGACGTGTGATTGAACACTGCTAATTAATTAAGAATGAATGACAAGCCATATTTGTGTAGATAGATATATGCCAGATGTGTGTGTGTATTATCAAAAATAAGAATTATTATTTTAATTTTATTTTTAATTAATAATTAAATAATTAATTTTATTAATTAATATTTTGTTGTTTTGGCAATTAATTCGTAATATTTAGTTCAAATGCGCGCCGGCCGCTACCTCGTTTGATTACTCACGGTATTTATGCTCCGATAAGCAGTTAAATAATTAAAGTATCCTGGCCTTAATAACCGAATAACTAGTGAATCAATATAATAATATTATATTAAACTGTTACCGACGACTCTGTGGAGCAGTGGTTCGAGGGTTCGAGTCTCGTGCGTACCGCATTGTACATTTATTTCGCAAATGAAAATTTTGTACTCAGGTCATGGTCAGGTTATGTTGTTTTGTTTTCTGTATTTTTCAGTTTATTAATTTAATTTAATTCAATGAAGAAAAACGAATTAATTAGTTACCTACATAATATATATACAGTTTTCAGTGTAATAAATTAAACATAGTTTTAATAACGATTTAGTGTACAGCTTTGATTAAATTGTTCAAGTATCTGCAATGCAATACACAAAGTAAATGAAATGATTGCTTGAAGTCAGAAGATTATCTATTATAGATTAATAGCTAAAATACTAGTAATAAAAATATAGCTACAATAAATCTTTATGGTTTTTCATAGAATCCCTTTCGTTGATAGTAAGCGAATAACATGTTTATACTGCCCCAAGACACACTGACTGCAACAAGTCACTGTTCGTATAAATATATAATTTTCTAATTCAGTCTCATAATTGCGCATACTTAAGTATGAAGGGTAATTTACATAGGAGATCAAAGTACGTTGGGCGATGTTGCCGATATTATACATGGGTGGCGATACTTTAAGCAGGAGCCTCGGTTGGAAAGGGGAAAGGGTCGAAGGGCAGGAAGCCATGAAACATATTTCAATCTTGTGTTGTTTCTGCTCTCTATAACAATAGCAACCCACCCAATGTCGCATATCCGGGGCATGGGATCTCATTTTTACCCGGGTACAAAAAATACGGGTGTCACTTTAAGGATTGCGTGCGACTGTACAAATTTACCTAATTCTGTCTGTCGTCCTTCGTTTAGTTAAGTGCATTAATTTAATAATAATTTTTATCAACTGTCACGGATAGGGAACAAATATTTGTCGGTCGGTCATGACGATAATTTAATCGATGCATTTTGTAGCGGCAATTTATAATTTGTCACATATTCTTATGCCTTCTCCTTATCTGTGGATTGCTGGGATGGCGCCAAAAGGGTAATGAAATGAGTATTTCGTATCACTATTTTGCATTAGAGCAATGTGAAAAATAAATCAAAGCAGAACAATTAATTGGTGTAAGGTAAAAACAAAGCACGATAAACAAACATTTTGATGTATAGAATATAAATAAGATTTATTTACATTTCCAGGCGTAGAAAGTTGATATAATTTGCGACATAGCGCAAATGGGCCCGTCAATCATCAATAAGCAAAGAATTAGTTTACAAAATTATAATATTATATCATGTTGTACTAAACTTTTATTGGAAAATGAGCCAAAAAGCTTTATCTTGGTCTAATTAATTGTCCCAGCTTGGGTAAGTGCCAAATTAATTAGGATCGTTATTAACACATTAACTATTCTAATCTGTTCACGTCTGAACAGTGTCACATTTTCCATGAATATGATTTAATAAGGAAATTAATAATAACTAATTTATTAAACACAATGCTTACACCGTTTTAAGTGTTTTATGAGTATACAATTTTCAAGATATTCAAATTTTCTTACCTACCTAATACTTACCGTCGCCGTGAATATTTGATTTTATTTATTAGAATACCTAAGGGAATAAAAATATCTATAAATATGAGAACAGATGCAATTCAAGGAAAGCATTAGAAAAATTACCAAAATTCAGTAAATTGTTCAAAAACATCAATCAGGCTATAACCAAGTTTCAATAGAAGTTGGCTACACACGTACAAGCTACAAGTTATTAAAAAATAGACAAATTTGAAATGTATTCGGGGGTATCTGAAAAATCACTACAAGCTACACGGACAAGGAGTTAAACCATTTAAATATATTGGTATGTATTACGTAAATAGGTTTCAAATTACATAAAGAGGTGCCTACAAATTGGTACGATTTATTGTGTACCAATAAATACGTCAATTCAATATCAATGACATTGGTGCCCACATCAAAGTCCGGATTTTTTCATTCCACAAATATTAAAAAAATCGTTGAAATAGCACAGTCAGCAGCCTGGTCAAGGTCTCAAGACTGCTTAAACTTAGTAGAAACTTCAATTAAGTAAGACCACAAGTGAATTGCTTCACAACTGGCCGTTGGTTGTAGCTTCTGAAATGGTAATTCGTATTTCATGTTTCACGCAATAATTTAATTGATAAAATACAACAATGGATTCCTCAATCGGTTTGTAGGCACCTATAAGGAATATTCGGTATAAGGACCCTCATATCGACGAAGTCTCTATTCATACGAGTAGTTTAAGTGAATTGTGGATGTTTCATATTTTAATGGAAATAAATAATAATAGGCATGTGATCACGATGTTGGGAACATTGGGACTCGTCGTGTTTTCCAGGCTGATGATTTTGACAGGCAGCTGCGTTGGCACGGAGTCGTGACGGACCACGTTCACTGCAAACAAGGAACCACTTATCATATTTTTAATGATTAACATGAACAAACAACCAACGGGCATGCGTTGCCCCCACAATCAAGACTTACTTTCACACTCTGACAAGTACGAGTAAACACTGGTGGTTTCACTATAAATTATTAATTGAAAACCCCTGAAAAAAATTATTAATTTTACATGGAAAATGAGGAGGGCGTCCAGGGATATCCACTATTGTTGCCCGAAGGCCTCCATATCTTTAAATCCGGCCCTGGTACGCAGATACGTAATCGTATCTATGGACATACATACATATTTATTGATAAAATTTTGGATAATACTGTCATCTGAGGAATCAAGTTTTAAACTTACCAGTGACAGTATGATTCATAATATCCGCGAAATCGTCATCACCGCTGGCGTAGCTCGGGATAGTGCTGAGGCAGGTGATATCCACAGTTTGGTTGGGATACAGCTGTATGCTCGTCAACGGGAAGTGGAGCGAGGAGTTGGTGAGCGACAGCGGCATGCCGTGGTGGTAGCGGTGGACGTTCACGGTGCCGTGGGGGATGGTCAGCCTTTCGTCGACCTAGTTGGAGAAATCATGTATGAAATTTTGTAGACCACGCGAGTAGCGTCTATAGCCCAATAGCTTGCGTTTATTCGATGTGATCGAAAGAGTTAAGCAACGACGGGTGCGGTTGGTTTTTGGATAGGTCACCGCATGAGGCAAAATTTCTTGGGCGCTACGGTACTTCGGAGGGCACGTTAAGCCGTCGGTCCCGGTTGTTTTCAATGGTTAAAACAATCGTTAACTTCTCGAAGACCTGCGGTTGGTTTGAGAACGTTCGATATTGGGTTGGTTAACTCTTCGACCAATGCATGGTGGAGTATTCTAAGGAGCTGCTGTGTCTGTGGAACATAGCAGCTCTCGATACTTACTAAACCAAAAAAGTTGAATATACCGTTATAACATTAAACGCAAGTCTTCCTTCATAAGCCACAGGCTTTGTTCCCGCTAGCCTGTTGCTCCCGCTCCGTACGCTGAAGGTGTGAAAATTTTATAAGTTCCGGATTTGAGTGGGCACTGAAAGCGTGTACGGCCCACTGGATTAATAGCTGTATAAAATACTTTACGCTTTCATAACACTGTTTTGGCTGTAAACATTGTTTGTGTGTGGCGAAGAGAAAATATAGAGTGGGACTAATATTGGCTCATAACAGTCTTTTAACCAAGTGCTACCATTCAGAAGTACAGGATGTCGTGGGACGAAAATGTGTCTTGGAGTTTAAAGTGAGATGTCGTCTATTGGTTTACTATTATTTTTACTTTACTTTTATTGTTAGGTACGCAATTTTTTTGGGAGCGAAACCATGTTGTGTGGGATTTTTTAAACCACATCAATGACCGCCAGTGCATGTACAGGATTCCGGGATCACAGTATCTTTAGGGTGTCGTACACTATTCTAAGAAAATCGATTACCTACTTGTTTACTTTCAGTCACAAACGGATTTTTTTCCAACTGTTTACAAATAATTTAGTGAACCTCTCGCAAGTACCTAGTAGCTTATATAATAGGTATCGTTATAAAATATCGTTACACAAGATCTTATAAATATAATAAGGAGAACCAATTAATCTGTTTATCAAAATCTAGGGTAATTTTATTCGCTCAGTTATATTTCCAGCAAAACTTGTTAGTGGAAATGTAATATTCCAATTAAAATTGTTTAATGACTTTTAGGTGTGCTTATGTTCAACAGTGGGCCCCAAAAGGCTAATAGGTGGATGAATGTAATGATGACCGATGATGGATGATAGGTATAATTTAATAATTCATGTCTATTTCCAAATTTTAAACATATACTCTGTTTTAATTAGTAACGGCAGCGGGAAAATCGAAAAAGAAATGAATCTTAATAATGTGTTAATAAAACTTGCAAGGTTCTACTGCGTTTTTGCAGGTAGGTAATAAAGTTACACGCCTCAGTGTGGTAAAAAATTCACCCTTGCGAATAAAAATCCTGTGAAACGAATAGTAAACTCGACTTTAAAACCAATTTAAGTGCCGAGTAAAACGATACGTTGAAATACCTAAGGCACTTAAGAACCTATAAACCGGCGGTTTACGAGTTTTTCATCAATTTCGCGGCTAATGACTTCAATAAAGTCTGTGCTTCCATGAACGTTGACTTTTATACAGCCAGCCTTTATGAAAAACGTTGTAGGTAGTTATGGAAAAACTAATAAATTCCTCGTCCGATCAGACTTGATTGATTCGTCAAATTGATACGGGAAAGAGATTTTTGGATTTGTTATTCGTTTTTTTTTGTGTCGTTTTGTATTTCATTTCGTTAGATCATAATCGTGATTTCTGTCGAAGACCTCATCAATATGATATACCCAGATATATGCGACATACACAGTAAACCTGCCGGTAGTAATGTGAACATACCATTTTGATGCCCAAAAATGACTAAGCCTTTAAATGAATTATAAATGACCTTCTGTTAAAATCATTCATCATCATCTAGGAGCGGAAAAAAAATACATGCCAGTGGATTCATGTTATGCAGTGATGATGCCATTCACTACCCCATTGAATTTCTTATTTGTTTAAAGTCTCTTGACATACCAGATGTTTTGGAATTAAATATTAGGGTGCCAATCATTTCAATGCGCAATATTAACCAAGTGTTTTGAAACCAAATGTTATCGAGGATAACCTGTTGTTCTCAAGCGGAGTCAGTTTTTATTTAAATAATTTAATCGAGTGGGAACTGCAAGAGATTGCAGATCGCTAGAAAAAAATTATATGAATAACTAGCGCCATAATTATGCGCTCATTTATGGGTGACTATTTGATATGAGGTGAATATTTTGTTGATATTTGTTGCATGGATGAGGCTTTTGTTATCAAAGAATATATTATGAACTTAAATCAATGTTTCAGAATTACGGACAAACTTCGCCCATTCGGCGACGACTAAGTATGGCTATTAATCAATTTGCGATATGGGATATTATTCTGTTGCTATAGAAAACATTAGCACATCTTGATTTCAAGAATACTTATATTTTTAGTAGGCCAGATTTGATAGATTGTTGTGAAAATCAATGTAAACGCATTGCTGGGATAGGTCCAACTGCTAGTCCAATTAATTGGTTAACGAACCTTTAAGTTGATTTCGTCGTAATCACTCATCAAAATCAAATCGGATTGACCTACTCGATTGCTACCCACACTACGTTGATTCGGTCGATAAAATCTATCTTCTTAATTTTTATTTGCATCCAATATTTTAATTTCACAAAGTTAACAATTGATTTTATCTAATCTGATAATTAATGTCTTTAAATATAATCGAATTTAAATTACGTTTTTGATGGTAAAAATGAATGCATCCATTTGCTTGAGTAATGGCTAAGGCAATTGTTGTTTTTTTTTACAATTACGAGATGTTATAGATTAAGCAGATATTTTAATCTATGATATTATTATATATTAGGTATCTATTGTTTTTAACACCAAAACAGAAACAAAGAAATAATTTTAAATATGTATTCCTAATGATGTACACTCAATTTGAAAAGTTTTGTCAAAATGGAACAGCATCTGCTTGGCTTGCTTATTTTTTTAAAGGCTAAAAAGTTACTCAGGCAGACATTGTCATTTAGAAGTTTTATATCGCACAAAGTTTTGGGTGCAGACAGAAGTTTCGCATTTGCTTTTGGCGGTAGCTGAAGTTACCACTTACTTGTTTTGTAACAGATGTAAAAAACGGCACCGTGGTGACGTTAAGAACTGATTTTATTTTCAACAATGGTTTTTATTCGTAACATGAACTGCGGCATGGAGTGTATACATATATGTAGTGACCTCAGACAGATGACTGTCTGGTCTGTCTGGTCACATTATACGCCATTTTCATAGATGGCGTATAATGTGAATCAAAATGTTTTGATTTATTTTTACAATTTTTTTTTTTCATTTTACCTATGTCATTTACTGTCACTTTGTCTTTGAGGGTGAGATGGTTACCCACCCTGGGTAACTCACATAGTGCTGGGGCCCTTGACACAAGCGTGTAATATAATATAACACTTTTAATATTCACTCGTTGTCGTTAACTCTACATGGAACAAATATGTTTCATATAAAACCTATTTGGTTCTCTATAGGCTCTACCTAACAATGTAAATCAATACATATAACATTTTAATTATTTTCATTATCCATTTAATCATTCAATAACAGGTAAAGTTTTCTCGCCATCTATTCACGTTTTTGAACGTACAATTTTAGGCTGATATATTAAACAAGGTGTTCTACTATAATTACTGTCAAACATGCGAGTATTCGAATTCAAGTTAACGTCCGTCCGTAGGTACACTACATTAAAATTAGCGAGCTTAAACCGAGTCGACACGACATTTTGATGTGAAAATTGTAGCCACAGCTCAGTAACAAGTCGGCTCATTATAGATGCAGTTTTCCGGCCTTCTAACTTTCTAACAGAAAATGTTTTCATGCCATTAAAAGTTGTTGATTGTTCGCACGGTTCGCACTTTTTAGGACTAGAAAATCAGAAGTTAGAACCTACTTTTGTAGTTGTTTGGAGTACCAGTTCTAGAGTTCATGATCCTTTAACTTGCACCATTCTATACAATATCCATGTAGCGTCCATAGCCAAATGGCTTGCGACGATTCAATGTGATCGAAAGAGTTAAGCAACGACGTGCGCGGTCGGTTTGTGGATGGGCACGTAAAGCAGTCGGTCCCGGTTGCTTTCAATGCTGGAAACAGTCGTTAAGCCTTGTCGAAGACCTTCTGGTGGCTTGAGAACATTCGACACTGGGTTGGCCACTAACCCCTCCACCAATTCGCATTGGAGCAGCGTGGTGGAGTATGCTCTAGACCTCCCGCATCAGTGTCTGTGGGGGAGACCCGTGCCTAGCTATGGGACGTCTATGGGTCGCAGCGATACAATATCCTTTGACGATATAGCTATTTTACTCGTAACTGTAAAATTGTAAGAACTCAAACATACTCTGATTTCAGGTATTTCCCTAACTAACTCGCTAATTAACTAACAATTAGTTTGATGGACTAGAAATATTCTTTCTTGCCGTGGTTGAAATGAGTCAATTGGGTGGACACTTTATTTCTTGTCCGTAGTAAAAACTAGTGTTGTTACCTTCGATCAATAATGAACGTTGTTACCAAATCATCAAGTCTAGTAAGTTTTTTTTTATGGATTCATGATAGCAAACGAGCTTGCAGCATCACCCATCCGCTGCCGCCCATGACAACTGTGACTGACTTTGAACAACACTCAATTAGGGACTGGAATGGTTAGTCCAATTAGTTCAGAGAGTTAATTAGAATAATAGTTGATCAGTTCGTTAGTAGGTATGAGGACTGGGGACTGTTAGTGATAATTAGTTAAAACCTAAAATCAAAGCCTCTTAATATGGTGTAGGAATTTGATATTATTTTTATGAAAAAGACGGTAAATGAGAATTCAACATAACCTACCCTCTGTCGCTCTTGACAATTGTGACCTTGAACAAGAAGTCACGATCAAAATCAGTCACAAATGTGTTGCTACCTATAAGGACTTAGATGGTCGCTTCTAGATAATCGTAAACGGCACCCACACCCTTTTTGTGGTTATAATACTAATGATCATCTTTTAAATAAATAGCCTTCATGTTAATTTATTTAAGTCATTAATTCGTTATTGTAAACAAATATTACTTTTGAAAGTCAAACTGACTTGTAGTTTTCATTGAAGTTTAAAAAAAACAGTATTGAAATTTAGTCATGGCATAGATTTAATTCAATGTTAGTATAGTCTTGTAACTTTGTCGTGAATAATTTGGGAGCTTCATGTCTGAAATGACCGGTTGCTACCATACTTATACAAGTTTACTTTGAATCTCAATTTTCTGAAATAACAATGCACTAACTTCGAATACGTTTGAGAATTGTTGATTGTTGTCTAAACCAACCTTGGTTTAAACAACAATCCTATGGTAATATTATTTATCTTAATTAGCATTTGGGTTTTGAATGATAACTTCTTGAACTTGAAAGCATTTTAGTTTTTCTTTATTCATTTTGTATTTTTATATACAGATGGGTGTACTCAAGCGAATTAACTCAAGTATATTTTATCGGTAATGCCGACTAGTTTCAATCAATTGCAATGCAAAGTACCTAAAATTCCTAAATTTTTCTTTTTTGTCAAGTTCATCTGAGTAAAATCAAAAGAACCCTTACATTTTTACAAACCAAAAATTAATCTACTTTGCAACTAATCCGCCTGATACAATTAATTACCTTACTTTTTTGCTGAAGAATACTAAGAATAGGAAAACAATTGGTCACAGATTCATTTAATTCTTATATACCTACGTATACGTGCTTTTGTAGATTACAGTCCGGAAGAACAATATACAGGTTCACCCGTTCGCGCCTTAGAAGTCTTGAACCAAGATGAAGTCTTAAAATAAATACAAGAGGAACGCTTCAAACTGCGTAGACATCATTACGTTACGTCATGCGTTCACATAACAACTGCATGCATTCGGGTTGCCGACGGCTGTTGCCTCTGCAGTTTGCAACGTGCCCGTGCAACGTGCCGTGTCAAAAATTATTAGTTTTCATACAAGATGAAAACTAATAATTTTTAATTAGGTTTAGCTGCGACTGCTAGACCCACTGGGATGGGCACGGGACTTCTTACAATGGACACGTGCGACCAGGAATTTATATGCCCATTATCTGTGCGATAATTCCTGATCACTCGCTAATTGCTTATTTTAGATATTACTCGCTGCGACCCATAGACGTCCCACTGCTGGGCACGGGTCTCCCCCACAGAAGCAGCTGCGGGAGGTCTAGAGCATACTCCACCACGCTGCTCCAATGCGGATTGGTGGAGGGGTTAGTGGCCAACCCAGTGTCGAATGTTCTCAAGTCACCCGAAGGTCTTTGACAAGGCTTAACGATTGTTTCCACCATTGAAAACAACCGGGACCGACGGCTTTATGTGCCCTCCGAAGCACGGTAGCGTCCATGAAATTTTTGCCACTAGCGGTCACCCATCCACAAACCGACCGCGCCTGTCATTGCTTAACTATTTAGATCACACTGAATCGACGCGAGCCATTGGGCTATGGACGCTACAATGGACACGTGCGACCAGGGATTTATATGCCCATTATCTGCGCGATAATTGCTGATCACTCGCTGATTGCTTATTTTAGATATTACTAATCAATAATAATTGATAATTTTTCGAGCCGGCCGACTATGAGCGCATAATAATAATATTATGTTTACCTTAACGTTATTGATGAGCCACGTGAGATGCGGCGCGGGGTGCGCGGGCGCACTCTGGCACGTCGCCTCCAGCACCTCCGTGGACGATAGCTTTTTGTGTTTAATCTTTATCTTTGGACGGTGTTTTTGGCGTACTGCAAAAAATATTGCTTTTTAAACACACAGGGACAAGAACGAGAGAGACAGGGCACATAAATATTTATTCCCTCTTATTCAAACAAAATACATTATCTAATAAAGTTATTACACTCATAGCTATGAAATGTTTTGTTACTTCATTTCGAAATTTGAATTTTTACTAATACTAGAAGACTAGATTATAATATGTGGCAATAACAGAGCATTTTATATATTGTATAGACCAATTTCATTGCTCGGAGGTATGGTCACATTTTGTCTTAGCAGCCATTTACAGTTTGGACCGAATACTAGACGGTTGGAAACATGTTAATACTTTAGTTTGTTCAAGTAACGTACGAGTAGACAGACCTTTCCTCCTCTCACGCGGCGCTGTAGGCGCTCCTGCGCTGAGGGAATTCGGAGTTAGGGGAGATCCCCTCTATCCGGGCAATTGCTCCAGGGGTAAACCCCGTCGGTGACTTCCCCGCTGTTGAGCGTGGGAGCCAGTCGATCGTCGCGCACGCGGTAAGCGCGCGCGCTTCTACTAGCCGTTAGTCGCTAATTCCCCCCAGATGGTCGGGGGGAAGAAGGTCCAACAGCTCTCTAGGGAGCGGTCGGCCTTCAGGGGGGCGCGCGTGCAGCGGCGCTATCCCCCTTAGATGAGGATGTGGCCCATTGTCGGCGCGGTTATACATAACACGCGCCAACCGGATCACAAACTCATCCAGCGACTCCAGCCTGCAGTCGCGCGCAATCACCGCGTTCCGGACGTAGCGCCCCGCTCCTGTGATTTCTCGCAGGGCGAGGTTTTGCTGGGCCTGAAGACGCTTGCGCTGCGTGGCCGCCGCCAGAGCATACCATGCTGGCGCCGCGTACGTAAGCCTAGATCGGATATAGCACTTGTATATGCCAAGTTTAGTGCGCAGTGGTAATCGGGATGTCAACACGGGCCGGAGCATCGCTCTCGCGGCTCGTGCCTGGCGGTGCGCATGCACCACCATGGCACTCATCGTGAGTTTACGATCCATGTGACATCCCAGATACCGAACGGTCTGCTGCCACGCTAGATCTTCTCCATGCAGACGCAGCGGCGTCGGCATTTTACGCTTCCGGCTGAAAAGTATTGGGACCGTCTTTCCGGCGTTGACGGCGATCCTCCACTTATACAGCCAGTCTGACAAGCGGTCAAGCAAGCGCTGCATTCTTCTGACCGCCAGTTCCGGATCACGCGACGATGCGAAGAACGCGCTGTCGTCAGCGAACAAAGCGAGGACTACATCACGTTCCCACTCCGCGAGGTGCCCGTCGAGAGTGGGGATGTCGTTAGTGTAGTACGCGTATAGGAGTGGCGCGAAACAGCTCCCCTGCGGCACACCTGCGCGTATGGGACGGGGGGCAGAGGTGCTGTCCTCAACCGACACAATGAACTCCCGCCCCTCCAGATACGAAGCTATCAACCACACCAGCATCGCTGGCAAGGGCGACTCCAACAGCTTGTACAACAGGCCTGCGTGCCACACACGGTCGAATGCTTTCTCTATATCGAGAAAGACACCAACCGTGTGCCGCCCGCAGTTGGCCTCGAAAGCCAAGTGGTGGAGCACCCTTGTCAGCTGAAGTGTTGTCGAGTGACCGGCCCGAAACCCAAACTGCTCATCCCTTAGTTTAAGGAATGGCCGAATGCGAACCAGTGCCAGCCTCTCGAACAACCTTGCCAGTGAGGACAGCAACGTGATGGGGCGGTAGTTAACCGGGTAACGTGGATCTTTACCCGGCTTCGGGAGAACAATCACCTTTCCCTCCTTCCACGCAGCCGGGAAGTGTCCCGTGCGCAGGATGCCGTTATAGAGTCTAGTCAGACTGACTAGAGCCCTTTGGGGGAGCATGGTCAGCGCCATGTTCGAAACTCCATCAGTGCCTGGCGCTTTGCGTTTATGTAAACGCCTCGCGACCTTCCGAGCCTCCGAGGGCGAGATGAACTCGTATCCCTCGGGCTGCGGTGTCGGGCCACTGATGAAGTCCGCTACACGCGTCTCCACACGCACGCAGTGTTCAGCCGCTGCAGCGGTGCCGACGGGGTTTGGAGCGAATTGCTCTTCCAGGTGCTGTGCAAGTACATCCGCCCGGCCTTGTGCTGAAAAGTGCCGGTCGCCCGCCCTATCGTAGAGCGGGCTAACGGCAGGCCTAGCGCGGGTAAGTGCACGGTTGAGATGGTGGAGTGACGCTTCGGACTCGCTGGCCTGGTCGACTCTCGCCTCCCACGCGGTCCCGCGATGCTCCTCCACTACAGCCGACACCTTCGCAGCCTGGGCGTTCAGCCTACGCTTGACCCTGGGGCAGCGTGTTTCCGCCCATAGCTTATGAAGCCGCCTCTTCTTCCGTTTCATCTCCTCGATATAGTGAGGCAATGGTTCTCGCACCCACACACGAGGTTTTTCGGTCGTGGCCGCCGTCAGGGCCGTACGAATCTCATTCGTAATGGCCCGGGCAGCGGTCTCTATTCCTCCCGGCGTGGTGAGTGGCTCACTATACCGGAAGTCGGTCAAGGCGGCTTGGTAAGCACGCCAGTCGGTTACCCGCGTCTGGCGAGGGAGGCTCGTACACTCTACCCCAAGGCCAAGCGTAACAAGTATGGGAAGGTGCTGTGTGTCGAGGTCATACAGCACCTCCACATTAACCGGGCAGTGTATGTTCTTACACAACACTATGTCCAGGACGTCGGGAGAATGGCGGGGGTTAGACGGCAAGTGGGTGGGTGCTTCGGGCCCAAGCACCTCATACCCCTTGGTCTCCGCGTCGTCGAAGAGGCGGCGACCTACTGGCGTGACCACTCGGGAGCCCCAAGCCGTATGTTTGGCATTGAGGTCCCCGGCTATCAGGGTCGCGTCAGACGCACGCCTACTCGACATAATATTCTCAACGTCCTGCGGATAGAATTGAGGACCGGGAGGGCGGTAGGCCGCAAACAGCCTAAGCTCTCGACCGGCCATGCTCACTGTTGCGCCTATAGAGCGCAGACTAGTGTAATCCGGGAGAGGCAGTTCCTCGTGCACCACATCGCGACGGACGGCTATCGCTGTGCCTCGATAGGCAATGCCCGCGGGCGATGTCTCGTCGCGGCGGTACACGAAGTAGCCGGGCAACCGGTATGACTCATTTGGTCGGAATTTGGTTTCGCCCAGCAGCACGACGTGAACGTCTTGCTCCCGGACGAGGGACCTAAGGCTACGGGCGTGGGGCGAGAGTCCCCCCGGATTCCAGTATAGCAGTCTAAGTTGTACTACCATCTTGGTCCCCGAGGATACTCCGGACTAATTCGCGGATTGCCCTCAGCAATCGCGGGTGCTTCGCGAAGGCTTCACTGACGGTGGCCGCAGCCTCCGCCAGCGCCTCCGCTGAAGCGTTTATCCCCAAGACGGCCAAGGGCGCATCCGCGGGAGGGAGGGAGCGCGATTCGCGTTCGGGGATTGTGAGGAATACAGGTGGGGGAGGGGAAGGGAGAGTCACCGGCTCGGCCACCTTTGCCTTCTCAGGCTGTTTGGACCCCCTAGGGGGATGTACGGCAGAGGTTCCTGCCACCGCGGCTTGTGACGCCTGCGGCAGCGGGGGGAATACTGTCAGGTCCTCCGGAGCGGGCACAGTAACGGCACCCGACTGTTGGGGAACTTCTGGCTTGAGAGGAGGCTGCTTACGGGGGCGCCGGCGTGTCCTCCTGCGGGCTGGCTTAGGTGCTGGGGGCACCGGGGCCTCCGGGGTTGATTCCGCCAGTGGCTCCTCCTGCAGTTCAGCCTCCATGTCCACAGTCCCAAGCCGTTCTCGCTGGGTACGAGTAAGAAGTAAGTAGTCTAGACACGTGACTTTCCTACGGGGCAATTCATTCAATCGACTCAATGCCCTGCACGACTTAATTTTGGAGCTTTTCAAAGGTAGACGACGGGTAAATTTTATAGTGAATCAATTTTGCAAGAGCTTTGAATTTCTTCGATTAGAAATGAATAGGAATAATAATTAAATAGTATTTATTTATATCCACAAACATAAGTTTCATCAACATCAATAGTTAATTTAAAAAAATTGATGTATGCATGTAAAATGCAATTAATGAACAAACAGAAGAAGCTCAGCGTCAGATAATAAATAAATAAACGCTACAGAATCACGCCGCTGCGAAATAAATATAGAAATAGAATAGAAATAGAAATAGAAAATAATTTATTTTCTTTCCTTATGCTACAACATTACAATAAACAATTACAAGAAAATAAAAAGAGAAATAAAAAAAGGAACAACATTTAAAATTAATATAAAAATAAAAATAAAGTAAAAAACACATCTTGGAGCTGCAGCACTGGGGAAAGAAAAATGGACACACTCAGCCTGTGTCGTGATTAGCAACCACAACTGCTGATTTTCAGTGTGCCCATTAATGTAAGTAATTCCTCCAGCGGCGAAAATATAAACTTACAAAATAAAATAAAAAGCGTATGTGGACTCGCAAAAAATTAACAATCAAATAAGAAATCGCAGTCTATACATAGGACTATTACTATATATTATTATAACTAGAACTAACATATTTATACATAGGCAAAAAACGTGGCGTTGAAAGTAGTATGTATGTGTATATGTGTATGTTATTGTTATTATTATTATTAAATTAGTTGCAATTGATGTAATACAAATACAAGGTGTGTGTGGTGTGGTGTGGTGTGTGTGTGTGTGTGTGCGTGTGTGCATTTGTATGCGTGTGTATGTGTCGTGTGTGGATGGGAATGTGTCAGTGTTTGTCAGTACAAGTGCATACCTTGATTTTTTTGTTGCTCTTGCAGGTACAGCTTATATTTAATTTTAAAATTTTTAATAGTTTTAAGATTACGTAGAGGTGGCGGGAGATTATTCCAACATTTTGTTGCGTTGTACTTAAAACTGCCCCGGAATGCTGCTGTACATCGGCTAAGGTATCTGAGTCTGTAGCTTGATGCTCTGGTTGCGTACGCTGTGTTCTCCTCGTAAAATATCCAGCTCCAAAAATATCTGCCCCGTCCGGGATTCGAACCCGAGACTCGCGGTTCGGCAGTCAGATAATGGTCACAGCGTTCGCTGCGACCCATAGACGTCCCACTGTTGGGCACGGGTCTCCTCTCAGAATGGGAGGGATTAGGACTTAGTCCACCACGCTGGCCAAGTGCGGATTGGCAGACTTCACATGCCATCGAGAACATTATGAAGTACTCTCAGGCATGCAGGTTTCCTCACGATGTGTCCTTCACCGTTATAGCAAGTGACATTTAAATGCTTAAATCGCACATAACTTAGAAAGTCATTGGTGCGTGCCGCTGGGGTTTGAACCCGGACCGCTCGAGTGAGAGGCGAGTTCGATAGCCACTGGGCTGTCACCGCGTTACTGTACACAAACGATTTTTTTTTCGTCTAATTAATGCCCTAAATTGATGAGGAGAGTGGTGTGATGACTGGTACCTAGGACCTACCGTATTATTTTTTAGCTTTTAGTACATTGTCTACATCTTTTTATAATCTTTACTAGCTTTTGCCCGCGGCTCCGCCCGCGTGGTCAAAGGGAATTAACAATGAGTTGTTTATCATACATGACACATTTATTGGTGGATGAATAGTGACAGTTCCACGATTAAAAGATACTAACTACTTAACTGCTATACTAACTACTTAACTAAATTTTCGCTAAATAAACGCCATCTATTAACAACATCCGGAACTAAATATCTAGCAAATAACAAAACATCGATATCTTCCCATGGGGATGTTTTACCGCGGTAAAAAGTAGCCTACGTCACTCTCCACCCTCCTCACTATCTCCACACACAAAAACCATACCATATAATAGCTTCGTTGCGACGTGAAAGCCGGACAAACAAACAAATAAATAAACAAACACACTTTCACATTTATAATATTATAATATTAGTATGGATTTACAACTAGTGGACGCCCGCAGCTTCGCTCGCGTAGAATTAGACCCATGAACGACGTCTGCCCGCGTTCGGGTTGCCCACTTGACTTCAAAAACGGCAAAGTTTCATACTAACTTTGCGCCCACTTTTTCCCCCTTGGAGGAATGAATTTTCAAAAAACGGATGATGGGGATGAATTTTCAAAAAACCTTACGTTACAAAAGGAACCCCTTGCAAATTTTCAAGTTTCTAACCCTTATAGTTTAGGCCCTGCGTTGATATGTCAGTCAGTCAGTCAGCTTTTCCTTTTATATAATATATAGAGATAAAACCGTTTATGTTATAAAAAAAAATGAATTCTGTCTTATTCACTTTATTTACTTACCAATTACGTTCAGTTCGTGTATTTTCGACACCTTCGAGTACAGTGGAGTTTCCAACGCGATCTCACACGCGTAGGGCCCTGACGCCATGAAATCCATCTTCTCCAGAGTTATTGAGGTCGGCGACAATTTTATTAGCTAGAAAGAAGAAATAAAATTTTATAAGCCATATAAAATAGCCATTCGGGCCCGCGATTGAATTGCTAGATACAGTACAGGTAGCGGTTATATGCTGGCGATTTACTAAGAGAATGTTATTGAAAACAACGTTGTTCTATCTTGCTGGATTTCGCATTTCCTAAGGTAAAAACACCCTAGCGCTCATTGTGTAAAACTTGTCGACATCTTTATATTGGATGACTGTCCAATGTTACAGATACTACTTACTATGATAGTAACATACTATAAGATAAGTAGGCTAATTGTGCTAAAATTAATATCTTTTGTATTTTCTAAACTGTTATATTGTAGAAATATTTAATTAATTTTAAAGTATGTTACTGTCCGAACTGCTCAATACGCTTGGTCGCCCTGAAAACCAGCGGTCGTGGTTCGCTGCGACCATAGCTGAGTGCGGCCCTACTTCGGCAGATCATATACTGTTATTTATTTATTTTAAAGACATTGTTTTACGACATTTGTGTAACAGTAATTTGACGAAATACAATTATATAATTATTATTTTGTAAAAAAATTATTCTGCGTTAAAATTATTTCATCGATAGTACTTCGGAGACTGTTTCTGTCTCAATTTTATGTATTCTTAAATTTTTATCCTGTATCTTAACACTTTCTAAGATCACTGCGTGAAAATCCACGTGGGTGACATCAGTGGGCCGCTTTGAAAATATTGAATTGAAAACCAGTTTTTGCTAATATCATAGATATATTGTATAATAGATACAATATAATATATACAAATATCTTGACTTGATTGATTTGAAATTGATATTACCTGTTTTGTATGGTAAAAAATATAATTTGGCAGAATCTAATAACTGTGTTGGGCGCTGATTCAACAATGCATTGGTGCTATTCTACCACCTGGAGATTCGAAGTTTCAGGCAACAGATATACGTACTATTTAATATCACTGATTTATTACACTAATTCTGACATCTCTCAGAACATCAGACATGCACAAAGAGGCACTTAATGGGATTCCCCTTACAAAGAAAATGGAGTTTCTTTGTGATATGAATCGGTCTTTTTGGGATTTGTGTTTGAAATCCCTTACGATATACCTTCTTTACAAAGAAGGGAATACTTTTGAATTTATAAGTAGTTTTGGGACTAATTAAATATTATGCATAAAATTTGGAAATTATGGGATAATAACGAAATCTTTAAAATAACCTGCAAAGTAGTTAGTACCTAACCCGGAAATAGGAGTATCTAGACCGCCTCAGTTACCGTTATCGCCGCACAAAGTTTAGCAGTACAGTTGCATGTAGATCGTCTGCCACAATTTGTATATGCTTTTTGTACTGTCTCTGATCCTTCTAATCAGCGAAGGTTCTTTCTTACGGAGGACACGGAATCCGTCAGTTTAAGACTCAGCAAACATCATTTAAGCGCTGCAGAAACGGGAGGGCCCAACATTATCCTAATTATCCTTAGCGAGCGATTTTTTGGTATGCTTTACCCCTTTTTACCCATAAAGAATCCGAGTACAGGTGCACATAGTATACTTTGAATATCATGACTTAGTTACGGTATAGGATGATTACGAAATTAATTTTCTAGTCACACCTAAGCTTAGGTCATCATCGTCGATAAATGAAATACCGTGTAGCCACGGTACGGTACCTTAATTTCCATGATTACTCCATCTCTACTTAAACGATAAAAACTTTGGTGCAAAATATATCCAGCTCAACTTTAACATCAATAATAATGCACATTTATCAAATTATTAGATTGTTAATTGAAAAGAGTAAATACCAAGTTACATGCCGTTTCTTCTCGGTAGCATCAAATTTGTGAACCGGCAGTGGATAAAAAATGTAATGACGTTAATTAAACATAATATAAATACAATATAATGAAAAATAAATAAATCTGAATCTGAAGCCATGGTTCAACATTTTGGAAAACCTGAGGCTCCAATGCGGATATAGATAAGAAGGCAACGGAAAGTAAAGTACGGTAAGGGGTAATAAAGGCGATATTTACACAGCATTATGATATATTTAACGCGTAGGCACGCCGCGGCAACCGACGTTCATAAGCTGCTATGTCTGAGCTGGCATGATACACAGGCAATAACGAAGTTTAATAAACATATAAATTAAGCATGTAAACATTATCAAGCTGTTGTAGTTAAACTTGCATTTTGATAGTCTACTCGTATGGAGTATTGCCTTACACCTCCAAGTACCCAACTCATGCCTATCAATGTCTGGAGTCTTTGGGAATGGAAAGGAAAAGTAAGTAAGTATATTGTACATATATAAATCCTAATATATATATTTCTTGTGTACGTGTGTATGACAGTGAACTCCTCTTAAACGACTGGATAGATGTTGATGAAATTTTTTGTGTGTGTTCAAGGGGATTCGAGGATGGTTTAGATTCACAATTTGGTCCACTGGAAAATGTTTTTTAAACACTATTTTAGTATTTTTATTTTTAACCGTCGTTCATTGACGTGAAGTGTCGCGTCACATTTACTTTTTATATGGCAGAACAACGTTTGCGGGGTCAGCTAGTATAAATATATTTATTTTCCATCGTCACACAACAACCATTAACATACAAAATATATTAAAATTAATGAAAGAGTGACAGAAAGCATAATAAAGTAAGTCTATGATTCTAGGACGCCATGACGCCGATACTCAGTGCGGTCCTATTGCAAATCAGTAGTTTTAGGAAAAAGAATTGTGATAAGTGAGCTGATCTAGCTACTAATTGATTCTACCTGTTCTTTCGTACAGACAGTTCGAGGATCGTTTTAGATGATAATCATAATAACCATCATTAACTTTTAAAAGTTTGAGATAAAACCGGAATCATGGAAGACGGATCACAGAAGTGCAGAATTACTCACGTTTATAGTAGCGCCGCTTATGTTAAAGAGCTCGAAAGGCGGGTCCCGACCTCGCACGTACTTCATGATACGTTGCCCGTTCTTGAAGAACACCACCTGAAAATATTTTGCATTTTTATTCATGTTACAAATATCTAGTACGTACAATTTTCGTGTTGAAAGCTTGTTAGTCTATCGCACTTAATTTCCCTGGAAACTTACAGATTTGTGTAGCAAGTAAGCTTCCATATTGCATTCAAAACAAATTAAAGTCTATAGTTTTTAGGTTTCCATACCCTAAGGGAAAAACGGGACCCTATTACTAAGACTTCGCTGTCCGTCTGTCACCAGGCTATATCTAACCGTGATAGTTAGACAGTTGAATTTTTCACAGATGTTGTATTTCTGTTGTCGCTATAACAACAAATATTAAAATAAGAAAAAAAGAAAAATTTAAGGGGGACTCCCATAAAACAGACATGATTTTTTTGCCGTTTGTATAGATAATTAAGAACACTTTTAAGAAGCTTGTCAGAGAACATTACCTCTCTACATCAACTGTCACCCAATAGTAATAAGAGTCTACATTCATTTTTAGTATTATACATATTAGAATTAGTATGTATTATGTATATATGTATTATATATATTTATTATTTATATATATAATATTAAAGTTTATGTATTTATTGTTGTATTAGTATGTATGTATATTTGTATTAGTATGTATATTTATCTAAACCTATTCATAGTTATTCTTTTTAGTTAGTTTTTACCTGCCACCAGCAAATTTTCTATATCCACCCAGGGTTGGCTGGTAGAAAATGCCATTAGGCATTATGTTGGCCCTATGTTAGCCTTTAAGGTGACATGAAAATTAAATAAATAAAAATAAATAAATAATTGTACGGAACACTTCGTGCGCGAGTCCGACTCGCACTTGGCCGGTTTTTGGGGACGTCCAACTTATGTTCATAGATAAGGTGGCTTTGTTTCAGATTTCACATGCAACAGGGGTTTGATTTTATGCTTGTTTACTATTCTCGACACGTAGAGCAATTCTTATCTTCCTTACATTTAAAAACATTTTAATTTAATTAAGTATTAAACACATGAACAAAAACAAACAAGATTTTTAGGAAATAAATCCCGTGATGCATAAATATGATTACTGTAGATATACAATGTTATATTTTATTCATCAGATCTCCTTCCCACGAGTATGTAACTTTATGCATTATTAATTAGCCTTCCTATTTATAATCCTGTAAACTCTAACTTTGGAGAATCTTGTACAATTCCTACATAAGTAAAACATACATATTATTTGCAGCTAGAAGATAATGTTATTATTTTAACAGTAACTCCGTGTTAGCATCAAAGTCTGCCTCACGGAACGGAGTTATTAATACAATAGATAGGTATTATATAGTAACTTTAAAGCATTTCACTTATAACCAACAATATCAGTCCAAATTTGGCGTGACCATAGTTACAAATAGGTCAAGTAAGTCTGTTTGATTTAATAAAACAATCATTTTTGTTCAAATGTCTTTCAAAGATTCATGGAGAGACATCAATCAATTCAAAGAGACGTCATGGGAGCGATGTTAAGTTTTATTGAATTATCACCACTAAAGCCCACTCGGAACTTGAATAGGACTCTTGGATCTCTTTTAGAAATCTAGCGCATTCGTCACCTACCTATATTACAAGTTGTGCAATAAGTTGTTGTTTCCCACTATATGGACCGTTCAAGCTCTCAGTCTTCAAATCTGCCACCCGAAAAGTCTTCTTATAAGCGCCTACAGTGTGGCCATGTTAGGCGTTGTCCCGACTATGCAGGAATCAATATTATATGTTAAAAAAAATGTGCCTGTTTTAGTTTCCTAAACAAACTAACACACAAAAGCTTGCATATTCCTGTTTCTATCGTGATATAAGTATAACCCCTAATAAACATACTTATATTATAGCCCGGATAAATATCAGATATTTTCTGGTCCAGAACGAATTCACACCCAAGTCACACACGTATAATACGTGTATCAACAAGCTTATAATTTCACGCTGGCAGGAGTCTCCTAGACCGAAAGCTAATTCGTTTATCTGACAAGATTAAATTCGCTGTGATCTATCAGCTACGTAGCATAGACATTGACTGATCTACTCGCATCGGGGAATAACAAGAAAGTCTAGCATTTACATACATACAACTGAATAAACATGCTTACGGAGCGCAAAACGTTTCTCAATGTCACCTGCAGTTTTGATGGTAGATGCAAAAATTTTACGCAATTCTAAAGAATTCTTTATAGGTACATTATAAAGAATTTCGACTGGATGTGAAGATTTTCAATATGCACTTGGCCAGCGTCAGTATGTGAAGTAGTAACAGATTAAAGTGTCAACAAAATGTGACATTTTTTTTATGAATACAAGATAGCAAACGAGCTTGCAGCACCACCCATCCGCTGCCGCTCAAGACTCAATTAGGGACTGGGATGATTAGTCCAATTAGTGAGAGTTAATTAGCAAAGAACAAATACTAATACTATACTATGATGACTAAGAAATTAAATGTCACTTGCTATAACGGTGAAGGACACATCGTGAGGAAACCTGCATGCCTGAGAGTTCATCATAACGTTCTCGAAGGTATGCGAAGTCTGCCAATCCGCACTTGGCCAGCGTGGTGGACTGAGGCCTAATCCCTCCCATTCTGAGAGGAGACCCGAGCCCAACAGTGGGACAAAGAAAGGGTTGTGATGATGATGATGAATGATACTATGATGGTATTTTTAATATATTACCGTTCTCGTTACATAATAGCGTCTGACTAACCTTATCGATAGACTCCGGGTCGACGTTGTGTTCGCAGCGCAACATGGCGCTATGCCCGTGGACTACGAAGCGCGGTGCCCTTAGCTCCACCACCACGTCCGTCATGCCCGCGACTGAAACAAACAATTACAAGTGACGTAGACTTCTTGTTGTTATCGGTAGAGAATTAAAATATCATTCCTAGAAAATTTAATTGTAGAATAAAATAATTCTTTAAGTCATTAGTCCATGCTGCTTTGGTTTGAACCGGACCGCTCGAGTAAGAGGCCAGTTCGATAGCCACTGGGTTGTCACCGATGTAACGGTCAAAGAAATCATTCAATCATTGAAGGAAACCAGTATGTCTGAGAGCGCGTTTTAAGAAATTAAATGTCACATGCTGTAACTGTGAAGGAAAACATCGGAAGAAACCAGCATGTCTCAGAGTGGCTAGCGTGGTGAACTATGGCCTAGACCGCCATTGTAGACCCTCTTATTTCGAGAACAGACTTGTACCCAGCAGTGGGATATAGAAAGGGTTGGGGGTAGTGGTATTTGTTTTATACGTACGCAAAATACGCACTACTAATAAAGGGTTATGGGAAGGGTATGTTTGATCAAAACATCACTGCCATCTCCTGACACTGTGGTGTCATCTTTTTATGAAAACGAGCCTCAAAGGAAAAGACTGATGAAATATTTCTTTCACTTTACCGTACTCAAGAGTTTTGCTACGGGGTTTGAATTCCAATGAACCGAACTTCGTTCTCGGTCAGCGCCTTCGTCAGTTGGGCATACTAACTAATCCAAAGGCCATTCACACCTCTTAATTAAGGATCCTGAGCATTCATTTAAAATTCAAGGCAGTTTATTTATCATGAAAGTTTAGGCTTGGCTCTTACAATCACCCGACTAGCGAAGTAGGTTAGTTATTAAACAAACTGTATATTTCTATATATATAAAAGGAGAAGGTGACTGACTGACTGATTGACTGACTGACTGACTGACTGACTGACTGACTGACTGACTGACATATCAACGCAGGGCCTAAACTATAAGGGCTAGAAACTTGAAATTTTGCACAGGGGTTCCTTTTATAACTAAGAAAGGATTTTTGAAAATTCACCCCCTAAGGGGGTAAAACGGGGGTGCAAAGTTAGTATGAAACTTTGCCGTTTTTGAAGTCGTTAGACGGGTAGACGTCGTTAATGGGTCTAATTCTACACGAGCGAAGCTGCGGGCGTCCACTAGTGTATAATAAATAGTAAACAGTATTCATACTTTTTCCTACTATTTAGTACTGTTTTGATGTGCTTAGTTGTAAGTAGTAGAGACATTTCAAAGTAAAAAGGTGGTATATCTAACCTTAATATTTTACTCAACAGATTAGATATAAAACTCAGCACGAAAGTATAGCTCTGAACGAAACTCAATAATATACCCCCCGTATATAATTTTTTTAAACGGCTACATATAGGTATTTCAGTTGGTGCCGAGTGGTTTAATGGCTCAAAATTGGACCGTAATTCTTTGTTATTTAGATTCAAGAAGTCTATGCATGTATCAAAATGCACCATGCACCCATAGATGGCACTAGATATACATGTAAATGTTTTAGTTTAAGAAATTTTAATACATAGTTACTAGGGAACACCCACAGCATCTTTCGTGTATTTTTATACTGCGGTAGTTTCGTGACTGACGTGTATTTTCTTAATTGAAATAATAAATGTTTGTCGTGAGTTTGAACCTGTTTATTTTTCAGAAATTAAAGTAGCCTAAATGTTAATACAATATTATACGCTGAAATCTTCTATCCAAGAAACCTAAAATATCAATTTTCTGCGCGATGGAACCATTTTAATTCAATAAACAACCATTCGATTCCATTCGTTTGTTCAATTTGTACGAGGCTCGATGCTAAGCTGTGATGGTAATCGCTTCACTGAATCACCGATACTGTAAGCTATCTAAGTTACGGAAACTAAATTACTATCTTTCTCGGTTATCTAACTTTATTGAAGAAAATTAAATGTCACTTGGTGTAACGGTGAAGGACACATCGTGAGGGAACCTGAGAGTTCTTTATAATGTTCTCGAAGGCATGTGAAGTCTGCTAATCCGCACTTGGGTAGCGTGGTGGGCTAAGGCTTAATCTTTCCCATTCTGAAAGGAGATTCGTGCCCAACAGTGGGACAAAGAAAGAGTTGTTTTTTAAACAATTTTAAAAAAAAAAAGCTTTTTATAATTTTATTTTTTATTTTCGTGCATTGTCATCGGAACCAAATATTTTTCAGCTCGATAGCTTCAGTGAAAGTGGGTGAAATAGTGATTGTAAGATTCCAGGACATACATACATAGATACATTTATTATTTATAGGACGGGGGTGTGGGCAGTTATGCCCACAAGCCACTGCGACCTAAAGAGATCTATTGTAGCTACATAGATAGATACATACGAGTGAAGTTAAATAAAAGCTTTTAAATAAATATATAAAGCCAAATTCTAAAGCGCCATTTAAATTCTATAATACGGTCAAATACAACTTCGCAACCACGTCGAGGCGAGTGTCGTGGCAGATGGAATTGCGCGGGAATTTCGTCACTCACAATTAAATCCTAATTATTTTGCACCGCACTGGTTACCTCAGCGGCTGAATAAATGGTTGATATTAAATCATAGAACTGTCGGATATTATTTTACGGAATAAATTAAAGGATTATAATAGATTGAAATTGATTGAAAAGCTGAGGCAACTTTGGTTACATTAATTTGTGGCGCAATTATAGATGTACCTCTATCTCTTCTTTCGCAGCGATGTTGTCGCTTTGCGTGAGTCAATTCGGGTTTTGAGAATTTGAGGTAATACGGGGTTTGAAGAATGGTTGAGAGAAGAAGAACTGATTGGGCAATTACTCCAGGGCCGACGCACGTCATGTACAGACTAGTTCGATCTAATCGCTCTTAATCCCAAATGGTTAAAATAATCCACATTATGTATTGATTTCGAGTGTTTTTAAATTTCTTCCCATACTTATCCATACATTTTCTGAAGAGCTTAATAGAAAGGTTACACCATCTAAAGACTTCCGACAGTGATTGACGGCTGAAGATAACATTCGGATACGATGATGATAACGTGCCAGTTAGTAATTTAAAAAAAAAACCTTTTACCATCGTATAAAAAAAGTGAATACATGTTTTTTAAATAGCATGATGTTTTGCTAGAACTTGTCTATCCGTCAAATCAAAAGATACGAAACAAATTTTTTGATTTGACTTCAGCCCACTAAAGTCCCACGGCTGGATACGATCTCATCTTACAACCGAGAAGCCCTGGAGTTCTCCTTAACTGACCTACACATATATAAATATAGTCGACGATTACAGATACCTGAAGAAATATTCATGAAATTAAAAGTTAAAAACATACAAAGTCCAGTGTTAACCATCAAATAGCAACGCGTAGTGGCTGTGCCATGGTCAGAGCGGGATCGTAATCAGTACGTGCTCCGCGTACAAGACAGGGTTAAACCATTAAACCTTAGCCCTGGAATATAGTAATGATTGCATCTTGCGCAATGCAATTTCATGGAATAAGTAAGCTTAGGTACAACATGAACATACAATCACCCCTGTATTTCAGAGGTATTTTAGTATTGCAAATTTTATTTTTGCTCTAGCTTCGTTATCCTAGGAGGACACAGAGAACTACGTCTGTATGGAAAAAATGCCGCCATCATCGGCTATATAGTAATCATTCAAGTAGAGGCAATATGAGGTTTTTTCAGAACTTTGTAGATACAGGCTTCGCCCTTATCAGTCGCTTAACACGTTTTCCGTTTAATTTTAGTCCTTTAGAAGTCAGATAAAAGCAACGTATTAACACAGCAGAGCCTAAATAAACATGGACGAAAATTCCTAGTAAGCATAGCACATATTCAGTCCAAATACAGCATTCAATGTTGCATTCCTGATGAGGGGTCAGTTTGTCAGTTTGAACATAGAGGAAATAATATACTGCGTAAACTCGGATGAGTTTGTAAATTTCTGGCACAATGCTTGATGTGGCTCGATTGTCAATCCTATATGTAAGTACCTACCTATGTGAATAAATGAATAATATATAAAAATAATAGCAATACATTATAATAAGAGCTATTAAAAGAAAATTACACGTTTAAGCACATATTAAGATAAATATATATGTACACGGGAAATATGTGTACCTGATCTACGTATTCTATGTTTTAAACCCACTTTATGAAGATGATGAATACTAAAAAAATTGTCTGTGGTTGTCTGTAAAGTCGGTTTATAGACAATAATTTTACGTGATAACGTCATAAGAAAACATATTTTCACTTCACTTTATAAACAGTTGACAAAACAGTTCACGTGTAGGTTCTGTGCTGCCGCTGCTCTCTCTCTATTATACTCTGACGAATCGGCCGACGGAGTGGAAGAGAGATGGATGCGTCACAAGCCGAACGCTTGGGCCGATCTTGCCTCTCTATAGCTTGTTCCGCGCTCTCGCTTGCACGCGTAGCTCAGGCGGAACGTGACAATGAGTCTCGCTTTTTCGTGCGTGCAGCCGGCGTTCTTCAATTTATAAGACGATATCACGTCAAAACGACCACTAAACGTATTGTGAATTGAATAAACAGTAAGAAGCGTCAAGTTACAATTTCAAATATACCTACAACAGCCGATACACTAGCTTCTCAATCGGTTATCTCAACCAAAATGCTCGTAAAAAGTTACACCATAACCCTTCAGTAAGACTTCAATACGCCAAAGTGCTCCGCCTATTGACAGCGTATCGTCTACACATGAGATACACTTTTTAAGTGAACCATTCCATTTCGCATTTCCCGCTAAAGGATCGCGCGCTGAATGAGCAAATTCCGGGGATGCTATAGTGATGGATAGTAAAACCGGTGTGAATAGTGGAACTTGCCAACTGCACTTTATCCTAGCCGGGACTTTGTCGAACATGTCGGGAATGATTCTTGGAACTATTCACTATGATTTTAGTGTTAACGGGATGGACTCATGAATCGTGGCACATATTTATTATCGGCAGTGTTAGTCTTTATTTTGGCGTTTCAATGGAAGCCTGCCGTTGAGATACCGATATGAGAGTATACCGGGAATGTAGTTGAAATCACGCAATAACATAATATAGGTGGTAGAGCTTATAGGGAACCAAATAGGTTTTATATGAAAGCTAATTGGTTCCATATAGAGTTCGCCCGGGGCAGTACCACCGCCCGCCACGGTACCTAGTACTATTTCTGCCGTGTAATAATTGTTTTTAAAGCAATTGTGGTCCGGTTGGAAAGGTGTGGATTCCGGTTACACTTCTTTAGAGGCGACCATCTTAGTCCTCAAGGGTAGCAACACATCTGTGACTGACTTAGAACGAGACTCCTACTAACAAGTACTAACTGGACTATTACTAACACCAACTAACAGGACTAACTATTACTAACAGTCCCCAGTCCTCATACCTACTAACGAACTGACCAACTAATGTTCTAATTAACTTTCTCAACTAATTGGACTAACCATCCCAGTCCCTAATTGAGTCTTGTTCAAAGTCAGTCACAGTTGTCATGGGCGGCAGCGGATGGGTGGTGCTGCAAGCTCGATTGCTATCCATAAAAAAAAAAAATAAGACTCCAGGTATCCACACTATATTTTAAACACTCCACTACGACATGCTCTTTGTCCCACTCTTGTACTCGGACCTCTTGGAATGAATAGACATTATGGAGAACTTTCAGGTATGCAGGTCCTTCACCATTACGGTAGGTGACGTTTAAATTCTTAAATCGCTTATAACTGAAAAGTAATTTGAGCGTGCTGCTTGGATTTGATCCCAGACCCTTCCAGTGAGAGGCGAGTTCGATAGACAAAGGGCTATCACACTCTGTTTGCGTATAATTCACGCTTCCGTCCCCATGGCAAGTCATCTTGCGTGTGAAATATTCCTTCTGCCATTATGCTTGCCTGAAAATTCACAAACAGGACGCACAAAGGATGCGCTGTAGTCTGTACTCGCTAGTCTTTTTCTTCCTTTATTCTAGAGTACTTTATATCAAAGGGGAACTTTATTAAAAAAAAATAGCTTCATTTATCTTGAAAAGCATTAAAATTTGAAGTAGAGTAATATCTAGTAATTTGAGTAGGTAATATCTAGTATAAACAGCTTAAGAATTTTTAACTGCTGTGTTTCAGCAGTTAAAAATTAGTCAAGATTCCAATCAAACAGACAAGAACGACAATACATACAATGACGCACATATAGAATCACTTGACGAATAAAAAATATTAATAACGACGGATGTATTGACTACTTAACTACAGTAAGAAACCTCGTTACATTCCAACAAAATAATAAAAATATTGTGTTTAATAATATATTTATTTTTACCTACGCACATCACTGAGCATACGACTCATGCTACATTTACCTCGATAAAGGAAACTATAATAAATGGTGGCCACAACAGAGATTATTTTCGGAAATGTGTAACGAGTGGGTAGTTGAAGGCCATATATCACGCCAACGGAACCGAACCATTTATCCTTTAGTCTGCAAGGTCAGTAAGGGATGGACAAATCGTATATACACAAAGTCATAAATTAACATGCCAGTAGTAATGATAACGAGAACGATATTTTCTTGGCTCTCACTTACAGCATTCTCGAGGGACGATTAAATCTCGCACAGAATTTTCTTGAACCGTTGGAGAAATGATTTTGATAGTAGCGTTTGTCCAACACATTGGAAGCGCGTGTGTAGTTTGGGAGGGCACGCCTATGTCTACATACTTTTATCGACAATATTAGTTCTACTTTTAAGCGTTTAAGCGAAAACCCATTCTGCCTTTTTTTGGAAATAATTTGTTTTCTTAGTTTATTACATAGCGAAACCTGTAAATATTAATGTATACACCAACAGATATAAAAATATACATAAAATCGCACCGCGTGTGTTTCTCCCACATACAGAGTATTCTCAGAGTAATTAAAATATAGACGACAGCGGCATGCACCGATAGGCTCAGGCCATACTGCACTCAACATAAGACTCGTGCTCATTCCTAACGTCCTTTACTAGCCCTTATAACATATTGTTCTGACAGGATAGTTTATTGATACTTAACTGAGTAGACATTTTTGGGCGTTGCGCAATGAGGGCACTGCACCGTTGCGTTCTTGCCTTCCCCTAGAATTCGGGTTTTAGATTTTCCCCCGGTACTTTGATAAGGTTTAAAGGTTAAAGAAACTAAACTAAAATTATTAAAACAGCATCCCCACTACTTACTATAGTCATGACCCTGTCAGACTTGAAAGTAATTACCTTCCAGATTATAATTGGGACTCTAATAATGTTCTATCAAGTAGTTCAAAGAATCATAAACAATTACATTTCTACAGCTGTGTAATTAAGACACATGTGTATGTGTATTTAAGACCCTGTGTGTGTAATTAAGGCCCTGGTGAGAAAGTTGTGAGGCGTATTATTCCACATCAGTTGGCCTTATTCCTAGTCCGCGTTGGATGTCACTAAACATCACGTAGGAAGGGTTTTCTGGAATACATTGAGTAGTTCCCAAATTGCTGTTGGGTAGGAGGTACGGTCATTCATTACATCACTGCGTGCTAGCTCTTTGAAACTTAACTATGCCCAAAACGTTGGCCACGTATTTTGTTTACAGTTAATAATATTTGTATTTCATTGTATTTTATGCTTCTTTTTCTGTAATAATTAATAATTGTCTTTTGTGAAACAAGGCCAGCAACAGAAATTAAATCTAACTAAATAGGGTAAGACCACCAATAAACGTCCGATAACTCGCATCAAAGGCCTGTGTCCCTCCCACGGGTAATTCATTACATTCACTGAGCGCGTAGGTCGGAAATAAATTAGTATAATTTAATAGAAACGAATCCCAACTACGTGGGTGTATTAATTACAGGTTCACACTCGTTTTAAGTTTCACGACAGCGGGTCAGCGGTAATCATTAGGCTGTGTTGTTGATGGAGGTACACGTCAGGATAGCGGTCCCTGTTGAGGACATACATAAACTTACATGTAATATGTAAATTTAAGGTCCTAGATATTTATTTTATCCGAAAGTATGTCATCGTTTCTTACCTAATAATGAACAAAAAAATCATTAGATATTAATAAAGGTGGTTCTATACTAAGAAACTTCATCTAATTGGCATAGCGCTTTGTATGAAATTAATTTATTATTATAGGTTCCCAAGTAAAGTTGTAATAATGGAAAATAACTAACGATTTCTCATTGAGATTATTCATAACAACCCAAATAATATCTGCTGTAAATTTCTGAAGAATTGAACATTTGATGCCGCAGTTTATTTGATGCTACAGCATCAGTTCAAGATTAGCATATTTAACTCTTATAAAACTTACTTTCTCATTAAACATATTAACCTAATCCAGACTTACATTCTCAAATTTTCAGTAACTCAAAGTGATCTAACGCGTGTAACTCCTTAGACTTATCTCCAGTACCTTGCACACGGGGCTTACTTATAGAGCATTACATAATCTTGGGGAAACGACTTGCCTATTGTCGTAAACTTACTTAAAGGGAGCTATTAGAAGGGTTGACGGGTTATACTCGTATTTATCTACAACCTCTCGGCACTAACAATAGTTGTTTAACCAACTCATCTGCTGACACAACTTGTGTGTATCGAAGACATATAGTAACTTATCTTATTAAGTCTTTGTATTGATCGTAACTTTTATGTCGAACTAGCAACTACGGAGCGCTTGCCTACAAATCCGTTTCCATAACTTGAACCCAATTGCGAGCACGGGGACCGAAACTAATCAAAACATTTTGATTAGCTTTAGCTAAAGTACTTCCACGCCCTGTTTTTTTTATCTTTGTCGTATTTAATATTTTTGACATCTTTATTTGGTTACTCTTTGTGTACTATTCATTTTAAATACGAATCGATTGATTCAAACATGATTTTAAAAGCTTTTATTTAACTTCACTCGTATGTAAGTAGGTATGTTCTGGAATCTTGCAATCAATATTTCACCCACTTCCACTGAAGCTATCGAGCTGAAATTTGGCACACATATTTGGTTCCGATGACAATGCATGAAAATAAAAAAAAAAGTTTAAAAAGCTTTTTTAAAAAAAAAAAAAATTTACGGTAGGTATATTTTATTATCATATAAAATCGGTATGATTTATTGCTCATCTTGCTTTAATATTTCAAAAAGATAATCTGACCAAAGAAATGGTAAAATGTAAATGCACGTTTTATTTTCAGTGAGAATATTTTAATGGCACTTTTTGCAACACCTCATCGACATAATTGCAGCGCTTACCCGCTTAAGCCCGCTACATTTGTAAGGTCTCGTGTGTAAAACTGGTAATCCAATGAGTGGTGATTTTACCCTATAGCCATTGAGGTTAAATTGAGCGATAAAAGGCGAATGTAATAAAAATTGTAAATCGTTTGTCGCATAGAACTGAATGTTGTAATTATTTAAAATTCTTATTGGCTCACCGCCTCCTGTATGGGACCTAATAATAAACTGATGAGAAGTGGGTGTACAAGACAACTCTGGGAAATATAGGCGTAATCTTATGATAAGTTATATCGGTGCGACCCATAGACGTTCCACTGCTGGGCACGGGCCTCCCACACAGACATAGCTGCGGGAGGTCTAGAGTATACTCCACCACGCTGCTCCAATGCGGATTGGTGGAGGAGTTATTCTTACTTGAAATTCAAATTTAATTATTAAACAATTAAAATTAAATGTAGTCAATAGGAGACAATGACTCCGAAAAAGGATTAAGCCTTTCGACAAGATGGACGAATGTCGGACGGTTAGAGTAGAGTTATCTATCGAATCCTGAAAAGGCTAATGGATGGGTGGAAGAAATAAACTATTAAAAAATTGTCCCTTACCTGCCTCGTTGTAGGTTTCTACTGAAAACATCCATCCATCCATCAGCCTTTAGAAGTCCTGTTGTAAATATTCCTCCCTTAATCGGTGCCACTGTACTACAACACTGGGCCTCAATGCAGTTAGCAGGTATAAATGAAATTTATTTTCCGAGCATCATATAGTTTTGTCACAATACGAATTAATTATAAACTATCCTGCTCATTGTAATTTTAATTTAAGAAGATAATTAATGCCAGAGAATTAACGGTAACAGACAGAAAATTAATGCATTAATTACAATACAACATTTTCATTTAACAGCTGTTGCGTACGGTACACCACAATATCCGGCCTATAGTCGATCTTTCTCTAGTTCCGTATTTTTAGGCTAGTTAACTAAAGTTCGTACGTTAAGTATACCATAGTAATTTCAATTTTACAGCTTGTTTCAAAAAGTAGTAATAGTAAGAATTGAGATTATTTATTTATTTTCTATCTTTGAGCTCTGACAGACGAGTTCTAACAGTGTGTTCTCATTCTATATCTACGAGTATGTATACTACAATAAAACTGAAGAGAAACTTGTTCTGTACATTAAATGATTTTTTTAATTTCAATTCAGGGGCTTTATCATACGAGTTCAAAACGAACTTAAAAATGTGTTTTTTGAAAATATTGTCTGTCTGTCTGTCTCTCGTCCTTACATAAAATTTTTATAAAAGGAAAAAAATGGTAAATTTAAAAAAGAGGAGCAATACTTTACGAAATAGGTTTTTAAGGAGGAGGAGGTGAGGAGAATAGGGTTTCAGAGGGTAGAGTTTTTCCCGTAATATTTATGAGCAGAATAAGTAGCAACAATTAACCAAGCTGCATCAATGTCTACTAATACAGGTCAATCAACGCGCCGCGTAAGTATCGAAAAACATTGATTTCTTATTTTTGGATTATTGTATTCATAGTCTCTTTAACGAGTAGTGACAGTGGACATGGACTTTAATACAATACGTATAAAGTTAAAATTAAAATACTTATTAGTCTATTTTAAAAATATTTAAATAAGTGCTTTATAAAAAAATACTGTCTTCAACATCTAACCCCCATCCTGGATTACCCTTAATACGTAGAGTCAATCTATAAATTGGTCTGCTGCTCACGCACCTCATTGTATGTGACTGGACAAACGAGCCCTCAGGCACTTTAATTACTGCTATTTTATTGTCCGTTACGTGTATTAATTTACGGGGCTAAGTAATTAAACGCATGTGGAGACTTAAAATAATGCTCATTCCTACTTTTTTAATAGTGCGCTTTGAGTCATTAGGTGCTTGGATATAAGATAGCAAGAATGCAGCATACACCATCTGCTTCTGTGACAACGGTGACATATATTGAACAAGACTCTAAGGATTCAGCTCAGAAAAGTGTATTTGGAAACCACACATTACCAACTGCAACACAATTGCTTAAAAACATTTCCAGTTTGCGTAGGGGAAAGTAACCAAATACGGCATCTAACCTGTATTTTCGGTATTCGACAAAATTCCATATTAGGGGTACTATTTCTTATTTAGTTACTTTCCTGTACTTCCTAGTAGTATCAGGTATAGTGATATGAGCTCAAGTTTTATCGGTTGAACATTTTGGACGAAAATTAAGCATTTACCATACCTACTTATATCTCAGGCCTACAAGATCAAACAGCGTTGATCTTGTAACTTTGTTGAAGTGAAGTTTTAACAAGACCTTTGGCTTAAGTTTTCTAATTTACGTCAAAGCTATGTTCGCTTCTGACAAACAAGAGTTTTATTGGCACTTACCGAGTATGTTTGTGTGTTTATGTCATTAAGAAGTGGATCTTGTGAGTGTTTAATTGTGGTTCAATTAAGCTCTAATATAATTATTTGGTAATTGCGTTACGTCGCCTTGCGACATGGTTCAATTATTGGTTTCATGCTCGAGTGGTCCAGGGTTCAAATTACAACTTAATATGTTTTTTATTAATTTTGAATATTTTATGTAAACTACATAGCCCAGTGGCTCGTGTCGATTCAATGTGATCGTCAGAGCAGATAACAGTTATCATGGACGGCAACGGAAGGGGGGTTCTACAAGCTCGTTTGCTATCTTATATCCATCAAAAAACACAATCACACTAAGGAGGCCTAGGCCTGTGTTGCGGGTGGAAGACACACATAAAATACAATATAATATCGTAGACCCAAGTGCAAATATATTTTCCCGTCCAGCAGTTTGGCAGTCTGGGTCACTCACTACTGAGCCACGGAATTGTCGAATGAAATCACTACACAAGTGCCACAGACAATAAAGGATGGAAAATAGAAAGATAAAAAATCAACGTAGTAGTGCCTTTAGTAGGGAGGGAGGAGATGGAACTCATCTCCCGATGAAAGATAGCGACTTACTGTAATTTATATTCCATCCGCTTACGCGCCCGTCCACTCGTTTCTGTAAAAACAGCTGCTTCCTGCTATTTCACGTGTAATCTTCAAAGAAAAAGGGCATACATAACCGCATGCCCTTTTTCTAAGGCACGACCTGTTGGTTGTTTCAGATCTGTGTGCGAATTGAATATATATGAATGTGAACTGATTCATTAGTCTCGTTAAAACTTAAATCGTACGGTACGTTAAATTTAATTTATGCACCTTTTGCATATAACCACACCGTTTTTTCTAACGTGAAAATCCCAATCGTATTATATATACATATATATATAAAAAATGCAAAAGGTGCATAAATTAAATAGTCACTCAGTGAAGATGCAGCTTTCTAATGGTGAAAGAATTTTTGAAATCGGTCCAGTATATATACGTATATGTGCTGACGTTTTTATGCGAGTGTGTGGGTGAGTGTCATGTTGTGAGTGTTTGTGTAGGTTTTCACTGTTATGTTTTTTTTTTTTATAATTAAAATCTGTTTTTACAATATTTTAATATGAACCCTGTAGGGCACGGCAATATACCTCGAGGAGAAGAGAAGAGAAGAGAGGAGGACGCAGCATTTTGGCACGTTGCCTTTTTTTTTTTTTTAAAGTAATATCAATGTAATATCAATGTCAACAATTCTTAATAATTTAGTTATGTCAAATAAAGTCGAATGTTAATAGAATGTTCATATATTTAGTAATGTCAAGAAATAATAATAACATACCTATTTATATGTCAGTTTTTGAAAATTTATAGCAATTCATATTATGTTTCATCATGTTGGTCAAAGTATTGAACTGAAATACATTTTTCGGCAATATAGAATGACCGCTTTGATGGATTCATTTGATATTACATGGGCCGAGTGCTCTGTCTTGTGTTCAGTATTGATTGAATATCATGTATCCGGATAGTAGTGATAGGTAATATATCTTCTGATTAATAATTAATTAAATCAAGTGGATGAGAATAGCCTAAGTCTTAGTTCAGAGGCGTGCCTCATTAAAGGATAATGTTCTGGACTGATGTGAAGAGAGAGGCCAATCCATAGTTCACTTAATATCGTGATCTAATCAATGTTAGTAACAAAGTGTAATTTGCATAGGTAGGTACACGGTTATACTACCATTAAACTCGTGTCAACTATTGACAAAAATAGTCTGCGATTTATGTAACGAACAATATAGCATTAAGTACCTACCTAACAGTACCTAACCATTAGTATTTCGTGAAAATATTGTGTATAATATTTTTATTTGTTTCTTACTTTCTTCGTTCAGTCTGAATTAAATTAGGCCAGGACTCGTGTGTTGTAAATACTTGCTACAAAATAATTAAAACTGACTATTGAAGGAGTCCTGCTCGAAGTATGCTGGGTTTTATATTTTATTCAAGTCTAGAAAAGCTTTTCTTAATTTTTTGTGAAAGTAAAAGACTTTAGTCTCGATTAAGGACATCTTTGGCCTCAATAAAGGCTAATTATTACACTTGCTCCCGGAAAAATGTGAGAGCAGATCTCGTGGGAACATGAAAAAGATTGACATTTACTTCCAAATTAGTTAATTCGTTACGTTTTACTTAAGTTCTTAGTTTATACTCATTTGTAAAATTATTAAATATTTTTTCTACTCGTACAAGTGGCCGTCTTATAGTCTTCAAGGGTAGAAACGCATCTGTGAAAGGCTATGAAAACTGCTCATTACTTCGTATATGAATCAAACATTCATGAAAAATTGTCCTGAATTGGAATAATAGGAATAGGTAATATAATATGAACCTACAATTATAATTTAAGTCATATAATACGAAGTCAAAATCACGAAAGAAAGGTCAGCTAATAAACATTATCTCTATCTAAACCAGCAAAAACAATTAATTTGCATAAATAGGTCTGAATACCAATCCTCAATTTTATATAGTCGTTGGGTCGCAACCCCAACTATAGAGTCGTTAAAATAGGATAAATCAATAGTCCATTAGGCGTTAATGTATTGGATAGAGTTTTCAATTTTAGACTTGTTTGAACGAACGTGTGGGACAAACAATGCTGGCGCCGGTGTGCCGAGATTCATTAGTCACTAACTACAGTTTCTCTTTATTCTATAATAGATTCAGTTTAGAAGTAGGGCAGAGCGGGGTCTGTTGAGCCACAGGGTCTAGTGAGCCACCCATGGTATCACGGACACGCAGCATAATATATACCAGCGGGATGCATTAGACGTAGCGTGGGGGTGAGGATAGAGAGCCACGGTTGCTTTAGTCTCCATCCAGAGTTCGTTCTAGGTGTGAGTGCGTAATGTTACAAATTTGGGACTAAAAGTAAAAAACATCGCCTCACTGAAATTTGGCTTCAAAATTACGAATGTCATCATACAGCCACTAAGTAAGTGTATTTTGATTATAACATGATTACTGCTCATGGCTTAAGTTTCAAAAATAAACTATTTTCAATTGAATTTTAGTTATTTAACATATTAACACTAATTCTGGGAAGGGGTCATTTGAGTCAAAATAATCGGGGTCGAATGAGCCATGTTCAAGTGACCCCAAATTTTTATTATAATGTTTGCAGGTTGCACTGTTTATGTTAGGTATATTGTAATTTTGTTAAGTACTGTTTTGTTATCACCCGTTACTGCGTCAGCGACTCTAAAGCCATCAAATGATAAATAAAATGAAGAACCAAATGTTGAAATGCCATCTACATCTAGGGACTATATTCCATTTTCACCATAGTTTCTGAGACCATTCCTGAAAGCAGGGCCCAGAAAGCAACAAACACGAGGGAAAAAGAGAAGTGGTGCTGTTTTGACAGAAACTCTCGAGAAAGATGCAAGCTAGCAAGTAGATAGACAAGTCCAAGAAAAAAGCAGTGAAGAAATCAATTTTTAAAATTTCTTCACCGCCTTATGAAGAGAATTACTCTGTTAAGAATAATATCAATCAGAAGAAAATTTTAAAGAAAACACAATTTTCGTCAAACACTGAATTATTTACACTGATTATTTTTGACTAGTTTTTTTTTGACCCGCAGCTTCGCTCGTGCTAATTCCACGCATAACAATAGTTTCGTTTACACCTCGTAATATTATATAGCCTATGTCACTCAGTGAAGATGCAGCTGTTGGCAGAATGGTGAAAGAATTTTTGAAATCGGTACAGTAGTTTTAGGATGAAAACATTACAAATAAATCTTTTTCTCTTTATAAAATTATTTCAGGCAGTCTCCCAGGAGAAGAGTGGGTATAGTGCTCTAGTTGCCGAGAATGCCCTCACATTAAGAGCAATTCAGGTGTCAATGCAGATTATTCAATTCAATTCAATTCAATTTATGTTTGCATGAACTGTGACAGTGTCTAAATTTATTAAGTTACTTTTTACTAACTTGAGTTAAATTGTATTTTTGGAAAAGTTTGGGGAAGTTTAGAAGTTTGTTTTTGTTTTTATGAGGAATCTCAGAAAGGTTGTTAAGGTTTTATTTCTATATTTCAAATGTTTGAATGTGCAAAGTTTTTTATAATGCATTGGCTTAAGTGACCCCTTTGGGTGGTTCAACAGACCCCGCCTATGGGGTCTAATGAGCCATTTGCCTTTTTTCATTAGAAAGTAATTTTAGTATAGTAAACAACGGATTTGCCAAGGTTTTTTGATCCTAATATGTAGTCATATAAACAAACTACTGATTTAAGGATAAATCTTTTCTATTTTTTTATTTGTATGGACCCTACACTGATTTGAACAAAAACCTGATCAAGTGACCCCGCTCTGCCCTACTTAGCAAATATCCACGTAGATGTCTCTGCCACGTATGAGGTATCTCTAGTCTTGGCATGAGCTGCTTCTACTAGCTGATTGGGAGTTTTATTTATTTCGAGAGATCACCAAGTGGTCCAAATGCGGTGGTTGTGAAATTGAACCTAATTTTAATAATAAGTAATATTAATATAGTAAACAAATATTTTATTTATTTGCAACTGTTCTATTGCAAATATATTTATTAACAGTGTTATAGTAGTTCAGTCAACTGTATCAAGGAAAACAATATTTTTCCATAATCCGATCTACCGCCACCACCGATAGAAATTTCGACAGTGGTCCTGTCAACAGGAAATCCAACTGGAGCACGGGCAAGTAGCGTGTTTTTCGATTCGTGCTCTCTGAGATTTTTATTCCGCGCCTTGATTTATATTCTTCCTTCAAAATCAGAAGGTACTTCATAGTTGAAGGGATCATCCTCACTCCTGAAGATGATCATCGTAATAGATCGAAACTAGTCGGCCTATTTCCGACTTAATCACACGTGAGTAAGCCTGTAACTTCAACTTTGAATCTCACGAATCGTTCAGTAATAAAGAAGGTACTTATTACCGTGTGATCCTGGTCATTAAATTGTATTTAAAATAATTTAAATACAATTATAAAGTATTCTGTCTTTTGTTAATTAAGTTTAAATCGAATTTAATTCGATTCCATAATTAGTACACTTCGTAAAGTAGGTATTATTTTAATTATCGAATAATAAATTACTTCGATAACATACTTTATTGTTTAAGAATTGACTTTTAAAGTATACTTTTCACCCTTCTAAGTATACTAGTTTAGAGATTCGCTTCACAACGCTCAGTCTCACAGCCATTTATAGCAGTAAGACATAAAAAGTCTACAAAACTACTTTTCCACACAATTTGCCCAAAATGAATAGTAAAACGTATAAAATTTCCTGCAATTGGATAAACTTGAACTGTTGAACACTTGAATTGTTTGTTCAGATTTACTGCGGCAGTCGTAATGGTTTATAAGGAGAGAAAATAAGTATTTTCATTTGAAAGTATAAAGAGTATAAAGGTGAATTTCAGGAGATGAAAATAAAGGTAATATTTTCCTAGTGTCAATTTGACACTCACATAATATACCCTTCTATTTACGAAGAGAGCGAATGTTTTGTTAACTAATAAAGTTATGGGAAAACTGGGTAGTGCTATTATAGTATGGTCGTAGTAATAAAATAGTTTTATCATTTCATTCATCATTCAGCGTACATACTATCCATATTTGTAATGTCTCGTTTGAAATTGGTGAAGTTCACAACATTATAAGCCGTTTAAGGCCGTTAGGTGTCTCATTAGCTTGTTCGTTAGCCTACTTCAACTAACATGACATAACATGACACCTAAAGATATATACCATGGTAGACAGGGTGTTTAGTACACGCTAGAAGTGATTTATCTTCAAGTTTTCATGCAATAGGTGGTAAACGTATTGCCACACACTGAGGTCAAATCCATCCATTACCTACCGAGAAAAATCAAATTACAAACCCAATTTATCCGATCCAGGGATCTAACCCAACGCCCCTCAGTAATATTAAAATAATTAGTCGTTAAAACAACCCCGTTAAATAATATTATAAATTCCTTCAAGGCAGGCAACGAAAAAATCCTGGTGTCGAACGTGTCCATAGACGACGGTGACCACTTACCATTAGACATACCGTATGTCTGTTTGTCCGTCTATATCTTAATACATATTTCTTGTGTACGTGTGTATGACAGTGAACTCCTCCTAAACAGCTGGATAGATGTTAATGAAATTTTTTGTGTGTGTTCAAGGGGTTTCGAGAATGGTTTATATTCACAATTTTATCCAATGGAAAATGTTTTTTAAACTTATTTTAGTATTTTTGTATGATCAATATTTTACATGAAGTCTCGCGTCACTTTGACATTTCATATGGCAGAACAACGTTAGCGGGGTCAGCTAGTTATAAAATAAAAAAAAATTATACCATATTACTATCGTCATCGTTACCGATGAAATTCGCAGTAATTTCAAACTACAATCAACATGTGGATACAAACAAATTAAACATTTTAACGTAAGTAATTAAAACCACCCAAGCATCGTCGGGACGCGGCAATTTACACTAATTACTAGATTTTCCCATCGCTTCACTCACGTCAACTAGTTTTCCTTGCAGAATTATTTCTACCATTAAAATCCGAGATAGCCAGCGATCGATTGAAAATAGGATTTCTCAGTGGTAAGAAGAGGAACACGTCCGTGCTTTGCAATGCGACGGTAATGGGTGTCAGCTAGTATTGAGAGGATCAAAGGTTATTTTAACCCATAACACAATATATATTATGACCATTGCTTTCCAGCCAACCAACCGCCCGCATTTTATAGTGATCATTAAAACTTCACAAACTTACGTCAAATTCATGCTCTAAAAAAAGTAATTTCGACGCCAATACTGCTTATAAGGCTGATTTTATTTTTAACGATGAAGAATGATCAGACTAACGCCTTAGCCTTACGCTAACGACCTCCAAGAAATAAAAATTACTTGAAAAACCACAAGCAATTTTCTTAGCTGCAACTGACAGGTCAGTTAGACGCATACAAAATATTGTGCCAGCGAAAAACACTTTTGGAGAGTCATTAATAATTTATATGGATCTATTTAATTCTATTTTTTTTTTTTGAAACTATCATTTAAAACATATCAGGCAAATACAACTTGTATCTTTACATTGCAGGCTCCCAATGCTTATAAAGTAAGTAGGATTTTAAAATTTTATTAAAGAAAAACGTTTTTTCTGCAATCATTTCAGTGATCGGCCATTAAAGTAATTTCAAATATCAAGATAAAAGCTTTGTTATAGGCTCATTTAAAGGCGCACTTAAGACATATTTTTTGCATTGTGAAGTTTGTGCTTGGTGTTGAATGGTAACGGCGCGATTAAATAGAATTATCGTTAAGTGGGCAAAGTGTATAAGTAATTAGCTGACCCCGCAAACGTTGTTCTGCCATATGAAATGTCAAAGTGACGCGACACTTCACGTCAAGGAACGACGGATAAAAATGAAAATACTAAAAATCTTGTTTAAAAAACATTTTCCAGTGATGCAAATTGTGAATCTAAACTATTCTCGAATCCCCTTGAACACACACAAAAAATTTCATCAATATCCATCCAGCCGTTTAGGAGGAGTTCACTATCATACACACGTACACAAGAAATATTTATATTAAGATGTGCGTTTTACACAAATCTCATCTACCGTGATGGTGTAGGAACTTATCGTGAGGAAACCTGCTTGAGATTTCCCCATAATTTTCTCATAGGGATGAAAACTATTCTAATCTGCACTTGGCCAGCGTGGTGGCGTATGGCATTAACATTCCGAGAGGCTATCCCTGACCAAAGGGTTGAGATGATCGATGATTAAAACTAATGGACGCTCGAATTTTCGTTTGCGTGGAATTAGACATAACAATAGTGTCGTTTCCACCACATGTTCAATATTTTTATTAATTAAACTATAAACATTTATTGCAAATATGAAGCAATTCTATTGAAATTTAACAACTATTCAAACAAACTTCAATAATTACTTGACTTCACTTTATTTAGAAATTTCCTCCAATTTTTTAACACTGTAGATTGAATATACAAAAATCTGAAATTGTATTGCAGAAAACACATTGATGTACCTTCTTAAATCCAGGACAAAAACAATCATGGTTTGCCCAGGAAGTTACGACTGGACCACATTGCGTATGAAAAAGGAATGAATGTTCAACCTTCCAATCCCTTTGTTTCTGTATTTCGGCGAGTAACATTTCGATGGCGCTCTGTCCAACCTCTACCATAAAAAGTATCTATTATTGTTTAGAAAAACTTTTTCTTATTAAATCTGGAGAAATATTTCTAATCCAACCACAAAAAAGCCATTAAAATCTACAAAGGAATATCTCCCGGCTCTTCATTACCAAAACTCTTTGAATAATTAACATGAAAACGAGTTTTTACTTCGTTTTACCGTTTTGATGAATCTGGTATAAACATTTTTACTGAACTCATTTGATAAGTTGATCTAGTTTATTGGTTTGGTTCCTCGCTGTTTCGTTTATAACAGTTCTTTACATAATAATATAGTCTCAGTTTATCCTTTCTATCTATGTATAGATTGCCTCTAAGATAACTAAATGACGATTACTGTTAATATTATATTTGTTTATTTTATTTAATCGTTATTGCAATCATTGATATTGAGATGATGCGAAAGGCGTATTTTAGTCATTGAAATATGCAGTAACTACTTACTTCAAGAAAGTATTTACTATTTATTTGGTCCTACTGTTTGTACATTTACCAAGATAGGTTACATAGACATAGAAAACACAGGCACAGATGTGCCGCCTGCATTATTCTGGATCCTAGCCGCATCCTTTAATTGTTCTGTCATGTCGACACACACCACGTATAATTATTAATATTATGTTAGTTTGGAAATGTAGCCCAAAAGCCTTACGCAATTTAACCGACGGATAGTTGACGGGTGGTGGTAATAATTTAGCAGCGTTTCCGACTCACGTACAAATTATAAGACAGTAGGTTCTGATTGTATAATTGCAAAACAGTTGGACTTATCATTTGTTAGGAATTAACGTCGGAAATTAAAAAAAAACTCCCACCAGTTTAAGCACAACATTGCTGGACAGCATTTCGAAATTTATGTTCCAAATCTGAATGATATGACAGTAGAGACATTTCAAACTCTTGGAAGTAATGGATATTATTATGGAGAGAAGGATATCGGTTGTGTGTTGGTAATGTGAGCGCATGTTTGAGTAAAATACTATAAGTAAAACGTAGAAATGTGGCATTCATTTTACGTTCTCAGTAGTGAGACAAGCATAAGGTTTTCATATAAGTGTCACAGACAATAGGTACATAATTATTGATTGCTTAATTTAGCATCAAGAATCAAAATAACTTTGAGTGCAATAGTAAAGATTATGTGTTCAAGTTTCAATTTAACTATCAATTGAAATCAACATTCAAACACCCGAACAATCTGGGGTCGGAGTAAGTTGTATTCACAGTTGATCTCTGATCTATTCGGGGTGAACAAGATCCGTGCGGGGAATGGGTAAACCCGAACTCAGTCGTAACATCTATAAGTATGTATTCGTATCTATAGTCAATACTTCAATTTAAGCAATATAATTCAGAAGAAATGTATTGCTTGTCGATGTCGTAATTTTTTAGCTAACAGTGTCAAAGAAAAACATTTGGATTTATATTAAAAATATCCTTGCAGTCCGGGAAATACATAATACTCCGGGATATTGCACCGTTTCTATGGAAATGAAAAACTGTAATAATCTTTCGGTTTTTAATCGAAGTTTTGTTGGTTTTTTGGTTTGTCCTCCCATTCCTCTAAAAAGTGACAGGATACTATTGATAATTATATGATATTAACCCAGAAAATTGCGTGAAATGAATTGAAATAATCGCCATATAGAGAGCTATAATTATGCTCGGTATTTTGCTGCGAATATGATTCGCAACGATTAAATCCGTTCCCAAATAAAGGTTATCGATATACTGGTAGTTCGTCGAGTTAGCCAGCTGAATTAGCAATGGGTAGGTTAGTGCGTAACACTGACAACCGATGGTTAAGAAAGGTTCTCGACTGGAGACATCGACTTGGGAAACGAAGCAGAGCCACCAGGTGTACTGATGAGCGGAAGAAATCAGCGGGAAAACGCTGGATTCAAAGGTAACAGAACCGGGAGAAATAACACCGAGGCCAGGCCATGTCCAGCAGTGATCTACCAAAAGCTTAGATAGGCAAGATATAATACAATAATTTACAAGTGGCTCTTTTGAGATCATGCTTTGGCATTGCGCATTAACTATAGTTTGTCTTAATTGTTAACTACTCATAAATCTAGGTAAGAACAATACCTACATACCTACTTGCATTCTATAACAAAAATACGATTTTGGAACGCAATCAATTATTTCAGCTTTTATGGTTAGATTACCTATCAAAATAATCACATGAAGATGTGTTAGGTAACATGATCCTTAAACTTTACGGTCTTAAAATAATGACCAAAACAATTCTCTGAGCCTCTAAGCGGCTACGACTATTCGTCCTAATTTACGACCACTTTAAATAACAAGTAAACCGCCAGAGAATTATTATACGCTTTACCGTAGATATAACATGTGCCGTTAGAAACTTTTAATGTTTGCGGCTTAAAGTATTGTACAACAGGAGTAGATTCATTGAATCTAAAATGAAATAAGGCATTTTTGTGTTAAATCAAATCATGCAAGTCAAAAATATTCATATATATATGCGTGTAAGCTAATATTTTATACATACTAATGAACGCATGCAGCTTTGCTTGTGTGGCGTTCTAAATTGAGGCTGTTTTGATTATAGTTACTGTAGGCGACGCACCTTAGAAAAATATAAAACTAAATATTTTGAGAAAAGAATAAAGACGTCAGCTGTCAGGCTGAAGTAACAAAACGATTCGGTGGTTTTAATTATTCCCATCGCCAACAATTCTGGTCAATCGAGCCGAATCAGACATAGGAAAAGGTCCAATGTTTAATTCACCGCCACAGCACGTATACCGCACGCGTCGGCAAGCCAAAAAAGAAGAAAATTGTGAGTTGGCCGACGTCGATGTCCAGGTACAGCAGTGTAGCGACAAGATGAATATAGCACCGCTGCAGCACACTCCAGCAGCAGCGCCAAGCCGAGGCGGCCGCTCCGCGCGAAGCCCGGCGTCGTTGGTAGGTACCAATGCAAAATCTACTACGACGTCACTTCTTCGGCGGAAACGCTTAGAACTAGAAGCCGCCGAAGCCCGAGCTAAAATTGAGCTAGACCTGATTAATAAACGACTAGAAGTCGACTTAGCCTCAGTTGGTGGCAGCGTTGATGGTAGCGTACATAAGGTAGACGTTGAGCAGTGGATGGAGGAGAGCGAGTATGGCACTCGCGACGAGCTTGTTGAGCCGGCCGCCGCCGCCGCCGCATCGGCGCGCAGGAGCGGGGCGCAGCAGCGCGAGCGCGAGTTGCCCAACAACAGTATGGAGAAGCTCGCTCATACACTACAAGACTTGGTGCTCCATTCCTGCTCACAACGGGAAGAGCGTCTGTTGACCAGACTCTCAACGCCCCGTGACTTGCCTTTATTTAGTGGAGATTGCATCGAGTGGTTGCACTTCAAGTCCGCTTATGAAGAATCTTCACGAATTTGCAACTTCAGTGACTCCGAGAACCTATGGAGGCTTCGAAGAGCCCTCAGAGGGGAGGCTAAGGAGGCAGTGACGGACTTGCTCATAGGCAACACTGCACCAGCGGTCGTCATGGAGGCACTGGAACTGAGGTTTGGCAATTCCAATTTGATCATACAACATTTAACGTCACAGATTAGAATGTTGCTTCCACTGCCCAATAATTATCAAAGCAACTTAATTGTATTTGCTATGAAAATAAATAATTGTGTAGCAACATTAAATGCGCTTAATCAACAAGATTACTTGCGGAGTCCCGAGCTATCAGCAGCTGTAACGTCTAAGCTCCCTTGTATTTTGTTGAGCAAATGGACCGAATACGCGTACACAAGACTAACATCTGATATACCGAAGCTCAATCTGCTAGCTGAATTTTTAAAGAGAGAGGCTGAAATGGTGTCCGTTGTTGGTGTTGAACATGTATATAGAAAACCTGAAATTATACAACAGAGTCGGAAATTCGTTGATAAACGTTTCAGTAATAATCGACCCGTATTAGCTACGATTACGGAACCGTCTTCTAGACAATGTAAATATTGTAAAAAAGCTGCTCATTTGTTACCGGAATGTCGATTTTTTAAACGAGCTATGAGAAAGGATAGATGGAGGTTTGTCAAGTCTAACAACTTATGTTATTGCTGTTTACAAGAGAGACATGAGCGAGATAATTGTCCGGGTCCCGTGTGTGATATAGATACCTGTGGCCTCGCTCATCACCGCTTGTTACACTACAATAAGCCTCACGGAACGCATGCAACTTCAACCGAGGAGTGTGTAGCTGAGCAGACGCCGTCGCCGGAAAGTCAACGTGGTGAATCATCATCAGCTGCAGGCCGCGAGACTGTGGCTCACTCTCTCGCGACGAGCGAGACGCTACGGCGCGGGAGAGCCCCGGAGACTTCCCGCACGCGCGCCCCCTTCACTCCTAGTTCTGTGTTACTTAAAGTAGTAAAAGTAAATCTGAGTGGACCTAAAGGTATGGTGACTTGTTATGCTTTATTAGACGATGGTGCTTCTATTTCCATGATTGATAAAGATTTAGTGCACGAGTTAGGTCTTAAGTCAACGCAAAGCAGTCCTATAAAATTTATTGACGCCTTTGGTATTGAAATATTTCAGTCTGATGCTCCTAAAATATGTACAAAAATAAGCGGTTACCATGTAAATAAATTGTATGATATATCATTGCGACAAGTAGACAAATTACAATTGCCTAAACAAGATTTGTCATCCATAAATTGTATAAATTGTAAACATTTGTTATCTGTTAAAGATGTTGTATGTAAAGAATGTGTTGTGCCTCGCCTACTTATTGGTGAAGATAATTATTATCTAATTGCGCCTTTGCAAATTCTGCACGGTAATAAGCAGGAACCTTATGCTACGCAATGTCGATTGGGGTGGTCAATTCATGGTTGCTATGGTCTCACTCACTCTTCCGTGGATGCACATACATTCCATCTCAGTCACACCGAGGCGCACGAACAGTTATCTGTTATTAATGAACTTAATAATTTAGTTAAAAAATCCTTTGAATTAGATTCCATCGGAGTTTCGATCTTGCGACGTGACAATACGGCGCACTTGAGAGCAGTACGTATCCTAGATGAAACTGCACGTCAAATAGGCCAACGATGGGAAGTTGGTCTACCCTTCGTGAAAGACGAGTTCTGCATGCCTGACACCTACGAGTATGCATGTTCCAGGTTAACAGGTATTGTAAAAAAATTTCAAACCGATAGTAGTTTCGCGGAGAGATACCGGAAGGAAATGCAGAAGTTATTAGACCACGGCTACGCTCGAGAACTAAACGATTCTGAACTCTCAGCTAGTCACGTATGGTATCTTTCTCACTTTGGGGTTCAGAACCCTAACAAGCCCGGAAAATTAAGGTTAGTCTTTGATTGTGCGGGAAAAGTGAAAGGTGCTTGCTTAAATGATTTCCTATTGACTGGTCCCGACTTATATAATTCGTTATTAGGAATTATGTTTCGTTTTCGTCAACATAAAATTGTCGTGACGGGCGATATTAAAGATTTTTTTCTTCAGATAAAAATTCGTGATGAAGACCAGCACGTGTTTCGCTTTCTGTGGCAAGAGAGCCCAGCAGCACCCGTTAAGAGATGTGTCATGCAAAGTCTATTGTTCGGCGCCACCTGTTCACCTTTTGTCGCACAATACATCAAAAATAAAAACGCTCTAAAATACCAGGACTTGTATCCCGATGCCGTCGATGTAATTATAAATAATCACTACATGGACGATTGTTTGCACTCGTGTGACGACGAAGCTCAAGCTATTCAATTAGTACGAGATATAACGAATATTCATAAGTCCGGCGGGTTCGAGATAACACGTTGGTCTAGTAACAGTAGGGTTGTATTGCAGTCCATCCCCTCCGATGCACTCGCGCCTACTGCCGTAGAGTTCAAACATGGAGCTACGAACACAACTGAGCGCACTCTCGGATTAATGTGGCATCCTAACGACGATACCTTTGGATTTAAAGTTGTTAAGGATCGTATTTCAGCTAATGTTATGAATGGATCAGAGCCTCCAACGAAGGCACAAATGTTGAGCATTATAATGTCAGTTTACGATTTACATGGCTTTCTATCCCCATTTATAATAAAAGGTAAAATTATTTTTCAGCTTGTACATCGTAGTGGTGTAGAATGGAATTGCCGCATCCATTCCGAGGAACATGCCTTGTTCGTAACGTGGCTTAATGATTTACAACGTTTGAGCTCGCTTCGTATTCCGCGATTTTATTTAGATGCGCAGAAATGGATCGAGTGTTACTCGACATTGCCGAAGTCAATGTCGAAAAACACGGAACCAATTATTGATACACAAATGCATATTTTTTGTGACGCTTCGGCTAAGGCTTATGCGACCGTTATTTACTGGCGCTTTACACGATCAGATGGACGTGTACTTATTTGTTTTATTACCAGTAAAAGCCGCGTGAGTCCTTTACGTCCGATATCCATTCCTAGGCTGGAGCTGCAGGGAGCACTGCTGGGCGCGCGGCTCGCGGCCACCGTGCAGCGCGAGCACCGAGACACACAACCTACTAAAAGGTACTTCTGGACGGACTCTAGTACTGTGTTACAATGGATAAAGAGTGACCCTCGCAATTATAAACCTTATGTAGCTCACCGCTTAGGTGAAATTGATGAGCTGACACAGGCATGCGAGTGGCGTCACGTCCCCACCAGCCTCAACGTAGCAGACGTAGCCACGCGCGAAGATGCTCCTCCGCTTGTTTATAATAGTGACTGGTTTCAAGGTCCTTCCTTTTTGCGCCGCACCGAAGATCAGTGGCCAAAGGACCTCAAGCGCAACAAACCGCTACTGGAGGCAATGTGTGAGGAACGATCTGTTCATGCTGTGATTGAACATGACTCGGGGTTATGTTTGCCTAACGAACACAACATCTCGAGTTGGATCACACTAGTGCGCGCTACGGCAAGGGTTCTGTTATTCATTAGAAAATGTCAGAGCAAACAGTGCAACTTAGACATTATTCTAATGAAGGAGGCAGAAGACCTACTGATAAAAAAATGTCAAAATGATAGTTTTAGCACCGAATTGTCATATTTAAAACAAAATAAACTGTTACCGAGTAACAGCCGCTTGTTACAGTTGTCACCGTATATTGATGACTCTTGCGTGTTACGGGTTGGTGGTCGTATAGACAGGGTCATAGGTGTGGAGCACCACGCACGGCGCCCCGCTATTTTAGATGGTAACCATAGGATAACACGATTATTAGTTGAATATCATCATAGGCAAGCGATGCATGGCGCTAATGAACTCGTAGTCAATAATTTGAGACAGCAATATTGGATCTTACGACTCAGGCCAACCGTCCGTTCTGTCGCTTCCCGTTGCTTGCTCTGTCGTTATCGACGGGCCACGCCTCAACCACAGCGTATGGCTGACCTGCCCGCCGCTAGACTGCAACACAATAGGCGTCCCTTTAGCTTTTCGGGAGTGGATTTTTTCGGTCCATTCGAAGTCACTGTCGGTCGTAAAAGGCACAAACGGTACGGAATGTTGTTCACGTGCCTCACCGTTCGAGCAATTCATATCGAGCTTACAGAAGACCTCACAACGGACTCCACGATAATGGCCCTCCGAAGAATGGCTGCTCGCCGTGGCATGCCTCAGGTAATCATTTCAGATAATGGTACGAACCTTCGAGGCGCCGATGCGGAGCTGAGACGGAGCATAGCCGATGTAAACCTGGATACGATCCGAGATGCCGCTGCTGTTCGTGGCGTGGAGTGGAGATTTAACCCTCCAGGTGCCCCGGAGATGGGAGGTTGCTGGGAGCGGATGGTTCGCACAGTTAAGTCTTCCCTTAAGGTAATTCTAAAAGAACGCGCTCCTCACCCAGATACTTTGAGTACATTGTTAGCTGAGGTCGAGGCTTTGGTAAACAGCCGTCCTATTACTCACGTGTCTGATGATCCGAGTTACCCGGAGGCGCTTACCCCCAACCATTTTCTGATTGGTACGTCCTCAACAGGCCCGCAATTTGGTAAGTATGTTGACTCTGATCTATCTTTACGAAAAAGATGGCGAGTCGCACAGAGGCTGGCAGACATGTTCTGGGCTCGCTGGCTCAAAGAATATTTACCGACTTTACTGCCGCGCCAGAAATGGTCTCAAGAAGCGAAGTCTCTCGAGGTAGGTGATTACGTCATCATTGTCGATCCTAGTCAAGACAGGGGTTGCTGGCGTCACGGAGTAGTGAGTGCAACCTATGCAGGCAGGGATGGTCGCGTCCGCATTGTTGATGTACGCACATGCACAGGCGTACTGCGCAGACCGGTCACGCGCGTCGCTCTACTGTCACCACGGGACTGTAGTGCTAACTAGTTAGCACTAAGGAGGCAGAAATTGTAGGCGACGCACCTTAGAAAAATATAAAACTAAATATTTTGAGAAAAGAATAAAGACGTCAGCTGTCAGGCTGAAGTAACAAAACGATTCGGTGGTTTTAATTATTCCCATCGCCAACAGTTACTATCCATCTCGTGGAAATTATTGGACATACCTACCTTGTTATTTTTACATAATCAAAACGTCAATTGGATTTCATATGGTGCCGATACGTAGCATAACTTTTTATTTTATAGTTCATTTACCTGATTCATCCGGCTTTTAACAGTTGTTAGTCGGATTCAGTAAGGAATGAGCCCGGGTGTAGCAAACGACCGGTGTGGAGAATAAATTGAGCGTTATTTTATCACCAGTTCCCTTGCTAGAAAACTGGAACTTTTGCCCTGTTTAGTGGCAACTTATGGCTCGCTACCTTGCTGCAATATAGGTACCTACGTACGATTTTATGCAAGTGATTTATTAAGGCTTACCTAATCCATACTAATATTATAAATGCGAAAGTAACTCTGTCTGTCTGTCTGTGTCGCTTTCACGCCAAAACTACTGAACCGATTTAAATGAAATTTTTTTCATTTGGAAAAAGTGTTGTAAGGGGTTGAAAAGGGGGTCGAAAGGTTCTATGAAAGTTTTGTCATTTTCAGAACTAGAAGCATAAAATTTATATTATAGGCTGTTGATTAGATATAAATAAATATGGCACTCAAAGTTTGTAAAAATTTTGTAAGGGTGTAAAATAAACATATATTATTATGTATAATTCCACGCGAGCGAAGCTGCGGGTCTCCACTAGTATCGTATATTTATCCATTTAAGTGTTTGATGATAAAATATAAAATACCTGACAAATGATTTTAAACTACTTACCTATATAAATTTGCATAAACATAACATTCCAGATAATTTTAGCTTCTTTTTAACACTGCGAATCTGGCATTATAATTTACGTTGCCACAAACCTAATCTCTTGTTGCGAATTAGTCGCGGGGCTTAGTAGGAATTAAGAAGATTAGTAATACCTGCTTACAGAAAGTTTGTCGGTAATGGCCGCGACGTAGGAATAAAATTTCGTTAGACTTTTGGTAAACTTTTGGAAATGTACGTGAGTGAGAAGTTTGCTGGTCGGAACCATTGCGAGTGTGAGGTAATCGTGTTTGGCCTGTCATTTCGGGCCGATGTGTTTCGTGACCTGTTTTACTTCTAAAACCAGTTATTCGTGGATGCAAAATTGCATATATGAATTTAGCTTTGCCCGTGGCTCCCTCCGCGTTAAATCGTTTTCCATGCAGAATCTAAATTACTACCATTCCCATTATGGGGTGGTTTAAAATTTAAACAGTAGCCTTTTTCGACAGCATGCTACACTAAAGACTACAATCTATCATAATCCGCAGTTCCGTCGATCAGAATTTGATCAAATTTAAGAATTCATCGATTAATCAAATCGAATCATCGAAAATCAATTACCTAGGCTAACAGATGGCGCTGAAACTAATGCTTATCTTGAGTAACTACTAATTTCCTGCAAGAATTAGAAAGAGCTTACCAAAATAAATGCTTATTATAAGTATATCAGTATCTGCAGGAACCCCTCCGCAGATGAAGGCCTCCTCTAAAGATGCCAAATTTTCCTTATCTTAGAATGTTTGCATCCAGGCTGGCCCAGCCATTTTGCTAATTTCGTCTTCCCATCTCATAAGCGGTCTTCTTCTGTAACGTTTATCACTTGGGCCTTGCCACATTGTCACTCTTTTTGTGCATCGCTCATCTAACAGTCTCGCTACGTGTGCCACCCATTTCCATTTCAGTTTCATGGCATAGCTTATAGTACCAGTAGCTTTTTATATATGTTTTTTTTAAGGTTGTATTATAAAACTACATTACAATTATGTTTAAGATCCAGGAAGAATTATCGACCAGCCGGAATCCAAACCCAGTACCAATTTTGGCGGAGTCACTAATTAATTTACCCCTAGAGTCGACCTATGTACTCCGGATGTTTCGAGAACATACCTACCGTGACATTTCATATCCTGAATCATTTTATTTTAATACTTCCAGTGAAAATGTCACGTACTCGCTATGCAATACAAGTTGCTTGCAACTGCAGTGCACGTTTTGCGCAACCACTTTGCAGGGTTGACCAGGTTTGTAGAAAAAACAATATTACTTATTAGGTAATAATACCTACAGTGAGCTAACAAAGCCAAATTCAACCAGACAAGATTTAGATTTTACCAGAGGTAGAGTTCATTTTTCATAAGAGATAGAGATATTTCATATAAGATAGAAAACGAGCTACTAAGAAATAATACGAGTTTATATGACGTTATAAAAATGGCATAGGGATGGTAGATGGCACGTTATATAAACGAGCAGCATGTACATTTATTTTGGCGAGAATGCCAAAGATAGAACAACGTTGCCAAAATTAATGTAACATTACCACTGGCTTTAATCACGAGTTAAAATCACCTCTAGCGGTTAGACATCCAATTCACCATACCACCCTTTCTTATCCCACTGATGGGCTCGGGTCTCCTCTCGGAACAGGAACATGCCACAGTTCACATGTGAAGTCTGCCAAGTGCGGATTGGCAAACTTGATGTCTTCAAGTAGAACTCTCAGGCAGGTTTCCTCACGATGTTACTGATAAATTTAGGTAGTCTAGTTCTATACATATCCAATCCAATCAATCAATTTCAATGTATACTAAAATGTCGCGTGATTGCAGCGTTCGTAAAATAATCATAATCGTGTATCCTTATTCGAATTAATATTAAATAATTTTAAAAACAACTCACCAATAACCCAAGTAGAGAAATGCAGAAACAAAAGCGGCCGGAACTTGAAAACGCGTAACCTCATTTCTATATTATTTTATTCACAACCACCACTAGTACGAACAGCAATCAAATATAATAACTATTAAGCTGTAATAACACATCTCTTGACACGTGGGAGACCTGAAAAAGAAAATTGAACGTTACTCTTGTTGTGGGGTAGATACGCCTACTAAATATGGAATTAGTTACGTTTCTAAAGAATTCGTTTAAGATAAAAATGTTTTCTTTTTAGCTGGTAAAGGAATATGTAACACAATATTAATTATAACGGTAAGACGGTTTGTTCGTTTTAAACCGACATAGAAACAAGGAGGTTCTACGTTCGATAGTATGTTTGTATGTACAGCGATAATTGCGTCGTTCATTAGCCGATTTTGATGATTATTTTTGTTTTTTACTAGAATACACTTCATTTAGCAAGCTAGCATGAAGTACCACCCTTCCGCAGCTGTAGCTAATTACATCCGTGACAGACTCTGAACAATAGTGTCGATAAAGGTGGTCACAGATGCGTTGCTACCCTTGCGGGCTAATATCGTAAGATTATAAGTCTGAAATTTTACATTTGGCTAGCCTGGACTCTTACCATTTCTCTGTTATACTGAGAAGAGATACGAATAGTCTAATTAAGTAAATTACTATCTTATTTATATATTTATTAACACGTTATGAAATTCGAAACATAACGAGACGACGTCTGGTGACTAATTAATAAAATAGTTGCTGAACACCGTGTGTTCAAACAAGTTAATGAAGAGATACATTTTATTTGTCTGAGGAATTCATCGAAGCGGACCTGATAGAGATCGAAGATTATCTTGGGGACTACAATTTACAGTCTCCCGCAAATTAGTCGGTTGAACGAAGACAATCAATTCTATTTAGACGAAAATGTTAGTGAAACACAGTTAGTCTATATCCAGTTAGCATAATTTCTTACACATAATGTGTAATGATTTTGTGTCCGTACAAAATGTTTTAATACTATCGATACATTAATTTAAACACAAGACTAATTAAAAAGCAAACGGATAACTAACCTAACACTAATTATAATTTGACTTGTAATTGGTCGACCATATAATTAAGAACGCTGAACAGTTTGTTTATTTTATTAAATATATACTTTATTTTATCGAATATCACTTCAGTCGCACTATCAATTCAGTTAATTATTATTGTTAAAACGTTATTTTTTCGAATAATCTATCGACGAAAATTTAATATGACTTCCCTAGTGTGTGTTGCAATTTTTTATCGCTTTTCTACTTTACCTGAATTTTCGCAGCGATGTTGTCATCGTCAGGCGAGGAAATTCAGGTTTTGGGATGATTCGAGCACTTTAATAATAAACCTTGAAGTGTCGAATTTTTGAAGGAAAACCAATGATTCATTCTCATCAAAAAATAATATATCAAACAGTCAGCCCATTAGAACAATAACACTCGTAAAATGGAGATTGACGTAAAATAATTTTTTTTATGAGCTGCAGAGAGCAAACAATTACTGGGTTTTCTTTTATAATATCAACTGTCTTCTGTAATGCGTTAAATGACAAATTCCTTACGTTTTTATTCGAATACCATCTGGAGAAGTAATATGTGGATACAACACTCGGAGATATTTCGTAAGATGGATGAGACCTATGAAATAATAAATGGGGTGAGAATGAGAATTTATAAAGAATATAAGTCTAATAATAAGAAAAAAACTAAGAAAAGAAGAAAGATCATCACAATGACATAACACCCTCAAAATATGTCTCTTTTTCATAAAAAAAGTCAGTTCAATAATTATACACCAATACTACGCCATATATACCTATATATATACCTACATATTATACCTAGCTATGAAATAAATAAACCTTTAAAAATCTCGTTAGTAATAAAAGTATACACTCGTTTTATGTTGCTTAATGGAATTTTGTAATATTTTTGTATCGTCCACTCTGACATTCTAAGTTATTGTGGAAAAGTCTTCGATCAATAAAAGTGTTTAAAAGTTGTACACGTCAACCCTACAAACCAAATACTTATTCCCATAGCAGGAAGACATATTGACCGACCACATTGTACAAATTCTAATGAATTAATAAAACATTTACATAAAAATAGCTGTATTAAACGCAAAAACTTGTTTTAAGCAACACGAAGATTACTGCTTAGTTAAATATAATTGCTAACTTTAATTGTGAGCTTCTAGGCTTTTACAAGTCTGTAATAATGAGAAAACGGAAAGTCTGCTTTGTGTTGTATTGTTCCGCGAAGCAACCAGGTTAGTCAATAGTAAAATTATTGTATTCTTTGAAGTAAAGGCGTTTATCCTAACAGGTCCAACCACAATATAGACGCTTTTTATTAATTGTAGGTATTATTATTAAGTGATTTTTTATTTCAAATTTTTATAAATATTTTGTGAGTTGTAATAAAAATGTTTTCAATTTTTTCTGTTTTATTATGGCAAATATCCGATGAAACTGTCTTTTATATGAATTCAATTGAATTTAATGAATCTTATTTGAATTAGACCTATAATTAAGAGTGAAGACTAAGAGCAAACTACTGAACAAGGTGCTTGAATACTACGCTTACCTACACAAAACACAAAAATGTCGATTTTCTATGAAAAGCATAACTAAATAATTTCAATTGTCGATTAATTTTTATTAAGTATAGGCACGATTTTTACCCACTACGGAACGTTGAATTAATTGCATACTTATCAAAGACCGATGCCAATTCAATAATTAAAAATATATATTATATACATTTTTGTTCGGTTATCTACAAAAGCGTATTTTTTAGTATTTTTAAACGATGTTATTATGGCTACATAATATTATATAGGTATCATAAGCTGAATAATCCGACGAACTCGTAGTGTATCTGGTTTTCGTGGATCAATTTCAATAATTCACTGTTGTGGTAATACACCGCACGTGACATTATCACCGCCAGCCGGTATGATCGCATCGTCCGAAGACAGAGTTAGCAACAAATCCATTCGATTCAATCACAACGCACGAACGCAAAAGCGGAATTGGTTTTGGTTCCGAATTGAGATGGATAAGCCCTGATGGATGATAGAGGATGTAAATAGTCAGCGAAAACTTGTTTTGTTTTATCTACGGCGTTGATTGTTTTAAAGGCATTACTAGTATGACATGAATACCTGACTTCAATTTCCGTGATTTCCTCAGGAATTAAGTTCAATGGATAGAATTCGATCGGTAGTATCTTTGAATAGGGTGGCAACTACGAGTATTGTTATGTCTAATTCCATGCGAGCGAAGCTGCGGGCGTCCACTAGTCTTAAAAACAATCATTTATAGCAAGAGTCCTTAACTCGAGTAATGGAATTGTCCGTGATCACAAAACAGAGTGGCTGTGTCTGTTAGAAATTAGTTTATATGCTCAATTGGCACCACTATTAATTTCGAGTGGTACCCGGTGCCACAATTGCTTGTTTCACGGATTGTTACACCTCCTACCTATATATATTACAGATTGTTTCATGTCATGAACATTAAGCCGTACAAACAAGCAAATGAATTAACTGTTGTGAAGTAGGAGAGAGAATTCGGTCTCTGGCTCGAAAGGGTCCGGGTTGTAAAACCCTGACAATACCGAGTCAATGCGATTTAAAAGTGATTATGGGACTTACATTCACATTTTCAACCCATTAAATCTATGAAAAATGTTAAATGGTATCTGTCAGTAAGCTTTACATATACAGCTGTATAACAAGATATTATTAAAAATCCACTATTACCTGTTAGTAAGAGAATACAACAACCGATCCCCAAATGCAAGTTATATTTTGCAATTTGATGAACAAAGAAACTAAAATAAAGGATCGACAAAAGACGAAAAAACAAAATAATAGAGTGGCTTCGTAAATTTAATTATGAAGATACGGAAAACCTTTTAGTCAGGGCAGAATGTGTACATCCACATTCCATTTACATAGGTATATACACACATTCTGTTGTATCACTCACATACATTTTTCTCTCTTTTCTCTCTCACACGCATGTACAAACTATTTCCCTCACTATACTTTACACACTCACATACACTCTCGATAATGCAATCAGGCATTCACAATCATAAACATGAGCGTATTAAAGATAAAAGACAATTTAGATTTTAGATCTTAGATATTACAAGCTTTTATTTAACTTGAAATTTATGCAACTATGTTTGTTAAGAACTAACCCGTAGTTCTTGCAACTCAATTTCAAGGCAGATATCTTCAACCAATTTTGTATACACGTTTAGTTTGGATCAGTGCTGTGTGACGTTAATCTAAATGTAGCATGGGAAAACCCAAAATGGCAAATAAGTTATTTTTAATTCACTCCTACTTAACAGTATGGTTAATTTTAATTTTATGAACTAGATTTACTAGATTAATACGCCATATCTAGTAATACTTATTAGAAATTTAGTCTTTATTTACACTTTAATGTTTTATGTCAGATGTTTTATTTTTTACTTTCAATATATTGTACAATGGTACAATATAACAAAAGTAAAAAATAAAAATTGTAATGACGATAATAATTTTGAGATGCCTAATTCTTAGCCTCTGGGCTGTCGCCGCTTGTATATCGTAGGATGTAATCAATTTCCTGTGCAGCTGTTTATGAAGCGCATGGGAAATTCATGATTATAGCCTTCCAGCCCCATGGGTAATCTTTGAAATGATGGGGTAGTAGGTATGTAACTGTGTATAGTTTCAGAAGTTTTTCATTTAGATGAAAAAGGATTCTATCAACCTCAGACTGAAATTAATATTTCTATATTTATTTCTTTTTTTAATATACTCGTAATATGGGATGTGTCTATATTATTTTGCAAACTAAAATATATTGTTGTGTATTAAAATATATTGTATTTATGGTCTTTGGAAAAAAATCATTAAGTTTAGTTAATGTACAAAGTGGCTGACATTGCAATTGCAAGATCAAGATCAAATATACCTATACTGGCTGAGCAAGTATTTATAGGTTCGATCCCAAAAAGCCAAAGTAATATTGGGTTTTTCAAATTTGTAACTCCCCAGTATTCGGCGGTAATACGAAGTATTGATTTGAATCCGATTCATAGCAATAGGCCACACACTACACATGACACATAAGATTGTATACTACTATGATGTTAAAAATCGTTTAAAATCAATCGCTCATGCAATACCTATTCCTTCTTCGTTAGTTCTCCTTCAGGAGCTTTATGTAACGTTGCTCAAACAAGCAAAAACAATGGACAGGCGAATGGAAACATAATGAGAACTGAACGCGGTGTCCGTGGCACGATCGCTTAAGCCCGTCAGTTTTATTTAAGCTTGGATTTTACTTCGGCCACCTGAGAGATTTAATTGAATTTCAAGATCCATTGTTTGAAACACAAAATGTTACTAAGAGCATTGAACCAGACAAAAATGCGTGTATTTTTATCAGTAACAGTTAAATGCTTGGAGTTCCTATGAAACATGAAAATTAGCCTCCTGATATTGAACAAGCATATAAGGTACCACCAGGTATCTATACACCATATGAGGGCAGCATGAATTGGAGACACCTTGTTTTTTTTTCATATTAATTAACATACAATTATTTGCCTTCGAAATTAAGTTAAGTGTAGAATCCTTACTTATACATAAATGGTGAAGTGTTTATTGGTTTGTCCTTCTCGACCTCATTGGAATGATGTACCGACGTGATTTTTTGCATAGATGTAGTTAGTATACGGCTAGAAGAGTGACATAGGATACTTTCATCCCGGAAAATTGCACGGTTCCCGAAAACGGACAAAACACTGAAATAATCCTTCAATTTAACAATCGATCGATTTTTAATCGATTCGGCTATCTGTGATTATGATCGGTGGGACTACGGGTGATGCTAGATTTTGATTACTGGTAATATAGGTAGCTTGGTGTAGCGTTGATAAAGGCTATAGCTACATAATATATTTTCAAACATTCCTGGATGGTTGAGGTAATGCATGTAAAACTATTTGGAGCGGGCGAAGTCGCAGGGAAAGCTAATAAGTTCATAATTTCTATAAAAGTGATGTTTACGAACATTATTATTTCAGTAGGTATCTTTGGACTTCGAATAAAAGGCCTAGCAGAGATTGAATCCGGTTTGACACCGGAAACGGAAGTCATTATGTTTATTACTGCGCGATGTACGTAATATTTCTGCGCTAAAAAAATTAATACAAAATCGCTCGTGTCTGAGTATTTCGAAGTGTAAAAAGCTATAAGTATTAAGTGTTTGCAAAGACGATTCAGTTATCAATGGTGGCTTGGAGACAAATTCAACGATAACTATTTCCTCTTTAACGCGCTCAGTGGCAATATGAAGGTAAACGATTCACAAAGCAATCCTGCAGAGGGAAACGTTGTTTATGCACCGATACAAAGCCTTTCGAACAAACGCCTAAGGCTGTTAAGCATTTGCCTTGCTAAGATACTGTTAATAATTTCCTGGTACACCATTTTGTAGTTACCATTTAGCATTTGTGTTCTAGTTATAACTGATAAATAACATTAAGCTGATTAAGGCAATCAATAAATTAAAGACTGCCGGGAGATTCCTTGATTGTTACTACTGAACTGATTTACTAGATGGCGCTGCAAAATTGTATTTTGAAACACGCAGTTGAGACTTCTTGTACAATACGTAAATCGGAATGTTTATTTCGGAGTCCACACGATTTGCTGTTGCTGGTTAGCTATTGATAACTCACATGTTCTATTTAAATATTTTCCTCGGCTGCTTCACCGCGCATACGGCTTTTGTTATGATTCAAGTCAATGCATAAAACATGAGTCAGTTTCGTTCTTCTATTTTACAGTTGTAGGCTACTGCAATATAAAATTTCATTCTTACACACAAGTACACGAACTCACAAAGCTATAAGTAATGTAAACAAGTAAGGATAAGTGAAATAGAGGAAAATAGCACCAAGCAGAATGTAAAGTGTAAAAATAGTATTGAAATTTATAAAGAATCCACTCTGTGATAAGGCCTTTCAAATAAAATAAGAATCTTGAAAATCCATACTCAATCACTGACGCTACAGGTCAATGAACATGAAGAATACATTGCTACACTTATTTTACAATGAAACAAGCTCTGTAAAGTTAGATTGTAATTATGTGAACGATTATTAGTTCGATTACGAATAACCTATAATAACCTACTTTGCAATGATCTACTTTGTAATCAGACCTTTCAATTAAAAGAATACTGTACAGGGCAATTAGAACAATAATTAGCACTAACATTGCTAACTTATTATGCCTGTGTACTAATCTTAAGGTAAAAAATGTTCATGGAATTATATAAGGTAACGATATAAGGTATTTACTGTAAAAATTTCTTATAAAAAATATCTTTACATAAGTTTTGTAAAACCGATAGGTGTCTAATTAGTTGAGGTCATTAAAACCATTTTTAAACACTGTTTCGTAGCGCACAAATGATTCTTGAATTAATTTTTTGTTTTAACTTTTTAATACATTTATCGATATTTAAAAAGTAACCGATCTATTTTCCGATTATTCTTTGTGTCGTGTTTAATTTAATACAAATGATATGATACACGGAACTACAAAATAAACAAATTTGTAATAAGCAGATTCTATATTAAATAACTTATTAAAAGTTAAAGTAGTAAAACTGGTGTGAAAGCTCCAAAAGTGTCGACAGCGTCATTAAAAGCTCCGGAAACCGTATATTGCCACCGGAAAGTTTCTAAGTAGGAAGTGTTCTATGTAAATTTTTAGTGATCATAGAGACAATTCGCTGCCGAGAAAAGGAGAGAAGTTTAGGCGTTAAATATTTAAAATTCATATAGACGAAACTAATTTCAGTACTTAAACTCTTTACAGTAATTTGTTACAATTAAGCTTTAAAGTTTCAAACTGCAGCTTTAGACGAAATTTAATAATAACGGCCAAGTGCGAATCGGAGCACAGCAGTATTGAGTTCCGTAGTTTTCCTTAACATTATGCGGATTTTTAAAGAGATTATTATTTCACATTATAAATTCACAACTATTTTTTATTTTGTTCCATATAAAGTTCGCCCGGGGTATTACCATAGCCCGCCGCGGTACCAAGTACCATTTCTAACGTGTAGTAATTGTTTTTAAAACAACGTTTTTAAAACAAATAATACACTTTTTAAGAGGCACACAGTCACGACATCAACGAGACTTTTATTAGCTATTAATAACTGGTCTATTACTAACACCAACTAATAGGACTAACTATTAGACATAGACATAGACATAGACAAAAATTTATTTCGACATACAACATACAAGAAATTATTACTAACATTCACACTAACGAACTGACCAACTAATGCTCTAATTAACTCTCACAGCAAACTGAGTTTACCATCCCAGTCCCTATTTGAGTCTTATTCTTCAATAAGACATTTTGTATTTAAGTTACCTACATATTTTTCTTTATACTTCTCTATGTTGTTATTAGTATGATTAATATGTCTGCCAACGCCTAAAGATCTCTTTACAAAGGGTCTGGGCGAAGGCGCTCACACACAGAGAGACAGACAGATAGTTTGCAATCCTTTTGCCATGCACATATAAACAGTGGAATGAACTTCATTTTGAGGTGAACCTAGATAAGGGGGCCTCTCTCAAATAAATTCATAGGCGACGGTCAACAGGTTTTTTCAACTAATCTTTATGTGGCTTATCGTTTATTCGTTATGTTGAAATCCATAAAAAAATAAATGGGTGCCTTATTTTTTGTTAATTTTTGTAAGAGTCTCTCAGAATATACTCGTATTTACGTGACTGACATATATACTAGGCGATAAGAGAACTTCGTTCGTGAAGTTTAATTGTCTTGTTAAACAGTAACAAAGTGCGTATAAAGTTACGACACTCAATTAACTTGTTACATGAATCATATTAATGCGATAAAAATCTTTTGAACTGGAGGAATTTACACATCTTCTCTTCAAAACAACGGTGTAACAAAAATGTAGAAATCTTGATAAAACTACTGCACGCACGATGATCTGCAAAATTATCTACTAAATACTATAATATATAAAATAATAATCATGAGGATCACATAGTTTGTTACCCTTGCTTTGCTTTGGGGTGACATTTTATCTTGAAATGTATAGAGAACATGGCGTGTATGTTCATGGGCGATCCCGTGCTTCGGAGGGCATCATAAGTCGACGGACTAAGTTGTTGATTATAACAATGTTAATCCTTGACGAAGTCTTTCGGATGGCTTGAAAACATTCCACCATGGGATGGCCACGTCTCCACAAATCCAGTATCCAGTGATGGAGTATGCTCCACGCACTCGAAAGTTCCCGAAAAATCTCTGCGACGTTGCGAAGCAGTGAAGTACCTATGACATTTTGCTTTGCTCATTCCTAAGCCTGGACGTTCACGTACAAATTGACGCTAGCAATAGGAATGTGAGCACTTCGAATTAAAATATTAGCTCAAGCACTATGTTATATACTTCTGACAAATAGTCCGGCAGTGCCAACTTGTTGCAACGTTCAGCCGGAACTTATTAGTCATACTGGAGGATTGATGTTCATACTGAATACTGTTTTATTTGGAGTAAGTTTTGGCGTATGAGAATGAGATAATATTTCCCGAGAGAGTCAAAGTACATGGTAATGGTACGTACCATTTCTGCTGTATAATATTTTTAAAGCAATTATGTCCCGGTTGGATATTTCTAGAGAAGACCATTAGCTTTAACATCGCATCTTTGACCGACTTAGGACGAGAGTTATTATTATTTTAAATAAGGACGATTACTATTTAGTACCAACCAACAGGCTGGAATAATTATCGCTAGCTCATTTAAATTAGTCTTCATAATGAAATGTATAACAAATTTTGCATTAAACATCGTTTGTCAACTGTATTAAATCTCCTAGTCCATTTGTTGTCCATTAAGTCTTGTTCAAAGTCGGTCACAGTTATGTTGGCAGTGATGAATTCTCGTTGGCTATATTAAATCTTGAAAAAATCTATTCTAATCTTCCAGACCACTTACACTTTGCATCCTAGAAAAAAGTGTACCTACTCCTTACTTAACTAATATAGAATTTCTGTAAATTGAACGATTAAAAGAAAGGCTTAATAAGTTGCATAAAAAAAGAACATAAAACCCGTCTGCAAAACGATATACTCGTATTCGTAAGTAGTAAAATTTAACTGTTGGTAACTTTGAAGCGTTGTATATCCTAAATTTTTATCTAAAATGAAAAATAATAAAAGGAATCAGTAAGTAATTGATGCCCAGCAAACAATGAAAGCCGCGGCATTATCCAGCAACAAGTCGCTGTAAATACCACACAAAGCGTATTTAATTTTATTCTGATTCTGACTACTACGAGAACTTCTGAATTTTGTTTTTTGTTGCGATGTTGGTCTGAAAGAGATCCATAAACGATAAAACTTTGAAAAGCCTTAAGCCTTAAGCCTGTTCCTCATTGTAAAATTTGTTCCTTGTTTTTCTTTAAGGTGTACAGATAAAGCATTTATATATTGTATTGTGTTAATGAAAATATTTTCGTAAAAATCTAAGGTCCATTTTGCATCCATTAGAAAGGATCGACAAATTACTTGGTCTGGTGAATGACGGTGCATTTTCACGGAAAAAATATGAAGAATCTTATTTGTATTGTTAGGAAAAAGTAGAGAGAAACGCTGAGCTGACTTTTCCCTATGGACACTAGATAAAACAGAGGTTTTACAGGCCAATAATAATTTAAAAAATCTGGATACAAAATAACATACGAGCATATCGCAATATACTATCGTTCTATTTACTATGTAGGTTAAAGATATAACAACGGTGTCTAGGTAACCGACATCGTAAATTAGAATTGAATTGTCATAAATTGTAGACATGCCCCATGTGTTTTATTCTTACCCTCACTTTATAATATTATTTTTATTGTCACACCAAATCCAGTGATGGGCGTAAGGTCTATTTTATCACAATGTTATGATGTCCAATGTACTGTAAATTATCGCCGGAGCTAACAAATAGATAAGTAACCAAAAGTTCTTTGGCCATTATTACATATTCTTGGACAAATCTCTAAGAATTAAACGCAACAGCGTTTTCATCAGTATGAGATTTAAATAGTTAGTCCGGTGAGCTCACTTTGCGATTAACCATCGCGTGCATCGTAGAGTCTACTTACCCTGAGGATGCCTTGTTTTGGGGCGAAACACGTGTTGGTGTGTGTGTGTGTTGGTGTGTGTATTCATTTATCGCATGTGCATGTTTTCCTGCGTGGGAGGGAGGGAGGTGCTACGTGCATGAAAGTATACATACGTCACCATACGTTTTTGTTCACGGATTGTTGCAAAGTAGATTAATTCTTGGTTTGTAATAATGGAGTTCCGCAAAGTAACGCCTGATACAATTAATTATTTTAAATAGTTACTTTGAAAACCCCTAAAATAAAATCTACCTTTTTCTGTTCCTTGTATAATATTATCACAGCGCAGCGGTATAAAAACCGAGTTCCCAAGTTCGAATAACGGTATTTTTTTTATTAGTATTGTGAGGTTTTTTCTGTGTATCTGCCACTCGCAACACATGACATATCCTATCTGTGTAGTGTTTAAAAAATGTTTTTAAAATAGGTCGTCCCAGCGTTATAAAATAGGTCGATAGTCAAGTAGTTAATCTTCGCTAAGTCAATATGTAGTTCAACATTAATTTGATTGGTAGTGAACACCGCATAATGGTAAATGTCGGTATGCCATCATGACTAATCGATGTACGACGGCGGCGATGTGGGTCGGTGTTCGAGCAACAAGTAGCACCACACAATGAGGCAGTTTGCCCAAAGTTTTAGGGCTATTGTGTATCCATCAACCCAGGAACAACAGATCTCTCGTCCCGCTGAATGACTGGGCGTTATTACTGAATAAATCATGCTCGTGATGTAATTGATGCTCGTATTGAGTAAAAATATTGTAAACGAGCTTGATTGTAATCGATCGAAGTGCTAATAGGCACTATGTTCTATTATTACTATGTCACCGTGTCAGTCTAAAAATTGATTGATAGTTCTGGCCTGGCACATAATCATCATCATAATATACATAAATCACGTGTCACGATGTTTGTCCGCGATGGACTCCTAAACTACTTAACCGATTTTTAATTAAATTTCCACACCGTGTGCAGTTTGATCCAACTTGAACTATAATTTAAGATGTAAGCTATCCTATCAGCTTACATCTTAATTTATAGCCGCAATATTATTTTATTGCAAATTGTTTGTCTAATATTTGACATTCACAATTATCTGTTAACTCCAAACGATTTTAACAGATGGCTATATCTGTTGACTGGATTGAGTACGTAATCAATAGATGGTGCAGCTATGTTAAACCTACAAATGTGTCATATAAGCTACAATTTATTAGCATAACTACCAATGTCACTGAACTCCTCCTCAACGGATGGATAGATGTTGATGAAATTTTTTGTATGTGTTCAAGGGGATTCGAGAATAGTTAAGATTCACAATTTGGTCCACTGGAAAATGTTGATTTAAACACTTTAGTTTTTTATATTTTTAACCGTCGTTCATTGACGTGGTCATTTACTTGAAGTGTCGCGTCACTTTGACATTTCATATGGCAGAACAACGTTTGCGGGGTCAGCAATTGGTTTTAAATAGCAACATCGTTAGGAAAAATTAAAAAACACGCTTTTGTAGATAGCCGAACTAAAATGTAGAGTTTCTTATACGTTAGTTGGTTAGAAAGGTGTGGTTACCGGTTACACTTATTCAGAGCGACCATCTTAGTTTCCACAAGGGTAGCAACGCAATTATGACTAATTTGGAACGAGACTCTTACTAATAATAATAATAATAAAGCCTTTATTTCCCATATACAAAATTATCGATAAAACATGCACATAATTATGTAGTAAATTGGATAAACTTAAATATTGACATTTTTTTTCTTTTTCTAAAACAACATATAAAATAATTATTGAAACATTAAAAACATTAAAATGAAAACATTAAAAAGTCACATACAGGTATGTGACTCATATATGTCACATATATGACGTTTAAATATTAATTGAAACATTAAAATTAAAACATTAAAAAGTCACATACCTATACGAAATATTAATTGAAACATTAAAATTAAAACATTAAAAGTCACCTATAAAATAAATTACATTACATTACATTTACATTGTAATTTATTTTATACGAGACTCTTACTAACAATTACTAACTGGATTATTACTAACACCGTTGGTGTTGTGTGTAGTCCCGTTAGTAATTACCAGGACTAACCATTACTAACAGTCCTCGGTCTTCATACCCACGAACAGACCAACTAATGTTCCTATTAACTCTCTCTGCTAACTGGATTAACCATCCCAATCCCTAATTGAGTCTTGTTCAAAGTCATGCAGCCACAATTGTAATGGGCGGTAGCGGATGGTGCTGCAAGCTCGTTTGCTATCCATAAGAAAGGTACGACAACAACAACGGAACACTCATAAATAGAGTACCTGAACGTATTCTCTGCCGCTTATTCGACCCAAGAGTTCGCGTCTTGAACTCTCCGAAGCAAGGGTAAATAGAAAAGACGTTTCTAGGTAAGCGTGCCTCATCTTTGACCCAATCTTAAAATTCCGTATGCCCGCCAGCGTGTAAAGTTACGAATAGAATATTCTACACTGTTCTATATACGTTATGTTTTCTATTGATAGATAGCAAACGAGCCTACCTCTCTACCTTTATCCTTCTGCTGCTGCCCATGACATTTATTTATTTATTTTATTAAATAGCAAAAGAACATGCAGCACCATCCAACACTGTGACCGACTCTAGACAAGATTAAATCGGACTAGGATGGTTAGAGGGTCCTATTATGAACATTATTTGTTCAGTTCTTTAGTAGGTACGAGTATGAGGGCTAGGGCAAGGACTGATAGTGATAGTATTGTTATGTGTTGTTAGTAATTTGTATTTCAGTTAGTAGTTATTAGTCAGAGTTATTAGTAGAGTAGATTATTAGTAGAGAGTTAGTCAGAGTCTCGTTCCAAGTCGGTCTAAGATTCGTTCCTACTGTCGAGGAATAAGATCAAAAAATTTAGGTATCCGGAAACCACACGGTCTTATTTATCGAAATGTTGTTTATCGAAATACTTAGTACCTACTTATAAATTAAAAACTGACATAAAAGTTTTCAAGCTCTCTTTTGTAATGGGTTGCCTTGCTATAAACTATTCTTTATTTAATTACAGTATTCACTTAAAAATAAATTTTTGTCAGCAGAACAAAGATTTTTCTAGATTTCTCATAGATTTCTAGTATTTCTGTGTTGAAAGATACAGTAGGTACTGCAGTACTGGATCTTTACCAAATCGCAAAAGCCAATGAAACGCATACAACCACATTGTCATTGAAACTAAGTGTATATTGGTTTTCTATTATCTTACCCTCAAATAACCGTGCCCAGGTGTCCTGCACTAGATTGCACGGTCTAGATTGTATCGAGTAGCTCCAAATGGTTTGAGTTTGTTCTGTGTCCTGTGTCGTGTGCATGCGGGTGCATTCAGTTCGTTTTGGAGAAACTTGTACTGAATACATTTTAATTGCGTAATGGTCGTAATCACGACTGCTACCTGGGTTAGAACTGGGTCGGCAACTATTGTTTTTTTTTAACTTGAAATGTCCGGCAGCTCGGAGTCTGGATTTGTATCTATGGCAATAGGCTCACCACTTATTATTATAATACATGGGACCTAAAATAACTGTTGAAATGTTAATGTATATATCGATATTGTCGCTTTATGTCTATTTGACACCCATAAGGGTAACATTTTTACAAACTTTGAATACCATATTTATTTATATCTAATCAACAGCCTAAAATATAAATTTTATGCTTCAACATACAACCTTTCATCCCCTTTTTCAAACCTTTACATAACTTTTTTTTCAATTAAAAAGTATATCCTTGTCCTTGTTCTATGTCCTTTCTCAGGCTCTATCAGACTATCTGTGTACCAAATTTCATTTCAATCGGTTCAGTCGTTTTGGCGTGAAAGCGAGACAGACATAGTTACTTTCGCATTTATAATATTAGTATGGATAACTAGGGGCCTTCATTTTTAAAATTCAAATTAGATTAATTTTAAATAAAGGTATGCCAAAAGCAGATATTCTTTTTTAAATACGAGAACCTAAAGCAATCGCACGAATAATCAGATCTTATTTGGAGAGTTCAGATGCAAGATTTGATAACATTTATATTTCCGATGGCTCTATACCTAAACATATCTCTTCGCCGATCTAGTTTTCGACTCACCACTACGCCATTTATTTTAGTAAATACAACTTTATAGTTATCCATCCTTTAATAGTATTCATTATTAAAAACCCTTTGATGTATTTCCCCATGCTCGCGTTTATTTACCACTACGGCAAGTTAAATTCTGTTTGCATAAAGTTCATTACAAAATGTAATTTTATCTGGAATTAATTCGTGACTTCACGGGATTTTTCTCATTTACTATTTAAAATATTTCACAGAATACAATAGTTTTAAGTAGAAAATAAAATTTTAAGACAACAATTTTTATTAATTATTATTTTAAGTATAAAACGAGTATTATAGCCGCCCTTCTATATTTTCTACAACTCTTTGAAATCTGAAGAAACATAGAAGACAGTCTTATTATATTAACACCCGCTTCTCATTCATGGTCCCACTGCTACGGCGTTGCTACGACGCTACGGTTTTCGCTACGCGCACGAGCTTTACGAAACGTATGGATAATAATATGGTACGATGAACTTCTGTGGCTTTCCCGACGAAATGTATACTCACATTGACATTGTTGTTACTCAAAAGCGGTGTAGTGATGCATTACATTTAGATGCAATTTAAATAAGAGGTATTAGTAAAGTCAAACCTAGGCATAAAATGTATGACGGCGGACGAGTAGATAGTTCTTGTTAGTGATAGTTCTGTTAGTACATAAAACGCGATAGTTCTAGAATATTATTGAATTTTCATTATATATTATCCATTCTTGAAGATTTCCGAACAATCTTTTCCTTTGCCGCCTCGACAAGTTAAATTCAATTGCTTAAAGCTCATTACAAAAGGTAATTTATACGTGCCGATGGAATTTTAATACTCGCAAAACAGAGAAACAAACTGAGTTCTTCCGTTTCTTCACGTGATTTTACTTACTTACTATCATACTAATATTATAAATGTGAAAGTTTGTATGTTTGGATATTTGCTACTCAATCACGTAAAAACTATAAAACGGATTTCGATGGAAACTTAGCATATAGGCAGACGATAACGTAAGCATATTTTCGGGTATAAGGTTAATTGGAAAATTGTCTGGCACACCGCCAATAGATGGCGCTAACACTAGTATAATGCACTTTTTCAGTGGGCAAAAGCTAGTTTATTCTTAGTATTTCACAAAATTTTCACAGTTTTTTAAGGAAATTTATTACTCGTAGTCAGCCCTATAAAATTTTCTAAAAACCTTTTAAATCTGAAGAAACATTATACGACAGTATTAATAAAAATGAAAACCCGCTGCTCTTTCATGGTCCCACTGCTACGGACATGCTACGATGCTACGATTTCTGCTACGCCTACGAGCGTTACGAAACGTAGGATAATAAATTGTTCAATGAATTTCAGAGTTTTTCACGATAGAATTAATACTCACATTAACATTGTTGTTACTCAAACGCAATATCGACTGAAATTATGCATCGATAAAATCCCGGGTTCAAATACTAGAGGCATAACTTTTATAATGCAACGTTAATGAAGAAACATTAATGTCATTTTCTTCTTATGTAACGGTTGTGGTTACGGCGCAGGAATATAATGAGGAAACCATGACTGACAGTTCTCCATATGAGGTATGTGAAGTTTACTTATCCGCACATCGACCTTACCCCTTTCGGAAACTTGTGCCCAACTATGGGGCAGTGAAATATTTTTGGTTAGAAATTAATAATCAAAATAAATTTTTAGACTCGTTTTCATGTAAGATTCTCATTTGGTTTAAAGTTAAGCAAAGACATTTAACTTGGTGAAAGTGACTGAAGTACACAAAATATAAAGAGCCGTTTAACAAATCCCCTGTCTCGGTTTATGTCCTGTTTACAAAAATGTATTGCACCAAAAACAATCAAAATCTGTCAACTAAATAACACAAGAATTTCTTTATCCAAAAATTCGCACTCCGCTCCATCTTTTTGTATAAAGTATCACTTTATTTCGTAAAAAAGACCACTCTAGAACACTATAAAAGATAACATAGCATGAAAAAGACTAAGTTATGCAATCACCACTAAAACAACACGACGCGCCTCCCTAAGCTCCACCTCGTAAAATAAAATCTAAAGATCTCTAGATTTCGCTTATCGCCCTAATGCCAAGTACGCAAATAAACTACGCTGTAAACTCGACACGCACGTCTGAATAAACTTAGTCTATTCTAGGTTTTATCACTTACTTTATGGAAGCTTTAAATTCATATTTTATCGCGATGGAAACACCTTTTTTATTACATTGAAAGCGAGGCTTAAAAGTATTTTAAAAGCTACGGTATGTTTACTTATACCACCGACTTTTCACAGCTAAATCTACCGTTCATAAAGGCTTTAATATCATAGTATAACCTACACAACAGTATTTTTCTCTGCATACTAAAAACCTTGATAATACAGTGAATTAATCATAATTCATAGGATTTATAGTGCATAACATATAAAGTAATCAAGAGTAGGTAAAATTAACTTAAAACCTAACACAGATCCTCGTAAAAATAATTGTTATGAAGATTAAATTCGCGATAACTTTAACGAGTAGCACCTAACCGATAAGGCTTATAAAGCGGCACGGAAGCAGCTAAAAATTATTGTACGGAATCACCATTTGTTAGGAGTTACAATAACGACCTGTTGAAAATGAGCGATGCGTTGTCCTGCTCGTGCTTAGTGTAACACGTATGTGTGTCTCGTTTTCGCGTGGCGAGGCGGGTGCGAGGCGACCGTCCGGGCCGGCACTTTGGCACTAACTGGTCGCGCGCCCTCGATCTATAGCGAGCGAGGTTCACCCACAGTGTACGGCCTTTAGAACTCTATTTATGAATCACTCGTCGCGTTGAACCAATCCACATTTTTTTTTTTTTTTTTTTTTTTTTTTTTTTTTTTTTTTTTTTTTTTTTTTTTTTTATGGAATAAAGATAGCAAACGAGCTTGCAGCACCACCCATCCGCTGCTGCCACATTGCAGCAGCGTATGTTCTAGACCTCCCACAGCTTGGTCTATGGGAGAGACCCGTTCTACTTGGACGTATATGTGTTCTAGTTTGTAGCTAGTTGATTGAAAAATTACGAGTAACGTCTCGATCGACACAGGAACTTCCGTATTTTTGAGTCACTCGAATGCAATGAATGCTAACACGTATGGCGTTGCGAATGTTAAATTACAATGATTTAATCGAACGAATATAAGTCACAATTCAGCGCTCGGAACAGAATTTTAAATTAGCTAGCTTTATTTAGAATCGCTCGCCGTGCGTCAATTTTAAATTATTATGATTCATTTTTGTATTAATCCAATTCAAGCTGTGTTTTCTTAAACACTCTTACTTGCTGCGGGGCGGGGCCAGCGACAAACAAAACAGTTCAGTATTGTTTCTCTCAAATGTAAATGAGCCGCAGTCGAGCGCTAGACACGCGGCGAGCGATCTAAAAATTGAGCTCCAGAATAAGTAGGACGGTAAATAGAGGCGCCCAACGCATGGGGTATATTTTCGTTTTCCTTTTATTAAAACCTCCGCTTTGATTTTTCACTTGCAATCGCGAGGTGTATCTCATATTAGTCAGTTGTCACTTGTAGATTGGTGACACAAGATTCAGGGCGCAAGCAGCATAATTGATAAAAAAACGTGCTTGCATCAACTCATCAGTCCCGCCCACTGCAAGGCACGAGATAAAGTTTCAGTTAAGTCCTGTCGAAAGAATTCGTGTGTCCTAAAAATTTCCATAATGTGGGTTGGTCAAAAGTCCAACACCAATCCGGACTGGAGCAGCCTAGTAGAGTACGCTCCAAGCCTTCTCAGTATCAGAGAAAAAACCAGTGCCCTGCAGGACGATATTGTTCCACAGGCCCTGTTACTTGGTGATAGTTAATAATGCCCATAGCCTAATGGTTCGCTTCGATTCTATGTGATTGACGGAGTTAAGCAACGACGGTTGAGGTCGGTTTGTGGTTGGGTGACAAAATTACTAGTGGCAAAATTTCGAAAGACATTTCCAAAATTTCATAAAACCGTGCATCGGAGGGCATGTTGAGCCATCGGTTCCTGTTGTTTTCAATGTTAAAAACAATGTTTAGGCCTTCTCGTAGACCTTCGGGTGGTTTGAGTACATTCGTTACTGGGTTGACCACTAACCCCTCCACCAATTCGCATTAGAGCAGCGTGGCTGTGTGTTTGGGAGAGACCTGTGCCCGACAGTGGGATGTCTATAGGTACCTACTGTTGTAGCTAATAATAATTGAAAGTTCAATTTCAATCACAGATGCGTTGCTAGCGGGCCTGAAAATGTTGCTCTCTATAAAAATAATACTGGCAGCGAAAACACTTGTTGAACACATAGAATGTTCAACTTTTCAATTACAAACGAAATTTGACTATTTTGACTATTCAGATCAGAATTCTATACATGAATGTTTTGATTTTTAGCTACTATTTGTATCCTAGGTCGACTAACGAAAGTATGTGGTGCGTTCACATTACCCACACCAAAGCAATTTGAATTCTGCGTCATGTTTTGAAATTTCATAAAAAGTGTAACCGGACTGGTAGATTATTAACCGAACTGGTTATTAAAAGCTCGAAAAACAATCTAAATATTTCTACAGTTACATATATAATATATATATTTACAATAGTTGTAGAATCTAAACTAAATTAAAATCAATGTCCTTATGAACTTTCAATAGGCTGCTTACGTAAATTAATCGCTCATATATCGCATTTACGACTTGAAATGATACGCTAGGCGCAACATACATAACTTTAATCGACAAAGTTCTGAAGTAATACAAAGTTATAATATAACTCGCTGCATGCGGTAGTTGCCTTTAGATACTGGCTTTTCTCGGCGTGAAAATGGATTCAGACGTAATTTTAACAACGTATTGATTAAAGCGCTCGTGGTGGCAAGGCTAGAGATAAGTTTTAGGCCGTTACAATCTTTGCTGGCAAAGTGTTCATTGTTGGTAATATTTCTTGAGTGCTTCTACGCTTTGGAGGGCCTTAAGCCGTCGACCGACCGACCACGCCCGACGTTGCTTAATTGACGTACATTGACGTATATTTATGATAAGCATTCACATAGCTAGTAATTAAGTCCCGCATTGTATTGTATCCAGGAGATACTACCGACAAACTGTTGAAAAACTGCCGAAAAACTCAACAAAAGATGATGAAAAACGAGTGTACTAAAAAAACATGTAATTATTTGAATCGTGAGCCTTAATCAGCGCCTAAATCGATCGATCGTAACTGAAAACTAGCTGCCACTGACAGTTTCTTATCTCATATGTCGTCCTCAGAGGCTTGTATTATGAGGCTGATTTAAATTTTATTTTAATTATAATATTATATTGACTGCTTCGTTTGTAGTGGTCGCAAGCCAGGCTACTTCAATCTCCGAAGAAGTATTTTTGTGTTTGTCTAACTTGAAATTTCTAGAAGAACCTCGGATTTGGGCCCTTTGTATGGCAGCTTACCTGTTATTAGATTACCAATTTAAGAAAATACAGGTGTAATATTACACAAACATGGGATCACACATCATCGCTCTTTGAAGATAGGTTCTTCTCTCGCAATGGGAACTATAAGAAGATAAGGCCACTGTCCACTACCCTGATCAAGTGGGGATTGGCAGACGGCAGAGAGAAATTTTACTGTTCCGAAAGTTATACAGGGTGTCATATATTACACATACAGTCAGTCCTGATGCAATTCAATCAGTTTTACTATGAAAAGGTTATAGGTACCTGCTTTTTGTGACGGTGTAAGTTTTTAGATAACAAATTAAGCGAAGGTTTAAGTTATTATATTATTATGGCGAAAATGACTCTTGGTCAAAGATGAATTGAAAATGATCAAAAGATGAATTGAAAAAGTTATAAAAAAGGGTAGTTATTGCGTAGCGTGGCTTGAAATCATATGCAAGACGCAACTTTAATAGACAAAGTTTTGGAGCCATACAAAGTTATAATATCCATGCAGCACGTGTTGCCGTGGCTGGTTACGGCCAGTTGCGATGTGGGAACGAATTATCTGAATATTCAAATTTTATCTTAATGGTATTAATTTAAATGACTCAAAATTTATCATTATAATAAAATTTTATTTATTTATTTAACCTTTTATTGCGTGTAACAATATGGCGGACTTAATGCCTAATAGCATTACGAGTATCTACCAGTCAACCATGGGCGTTGGTGATGAGATGTAATAGGTAGGCAGTTAATTATACTGTGCATTTGTACCGTGAAGTTAAATCTCATAAAAAATCTAATAGGTATATTGTTTAAGCGGTGACAGCCCAATAGCTATCGAATTCGCCTCTCACTCGAGCGGTCCGGGATCAAATCCAAGCGTCGCGCACCACTGTCTTTTCTAAGTTATGTGCGATTTAAGAAATTAAATGTCACTTGCTATAACGGTGTAGGACACATCAAGGATTTCAAAAATTATTTCACCATTAGAAATCTGCATCTTCTCTGAGTGACTTTAATATTACTAGGTGTAAACGAAAATATTGTTATGTCTAATTCCACGCAAGCAAAGCTGCAGGCGTCCACTAGTCTTGAAGGCGCCCCTTGTTCTACTCAGCTAAACTTGTTCTTGATACTAATTTGATCTTTTTTTTTTTCAAGTTATCTGGTCTCAATAACTCAGCCTACAGTTATTATAGACTGTGAAGGTGTGTAATATCAAAAGTCATCATTGTAGGGTCGGATTGTTCCAGTACCAGTAGTTTGTAAAAGCGCGCTTCGACATTTTAACCGTCAAAGTTTGTAAGTGGTTTGCACTTGAATATCTTTTCATAGATTTTATGTAAAATTCAATTCAACTAGTCGACCGACAGTTTCTTTACCGTGAATATTTGAATGGAAGCATGGAAATTCTTGGGTAAATGAATATTTTAAGGGATTCCAATGTAATTGTAATTCCAAAGGAAAAGTGTGTTTGTTGGTTTGTCCTTCTTCTCTGCCACAACGGAATGATGGATCGATGTTATTTTTGCATAGATGTAGATGTAGGTGTATAGACCTGGCATAGATGTTGGGCCTGGAGAGTGACATTCTTTTTATCCGAGAAAATTCTACGGTTCCCGTGGAAATGGACTAAAGCCTTTCAATTCAAAGTAAATTATAATGTTCAAAGAGTATATTATATTATATTTCAAAGAGAATTGTAATATTCTCTTTGAACATTATAATTTACTACTAACTGAGCGGTTGTACAAAAGCCTTTTAGATTCCACTGCTGGGCTGTTCGTATTGTTTATTGCAGCTTTCGTATCTTATGCAAGAGATCTAAAGGCAACCAAAAAAATTTGAACGAAACCACTTTGGATATGTTTGAATGAAGCCAATATTCACGTTATAAATTATTCAACTGACGAAGCCTATGCGTGGCGTAGGTAGTTCGTAGCACTACGCATATAAGTACTTACATTATTTTATATTCCTACAACGAGTATAATATGACTTCGCGTAGCATGTAGCTTAACGAACCATTCCGTCTGGGGAAATAAATATTCTAACAATATTTAACAGTCTTGGGCGTCAATCTGTGCTGACTTTTGTTTCGCAACCCGCAATTTAAGCTACAACCCATAGACGTCTCATTGTTAGGCACGAGTCTCTTCCACAGACAGCTACGTTTAGAGCATACTCTTCCACACAGCTCTAATGCGGATTGGTGGAGGAGTTAGTGGCCAACCCAGTTGTCGAATGTTTTCAAGCCACCCGAAGGTTTTCGACAAGGCATAACCATTTTTTTTAATGTCTTATAAATCGATGAACGCCGGCTGCACGCACGAAAAAGCGTGACTCATGCTCACGTTCGGCCTAAGCGTTCCGCTGAAGCGAGAGCGCGGAACAAGCGATAAGGAGACATGATCAACCTAAGCGTTCGGGTTGTGACACATCCATCTCACTTCCACTCCATCGGCCGATGGGTCCGAGTGACAGCGGCAGCACACAATCTACACGTGAACTGTTTTGTCAACTGCTTATAAAGTGAAGTGAAAAGGACGTTATCACGTAAAATTATCGTCCGTAAACCGAAATTACATACAACCAATATTTTAATTTAAAATAAGTATCTACTATAATTATTTACATGTTCACAGTTCATCGCAATAAGGATGATAGTTAAAAACAATGAAAACTTGTTAAATCACGGTAAATTTTGTAAGTTAGTAACTGTTTGAATAAAATGAACCGTAACATGCAACTGGCAACATAAAGTTGAAATTAAATCCTTTCAGTGAATAGCTTTGACGCGCCATTTTGTTTTTATTTTCTCTTATTGTAGGAACTGCTGGTCTATTCAAGTCTGCCAAGAAGTCGTTGAACCTATTCAAGTAACTCGAAAGGCTTTCAAAATGAAGTCCATAAAATGTTTGAAGACTTAGTAAGTTTTCTCGTTTATAAAGATTTAAGAAAATTTCCAGTTGTTTAAGAAACCAACGAGTAGGTTGGTATGTCCGAAACAATACACAGTGTTGAGTGGTATTGTTTTTATAAATCAAAACAATGTTGGCGTTGCGAGGGTTACCTAGTTAGCTTTCAACTTTTGTCGGAGAAAAAAGTAAAGTTAAATTCAATAATACTCTTATTTATGTACATAATATATAACACATACTCAAATAATTATTAAATTTATAATACATATTTTTATTTCTTATGGCGAGCTAGTTTTAGCTTTAATTTCTACTAATTTCGAGCAAGAATTCAGGGGGTGAGGTGTGGGGAGCGGCCCGCGCGTGCTGCACTTAAAACCAAAAAAACGTAAAATCATTTAAAGCACTAAACTAGGACAAAATTATATTGAATCAGTACCTAAACTATAGATTAACAGATAAACTAAACTATAACGTAATTTACCAACGCTTCCACCTGCGAATCCGCTCGAGACTGAAGGCATGGGGAAGGCAAGGAAGATTAGGTACCTACCGTGGAATACGGCCACGGCCGCATATAAGTTAAGATTATGATTAAAAATACATTTTCAAAATGTTGACGAGATTTATTATGTGTCCAGTCTCCAGCCTCAATGACAAAATACAGGAAGCTCTATGCAGAGATTACAAGATGCGTGCAGCGCGATTGGCGTTTACATAACATTTCCACTCCATGACGGAGTGGAAATGCCGAGGCGTTAACATCAATTTGGAACATCAATTTGGATTAATCTTCAATTTGCCTATAGTAAAGTTATATTGGCAGAATCGCTGGACGACCCATGCTAGGAGACCTGATGTGTCCTCACAATGGTTGGATTTGAAAATGGGCATGGACGACCAATGTGCATTATTGTGCATGTCAAACTTATACCAGTTCTTGTTGATATTTACCTAGTACAAGTTGTCTAGATAGGTAAATCTAACTTCTTTTCGTAAAGTCTAAGTTCTAATTTCGTTTTTAGACGTTTTTCGTCACTCGAAGAATCCAACTCGATTGGGCAGCGTTCGGGGAGTTACGACACATTTTGAAATCGAAACTATCTCAGTGCCTGAAGACAAAATTGTTCGAGCAGTGTGTGTTGCCAGTGATAGCATATGGATCCAAGACCGTCAATCCTTTACCGTCTGCCTTATTCGCTAGCTCAAAGTTAGCGGCGCGAGAAAGAGCTATTCTCGGTATTTCGCTACGAGACAGTTTACTTACTTTCGCTTACGAATCAATGATGATTCCGACGACGAACGAGGGCTCGTCGAGTTAGTAAGCCACATAAACTAGCATAGCTAGGTACTCAGAGAGCGGATGCATTAGATATCAAAAGCAAATAATTCGTAATGTGGTTCTAAATTTCGAATCGAACTGCGGTAATGTTTAAGATTTGTATAGGCAACAGTAGCCACTTCATTCCCTCTACTTAATTTACATCACAAAAATACGCTTACTAACATAGGTAGCTGTGTGAATGGGCTCTCATACCCATCACAAAACCCCACCTAGCACGTATAAAGTGAACGGTACGTGCGCTGAATACATATTTTCTTCCCAGAGCGTTGCGAGTTAAATAATATTTTACCTACTACCTGAATTTGATGGCAAAAAAACGATTTCTTAGATACGAGTATCTAAAAGAATGCAAATGAGTATTATTTGGGCACTTCTCAAATTACAATTTTTGGTACAGTGTATGGGATTCCGTACAGTATAATTACACAAGTCTAAGTGTTACGACGCAAGTACCTAGTTCAACCTGGCACCTAAACTCAAGACGACAAGTAAGTAGCTAGGTAGGTACTGCTCTTCTTCCCGTCGATTGTTTACTATCAAAATCTATAAAATTCTAACAAGTCTGCGTTTGTACATTGAGTAAATCTTGAAAAAACCTATCAGGGGATGGATGATAAGTAGTTGTTTTTTTTTTGGGGATTTTATGACCTGGTATTTACAACCTATAGGTCAAGTACATAATGAATACAGATTTCGAAAATATTTTTTTCAAATTTATTTATTTTTTGTCTGTCTGCATAAAATATATCTGATGGAAACAAAAACGACCAAACTGATTTTAATGAAACTTGGTGCAAACATATACTGAATCCCTCAGACGGATCTTTTTTACTAGGTACATATTCATTCGGAAAATAAAGAGGTTCTCCTGGAATAAATGATGATCAATGCGACAGAGTGGTTTGTCATCTCCAGTGCTGTTCAACCATAGAGGTTGATTGATGAACTCAGCAGTCGTATGTCGGTTGCCATATTGACGATATTTGTGTGAATAACATCAGGCAGCTGACATGGTGCTGCTGGCTCCATCTATCAACTCGCTTAGAAAACTTGTAAATGTGTGCAAACCTACTCACCCGACGGCGGGCCCCGCCAGATGTACAGGAACTATATTGCAAAGGACTGGAAACTATATAGTGCATGGTCGCTCCTCCAACAGCTCGCCACAAGCTGCCCAGATGGCTTTTTATTATTATTATTTATTCCTGACTTCACACGCCCCTGCGAGAAGTTAAAGTATAAAATGCAGAATTTGAAAATGTATCAATCGATTTATTAGAAATATATCGATAAAAATATTTGTGATTAAAAGATTTACGATGACCATAGCGTTAAGTACTAGAGAGAGTTTTTATTCTTTTTTTAAGAAACCAGGAGTTTCGGAGTTAAAATTATACAGCCCAAATTCAAAATATCACTTCCATTCATTATTACGGAGGAGAAGGGCAAAACAACAAAATACAACTATATCTCTATCTATACATCGTCTATATTACAACTAGCATAAGAAGTGACAGTGACACATCATGACAGGACAGCTGCCTAAAAAAACAAAACAAACTTGAAGTCTTGTGTAATTGTTGAGGGTTATTATAAATAAATCACTTTACTATTACTAACTTGATCTACTAATATGATAATTTCATGAAATAAACAAACAACCATTCAAAAATGCCGTTGGACAATACCTCCCTGTGTCGTGCGTGTCTTAAAACTCTTGATGAAAATTGTATTTCACTTGATGCAAACAGTGATTTGTTAGTACTGTTCAAATATTGCCTTGGTTTGCGCGTAAGTACTTTATAAAATATCATAGTTATAAACTTATTATTAAAAAAATACGTACACAATCTGTAAAATTAATATGTTTTAATGTTACTAATTTGAGGTTATGTTTTGAATATCACCTACATTTTGAGTAATAGGTAGGTACTATATACATTTTTATTTAAAAATCTTCATTCCAACATAGAGCTATTTGTATTCTTAAATCAACATGAGAACTATGGGTAGAGTTCTGGTATTTGTACCATTATTGTTTACATCCTACTTATATCTTTACTTTCAAGTTATGAGAAAATACTATAAAAGTGTCAATCTGAGTTATATACTTTATCTACTTTTATTTGACATGAAAAACCTGATTCCAGATATCTCCTACAGAAAAATCTGGTACAATATGCATTGATTGTGAACTCAACATTAAAAGTTATGCCAAATTTAAAAGAAAATGCCTTGAATCTGATGAAATTTGGCAAACATTACAAGCGGTAAGACACATATTGGAGTTATTAATACTTAAGTCTATCACTGCTAGCTTTTTATAGATGTTTTTGTGATTAATTTTTTTTATTATAATTCTTATGGATTTTTGTTCTTCACATTTATTTAAGTAATTTAAAGTTATCCTTTTGGGCTACAACATGGACTGATTTAAAATGAGTGAAACATTCTTCACGATAACACTGTTATAAAAAATTAAACATTACAACAGCAACATGCGCTAATCCACTAATAGAAATCTAATAAGTTCAAATTTGTTATTACAACAACAAGGAACAAATACCAAGCATATAATTTGCTGTCTGTAATTTTATTACTCCACAAAACTGCAAATTCAGACATTGCTGTAACCTGTAAGCAGTGTGCTGCAGGGTAATGGTTTCATACCTAAGAAAGTCTAAAGTATACTGCTCAGCAGCAAATTGTTGGATTGCAAAAGGTTAGTAAGCAGTAACCCCAATTTTCGAAAGTAATTGGATTGATTATCTATTTACAAGTAGATAATTGATAACAACTGGGTTGGATGGCTTAACATGACCTGTGTACCATGGAAGCTCTCTTGAAATGTTGCCACTACGGACATATAGAAAAATAGGAATAAGTAAAGAAATATTTATTTGGCACATAATATAAAACAAAATAATAACATTTCTAAGTAGTATATAAAATATTTGCTGCACCTCCTATCCCAACAAGGTATACAGCATATTACAGTATTTTAGCCTTGCGTACTGTAATCTGATGATGATATGATTTTTATTAGGTTGGACTAAGTAGGTTAAAATGGAGAACAGATTAAATACAGCATATTTTAGTATTTTAGCCTTGCGTACTGTAATCAGATGATGATATAGTTTTTATTAAGTTGGACTAAGTAGGTTAAAATGGAGAACAGATTAAAGTAAAAGATGGGACCGCAGTGGTTTAACATCATTAATTGGTTGATCAAGCCTCATACTCTACACTTGTCACTTACAGTACCCGGAATTGACTTATAGTTCCCAGTACCTTTTTCAGTCCTCTTTGAGTTGATTGATGATAACACTCTTTATCACTTCTCAGCTTCCTTCTCAGTATATCTTTTTTGAATTTATTTTAGAAATATCACTCAGACAGGTATTTTGAGTCCAAAGATTATGAAGTTAAAACTGAACCAATAGAGAGTGACTATTTAACTATTGAACAACATGAAAATAATGAATCATGTGACGTTGATGACAGCAATTTATACAAACAGGATAGGACCTCGGATGTCAACTCTGAATGTGGAGGTAAAAACCTAGCTACAATTTTTTTTTTAACTTTGCTAACTTAGGACTTTAAAATTAAGACATTAGAAAAGCTGCATGTCTGTTAGTCATAATATTAATAAATTTTTCAATTGCAATGGAAGGTCAATATGTTCAGTATCTTGTATCTACCCTTATCTCATACTGAGAGGAGAATCTTACTCAATTTTTTTTTAACTACAAGGTTCTCATAATTAGGTGCTTGTTAAGTTATGAAATAAATTTGTACAAATTTCGACTTTAGGACTGAAGATTCAGGTTTCTTTTTCAGACAAAAAGCATGATAATATATCATTAACTATTATTAAAGATGAGAATTTTACCATTGCAAATAAGAAGAAACGTGGCAGGAAAAAGAAAATCATACCAAATAATTTAATTAAACCAAAGATTTCAATAAACAGTATAGATTTTTGTGGTAAGTTGTGGATTGTGGTTGATACTAGATTTATCATAAATGACACTTTAGCAGATTAGATACCAAGTCCATTCTTTAATACAAGTTTCGAATATTGTTTTTTGAACAATAAATATGATGTTTCTCTTTCACTTCATCATTAACAGTCATAAGTTTTTTTTTTAAATTAGGTGTCCAATTCTTGACAATTTTTTACTTACTAAATACTGAACAACGTTTTTTTATCGAAAACCTGAACTTAGCTAATTTAAGTTTAATATAATAACCTAGAATAATCTATACACTATAATCTATACAGAAAACTCAACATAACTAAGGTAAGTACCTTGTTCAATCAATATTTGATACTTACTATGTAAAAATAGCTAAACGTCCCCACTGTTTGGCACAGGTCTTTCTCAAAGCCACAGCTCAGATCATATCCACCACGCTGCTCCAATGCTGATTGGTGGAGAGGTTATTGGCCAGCCCCGTGTCAAATGTTCTGAAGCCATTCTGAAGGTATTCAGCAACGCCCAACGAATTTCTTACAAATAACCACAACCGGGACTAACAATTTAGTGTGTTTAATCATGCAAGTGCCCATGTAATTTTGTTCCTAGCGATCACCTAGCCACTTACCGACTGCGCCCGAAGTTGCTTAACTCGGTCGATCACGTAACGGTCCACACCCGTCCTGTAGAGTTTGCGTGATTACGATTATGTGACGTAATGAGTATGCGTTTAACAGATACATAAATTGGTAGATTTTCAACCACTAGGCTCCTGGCAAATATTAGTGAAGCCATGTAGAACAACTGCTACTAAGCTGGACAAATGTGTCAGACATTTAGATTTATATCTGTGCCATTACCTTTTACTTTTAATAATATTACAATCTGATTCAGTCAAGAACTTTCTTTCAGGACTTTGCAACTTTGAATCTAAAGTCAGTGAGGACAACCGAGCACATTTAAGCGATCATTGGTCAAAAAATGATTTAAAATGTTATATCTGTGATTTCACATGCCACGATTCAGCTGAACTGATTATTCATAGGTGAAAAACATTATTTGCACTTAATTATTGCTTATGAACCATGTAAATTGTACTACCTATTGAAAAACAATTTATTTTCAGTCCAAAAGACTTAGTATCGTGTGCACGAGTCTGGTAATAAAACTTTGAATCTTACAATTAAAAAATTTAGCGGGGATTTCAAACTGTTCGATTGCCAATACTGGTAAACCACGGATGCAAACAGTAAACATTTTTACAAGAATGAACCTTAATGTTAAAGTTAATATGGTTCATTTTAAGCAAGCAGCTTTATTCATCTAAGACATTTTTATTGTTTTTGGTGTGTTTGCTACTGCGGTCTTTGTGTAAACAATTTTCTAGCTTCGCGTGTTGTGACTTGCTGGAAAACTTTAGAGTAGGTAATTGATGTATGTCTCCAGTTTTTGTTTATTTATTTCTTTCTGCTTGAGTCGTCATGATTTCTGTTTCTTGTTTGTTTTTTTATTCTATAGTATTCTTCCCATTATATTTTCTGTAGGTATTTCTGAAGACTTTTCTACAAAATAGTACCGCGTAACCACAGTGTAAATATCTTGTACCTATTTATTATAAGTATTTAACTACTGTTGCGTTACACCTTTATTATGAACTAGCTTTTCCCGCGGTTCCGCCGGCCTCAAATTGTTTTCCGTGCAGAATTCCACTTTAAGATATTTCAATATTGTGTTTATAATAGAATAGATTAGCTAGAATAGTTAGAGTAATTAGCTATAATAGATATTTTAGGTCGCAGTGGCTTATGGGCTTAACCCACACCCCCGCCTTAGAAATAAATTGTTAGTAAGATTCTCGTTTTAAGTCAGTCAGATGTGCTGCTACCCTTGAGGACTAAAGAAGTGAACCGGAAACCACACCTTTCGAACCGGACCACAATTGTTTTTAAAACAAATGTGCTCCGGCTCTACCACCTAGAAAATCCTGCAGAACAATGACACCACTTTAATTTGTATTTGGCGAATTGTTTCACTTAGTTGTCTTATTAGTCTTTAACAATGGATTTCCACAAAGCTACGCCTGAAACATCAATCGTCTTTTAGGTATAACCACAGCCCAAGAAGTTTCAAAGTGAATAAAATGTGCCACATATGCGATAAGGCGTTCAGGACGACCGTTTTGCTGGAGTTCCACTACCGGTCGACACACCTTCGGAAGCCTGGCGGGTACTGTCCACAGTGTCGCAAGTCGTTTAGTGTGTTCAACTCTTGGAGGAACCACATAAGGTTGCACAAGCTAGACAGATTCATTTGCGACCATTGTGGAAAGAAGTGAGTAATTAAGTACTAAACGGTTCTAACCGTGCAGTATTTTTATCAACCTGTATACATTCAAACACTAAGAAATTATTTAAAATGGAAGTAGCTATGTAAAATGTAGAACTAAAAAAACCATAAACAATTGTTTCGAACAAAACTAACATAATATTATTATATTTAAACTTCGTCGTTTTAATACCAGGTATGTAATTCCAGGTTCCTATATAGATATGAAATTGAAGGGCATCTCATAGATATAGGCAGCACGAGGAATTTCATATGCGAAGCATGTGGAAAAAGATTTAAGAGAAAATTTGCGTTGAAGGTAATGGAATGATACCTAAGTTTATTTGCAGTAGGTAATTTTTTTTTGGTTTGAACATAGTTTTCATATTTCCGAGAATGTAATTATTTCAAATACACCTTTGTAATATTTTTACTCGCTAGAAAAAAATGACAATATATGTTCTTAAAAATGCACTCAACAGTTCTATTCTCATATTTGAAAACAAATTACCATAAAACTTTACGTAGGTACTTATGTTGTATGCTAATTAATGTAAAATGGCCAACGCTGGCCAAGTGCGGGGTGGCAGACTTCACATGCCTTTGAGAACATTATGAAGAATCAGGCATGCAGGTTTCCTCACGATCTGCCCTTCACCGTTAGGTATAGCAAGTGATATTTAATTTCTTAAATCGCACATAACTTATCACAAAATTAATAAAAGTATTTTTTATGAATATGTACGAGATATTACGAGATAACAAATAAAAAATTCTTTTAGACGCACGTGGAATCAGTGCACTCATCAGAGGCTATCAAATGTTCGCATTGTGACAAAGTTTTCAAATCTCAGGTCACATACAAGGACCATATGAAAGTAGTGAATTCCGAGAAACCATACGTTTGTGTCGACTGTGGGAAGACTTATCGCTTGGAGAGCGCTCTCCGCTCTCATATGTTCTGGCATTCGGGGGAGAGACCGCATGCCTGTGACGTATGCGGTCTCAGATACAAAAGCAAGGGGCAGTTGAAGATACACAAGAGAAATCACACAGGACACATGCCCTACAAGTGCAAGGAGTGTGAAAAGTGTTTTACCAGTTCGAATGCGTTGAAACGACATCAGAGTGTGCATACGGGTCGCAGACCGCACCGTTGTACGATGTGCGAACGTACGTTCCACTATAAGAAGATGTTGTACGACCATGTGGCCGTATCGCATCAGAATCGGGTTGGTGTGGGAGATAGCAAGGATGCTAGTACATTAACGTAGACCGGTAATTGTAACTAGAATCTGTGTATGAAAGTTTCAAGAAATGTACCTACCTATTGTCTTCTTACAGCAACGTTGATACTAGATAGGTAATTACAATATTATTAAAACGAAAAATAATTTATTTTTATTTAGGTATAATAATTTATTTAGTACACTAAATTTTTATATCTCGTAACAATATTTCCAGCAGCCGCTAATGCTCGATATGTAGCCAAATCTAGCAAATTAGGATTCATTTTATAATTTTTTTACGTAATACGCATAGTTTAAGAGTGTTGAAAAATATATCCGTTAGTTTGCCGTTAGCTATATGTCATTCAGTCAGTCAGTCAGTCACCTTCTTTTATATATACCTATAGATTAATTAATTTATAATTATTTAATTCCTAAATTTTAACAAATTTTGCCAACCATGATCTGTCTCTGTTACATAAACGCGAAATGACAGTGATATGAATGACTCCTACACTAATAATAATAATAATAATAATCATTTATTTGCAATAAAGTGTCACTTTAAACCACATAATGGTATGCAAATGTTAATAGAATGATGATGATATTACATGTCATATTAAAATTAGTAACTTATGATATGGAATGTCAAATTAAATTGTGGAATGTCAAATAGTCGAATTTACAGAATGTCAAATTATAATAATACAAGTATGTCAGTTTTCATATTTTAAAAAAATCATTTAGGCTATAAAAACATTCTTGACACAGCCAATCATGTAAGGCTTTTCTCCAGTTCTTCTGGCTGTTAATGAGCGAGTGTGGTAAGTTATTGTATATATTATGAGCCATTACATAGCAATTTTTTCTCTCCACCCATAGCCTAGGAAACATAGTTTTAAGAGGTGCTTGTGCTCTTCTTCTAGGATTCTCAGACGGTATCGTTTTTTCGAACATATAAAGGTTATTTCGCACAAATTTCGCAATTTCAAAAATATACATATAGGGTACAGTTAAGATTTTGTTTTTCCTGAATGTTTCCCTGCATGACTCCATGTAATCAAGTGCAAATATAGCCCTAATACATTTTTTTTGCGCTATAAACACTTTTTCTATTTCAGTGGAATTTCCCCAGATAATAATTCCATATCTTATTTTTGTGCATACATAGCTATGATATACCAGTAATGCAGTGTTTATTGATGATATATGCCTAAGTTTTCTTAGTGCAAAGCACTAGACTAGGTTCTACAATGTGCATACCGAGTAAAGGCACAAATTACTAAAATCATAGGCAAATTGCCTACAGTACAGGCAGAAACAGGGTTCCCTTATCAAACAGCTATCAATCACCGTGCAATATGCGTGCTGACGTGCGCTGGGCGTGCTCGTGCTTTATATCGAGATCGATATGTCGCACGCCCGTTTTGAACTTGAAGGCGACTATCGATTGCTACCACATAATCGCAGCGACGATGCGATTAGGCATGCAAATTATACAAAATGACAAAAAGCTAATTCCAATAATACTAAAATAAATCCTCCAGACCGACGAAAGAAATTCGACAGTCCCATTTTATTGTATTGTCATCAGAACTACATACAGCTGCCAATTTTAATTACGCTACGACCCTTGGAAGATGGTAAAATTAGTTATCTTAGATTCCATTACATAGTTAGTTACATACAGGTCAACCTAATAAAAACGTCTTAAAATTATACTGTAATTTTTTTTTTTTTTTAAACTTTTTTAACTTTTTATTTTAGTTTCATGCATTGTCATCGGAACCTAATATGTGTGCCAAATTTCAGCTCGATAGCTTCAGTGGAAATGGGTGAAATATTGATTGCAAGATTCCAGGACATACTTACATACATACATACGAGTGAAGTTAAATAAAAGCTTTTAAAAAGAGTATCTAAGGAACACGCGACTCTACTTCTTTTTCTGCCTTTATTATTGTTCTGATAGATCGACGGAGTCGTGCGACTTAAAACGCTAGCTGAACACGAATTGATCGGCGCGTATACAGGATGCTTCTATCTTTGCTTCAGACAAACAGCGTGATGAAATTTCAATCTAATAATATTCTATCACGTGGCAGTATCTAAACCCACTGAATGGTACGCACCTTACAGGTTAGTGGTAAACCTGGAGCAAACCACGCTACCTGACCTAAATGCTGATTCGCGATGCGTGGGTACAGAATCAGGTACCTAATGATTCAGATTCAGGTTCATTGGTTTTCATTATATTGTATTTGCAGACGCATAATGAACGTCATAACATTTTTCACCTACCGGTTCACAAAGTTGATGCTACCGAGAAGAACACGGAAAGAATCTGGATAGTTACTCTTTTCAAAATTTTCAATTTCTTAACTTAAATTAATGTTTAAAACAACGCCGCCCAGTAAACAAATATTTAACAAGATGGCTCGCTTACTGATTTTTGCCTCACGCACCATCATTCTAATCAAGTCGCCAAGGCGGGTTACAGATTTACCCTAAACCATCCAACAAACATTGCCGAGCTAATAAAAAGCTTAAAAAGCCATATCATCGATACGTTCAGAACGTTTGTATAGGCTCTACCACCTATCGATTCCCAATCCATCTCTATTTGCGGGCGGGTGTTTGCAGAAAATACGTCTTCCATTATCAGAGCCTTATTAATCATAGACCATTATGCAGTCTGACACGCCAGACGTGCTTCTGTGTCACGATCGTCTAGTCGACGACAAAACGACTTTTCACTCGGTGTTTTTGACGAGGAGACTCCGAATCTGATTAGTTATTTTGTTTGAAATTTCCGTGAAAAAAAAGGGGTTTATATACATAGAAATTAATCAAGATACGGATACAAGAACGGCCATCACCTATTATTTTGATACAAACGATGCGTGTCACTTTTTTCGTCAGCCTCGTGGCCAAGTTACGCCTACAATAGGACGTTACACTATAGTAATTAGTGATGTGACACACTCGTTTTAGTTCTAATCAAATCTATCGATAACGTAACGTGTCGAAGACGTAACGTACCTTAACAAATATCGACGCGCACTGGCCGAACTTGCGAGATATCTTGTAGTATATTGCAAGATTGCAAGAGAAGATAGTAGCGGCCATAGCCCAATGGCTCGGGTCGATTCAATGTGATCCAAAGAGTTAAACAACGACGGGCGCGGTCGGTTTGTGGATGGGTGACCGCTAGTGGCAAAATTTCATGGACGCTACCGTGCTTCGGAGGGCACGTAAAGCCGTCGGTCCCGGTTGTTTTCAATGTTGGAAACAATCGTTAAGCCTTGTCGAAGACCTTCGGGTGGCTTGAGAACATTCGAAACTGGGTTGGCCACTAACCCTTCCACCAATCCGCATTGGAGCAGCGTGGTGGAGTATGCTCTAGACCTCCTGCAGCTGCGTCTGTGGGGGAGACAGTGGACAGTGGTCGCAGCGATTGCAAGATTGTGGCACGGGGTATACGCACAATTCACCGTTCTATCTTGATTAATTTCTGTGGGTTTATATGTTTGATGTATGTAGCTAGATAAAGGCCTCCGGTTAACGATGCGACGTCAATAATAAAAAAAAAATTTTTTTGATCTTGTATAGTCTTAGCAATAAGGCTGGCTACACATTATGAGCAAGGGTCCTAAATAATAATTCTACGACATCGTGAGAATTGTTGAAATTAACGGCTATAATCTACTATTAAGCATATAATGTATATGTAATATACATTTTAAACCTTCCGGAGACAATCTGAGGATGAGTGTGAAAACTGCATCAAAATCCGTTGAGTGGTTTAGAAGACAGACGAAAACAGCGACTTAATTTTATAGAACATCCAAACCACGTAAGTATACATATTATGCGATCTCAAATCCCAGTTAAATTCGCCATTGAAACAACATTACCAGCATTCAGTCGGTTCAGTGGAATGACAATAGACGCCATAACCCATTTACGTAGGACGCGTAATATGGTCCCTTGACAACTTATCTCGGAATTAACAGTTAATATGACGTGATTATGACCATTGAATGTAATGTAACTATTGTAGCTGTACTATGTACCTAACCTACTACCTAGGTTTAAGGTTCCTAAATATAATGTCTCCAGTTACAAAACTAAATAGAGACATGAGAGCATCAGAATGATTTAAACTGTAATATTGTAATCTCCACAAATATAGGGAATGTAATGGTCTGTGAAGTTGATTTCTAGTGGGTTTATCTGTTGGTAAAATTTTTGTTTAGCTAGATTCAGCTAGAAGAACAAAAATTTCGGCGCTTTTACTGTCTGCACTTGATTTCAGTGAGTGCAGCAAATGCCGCCGAGGTCCATGTCAGTTCACCCGTGTCTTTGTAGGAACAGCCGGACTGCCTTATTTCATGTTCCATTTTTGGTAAAAGAAAAAGAAGGTATGTGTGTAGCAGCCTTTAGAATTCACGTACCTAAATGATTGTGTTTGCTGCACATGTGTCGCGTTCGCAATTTACCGGGCACATTCTATGAAGGTATTCCCATCTACCGGGCATTGTCCGGGTGTTTTACCAGTATTTCTGTGGAAACACGGTCACCGGTCACGTGTGACCCGCTAGAACGCGATGGTATGTCCGCTAATTATTTTATTTACGCTTTAGAACAATGATAATTTTGTAATAAATACTTATGTATGTGCTCTTTACCTCCATATTATTATAAAAATTTCACGTTCCTCATTCCGCGAGAGAACTTGAACGTGCATAAAAGAAGTACAGGAAGGTACAGTGGCGTATTTCTAATCTCACTCGTGTGGTGGCTCGTGGCTAATGCGTCTACGAATTTCATGACGTCTCTATTTTTCAAAATCACTCTGCTGGCTGATGTTACGAGTGGTTCTTATTCTTGCCACTCGAGGATTTCGCCTTGCGTAAGAATGAGTGAAGTAGGTAATCTCGTCAAGAAATTTTCAAAGGTTTCGTAAACAAATAACGGTTAAATTAATAAAAATCGCTTCAGTCATGAAAACTACAATACAAACCAATTTGATAGATGTTATGCTAAGGGTAATATAAAATCTTGACAAAGGCAAATTTTTTTATGAATAAAGTAACTAAATCTATATATATAAAAGGAGAAGGTGACTGACTGACTGACTGACTGACTGACTGATTGACTGACTGACATATCAACGCAGGGCCTAAACTATAAGGGTTAGAAACTTGAAATTTTGCACAGGGGTTCCTTTTATAACGTAGGGGAGCACTAAGAAAGGATTTTTGAAAATTCATCCCCTAAGGGGGTAAAACGGGGGTGCAAAGTTAGTATGATACTTTGCCGTTTTTGAAGTCAAGACGTCGTTAATGGGTCTAATTCTACGCGAGCGAAGCTGCGGGCGTCCACTAGTATTATAAATACGCTTATACATACTTAAGAGATTTGTCTTCTTTACATCTGTGCATACTCGTAGATTGTGAAATGTGATATTAGGTTTAACTATCCGATCTTGGACCCTTACAATATTGAAAGGGAAGAAACCGTGGATTCCATTTTTTACGCATTTTTGATCCCTGGTCCGCATGTTTAGACGAAGGGAACAGAATAATCCATCACCGTCGTCGCCAGATCGACTCGTTAGCATAATGAATTAGCTCATCCCTCGCCTTTTCGCGTACAACTTGATAGCGCTTGTCGTTTTGTGATTGTTTTGTGGATTTTCAACTACCTATTTACACCACTCGTCAAATTGTTGACATCTGAGGGTATACAGTTTTATAGAGTGGATTCCCTAGTGTATGGTTTAACGCAATTGGGATCTAATAGCGAAAATACTGCTTCGTCTTCTACTTTAATGATAAAATAAAGTGTAGGTACTCTTTTGCCGTCAAGAATCATCAAAAATAATCCATTCCTCCATCGGCCTATAGGGGTCCACTGATGGACATAGGCTTCTCCTTAATAGCGGTATTCGCCGGCAAGGCCTCTCCCACTGTGGAGATCCTGACACGGGACTTCCCACAGAGACAGCTGCGGTTGGTCAAGTCCACCACGCTGCTCCAATGCGGATTGGTGGAGGGATTTGTGGCCAACCCAATGTGTCGAATGTTTTCAAGTCACCAAAAGGCTTAATTATTTTTACCGTTGTAAACTACCGGGATCAACGGCTTGACGTGCCCTCCGAAGCACAGTAACATGAAATTTTACTACCAATGGCACAGTACGGGTAATAATTATAATTTAATATATTTCTTTATTAATCGTAGAAACCACCTCAAAAATTTCCCAGGCACATCGACTGAGCCAAACTCACCTTATTAAGAAAAGGCCAATCCATCACGCCATGTCTCCTTAGCATAATGAATTAGTTCTTTCCGGCAGCTCCCCTGCCCTATATTATTCTTCGTAATAGGCTTTTATCACTTGATTATAGAATTAGATTAAGAATGCTATTCGAAATTATGTTTTATTAAAACTGAAATGTTATGTCAAGCAGGTCATGTAGGTATTGTAAGTGCCTGTTGACATTTATGTACTTATTTATGTAGGTATTAGTTCATAAATATGTTCCTATGTCTGACTCTTGTTTTAAAAATGTAGTAAATACTTATTACGAATCTTGTTTTATTAAAAAAAAAAAAGAAATATAATATACATATACCTACATATATGTAGTATTTCTTTTTTTTTCTTTTTGTGTTTTCGTTTTACGCCTACCGCATCTTCTTAACATGACCAAGGGCACGGGAGGAAGACCAAATAGGTTTCATACAAAACCTATTTGGTTCCATATTGGCTCTGCCACCTAAATTACTATTCACTTACTAAATCGTACTGAGGTAGTTAGTTATCATTAATTTGCATTGACTGATTTCCTTTACAGATAATTTGTCGATACTGTGTAAGACTCAGTTTACTTACTGTCCCAGTTCTATTAAAGTTTTAATCTAAAAACTTTACTACGTGGTTTATTGAGCATTGCAAAAAGAAATGAGACAATCTTTTAGGTATACTTATTAGCGAAGCGCTGGAATGAGTGATAAAAGGAATCACTTTCCTTGAAACCACCAGCGCAAATGGATTATGTAGGTATCTGCCCGTAGTATCTGCATTTCTTCATTCTGTTAAACCTGGTTTAAACCAATTTGAATCATAAAGAGTAGGTAAGCGGAATTTAAACAGCTCTGGCCAGTCTCAAGACTTGGTTGCAGCAGGAATGATGACCTTCTATAATGTAGTTAAGTAGGTAATGTGTACCTAGGTAGGCACAATAAATGTATTAAGGTAGGTAAAATGTATCACAAACTATTGCATGTTTTTCTTTGTTAATTTGAACTAGGTACTTCATTGTGTCTATGCTCGACGAGTTATTTGCTATGTAGGTAGGTGGGTATGTTCTAAAAATTCCTAAGAAATATGTGCAGACGTACAATAGTTTGTAGGAGAGTAAAATAAAGAAAATAAACTTCTCATTTAAGTATTTCATATTTACAAAGGTTGGATGTGAAATGAATATAATCAACTAATGATAATCTTACTAATTTGACCCTAATCTTTTTCATGTTCATCGACGAATAGCTGATTTATCTTGACCATCATTACATCTCTTCGTTTGTCCGATAGTTTTCGTAGTTTCTTTGCTACAAGAATTCCAAACGTAGCGCATTCGTCATCATCATCATCATCTAGTTGGTTTTGGATGATTTGTTTCTTTGAGTGGATATACCCAAGGGGGTCGTGTTGTCTCCTTTTCAACTTGGATGAAGAATTTCGTCGAGGAGCTTTAATAATAGGACTAGCAGGAGGACTAGGAGAGTAATGTTGATCTGAGCTGTCTTGAATCACAACGTGCTCGCTTGTATCTTCTAAAAATTCAACTTTCATGACTGTGTCTTTTTCTAGATACGAGTCTTCATAAACCTGTTCCTCCTGTAACTAAGAAAATATCTAGTCATTGGTGATTAAATCTAAAAGCTCTCTCAACATCTGCTGCTATCTCTTAATCCCGGATTGAATAGTTAGGTACCTACAAATAATGTAATATCCGCTGTAGCCGGTACCTACTAGCGTAGGTAAAATTTATTTAATATGTTAGGGAATTACAGCGCCTTATCAATTTTGTAACGCGTTACCCATGCCATAAAATAGGTATCCTATTTCTACCTACCTCCAGATTTTTTATACTAATAAGTACCTAGTTGCATTATATGTATCTGCAATTATCATACAATATTATAATAGTGAGTAACTAAAAAAAATTTAAGTCAGTAGGTAGGTACCTACAATGTGTCTTTTATTTTGTATCCAATACACGAGTGAAAAATCGTCGTGGTAAAACAAGCATTTTCGTCGCAATAGCACGAATACACAAAACATCAGACGTACAGTTTTCACTTCGCTCTCGCGAACGGGGGCGGCGAACGGCGCGGCGCCGCGGCGGCATCGACAGATTTGGCGTTTTCACATGAAAATTATTTATGAAGGTGAGTGCTAGGTAGGTATCTAAAAATACTTTTTCTTACCTCAATAGCGATCGTGTCTGTGCTGGAGGTGCAGTTATACACCGATGACAAGAAGCTGTCCATATGCGAGAATGCGAACCATGATGGTGTATAAATATCAGATCCCGATTCTATTGACCTTCTTATTTTCTGCTTGTATGATCTATAAGAAGCCATGATTGAATCCTTTTTCTTTTTTAAATCATTGATTGTGCACGTTACGTCCATGCTATTTCTTATATTTATCCAGGCTTTAGCCACTTCATCTCTGTTTTTATGCCATTCATGCTGCGGGTCCCAGATACACGAATTCATTTTGTACAGTTGTATAAATCTTAATACTTGGTCATTACTCCAAATCATTTTGCGCAGTAGAATAATGCGCATAACATGAATCGTATCAAGATTCGCGAACAAAACGACGATTACACGACGAACTCATGTGTCCTTGAGGTAACCGGACTATAACGACTGAAGTGAAGTGAATAAGAGAATGCGACGCAACTCACGCAAGCAGCGTTGGGCGAGGACCGCGATAGGTACACAATTCGCTAACTCGCTCACTCATATTACAACGGCTGGAGTGTAAGCGATCAAGCAAAACGCGCTTCGCGCATGTTTGGCTACGTTCGGTTATCGCCATTTTGTATGTGGCTATTTGCTTATTTGTGTGTGTTTACTTTTGATGTGTTGAAAACAGACGGGAGCGCGCGGCGTAGTCTCGCGTTTGCATTTTGTCTTGTTTGGCAAGCAGGCAAATAACTTGCATTGTAGTTATACTTTACCTAACACTTACTTATATTTATATAATAGTATTAACCTTACTTTAAGGTATTAGGTACCTACGTGACACAAATAGCAAATGACTATATGACCATGGTGAAATTGTACCTACTATTTATAGGTATATTATGTAGGTCGTAGGTAGTCGTCCGTACTGCGATCGATAAGGTACGGTTAGGTAAATAGGCCATTATGTAAGTACCTATTGGCACTTGTTCATATCATTAGATAATTTAAAAATCTTGATGAAAAACAAAAAGCGTCTGTACTTATTCAGCAGCACATTCAATTTAATTAATTTGGTTCCGGAGAAAGGATATCCAGCCTGAAAATAATTTCCTAGGGTCTCCTTAGGTAAAGAATTACCTACCTCAGTAATGTTCTTAACAAGGAAAACCTAAAAACCGCTGTCGCGCTTTTAAGAACCTTAAAACTTTTATGAACAGCACCTAGATATTATTCTACCGATATTAGATTAACACAGTGAACTAACTTCTGTTCAAGAAACTTAGAGCGCAGAAACCACACAGTTTTGAACTTATCCGCAAGGTTCTCTCCCTCTTGGCTCTGAATAACGATGCATTGGTTTAGGGCCAAGTGCACAATAAGATGGGTACTTCCTGCTGTCCCACTAATAAATAATCAATGCGCGTCTAAAAATACTATCTAGCCACTATACCCAATATATTAACATAATTTTGTGTTGCACAAGTCGGACTCTATCACAGATGTCGATGCCTTTGCGGGTTCCCGTTTTTTGTGTAGGTAAATAAATAAAGCCTAACCTAAACCTACCTTAACAAAACATCGAGTTGATTATGTCGTCTTTTATCTACGGCAAAATAAAACCATTTAGGCCTTTTAAAAAGGGCGAATTAGTTTATTAAAAGCCTTCGCATTTTCTTCGTTTCCGTGGCCAAATAAAAATCTGTGGCTTGGCTTATTATTAATATTAGTCTTATCTACTTATGTTTTCTTCCTATACCTAAACTGCATACTAGCTATAAAACTGACATATCTACAATTAGTCTCGACACATCATCTTTAAGCTCGCATCTGCTTCATCCAAGTGCCGATTGCTGTTCGCCCCGTCAGACCGCAAGCCGGAGGACGCAAGTCTTAATTAAGATTTCTACATCTATAAATAGGTTCTTGTTCCACTTCAGTCGTACAAGTTACATAATAGTGATAAAACGCTTTCTCGAGTAAACAAAACATATTTTTATTCACTTTAAATTTTAATTTTACCTATGTAGTAATCAAATTATTGCGGAAAGCAAGCGTCTTTTAGTGTCGCCAAAACAATATTTAGTGATGACCATAGCATAATCAGACCAACATATATAGTAGACAAGTTTCGTCGGGATAGGATAGCAGTGTTCATTATGAAACGTCGAAGATGACTGGATCGGCTGGCCAAATGCAATCAAATGCTTCTATCAAAATCATGCATCACTGTCGGAGTGTCAATATCACGAGCCTGTGTTATTCGTAGTCACATCAATCTAGCATAACAATGCAGAGTAGTAATAGTACCTAACTAGAAAGAGTTGGTAGTACAACCTAGTAATAGGTAACTATTTGGAACTTAGATTTGGAACATGAAAATTAAAATTAATGTTTGTACCTACCTATGTAATTATGTAACTTCATCGTTACTCTAGTAATCGCAAGTGCACTACGAAGCAGGTCCTGGGTTCGATTCCAGAGACAAAATTATTGTTGGGTTGTTCTGTCTTGAAATAGCCTGTACTAGTAGTGTAGTAGCCTTATCTACATAAGTATTTGTTTTGAACACTCGTAACAGATGAAAAGTTGCTGCGCACACTGCAACTGCCTACCCTTTAAAAAATACAGTCGCGATGCTATGTCATATTGTATGAACTTAGCTAGCAGGTACCATGATCGTGTACTCACCATTTTGATTCATTTGTAGCTAGGTAGTAGGTACCTACCTACTAAGATATTATGTATCTACACGACAGGATAATACAGGGACGTATAAGAAAGGTGCGTTTATTGTAGGTACCTTGTTCCTTTCTACCCAGATCAATAGGGTAATAACAGTAAAAAGATAGTACGAGTACTTACTTAATATTTATCTGGGAAACAAAGCTACGCTTAATTAAATGAGAACAAATAAACTGGCAGACAATGCGACCACGCGAGCACGCCTCGGCTTATTCGACGGTAGTCATAACTCAACATTATTGTTATTATATTGCCACCGAGTTGGCGACAGGATACTTAATACTCGTAGCTCACCACGACCAAACCCTTTTAATATCCCACAGTTGGGCACGGGTCTCTAGGATTGCATGACCAAGCGTCCATAGCCCAATGGCTTGCGTCAATTCAGTGTGATCTAAAGAGTTAAGCAACGATGGACGCGGCTGGTTTGTGGATGGCTGAACGCTTGTGGTAAAATTTTCATGGACGCTACCGTGTTGGCCAGTAACCCCTATACCAATCCGCATTGGAGCACCCGCAACTGTGTCAGAGGGACGTCTATAGCATAGATAGCGTCTATATACGAGTAATCATCAATATGTATCTATGACGCTAAGGCATGAAACAGTCACAGTTGTCATGGGCGGCAGCGGATGGGTGTTGCTGCAAGCTCGTTTGCTATCTTGTAGGTATCCATAAAAAAAAAGAATGTGCACACATTATTAGGTATAGGTATTATTTATAGGACGTCTATAGCATAAATAGCGTTTTTAGAATTACCTATATGTCTATGACGCTAAGGCATGAATGTGCACACACTAAGTAGGTACCTAGGTATAATATTTATATGCATTATTTTTTCTTCTGTGATCGTATTATGCATGGGTAATAGGTATATAGTATAAACGTTTGCATGGGAAATAATAATAATATAATCACAGGTGTGCCCATACCTTCGATTCCTGTTCAAATGCGATTTCGCGTCGCGCTGCTCCTGTTGACACAGTTGACATGACATTCATTATGTCGGCCACGTTCGGCATAGAAGCATATAGAAGTGATTGAAGCGGCTTTTAACTCGAACTAGCGATCGCCGAGTAGCCGAAATTCTACTGATTTTTCTATGAACAACTTTGACTAGGGCAAAATGATAGCCTTTTTATGAATTGAGAGTCCTTTTGGTGGTGACACGATTTGCGCTGGCACGTTTTTCCGGTGAGCGAAGCCTTAAACAAATATTATTTTACTTGCAGAGGCTAATTAAAAAGCTAATTAATTGTATCAGGCGTTACTTTGCGGAACTCCATTATTACAAAACAAGAATTAATCTACTTTGCAACAATCCGCGAACAAAAACGTATGGTGATGTATGTATACTTTCATGCACGTAGCACCTCCCTCCCTCCCACGCAGGAAAACATGCACATGCGATAAATGAATACCCACACCACCATACACACACCAACACGTGTTTCGCCTCAAAACAAGGCATCCTCAGGGTAAGTAGACGCTACGATGGTTAATCGCAATATATAAGACCGCTGCCAGTCCGGTGAGCTCACTTTGCGATTAACCATCGTAGCGTCTACTTACCCTGAGGATGCCTTGTTTTGAGGCGAAACACGTGTTGGTGTGTGTATGGTGGTGTGGGTATTCATTTATCGCATGTGCATGTTTTCCTGCATGGGAGGGAGGGAGGTGCTACGTGCATGAAAGTATACATACATCACCATACGTTTTTGTTCGCGGATTGTTGCAAAGTAGATTAATTCTTGTTTTGTAATTAAAAAGCCGCGAGTATACAGTTTCGAAGTTACGTAACAGCAATACCTACTTATTATTATTAGTACTGTTAAAAGAACATTCCTAAGCCCCGCCGCACATGCACCCACTCGCATTGGTCTTCACGAGCCGCGTGCGAGTGGCAGTATTTATTTCCTATGGCACGCGCGTACACGCTCATGTACGTGTCTGCATCGACACGTGCGAGCAAATGCGGAGTTCGGTACTGTGCCATAGGAAATAAATACTGCCACTCGCACGCGGCTCGTGAAGACCAATGCGAGTGTGGGCATGTGCGGCGGGGCTTATGCATGGGTACTTAGTACTATGGTCTGTGGTATTTCATTTAGGTTATTAGGTAATTTAATCTTTTAAGTGTGACCCTAGGTTCGATGCATAAAACTGAATAAACTTTATGTTTTTGCTGTTATTAAAAAGTGAATTTCCATCAGAAAAATGTGAACAGGCTAGGTAGGTCCCTAAGGAAATAAGGGACGCTACTGCAGATCCCGGCGACGCGGCGACGCGCTTCTTGAAAATTTATTCAGACTGGACATGCAATGATGTTTAGTCGTTTCGAACATTATCTTGGGGTTGGCAGTAGGTACATTCATGCATTCTGTAATACCTAACTCAGAGGCTAAGAATTTATCCTCTTAATCCGAGGATCCGATTTCGAATAACATTTAAAAATTAATTAACCCTAAACTTTAACTTAAAACCTTAAAACGTAATGATTTAAGTTATATAACTTAACTTTAAAAAAAAATCAAGAAGTAACTGGTTTAATTATTTTTTACTTATAATATAACTTAACAAAATAACTGTAGTGAAACTAACTGTTCAGAGGTACCTACTTAGGTCTTTATTATTAATCTATACTAATATTATAAAGAGGAAAGATTTGATTGTTTGTTTGTTTGTTTGTTTGCATCGAATAGGCTTCAAAACTACTGAACCGATTTGAAAAATTCTTTCACTGGTGGAAAGCTACACTATCCCCGGGTGACATAGGCTAAATTTTATTTTGGAAAAAATAGGGTTCCGTAAGATATTTGGGTTTTTCGGACACAAGGTGTAAAAAATCAACCAGAAAAGTTACTTATTTTGCGTACGCTGCCTAAACTATAAAAGATAGAACCATAAAATGTTCTAATTAATTGTAGATCTTATAAATATCTATAAAAAAGTCCGCGACACACTATACCTATCTATGTCGAGTGAGGCAAAACAACCATTTTTTTATCTTGAATTTTTTTTGGACTACATTTACAGTTTATGTAGATAATATTTGGTCTTTGAATGATTAAAATTGGACGTTTGGTTTTGAAGTGTCTGTCTGTCTGTTTCGCTTTTACGCCAAAACTACTGAACCGATTTAAATGAAATTTGGTACACAGTCTAGAGCCTGACAAAGGACATAGACACTTTTTAATTGGAAAAAAGTGTTGTAATGGGTTGAAAAGGGAGATGAAAGGTTGTATGAAAGTATTGTCATTTTCAGAACTAGAAGCATAAAACTTAAATTTTAGGCTGTTGATAAGGTATAATCCTTACTAATCCTATCCTACTAATATTATAAAGGGGAAAGTTTGTAAGTAAGTATGTATGTATGTATGTATGGATGGATGTGTGTTACTTTTTCACGTAAAAAGTACTGAATGGATTTTAATGAAACTTTACAATAATATAGCTTATACATCAGAATAACACACAGGCTAAAATTTATAAAGATATTGTGTGAATTGTCCAAAATATGACGATAAGTGTCAAGTAGGTAAGTAGGAAAAAATCTACCATCTGCGAGCTATTCTGGCGTGCGCGGCCAAAACTACTGGACCGATTTCAAAAATTCCTTCACCATTAGAAAGCTGCATCTTCACTGAGTGACATAGGCTATATAATATTACTAGGCGTAAACGAAACTATTGTTATAATCTATATATGTAAAATAAAGTCGTGTTAAATTTTTATTTTTTTAGTAACCTGACGCAAATAGGGTTTATGTGTGTATATTATAATTTTGATTTTTATATAATAGTATATAATTACGATACGTGTGTCTTATCTTAACTTGTTTGTGGCATGGCGCCGGCGGCGTGAAGTTAGTAAGCGAGCGTAGCGAGGGGGCTAAACACGGAAGGGGCTAAACGCCGTGCATTAATGAAGCAACTTAAGTCGGGAGCCTATCGCATACTACCTATTTTAGATAACTGTGTAACCTAAAGCGATCAATAAAACCATGTATAAAAAACTTCGCATGGTATAGAAAATAAATATACTACTTAGGTCACGGAAAACCGTGGATAAAGTGCTGGCTTAAGCCACATTGATATAAATAACATTTTCAGTCTTGTTTCGATAAAATTAACCTCTACGTAAAGCGAGCAGGGTAAGTGCTTGCATTGATATCGACCGTTTGGAGAGTGCGCTTTGTGAAATGATTATAATTATCTAGTTAAGTAAAGTAGGTTAGTAGCTCATAAACATGAGATACAAATTCCTTTTTAGAGTTTGTAGTCAACAAGTAGTTGTAGTGCAGAGCCCAGTTGCACGGTCGATCGTTTGTGATTTATTTTATAACCGTAATAAAGGGTGTAACAAAGGCGGACTTATTGCCAGTAGGCTTTCTCTGCTAGTCGAGGTGATGGCGAGAAAAATGTGGCAGTCGGAAACAATTTCAAATTTAGAAAAAAAATAATTAAAATAATAAGAATAAACACTTAAGACCTACATTAATATAATTTTATAGTATATAATATATTATAGCATTAACAACCGAGTTAGGCAACGACGGGCGCGGTTAGTTTGTGAATGCGTGACAGCTAGTGGCAATGTTTCATATAGGATGGTGACCAGCCCTCTAATTAAGCTAAATCGCGCCAATTATTTTTTTGCGTTAGACATCATATACGTGCGTTTTATAAACTTTATTAACTGGTTTCATGTATCAGGTGAATCCATGTGACTTGCCATAACGACCAAGGAAAAATTGTGAACTATCAGAGGTGTATAATCTTTCAGAACAGCTACAACCTATAGACGTCCCACTGCTGGGCGCGGGTCTCCCTCACAGACACAGGCTTCGGGAGGTCTAGAGCATACTCCACCACGCTGCTCTAATGCGGATAGGTGAAGGGGTTAGTGGCCAAACCAGTGTCGAACGTTCTTAAGCCACCGAGGTCTTCGAGAAGATTAAACGACTGTTTTCATCATTGAAAACCGGGACAGCCGGCTTAACTTTATTTTATGGATTTTAGATAGAAAACGAGCTTGCACCATCACCCATCCGCTGCCGCATCCTTCCGAAGCACGTAGTGGCCATGTTTTTTTTTTGCCACTAGCGGTCACCCATCCTCAAACCGACCGCTCTTTGTTGCTTCGATCATATTGAATCGACGCGAGCCACTGGGCTATGGACGCTACAAACAAAACAAAAACAAGGCCTAACAAACACCTACTATTCTCTCGCTTGACTTGAATTGAATTGACCACCAACACAAACCGTTCTTTTCCCAACTGTTGGCTCGAATCTTCCCTCGGAATGGGAGGGGTTAGGCCTTAGTCCACCACACTGGCCGAGTGCGGATTGGCAGACTCCACGTATCTGCGAATAGTTATGGCACTTAAGACGACCTCTCATCGACAAACAGGTGCAAAGGTGCTATTCTCAATGAGGCAAAATCTGTAGTACGAGAGACTCGAATATGTTCGTTTCCCGTGTGGGTTGTTGAGAAAGTGCTTACCCAGCTATCGAGGCGAGCCAGGCGTGCGCTTCGTAAAATGATTAGTTAGATATACGCTCGAGTTTCGTGTAGCCAACGAACAACGGCAATAAAATCAAATGAGTTGTGGTAACGGCCCGAGTTGGGGATACAAAAGTAGTATACGCCTAATAGGAAATGAGGGATGTTAACTGAGCCAGTTGTTTTAACTTGTATTTGGATTGGCGGCAGCTTGCTTAGATCTTTCCATAATTGTTGATGCTAAGCTAAGCTGTATCGGTGACAGCCCAGTGTCGCCTCTCACTCGAGCGGTCCGGGTTCAAACCCCAGCGGCACGCACCAATGACTTTTCTAAGTTATGTGCGATTTAAGAAATTAAATGTCACTTGCTACAACGGTGAAGGACACATCGTGAGGAAACCTGAAAGCCTGAGAGTTCATCATAATGTTCTCGAAGGCATGTGAAGTCTGCCAATCCGCACTTGGCCAGCGTGGTGGACTAAGGCCTTATCCCTCCCATTGTGAGAGGAGACCCGTGCCCAACAGTGGGACAATAAAAAAGGGTTGTGATGATGAAGCTAAGCTGCAACCCATAGACGTCCCACTGCTGGGCCCGGGTCTGCCCTACAGACAAATCTGCGGGAGGGCTAGGGCATACTCCACTACGCTGCTCCAATGCGGATTTGTGGAGGGGTTAGTGGCCAACCCAGCATCGAAAGTTCTCAAGCCACCCGAATGTCTTCACAAGGCTTAGCGATTGTTTTTACCATTAAAAACAACCGGGAGCAACCAATCATAACCCGAGATAACCTATCAATCGATTGAAAATCTGTCGATATAATTATCGATTTAAAATCGAATATTATGTTCAGTGTTTTGTCGCGGGAGTCAATTTTCCGGGATGAAAAGCCCGAGCCGAGCCTATTTTACTTTTCTGGCGCTATTTCTGTTCAAAAAATAACATCAACCCAGCATTTCTTTGAGTAGGAGAAAGTGTAGGTATAAATCAACCAATCAATTCAATTCAAATTTGACATTGACTCACAACATGATTAAAGTAATGTTCTTAGATTATATGGGCATGTTACATGTCGCATTTTACTTTATATGCACGTAATACAAAAATGAATTATGGTCGTGTTTCAATCACGCATTTCTGATCGTTTACTTATCCGTTACAATGCCTTGAGTGAGGAAGCTATATTATTAGTAAATCTAAATTAAATCCAAATCAAATGAACTTCTACTTTAAGTTTAATTGCTATAACTACGAGTAATTATGATAATTAGAGGTTATTTTGAATTTCCTTATAGTGGTGCCATTTAACTAATTGAAAACTTATGATATGTATACTTTATGTATACTTTCTGTAAAACTTTCTGTAAGTATAAGTAAGACGCGGTCTCGTTAGAGTTTCATTATGAGATAACGTTCTCTGCTGGTCTAACCATCGTAATTCCTATTTAAGTCATGACAGCAGATGGGTGGTGCTGCTAGAGAAAAAAAAATCTACGTTCTGGATAATACTAACAGAACAAATGACGGGTCCGAATAATATTCGCGCGAACGGGATTTGAACATAATGCTTCCCGCTCTAACTGTTTTATTTAATTTCGCCAACCGACCCTTAATTGGAGGAGAGCCCTACCTGACTGTGATTTACCTTGATATTGGTAACCCCGAATGAATTGTGATCATACTAATATTTAGATCAAATGTTACTATGAATGATGCGTATTATTTGATGAAGCCGCAATACAGCTTTATTGGAATGCAGTTTGGTACTTTGGTGGTTAGCATACAATCACCCAGCCAGTATACATACTCGGGTTGTTGAGTAGATGATGACATCATAAGTGACGTGTATGTAAACGAGTTATTTATTAACTAATAGGTAGTAGTTAGGTAGATAAGTAATAAATTCAGTATTTTAGTAATTATTTATTGGTCACACTTGCTTTAAAAGTAGCTTACAGCATATCGTAAATAGTACATTATTACTCATAGTAAGTTACATTATCCCAGTAAGTTATATTATACATGTGTTTTTTAGCTACTAAGGAAGAACCACTTGGTTTGATAGCAATCTTTTAAGCAGTTACAGCCGCTTGCATAAGACAGGCACAGCGTACAAAGAATGCATTTTTAATGGAAAATCAGAACACGGATCGCATTCTCAGACGTGCGTTATTGAAATTTCTAAACGTTCAGATTTTGATACATGCTTCCGAACACGGATTTATAAAATACTTGCAACAGACGCCGTTTGCGAGCGGCGGCCGACATATTGTTCGATAGATATCAGAATATGAAATAATTGCTGTGTAGTTACATCAACGTAGATACGAAACTCGACCTCATTTATGTGTTATTGATAAGTAGGTGTAATTAATGGCTATTGTGACAGGAACAATCCATAGTAGGTCCATCCACCTAGGGGAATCCTTGGGAAGAATAGGTACCGGACATATTTTCCATAATCTAAAATCCTCTCGATGGCCTTCCTCAGCTAAAGATAAAGAAGCTTCAAATCACTTCTTCGTCTTCTATAGCCACTACTGAGGTAGGTCTTAAGCATGCCAAATGACGATTGATGGAGACTTCCTACCGGTGGAATGCACCGGTGGACTTCCTTCAATGGAACGCAACGGTGACCTCCAGCGCCTGGCCTGTAGTAGGCTCAGTCACTGTTTCAGACGTTCAGCCTCAGTCATCGTGAAACCACTCACCTCTTTCTCGGGTCGCTTTCTGGGTGGCTTGAGCAGCCATTCTAGCCGCCCAGCAACACCAGAAATCCTTTTTTAGTCGCCACTTACGGCAGGCAGAGGATGCCGTAGTTATTATTCTGTGTGGGACCAGGGTCGCAGTATACGTACGTACGGATTGCCTAGACTATGAATATCTACGAATTTTATGTTACGTGTAATATAACATTAAGAACCCGTTTTCAGATGTTCGGAAGAGTAAACTGACGGAGTAATTTACATTCGCTAACCGTTGCCGCGCTCCTCCGTACAAGATAGGTCGGTAGCACCTATACGTGCTCTGTAAATGTAAGTATTTATTGGGACTTTTTAACTTACTCTAGAGTCGCTACTCGTTGACATCGAATAAAACTATTGTTTTATATAAACTTGTACTATTTGGTAGCAAACGCACGGACTTTGTACTTATTGAGCAGACTTTATATGTCAGAAATGATTATGTTTTCGTATATGCGTGTTGTTTTTGTAAATAACAATTTAAATATCCAAGTCTGAATTAAGTTCACAGAGAAAAAAATAAATAAACCAAAGCTCGGCTGGCAAGGCTTGGCTCCCTGGCTCTACGAGTATAATACCTATTTATGTACCTTGTTCAATCGAATACTTTTATTATAAAATATTCCAGAATTAATCAAACCATTCGGATGAATGGATATTCCTTCCATAGTTCTATGAACTAGTCAATATCGAAACATTTGTTAGTATTATTCCATCCGAGGTACATTATGGTACATTTGTAAATAATGCATCGTCTAAAATTTCAGGCTGGATGAAATATCAATCTTAACAGTAAAGTCGAATTCTCCATTCGTGCCTCGCCTGCGCTCGATATTGATTGATTACCTGCGCCTTTTATTGAAAAGCATTGAGGCTAAACATTGTAGATCGTGGTGGGATATTAAGAAAAATGTCTTCCGCAATTGAAGTCATTTAGATATACGAAAAAATAATTAAGAGTAATAGTTTGTTTTATTACGAGTATAAAGGAGATGTTCCATTTTGTGGGGAATTCCGAAAATATTTTTATATTTATTTTATTTTTATTTTTACCACGTTATTTTATTACTTAATTTTTATATATAATACCTGGACCGTACTTAAGTTAATTTAGAGCCGAAACCAAAGAGAGAGTGGGAGCGGGGACCATAGACCCAACATGCTTTTGGCACAGATAAATATTACATTCATTTATAATATATAACAATTTTACATTTCATATATTGTATTCTGTCTGTCTCTATGTGCGCGATGGGATCAAAAACTACCAAACCGATTTTAATAAAACTTGGTACAAGCCTGCACTGCATCCCTGACACGGATATATTATACTGTTCACCCCGAAAGCAAAAAGGTTCTCCTTGAATACAGAAAGAAATTTTGTATGGAATTTTTCTTAAACATTCTCTGATCAATTTGGAAGTTGCTGCAAAGTTTTATTATCTAAATTAATAGAATACAAGATTCCCCGTTTTTCTGTATTTTCTAAGTTAAAGAAAAAAAATGTAAATAACTGTAGATAATTTGAATTTTTCAAGGGTCGTACCTGGGTAAGCAATGAGTGGTTTTGTCCGGTATTTAAAACAAATTTATAATTATTTTTAATGTGTGTTCTTCAATACATATTCAGCGTTTTCGTAAATTCAATCCAAAAAGGGTTAAAAATTGGAGAAAACTTCTGACTAAAGTGAAGTCAAGTATAATTTTAGATAATAATAATAATAATAAAATTCTTTATTTTCAGGTTACATGACTCATATAAAATCTATACAATTTTACAATTCATTTTAAACCACCTACAAACTTTTTTAAAATTCATTTTAAACAATAATTTGAATGTATTGCAATTAATAATTAATTTACTGTAGGTACTTGTCTTGTGGAGAAAAAAAAACTAAAGATTATATTAAGACTTAAAATGAAAACCTTGTGACTTTTGAGCAACTTAATATCTATATTTTGTGATAACATTGTAGGCGTTGCCGGAAATTAATGATATAATAATGACCCTTGGGATACGAAGGGATGGATGTTTGTTTGAATATTTCAGATTCTGAATTCCGTGATTTATCCCTCCCTCTTTGTATATTACACTAACTTATTAATAATACTTTACTATATACCTACTTACTTACTACTTATGTATGTATATTATTCAATTCGATCCACAATTGCACCGAGGAGGAGAAAAAGTACAAACCAACAAACTATTAATATCGATACCTCTGGGCTCAAAGGGCGTATAGCACAAAACAGCTACTTTTCAGGAGAGCCAAAAAACAAAAAAAAAAAAAACAAAATTAGCTATAACTTTTTTGTCTCAATAATTATAAAAAAACAATCTATGAGAAAAATACTTACATTCTCCTATATTTTAAGTTAATACTATTAAACGAAGTCTAAGTATAATAGTTTCCAAAATAGTTTTGCTTTACTACCCAAAAAAAACAACAAAATGTCCTTTAAACCCATTTAAAAACAGCTAACTTTATTAACTTTGGCAGTAAATACAACCTAGCGTAAAAAAGTTGTATAATATTATGTAGTAAATGACAATAGCAATGTGTAATTGTGATGTAAATCACAAAGTTTGCATTTAAAATTGTACAACTTTCATAATAAAAAGGGTTAAACGGGGTGGGGGGTACCCCATCCCATCCTGATGGATTATTCTCATTAATCCCCATCCCAATAGCTAGCCAAAAAGCTTTTTAAATATTAATTAATTGAAGAGTTATTGTTAATAGTTCTTACTATACGTAATAAAAGGGCAAACAAGAAAGATTTAAGCAATTTTTGGGTTATTGATCTTTAGAATTATTTTCTTTTTCAGTATTATTTTCATCTTCTTTATCTTCTTCTTCTTTATCTTCTTCATCAGTTTCATTTAATGTATCACAAACATAAGAGCTCCATGGAAGTTTTCTATATTCGTCATGAAATCTCTTAGGTATAGTTCCGTTGTCACAGAGACGTGTCAAATCCATGTATTTCTTTTTGTTTATGTTTAATTTAGTTATATATAGTGGCTTAACTTCTTCCGCTTCCTGCTTTTTGTTTCCGCTTGACTTGTCCTTTGCTTTACTTTTTCCTTTGCCTTTGCCTTTTCCTTTGCCTTTTCCTTTGACCGATGGCTTTTCCATTAACGTTATATTTTGAGTTTCAGCTTCCTCTGCCATGGAATATTTGACATTTATTTGGTTTTCGTATTTCTTTTTAAATGTAGCATTTCTAATCTGTTTAAGTTTTATATTTTTCAATGTGCTTGGTGTGAAAGTATTGGCAGTTAATTGATCAAAATTCAGAAAATCGGTGTAGTCCATACCAATGACTTTGTATGGCTTAGGTTTTTTCCGAGCGGTCTCAAAGTATGTCGGCCATTGCGATGGACTCCATACAATTAATTTATTGTACTTCTCTTTCAATCGTGGCATGGACAGAGTCAACGGGCATATACTTATGTGTGTCCAGGCAGAAGATTATTTATTTGTTTTACTTCTATATTAATTGCAGACTTTAGAAAATATTTAATAGTGGACAATACCGTTTTATTTTTATTTTGGCCGCTCCTGTAGCGGTATAAAATAATGTTTTTTGTGCCTATTCTATCTTTCTCTTCTAAGTACTTTAAAAGACAAGAGGCAATTTCATTGCTTCCTCGTTTACCGTCGCTGTCTCCCCAGGTATAGGAGTACACTTCCTGTGTGCCGCTTTCGTAAAATGTAAAATTATACACCACATATTTTCTTGAATAGTATAGTTACATACTTTGACCGTGCGGCGTGCCTAAAACCTTTTGCAAATCAAAACTACATGTAATAGTTCCATTAACAAAAGACTCATTGTATCCATATTATGTTCCACTCTTGTGCATGTTACACATTTGTCTTTTTTGGGAATGTGGAAACTAATATTATATTCATTAAAAATGTTTCTAAACATATTTTCACTAACAGTGTCTTGGACACTGTTTATGCTTTTTTTATTTATCTGATATAAATTAGACACGTTCTTTAATTCTTGAGGTAGATACACTCTGTTTGTTCTTTGTCTATTGTAATGGGATGGCACTGCAGGTAATGATTCAATAAATTTCTTCACTTTAAGCCTATAGAATAATGTGCTTTACACCCTAAACTTCAGGAAATATTTGTAATTATTTTGAGTAGTAAAGTACAAGTCCTGTTATGTTGAATGGTTGTAAAGAACAATAATGAGAATTAATGCGGTTTACGCCATAATACTCATAATTATGAGTCCAATTGGATTCCTATACAACCTAGGACATTTTTAACTTGCACAGTAATGTAATTTACAGCCCGATTTCCTGTTTCATTCTGTTTTAGCAGCCCAAAATAGATGGGGGTAAAGAACATTTTTGTGCGAATTTGGCAACTTCGTATATACCAATCGATAGAGAATGAAAAACTGAATACGATGGTATTATTAACTCCATTTGGCCCAAAATGTGCTTTACGCCCTTTGAGCCCAGAGGTATCGATATATTAGTATCGATTTTTGATATTGATAATATACACAGAAAAGTCATACTTTAAATACCTACATTTAAATCCAATCATCCACAGTTTGGGATGGAAAGACTAGAGTTAGAGTTACTATGGCAGCACTCGTAGGTATTATAGGATCGCTAACAGTGGTAGGTACACTAACACTTTAACCATAAATAAATATAAGTAATCCTCAAATCAACAGAAACAAATTGGTTTGTTATGACATCCAACAAATTGCGGGTGGATTGTCAAGTTTAAAATAAATATTAATCTGTATAATGGTCGAATTTTATTAGCCAACGCCAATCAGACTCGCTTGAAATTTTAATTTATCAAGCGACCATTTTATTCGGTATTGAACACGATTGATGATTTTTGGGTATACTTTTAAAACTTAATTCACATTTTATGATAGCCTAGATTTATTAGATAGATTTTATGATAGTAGACTTTCTGCAGCGCCTAAATATTACCAGCATATTATGCAGTTCTTAGAATCTGTCGTTACATTATGTCATATTTAGAAGTTGTTGATTCATTACTGTGCATGCAACAGTATCAAATATGTATGACTTCAAGTGCAAAGGTAGTAGGAAAGGAGTAGATAAGATCAGAAGATCATTTAAATTACACTTACTTTACTTTATTCAAAAATCAATTTAATCAATTTAATAGTTATAATATGACAAGACAAGAAGGAAGAGCTGAAAGAGAGAGAGAACAAAAAGCAAATTTATAGACTACCCAATGAACCTAGACTCAACGTAAGTAGGCAATTTAAGTATCGATCTTTCATAACGATATTTTAAGCCTATTATTCCTCCTGTACGAGGCACGTCTTTAATCCTAATTAAAAGTTTTCTGCTCTACATCTCTTGTAATTGTGTAATTTCAAGATGATGATCACTCATGATAATACTTAGGGATTGGTTTTTGAAGACTCCGATATTTCCTAGCATTTTTGCCAAATTATTAGTAGAAAAAGTAAGTAGCAATTTAAAGTGACTACTAAACTGCGGCAAAAATATAATGAGCTGTAATGAAAACGCTTCTATGTTTGCCTGTTTTTTGCAGCGGCCACACTGAAATCAACAAAATTTTTAGCAACCGCAAGACGGCAGCGATATAACTAAAAAAGTTTTTTTATTGGACAAATAATATTTTGCAGTCAATTTATTATGTTTCATAAACAAAAGCATTTGCATAAATATTAATAACAGTGGCAACAGTTATAAGTTGTATCGTTCCCATCATTAACCTACTATAAGTCATAGATCTAGGTTACGTACTTACTAGGATAGGTACCTACATAGGTACGCAATTTGTATATTGCCGTGAGTATATAGTTACATTTGTGATGGTTTGTGGTACAAATACATTCGACAAAGATAATCAGGTTGTATGTCTTGTCAACCGCACCTCCCCGCACGGGTAAAATAGAACGACCTGATAATTGAACGCATTTTTTCCCAAAGCTCATTCGTATTAGTGTCGAATAAGACTATTAATGTATCTTTTAACTAACGACTTTTTTTGTTCAAACATGAATTAACACAGTGGTGCGCTACACGTCGGATTTGCGCACACGTGTTACCGCTTGAAACATTACTTATTTTTGTACAATGGCAATGTTACATCCTTAACTACAAAGTACACTAAAACGTGTGTAAAAGTGATATACTCGTACTTATGATATCAAAACTAGATAATAATACAAACTGAGGTCATGATCCGTTCGACTAGTATAACAATTAGTTTTTATTGACTTCCCTCGTACCTATGTGTGTCCTGGAATCTTGCAATCAATACTCGTATTTAACCCACTTCCACTGGAGCTATCGAGCTGAAATTTGGCACACATATTTGGTCCCGATTTGGACACGAAAATAAATAAAAATTAAATGAAAGGCTTAAAAAAAATGTAATTGTAATACATTGTTTCGTCTTGCAAATATCGCAAATGATTTCAACGCCAGACACGATTGTATTTTGGACTGATTTTTAGGCTGTCATATTAAGGTGAAAAGGAATATCAGTTTGCTTATTAGTGTATGTAGTATATAGTAGTGTAGTATGTGTGTTTGATTAATAGCCCGGTCAAAATAGACAATAAAGATTGCACTAATTCGCCCAAAGCTACCATTTTTTGCAAAAAAAAAACTTTTACATCTGTGACGACAGAAGAAGATTTAAGCAGCACCTCGTCACCTGCCTATCAAGACCAATCAGTGGCATTCTTCCACAATGTAAAGTTATTCCACACAGGACAGCGAAGTTCTTGCGTAACAATGGATCTTGTGTTTCTTTAACCTCCTGCACCAATCACCTTAAACTTAAACCATTCACCATTGTGACTTTCCCTGCCTTGTATTATGTATGAACAAAACTATGTCAGAAAAAGGCCATTGTGTTCACATGCAATTTTATTTGTGCAAATCATCCTCACTACCCCTATCTAAACACATCGCAAATATCTCATTTAAGCGCTTGGCTCGTGCGTGCCCGCTCGGGAATTGAATTCCCGGGAAAATTTATTGCGATCCCACTCGAACCATATTATGTTCAGTTTTATCTGCGAGTTGAGGGCTTGGCTGCAACTAGGTATACTTGCAATGAATGTGTCCTACGGCCTAGAGCATTCTCCACGCTGTTTCAGTGTTGATCGGCAGAGAGGCTAACCCCATTGTCAGAAGATTTTAGGCCACACCCAAAAGCACTCTTAAGCAAGACAATGCCCATGAAATTTTGTGGTCATCGAACAGCGTCAGTGGCTAGCGAACTCGCTTCTTACTTGAGGTAGTGTGCATCATCCAAGTGGCATGCTTTCTAATTTTTGTGCGATTTATGTTATTCCCTCGTGAAGAAACCTGTCGTGAGTGTGAAGAGTTCTTCATAATGTTCTCGAAGGTATGTGAAGACAGTTAATGTTTTAATTTTCCAGCAAACCAAAGTGCATGGCTCTTAGAATCAGAATCCGAATCAATCGAGTGGACACAAACAACTATTTTCACAAAAACAACTTTTGGCATCTAATAATTGCTGATTGCAGCAGCAGCAGTGACAGCCCATTGGCTATCGAACTCGCCTCTTACTCGAGCGGTCCGGGTTCAAACCCCAGTGGCACGCACCAATGACTTTTATGAGTTATGTGCGATTTAAGAAATTAAATGTCACTTGCTGTAACGGTGAATGACACATCGTGAGGAAACCTACATGCCTGAGAGTTCATCATAATGTTCTCGAAGGCATGTGAAGTCTGCCAATCCGCACTTGGTCAGCGTGGTGGACTATGGCCTAACCCCTCCCGTTCTGAGAAGAGACCCGTGCCCAACAGCGGGACAAAGAAAGGGTTGTGATGAAGTGCTGGTTTTCCGTTCTGCAATCGCGTTGCTGAGAAGATTTAAACTGCGAATCGATTGCGAGAAATTGCTCCCACGTTTAGCTGCCGCTGCCAAGTTAATAGGCTTATTGAACCTCAAAGATTAGCTGTAATTGGAAGAAACCTACTCTAGGACGCTGCGCCAGTGTAGATTGGGGGCTTATTTGAACTGATATATTAACGGTAACAAGGCAGGATATTATTTATAGATGGGACCAGGCCATATAAACCATTTAACATATTTTTTTAAGCAATAGGAGGTACAAAGAAACTTACACGGAAGAATAAGAATAGAAACAACAAAGACATTACACAAGCAATAGGCAAACAGTAGGAACATTAGTAATCTATCCCACGCTCACTTCTGAGCATGAGTAAGAAACTCAGAATGAGGTTGAGACTTGGTCTTGAGAGAAGTTAAGTCCACCACGATTGACAAGTGCGGATTGACAGATTTACATCCTTCATCTTCTCCTTCACAGCCTTCGAGAACTTTATTGAGAATCAGAAATTGAATTTTAGTCACTCATGCGACTATCACCGCACTTAGATGCTCAAAAAGGCAGCAGGGTGACATCCAAAATATAAATCTCTACGCACAGGTTCAAAAGTTTGAAATTAATTCCTGTGAAGTTCAGCTAAGAAGATTAACAACGTCATGCCTTAGGTTCTATTTTTGGCGGGAATGTTAGTAGGTTAAAAATATTCAATATCTATAACCAAAATTATAAGGCGCATTTTTTTTTTTGTTTCATTGTTTCTTTCGTTTTTTTAAATGCGTACATTACACATCATTTTGCTTACGTAATCTAACTAGTAAAAGTTTTATTATCTATCAGAAAAATAAAATGGTGCAATGTTTGATGTAAATGCGATCACGGCGACCCATTCGATATGTTCCGCTTGTTGGCAAGCGCAATCAGCTTTTATTGTTCTGCGTCCATTTAATATTATATTGTACACGAAAGCACAGTATCGCTACACATTGACAACCGCGAGTTGGTCTGAACGTGCTCTTGTATGCAATCCATCCATGTTGTACCTACTCTAGTTACACAGTATGTACTTACATAGGTAGTACAAGAGGACTCATTTGGAGGTATATCCTGGAAATTACGTCTTCCTTTGCGTGTATCAGTCGGTTGACAAAGAAAAACTGCAGGTAACCTATTTTAGCCTGCACAAAATCGGCCGATAACTCAGTTCAGGTTCAATTCGGGCCGGGTTCAGGTTCAATTCAGCACGCTCCAGTGGCTTTTCCAAGATAAGTGCGATTTAGAAAATTAAATGTTACCTGTTGTAACGGTGAAGGAAAACATCGTGAGGAAACCTACTGTTGCAGCCAATCAGTTGTTAAACAAATACCCAGGGCCTTTAGTAAGACGCTAATAATTAGTTTGAACCTAACGATGTTTCGAAGCGTAACTTAATCAAGACTGGAAGTTTCAAGTGATAAAGCAGTATTAATTAGCTAATTATAATAACCAAGTGATTGGCACCACTCTATCGTACTAACTCGTTAATTAATGTTAAGATCAAATAGGTCAAGTATGCAACATGTGATGCGTTATATTATGCTTATCGGAAAATGGTTATAAATATTGTATGATTCGACCAACGCACAGACTGCATCTATGGTGTAGCTTTTAGGTTCGATACCCGTTAGGGGAAAGTCAAAGTAGCTTTTGTAACTCACGGAGTCATACAACATAGCTCGTTAAAATGTGTGTTGGTGTAAGTATGTACTTTACATCTCTGCCCCTTTAGGGAATTACAGTTATGTGATGTTATATTTGCCAAACGAAATGGGTAGATTAATGGATGGAACACAGTGGGTAGTTTAGAAAATATAAGCATGACCATAGGGGCACAGATTCCCCATAAAAAAGCAAACCTTTGCTCGTCGAGAAAAGAAGAAGCCTGTAATTTCAAGTAAACCACGTTATTCACATTTCGGCAGAGCAAACGACGTCTGTAAAACCGGATTTGTTTCTCAAAATGTTTTCAAACTAAATAAACCGAACTTAACCCAGTTTCTTCCCGCTGCTGCTTCATGCAATTCTTTAGCAGTAAAGGTTTTTAGTAACAAAATTATTGTTTGATTTTATATAAAAATTCATGAACTATGATCTATCTATCTATTATATATATCTAGAATATTCTTCCATTTAGGGTCCAGCGAACCCTAAGTTTTAGCCGTAGTAACCATGCTAGGCAGATGCGAGTTGGTGACCACAGTGACACAGAATGAAAAGAACCTATAATTTTTTTTTTTTTTTAAACTATTTTACTATTTATTTTTTTAATTTAATTTTATTTATTTTCGTGCATTGTCATCGGAACCAAATTTCGGCTCGAAAGTGGATGTGTGCCAAATTTCAGCTCGAAAGTGGTTGTGGGTGAAATATTGATTGCAAGATTCCAGGACATGCATACATACATACATGTACATACATATATACATACATTTATACATACATACATACGAGTGAAGTTAAATAAAAGCTTTTAAAATTGCGGAAGTTTCGATGAACTGAAATCAGTAAGACTCGCTGATAAGAAGCGACAAAAGCTACAAATGTAGCGGCGGTGTCTATAGCTAAGCTGGCGCGGTCGAAGCCTAAGTAGACTTACTAAATGCATTGTTTGTGTTAGAAAGCTGACTTACTGTAGGCACAGTATAATTTATATATTTATTTACTAGTTTTGCCCGCAGCTTCACCCATAGAAAAAGTGTAATCAAGTTAAGAATTAGTGTTAGTGACATCTGTTGACGGTGTACCAGATATGTGCAAAGCATTGCGACATATCTCTCATGGAACATATTTTAGTGGAGATTAGCAGATTTAATGCTAATCTCCGCTTGAAAAAGCGGTGAACGGGGTGATTCTCCGGTCTTCCGGGTATCTTCAGCTTTGCTTAGGAATCCCTCTGGAATCATGAATTCATTACTACTTAAACTTTCTTTTTGGTAAGGGCTCAGAAAACATATAGCCCTACCAAACAGTTATAGAACACGCGAAATAACTGATGATGAATAAATACCATCAAAGTGAGAAACATTTTTCGGGCTATCCGCTACAATAAATAAAAATAACGAGGTAATATTTATCGACAACTCCACTGTATCGCTATTTACAAACCTCTACACGAAGTTTTTGATATAAATGTTTTATTGTTGGCACTGAATAAACACGGAAGGAATAAAAGGTAGAATTGCTTCTACCTTTTATTTAACTTCACTCGTATGTATGTATGTATGTATGTATGTATGTCCTGGAATCTTGCAACCAATATTTCACCCACTTCCACTGAAGCTATCGAGCTGAAATTTGGCACACATATTTGGTTCCGATGACAATGTACGAAAATAAATTAAAAAAAAAAAAAGCTTTTTATAAAATAAAAATGTAATACATAATTCAATTAACATTATTGTTCTTTGTAAGATCTAGGCACTTATAGGTATCTTGTGCATATGAACCTGGATCAAGAGTCCGCATTTTTAAACACTGGGCTAATACGTATACCTAAGTAGCTAGATAACAGTCCTGGTACTGAAATTAATAAATACAGCTCTTAAAAGTATTGGCAGTATTAAGAGATTATCAATTACAACTTCGATATAAATGTGTAAAGTAAGGTACGAAAAATTGGTATTGGAAAGTTTTGATCTAAGTCAGTTCAAATCTCATATGATTATTTTAATAGATACATATTTGTCACAGTTATCATGTGCAGTAGCATGGTAGGTCTGTATATTTCTTTACCATCCTGATAACCTGAAAGAATTAATATCCTTAAACTGAATTAAAATAAACTTTTATTGACCTACAAAAATTTACACTAAGATAAATCTATCAGATTAACTCACAGGTTTGTTGATGTTTATTTTACTAAATTATGGGTAGCCTAAAATGATCCTACACTCGAGTTTGCCACTATTGCCTATATGTCCTGGCTCGGCCTAGAGGTTTGAAGTTTAATCTCACAAAACAAGTGCTAGATAAAAAAGGGAAAAAGAGAGTCAATTTTCTTCAGTTGCTGCGCATAGAAGTAATAACCGAATCTCAGTAAAGTAGGGATATCGTATCTGGCATGGTCTGATATTAAATGGTACCCACACCTACACCCTTTTATTCCAAACATTGGTTCAAATAGCCAACTAGCCTACAAACATTGGTGAAATCTTGTATGGTTCAAACTACTGATCTCTATGTTCATTGGAGATGACAACATTGTCTTAGGTCGCAGAAATCTATAAGTTCTAAAATTTAGATAAGTACTCAATTTTCTGAATCTAATTAGTTTTTAGTATGTCACTTATTATATATACCATCGTATAGACCATATTCAACGTACATAAAGTGTGCCTTAGTATACATATATTAATAGTCCAAGAGACAAATGTGCGTACGTACATTTTAATTTTAATTACGGCCAAATATGTTATACTGTATGCTGTTACCACATACAGCTACACAAAATCATACGACCAAACATACGACATAGTTTCTCGAACCAACACAGTGTTTTACAACTTCTATAAGCATTTTATATTTCAAGTCAATATTTGGACGCGTTGGGCAAATGTATGTAGTAATGAGATTTTTAATATGGATAAGTGAAGTAAAAAATCCTGCGTAAAGCCTCCCCGCTCTGAGAGGACCGAAAGGCCTTGTAGCTGTAATTTATGACGTGTACCTTCTGATCCTTTGCTATTTACAATGTAAGCGTAATAGTTTTTACGTATACGTTGAGGGCATTGCAAAAAAGTAATTTACGTAAGTAGTTGTGAAAAGGTATCAATTTATTACGTAAAGTATTACATATGTACCTACTACCTTTTTTTTACGAGTGGGGAACCTTGAAAAGGTATCCGAACGTGTGGGAGCGATGTCGGGTTATGTGGGACTTTTACCCACAAAAACCCACTCGGTGGCCTACTCCGGCACTACAGGAGGGCTCCGGGATCTCTTGTAGAACGCGCCGGTGCCCTCCGGCACTGCGCCCAAGACGGGCTCTTCCCGGTTTACCAACGCTGTACAGCCACAAACAGCGTCGTCTTTCCCGGGGTCACATGATGGACAATTCGAGCTCCCACTTTCACCGCCCGCAACCCCAAAAGTCCCCTTTAGTCGCCTTTTACGACAGGCAGGGGCTACCGTAGCACTCGTATGTACTTACCTAGCACTTAATATTTCTGATTGTTATATTTGTTAGTAAGTACTTACATAATTATAGTTGCACTCGCCAACGCCCGAACTACGCGACAAAACGGAAGCACAGAATATCAGTGCTGTGGCATTTTTTTTTGTTGTAGCAAATGCTGAGTGCTTTCCGTTTTTCGCTAGGACTGCAATAACTATTTATATTATATTATCTAGTGTATAATAATTCCACTCTAATTTAACCACTATATCATACCTAGAATATAATAAGAGTACTTATTTCATTTATGACCTAGACTGTAATTTGGGGAGGCCACTGGTTTCTATATCACAGTGCATGAGTCTAAAACTGGAAATGTACCTACATATTTAGTTGTTCTGTGATTAATAAAATTTTGTATTCGGCCTAAGCTCAGCTGTGGACTTTCATAGTATGGACTTCATTTACGACAAAAAAAGATAAATAAATATTAAGAAGATCGACTAAACACCTTGTATGATGAGTTGAACCTAATGTACTTATGTATGTTGAACTGTATGAAAAATGACGAAGTTTTAGCATTCATTTCAAAATTAATATCTAACCCCAAATTCTTAACAAATTAATAAACCTATTTTAGCTATGTAGTGTTTTGTCTTTTTTATTCAGAATTTGACAGAAAGTGACAAAATTATAAAGCAATTTGTTATGGATAAGGCCATGTGTTTCTAAGTTAAGTGCGATTTAAGAAATAAAATGTTACCTGCTGTAACGGTGAAGGACATATCGTGAGGAAACCTGCATGCCTGAGAGTTCTTCATAATGTTCTCCAAGGCACGTGAAGTCTGCCGATCCGCACTTGGTCAGCGCGGTGGACTAAGCCCAAATAATTATTATAAAACCATTCTGAGAGGAGACCGCACCCAACAGTGGGACAAAGAAAAGGTTGTGGTGGCAAGGCCATGTTTAGCGATCCTCACTAATTATTTTATAATAATAATAATAAAAAATAAAAATAGCCTTTATTCGCTGACCTTTACAAATTAAATTATTCTTATAAACTTATTTTTTGAACGATATTATTTTAAACTAATATTTTATGCTACTAATTATGAATGATATTTATCCAGGCACCAGTCAGGTTGTCCTTAATTCTCAATTATTCTATACCAAACATAAATTCCAAAACCAAGTTAGACACGGAAGCTATATAATATTAGCGTTATTTTACAATAAACTTATTGATACAATAGTTAAAGTAAGGGTGCAAGATAAATACTTAGTCCTATAATAAATTATACTCACTTCTAAAGTCGTCTAGAGTATAATAAGGCTCTTCGAAAGTCCGTGCGTGCAGGGCGGGCGGGTCGATGTGGCGGGGCGGGCGGTACGGCAGTGTGTCGGTAGTGTCCATGCCGCTCGCTCGCGTGCGATGTCCTCAACGCCTCACACGGTACGTACTCCACAGGTGACTAATCACTCACTACTTCGTATTTTCTCACCCGTCAGATACGCCTAATTTTTCGCCAGACTGCCAGATTTTTTACGACTCACTCGACCTCAACAGGTGTCAACCGTAGTGCTTGATAAACGACCGACTAATGTTACCTTACCCATTTTCTAGTCAACATTATTTACATAGGGACGCCGGGGGGTAACTTTTTTGTGATAATTCAATCGGAGTTTTTGCGTTCGCTGTAATTTGCATTCGTAACGAGTTGATTTTGGCGGGATTGTTCGACGTTATTATGAGAATCCTGTTTTCATTATACAGATTATAATTGAGTGCCGGGAAAAGTTTGAAGATGCTTTGGTTCTTGTCAAGGGATGACGTGTGCGTACTGCGCATGATCTGCGCAGGAGGTGACATATACCTTAATATTGTATAGCATTACCTCCTATAAAGTAACAGAGGAGCTTATACATATATTACATGTAAAGCTTGGTACGAGTGGATATAGAAGTACTACTTTGTAGTGATGAAGTAAGCTGATAAGAGGATTGCGCGACATTTTCCGGCAACTAGATTTCATTTTATCTCGGAAATAAGTCATTTATCATAGATAGGAGCGAGTTTGAGACGGGTTCTGGGTCGGTGCTAAACTTCAGGGATAACCAATCGTTTCGTGAACTCAGCGATAGAGCTAGTTTATAGTTGGAAAGGAAAACTTTTACGTAATTGGAACAACACTTTCAATTTGTACGTCTTCAAAGATGATTGTCGGAAAATAGTTAATTTTTTTTTTTTTAGTTTTCTTATGAATTTTATAATTCTACACACTCTTTAATTTTAACTTTTATAAAAACTTATAACTTTGTCCATAGGACATTTTTTATACTTAATTCATGTGAATCAAACCAAAAAATCCGTCTGTAGCATGCTTTTAGTAAAATGTTTTTCTTCGTAAAACAATAGACTGCATGGTGATGCAATGTTAATGTTGTTATGTGTGTATAATGTGGTATAAATGGTTTGGTTAGTCTACAATAATTTATCCTCTGTAACCATCTACCTGACTTTGTTCTAATCATAAGTTGATTGCGTCGATTCATCTTCGAGGTATAAATTGTTAAAAAGTTGTATATTTCGAAATCGGGCCGACTTTCATTGATATAAAATAAACCGTATTGACTGAAATATATTGCGTGAGTAAACGATCCAATCTGCATTGGAGCAGCGTGGTGGAGTATTCTTTAGACGTCCCTGATCTGAAAAGTACCCGATAGTGGGACACCTATCGGTTGTAGTGTAGCTAGCTGGCAAACGAATTTATTATTTCTTAATTTCACGTTTTGAATTCGGTTTTTTTATAGCCAAATATCTAGTTTTTTGATAACCCAATAATTTTATAAGATTGATTACATATAAGTAATGAATAATATAAGAATTAGGGATGGGTGGCGCCATATAAAGGGCCTACGAGTATAATATTGAAGCAGTGGATTTGAAATATTAAATTGTAGTCAAATATAATGGAAAGAAAAATACCTTTATACCAACCCGCCAGTTACTTAGGGTTTACCACTTTATATCGTGTTAGTGTGCTATAATTAATTAAAAAATAGTCCTCCACAATCTTCGCAAATCTACTTCAAGCAGTGTTTGGAATTCATTAAAAAGAGCTCCCCGTCTCATATCTGAGGCTTATCCGATAAAATCCAGTTTCATTAGTCTTAAAAGTTACTCGGTTATTAAATTAAAATTTTCCCCTCTCCCTAATTTCCTTACAGTATTTTGACTTATATTGAATTTCCTCACTTAGGTACTAATTTGTCAAAACATACTTTTATTAGACATACTTTATACTATTTTGATTATAATAGAACTCAATTATAATAGTCCTAGCTATAAAAAAAAATAAAGATATGAAAAATACCAAGAAACCGCCTCCGAAAAACTCAGAAGAAAGTTAAATTATAATTTCATTTGCTAGCTAGCTTCACTACACCCAGCTCGGGACCATAATAGTGCTACGGTATCCCCTGTCTGTTGACTAAAAGGGGGCTTCTGACTAAACTGAGGGAAGTCTAAAGCACACTCCATAACGCTGCCCAAATGCAGATTGGTGCGTTAATAGTTTATGAACTCGGGCCGATTTTAAAGTAGTGCCTTCGTGTTGACATAATAATAGCAGTTTTAGTTGCCGGTCTGACTGAAATGTAAAGGGTTTAAGTTCAATTTTGAAGTCGGTTTTTGATATTTTAATATCGTAATAATTAAGTTACTAGGTTAGGGTTCATTTCTAGAAAATTTTCTCTGTAAGAGCTCATGTAAATAAAAAAGAATCAATCCACTACACAAACGCCGAAGCTATATATATTAACTGTTACGATTGTTAAGTTTATGTAAATAATATAAATTAATTAATTAAAAATAAAATTAATAGGGCAATGGCTTTATGTCGGTTAAAAGAAACATAAACATACGGTTATCGTTATTCTCTATAAGCGAATTCTTTTTCAGACCCATTGAACAGTAACTACGTTGTTAATTCAGTTATTTTTAATCGGGGGACTCTGCACCCAACAACCTATTGAGAATTCGGGATCGAAAGCACCCAATCTAACTTTATCACTTTATCCAGTCTGTTAAGTAGTGAGCCAGACTCTGACGTGTTTCTGCCTAACCGTAAAAAGATAATTTGGTGCTATTTTAATTTCAAAGCGCTCCTTTAGTTAAAAAGTTATATAAACTCAACAGGACTCAGCTATGACGTAGGATGCAGGTGATTTGTGTCATGTGAACGCGCCTTATATTTCCTGCTATTGCTTGAAATGCCATCAATACATCAACACTAAATTACCTTTACCTGAACGTTAGTCAAATCAACAATTATTAGGTGCTTTGAACTGCTAACATAACCCAATAGAGCCAGTAATAAATATAGTTTATTTGTTAAGCGCGTTATAACTCTCTTATTTGTTGGCCATGTATAATTTAACGGTGCTCATTTGGAATGGGCAGCAAGCGAGCGCGATGCAAATTACCGCTATCGTAGCCGCTATTAGAATAAAATAAAAACACGAACTGGTGTAACTGAAAATACAGCATGCGCTTATCATAGATAACTAAAACTATTTTTTTTCTAGCTACTCGTAACGCACCATAAGCAATTTCGTTCTCATATTGAAATGTTAATGTTGGTAACATTTATTTTAAACTGAAGTACTTGTGAAGTACCGTAAAACGGAGTGGATTGGGTATCAGGGGTGAATACCGGAACTGACATTTTTGTTACGTACAAGACTTCGTGTGCCTGCTGTGTTGTGGAACATTCCATTTCAAAGCCATCAATTGCATCTGTTGCAAAAAAAATATTACTTTACAAATATTACTTAATATTACTTTGCTCACCAACGTTATAAAAGGAACCCCTTTTCTGAGTCGTGGTCTCCATTCGAGGACTTTTCTCCCCCACCGGGTCAGTACTTCGAACGACGTGGCCTGCCCGTTGCCACTTCAACTTACTAACTCTGCGAACTATGTCGGTGAGCTTTGTTCGCCTACGGATTTCATCTTTCCTGATTCGGTCTCGTAGCGAAATACCAAGCATAGTTCCATAGAATAAAGAGTCGCTCCGCTCTATAGTTCTCTCCATAGAGCGTTGAGTGACTTTGAGCTTGTGCAACAGGCCGACGGTAAAGGACCACGTCTCGGCTCCGTATGTCATCACAGGCAACACACATTGCTCGAAAACTTTCGACTTCCGGCACAATATAAACATAATGGGTATAAAGTAATATAAATTACAAACATTTTTTTTACAGTGTTAATAATTTGATAAAATCAAAAGTTTTCACGCGAGACATACCTATATCTCTGAAGACATTACTCGGTAGAAGTACTCGTATTACAAAATTATAACACCCCATCTCCAGCGCTTCTTTTTCTAAGTGTGGAACTGTACACAAAAGCGCAATATAGACGAAATAAATCATTGTATTCAAAGTTTTACTTATAGAGGCGCCTCACAATGTAAATCTAGGTCTGTGATATAAGTAGACTTAAAAAACCAAATCGTTACAATGGGATCAGCACAAAATTAACCTCGACGTGACCTCCACATCGTTTTCCATTCCATGATTTCACAAGTGGATTGTGAACTGCATAAGTGGCCTGTTCACTTTGATTTCTGCGGTAGTAGGCTGAAGTGTGACTGAAAATGATAAAAACGCTTCAACAGTGATTAAGAGAGGCGGGTATTATTTTTTGCTTATTTTATTCAAAACCCGGATAATTCTAATTATGTGACGGCTCTTTGAAATTGAGGGCTTGAATAAAATACTGTGATATTTATATAAATCAAACCGTTCTTATTATTGCCTCAGCAAGGATGTTGAATTTTTTTTTTTTATAATATAGACGGACAAACAGACATACGGGCCACCTGATGGTAAGTGGTCACCGTCGTCTATGGACACGTGCAACACCAGGGGTATCACAGGTGCGTTGCCTGCCTTGAAGGAAACGTTTCACACTCTTTTTGAATGCATGTTTAATTTAATTAAAAGCACAAACCGGTAACATTAATTAAAGACAATTAATTCGCAACGACATTTAAACATCACGATCCCTGCGCACCAAAAATGTATGTAGCAAACAGATAAAATTTATTTGTATCAATCGTCATAACTCAATGTTTGCAGATTACTTGTTCAAATATCTACCAACGCAAAACATAAAAAATTTATTTCTTTTCTTCTTAGATATATGTATTGACATAAACAAGGGATACGTGTAGAAATTCCTTATTTGTACACGTTTTATTTGGGATGAATTGATCTCAGCCCGTGCGAGGGCGTATGAAAGAAAGGATAAATGGCTTCCTCGTTTTCTAGTAATACCTGACTAGAACCTATTGGCTTATTGCTGTTCTCTATACAGTTAAGGTAGCATAGTAGGTACTTGCATCTCTTTGCTTTGAAAGACACTTGGCCTTCAAAGACACTCATAGTTTTGTCACTGTGTTTAACGCACCGCATGAAAGCTTGCACTTTGAACTGTACCTATGACATTAAGATTAATACGTAGCCGTCTTAAAGTGACTTTATTCCGACTATGTAACGAAAACCTATGTATGTTACATAGTGTGTTGTATCGGTATTCAGATTTAATCATTAACAATTAAAATAAAATACTCAACTTATTGAGAATTAATCCTTTCTTTGCTTTAACTTTTTTACCGAATTTGCGCTATACTTAGTTAATACTTTATGGTTGAACCTGTCTACGGCTAGCCCGAAATAACCACTTACACGACTACGGTACGGTCTCGGTTAAATACTTACGAACACATATATCATTTACGATTGTGCTTATACGGACGAAATCCATTGGGTATAAAAAATCTCAGTAACAGTAAGTCAGTCTGTTTAAAGTTGGTCACTATCTGTCAATGCAACGATGAAATGACTAGAGGGATTGACATGAATTGGATCGCGCCGAATTTACGGCTCATTCGGGATTATGAATAGACCGATCAGAAGTTGGCATTCAATAGCTTATCAATGGTCGGGTACTTACGGTTCAAATGTTGGAGATTCCGACCGAATTTATACTTACTCCGTAAAAAGATCAACTCAAATTTAATCTAAACAGTTTATTTGAAATTTATTCGAATTTTGACTAGGGTTTAGTTTATACATTGTTAAGTTCATTTATCAGATTATAAACAAAACAATAAAATGTATACAATGTACAATAACCTATCAGTAATGTACTATTGCGTATTAAAATAAAATATAAAAATATTGGAAAACTTCCACTAATAAACCAAATCTCTCACTCATCAACCAAACCGGTAGCTCGCGAAACTAGCGAATTCGCTCATTCATTCCCACAAGATTCCCGCATAAGTTGCGGCAGCAACTTATTCATACCATTCATATTATTTGTTTTCATTACTTTCTTCATTCATCGCCATTTATTCATAGTAGATAACTGCCACGACCAACTAGTCATTTCTATACGGGTGCTACGTCATATTTAATTGAGGTGTTTTATTTGATACAAGCGGGGAAGCCAAGTGCTTAAGAGGGCATCGGTACAACGAAGCTTTTGAAAAATAGGTATTTATTAAAAATATTGCTGTCCTGCTGAGATCGCTGATCGACTCTGCGGCTCTATTTTTGAACTGCTCGCGTGACTTACGGCCGAAATGAATAACCTGTCATTGGATTGATTTACCTATCTGAGATAGTTATTTGACATATGCTCAATATAAAATGTGTCATATAACTATTATTAAAAATACGCAGTTTCCCGTGGCGTTCGAGTTATAAAAATTCCCCTGGCGTGTGTTAAAGAGAACTGCAGCTCGAACTGATTTTACCTACGTAAAATTGAAGAAATCGTCATTTCGTAGTCCCCTGATTCCTTCTTGAAAATTAATTCAAATATAGAACAATGTCTAAAATATGCCCGTACATTTTAAAAATTTTTTTATTATATTGGTAATAACCGGTTTGCTGGATCTCTGAAAATATCAATAACTTTGGTAGATTTTAATGGTTTTTTTTCTCTCTTGTATTAATCAAATAATGGAAATAATTAAAACTTACAGCCATGACAGAGGTATGAATATATCGTATGATAGTTTTAATTTTATTGTAGCTTCATTATCCTAGGAGGAAACGGGACTACGTTTGTAAGGAAAAAGTGCCGCTCGATTGCCTCTTAAGGGGCCAGCCAGCTAATCTGGTCAATTGCTACAATAGATCTAGGTCACAGCTGCTATTTCTAGTTTAAATTCCATTCACATTTCTCTGATTTTCGAGTGCTTTAAGCCGATAGGGGTTTAATTTGTGACTTGATCGAGAACTTATTATATTCGAGATTATAGACTTGGATGAAAGACAGCGAAAATTCAGTCATGAAACTCCGTACCATAATTCAAAGCAGCAAGAAGTTTGTCATTCAACGAGAATTATTACGCACTTTACTTTTAATAGATAATTTTTTTTTAATAATATGTATATTATTAGTTATTTAAATTAAGAGGTCTGATTTGATTTTAATGTAAACATATTTAAGTGATTTAAGGATTAAATATTTTGCATGCATGCATGAGATAAATTAGTTTGCTAGCATATAGCGTATTTGATTTTTTGTGCATTCTATGCCATAGATTATGTAGTTTCTTCAAACACAACGATGTTATTTAAACATTATCACCGCACGTAACTCACTTTTCTCTATAATTTTGCGTCCATAAGGACTGTTTTGTTGAACGAGTTGTTAACAACTTCTTCGTCATTGAATCCGAACGAACATAATAATATGAAATCCTGTGATGTGGATGGATGGTGCTAAAAGGCACGTCTGCTATCTCGTTGGTACCGATGACTATTGGTCGAGGACCAATAAGCGTTTTTAATTAAATGGCTATAAATCTTATATTGCGTGTGTCGACAGTAATAAGATGAGAGAAAATCGTAACATAGACAGGTGACGCAACCGTAATTTTCACATGTCGGCCGACCACAATACATAATTTGAAGCGAGCCTTTATTTTATTACTGACCCGATGTTTTGCCTGGGTGTTAAAATGGGTAGGTATGTACGGTTAGGAAGGGTGAACCCGTTTTTTGTATGGTATGAATCCCGCCTGATGATAGGCGGTAGGTACAATTTACAAAAAAACATCTGCTACCTGAATTCTGATTCTTTAGTTCTATCTGGACAACATTCTGTATCGATATAATTTTAAATATGTAGACTTGCGTCTACAATTTAATTGTGGTTCGAATTGGAACTTTTTTGTCGATCTAAAGCAAAATCGAATCAATTATTATTATCTGACGCAGAATCTATAATAATTTTAAGTAAGTTATTTAAAGTTTAGATTTTGACATTTCTCAACGTAGCTGCGATGCTATGTTTTTTTTTAATGTGAATCTATAACACACATCTGCCTGTCTCTTTGAATAAATACAGGTGTGATGTAGTGTTTGATTCTAAAAAAATTAAATGTAGGTACTAATTTTGATAATGTTGTTTTAAAATTCAGTTTATATACGAGTGCAAAATGTAAAAATAAAAAATGTAAACTGGCACCAATCACCATGCTGCCTCAATTTTTTTTTCTATCACTTAATATTAGGCACATCAATTTTTTGTGTAAACCAACAATTTATACTTTAATAAGCATTAGTAGATACTTCGGCAGGCAACATTATGCGCTGTAGGTAATGAAGAACACATCAAAATCACATCAATGGTTCCGCACAGACTCCTTATTTATAAATAGTTATGGGAAACATATTTTTCTCTTAACTGCAAACAAACTTTAAAAATATCTCGAAATTTGTTCGCTGCAATATCCTAGCAACGCATCCATAGATACGAGAAAGATGGGCTATTTTGTTTCATAAAGACTTTCTATTTTATTAGTATCATACTGCATAGAAATAAATATTATCTCATAAAGCAAAGTAGGTCACATTTTTAAGTAATTAATTTCAAATTAGGTAGTAGCCGGAATATTAAAACCTGTACTATAAACAGTATTTGTTAGTCTAATTGTTAGTCCCATTCCATATCGGTCACAGATACGGTGCTATCCTTGAGGACTAATGATCGTCTCTGAAAATGTATAAACTGGCAACCACCAATGTCCAGCTGGAATCAACAATTAATGCTTTAAAAACAATAAGTAATTCATCCATCCTTTTGAAGTTCAATAGATATAGATCTCCCACTCCTCCCGTTCCTGTGCCCTTGGAACCCAGCAGTTACCCATTTCTTTAGGTCATCAGAACCTGCTACAAGCAATTAATAGCAGAAACATCTCGACCTTGTAGAGGTAGCTAGGTATTTGTACTTTATCTTATATTGGGACGCCGAGTTTAGAGCAGTCTTGTATCCCGAACGTTTGTCACTTGTTATCGGTACAATGGAGTGGGGTATACCTACCTACTCGGAGTTTGTTTGTAGTTCTTCTAAATAAATTTGTTTACGGCTCTGCGATTTCTCTTCTGACAACAATGGAGTCAATTTTGAACTTGTAAGGAGATTTCCAAGCACATTGCCAAATAGGCTGTTTTGTGATTCAAATTTATAAAGACGAGGACCTTTTGGGTTCGTCGTAATTTTTACTTATTACAACAAAATACGTTTATGGAACATTGTTACATAATGAGCAATAATATTATGACAAAGATGTGTTTTTAATATGTTAAAGAAGATTCTGATTGTCCTCGACCAGTTTTAAAATGTATGTCTCTGACTGAGAAAGAAGTTCCTGTAGCCGATATCTGTAATGTAATTTTTGCATCAGACGAGTTTTCTCATTTGTGGACTCTCTAGCTAGATTCAGATTCAGATATTTATTTTGTGTTTATGTAAAATATCTACAGTTTGAATGTATATTATACTATAGTGAACTCGATAAAGCTAATTTTGCTTTACGGGTAATAACGATAGACAACTATTTACCTATTCTACGTAGAGATCAAATTCACCATAATTTATTATCCCATTAAATTTCACGAAAGTAAAATGCGAACTTATTATTAGTAAACAGTAGAGAAGGAGTAGTAGTAGCGGTGACAGCCCAGTGGCTAACGAACTCGCCACTCACATGAGCGGTCTGGGTACAAACCCAAGTGGCACGTACCAATGACTTTTCTGTTATGTGCGATTTAAGAATTTAAGAAATGTCACTTGTAACGGTGAAGGACACATCAAAGGAAACTAGCATGCCTGAGAGTTCTTCATAATGTGCTTGAAGACATAATAATATGATGTCTGCCATTCCGCACTTGGCCAGCGTGGTGGACTAAGGCCTAATCCCTCCCATTCTGAGAGGAGACCCGTGCCCAACAGTGGGTCAAAGAAAGGGTTGTGATGATGATGATGTACGTTAAATAGGTACGAATACGGAATCGCGAAAAATTGATTACTTAAAAACTTATATAATACATATATACTTACAATAGCATTTAGCTGGTTAAATGTTTTTTTTTTTAAATTTTATTAGAAAAGCCTATGTACATTTTACATCATAAATATTAATTTAATATTTACTGGCGGCGACCATCGTTATATTGCGGCAGGGGCCGCATGCCATAATATATGCAGGGGATGGCGGAAATGATGGGATTATAAAATTATCTGCTTTTTGTACTGATATCTCTGGCGTTTAATATTTAAATCCAGAAGACTACGGTAAAAACATGGATATCCGTTTCAGCTTAACCTGAGCGTTATCTCTAATTAATAACTTAATTATGGTGTCGTGAATTGATAAATAAATGGTTAGGAAATTTCATGAAAAGTGGATCAGTTAACATGGACATCACACTTTGTAATTTCTTCTGTCGAAAGGTTAAAATTCATGAAGGTTCATTGATTCGCAATAACATTAAATATAAGGAACAATTAGTCATAGTGGGACTTTCGGCAGAATCTACTACGTCATGTGTTCAGCTGGAGAAGCATATTGTAGTATGCGTACATAGGTACTACAGAAAATATGTAATTGTTTGTGGAGACTTCAACATCAACATTTTAGTTTATTTTGTTAATTGAAAGGCTTTATTATTTATTTGTTTATTTACGTAATATTTTGAAGTCAGGTAGTTTATTTCATACGAACTTTTAGGTTGATACGCCCGCAACTTCGCTCGCGTGGAATTAGAAATAACAATAGTTTCGTTTACACCTAGTAATATTAGATAGCCTGTCACTCAATGAAGATGCAGCTTTCTAATGGTGAAATAATTTTTGAAATCGATCAGTGGTTTTTGTGTGAAAATATTACGAACAAATGTTTCCTTTTTATTAAAAGCTTTTATTTAACTTCACTTGTATGTATGTTATAATATTTTATTAGTATAGATGAAATAAGATACCACTGACTTCAAAATATTACGTGAATAAACGAACCAATCCGCATTGGAGCCGCATGGTGGAATATTCTCTCGACCTCCCTCAACTATGGGAGGGATCTGGGCCAACAAAGGAATTTACTCTTTTTTCTTCCTTTTTTGAATATCGTTATTTTTTTAGTTGTAGAATAGGCCATCGAGCCTATTTAAAACCCTTACATATTATATAATGAAAGCTATTTCACCTTTATCGGTCCTATTTAGAGTTTGCCCTGGCAGCAGGTGGTATATTCCACCGCCAGACCGTCACCTGTAACTGTTTTTATTACCTATTCAGTGGTAGGTATATATTGGTATCATAAGTATTTTTTAGTGAATTATGTACTATAAGACTGCGTTGTACTCGTATATTATATCATACAATATTGATACTAAATTTTATTCCTCTGATAGGCTATTACTATGCTTTTTGCTTGTACATATTATTTTATACTAAATATTGTAAGCATATGGGGTGATTCTTGGCATACCTACACGATTGGCTGTCTCGTGTCTGTCCTGATCATGTCATGGTCATACTGTACATTTTTCTGTACAAATTAATTTGAATTTTAAAAGAGTAGGTACCTAGTTCTTTCCTCCGGCGTTTTTCTCTCTCGGCCTACACTTGAAGAGAATTGTAAATTCTTCCTAAAGCCGATGACCAGATAGATAGTCTATCGTGACTTAGAGCTTAGCTTAGTGGTAGGTAATTATTGTAAATTAGCCTTAAAACAGGTAGGCACCTGTGTAGGATTAGCTATTCATACAAGGATCAATAGCTCATCCTTTACCTTATATTAATCAGTCTTCTCTTTAAGTAGTTTGTTAGTAGTTACCTAGACTTTCGTCAAGCGTGTCTAATCACCTCATAGTGAAATAAATTATTTGACTTTGACTATTATCTTTATTATAAAAACCTCGGCACTGATAATTCGCATTGTAATGCCTTTGAATATATTTATAACACTTGTATTCTCCTATAACCCCGTGGTGAAGTGTCTCGTATGCTCGTTAAAGACACATAAGCCTCAAAATACGACTACACGTGACAGGCGTAAAGCACTACACTCAGATTTTCCAATTGCAGAGCCTCCTGTAGAGACAGTGAAAAATGTGAAAAATGCCAACAAACTCAATCGGTCCCAACAAAAACATCAATATTGTTCGTAACTAATGAAACAATTTTTCATGTATTGACACATGTTCCATTCACGTCCCATATTTATCAGACCTTTAATCTACGTTCCGAATTTTTGGAATTGTAATTTTTAACCGCACTTTAGGTAATTCGCACTTTTATTTAACTATTAAAATAAATGTCGAACTATTAATTAATATCATTTAATATGTCAGTCCCGGGTATAGTATAATGCTAATGAAATCCATCTATCTGAATAAATCTACTAACCTAGTAGATTATCATCTAACCAACTGTTGGTTGTGCACCTGCCCTACCACACCTTATCTACTTTACTTATCCTAGTAACTCAATCATTATAGATGTACGGTACGACTGCCACATCACAAACCTTTCTTTGACTTATCACTGTTGCGCTCGGATCTCCTCTCGTAATGGGAGGATTTAAGCTTGAGTTCACCATCCTGGCCAAGTGCGTGCAGACTTCACATGCCTTCGAGACCATTATCAGGCAATCATGCACTAGGTTTTCTAACGATAAAATGAGCATTCCCTTCAGATCATGAAAAACTGCCTCACATCCAAGGTTTAATTACATCCTTTTGATACTACCATGTTAAAAATATCCGGGCAAGATTGTTGAAAGTAGCACTTCATTATAGTTTTTAAATATTAATTACGACTTCTCAAAGACATTCAAATTTTAAGGGCTCACTTTTCAACTTTGACCGTACTCACCTCTAAGATTTGTTGACGAAGGTTCGAAATCTGTTTCCTTTAATGTCTCAGCCTTTGATGCTCTCAAGTCTTCGTCAACATAAATAACCCCTATTGTTTATTTAAGAACGTAATTTAAAAAGGCAGCCTGCTTTACCTTCAAAGCTTTTAGGTCATCGGAATCCCAATTGTTGACTTTTTAGAGGGACGGAATGATTTTGCAATTTGCTTGCTCGAAAGTACAAAAGCTATTATGCCGTGTTAAATAAATGTTTACGTACTTAGAGCAACTTAATGGTAGATATAGGTACACTTAAAGGCGACCATCTTAATCCTCAGGAGTTTCAACGCATCTGTGACTGACTTGGAACGGGGCTCTCACAAACTGGAAAATTATCAACCACTACTAATAGAATTATAATCCCAGACCCAGACCTCATAACTACAAACGAACTGACAAACTTAAGTTCATATTAATCACTAACTAGGCTAACCATCTCAGTCCCTATTTGAGTCTTGTTCAGAGTTCAGTCTGTCATAAAGTACGTAATTGTATTAACGTAATTGTTAAGTTTAAGTTTAATGTCTTTGGTCATAATTGTATTGGGCGGCAGCGGTGCTCCATTTTTTTATATTCCAAAACAGGTAAATATCTGATTTTAATGAAATCAAATAAAACAATTTAAACATAAAACATTAATAATGACAAAATAATAGCACAGAGTAATGATAAATATCATTAGGTATACAGTGATAGCCTGTGGAACTTAATTAATATTAACGTGCACATAATATCTAATAAAAAAACATCGTTTAAAACATCTAAAACATGCTTTTGTAGATATCTGAATTAAAATGTAGATTTTTTTTAATTAAACGTCGGTTAATATCCGACGTTTTGAAGTGGGCTAAAATCACGTTTAAAGATTCCGATAGATAGTACATTTCGTTACATACATAAATACGAAAAGGAAACTACTTTGAGTTACATATTTAGAGTTATTGGTATAACTTGCTCGTTTCATGGCAACAAAGTTCCAAATTGTATGGAAACACCCCATTGTATTATTTTAATAAAAATATTATTTTGTTCCTATTATAACGCTGCAGCTAATAAGATATCCTGTTTTTAATGATTCTGGTTGTACAAGTAGCTACAACCTCAAGATTGTTGCGATTTGCAGTCGAGCATGTAATAAGAGCTTAATGAGAAACAATTTTACAAAGGAAATTTCGCTGCTTTGCGTGACGGTCTGTATTTATATTTAATCTATCCTCGAAATAGAATCTGCAGACTTTTTGGGTTTAGGTAACAATACGACCTATGCAAAGATGTACCTACAAAGAAATCTCGAGTTCTCGTTCGCGATGCCTCGTACAATATTCTCTTCTCTAGACTTCTTTGGAGGTAAGGAAGACGCTGGTAGTTTACATACTACCTTGCATCCAGATATTTTATTTCCTTAAAATTATAAAGGTAACTTTTCCAACTTAATTTTTCAATATTAAGTGCTGTTTTTCTAAGCACGGGAATAAAAATGATTGAACTATCTAACGATTAGGTACTATTCTTTACTACTACTATTTCTTTACACTTAAAGCTATGATACGTAATCTTCACCGATTATTTTAAGTATGTAGTTTAATCGATTCTACACCAATACAACAGTATATAAACTATTCGTCTGCGATAGCACTATAGTTTCACTGTATCGATCTTAACACCTTTCTGCAACCCATTTCCCTGAGGGATATAAAAACAACATGCAGCTGTACTAAACTCGGAGAATTAATTACTACGTGGCACTCTCAAGTGTTTGCTCAGCAGAAGTTAATTAGCCGTGTCACAGCTGCCGTAGTCATAAGGTAACAAATTTATTGTATTAGTGATTCTTATGGAGTACATATTTTATCATCCTCGATTCTTTATTGTAACTTAACATCATAACATAACATCGGGTATTTCCCCAAAGATGTAGGCAGAGCGTTGTACACTCCCACTTTTTAACACGCTTTTTTCACTAGTTATGTTTAGGTCCCATGTAACAGGTAAGCCTATTGCCATACACCGCTCATAAATCCAGACTCCAACCGGCATTTCAAGTTAGAACCCAATAGTTGTTGCCCGACCCGGGGATCAAACCCAGGACCTCTAGCTTAGCAGTCGCGCTTGCGGCCACTAGAGTACCTGGAAAACAATATTGGTATATATATAAAACCAGAGACTTGAAAATTACCATTTTAAATCGACATAGGTAATGCTTTGTGTATGGTGTGTACATTAGGTAAAAATTTAGATAAATGTAAAAAAAATACTATTATTTTGCAAGCATCTATCTATTAAAGTAGGTACTCAAAGTACCTACTTGCAACACAGCACAAAAAAATTTGCAAGCCTCGTGGCGAACATATTCTCACTTTAACCCCCGCGTAAGATGAGTCTAGGATATGTACAACTTGTACAAGTCAACATAGTTGTGTCATCCTCGTGATGTGCCTAGTATTAGGTATGTTTGCTACTAGCTTTTGCCCGCAGCTTCGCCCGCGGCGAAAAATAGTATCATCGCCATCTGTTGACGGTGTGCTAGACAACATTTCAATAAACGTGAAAAGCACCCCAAGGGAAAATATTTTCATAATGAAAAGTATCCTATCTGCTAATCTAGATTATCAACTACCTATGTGCCAACCTTTTGTGTGTTGTGTGATCGAATAACAAACATCCAGACATACAAACTTTCACATTATAATATTAGTGGGATTTATAATAAACTCTGTCTACGAAGTTTTGGCTACATGACATGATTTGGCGGCAAATTTTGTCAGGATACGTTATCGACACTAACTAAATCTAACGAAAATAATGAAAAAATAATCATGAGTTCTTGGTACAAGAATAAAAATTATGACGCGAATAAACTCAACCCCTAATGTCCTTTTTTGAAAAAAAATACGACGTTGCCAGCGACCGAGTCAATTATGTTGAAAAGTTTATTTATTTTAGACTCTTCAAGAAAATCAAGGAAAATTCGCAGCTCAGCAAAAAACAAATAAAATTCTCCAACAGAAGCGCTGCCCGTCCACTTCCTGAAACTTCATTACTTCTTTTAAACTTATTTACATTGTAAGTGTATCCAGAATTTCACTTAGTGGGTACTTTTCGTTGAGTTTATGTTATTATTGGGTAGAGAGAACACTCGATGTCTATCAATAAAAAACTCCAGTCTCTTCCATAACTGCAGTCTAGAAAGACCCAGCCAGTGCTGTGTATTTCCAGCCATACGAAAGTCTTTGACGAGGCTAAACATTGTTTTACAATTGAAAATAACCGTGACCGACGGCTTAGCGTGCCATTCAAATGCGCATATAAAATTTGCCATAAGATGTCATTTATCGACCGCGCCCGACGTTTCTTAACTAGGTTAATCACGTATAATCGATTAAGTGCAATTAGCAGTATGAGCGTTTCTATATTACTATACCTAGAAGGTAGAAACTAAATTATGTACTATTAGGCTTCCGTGCACCCTATACATAACCATGTTCTATGTTGCTTGAACGATGGAATATGATTTTCGATATTCTAGCGTAGAGCTTTGAGACTAGGGTAGGCGGTGGTTACAGGAAGATAATTTAAATAGATTTACCTGACCTAGCTACCGGATTAGATTAATCTCTAACCAACGATCCATCCAATTATCTCCTCTCTCGTACAAAATTTATACGTGAACATAAACACTTTTGCGTCAAATGTCTGCTTAAATTATGGCAAACTGTAATAATATTTTTTAACGGGACCCACAGCCATGGGTCAAAGCCAAGTTCAAGCGACGACGGTAGAGTGAAACTTTTCACGAAACATTTCAATCAATTTGATTAGATTAATATCCGTATAGGTACGATTATTTTAATTATCAAAAAAGGCAGATTGAGGTCTTCCATCTGATATGTTCGTACTTTTCCTTCGTCGTTATACATAGTCCATCTATTACTGAATTTATTGAATTACTGAATAATAATACTGCCTTGCAGAAAAGCCAAGAAATAAAATAAAACAAGTGATGCAGTTATTTTTTGAAGGTAACTGACCATCGTGGCTGTGACACCGGGTTAATCACAAAAAGCCTGCCTGCCTGTGCAGTGCCTTCAACCACTGTGTAGACACTACACGGTTGCCCGCAGTCCTACATAGAACGCTGATTTCCTTAATATAATTTTGATTTCTCCTCTGTCTGTCAGGCAACATTGGGTAGGACTATAAAATTTCACTTAGGTTGATAGATACGGTCGAGTTCAAAAATGCAGTAGCAGTTCCACAAAGTTGTAGCATACTAACACTAATTGCACTTCGCTCTTTTCTATGCAGACACTTCATATAAACTCATACATTTATTTTGCAGCTCTATTTCGTACACACACCATATGCCGTATCACACACAATTATATCTACGCAGAACCATGTAGGATATACCTAATCTGATGCAGGGTGCAGGCGAATCTGATGTAGGGTGCAGGCGAATCTGATGCAGGGTGCAGGCGAATCTGATGCAGGGTGCAGGCGAATCTGATGCAGGGTGCAGGACACAGGGGTCCTACAGCAATTATGGCATTTATGACTACAACAAACATACAAACTTCCGCAATTTTTTCCGCAAAAAAAAACATCATTTCTTTATTTAATGCGATTTATTTTTCTCGTGCCGATACCGAAATGATTTGTAATATATATAGCGGCACGTTAAACAAACAAACTTTCAAAGAATCTCATTTAGCTTATATAGAATTCCAACATACGAGTAAATACCAAGGCTTCATACCCGTATACTAGATAGCAATAACACTTTTATTATAAGTTTATCTCAACAAGGGTTGACCAATAACCAAAAGACAGGCGCAATATTAAAAGATCAACCTTGTGAAAACAGAAATAATGAGGTGGGGTAAGTAAGACTAACCCATGGGGCAAGACATTTTTCTAATTTACTATGGCATTTACCCGGATACCATTGTTAGTTATAATAATTAACATAGTAAATTAAGTTAGAAATATGTATTTTAGGATATATTTTAAAGTGTTATTCTTGCCCCATTAGTTAGTCTTCCCCCACTTAATACATACATAAAGACTATATTTTCTCGATTATTCTGAGCCAAACAAATAATTAATAATAATAAGCGGTAGATACTCGTATTCTTAACCATACAAATTTGAACTGTCAAATGTAGAAACAAATTATTAACTGTGAGTACTGTGACCCTTTTATCAAAATGTACAACTATCTCCAATAATCTGCGAAGAATTCAATAGGAACGTTTCATTACATTGCAGATTCGTATCAATGCGTAGGAACTGGAAGTGCCTCGAGACATCGGAGCGAAATGATAAAATCAATGATCTAAGAGCTTATGGAATAGACGGCGGCGATTTTAGATATCTCTCGTAATATTTCAATTTCAATATCAACGAAGTAACTTACTAGCTGGGCTGCAAAGAGCGTTGATAAAATGTAATATGTAATAGATTGAGCGGTGACAGCACAGTGGCTATCGAACTCGCCTCTCACTGAGCGGTCCGGGTTCAAACCCCAGCGGCACGCACCAATGACTTTTGTAAGTTATGTGCGATTTAAGAAATTAAATGTCACTTGCTATAACGGTGAAGGGCACATGAGGAAACACATTCTGAGAGGAGACCCGTGCCCAACAGAGGGACAAAGAGGCTGTGTTCAGGCCCAGTGATTGTTCACGTGATAAAATATTGTGTACGCCATGAATGTTTCTTCTTCTTCTTTTTAATATTCTTATTTTCTACAGCGTTATTCACCGAATTATGAACATAATAATAATAATAAAAAAGTGCCCGTTATCCACCCACGTGTTTACAGGCAACACCCGAGTCTGAATTTTATAGTTTTAAAACCATTATTTTAACTTCCGTTTCAATATCCTCCCCAAAGCAGTAAAATATTCCCTAACTTTAAGTACATATCTTCAATTTCCATAAAGTCAAAGTCGTATCCATGCACAATAATTTTGAATTATATATTGTTTTTCTTCAGAAATTCCTTAAGCTAAGCTAAGAATCTACGTTTGGGTGCAGTAAAATTTTATGGTCAGGTGGAAATATAGAAACAAATTTCATGATTTTGATCAAAACAAAAAAAACTAGTCATTTTTTTGGTAGCGCCAAACCCATTTCTGCCGTTTATTTACAGTAATATACGCACTAAAGCAGTATGGTTTTGCATTGTGCAAAAATTGTGAGAAGAGACCCATTGCAGTAAATCGGTAAAATGTTGCAGCAAAGTGGGACATTGTACAAGATACAAACGACTGTAGCCTGATAACTTCAAGAACAGGATTGATTTAAGGCGATAATTACACAATAACGCCGTCTTTATTCGAACGTCTGAAACTCATAGTCTGGTGTGAATTTTCGACATAAATTTCGACTCGAGTGGAGTATTGGAATTCGTCTCAATGCTCCCTGAAATCAACGGATTACAAGATTGTGCCCGCCGCCGCCCCGTCCGCCCGAAGCAACGTGGCGGAATGGAAAATCAATGATCTTACAGCTTATGGAATAGACATGGGTTTCGGCTTCTTTACATTTCAATTCCCACTTGGTCTTCTAAGATTTTCCTTTTAAATTACGTACAGGAACGATATTAAAAATGGAGAAGACGGGGATGTGTTTTGGGTTATGTCTTTTGTTGTTCTTACCTACTCGATATACGTATACTGGTACCTAAGACCTTTTTAACTACTTTGATATTCAAAGTAGATGATGCAACCTAGGGTAAATTAAAAGTTGCATATATAATGCATTAAGCTCACCATTCGAACATTTTTTTAAATGTTTACGCTGTACGTGCTGCATGCATAAGTAAGTAGGTACCTACAGAAACCTATTGCATGAGCCGTGCAATGAAGTCTGAATGTTTGAATGTCTGAATGACCGGTTTTCGTTTTATTTTAAAAGTGTATCTCTCTTACTATCTATCTATCTAGTATCTCTCATCTCTCTTTTCACTATAACCAACTACGGCCAAGTAATAAAATTATTTATGTTTGAGTAAAATTTTGAGGCTACGTAACAAAAAGATCTCTAAGGGATACCGCGATCCTTTCTTTATCCGTCCGCTCATAAACAAGTCACTTGCTTACTGAAATGGACCATCACGAATAGTGACAAAACATTTTGCTGCTGAATGAATTCGGGAATTTATGTTACCAAGAACTAGGTCCGGATCTAAGTTATTCTTAATTCCAAAACATTCAAAGAGTATCCATCCATTGATGGATATAGGCCTCCTCTCCTCATTTAAGGAGTCAACCTTAGCGACGCGGCATGCTAATGGAAGTTTGTGGTCGGAGGTAATGTAAAAAGTAGTCCACCATCACTGCTGGGCAATGAATGCGGACATGGGGGATGTTGTCGCGCTAGCCATGTACAGATTGGCAGACTGTACATGCCATCGAGAACATTAATGGTTCTCAGTGAGACGCAGAATGTAAATTATTATTCATTGACACTCTACAGCCACTCTCCTGCAATTTTTCCTTATGTCGCTTTTAAGCGGAAAAACGCTTTGTACGTCTTACAAATAAACCTCAGGAAGTACCTACCACCCCTGTGCAATTATACTGAAACTGAAATAATATCCTTACACTATACAGATAACTTACTTTTGTAGCTTTAAACTGTCACTATATAAAAATATTTTTCCTACATATTGTGATAAAATTAAACTTCAAATCCGCAGAAAGACCTCAGCGGGGACTGCATACCTAATAATTATACTTACAACCTCAAGGTGACTTTTCTCCACCTGATTTAAATGAAAACGTGTATTATTATTTTAAAGTAAATAAAATCCATTGGAAGAATTTATGAAGTTTATGATTTAAATAAGAACGTTGAAGAAATTTAAAATAAAGGATAAAATAAAAGGAAGTATAATTATAATATAAGTTCCATCAGAATGACGAGACCGTAATTTTGCCAGTCTACATTCTTGAGTGTGAAAAGTTTTCCTTATCTCCTAATTACGACGGAGCTCCAGAAAGAGTAGGTAGTGACATTCAAAAGAAAATTAGCTGTAAAACGAGCGGTCGTCCTCAGTCGTAATTTACCTGGATCCATACCAAAAGTTACCGATTTAATTTCCGTATCTTTCGTCCCGCCGCGAATGGCAATCGGAAACGAGATGTTATTTAGGCGGTTTCAAGAGTATCTGGGGAGGCGATTACTTCCGCTGTTAGCTGATGACAACTTTAAAAGTTTTTTTTTATCGACGTGCTTTCAAAATGTAATTATTTAATAACGATAATAATATATTTATTTTTATGACCTTTGAATAATGTTGTCCATAACACGTTTGACAAGACATCGAAAACAGTATAAAAAGGTAGATTTATTATATTTATACGAAAAGTCGCACACTGAACCTGATAATTTTGGCCATTTTTTGCTGAGATTTGCATCAGTACTTACGTGTCCTATTCTGAGATTGTTATGTCAAATGTGCCCTTTGCGAACACGAAAAAAAGTCCGGACAAATCCGTGTTATAAGTAGATTCCATAATAAAGTTTTTGTTACTGGATGATTCGTGAGTGCAGGAGCTAAGCAGTTTAATCACGTTGACCGAGCCGTGTTACTCCTGAAGATGCTCGTCGTGAAGTAGTCGGCCGTTTTCCGACAAAAAAAGTATACTTCATTATGTTCCTATTTCTAATATTTATAAGAAATATTTGTTCACAGATTTGCGACTGATTTCATGCCGGTCTCAACATGTTCCAGTCGTGTGCCAGTGACCTTGTGTGACGTAGCTACTTAGGGATTTTCTTTGGATAATGAAGCTATAATAAAGAAGCTTTGGCAATGCTGCCATCACAGTTACGGCCATGGCTTTTCTGCGTACTTTTACTCGGAGCTGTAAAAAGTGGTGAGTCTCTTCATCTTTCTTCCATAAAATAGAATAGAATAGAATAGAATAGAATAGAATAGAATAGAATAGAATAGAACAGAATAGAATACTACTTACTAACCTTGCAGTAAAATATTTTTTAATAAAAAAAGAATCGTCAAAATTCTTTCACAGACAGGGACGCTCGGGTAGGATACGTAATGCATTTCCCAGAGTTAAAAAAAACTACAACCACGCCACACAAAAGCGAGACAAGATTCAGAGGAATCACTCGGCTTCTTTTTATGAAGATTGATAGTTAAAGAGAAATGGGACCAATAACAGTCTCGTTGGTCTAATGGTCGCAAGCGAAACTAAGAAAATTGAAGTCCCAAGTTCGTCCAGGTCAGACAAAATATTATTGGTGTTATCTTACTTGGAATTCCCGGTAGTAGCTCGAAGTTTAAATTTATAGCCGATGTATAGCAATAATAATATCACGTAGCAAATAAGAATTAAAAAAATAATTAATTATTAACTCGATTAAACACCTCTGTCCATCCCTTCGGATCATCAAGCCTGGATGATTTTTATAGTTAAATAAACAGGACAAAGTTTTGAGCCTAACCCGGGTGAGACCAAGTCACGTTCGATCGCGGCGACCGGCATGCGCAGTATGTAAACAGCCTTAGAAATATGCAAGAGCCCACAGTAAGAGCCCGAAGCTTCGCCTTGTTGTTAATATAAAACCGCAAACGGCTTCCACTACAATCTGAGATTATATTTTTCTTTAGGTAGTGCTATTTTTATTTGGTTCGAGCACGTCGTTCGCGTTAGTATTGATATGATTAAAATGACTGGTAGTCGCCGAGTGGTCGAAATTCTATCTTAATTCATTTTTTAAATTAAATTTTTTACATTACATAACATTAGTTCAGAAGGCATAGGATCGGGAGTGGCACCGATTAAGGGAGGCCTATATCCAGCAGTGGAATTCTAAAGGCTGATGGATGGATGAATGGATGCATAGATGGATGGATGGTTAGTATTTTAAGTTATTATAGTTGCGATAACTTACTTACTTACTAATAGTGCTTACTTGGTAAGTAATCATAAAAACCGTGTTCGGTGGACAATCGAACACGCTTGAGAATGATCGCGCGATATGGCACGCACGATGCTCCTCGATATGTCGAGAAGTCGTTACAATATTACCTATATGTTACGTCGATAAGGAACAAAAGTCCGACGTTTATATTTATCAATTCGTGATGCAGACTAGCAAGCCCAGTAGTCCAAGGGCTCGCATCGATTCAATGTGATCGAAAGAGTTAAGCAACGATGGGCGCGGTCTGTAGATGGATGACCGTAGTAGTAGTGGCGAAATTTCATGGACGCTTCAAGCTTCGGAGGGCACGTTAAGCCGTCGGTCGCGGTTGTTCAAAACAGTCGTTAAGCCTTTTCGAAAACCTTCGGGTGACTTGAGAACATTCGACACTGGGTTGGCCACTAACCCCTCCACCAATTCGCATTGGAGCAGCGTGGTGGAATATGCTCTAGACCTCCCGCAGCTGTGTCTGTGGAGTAGACCGGTGCCCAGCAGTGGGGCGTCTACTGGTCGCAGCTAATGGTTGGCAACCCTACATCACACTGCAGGTCATGGGTTACTCTTTACTCAGTAATACCTGAAGAGGTCAATCTCGCTGCTCCAGTGTTGAATAACGGATTCACTTTTCATTATTAGGTACTATTAATAATTTAAATGTCATAAAATATAACTCTCATAAAGATTTATCACAACTCTTCTCCTGTACCCGTTTGAGGGTCTACGGAGGCTTGATGGCTACCATTGACAAATTGCGCTTCACCCGCCTGTGTGAAAGAGCTCTTAGTTGAACTCAGTTTACTATGTGTACTGTTGTAGTCAGGGCTGGCAATAACGCCCTGCGGATCGGACAAAGCCAATAAAATTAATTAAGATTAAATACCAAACAACGTTACTGATATGCTGAGAATGTTTTGAATAGTTAGTTCTACTCAACAAATAACTGGAAAGTTTTTACTTGTTCGCGTTTCACATGCGATAACTTGTACCTAAGAAATAAATGTTTCATGAACTTTAAAAACTAGTTACATATTGCTTAATCAAGTCTAACACGACTCAATCGTGCACGGAATCCAACACATTGCAGTTTGAATCTAGGCCTAAGATAAAAAGACTATAACATATTTTTGCGCGTCACGCATTAATCTTCTGATCCGTCGTACATTTTTAGAAGTTCTAGGATAATATTAGGTTCTAGTTAGCTGCCTTAGGTTATAGTTTTTTTTACGATTCAACCTTAATGTAACCTTCTAAGCTTCTTTTTCTATTCAAATTCAAATTCAAATAATTTATTTCGCTATGAGGTGATTACACACGCTTAACGAAAGTCTAAATAACTACAAACTACTTAAAGAGAAGAGATATAATGCTATTCTAAACTGATTAATATAAAGCAAAGGATGAGTGATCCTTGAATGAATTGCTAATCCTACACAGGTGCCTAGCCTGCCTTATGGCTAATTTACAATAATTACCTACCACTAAGCTAAGCTCTAAGTCACGATAGACTATCTAACTGTTCTATCATCGGCTTTAGGATTTTATTTGTAACCTTTTCAGTCTGAGTCAGCTAAGTGAACCTTACAGTGCTCATGAAGGCATGTCAGATAATTCATAATGTAGGTACTCCTTGGTACAAAATTGGGTAGGTACTTATAGATTTTTTCCCATAGATTATTACCTAACTAACAAGATGATGTTAATTGGAGATGGTGACCGTCTCCTATGAACACGTGCCTTTGCAAAATTGTTGCTGTCCGTATGGAAGCGCTTTTTTGCGTCTTTTATAACACCATGTATCGATGGCGTGTTAAGAATTTTTTTCGGTTGAGTAGGTACGATACCTAAATTTTTTAACACCTCAGTAAACAGTTCATGTCACAGTTTAAACATGCTCGGGAAAAAATGTGGTTCAAGACCTTTTGCGGAGAACCGCAAATCCATTCAGCCGTGTCGTCCCCAATCACGAAGATATTCTGCATGTGGGGTATGTAATGGCAAGTTCCAACAGGTTCGTCTGGTGTCAGAGGCATGAATCCGATGATGCGCGTATTTCTGAATTCCGAATGTTGTCAGCTGCAATATTTCGCATACATTTGTATCTTCTATCTCAAAGTCTCCCCGAAATATGTGACAGTCGGCCATGTAGCAAAATAGATTTCTTGTACTAGTAATTATTTTTAACAATAATGTCAGGTCAAACTAAATAAAATAAAAAAAATCTAAATCTGACCGGAAAGGATGTAATTTTGCTAAATTTTATAAAGAAATTTTACATTTTTAAATAACAGGTAATCAAATGAATGTTGACTAAATGATGAATAACGCCTGATTAAAGTTATGTATGTTAAACTATAGGTACATTTATGAGCCAGGAAAATTCATTATTAGATTAAAGTATTTTATGAGGTAGGTTGAGGTTTGTTATGAGGTAACATAATATTAATTATTATTTGCTCGTTATTTGTTTAACATGAAAGAAAAGACAGCACATTTCATATGATATTATTTTAATTACACTCGCTTAATCTTCAAACATTGATGGCGCTTTTTTGATTCAAAGTTAAATGTTAAAACCTGAATCAAAATGTTAAGTCTTCCAAGCAAACTTTACTAAATGATCTTCTGAAAGAATCAGCTGTAGGATGAAAGAGAGATCGTTTAACCACTAACTAACCTTAACCAAAAATCTGGTTATCTCCTAGAGTCCTGTGCCCTTCAATAGACAGCTAATGCATGCTGGATTCAAAACTAACAAGTGAAATAAAGAGCTTACTAGGTTGAAAAATTATTTTCCCGATTCACGGTTTCACACGAAAAGATTCGGTGCAAATATTTTCAGTTGGCAACATTGGATTGGGGTCGACGGTGTGTTTCGCGCTTCGTTGCACCCTCTGCGTCTGACACGTACACCGCCACGGTGGCTTGACACGTAATGATATCTGAAAACCTGGATACACTCCTTTCCTACTCCTATATCCTCGCTCTATGTCTCCTACAAGGCTCATCATATTCAATTCAACGCAATTAATTTATTTGTTAATAGTGTACTTAGCCTTCGATCATGGAAGAAAAAAATTATTCAGGAATTCAAAACATTTATTTATTTCTATCTAATCTATCTATCTATGCTTTCCCTAGCAGAACCTGTTAATAATAAAAGGTACATAATATCATCAATTTACATGCCTGAGTTACGTAAATGAATAATTAAATTACCCAACAACCTGTGTAGTATCTGGCTCTGAGTGAGCAACTGCTTAACACGAAAAACGTAAGTCGTTGTTTATTACTTAAGGACAGAGTTTTAGATTACTTCTGGTTGCTTTCACCACTCAATATTGATTCCTCGGCCGTCTAGGTCAACGAAGATAAGTGTAACTGTAAGGGGATTTAACTTGAACCCTGCCTATTGAGTCACTGTACTTGTGCGTACTAGAATTCTCTCAGTACAGTGCTATAGTAGGTATATTATAGGTGTTTTCAGGCATAAATTAGGTGATACTTGTCAAAGAAGAATATGACAAGATTTTGTACATAAATTAAATTATACTGTAAAAAAAAATTTTTTTTAAAAACCTTTTATAACTTGACCTTGAAACCTAATCGTGGTCAAAGTTCATTACAAGACTTTACCACAAGTGCAAACACGACTATGATACGATATTCCATCATGAAGTTCCAGTTAATATCTTCCGGCTCCATCATCAGATCAGTTCGACAGTACCATATTATTGCATTGTCATCGGAACCTAATATGTGTGCCAAATTTCAGCTCGATAGCTTCAGTGGAAGTGGGTGAAATATTGATTGCAAGATTCCAGGACATACATACATACATACGAGTGAAGTTAAATAAAAGCTTTTAAAATACAGCAATTCAGAAATGGAATCAATACAATACTCACAATGAAATTCGATAAGAGTAAGTATAATATAAACTCAGTAAGTGAAAATTATTGTCAACATCCATTACTCACAAGTATTTGCTATTATATAAATTGAATAAAAATTTAGGTCAAACGCCTAGGGAATAGACACGCCGGACGTACCAAGGTATCGTTAGGTATTTACGAGTTTTTGTACACAGTGAGCTTAGAATAGTTAGCATAGAAATAAATAATGGATCCATCCAATCCATGAGGACTGCAAACTTATGTAATTGTTTTTCATATAATAAGTGTTTCTATTTACTACTAGTAAAGGTCTGAATATACATCTCAGACGATGACGTCTGAGATGTGAATATTAATACATCTTGAAAGTTTTGCCCCGTGCTTAATTTACTTAACCACACAAAGAATCATCCTATTTTTTAACATGCATTTATTACCTTGGTATGTCGTCGGATTAATTTAAAACTTTGCACACATAACAAGGACCTATGACAATGCAATTATTAAACAAATGATATTGTTATTATTTCACTGTTTTTCGATGGCTCCTCTAGAAATAAATGAAAGAGGTTCAAATGAGCTGAATGTCGTATTATTCTTGAGTTTATTCAGCTCAATGCCATTCATTGTGCAACAGAACAATAGGTCTTTATCAGATGCTTAACGTTGTAACAAATCACATATCACATCACTCAGGTCAGCTCAAACAAGTTACATCCCAAGTATTCATTAGTTTCGCATCCCAATTCTGTGGAGCTCTACATGTAACTTGCTTACAGCTGCACGTCAAAACTCGGCTGTACAGTTGGTAGTTCAGCCGAACAACTACCGCGCATTGTGTGGTTGAGTTTGTTGCTGGTCACGTGGAACCTACATGTACTCGCAAATAATTAACTGTCGGCAAGCTGTTAGGAGTTGGAAGAAGTTGATGCGCTTAAATCTAAGCTAAGCTAAGTAATTTGTTGTAATTGTGAAAGTTTTGGAGCATTTGACAATAAATGCGTATTTTACAAGTATTATTGTTTGAATTGTGCATATTGGGTTAATCATCTAAATAATGTAGCTTTTCTACGGTTGGGATTCTCGCAGTCTCGACTACTGCTAGTATAGTTGCCATTCCACTTGCCATATATTGCGTAACTTTCAGGAACAACAAATCAATTACGTTTACAATTCTACAATAAAATTATAATACATCATCTATTGACGCAAAACAAAGTTCCTTACCTTTCAGCATTTTCTACGAAAGCGTTAATAGTCTGACCAAAATATTTAGGTCAAAATATATAATCGCACGTAAAACTTTACTCTTGAGTAGATCCGCAATGGTTGAGAACGGAACGAGATGCAAATGACATGAATTGTCAAAAATGCTAATGCCTGCATTTGAATCCGGTTGTAAATCCACATCCTACCTGTACTTGGCGACCATGGCCAACACTACGCTACAGTGTTCGTCTGTCGCCAGAATATTAATTTTCCTAACAAATCTAGTCACAGTAGGAATTTAAATGGCTACATAATCAATTCAACTTATTTTTGGTTTTAACCCTTCGCGGACTACGCTTTGTCTATCAATCACAACCATCCGAGTCATTCTATGTACGCAGTGACAATGTGCATGTGCATTCATCCCCCAAAATGGCAATATGGCTTCTGGCTGTCGCTGTGGTGAATCTTCGTTACTGTCATGTCTTTAGTGATACTCGCAAGGTTAAGACAGTTATAACGAATCGTTTGACGTAAGATCAAAATCGCCTTACACGTTTGGTCTCTAGAACGCCATACATACATAAAGCGACCACTGCACCGACGAGACAGGTATAAAAAAAGAAAAGACAAAAAAAATACCTTCCGTATACGCAAATACCCACACGTAACGTAATGCATCCGTTCAGAACAATGTCTACGTAACAGTTTTCGTATATTCGAGAGGAGTTTTACACAACTGTGTTATTGCAGTTTAAAACTGTTGCACTCCACTTACCTACAGCGATACTGCGTGTTCGAGGCAACTGAATAAACTTTTTACATTTGGTGAGTATCAACTGTCTTATTTTAAAAGTTTTACCCAGATAGAGTGATGCATGTCTTTATTTATTTAGATGCAGCCTTTATCTTGGGACTTTAAATCACTTTAAGAGCAAGCAAGTTTTTTACTACTTTGTTTCAAAATTCGATGATTAGTTACAAATAAACTTCAAACTTAACGATGAATAAAACAACAACTCTGATGTCCAAATTTTTTTCACCGACCTACCAGGATTATCAGAAAAGTCAACCTTTACGTTAATTTTGCATTGTCATTGTTACAGCAGGTGACATTTCTTAAATCGCACATAACTTTGAAATGTCATTGTGATGCCACTTAAATAACCCCATCGAGTGAGAGGACTTCTATAGCTACTTTTACCGCTGTTAGTACTTATTTACCATAAATAAATTCTAGTAAATTTCTTTCAAAGTTATTCAATACAGTGTATTGCTGATACACAGTGATACCACGAAAAGCTAATCTTTGTACTCGTTTTACACATACTTTACCTGATGTAAAATATAGCTCGCTACCTTTGAGGCAGGTGTACTAAAGATACAATAAATCAAAACTTTCTCTGGGAGCCATGTCAGGATATTGATTTATGGAGTCGTAATCAAGAGATACCAAAGGGTATATGTATCGACTTAACTTCGAACCGATCCCTACTTTAGGGTGGAATTTTAATCAGTAGGTAGTAGGTAGAACCTACCTTCTGTTTGAGATGACTTTGCTCACGATTATGATTAATGTTCAAAACATTAGTGTATGAAATATTCGTGTTTTTAAATTATATGAAATTTTATGGCAATTGTGGAGTTAATTTACATGGGGTATTGTTCAACCACCAAGTAACCTTGGACTTTTAGAACGATGTGGGGAAATTAATTATAACAATCTAATAACAATAGCCTGTATACTAAACATAGTCTGGACACAGATAATTTAAAACTCAGTCGTGCGTGCTTGGGATTCAAAGTCCAGAGGCTGAATAAATTATTGTGAATAATAACTTCAGGCAATTTCGTTTGGTTAAATTTGCATTGATTTACTTTATTCAACTAATGCCCAATCGAATTATAAATACTGATGAAATGAATGAAAGGAAGAAAAGAAGAAAGAAAGAACGAAAAAAATATGAAAAGATAAAAAATGGATTAGAAAAAAGAATGTAGAAAGGGTATAGAAGAATTATATCTAAGCGTAACCTTTAAAAACGTCCACACAGCTTAATCTGGCTGAGTGACAACGATAATTTTCAGTCCGTAACGTGGATGCTTATGGCCCTCTCATTCCGAGAGCAGACCCGTGAAAAACGGTGGGAGCATGAAAGCCTCGTTGTGGTGGTGCACCACTTTCTATCCGTAAAAGAACCTCTGTCAGTCAGAAACAGCATTCCATCCCATTGGATTCAATTGTCATGGATAAATACAGAATCACACAATCGCACTTACATCCCACTTGTGTGGAGTGAAATTTTAATCAACGCCTTTCTGCAGAGAATCATACGCTTTGTCGTCGGGTAATTATTGCCGGGGGCGAACATCAAACATGTCATCTTTTTTATTCAGGGTTATGCTTGCATAGTTGTTTTATTTTTTACCTACTTCAAAAAAGGAGGAGGTTGTATGTTCGACTGTATTTTTTTTTAAATTGCACCCAGCACAACACTAGATTTAGTTATAGTTATAACGTAAATGGACACGCGCGCATTGTGTGAAAAACCAAGAGAATCTTTAAAGTAGGTACGTGTCCTCAAATGCGATTGGACCGGGCTAATCATTTGACTATATACCGAAGAAGCGGAAATTGATCCGCACATTTGCTTCTATTAAAACACACCCTTAAATAATGCATACAAAGACAACGTGCATTTGCATCCAACCCCCACATTTCTGGCTACCGTGTACATAAAGTAAAACCTGTACTGTACACTTGGTAGGTATCTCAAAGCGCTTTAAGCATATAATGAACTAGTGGACGCCCGCGGCTTCGCTCGCGTAGAATTAGACCCATTAACGACGTCTGCCCGCGTTTGGGTTGCCCACTTGACTTCAAAAACGGCAAAGTTTCATACTAACTTTGCACCCCCGTTTTACCAACTTAGGGGGTGAATTTTCAAAAATCCTTTCTTAGTGCTCACCTATGATATAAAGAAACCCCTGTGCAAAATTTCAAGTTTCTAACCCTTATAGTTTAGGCCCTGCGTTGATATGTCAGTCAGTCAGTCAGTCAGCTTCTCCTTTTATATATATAAAATAGCTTTTATAGATAGCTTACCCCAATATTATTCTTAATTGGTACGAGTTTATATCCATATAACTTTTTATAAGTCAACTAAACATTAAAAAGGCTGGATCAGCTAGTGTTTACTTTGAAATTTCATTAAAATTCATAGTAAGCTACGAGTACCTACTTCTGAAATAATTTGGTATGTAGTTTTGTATGAATAAGTATCTAAACATTTAACCTAGACTTGATTTATGAAACCGACCTACTTACATATTTTTCACCAACAGGGTCATTAGAAGCCGCAAAACATAGATTTGTGTCGATAAACCAATAGATTGACCATAAATATATAGATAACAACTACCTATATTCCTTTTTCTTTAGTTGTACCCTGATTGACCCTGATTGACCTTTGGGGTTTGGGTACATCGTGGCGTCAAAGTTCTAATTATAGCATTCCCGACAAGGTTAAATCGAACACACAATTCTCTGGGGGAGTTACGATGTATTTTCCCATTAAAACGGATTTAAAAAAAAAAACAGAATCTCATTAGGACTGGCTATAAAAAAAAGACAGATTTTAATAAAGAAAAAATTCCATAAGGTTAACATGGCATTTGGAAATATCCTGTCTCACGGCAACAGCCCACTGGTTAATATTTGGCCTTTCACTCAGGAAGGCCCCGGTTCAAAATACAGCGGTATTCTACAATGATTTGTGAATGAAGTTGTGCGTTTTTAAACGTAAATGAGAAGATTTACACGACTAAGAGTTCTCCATAATGTACTGTAAGGCATGTAAGTCTGCCAATCCCCTTGGACTGCGTCGTGGATTATGGCCTCTTGGGGAAAGGGTTCTGGTGAACTACGACGAGTAGACGAGTATCATGGAGTTCGTAGGATCAAAGGATTTTGGTAATGTCCAAAACACTACCAAATTACCCACTGACTCGTTACTTAAGTAATAGATTGTAATACAAGCACAAAGCAAGTCATTATTATGAGTGGCGGAAAGAAATCTGTATAACGGATCATTTCCGGCGGTTCCCTTTGTAATGATTAGAACCTTTTCCGCTAAGTTTTTCTTTCTTTATGTGAGTTAGCAACTTTGTTAATTAATAATTCTTAATGCTGGGCGGTATGGTCTTAGTTGCTTCATGCTATTAGTGTTTTTATGGATATAAAATAGAAAACGAGCTTGCAGCACACTCAGCCGCTGCCACCAATGACAAGTGTGATTGACTTTGAACAAGACTCAAATAGGGACTGGGATGATTAGATAGTTAGTCCTGTTAGTAAATGTTAGTAAGAGTCTCGTCCCAAGCCAGTCACAGATGTGATGTGTGAGATGTGCACCAAAAGAAAGTCACAAATACAGGAATAAAAACATCTAGGTGAAACAATTGGCGGTCTTATCGCTTATCACGATCTCTCCCAGACAACCAACTATACCCAACAGTTAGATTGATCGGAGAAAAAAATGCCGGAGAAAAAATAATTAGTTTCATTAATATTATAGACTGAATACCACGGGTCTTTCAATAACGACTGTGGTAGAATTTTTACCATCTCATTATTTAGCAAACCCTACCAAAATGTTTGGTGATTATAAGAATGAAAGGATAGCAAACAATAAAGTCCATAGAAAGGACATAAATTTTTGCTATCCAAACACATACTGCCTTTAAGGTAGGTTTTATTGTGAATATACTCAGTTGTGAAATTTTCTATTAAATGAAGATATAACGAACATTATTACAAGCTTTTACCCAATTAAAAACTATAGAAATCAGGTTACTGAGGTAATTTTCATAGGGGCTTACATCCAATTATTTGGATTGGAAAATAACTGGTCACGTTAATATTTGAAGTCGAAAATACAAAGACGCATGTGAAAAAATATTTTTTGAGAATAACAGGTCCAGGTTATTAAATATAAAGCTTTCAGTCTACACGGCAATGCGAGTCTCCCAGACTTATTTTTCATAAAGAGGCTCATTCCCAAGTGTTTCTTGGTAATATTTGAATCCCTTATTTTGCACGATCGTAAAATGAGAAGAGATTCTGAATATTTACGAAAACGGGAATAACGTCACCTTTACCCTTTACCATCGTGAAATAAGATTCATATTGCATTGAACTGGTGTCCTTGTACCAACTATAAATTGTTGGCAGTTTCTTAAAGTTTCCAAACTTGTGACCCACTTATATTTTAGGAATATCGCCGTGTCGCCGTCGAAGTTTTGTTCGGGCACATAAATAATGCTTTACCCTCGTTTAATGAAATTTATATTGCACTAAACTTTGAGCGAGCTGCGTTCAGCAATGCCGGGTGCTGTCCACCAGTGTTTAATGACGTGCGTAATATGCGGTAAATAAAAACATTCAGAGAAAATTTCCAGATGTAGTTTTTACTCTGTGCTTGAACATTGTGAGCTACTGCCGCTGTTCATTGATTTTATCAATCCATTACACTATGGAAATAGTGTGGTCTTAATATAGTAGCACATCACATGCAGAACTAGAGGGGAATATAGGAATATTCCCCTCTAGTTCTGCATGTGTAACCTTTAAATTGGAATGGTTTCAGTGGAAACAAACGCTTTTTGAGATAGCAGATAGATGCAGGGACTATAATAGCAATTTAAAATAGACCTTATACCCGAGTTTGCCCCCCTTCCTTTTATAAAATTTTCTAGTTTGACACCATCCACTTGTAGAATGCCAATAAACCCTGATTGTTCATGCTTGGTTTTATGAAACTGACAAAAAAGCGGGTATATGTTCGATTCGATCTATCTTTTTTTTATTTTCAGTGGCTTCGTAGCTATCTACAGGAAAATCAATTTCAATTCAGATCCTTTTGTTCACACCGTCTATCCGGCTCACAAAAGCTTTTAGGTATGCGGCTACTCTCACGTGCAAATCTGTAGTTGATTGAATAAAAACTATGCAGTTTTTGTTGCATTTATATGTCTTCCGTGATTCAGGAAAAAGCAGCAATTTAACTGCAACTTATAAGAGCTTAGATAAGGAGTCCTAAAGGACATAATTATGTTGTTTAAATGAACAGTTTATTTATATTTTACAGAACACTTGTGTTTGTTTTGTATCTGGTTGTTACTATCTATATAAGCATATCTTGAAAAAAATACCGGCAAAATGCGAGACGGACTCGCGCACGAAGGGTTCCGTACCATTATACATAATAAAAAAAATCAAACCTTGTTTGGGGCAGATAACCGTGTGTGAGATGTCCATGATATTGATATTTACAGTGCAGTTCAAACTCGTTGATTCCGATGAATTATATCATTAAAATGTTTTTACAAGGTGGACACTTTAAAGTCGTTTGGTACCTATTGACTTTATGATGATATTTAAATGAAAGAAAGTCTATTTGAAAGAATACAAAATCTCATAAAAAGAGACTTTGAAATGCCATTAGTTGGAACGGACGTTACTTTGAGACACCGATAGCCCGGGGCAACTTTGAAAGAGCATTTTCCATCTGTTACGTAATGTAGTTTAGTTGTAATATATTTTAAGGCAGTTGACCTACAAGCATTTTGATACGAGCTATAAATGATCTAAATAACGTAGTTTTTAGTCTTGTACAGTGCCAAATGTGTAACTTAACTCGTGTGTACGAGCATGGTACGTTATGGTTACATCGCATCATATTTGAAATCTTGATATATAATCCCTCGTAAAGCTAATGTGATTTACCCAAGTAATTGTTAATCGATGTTAAAAAAATAGATAAAATAAAAGATTGATAGTTCGACTACAAATTTACGTAGCAAGAGTCTAGAGAACGTATATAAAAGGAATTAGACATAACAATAGTTTCGTTTACACCTAGTAATATTATGTAGCCTTTGTCACTCAGTGAAGATGCAGCTTTTTAATGGTGAAAGAATTTTTGAAATCGGTCCAGTAGTTATTGTGTGAAAACATTACACACAAATGTTTCCTCCTTATAAAATTACTATAGAAGTATAGATAGGCCATATTATATTATATTATGTTGCATAGTTGCAATAGCTTACTTTTCAAATAACAGACAGCGGCTCCAAAGAAATAGGAAATACATTTGAAAATTGAAAATGAATGTGACACGGTGAGAATGTGCACAGAAAGATGAGAATAGTAATGCGCTGAAAGAAACACAATATTTATTTACTCAACGATTTTCGTAATAAGTTCTTTACTGTTATCGTGTGAAGGCATAGAATGTGTTCGATTTCGAAGACTGTTCCGGAGATATTCATTCCGCTCCACGTCTGTCCCTTGTCGGATAGCGTCAAGTCGCTCGGTAATATTTATTATTATGTTAGTCATGTCTCATTGAATAGCAACGCGCTATTCATGGATCGGTTACAATTTCTACATTCACAAGAAAACGAGTGGATAATGGTGATATAATTTAGATTCCATACGCCGCAGACACTGTAATTGCAGTATTTTTTAGTACACTTTGGTACTAAAAAATACTGCAATAAGTATGTTTGGAAGGTATTTGTTTATTGATTTTTTCAATCATCCACTTCCGCCCATGTTTTTTATTCTTTATCGCTTTGTTTTTGAATGTCACATTTCAATTTTCAATTAATTTATTTAATCCTCAAATTAGGGAAAGAAAAGATGTCACCGTATGGTACCGGCGAGTATGTTCAGATAATATAGAAAGTCAATAGAATTATTTTCTTAACTTCAAGTCAAGGAGGTACTACTAAGTTGAATAACTTAGGAAAATTTGCTTAAAACTTCAACTCCTATAAGGGCTAACCTTTGCGAGTTCAATTTCAAACATTCCTTGTGAGCACGAAGGTACGTAAAGCAGAATAAGAATATTGAGTTTCGAATTACTCGAACTAAATTTACTTTGAAAATTACAAAGGAGGATCATGTGATTATCAGTGTAATCAAGGAGCTCAAGCACATAACCTAGAATTAAATATCGAGAAAGTACTTTTTCTTTTAAGATGGATTAGAGAATTAATTTTATATTGATAAAACAACAAAGTTAATGTTTGATTTTAAACGAGACATTGAGTAACTGTTTAAACATGCCATCAACGCACAGCATAATTAGGTAAAATATTTTTGTTCGCATCTACAATTATGTAAGCCTTGTCATTGTTTCCCGACAAAGCTACGTCGACCGAGTACAAACAAATTAAACCTCTCATTTGTCTGCAAGTTCATTAGATTGATAGCCGCTTTCCAAGATTAATAACGTGCTAACACTTTGTTGAAAGCCGTTAGCGTTCCGTTATCTCATACCCACTTTGGAGTGTTGCCAGCGCCTTTAATCTTTGTTACCACTCTGTAACAGGTTAGACTTTAGAGTTCACACCTCAATTTAGGGAAAATACTTAAACAGTACGTTGAACCGATGCCTGGTCTCGCGGTTGATCATTGTCAATTGATGAATGATATGTCGCAGTTGACCCGGCTACAGTTTGGGTCAGGTTATCCAAACTGGTTTCCTAGTATCGTTATACCTATTATCGATGATTATATTGTATCAGGCCATAAGATGGTATTCTAAAAGGTTTTTGGTTGGCTTCAGACTTCATACCATTGGTTTGGTAACTAATACTCCATAAGCATCACGCACCGATCCAAACGATACCAACTGGTAGATGGAATTTTCGTTAGAGGCTTTGAATTTATAAACTTATGACAATTTACCTAATTGACCTATCTACCAACCTTCATCGACGTGTCATGGCGGAGTCGGCTCCATTGGCCTGAAAGGGTTGCTGTTGTAAAAGATGCCTTGACCACAATTCTAGTAGGCTATTAATTGATTGTAGCGAAACTCTTAGCACAAACAGTCCCTCAGTTTCGCCTCTTGAAAACCCAGTAATCACCCACTTTTGGAGGCTTGCCAGCCGCCGTTCTGGCTGTACTGCTGTTGTGAGAAAGCTAGAATTACGTGCTTCCGTGGCGATAACAAGCTAATCTTTCGCGGAGCATTTGGCTGGTTGGCGGGTTTTATTGTTGGGTGAAAACAAGGTAATAGTTCTAAGATTGTAGGTCTGTTCTTTCTTTTAACTAGAAATGTTAGTCGATTTGACCATATTATTTTAACAGGGTTCTGCACGAAATTACGATGTAGCACCCATAGCCCAATAGCTCGCGTCAATTCAATGTGATCGAAAGAGTTAAGCAAGGACAGGTGCGGTCGGTTTGTGGATGGGTGACCTCTAGTGGCAAAATTTCATGGATGCTACATTGCTTCGGAGGGTACGTAAAGCCATCGGTCCCGGTTGTTTTCAATGCTGAAAACAGTCGAAGACCTTCGGGTGGCTTGAGAACATCCGACACTGGCCCTCCACCAATTCGGATTGGCGCAGCGTGTTGAAGTATGCTCTAGACCTCCCGCAGCAGTGTCTGTGGGGGAGACCCGCGTCCAGCAGTGCCCAGCATGTCTATGGATCGCAGGAGCACGAAATTCCGTTAAATGACGTGATTTGAAATTCTGTGGTAGTAAGCGCTAAATTGTTTAATTTCAATAAAAGAACCTGTTTAGGTTACACAAATCGTTAAATAATGAATAATTTGTAAGAAATAATAAAGTAAATTATTATACAATGCCCATCAGTTGTAAACTATTTATGCGGCTATGTCTTACTCAAAAATCATTAACTATTAACAATTCTACTCGTTTAACACAATCAGCACCAGCTCTCAGTCCAAAACGCGTTAGCGGTTGTTCTTCCAACAATCAACAGCATGACTCGCAAGGACCCGTAGATACTGAGATAATGATACCTTTGTCTGTCAGTCGCATTTGTGGCGCTCAGCTGTAGCCATCTGTGATACATCGCCTGAATGTAGGTGATAGAAAGGAACATTTTAGTACTACTATCTAGATGATGGATACTCCTGATCTTTGTTAATGAATGACCAAGATTTTCTGACCGGCCCTAAAACTAGGTCCTTTAGATTAATCTTCTCACTCCGTATAGGTACAACAGATCAACTTAGACCATATTTTAAACTTGTAATATGAACTCTTTCAAGTTTTTAAGGCTTTGTCATTATTTGAGGTGCAAATCAACTATCGAACTCGCCTCTTACTCGAGGGTGTGTATGTTTCAACCCAAGCAGCATGCAAAAATGAATTTTCTAAGTTATGTGCAATATAAGATAAAATATTAAATGTTAAAAATATCATAAAGAAAATTCCTGAGAGTGTTCCTTAATATTCTTGAAGTCATGTGTATCCGCACTTGGCCAGCGTGGTAGGTAGACTACGAGTATGTCCTTACCAATCCATACGAGTTTGAGCAACAAAAATAAAAAGTGCAAAATATGTAGTAAGCAAAAGTGCTTGATTAGTATGACAATAAACATAATTCTGATGTGGTGGAGAATTTTTTTTTCTTAAGTAATAATACAGTTTTTCAACCCCGTAGGTAGGAAGTACTGTGGCAGGCAAAAGATTCTGCGCAATCACGACCACGAATTAATATAAAACGCCTTCCCTTACGCCCCTTTCACACGGCAGTCCAGTTTTGTGGGACCGGCTTTTTACTGTATCCCGCAAAACTGGACTGCCGTGTGAAAGGGGCGTTAGAAACAATTCAGTTACCTAGAATTCGCTTGCAACCTATTTCATAATATGGAAGCAGGATATGGGATCGGCGCGGCGCGGAAAAGCAATATTATTATGTTTGTGTATTAGGCTGGAAATACATACATACATACATACGTGTCACAGACATAACTAGGACTAAATCAGGTTTTTGATGAAATATCAAAAGCTTCTTTTAAATGTTAGCGCAAGAAGTGGTATTGCATTTTTTTCTTGTAAGGTTTACAAGACTGAACATAATTTAATAGTGGGCATTGGTACAAATCAAACTACGTGTCAGGTTCATTGAAAATTTTTGTATTTAGTAAGTAAATGTAGTAGTATTATTGGGTGTAATAAGCATATCCAATATTCATAGAAACCTACAGTTTAAGTTATCTCAGTGATATCAGACCTCAAGGGCAGAGCAGGGGAGTATCTGATCGGATTATGTCAAATTAGACAAGCTTGGCGAACTTGCTTCCCTCAGAGCAGCTGACCCCCAGTTTAGGGTGTAGGTATGTTCTATAATTGATGTGAAGGTAATTATAATTGGTAGAATTTTTATGGTTGCTAGATCGTCATACAACATTTAAAAGTTATTTGAATTATTATTTCAGATTGACAGACAGAGTGTCTTATTTTCATTTTTTTTACACAGTTACTATGAATCAACTCAAGTCGTTTTAAATCATAATATTAACTCGTGAAGCAAAACTTTGATTCAAGAAAATTAGGTGGAAGAGGCATATGAAATTTAGCAGGTAATGAAGAATTATGGTGAAGAAGTATAAATAGCTAATATTATTATGTATGATTCAGTAAAAAATAATAAAAGAAAACATTACACACTTTTTGACATACAACAAATTTAATAGTCCGTTACCTGGATACGATGGCATGTTAGTTGGTTTGGATTAAGTCTATGAATATTTTGTATAGGTAGGATATATACTAAAAAATATTTTTTGTACATACTGATATCGAAACCAGGTATTTCGTAAATAATCGAATTTGTCCATATACCCGCTACAGGTATATACAGGTAGGTACAATATGCATGTACATCTCACACAGGCTCATCTTCCTGGTAAAGATACGAACTCATCTCCTTATCAAATAGCTGAGTCAGGTCGTGAAGTGTTACGTCACTTCCGTCAGCTCACCTCCCCTCTAACGTTTAACGTGTGAGCCCCGCTTTTATGAGGGTAAATTATTGCGAACGGATAGAAACTTAAGTAACAGCCGTTCTGAACAGTTAGAGACAACGTGGTTGGTTAATATAGGCGCATTCAGTCAACACCATTACGATGTGTTCACATTAATAAATTTAAACATTACATTACATTCCTTCCTGCGCCATGCGAGTCGAGCCCAAAAAACGGAGGTAGTCGTATCTCAGACGTTAATTTAATATATAAATATATTATATAGTGTACATTTAACTATGTATATTTATGCAATATGCCTGTGTATTATTATGGACGATTTTGTATGTATCTTAATATTTAATCAAAATAAAATTATATTATTTATGTTTGCAAAAGCAATAAATTTAAACCACTTTTCGTGACTATCTGGTTAGCCTAAAGGTTCGCTGGTAGCGAATGCTTTATACATTAAGCTCGCCATTTGAACCCTATATTTAGTATGTGGTTCAATAAAGATAAATAAGACTTTGTTTCTTGAATTACTCAGGTAGCAGCCAAGCAACTGACGTGGACGTGAGACTCGCGGCGCCGAGCTGGGTGGCTCGCGGGGGCTCCGCCACCCTGCGCTGCCTGCACCAGGTGCCGCCGCAGCTGCTCTACAAGGTGGAGTTCCTGAGGAGCGGGGCGAAGCTCCTGCAGTACGTGCGTGAGAGGGTGCCGCCGTACACCAACTATACCTTTCACGGGGGGAAACTTAATGTGAGTGCTTCCAAATGGGCTACGGTTACATTTCGATATAGGGCGACAGGCCGTAGACCACCACGCTGGCCATTTGTGGATTGGTGATCTTCACATAGTTCAAATGCCCTAGAAAACCTCATGGTTCTCCATAAGGTTCTCCATATGGTTCTCCATATGGTCTTCCTCCTCCTCCTTTCCGTTTTTCCACGATACTTTTCACATTTCTTCATGTTACAACAGGTGACATTTAATGTCTTAAAACGCACATAGCTACAACCCAAAGAGGTCCAACTATTGGCCACGGGCTCCCCCTCAGACACAGCTGCGGGAGGTAAACGAACATAACTTAGAAAAATACGTGCTTTGATTTGAACCCAGAGCTCTTGAGTGAGAAGCGAGACTGTCGCCTCTGATGGGAATTCCAGGAGGTAGCAACGTAAGACGGGATTCTAACCGCGGATCTAAGCTGTGCGAATTCCCCCTCGGTTCCCACAAAACCATAATTCCATGGTAATTATCATCCATCCATCAGCCTTTCATAGTCCAATGCTGGTCGCAGGCATCCCTCTATTGTTGAATAATTTTACCACTGTCCAATTCAATTCTTAAACGTCAAAACTCCAGCAATTCAATTCACAGTCCATTACACAAAATATCATTCTCGTCGCTTGTTGCAGATGTCCCTCGTGACAGAGAACTCTATTACGATAGATAATCTAGACCCGACGGCGTCCGGCTTGTATTGGTGCGAGGTGTCTCTGGAGACGCCCATCTTCACGGCAGCGTCTCCCCCGCATCAGCTGACTGTCGTTTGTGAGTACCTGAATTAATTGTCTTTTTTGTCTGAACAGATTGTCATAATTATTATAGTTTTTTTTTTTCATTTCTACTACTTACAAAGTAAAGAAAACGGATAAACACACGTATTCTATTAATTTTATTCTGCAAACTTTAATCAAAACAAGGTTTGAGAAAAATTCCACACAAACTTTCATCCTATTTTCCTGGAGAACCTCTTCATTTTTCAGGATGAATAGTATTTTAGATCCGTTGTAAAAATTCAATGAATTTTTTTTTTCAAGTTTCACAACGTCGGTTCGGTATTTTTTGACTCCATCACGCACAAAGGGACAGGCAGACAGAAAATTTAAAAATATTTTCCGAATCTGTATCGATTATATCGACATATTATATTACTTTATTTTTTCTAAATTTATTCAATATAGTCAAAGTCAAAGTCAAATAATTTATTGTCAATATGTATAACACTATTTTAACCACAGAGTACAATTTTAACTAAATGGCTTGAGTAAGTAGAAACATCATAAATTTCTATCAACCAGTTGTTCATATTTATAACTCTAACGCCCTTCCACAAATTTAATTATTCATAGAAACGTTATAAATTTCTAACTTTCATCGTTATGAATGCCTTTACCGGTAATTATTACAACATTACCAAGCAGAGCAATTTTCCCATAAAAGTTGAAAGAGGGGCTTGCGTAGTCAAGTTAGACTCGTAGGAGAGTTTGTAGGCGAGTAATATTTTATCATTAACCCCGTGAAATACGTGAGCACGTTCATTTCGTACGCAATTCCCGCTGCACTTGGCCGGCCACACTCGTCCATTGTTTTAAACGGGCCACGGTCGCGGTGACGGACGAAATATTCACTAGTTATTTTTGTAGATTTTAATCAGCATCTCATTTTCGTCTGTTATTATCTGTATGTCAACAGTTTTTGATCGAATAGAAATAAAATTAAGAACGTTGATGACCTTAACAAACCTTTAACTTTTATTTTCAAGTACTTAAAAGCAGAAAGATAAAACCGGTTCCAAATACATAAGAAATTGTAATATCACACCTTAATACATAATGTTTCGCTGCGACCCATAGATGTCCCACTGCTGGGCACGGGTCTCCCCCACAGACATAGCTGTCATAATGTTTAGGCCCTATTTAATAGTTAGTTTGCCTAGTCATACATACACCGGGCACAAATCAAGCCACTACCAAGAATTTCAAGATAGATAATCTTTATAAGACTGGTCGATCTGGTGTTCGAACCTAGGACTCAAGCTCAGGAGTCGCGCTTGATGTTGCTAGCTTTACAGGCAGTTCTAATCTTATGTGAGCCATTGAGCTTAAAACAGACTCGAAAGTTAATTTTAAACAAAATAACTGAATTAAATTTTAAACTACAACAACACAAGTCATAAAGAAACGCTTGCTACAAAATACATTTCACTGAAATTTGAAGACTATGTGGCGCGGCGGTGCATCTCGGCCAGGGCAGATAATCATGTACACTTATATTATAAAGAGGAAAGATTTGATTGTAACGTTTTCTCACAAAAACTATTGGACCGATTTCAAATATCTTTCACCATTAGAAAGCTGCATCTTCACTGAGTGACATAATATAATATTACTAGATGTAAATGAAAGTATTGTTATCTATTAAACTATTATTCCACGCGAGCGAAGCTGCGGGCGTCCTCTAGTTCGTAAATATGTTGATGATGTTAAATTGTGTTATCTTCTGTGTGTGACCGCCACGCCAACAACGGGGGCGTGGGTATGTAACGATTAAAAAATGCACCGTATCATCGCTACTTGATGATGGTTATTTTTGACAGACTCGCAGAAGCACCCGCCCATCATCACGTTCGGCAAGCCAGATGCAGTGGTTGGCGGGCTTCTGCGCGCCAACTGCACGAGTGCGCCCGCTGCTCCCGCGCCCAATCTCACCTGGTACATCGACAATGAGAAGGTAAATAAATAATTGCCGTGAAGGCTAGAACTTCTCTTATACCCTCTCCATTCTCAGGCCTGCTAGTAGGAATCAATATGAAATAAGCAGTGCCTGTGTACTTCTGTTTCAATTGTTTAGTGTACACGAAGATAAAAATATTTATTAAATTTAAAACATTTTAATTTCTGGTTCTCCACCAATTCGCATTGGAGCAGCGTGGTGGAGTATGCTCTAGACCTCCCGCAGCTTTGTCTGTGATGACACCTGTGCCCAGCATTGGGATGTCTATGGCTTGCAGCTTAGCAGCTTATCAACCAAGGCAAGCCGCAAAGTACGAATACGTATCGTACTATTGTACCTTGTAATACCTCTATACTTTTAGGTGCCAGACGAATCAGTGAGGTAATACCTCTATACTTTTAGGTGCCAGACGAATCAGTGAAGTAATACCTCTATACTTTTAGGTGCCAGACGAATCAGTGAAGTAATAACTCTATACTTTTAGGTGCCAGACGAATCAGTGAAGTACTTCTCATACCGAGTGTCAAGCTCGACTCGGACGAAGGGCGGCGGCGGCTACCGGCACCGCAAGCACCAGCACCGGTACATAGCGCCGGAGTTCAACTACACGGCCAAGTACTGGGCGCTGGTGAGCGAGACCACCACGCCAGCGCCCCCTAACAGCAGCAAGCACAACAAGTGTACTTTGAAGGAAGGACCAAGCGACGAAATCGCCAAGGTAATTTTTGATATTTAAATTAGTAATAAATTAATTTACTGAGCAATTTTCTATAATGTTTAACGTTTTCAATATTTTTACATAATATGTTACTAGGTTAAATCTACTAATTATTATTTATTTTTTGGTTATTCTTCATAATTCTATATTCGAATATATCTAATTATTTTTACAATGATTTTGTACACCCTACCTCTAGTATTCCTAACAATTTTTTTTAAATGTGCATTCCTTTACTGGGCATATGTGAGCAATATACTACTATTAAGCCACCTTTGTTACCACATTTTGAGCAAATAAAGATTTTGTTTTGTATTATAATTACCTTAATCAATACATATTTTAAAACAAAGTCCTCGCCACCGCGCCGCGTCTGTATATGTATGTACGTGATCAACTCACAAACTACTGAACTATTATCATGCGGTTTTCATCAATCACAGAGCATTTGAGTTTAGACGGGTTATCTGTGCCACCAAAAAATATTTTAAGGTAAAAAAAAGTAGTTGTTGTCTGACTCGTGTATCGCACCCAGGACCTTAGCAGTTGCTTTTGCGACCACTACACGCGTAGAAATGTGACTTAAATTCTGCCTCAGTCGAACCCCGGCAGCATACGATTTCGAGGACCTAGTCTAAGTACAAATTATTTCGAATATACATTCAAGATTTTTGAAATTATTCAGAATCATTTATAACGAACTAGTGATAGCCCAGTGGCTATCGAACTCGCCTCTCACTCGAGCGGTCCGGGTTCAAACCCCAGTGGCACGCACCAATGACTTTTCTAAGTTATGTGCGTTTTAAGAAATTAAATGTCCCTTGCTATAACGGTGAAGGACACATCGTGAGGAAACCTGCATGCCTGAGAGTTCATCATAACGTTCTCGAAGGTATGTGAAGTCTGCCAATCCGCACTTGGCCAGCGTGGTGGACTAAGGCCTAATCCCTCCCATTCTGAGAGGAGACCCGTGCCCAACAGTGGGACGTCTATGGGTCGCAGCGAGTGGACGCCCACAGCTTCGCTCGCGTAAGCTGATAGGTTTGTATACCTATCAGCTTATCACTTATACACCCGACCTTTTAAGGTCCACTGCTGGACAGGCCTTCCTCAAACGATGTCACTCCTCCCGATCTTGTGCCCTCTGAATCCAACGGTTTCCCAAACACTCAAGATATTCGTTAATGAAATCAACACAAAGGCATACACCGATCGATGAAGATGCCTTGCTATCTTCAAGACCTTGATAATGAAATAAAAATGTTAGGTTGCATTTTCAAAGTTATGCGGAGCAAATTCGCTCGCTCGCTGCGACTATAGACGTCCCTCTGTGTGACAGACCCGTGCCCAGCAGTGCTAATTCTTACTAAATATCTAAAAAAATTGCCTTGGCTTTTAATAAACCTAGTTAGTTAAATTTACCTCAGGCGCTAGTCAAGGTTTTGTTATCACCGTCCTTTGTGACCGCTTTCGTGATACCATCCGGCTTGCGTCAGTTGCGGTTTACTCAGTGTTCGGGTAACGGATATCATGCAAATATCCGGAACTATCTACGTATCAAATCTCTCAGACCGCTTTAACGTTTCGGGCTATTGTAGGCGATAGTGACCACGTTAGCTCCTAGATAGGTCAGGTCAATGGGGTCGTAGATGTAGGTATAGCGTAGATGTCATAGATTTTAATTGAATCTTACCCTCAAATGCTCACGATAGTTTTTTGTAGAAAAAGTTTTTAACAGTAAAATTATATTGAAAATTAAGAGATTACCTAGGTACTAGAAAAACAGTTTTTATGTTAAGTATATACACACTAAGTTAGTTAAGAATTAATAATGTTATCTTAGTTTGTATATTCAACAAGTAGGTACGAACGTCATCGATACAATTTCAACCAGTCCTAAATTACTTGGAAACAATAAAATTGTTACTCGGAAGATATGCAAATATGTAGGTAGGCACATAAATGACAATATTATAGCGCTGTACATGCTCCATTAGGTTCAGATTCCACTTCCGCGTTATATGTTCACATTTTTGAGATAAAAAAAGATAAAAAATAAATTGAGCACATCGAACAAGCAATATCTATCTATGTTAGCTCAGGTTAGCTCCAACCGAGACTTTATTCATAGACTTCCGAATTTTCGTTAAATTAGTAAAGTAATAAGATATTTGTTTTGATCCGCTTCAGATACTTTCCAATACCATAATTTTTGTTAAGAAATCTGAGAGACTTAACAATTATTAAGGGCCTGAAAGCTTACAGGAAGCGCTTAAATTACAAAGGAGTTATAAAAAAAAAACACAATAGGAAATTCTAACCCGTTTTGTCTAGGCCCCGACGATCTTCTGATTTATTCTAGGGATTCAGTAAATAACATAACACTACATTATAATTAGGAAATAATAAAGTTTGTTTTAGTTTACTTTGCAACAACCCGCTAACAAGGGGTGTGATGGTGTATACTTTCATGCATACAGCACCCTACCACATAAGAATGCATGAAAAATATGAACTATCACCAAAACCAGTAAATATTCCGCTACCCTATTTAGCTTACTTCCTTACCCTACGAATGTGGAGGAGGAATCACGTGTTATTGTTCGTAGGCAAACGTATACAAGCGTACTTCAATGTTCAAAAGAATCGTTAAATAGAGAAAACTTAAATAAAACCATTCTACAAAGTATAACAAATAAAACGCGTTGGTGACTTGCTACATTCATTATTAGCCGGGCTTACTGCTACTGATTTGATCTTAAACCATTCCTTTAATGTTAAAATATGTATCGACAGTTATTTATTTTTTTAAATCGACATGAAGGATGGCGGAGTCGAAGCTAGTTGTAAAACTAAAACTTATTATAAATCCTACAACAGCCACACAGCTTCTGTCCGGAAGTGTTACATGATTGGAGTTGAAACCGCATATCTCATGCATTACATTTGTACATATTTATGTATTCAAATGAAACATTGCAACAACATGCAACAGAAGATAAGACTAGAAAGAAACTGACTTTATCATTGTGAGACTAATTCATTATTCGAATAAACAATTTAAAAAAATAAGCTAATGTTAAGCCACAATACAAATTAACCAATATAAGTTTATGGTATCTTGACAAGTCGCGTGTTCAACTTCTGTAGCAAAGTGTTTTACGGGTTTGAAGTTGAGACCGCATACCTCCACCACATAATGCCTTTAATTTGTACATATTGCCACAGACGAAGGTTGTGATATTACAAAATGAAACATTATTCAGAACAACCTGCAACGGAGGAAGCTAAAACCACCTCCGCATTCAGGCTTAATGGATCCCGAAAGAGCCGCGCGCAACACTTCTGTCCCGAAGTGTCACGTCACTTAAGCTTTGATTCCTAAGCACTGTCTGGTCTGTCTGTCTAGTCACAACAGAGGGCTCTAGTGAAATAATTTGTTAAACATAAATGGCCTATACAGAGTTTAGTAGTTGATAAATAGGAAATAATAAAAACTATACGTTTAAACGCTAACTGTCCCGCATTAGCTTTTGTGTAACGATATAGTGAGGATACCTCATAATACCACGCTGAAACACGTGATGAAAAGATCTACGCTGGTCAATCCACACTTGGGCAGCGTGGTGGAATATTTCCTTTTAATACGTCTTTTATTACCTGCAATGTCGGCGTTTTTTTTGTAACCCAGAGAACTATAGGTATACGTACCTGCAATATCCCTCCAATAATATAACAAGTCATAACTTTTGACTTTACAGCGATCTAAATCACAAACGTATGTTGTTATGTGTAACAGTATTCTTATGCACATGCGCACCCACAAACTCACATACAGAGACACACACACGCTCGCACGCACGTACACACGCACACAAAATCCTGTACACAGGCTCAAGCATGACACACATCTATTTAAAAGACTTGTCTTAGTTTCAAATCGTATACTGTAAATATGTTATACCACGGACTACATACTACAGTCTACTGTCTACGTACAGAGTACGTATAATTACCGTCAGGGGCGAATAATAGGTCAAAGGTTAGAGTAATTTTATACATAAAAACTGTTTACCTTGCTTTCACTATTATCTTCGAACTCGTAGATAATGTTCTCTCAAATTATTTTAGACTTAGGGTTGAACTGTTGTTGAAACCAATCGGTATACAATATTATAGCTTGACCAATTAATCCAAATTAATCTGCGTTCTAAGATTTTTTAGAGTGCTTGCAAGACCGATTTGCTTTACAATGAATATGGCAAGCTAAAAAGTGAAGCCTAATTCTAGATACCTATACTATTTCTCATGAATCAGGCTGTTTCGTATTAAAAAAAAACGGACTGGTACCTACTTTCAGAGATTCTCGCGTTCAACCAACCAAACAAAAATACTTCTCCTGCTTTATAATATTAGTAAAGATGTACATATAAGTAATATTATTAAAGTGTAACAACAATCGCAGGTAAAGGAAAATCTCGCCCTCTCAAAATAACCTGACGTCGTTAGCTGGTTATTAACGGCGCTTATAGCATCCGGCGGAGGTTCGCAGCAATTACCTGCTTTGCACGCTACGCTTTAGAGTTGAGGCAAATTGCTCAGGCACATTTCAAAGTCAAGGGTATTTGTGGTGCTATGCAAGAGGAATATGACGGGGAATTGAGCACTATAGTCGCTCGGTCAGCCTCAATTACATTTCATTGCCCGCACTGTCTTGTTGGTTAAGCTAATAAGAATTAGAAGAAACGAAAAAATTGCAAAACAATTATAACAAAATATAATAATTGTCAATTACTAGCTTTCCCTCGTTCTGTATACACCTGGTATATACACCTCTGCCTAGCCCTTCGGGGAAATACAGTCGTATTGTTTTGTAGGTATTAATTTTTTTCTGGATTTAAAATAGCAAACGAGCGTGAACCACCCCATTGCTGTCCAGTTAGCAGAGTTAACTATATTATAAAAAAAAATACTAGCTACATCTATTCATTGTTTGTGTAAATATTTATTCACGAGCTGTTTTCATCTCAAGCAGATACGAGAGAGACCAAGATTGCCACCTGTGATACCCATTTCTCTCTGGGTGTCAATAGCTGAGCTGCGCACTCCAGCCCACGGCCGTCTGCAGCTGACCTGCACTTCGACCATCCCGGACGAGGTGGGGCCAGGGGAGCGATTTGCAGATATGAAGAAACAGACCGTTACAGGTATTCAATAATCCATTCCTCCATCAGCCTTTTGTAATCCACCTGCCAGACATCGAAATAGACAGACATCGAAGCGATGACAGCCCGGTGGCAATCGAATTCGCCTCTCACTCGATCACTAGACTAAATTAAACGCTAATTATACCGTTAAAAAATATTTTTTTAAAAAAGCTTTTTACAACCTTTTTTTTTATTTTCATGCATTGTCATCGGAACCAAATATGTGTGCCAAATTTCAGCTCGATAGCTTCAGTTGAAGTGGGTGAAATATTGATTGCAAGATTCCAAGATACATACGAGTGAAGTTAAATAAAAGCTTTAAAAAGGTTACTTAGCTGAGCCAATAACTTTGAATAACCTTTGTGTGGGTGAGGATATACTCAACTTGCTTGCCCGTGGGAGGTAGTAAATTACGAAAACCTACGCTAGAGTGAATGTTGACATTCATAATGAAGTAGGTAGGATTCGTTTCCATATTGAATTATAATAACAACGAAATAAATTTCATTACATAACGATATTTGATCCCGGCCCTAAAATCATTATTTTTATTCTTATTGTGCGTACCTACTTGTACAATTAAGATTAAATATTCACAAAGCGCGGAATCTTGAAGCGCTCACGGCGCAATGGCTCGCGTCGATCATTTGTGATCAACCGAGTTCAGTAATTTCGGGTCCGGTCGTAATGTAGATGGGTGACCGCTAGTGGCAAAATCTCATGAGCGTTTCCATGTTTCGGAGGCTGCGTGAGCCTTATGTCCCGGTTGTTTCCAAGTGTGTAACACTTGTGTGATACCACTAACGCTCGCGTGGAATTAGACCCATTAACGAACGACGTCTGCCCGCATTCGGGTCGCCCACTTGACTTCAAAAACGGCAAAGATTCATACTAACTATGCACCCCCGTTTTACCCCCTTAGGGGGTGAATTTTCAAAAATCCTTTCTAAGTGCTCCCCTACGTTATAAAAGGAACCCCTGTGCAAAATTTCAAGTTTCTAGCCCTTATAGTTTAGGCCCTGCGTTGATATGTCAGACAGTCAGTCAGTCACCTTCTCCTTTTATATATATAGATATCGATCCATTTTATTCATAATCCATATTTAAATCCACAATGTTGACGTATAAAAGAAATTAAATAAAGCAGACTAAAACCTTTGCTTTGTCAGAGCTGTTTTTGTTCTCTTAAAGCTGTGTCTCAATTTGTATCCGGATTCGCCTTTGTTTGTGTAACATTTTAATATTTTTCATCACGATGCATTTTGTTAATGAAGCAGAATTTCTGAAAATTAATGGGCGCAGGTATTCAACCGATCCAAGAAGGCTTTTCTTCGAAACAAATAAAATGTCCATTGAAATCGGATGAATTGCATTATAATGAACGCACCACAACCCTTTCTTCAACCCACTTTTGGTCACGGGTCTCCACTCAGAGGGATTAGGCCTTAGTCCACCACGCTGGCCAAGTGCGGATTGGCCGACATCACATGCCTTCGAAAACATTATGAAGGACTCTCAGTGAGAGGTGAGCTTGATAGGGCTGGTCCACGCTGGGCCTTTTTGGGCTGCCACTACCACTTTTCCTCGTAGTTAACTATAAAATATTATGTTATAGTTAACCTCGTAGTTGACTATAACATAATCATTTGGTTGTAAATTCACTTCTATTTTACAGATTTCAGTTTTTACTTTTGTGAGCAGTACCAATGGAACACCTGTTTTTTATTTTACATTCTATTTTTTTTATTGAATTGAACATTAAAATTTTGAATTTGCTTCGTCTTACTAAATTTGATTTTTTAGACAAGAAAAATCTAGTAAGTGTGCGATTGTCTGATCCAACATAACAAATTAATCTTCTTATATGTATGGTATGGTTATATAACATGCAATCCGATTGAATTTCTTAAAACACATTTCTCATAAGAGAAAATATTCTAATAATGTGCCTTGCATGTTGTCGATTAGCATAGATTTTAAAATACTGTAAAACTCATATTTTTCACTGTATTTTCCCAAATAAAATTATTCCCATAATGACCAGAAAATCCTTTATGAAGGCTTGAAAAGAACAGTTTCCGGATAGCCAGATCTACGCGGATGAGTTCGCGTAACACAGTTAGGCTCTTAGCAAGAGCGTGTATCGCTCGCTCAAGGACGAGCCTACATTGTTCTTTTTCGTTTCGACAACATTCTCCAGCGCTTTATTTTTGGATGCAGATACAATGATTCAAGCGTAACAATCACAGAATCGCTTCGACATACTCGTATATGTATACAGCCCAAAAGGCACATGTTATAAGAGTATAAATAACTTGATTGGTGGACTTTTAATGTTAATTACTTGATTATTTATCTCTCTATTAAGAAAAAGAGAAATATATGATTCAGCTCAAATCCGTGTACCTACTGCTATACAAAAGGCTCTTCCAAAACTCGCCACTGAGCCCAGCAAAGCGCCCAATGGGTACGATAGTGATAAAAACAAAACATTTTTGTTCGTACCTTATTTTGTATTTGAAACTAATTTTAAAGCGATAAAGTTCCATTAAAAAGTCAAGCTGTATTCCAAGTTAAAATGGTTACAGAGTAAACAGTTTTGTGTGTACAATCTGCAGTTGGAGTTGAGTAAAGTCGGAGCGTAAAGATAGCTACTGAATTGATAATGTCCTATCCACCAGTCGCAGAGAACTGGTTAAGTTTCAACTATTTGTAGCGCAGTTATTTGTTCGATTGAATTAAATAACTATGCTTTATTTGTTTTTACTGTGCTGCATTTATTCTCGTCTATTTTGGTACAAAGTTACTTAACTCTTCACTGAAATTTTCACCACTCTTTTCTTTTGTTAACTGGTCTCTGTACGTAAAGGAGAGGCATAGCTATGGCCATACGCCATCCATCACGCTGGCCAAATAAGGATTATAATTCTTCACAACCTTCAAGATTATCATAAAGAAATCACACTCACACCGATTTACATTGTCGGTGAAGGAAACAATGTCAGGAAACTTATATGCCTCTCAGGCATAATGTTCTTGAAGGCATCCAAAGTCTGCTAATCCGCACTTGGCCAGCGTCGTGGACTAAGGCCTAATCCCTCAAATTCCGAGAGGAGACCCGCGCATACAGGACAAAGAAAGGGTTTTGGTACTTTTGGTGGCAGTTGTTTATTAAAATATTTTTTGTACTACGCAGTGGCAGTCAACGAGCTGAGCTTGAAGCCGCGGACGTCTACGAGCCACGCAAACGCCACAGCGACACGCCAGGACCAGCCGTTCTGGCTTCTCGCTGGCTTGCTGCTAGAACTCCACCTGCTGACCTGAACGAGTACGTTTGAATCCCGCCTTTTGAAAACTTATTTACACTGCGACCAAGCTACGACACCAAGCTACGCGACCAAGCTACGACACCAAGCTACGCTATCAGTCTACGCTACCAGTCTAAAGACATAAACGCGATTAGTCTAAAGCCGCTACGAGCATTTGTCGTCGCTAACGTCGACTGATCCTTTTAACTCTCTTGTACCTATGTGTGTTTGTTAGTTATTTTTTCTGACTTATTCGCGATTGTAACCAACTTCCAGGACTAAAAAATGAGATAGATAGAATAGAGATAGATAAAAAGCTTATTTTTTAAGATATTTTAGATGGTCCTACAGAGAATACGGCTTACCTAAGTTACAAAAATTCGTGTATTCCTTTTAAATGTACATCGTACTCCAGTTTAAAGAATATTATTATCAAATAAGATACCTTGAACGAAGGAAAAGCAAAAGGTACCCAAGTACTCACAATTATATACCGTAAGTATTAGTATTTATTGCAAAAGTAATTACAATAATAATGACTGTGTTACTTTTCTGGGCATTTAATTATATTTTCTGCTTATCTTTTTCCTTCACATCACAAACAATGTAGAATACGATTGATTGGATTAAATGTAATGGTCATTTTTGGATTATAGCTAGTCAATGCTTGAGAGTAAGTATTTTGAATGAACTATAACTATAAACTGCTTAGAATTTCATCTCATATACAAGGTAACAGGTTGTCTTTTAGCTCCATGTTATTTTATTATTTTCTTTGTCCGTTTGACCCCATCTAAGCTAGTTTAATAAATCTCATTCAAAACTTTTATTTTAAGGAATCAAAACAAAAAAGTATTCAAATGTGTCTACACGAGTACACGCATAATACACTTTTGATGGGAGAATTTTTAATTTGCCGTTCTTTATTTTTGGAGTAGATTTTGTTAGTGGGTCACTTAAAGTGATTAGTTTTCATGACTTTATATTTAGTAGATATATTGTTTTATTAATAAATTAGTAAAAATACATATTTTTAGAAAATTAATATTATCACTTAATTAAAATTTTTGAAGTGGGTTGACAATAACATAGTACCGTAATATTTTCCCTCCTTTATTTTTTTATCGTTTTTTTTTCTAATCTTTCTAATGCATAAATTAATTAATCCATTAATTGCGTACCGCGAAACGCATACAAGTAATTTGATAAGATGATTAATTTAGCTTAGTGCAATGTCACCAAAAATGCTACTGCAATACTGGTCGGTAGTTTAAATTAATTGTCAAATGCGTGTCATTTGAAATCACATACATTAGTATTTAAAAAAAATGTACTTACATTATTTCTGGACAGATTTTTGTCATTCATAAATAAGGTTTTTAATTAATATAATTTGTTAAGTCCATGAATTATGACTTTATATATAAATATTCTGCGAGTATATGGACTTTATTTTGATGCGTAGTATTTAAAACTATCATGTTGGATAACTTAGCAAAGGTGTATCTTTTTAGAGCTTATTAGAATAAATACTAAGTTTCAAACATTGTTTGGTTTGGTTTTCTACGCATAAACTGATGGTTAGACTCAAGTTTGACCAGATATGGTAGCAAAATACTATGTAGGTAATATAATGTAGCATTATTTTTCTTTCTACGTCGGGATCTACGTCAGTCTCTAAAAAACCTGATATATTTATGTAACGGTGAACAGTTTAAGACTTTCAGTCTATACCACTTTTGTATACATTTGGATTCTGAGCTTCTCTATGTCAATTAACCCCTTCACATCTAATTATTTTACAGGGTTAAAATAATTATTTTTATAAAATAGTTCCTTAAGAAACTGTCTATACTTAATTGTGAATATAAATGACATATTAAAACCTCTCTTATTGAAATGAAATATATAAACATTATTGTTCCATTATTTTATGAACTTTTTATAAATATAAACATAATATGTTTGAACCAAAAGGAATTCAGTACAATAGATCGGTAATTCGTTAATATGCGACGACATTTTTTTTAACATGCAAACACTTAGTAAACACAGTAAGTCTTAACACATAGGACATGACCTAGGAATTGCTTATGTTTCATTTAAAATAAATATTAGAATATATAGAAATACAGATAAATCTATTTGATTTTGTAAAATAGCAATTTGAAGTGACTGTATTATTTTAGGCCATACCTTTTTTTTTCATACTTATTTATAGCATTAAAACAAACTCAATTAACATTCCTTAAATTGCAAACTGATTATTACAATAAATAGGCACATTAATAGTAATTGTTCTCATTAAAGAATATTAAAAGTTCAAGTATGTACCTATATTACAAAGAAAACAATTTCCATGCATCTATTGGTGGAGGAACGATTGTTCCATTGAAATATCTGAGACGCCCCGAGAAAACCTAACTCTCATTTAAAATTAACAATACTTAGCTTCTCCCGCGACTACGCCCGCGTCCTGTTGTTTTACGTGCGGAATTACTTCTATCAAAGGATGTTTGAAAATATAATAAGTATAGACTTCAAAGCAAGCAAAAATAAAAGCAAGCTACACCAAAGATTAGGTTTCACGAGAACCATGCAATGCATGTCATTCATAAGATACTTTTTGGCCCGGAAAATTGATCCAAGACAATCCAAGATTTCCAGGCAATTCAGAAGCACTCTTCTTACCGTATTCTACGTCCGAGCATAAAATCCCTTGGATACATCATTCCGTTGAGGAGGAGAACAAGGACAAACCATAATACGAACAAACACACTCCCATTTATAAGTAAGGACTAGTAAGGATTTTAAAACAATTTTTATCCAGTCCGGACTAGTTTTAACTGGTATTTGAAAACATAGCGGGTTATGAACTTATGATCGGGTATGAATTTTGACTGAGAATAACTGCACGACCAGGAGAAGACATTAGCATTTTTTCGAAATCTTTTCCGTGTGTTAGAATAATTTTAGGAACTGCTCCAAATACAAACTAAACAAAGTAATGTTTGTTTGGACTCTCATTTCAGAGCGGTGAGGTCGGAGGTCGTACCCTTAAATTTTGGCAAAACAACTCAAATACGTTATGTAATGTATTTGTTTAAATTAGCCAAAGGAGATGTAAAACATATAACGCGCCCTTTTCATACAAATACCTTAAAAAACTACCTTTTCACGGAGCTCCGCTCGCGTCAAATCTTTTTACGTTCAGAATTACTCAACCATCAAGGGATGTTTTAAAATATAAGTATAAATTTTTAACTGCAAGCTACACCAAAGATTACCACTTACTAAAAATCTAGCTTCACCCGCAGTTCGGCCGATCAGCCATCAATCGATTAGAAATTGATCGGTAATTAATATCGATTCAAAATCGAACGATTACTACTTTTTTATCAAATCGTGATTTGTGAGTTTGGAACCGTGTTTTTTTTTCGGGATAAAAAGATTCCTATGTCACTTTCGAAGACATAAACTACATTTAATTTTATGCTATAAATAACATTGTTCATCATTTCGTTGACGCGGAGAAGAAGGGCAAATCAACCAACCAACAAACACGCATTCTCATTTATATATGAATAGTACGAATATAAGTTCACGGACGCTTAAATAAAATTTAAAAAAATATTGTCGCTGACTTGACATTCAGAATATATGTATCAGTTCAGTTTCACATTCACATTAATACGACATATTAAATATATAAAAACAATACTGTACATCTGCAGGTATAAAAACACACCCATAAAGTTAAATAATGCACAGAGAGATAGAGAGTGCATTTTGCATCCAACCCTACACTGAGAGCATTCCAAATATCTCTTTTATATTTATTGATTATATCAGGCGTTTGTACCTTGGATAAAAGATTGCTTACAGGCTTGGGGTTTGAACCACATCCGTGTTTCACCCGAATATGCACTGGGTGGATAGTGCGGAAATCAATAAAAATATAGCGGTTACTATCGTTTCCAATTTTAGACCAAGCCTTTGTGAAAATTTCTTTGTTTTGCTACACCCGCCTCGCTTACAATAGCTGGGAAAATATGAAAACATGAGAGACTTACATACCGCTAGCTTGTATCGAAAAACAAAGATAATATTATCAATGCAATAGCCAGTTTATATTGAATGAAAGTAAATAACGTTGGTTTTGTATTTCAATGTTGCTAGTATAACAAGAAACACATTTTTGCTAAAATGATAAATTTGTAGGTGATGAATGACTAATGAATGTAATCTCAAATATGGACTGTTAGGTACAATTGTCCTTTCTCAAGCTCTAGACTAGTATCTGTGTACCAAATTTCATTTAAATCGGTTCATTAGTTTTTGCGTGAAAATGAGACATACAGACAGATTTGCAGTCCTCAATCATAAAGCTACATTGTACCCTTTTTAGAAGAAAACTTTCTAGATCAACCATCTTACTTTTCATGACCACCAACACATCTGTGATCGACTTTGAACAAGACTTTTGTGAGTTTGGTTTTGTTTCAGTCAAAATTGTCATGAGAGGCTGCGGATGGATAGATACTGCAATTCATAAAAATATCTAGCAATCATAAACCTTTATGAATTTATCAAGGCTACCGCTTATGAACTCCGAAGTTATTTTTTTCATACATATTGTCAATTCTACTCATAGGTTTATTTCAAGGACAATTCTGCATTAGCATCTGCTGCAGGCAATTCTACTTATAGGTGTTTTTTTTGCTTACGTCCTTGCATTTATTTTCAGTAGAAATTTTCTACTGGTGGTCGTAGGAAATTTTAAGGTGATAAATATATTTATAATGAAATAGTAGGTAAATTATCTGTGTCTTTCAACAGAAAAAATATTTTCTATAATTAGTGTTACGCAGTGAATACAGAGATTTCTAATTATAATCATAATGTTTGCTGACGGAGGGTAGGTTGGAAAGCCAGCCCTTCAGTTTGGCGTTAAAGTCTTCCTGCAGCTCTCTACACTGACTATTGTAGAAAGTTTAAATATTTGTTAGGTTAAGAGATGTGATAAGTGGAAAGATTGTGTATATTAATGCAAATTATATTTTAAAATAGATGGTTTATTGTAAAGATTATATTGTAAGGTGAAAGAGAAAAAATATAAATGTAAATTGTATGTTGTGGAATGCTAGGCTTCATCTGAGTTCCGATATGTGTTAAATCCTTTCTTTAATTCCATACTGTTCGAAAGTATGGGTGATTCAATTATGTTATTGAATTCTCTCGAGCCACCAGTTGGGTGGGCGTTAATGTAACTACGCAGCCGGTGTAAATGGGTTCAACTTAATTGAAACTTGTTACAAAGTAATTGGGTTGGTAAACACTTTGCAATTTACAATATCAACTGTTATTCTAAGAGTTTATAATTTGCATAATGGTTTATAGTAAAGATGTGCCTGTGTGTATTTCTGTATTACTTTTAATAAATGTGGCAATTTAAAATTAGGATGAAAAATGTATAAACTTCATTGATGAGCTTGAACACATGCGTGGAACACATACAAACAAATCTAGTGTTTAAATTATGCCTTCAGAAGATCCGTTTGATGTATCAGAAAAAGTTCTAATCTTAATGTAAAATATAAGAATGGATTCAATCAACTTGTGCGTCTCAGATGCAATTGTCGAGTAGTTACTTAGAGGTATATCTAAATGTGTTCAGCGTAGATGAAAATTCCAGTACTACTTCGTATACATAGATGCTTCTTGTCTGTTTGATCGATCAATACTGCATCAATATGAAACTGAAGAAAAAATTTATAACCAATAAAATTATATTACTGTCCAGTGTCTTTTTATTTTCATTAGTTCCTTGTTATGTTACATGAGATTTATTTAACCAGTTAGGAAATATAATTATAATAATAATACTTCTTTCACTAATTTAATAAAACACTTGGTAGCACCGTTAATTCACCATACTATAGAATGAAGAGATTTAAAATCCTGTATTCAAAAACACGAACGAAAAATTTACCTTACGCCTCATGACATAATGCCTAATCATGACTAAGCATTGATGTCAGTCTAAGTTACCTACTTCCTTACTTCAACCAGTTTTCTTCATTGATATTAAATTTAGGTATTTATGTAATATAATTATAAGACTAGTATTTCACTAATCTAAACTCAGCTATAATCCATAGACATGTCCCATATCATAGCCACATCTGAGGGAGGTTTAGCACATACATGTACCACGGATGTGACGGGTCAATTTGTTAGTGGCCGACCCAGGGCTCACATTTGTCGAGCCGCTAGAGGATGACAATTGTTAGATGTTATATTCCTTAGGTAATTTCCAAAACGTAATTATTTTTAAAAAAATAACTAGTAATCATTTTTTTTACATTCAGTAACGATAAAACTTTATTCCTAATCCGTGTTCGACCGCTAATCTTTAATGTAGTGGACGCCTTACGCCGTGAAGTGGTCCGGTGTGTAGTGAAACCACGTGGAACTATCAAGCGACTGACCCTTGCCCCCGAATACCCGGAAGGCGCTGGCGTTAAGGTACATAAGTATTTATGGTAAGTTTAAGGTTAAGAGGGAAATGTTCCTCGACGAAGAACGAATGTTCGCAAATTGACTTATTGCGAGTAGATGATTATAATTCGCGTCTATTACTAGTTACCTACTCCGAACGATAAGCCGCATTACAGTTGTTTGTTATCTTTCGAATCTTTGTATCGTCGCATTAAAAGAACATTGAATGACATTTCACCTTCAACGTCACGATATCATTCGCAGTCCGATCCCGCAGTTCTCGCCACTATACCAAATTACCCGCTATTGAAATATTCTCAGGTGAAATTCGCGATTGGCTATTATTCTATTCCAGTTTTAATACAATCCTACATACTAACCCGCAGTTGACAGATGATAAACGATTATATTATTTGTTAGGTAAATTAACCGGTAAAGCGCTGTCACAAGTTTCGTATATAAATCCATGTGCAAACACAAAAAAGAGTTTTTTGTGTTTGTCCGCACCCGGAATACAGGCCTAGCTGCTACTACAACCGCGGGGGTAGTAAAATATATATAAAATTTACAATCAAACGAGCATAGTAATGTTCGATTGTAATTATGTGAACGATTTAATCGAAGTGATAAAGTATACAAAAGTATACATAGAATATGTATTTATTTTATGAAGGCAGCAGGCAATATTTTCTCCATAAGACGTTTAGCCGGATTTGGTAGTAGAAAGCATACCGGGCATATATCATATCAAATACGGCTCTGGCGGAACGCTTCAGTGGTCATATGCAATTTGAATTTCAAAAGCAGATGTAGATATACGATGTTTGCATGTACGAAATAGATACAATACTGCAGTCTCTGGTTAGTTGAATTGTTTTAATCATGATCTGAACTCACATCACAAACAAATACAGGCATTAAAAAAAATACAGTCGAATTGAGAACCTTCTTTTTTGGAAGTCGGTTAAAAATAGGTTGAATTTATACAGGCAGATTTGCAGCCTTAACTAGCCTTAACCTAGTCTGGGCTTGGCCAGCTTTGGATTTTACATTATTATAAGAATACAACGTAATAAAATAACATATAAAAACCGATCAACTTGCCTAACCCTAGACTACGAGACAATACTGAACAGTTTTGCAATGATCCAAGAAGAATCTGTGAAAACTACCGTTGGATGTTTTCGGGCAACCCAAAAACTTCCGACGATCGTTGGCCACAAGTGCTTATCCGTAGTGGTGCAGTGTTGTGGCGTATGCTCCGGATTTCTGCAGTAGCGTTATCGTTCCCTTTTGGAACTATAATGGGTTGCAGCCAGCCAGACTAACTTCTGAGTTAATACGGATGAATGAACACTACTACCAAAAATGATGAAGTATTACAAAATACATATAATGGTAATTCAGCACAAATAAATAGAGTTTTGTATGTAAATATGATGAACAAAAATGAATAATTCAAATATTTTCGTACCCACGCGTTACGCATTTCAAATTTGATGTGGGATCACAATTTATCCGATATCAGTCTTCAGATTTATGTTAATAATAATATTGTAGAATAAACATGGCGTTATAACCAACTTCCAATGATAAGGAACGGAATGGCGGATGTGTAATATCACACACAATAGAATTTTTATTGGTTATAATACCTTCCGCGAAAGTGTTAAGTAAAAGCACCAGGTCTATACCTAGCTATTTCTATAACACAAAGACACATTGTGTGACATTCTTAAGGCCTTGCAAATTTTCTTTTAGTAGGTTTACGCAGACTCGGACGGCAAGGTAAAAAAGAATCCCGGAAATTGCTTACACAAGTACATCAAAAGTACATTAAAAGTTACGATTTACCTCAATAGAATTTAAAACGAATGGCGATACAAACAACTCTCACCTTCCGAATCTGAATGGAAATGACTTCCGTTGACGCCACCTTTTAAAGCTTTCTTCGAAGCCTTCGTGATATTACTTTTGTTTTATTTTTCTGTCGCTGACGTCATTTTTTTCTTTGTAAAAGTTGTTGTTTTAAAATTCATTATAAGAAGGTACAATAAGATTTAAACAGACGGGGTACCTTTTGTAAAAAAAATTGTGAGTACTTACTGCGGTCGTCATAATAAATAATTTAAGAAAATTACCATGAACTCAAATGTCACGAATTGTGTACTAAAGTGTGGATTCAAGATTCAAGCTAAATTATCAAGGTCTTGAAAATAGAAAGGCATCTTCAACGACCGGTGTATGCCTTTGTGTTGATTTCATTAACGAATATCTTGAGTGTTAGTGTGGCTTCAGAGGGCACAAGATGCACGGGAGGAATGACATCGATTGAGGAAGGCCTGTCCAGCAGTGGACCTTAAAAGGACGGATGGATCGATGAGTGATAAGCTGATAGGTATTCAAACCTATCAGCTTACACTGTACACGTACAATATGATCGGAATTAATCGATTTCCGAATGAATGACTTGATTGTAATTCGATGATATTTTCTGAAAATCATCATCCTCTACGATGCCTCTATGAGCGGCTTGTCACGGTGCGTGATCATGAATATCATGAACAAATCAAAGCTTCACCACTTCAGTACCTGCCAGAACTTTTTGCTTGCTGCAGTTAATGTAGCTACAGCTTTAAAGCCCTTTGTTCGTACAAATTATATTATATTAATATTAGCTCGTGCTAATTAAAAGCTTTTATTTAACTTGCAATATTTGTTAGTTTGTATGTTTGGGACAAATCTTGTGAGCAAAATTTTTCTATAGAGAAGTGTCTATGACATAAAACACCACGCCGCTCACTTATAGGCCTATTTAGATTCACGCGAAATATTGGTTATCTCGGCGATAAATATACTGCCGATGCCGCGCTGTGAGTACAGATATCCAAGTGGATTTTTTTCATGGACATAAGATAGCAAACGAGCTTGCAGCATCACCCATCCGCTGCTGCCCATGACAACTGTGACTGACTTTGAACAAGAGTCAAGTTAGTCAATTCGTTAGAGGATATGAGGACTAGAGACTGTACGCGGTAGTTAATCCTGATAAAAAACAATGATTAGTACACGATAGAAATGGTACTTAGTACCATGGCGTACGGTGGTACTGCGGAGGTGCGTCGCACCGGGCAAACTCTATATGGCAGAAAATAAATTTAATATAAAACCTATTTGGTTCCCTAACCTCGCTGCGACCCATAGACGTCCCACTGCTGGGCACGGGTCTCCCCCACAGACACTTCTGCGGGAGGTCTAGAGCATACTCCACCACGCTGCTAACCACCACTCCCTAACCTAATCAAGTGGATTTGGTATTTGCCTTCTGTTCAAAAGTAAGAGTTGCAATAAATATATAGCGTGATTTATCGGTATGGCAATTGTCTCAATAGTTTCGGAAGCTGGTACAAATAGGCACTCCAGAGAACAGCCTATAATATACTACTTTGCTTACAGAAGCAACAAAGCACTAATCTGAACGGGCCTTAAGCTTGATGTTACGACGCGGCGACGGCATAAGGGACAGATAAATACGACACTAATACACGATAACCCAATTTCCCATTTTATCTGTATAAAATGGGGCACACCGTCGTGTTCGAAATCGGAATTCTGATAGAAATATATAGGTACCGAGGTGTATGAACATCGAATCGGTAGGTAAGAATATGTAATTTGAACTGAAATTGTGCAGGCGAAACAACTCAACAGCATTAAGGGCGCAAGATGACCGAACTTGCTTAAATTGTTAACACTAAAGATACGTCATATTAACGAAGACTAGACCTGAAAAAAATAGAACTTATAATAGGTATCGAACAATCCACGGCCAAGCATTGGGGTCGCAGCCTCATTTTGCGAAATCTAGCGGAATGTTTCATCTTTTCCTCATCAAACTTATATGTGAAACATAAAATTCGATATTGAGTTGTAAATATAGTTAGGTACTACTGCTAGCAGTGGCGTGCGGTACCCAAAATACTCAGATCTAAACGTGAATTAAAAGATTTAAAATTCTAATCCGTTACGTATTTTATTATTAGCTCGGTATATTAATACGACGGATGATACATATGACATGATGATTATCGAAGATAATCGCCATACACTTGTGATATTTAAACGACATTACGGAGAAACATTAGGCACTTAATTGTACCAGGCGTTACATTGCGCAAGTCCATGAAATACATTAGCTTAATCTATTTTGCAACAACCCGCGAACAAGGCGTATGACGGTGTATATTTTCATACATACCACATTCACGTGTTTTACTTCCAAACGTATCCTCAGAGCAATGATGACTTTTAACATTTGGTTTATTGGCAACTTTTGTTACGACATAAACTATGATCAGTACCTCTGCATTTGTAAAAGTCGCAAGGACAGAACACCAGTGTGCCAGTATCTTTACAAGCGATTACCTCGTAACGATTTTTATGGATGTTATTTGCTTCCAAGCGATACCGCGCCGAAGAAGTCGTTAGTGATTCCAAACTTAATCGGAGGTTTCGAAACGAAATTGCTATCCATTGTTCAACGTTCAAAGTTGTTAAACGAAAGCTGCTGAAAAGTCTTTCAGTGTTTTCTAAGCATGATAACAAGCTACTTTTAAGCTAATATGCAAACGGGTCACATTATGGTAAATCTCTCTCTTCATTCAGTATACAGTGACGGCTTGTCGTGCCCTACGAAACACGGAAGAGCCCAAAAATTTGCGTCACTAGCGGTCACCAATCCACATACCGCGAGCAATGAGATAATGATAGTGCATAATGATTATGTAACGTTTAGCAACACCGCGCTGGGACCATCAATTTACATGACAGGAGCCGGGAAAGGATTTCCCGCGTCATCAATCATTTAGCCGCCTCGAAGATGAAACACGTCGATTTACGCACGAACGTATGCATAGCTGCGTTTCGACTTTACACAATTAATTTTCAAAGCTTTATTTAAATTTTTTTGTACAGATTAAAAAGAAAACAAATATTTAGACCATCCTAGATAAGTATTATTCTGATTAATTTTAAAAAGGTTCATTAACTTATTTTTTTCCAGGTCTACAAGTATAAAACGTAGAATGTTACCTATCTTTTGGCTCAGTCTCCTACAGTTGTTTATCGGACACTTCTTGAGAGGTTAATCAATCACAAAGCATTCGTTCGGTAATAGCAAGTCGAGTGTCTCATTTGCATATTAACAAATATGAAACAGACAACTAAAAAATAAAGTTTAAAAAATGTGTCATCATTTCATTAATACACATCACTATCATTTGTCACACTTATTATGAGCAGCAGCGCATGGGTTCTGGTGGCTGCATGCTCATTTGCTATCCGAGTTACCTTAAAAAAATTACTAAAACCATTCTTACCAACTCGTAGCCATGTATGTAGGATGTTAAAGTTAATAGTGATGTCCGGGTAACTATCTGAACTATCGATATTTCTATCACAGCCAAAGGGATGTTTGATGTGGTTTTAGCTTTCAGATAACATCCGTTCGCGGACATTCAAGGTAGGTACGTACCTACCCACGTTTAGAACATTCGTTTTAGCTTCGATTAATTACTTAACTACCTATTTCTATTAATATACATAACATAATTTAAAATTGTGTATTCCTTAATTTGGCGGCGGATCAAGGTGTGTACTCCCACTTTAATCTGATTTCTAGGTTCCACATAATTTGGTGAGACTATTGCAAAACACCACAGTTTAGAAAGCAAAAAAAAATATTTTTCTTTAGTTTTGTTAGTTTTATTTTCTAAATATATAAATATCCTGGATAGCATAATTTTTCCTTATTTGAATTTAATATACAAGGGTCGCATGGTGTAACGAATCTAAGGAAAACGAATTAAACAGCACCAACTGCTCTAAAAAGAACACGAGAAATTCTTCCGTTCAAAGTTCGCTGTAAGTGCTGCACCCTTCCCGTGTAAGTGCTACTTTGAAAGTTTTTGTATTGTAAAAGGACACTTAGGTACATTTTTACGACACGGTTGTAAATTTAATAAAATCCTGTGTTTTTTTAAATTAAAATTAACTCAGGGATATTATTTACCTACATTGTCACAGGCTTAAATCAGACAAGGAGCTTACAAATGTGAATTAATTTTCAAAGCTCCCATCCACTGCATTTTAATAAAATAGTAAAGAGATTGTAGAGAGTAAGATTTAAATTAGTAAGAATCCCACCACAGCGCAAGAACTTCGAAGACAAAATGATAAATGATTCTTTGCAAACACCGTTCACTTTTATTTGAAAGCATCTGTTAGGACTCATTCTCAAAGCAAAATACTTCTTTTTTGAAAGAGTAGTTTCAGCTAAACAGTATTACTCCATGAACCATAAAAACCGTCAAAATTGTATGGTGAATTCAGATCCAAAATGATACATTGAGAAATGCTACGGTACATGCTCAAGTTAAAAAATAATGTCACTACTTAAGTTTTATCTACTTGAAAACAACAATTGTATGATTGTTATTTTTATTTCTTGCCACCCAGTCCGAAAGCCTATATTTTAGAAATTATTCCATATATATGTCGCTAATGCTAAACCTAAATAACTCTTTATGAACTAATAAATACACACATACCTACTACCTACTACTTATATAATGTGATTGTTTATTGTGACAACTTAGTAGTTAAGTACCTGAGTTGTACCTACCTATTGTATGTCTATAGGAGTATCTAAGTTAGGTAACAGGTGTGTTATTTTCGTTCAGAACAGAAAAAATAATAAGATGTTCCTATAAAATAACCAGAACCTTTTAAGAAAAGAAAATACTTTCTAATAGACAATTCCGATACCTTCGTTGAAATCCTATGAGACAAGAGGAAATTCTGGATAAAATCACATTTCTGTATCGATAAATTTTAATGTAACCGGAAAAATGGAAATTACGGTATTTGACGATACTTTCTGTTTTCCGTTCTGTTTAATGAAAATGGATGTTTCTATTAAGCAATGTAACGATCGGGTACATCTATGATAAAGTTATATTTCATAAGATATGCCTAATTGTTGAAGATATACTCGTACCTGATTCTGAGATATACCTTCAATGATTTAGAATTGTAAAGCACACTTTAGTTAGAGACATTCGTGCGATTGAGGGATGACCCAAATAATATTTGGATTCTTCGCCTGGTCGAAATTTATTTCAGGCGTACCTACGATATTGTTCTAAAATCACAGACCAGCTTTGCGGATTGTAGCCTTAAATTTCTCTTATATCACGACACCCTGTTAAAATTTGTAACGATTGTAAAACATAAATGGGTCGTAGAAGAAATTTTTGAAATCATTCTTCGAATAATAGTGTAATTATAAGTGTATATTGCAGGTAAACTGTTCGCAAAAGTATCCGGTAGACGTGAAATTATAGAGTTGGTGTAGTTACCTATTGGTATTTTAATTGCCAATCCCGAACCGGCGGTAACAGTATGTTAAAATGAGCTCACCAGTCTCATAACCATTATATTAATGTTGCTATTAGATTAACGATAGATGATCGACCGATATCCTAAAATGGTGATTCCATTGGCAGATGGAATATTATGGCGATCAAGAGGGTAATCGGGGTCGTCAATTACTGAAATATGACGAAATAGAACCAGTAGGTACTGGCGTGATAAGAACATTGATTCAGGGCATCAGCTGTGGTGTGAATACTGATGATGCTCCATTTCATAGGAAAATTGTGCGGTGATTGATTAGTACAAATGAGAACTGCCTCGCTAGTCTACTGGACACAAGCATCATGCTTTCCAATACGCTACGCGGGTTCGATCCCTTGGTCGGGCAAAGTCCAAGTATTATTGGGTTTCTATAACTAGTAACAGTAGCATTGCGTGAATTGTGCCCCGTGTATTTGCTCAGCACCTTTATTAAAGTAAATAAGTATAATGCATGGGATCCAAACATAAACTGTTATACAAAAACTGTAAGTGTGTACATGATAGTCCTCTTTTAAAATCTTTAAAGTCTTTCTGTTTAAAGCTTTTTGTTGCTTACAATTACTAAGGGTTAGACAGAGTAACTTTAATTGCTAACTTCTTGAGATATTCCTTATTTTCCTTAAGCATATATTGCGTTGGAATGATGGATGATGCTGCATGCTCGTTTGCTGAATTATAATATAGTTATTTTGTTTAGAATTATCTCTTTTCTTTAATTAGCTTGTAGCTACATAGACTTTTACTAAGCGTGTCCAATCACCTCATAGCGAAATAAATTATTTGACTTTGACTTCGACTTTTATGGATAAATCCACAAAAACAATAAAAAACAGATTCGTGTCTAACAAAGTCGCAAAATGGTTTTACCGCTAAATAATGTTGTTACCGCGTTCCAATTAAAAGACAAGCTGTAATTAAATAAAGGCACGTAAATTGAATAAACAAACACCGGACTGCGGTCGGTGAAAGTTAATTCGAAAAGGAAGAAAATTTCACGGATCAAATGAAAGTTAGTTGGACTTGATTGTAATCCTACTTCGGGTTTAACCCTTTCGGGGTCATTTCACGTGCCATAAAGCAGGGGTTCAGTGAATCGGCGCGCTTATAAATGTTCTTGCTGTAAGTGAGTACAGTGTCGTATAGGACGTAGGTTTAAATATTTATTCTTGACACATGTTCTAGCCCTCTTATCATCTTAAATAAATGTCATTTAAAAATCGAACGCGGAATCCTTCTCGACAGGCCAAGACAGGTTCTCGACACTCTTAAAATAAATCGTGTAGCTCAAGACTAGCATTGATCTCAAGTATTTTAAGTATTGCAAGTTTGTGGATTTGCCTCCATAAAAAATAAGTTTAATATTAATAAAATATATCATTATACCTATATACAGAAAGTATATTATTTTATCAGCAATGTTTATATTTGTCATCAACTTGTGTCATCTAATGAATAGATCTATCGCCACGTAATATTTTCATATTCATTAAATAAAGAAGTGTCAATATATATCTAAAATAAGAGATGGATTATCAATAAAATATAGTTAGATTAAGTAATCTATTTAAGTATGCAGTATAATATATCCCGAAGGTTATATGTGATTTAATATGGTATTAATTAAATAATAATAAAAACTAATATTCTCACTATTAATTCACAACTACTAAATAAGAATTTTGATTGGATATAAGAAAGCGAACAGTGAACATTCAGTAAAATATTAATAAAAGTTCTTTTAATTACCTATCTGTAAAATTTAAGTATACTTAATTTATATCCTTCCGTGCTCTGAAGTACACATGAAGAGAGAGACACAGTTACTACTGTTTGCCAGTTTCGGCACGGAACGCTTAAATAAAAGCAGTAATTAGGTTTCCATCGGGACAGAACTTCAGTTAGTTGCTAAAAACTTTCCCAATACTATTTTATCAGAGAATATTGGCTTCCAATGGTTTATTTGGGAATAAAAGTTTAGAGTGGAAAAATAAAACTGACTAAGGCTGACAGCACTATTATAATAAAGTATTGGAAGGAAATGAAAACTTTTTTTTATCAACAAAAAAATGAAAAAGTTTTTTTTGCATTTGATTGTAATTAATGATTTACCTGACGGGGTTAATAATAAAAGTGGCATAGTAAGGATGTCTTAATACTCCTTTCCTTCAGCAATTTAGGCTCTGCGATAATTAAATCAATCATTTTTTCTATTTATTTATTTAAGCTTTTCTTATACAAAGGGCGTACATAATGCCAGGCAGCATTTTCCACCAGTCAGCCATTGATGAGTAAATAAATAAAAGAAAATTAAAAAAAAACCTTTTTGGACTGATAAGCGTGAACAACTACATTGCAAAACTAACTTTAAATTCTAACTAATCCAATTAAACTATTCGCGAGGAAAAGTGCACAAAAACATTCAGGCATTTTTATTTACCTAACTATTCAAATAGTGTTGTTCCTCCGCTGGATACATATACATAACCGTGCGTCACTTAACCGATAGATCTACGTCAGTTATAGTGGCGCGACCCAGTAAAGTGCCTCCATTACGCTGGCAGATGAGTGCGAGTCTCCAGGGACTAGTCCGTCTTTCCCCCCAGCTTTGGCTAGATTCATATTCAGATTCAGATTCATTTATCTTTCATTATATGATATTTTGTATACGCTTAATGAACATCATAACATTTTTTTATCTACCGCCGGTCCACAAAGTTGATGCTACCGAGATGAACACGGCAAAAACTGGGAAGTAACTCTTTTCAAAATTTACAATTTTTATAATATGATCTCATTATTATTGAACAAGTGGAGATACATCCCACCTTTACTATTATAACTTTATTTATTAAACACTGATGTTCTCTACAGAGCTCTCTCTATCTTCTAAAGGTGCCAGATTAAAAAGTAGTGATCTTTCTTGAACTATTTTTTATTTATAATTACGAACTTCGGACCGGAATACTGAGAAATCTTATCTCTTTTAACTTTAGAAAAAGTTTAAATACGAGGAAAGAAAACCTTTTGAATGGTGTTTCATCTTGCATCTCGTCCGCATACTCAGTCTGAATAGTATTTCGTTATGACGTAACATTTAATTTAAGGCGATGACTATATTTTCTGTCTAATAAAACAACTAAGTGGCCACTGTCAATGATAGTGACTGTAATAGTCACTATCATAGTCATAGCATGAAAACGGAGAGTCAGCATACGAACTAATAGTCGTTATAGAATGCTGGTATGGAAGACTCTTTAATTCCTGTTCTTTATCTGAACGTGTATATAAAATAATTTTTTCAGATTTTATATAGATAAATACCGTAAATACCGATTTTTTTCTGTGAAGAGTAAATGCGATTTCCAATCGCGGGTACTACGGCGGCGACCAGCGGCAGATGATAAATTTAAAAATGTAATGACGTTCATTATGCATTGTACGAATATCATAAAATAAATACTTGCTGCCCCATGTAATAACTAAATACGCAATACCTACACATAACTCGTAAAAAGTGGGCGTACTACAATCCTCTGCTTACCCCTTTGGGGAAATAAAGGCGTGATGGAATGTTGTATTACGTTATAATTAAGAAGTAGAAACGGATCTCAGATCTTCTCAGTTCTGGAAGAAACTCGATCAACTGTCGTACCTACTCTCTCCGACTGACTCTTTGCCGAGACTACGTATGTAACAGCGTATTAGCGAAGGGTGATTCGTCGGCGCGTTAATGAGGTAGGGAGCGCTATCTACAACATAACTTCTCGCTTGATGGAGACTGTTATACTGACATGAATATATTAAAGTCACATACGTATTTTATGTAACCGATATTAGGGATTCAACGACCATTCGAAATTATCTGCAAGGAGAGAGAAAATCTCAGAATTCTCTTTATAATATGTGAGCTATTGAGGATATCTAAAATGATGGTACAAATAAAGAATACTTTTGATGTTCCATAAATAACTACAAAAGCATTAGCTTCTGAATAAAAACGTAATACCCCATTATAAACGACTGTGTCTTACCTTTATGTTTAGTGTACCTACTCTTTTTTCGCTGCGACCCATACACGTTCCACTGCTAGGCACGGGTCTCCCCCACAGACATAGCTGGGTGGTCTAGAGAATACTCCACCACGCTGCTCCAATGTGGATTGGTGGAGTGTACCTTAAAACAAGGAAATAATAAAGTTTTTAATTTTTTATTAAGAATTAGTCAAAAATGTTTATAAAAAATGTTACACAACCATGCAATGAAAAATTGTACAGAAAGACTGATGTATAAACGCACCTCTGTTACCTTAAACAAAGTACACACATTACATTAAGAACACAAAACAAGGTTTGCTTACGTGATATTGGCGGGAACACGTCTCGATAATTAGAAAGGGGAAAGCGTTTTAATTTCGTTTGAAGTTAATTAAACGACTCACGTAAAGAAGCACCTTTGATACCCAAATTAGTGTTAATTTAATTTGTGATTAACACGTGAAAAGTTTGCCGATAAAATTATTACTTATGTAGACTAATTTAATATTATAACAAGGAAATTAGACTATTTTGTAGATAAATTGCTTGCTATATTTACAAACTTACTTTGCTCCACTATTTTATCTTTCAGCAAATGATGGTAAAATAAAGTGCAAACCATAAACTTATTTACTAGGGCACGAATGACAAACTCAGTCCGTACAACATAGGTATTCAAATGTCAGGGTAATGTTGCATGAATTGAGGTAATTTTGTGAATATAATGTGATGTTATGTAATAGTCTAAGATCCCGCTATACAACGACCTTCACCGAGATGTTTATTTAATAAAACGTATTTTATATTCAATTTAATATGTCAATAAATATAGTACATATGGGTTGGCTAACTAATTTCAGTCCAGGATATGATTAATTAATAATTTAAAAAAAAAATTTTTTTAAACATTGCACCGGTTTGATTATTAGACAAATTCTATACCAATCGAAAGTATGAAGCCCACAGATTATGCAAACGTTAGGTTGGCTATTCTTTTCCGGTCACAACTCTCGAGTAGCCAGGTATAAACAGGTAAATCGATCGATATCGCATTTTGCACCGGTCTGATTATTGAATTAAAATTAAATGAAATTGAAGATTATTCCATTATGAACACGGTGGTATAGGGTTGACTGCGAAAAATCAGTCCCGAATTCCAGTTGTCGAATTTTTCGAAAATAGCCGAAAAGGTTTTACTTTTCCTTTATTATGGGCGGACTTTAAACAGCTGCTATGCTGTGTCCTCTTCTATCGCATGGGATGGTTGGTTGGGACCTCTCAGTCGCACACATTCACTCGCAGCAATATCTCACTTTTGAAAATTCGACAACTGGAATTCGGGACTGATTTTTCGCAGTCAACCCTATACCACCGTGTTCATAATGGAATAATCTTCAATTTTATTTAATTTTAATTCAATAATCAGACCGGTGCAAAATGCGATATCGATCGATTTACCTGTTTATACCTGGCTACTCGAGAGTTGTGACCGGAAAAGAATAGCCAACCTAACGTTTGCATAATCTGTGGGCTTCATACTTTCGATTGGTATAGAATTTGTCTAATAATCAAACCGGTGAAATGTTTAAAAAAATTTTTTTTTTAAATTATTAATTAATCATATCCTGGACTGAAATTAGTTAGCCAACCCGTATGTACTATATTTATTGACATATTAAATTGAATATAAAATACGTTTTATTAAATAAACATCTCGGTGAAGGTCGTTGTATAGCGGGATCCTCTACTATAAGAACTCGTCTGCCTGTCACAGCTCAGTCAATAGATAAAAAACAAGAATATAACAATATTTAAAAACATTAAAACTAACCCTTCATTTTAAGCCATGATCCACAAGCAGGGAAGCAAAAGTTAGATATTTTTTTCATGACTTATTATGTTCAGGTACTACTCATTGTACTCATATCCTCTAGCATCTAGGAAACCCAACAAAAAATCCATACGAAAATTTTCTGACAGATTGATACTTTTATTCACATTAACATTTTTTCTCCGAAACAACCTACTCGTATAAGTTGCATCAACATTCGCTGCAACCCATAGACGTCCCACTGCTAGGCACGGGTCTCCCCAACAGACACTGTTGCGGGAGATCTAGAGCATACTCCACCACGCTGCTCTAATGCGGATTGGTGGAGGGGTTAGTGGCCAACCCAGTGTCCAATGTTCTCAAGCCACCCGAAGGTCTTCGAAAAGGCTTAGCGACTGTTTCCAGCTTCAACATTAAAGTTTTCAAATCAAATTTACACTCGCTTTATGCTTTCATTTATTTTTCGCGGAGGTTTATTATAAATGGTACCCGGTTATCGTGGTAGCGACTTCGATGGTGACTATTGTATCTCACAACTGCAATGGACATTTATGTCTTTAAAAGCCGCGGAAATTAAACGTCACAACGCCCGACATTGTGGCACCGTCAGCCGCCGCGTAGCGTCCCGTAAGTCCGATGGAAACCCTACTTGCATTAATCAATGATTCATTGTGCGTTTGGAAAACTAACATTTATGATACAAATATCTAGTCAATAACTTAATTAACTAAATTTATATTGATCACTCGACCATTTCTAGGTTGGTGTAACAAATTTTGTGTGACAACAAATAATCCGATCTACTTACCTTCATAGACCATAAAGGTTCACCTACTTGATTGGTCTAGAACTTTTGACACCGTGACGATTCCGTGGCGGGGTGGTGAGTGACCCTGACTGCCAAACCACGGGTTCTGGGTTCGAATCCCGAACGAGCAGATATTTATTTCGCAGATTAATATTTGTTGCATTGATGTTGAATTGTGTTTTCTGTGTGTGTCCGCTACCGCCTAGGTCTAGCGAAGGGGTGTGAGTCGGTAGTGTTTAGCGATGATTATAGCAATTTATTCACTACGCAAGGAAGTGGAAGCAACGCCTTCGATCGAGATATGATGACTAGGACATTCCAATCGAGACCAGTCAATCAGAAGCACCGTTAATTATATAACTTGAACATTCTCTGAGAAAGTAGAAAATCAGTTGTCTCGCGTGAATCTACCCTCTTGGCAAGTCGTTGTCCGCAACAAGTTCCACAGCGCGTGCCAAGCAAGCTGAAAACTAACAGAACAAACTTGGCGATGAGACGAGATCTGACAATGTCGGTTACAATGATACAAGGAGCCGTCTAGCAGCTAGAACAGTATCTTATTGAACTCATAAAGACATATTGTTTGGTTTAAATATTCTTTATTAAATTTGTCTTATAGAGATAAATACCAACTTTTAAACCACCGAAACCTCCGATTCAGATTCAGATTCAGATTCATTTATTTTTTCATTATATGTTATTTTTTATACGCTTAATGAACGTCATAACATTTTTTATCTACCGCCGGTTCACAAAGTTGATGCTACCGAGAAGAACACGGCAAGAAACTCGGTAGTTACTCTTTTCAAAATATACAATTTTTATAATTTGATCACATTACATTATTATTGAACAAGTGGAGCTGGAGATACTTCGCACCAAGCATTTCTATCGTTTAAGTAATCATTAATTTTATTGAAAGCTTTATTAAGGAGGTTTTGTTTAATGTAAGATTTAAATTTATTCTCTGAGAGACAAATAATATTTCCGGGTATTTTATTATAGAAGCGAACACAGTTCCCCACGAACGACGAACCCTCTCGACGAACCCTCCTGCACGAAAATAGCTACACTCTAATTTTAGAAAAGGTTCAAAAGGCATTATTAAGGTAGGTACAAACGTATTTATGGACATTATCCATTTCTGTATCTAACAAAATTTCTTTTATTGTATTTTAATTGGTTGGAAATGAGACGGAAATCTAGAATCATGTAAATGTTATTAGGTAACTTAATAGCTGACTATTCACAAGCTGGTTATTTCAAAGGCACATCTCAAACTCTAAAACTAAATTTGATACTATACCTATAGTGGTCCACTGCTGGACAAAAGCCTCTCCTAAACGACGCCACTCCGACCGGACCTATGTTGTATAACGTATACTATGAAGTAATTAACACTAACCGTATTTCCTTTTCAAACAATACATACCTGATTAGGAAATGAGATTGTTATAATAATTATTGCACTGGCACAAAGCGCAGTGCTTTGCAGTTTCGAAATCATATTTTCTCTGCTAAAAGCATCTCTACAAACTTGCCGAACATGCACAGAAACAATTACAACAACTGCAACAATGACACTTTATAATTCGTATTCGGATTAGCTTAACGTGAATATTTCAATCAGGTAAAGTCAAAAGTTACCCTGCTAATAGCTTATATATAATTTTTATAGAAACTTATTTTTACTTTTTTTCTGAATTAAGTATTTTGTTTTAATACTACAAAATCCGTTGCAGCTAATAGGTTTGAATGTTGAAAAAAATAAGGTCGACTAAGGCAGGAAATTAATAATCTATCTTTCCAAGCTTCATAAAAAATGTGTCAAATATCTAATTCTTGTAGCACTGTATGTTCAGCCATAAGATAGTGCCGATGGGCATGAATTCCGCTTTATGTAGAACGTACTTCTGTGGTATTACAATAAAGAATAAATGAGGGTTTGAAATAATTTACATATTACGGACATTAATGTGCAACAGCCTTTGTTATTAAACTTTACTTAAGCTTAATCTGCCAGTGCTGCTCCAGTCCGGCCAAACCCGATTGTCAGAAGCTTTTACCTACGTCTTCCGAAGACCTCTATTACGGTAAAACGACTGTTATCTTATTCGATTGTCCCCATTACTCAATACATTAATACAACTATTGAAAATATTGTTTATCGTGGAAGCGAGTCAATCCATAAGGATTTTTAGAATAAAAAAATATTTAACAGTTAGTAGTGACAGTATTACCCCACCTCATAGTATATTGGAACTTTTATTAGTTGTTAATGAAGATGATGATGAATGGAGATGAGAGAGAGAGAGAGAAGATTTTATACCTTATATTTTTTGATTAGGTGACTTATAATTCATTAAACTATTCTAGATAAATAAAATATAATTATTAATTAACTAGTGGAATCCCGCAGCTTCGCTCGCGTAGAATTAGACCCATTAACGACGTCTGCCCGCGTTCGGGTTGCCCACTTGACTTAAAAAACGGCAAAGTTTCATACTAACTTTCCACCCCCGTTTTACCCCCTTAGGGGATGAATTTTCAAAAATCCTTTCTTAGTGCTCCCCTACGTTATAAAAGGAACCCCTGTGCAAAATTTCAAGTTTCTAACCCCTATAGTTTAGGCCCTGCGTTGATATGTCAGTCAGTCAGTCAGTCAGTCAGCTTCTCCTTTTATATATATAGACTAGTGGACGCCCGCAGCTTCGCTCGCGTAGATAGACCCATTAACGACGTCTACCCGTCTAACGACTTCAAAAACGGCAAAGTTTCATACTAACTTTGCACCCCCGTTTTACCCTCTTAGGGGGTGAATTTTCAAAAATCCTTTCTTAGTGCTCCCCTACGTTATAAAAGGAACCCCTGTGCAAAATTTCAAGTTTCTAGCCCTTATAGTTTAGGCCCTGCGTTGATATGTCAGTCAGTCAGTCAGTCAGTCAGTCAGTCAGTCAGTCAGTCAGTCAGTCAGTCAGTCACCTTCTCCTTTTATATATATAGATTAAATATTGTACACCCTTGGGGTATATAACATAGCGCAATATTTTAAGAATTAACATCTGTATTCATTCTTCCCTATTATTTCATAATGAACATACTGATTACTGATTTGAGATTACCTCACTACACGTAGATTGCAAGATTGCAGTTGCAGCCAAAACGTGAACAACATACCTGATTGCTGTTGAAAGTAAAATATTCCTAACCAAGTCATCGGAACTGTGGCGAAATCGTTATAAAATTTTCATCTTCAAGATTTACCTTCAATTTCCTTTTGTGTTCCCCGGATATTACGCAAGTAGGTGAGACGAAGGTAGGGTTGCCACATTAAATGATATATAAATATAACATAACATCACGCCTGTATTTACCTAAGGGTAGGCAGAGTTGTGTAATACACCCAATCTACTTTACACTTCACAGGTTTGTGGTTTCGGATACGTGGCATAATCATAACAATGCTGTGTTGTATGTAATCCTTTCTATATGGCAAAAGTTATCTATAAAAGTTATAATTTAAAAAAAAGCGTTATTTTTAGCAGTCTGTGCTCAGTCTATATTTGTCCAAGACTTAGAGGTTTCAAACAACTCCCGGTGTTAATCAGCGCTTGGACAAATCAACCCTTTTTCGTTTTACTGCAAATAGACGAATGCAATAAGCAGTCTTGATAGGTAAGTACTAGGATGAGATCCAATTTTTTATAAGACATATAACAGGCAGACAGAACGGTCGTGGTGAAATTTTATCAAAATTGGTTCAGCCGTTTTAGCGTGAAGATGTAACAAACACCCAAATTTTATAATATTAGTTTCTAATATTTAAATAATTTCTAATATTAGCCTTTTATAATATTAGTTTGATAATAAATACAAGGAAGTTGTCTACAGCAATTTGTACATAATATATTACGGTGTGATAGCAACCCTAGCTGAACATAGCGCCGACACATAAGTTGCAAGTTGAATGTAGCAATTTTTAACCACCGCGAGGATTTTTCAACTTAAAGAGTGCAGTTTACTTTAGATGTGTTTTTAAATGGAGACAATTTTTGCAAAGCAAATGGCTAATGCTGTGCAAGGAGCTTGTATACATAGGAGTAGTAAACAAACAGGTTTTTATCATGTTAGTAATAATTTATTTAATTTTTTTATTTATTTTTACTTTAATTAAAACGGTATTAACCAATTGTATTAATTAAAGATGACACACTCATACATCTCGCTCACAAAGTGTCAAGCATACACACAATAATTTCGTCCATTCATCATTGTATTTCATGCTCTTGTTCTCCTGTGTGTCGCTGCGACCCATAGACGTCCCACTGCTGGGCACGGGTCTCCCCCACAGACGCAGCTGCGGGAGGTCTAGAGCATACTCCACCACGCTGCTCCAATACGGATTGGTGAAGGGGTTAGTGGCCAACCCAGTGTCGAATGTTCTCAAGCCACCCGAAGGTCTTCGACAAGGCTTAACGATTGTTTCCACTATTGAAAACAACCGGGAACGACGGCTTTACGTGCCCTCCGAAGCACGGTAGCGTCCATTAAAAATTTTGCCACAAGCGGTCACCCATCCACAAACCGACTGCGCCCGTCGTTGCTTAACTCTTTCGATCACATCGAATCGACGCGAGCCATTGGGCTATGGACGCAACTCCTGTGTGTACTAATAAGTGCAAAAAAATAAATAAATCAATATAGTGAGAAGTGTCTGTTGTGGAAGCATTTCATAATTGTAAAACCTCTTGTAATGTATGAAAGGGCTGCTGGCAGCTCGCTCTCACAGGCGCACGAGTGTTTTTCACTTACTCTTGTCAGGGGAGCATCACATTTTGTTTGAGGACCACTCTCACTGAGTTAAGTGTTGATAAGATTCTGTTTCACTACAACCCTTTCTATGTCCCACTGTTGGGCTCGAGTCTCGGAAATGGGAGGGTTACGCCATCACGCTGACCAAGTGAGGATGGGCAGACTTAACATGCCTTTGAAAAACATTATGCAGAACTCTCAGGCATGCAGGTTTCCTAACATTGTTTTTATTGTTATTTACAAAAAAATTTCCTTTATAAAATTAGCCAATACAATTCACCTACGAATGCACTAAATATTTATACCTAAAATCATAGTCTAAACATTAAGTCGTGTATAAAATCATTAGCATGTCGCATGTGCACTTGAAATACTGACTTGCGAGTTGAACTACAGCACAAACTTGGTTCCGTGTTGGTACCTATTGCCAATTTAAGGCGCTGTAGACCCGCCGAGACCGCGCTTACTAGTTTTTAGAATCCATGGGAAACATAAAAAACAGTGATTTAAAATTCTAAAAATAATATATGTCTTATTTAAGAATCTGTCAAACATGTAGTCGGGTTCAGTAACACAATTAGATTAACTTTACTCGCTATAAAAAAATCCCAAAGTTACCCCTTTTTCTAATGTATAATCAATCTTATCAGCTACAAAACAAACGTTTAATTTTTATTTTTATATGAATGAAAAGATAGTAAGATTATCTAGATGTTTTTGTGGATTTTATCTAGATAAAATGATTAAAATAATTACTATGTTGAAATATCTATCAAATGCGCGAGAAATCCAAACAGCCCATTCGCGATTCATACTTCAGTCGCGCGTCGGCGCTCTTAGACGGTGGACCTGTGTCAGTTTTTTCCGCGAAATCACGTGACTGAACGCGAAAGTATTACACACACATATATATAATTCACCACGTGCAGCTCATATAAAATGCCACAGTAAAAGTAAAACAGTAGTTGGTAGGTGGTAGAGCCTATAGGGAACCAAATAGGTTTTATATGAAAGCTAATTGGTTCCATATAGAGTTCGCCCGGGGCAGTACCACCGCCCGCCACGGTACCTAGTACCATTTCTGCCGTGTAATAATTGTTTTTAAAGCAATTATGGTCCGGTTGGAAAGGTGTGGTTTCCGGTTATACTTCTTTAGAGGCGACCATCTTAGTCCTCAAGGGTAGCAACACACCTGTGACTGACTTAGAACGAGACTCCTACTAACAAGTACCAACTGGACTATTACTAACAACAACTAACAGGACTAACTATCACTAACAGTCCCCAGTCCTCATACCTACTAACGAACTGATCAACTAATGTTCTAATTAACTTTCTCAGCTAATTGGACTAACCATCCCAGTCCCTAATTGAGTCCTGTTCGAAGTCAGTCACAGTTGTCATGGGCGGTAGCGGAAGGGTGGTGCTGCAAGCTCGTTTGCTATCCTGTATCCATTAAAAAAAAATTGTGTGTACTTATGTACACGCGTTAGAAGTTATACTTCTTTGTATAACCTTTGCAAGAACAACCTGCACTGTCGATGTCTTATTTCAATCACCATGACATTGACGTTGTCACAAGAAGAACAACTGAAAATAAATCATTTTCGAGGTGGAAACTAGGCGATACCTAAAAGGTATTTAATACATTGAAAGTTATATTATACCTAACGCATTATCTAGTTAAATAAAGTTTATTTAAATATCACAAAAAATCACCGGAATGAGCCCGCAGACTTTGACAATTGAAAGTGTACACTGTCAAACCATTTTTTGACAATGTTGACTATAGCTAAATTTTTTACACTATAATACTTCAATTCTTAATATATTATGTAGTTGACGTTTTGATTTCTTATTTTTATCTTTCTTCTTTCCAATATAGTGCATTCTCACGTATTCATATTTTTCAATCACAGCTTTCAGAAAACTTTACTCTGTGGTTAAATATGGCTGGTTACTCTAGAGAATGTTTATGAAACCTAACAACATCTCCAGGAATTCTAGAATAAATAAATTAATTGTATTATACTAAAAATCAAAATCAAACTAAACATATTTAAATCTATACATATATAAAAGAAAGTCGTGTTAGTTACACTATTTATAACTGAAAACGGCTGAACCGATTTGGCTGAAAATTTGTGGGGAGGTAGCTTAGAACCAGGATACTTTTTATCACGTTCCGTTTGATGTTTTTTATGTCAGTTGAAAATTTGACAATTTGAACTTTTGAAGTCGACAGGTGTGTTTGTTTCGAGTTTCTATAGGCTAATAATTTAGCCGATATTATCATTAACAATACCATGCTGCGACCAAGACGGTCAAATCCTTACTGACAAAGACGCAATGCAAATAGGATTCGAAACATTGCGAATCAAAGGACTGAAGAAGAACAACAAATTGTTCGTGAAGAGCGCTTGTTGTAGTATGGCTCAACAAGTTCTCAATCACAGTGGATTAAGTTTCCACAATGTGCCCAAGAAGTAAACTCTATTAAAAGAAGGTGAGAAATGGCATTTTGCTTAGCAAGATACCTTGTTACGACGCATTTATTGGACAATGTAACGTCAATTCTAATTTCAAACGCAATTGTATTCAAGAGTATGAAACCAAATAACACTCAAGATGTGATTGGAATCACATTGATGTTGGACAATAATTGATGTTGTTTTCAAGAGTAAGAGCCCTGATCTGGCACCGTACGACTTATTTTGTTTCGTATAATAAATTTCCTATTTAATCCTATCCTATATTATATTTCTCTAAAATAAAAATCTGCTGCAAGGGATACAGTTTTTATCGCTGGAAGACGCGCTAGCAGCGTTCGAGAAGGCAGTGGAAGGGGTGTCTGCGGCGACTGGAAAAAATGTTTCGAAAATTGGTTCAGACCCATGAAACTTTGTATAGAGGATGGTGGAGGGTTCTTTGAAAAGATTTAATTAAAATATTTTATCCATAGAAGTTAGTTTTTTAGTTTCTCTAAACTTTCTTTGTGTTCCACGTACATAAATAAATAAATATTTATGAACAATCCCACCACGTTAACCTAGTCCCATGGTAAGCTCGTAAGAACTAGTAATACGGGTATCAGATAACGGAAATAAATGTAAGAAATTTTATATTACAGAAACAAATGTCTTGTCCAAGGCGGGATTCGAACCCGGGAACCCTTCCTTGCGTGTCGGCCGTCAAACATATAAATACATACAATATAATAAAATAAAGGTATAGAATATTAAGATTAAGAATATTAGATATTATAAAATTGTACCATTTGAAGTAAAAACACTGTTTTATAAATAAATATTTTTGCATTTGTATTATCTTTCCTTCTGTTAGAATACTGTAGTCATATTGATATCACTGTACTGTGACATCTGTGCTACGGCCGCCTGCCAAACTTTTGGCGTGTAACACATTGACAGCTCCCCGCGGATTGCCCCGCACCTCACCCCCTCAAATCGGCTCGAACGCCGGAATATAGGGCCTTCAAAACAGTTTCAATGTTCTGTCTCAGGTCTTCTGCGCAGTTATCTTGCACTGGGTGTACCAATATCTTTTCAAAATATAGTTTCATTATTTCTAAAGATGTGGGTATCATACAAACATTGCGGCTGTAACTACTTTTATGTTTTGATTAAGATTAAATTTAATAACGTAAGCTTACTATATAGTTTTTTTATATAAATACATAGTTACAACAGTATATATATTTATTTAACGATGTGCGCTTTAATACATAAATATTGTTAAGAGTCAAAGTGCATTAAACAAACTAAGTTCTTTGTTGGTTCCTGTTGCCAAATTAATATGCAAATCAGTTCACATGTTCTCTCTGAGTTCTGCATCAGATCGCGTATACTTGCCCCTGTAGCATCTCAAGTATTGGTTATGTTCAATAGATATATTATACTTACTCATAGGAGTTTCAAAGCTTGGTATTTAGTTCAAACAGAATACAGTTATGCAATATTCAATGTTTATAACCAGATTAGCGTCGTACGAGTCGAACTGTGCCGCATAAACTAGTTTCTTGTTGATCTGTTGTCAAACTGATTTTCGATCGCGTTCAAATATACCTATTCATTGATAATCGACATCAAATTAAAATCGACATCAAGCTACACTCTGAAGTATTACATAATTTGTTAAGTTATATCTAATGGTATAATAATATTTTTTCAGTTTTTTTTTATTGCCGTGTGAATTTTCCGAAGGTTTTTTCAGTTTTACTTTTGTTCTAGTGGTTCTAATTATCCGGTTAAATTCGGTAGCAATTCCCTTTTCTTCTTGAATGCTCCAATTTCTTTGACAATCCATATCGTCACATTCATTATTACCATGTTTTAATAAACAATATGTGTCAACAAGAAGACAGGTATTGCTGGGAGCACATTAAACTGCCTAGAACGGGGAAGGTTAGGAGATAGCTTAGTCCAGTATAACACTTTGTAATACAAGTATGTTAACGTAGTAAAAAACAGTTTGAAAAATATATGCCTTAACAGGCGAGATTTCCATCCGGGTAGCTCGGGTGCACCGATCGTGCGGTAATTTTTCAGCTGAATGCGCTTTAGGGTTACATCTACTGCATGCTATACCTTGAAGGAAAACGAGTCACGTGCGCCTGAAGCGCTTCTAAAACTGATGTCACAGCCGTTAGGGAACTCGCATCTGTTGAGTTATTGCACAGATTAGTTAATAGAACGCTGGATAACCGTATATGTATACTGTTAGTAGCACCTCGAAAGAAAAATTCATGGTAAATTTATTTTTTTCCGTGCAGAACATTACCTCCTCCGTTAAGGGATGATTTAAAACAAAAAAGCATACCTTTTTATCCCGCTTTTATTTAACAAAAAATCCATACAAATATTCATACCGTATTCCTAGGGAACCTCAATATTTTCAGGAATTCCGTGTGTAAAAAATATTATTACGCTACAAACATCATTAATTGGCCTAAAAAATTAAACGAACCGAACCCTTACTTGACTATCATCAAAGTGTAATAATTAAAGTGAAAATAAACAGTGAAATTAGTTAAATAAAACGTTTTCAAGATTCAAGAAAGTGCAATATCTCTAGTGAGTACAGTGAGCGATGACGCATAGCATCGAGCGTCCTAAAACATTACCGTATATGGTCATAACGCAAAACAGAGACTCAAATGATAATATTGGAACATGCGCTTACTTATACCGCTTCAACTGTTTGAAAATTTCGTAAGTCAGACTATCTGCCAAGTGGCGTAAAATGAAGACTGTCTTAACCAAACGTTAGATCGTCGACCGAACCGGGTTCGAATCTCATCACTTCTGGGAAAAAAATATTTTAGATTTAAATTTAAATTTAAATATTTTCTACAGACACTAAAAATTGTTCACAAATTTATAATTTAAAATGGATGATAATATTACACACAGAAAAATCAAAAGCAAAAAATTATTAAACGTATCATATCATTCTTTACAAGACATATAGTCTAAGATCCCGCTATACAACGACCTTCACCGAGATGCTTATTTAATAAAACGTATTTTATATTCAATTTAATATGTCAATAAATATAGTACATATGGGTTGGCTAACTAATTTCAGTCCAGGATATGATTAATTAATAATTAAAAAAAAAAATTTTTTTAAACATTTCACCGGTTTGATTATTAGACAAATTCTATACCAATCGAAAGTATGAAGCCCACAGATTATGCAAACGTTAGGTTGGCTATTCTTTTCCGGTCACAACTCTCGAGTAGCCAGGTATAAACAGGTAAATCGATCGATATCGCATTTTGCACCGGTCTGATTATTGAATTAAAATTAAATGAAATTGAAGATTATTCCATTATGAACACGGTGGTATAGGGTTGACTGCGAAAAATCAGTCCCGAATTCCAGTTGTCGAATTTTTCGAAAATAGCTGAAAAGGTTTTACTTTTCCTTTATTATGGGCGGACTTTAAACAGCTGCTATGCTGTGTCCTCTTCTATCGCATGGGATGGTTGGTTGGGACCTCTCAGTCGCACACATTCACTCGCAGCAATATCTCACTTTTGAAAATTCGACAACTGGAATTCGGGACTGATTTTTCGCAGTCAACCCTATACCACCGTGTTCATAATGGAATAATCTTCAGTTTCATTCAATTTTAATTCAATAATCAGACCGGTGCAAAATGCGATATCGATCGATTTACCTGTTTATACCTGGCTACTCGAGAGTTGTGACCGGAAAAGAATAGCCAACCTAACGTTTGCATAATCTGTGGGCTTCATACTTTCGATTGGTATAGAATTTGTCTAATAATCAAACCGGTGAAATGTGTAAAAAAATTTTTTTTTTAAATTATTAATTAATCATATCCTGGACTGAAATTAGTTAGCCAACCCGTATGTACTATATTTATTGACATATTAAATTGAATATAAAATACGTTTTATTAAATAAACATCTCGGTGAAGGTCGTTGTATAGCGGGATCCTCTACTAATAGAAGACTCCAGCTTGTCATCAGATTCAGAGATAAATCAAAGTTTACCAGACTTGTCAACATGGGATAATAACGAATACGAATACAAAGAAGAAATTAGAACGTTAGAAATAAAACTACAAAGTGCGAATAAGGAGATTGAAAATTTAATATCTGAAAATGGCAAATAACAAAAGAAAATATTAGAACTAGACAAAAAAATAAAACAACTTTTATGTTTATTAAGCACTTCCAGCTTAAAAAAGACACCAAAAACTCCGCGCACAAGTACATTACCCAGAAAAACTTTGAACTTTTTAGAACACGGCTACAATAATACAACAGATATTTCAAAAGAAAAAAATTCAAGTACTAAAACACAATGTGATACTATATCAGAGGGGAAGCACCACAACAGCAAAATATGGATGTTTGGTAGCCAACAGTTCACAGGGCTAGCTACAAAACTAATTGAGTCAAGATATAGCACCAAGTACCAAAACTATGAAGTCTCCTCAACAACAAAACCATTTGCACCAACTGCGGAAATATTGAAAGGTTGCAATCTCGATGTATTTAAAAAAGGTGACAAAATTGTACTATGTGTAGGCGAAAATGATACCAACCCTCTTGAAGTTATCCCAATATTATACAATAAACTCAAAGAATTATGTATTTCACACACAGTGTTTCTAGTAGAAATAGTTCATAATCCACACATGAATGTTCATAAACTTAATTACGAACTAAAATTAATATGCCAACAGTTTAAAAAATGTCATTTTATAGAACTTGATCATAGGTTATATATTAGCAAAAAGCAATTGTATATTTGTAACAAACTAAATTATATTATTGACTGTATAGATTATAATGACACTTATATTGTAAATAGCAGAAAATTAGTGCGCCGATCTGGAACACAGAGTACTGCATCAAATACTAATATACAACATCTTAAAAAGAAAAAAGGGACTATTGACTATTATTTCAGCAAAGCAAGCATTAAAAAAACACCAACGGACTCCATACAAAATCATAACTCAAATTTAAATTCTGAGAAGAAAGGTACAATTCCCTATTATTTTAAAAGACTTAGTCTAATTAAAACAAATGATAAAATTAATCTAGATTACCCCAACATAAATAAGAAACAGCTTTTTCGAGTCTAAATTACATAAAAAACATAATTTTCGGGTGTTTCACCAAAATATTGCTAGTTTTACGTCTAAAAAAGACATACTGGAGGCAACGATATTGCAGCTTACTGATGACGAGAGACAACCTGATGGCATATGTCTCTCAGAAACATTTATAAGAAAGGGCGATGAAATTAATGTAAAAATCCATAATTATACACTAGCTTCATCCTATTGTAGAGAAAATAAAAGAGGAGGCGTATGTATTCTAGTTAGAAAAGGATATCATAATACTAACTTACAACATTTAAAACAGCTATCAGTTCCAAAAAATTTTGAATGTTGTGGAATCGAACTTGTAGATTTAAAATTAATAGTCATTTGCATTTATCGCACACCTAATTCAGATGCAAGTGTATTTCTTGAAAAATTAGATGAACTTTTATTTCGGTTGTGTAAAAAATCAAATAAAAAAATCGTTATTGCTGGTGACACCAATATTAACATTATAAAAATGAATATAGTTAGCCGTAGCTACTTAGAACTGTTGGAAAGTTATAATCTCAAAATGCATATAACTACAGCAACTCGAAGAAACTCATGTCTCGACCATATATTTAGTAGTATAAAAACGGCCAAATCGGATATACTCCCTCTAGGTCTATCAGACCATGAAACTGCCCAAATGCTATGTTTTTCTAATACAAATGTAAAAAAACCAACTAAAAATCTCTTCATATATAAACGAGACGTGAGCAATGAAAACCTAGACATCTTTCAACGTTACATAAAAAGCTTACCTTTCTCTACTGTATATAGTGAAACCAATCTAAATGGTGCATTTGTGGTCTTTCACGACTTGATATGTCTAATGTATAAATTATGTTTTCCAATCAAAAGAATAAAAATATCCTGCGTAACCCAACAACCTAAGTGGATCACAAAGGGTATAAAACTGAGCTGCAAAATCTGTAGACAACTAAGACTTAAACATTATAAAAACAAATCGGACAAAACAAAAAGGGACTATAAATCATATTCTAAACTACTTAAGAATTGCATTAATACAGCAAAACGAAACAACAATATGAAATACATTAAAAACAGTAAAAATATCGGCAAAGCATCATGGCAAGTAATAAAAGATGAAGCTACCGCAATCCCTGAGTACAAACATATTGACACCATAAATATTAAGGAAAAAAGTATTACTAACCCAAAAGACATAGCAACGACATTCAATAATTACTTCATTGACATAACCAAAAAATCTACTAACACAATAAATAATTATTCTCCCCACTTAACTAGTACACAATCCCATTCAATATTTTTATATCCATGCACAGATGAAGAAACAAAACGAATCATCCGTTCGCTAAATAATACAATGGCTGCAGGATATGATGAAATTAGCACAAAAGTAATAAAACATTGTAGTAATGAATTTGCCCCTATCTTAACATATCTGATCAACTTATCGTTTAGCACTGGAAAATTTCCAGAAAATTTAAAAATATCACTTATTAAACCCATACATAAAAAAGGAGACAAAAAAGACATCGAAAATTATCGCCCAATAACATTGATTCCTATTCTTTCAAAAATCTTTGAGAAAGCTATGTCAAACAGACTTATAGACTTTTTCGATAAATTCAATATTATTAAAGATGAACAGTACGGGTTTCAAAAAAATAAATCTACTTTATTAGCTAGTCTTCATTTAACAAGAAGAATCGTGGAAAACCTAGATAAAAAGAGAAACGTACTAGTACTATTTCTGGATATGTCCAAAGCGTTTGATTGTGTTAGTCATAAAATACTAATTAATAAACTTGAATTGAATGGTATTCGAGGAAGTGCGCTTAAATGGATTGAATCATACTTGAAAAATCGAAAGCAATTTGTACAAATTGAAAATCTAAATAATAAAAATGAGGTTGTAAATTACCTCTCGGAGCATAGATATAACAAATATGGAGTCCCGCAGGGAAGTGTACTAGGACCACTCCTATTTCTAATATATATCAATGACATCCCTGAGACAACCCATCATCCATTAATCTTATTTGCGGACGACATCTCAATAATTATGACTAGTGATAAAAATACTGACATCAAAGATTTTGAAAATGAAATAAATAATACTATTAACCTTATAATAACATATCTAACAAATAATAATTTGACAATTAATTTATCCAAAACTAACTATATACAGTTTAGAACTAAAAATAAAATAAGCCCACAGTTAAATATTAATTACGAAAATAAATTAATTACAAAACTGAAACAAACAAAATTTCTAGGGATAACCATAGATGAAGATATTAATTGGAAGGGACACATTGAGGCTGTCTGCAATAAAATAAACAGATTTGTATACGTTCTAGCTAAACTTCGCCAAACAGCTACTCTAGAAACTGCACTAACAGCTTATTACGGATACGTAGCATCAATTCTAAGATACGGCCTTTTGCTGTGGGGCAATTCTTGTCACGTAAAAAATGTATTTTTAATTCAAAAGAAATGTATTAGGGCTATTTGTGGAGCAGCACCACTTGACTCATGCAGGCCACTCTTCAAAAACTTGGGTGTACTCACTTTGCCCTGCATGTATATTTTAGAGTGTGCATGTCTTGTAAAACTGCATCCCGAGTTTTTTAAAAAGGCAGTGGATGTATATGCAAGAAACACTAGAAACCCCAATAGAATAGTTTTAAATAAAATACCTAGAACAAAATTGTACCTGAAAAGTTATGAGAATATGTGCAGCATAATCTATAATAATATTCCTCAAAAAATAAAAGATGTCCCGTATAGGCTATTCACAAAAAAATTAGGTCAGATATTAAAAGAAAAATGTTATTACTCCATAAAAGAATTTTTAGATGATACATAGAATTATCCCTATATAAATTGCGAAATATTTTTTAATTTTTTATTTTTACTAAATTAATAATATAATAATAAGAATTAATAATTTTTTCAGTACATAATTTAGTAGTAATATAGTTTAGATATATATATATATATAATATGTGTGTGTAAGGTAATGATTGTGTAATGCGTTTCCTAAACTAATGTATATAATAATAAATTTGTACGCCATTTAATGGCTAGGTGTAATGGATCTCTCCTGATTGTACCATCATTATATAATACCTATACCTAATAACAAATAAAGATTTGAATTTGAATTTGAATTTGAATTTGAATTTGAATTTGAATTAAAGTAGCCTAAAATTGAATATTTTTTCAAAATTCCTATTCAACGGCATTATAGTACCTACCTAACGAGATAGAAATCAAACATGTGTTTTTTGAAAATATTGTCTGTCTGTCTGTGTGTCTGTCCGGGCATCGCGTAAAAACCCCAGGACGGATTTGGGGGGGGCGTACCATACGGGGCACTAGGTACTTCTCCCCGCCAGTGCCTTTGTTTTGTCAAACCTAATGAAATGAGTCAGGCCTTAAGGGTGTGTTCGGCTAGGGTAGGTCCCTTCCTGACTTCAACCATGAATATATACACTCACGAATCATTCAGCAATAAAATAGTTTTAAGGGTTCGAATATCTATAATAGACTATAATACCCTAACAGCGTCCGCTGAGGCTTTTCGCCCTGTCCTTACTTACATAAATAATAAAGTTTTAGTCATGAAAAGCCAAAAACACTGAAATAAGTTTGGATATCTGCATAAATGTGCGTTATTTGCATTTGAAACTGAAATACGGGAACGTATCTGCAGCAACAGATCCAAGTTGATGCCGTCCTAAGGCAATTAATATGATTTATGTTGGAAATAAAAACCCTTCGAGCCATTCAACGGAATTTTTGCGTAAGCAATAGTCCGACCTTTATAATAAAATTTGATATATTTATCTTGCTTTGAATTTTATTCCGCAAAGGAAGAAGGGTATACTGTAATATTGTTAAAGGGTGAGGGATATTGTGTGGGATTCGTCAATACCCTGGATCGTTCTTCCTTACTTACTCGTCTTTTCTGGGTAGGTACATTTTCTAAGTATTGTAGTACCTACGTTTGTAACGTATGGTGAGTTTTCATAAAATCACAGATTGCCGGAAATGCCGCATATTTCTTCTAAACTAGCAATATATATCCACTAAGAACTGAACAACTAATTTTCTTAATAACTCTCTCAGCTAACTATAAAGATCCCAGTCCCTATTTGCGTCTTGTTTGAAGTCAGACACAGTTGTCAGCTGCAGCGGTTGGGTTGTACACCTCACATAAATAAATTAATTTTAAAATAAAATGAATAGTGGTTAAAAATCATTGGTTTTAATCACAGGTTTTAATAGTAGGTCCTTTTTTACTTACCTACTAATTCATAATTGCAGCTTTGAGTCTAAAAAATTCGATATCCTTGGTATCAACCACAGAGTATCTGTAGTAATAGTAGTAGTAGTATATCAACATTTAGCAACGAAGCTTTATTTTTGTATGTACCTATCTGGATGCACAAAACTCATAAGGGAAGTTCTTTGCTCCCTGTACGGTTCTGTTTTTTGTGCGACGTTTGCACGTCCGTTACGCCTGAAAAAAGTGGTGTAAAATGTGCCCACCTGGCTCCTAATTAGTTGTCTCTCAACAAATATATTGCCCTCCAGAACAGACGGTGGCGCGAGCTATAATATATGATTGTACCTACAATCACAATTCAGAAAAAGTGAGGCTACAAATTCAATGACAGCGCGACACGCTAAAAACTGTTCCGAATTGATGAGCAATACTATGACGTCTTCAAATTGCACGCTCAACTATCTTTAGTTGCTACACAGTTCACATCACTTATGTTCAGTGACATTTACTCAGTGTCGGCTATTCATAGCCTGCAACCTTTAGGGGTGAGCTGAAAGCCTTCTATATGGGAGGTGTTTAACTTTTCCCACCCCGCTTTATGGTTCCTGCGAGTAATAAAACACCATAATGTTATGCTAGGGGAACCAAGATATCGCCTGAATCGATAAAAAAATTCACGGGGGTATTGGTATATTATAATAATTCCTCCTAAAATTACTACTTACCTGATTTGACCCATTTCTTTTGAATTATTGCACATCTTATTTATGTATATATTAATTTTTGTGTAATTTTTTTTGATGCCACACCATTTATCCGATTGAGATAAAACTTGCTGAAATCATGCATTGAGTCGATGTTATAGTAATAGAATAGATTTTATTTTAGATTAACTTGGCAAAGTTTCTGGGTACGGGTCTCCCCCACAGAAAAATATGCTGGAGGTCTAAAGTACCACGTTGCTCCGGACATGCACAATGCGGATTGGTGGAGGGGTTCGTGGCCAACCCTGTATCAAATGTTCTAAAGCCACCCTTAGGTCTTCGAAAAGGTTTAACGATTGCTTTCACCATTGAAAACAACCGGGACCGACGGCTTAACATACCTCCGAAGCACGGTAGCGCCCATAACATTTTGCCACTAGCAGTCAAACATCCATGCATGCAAACATAACCAAGCAGCAAAAAACATCAATTTTGATACTTTCTAGATTTTGAACGCTACATACAGATTTCTGGGAAGGTTCCATATTTTATCGGCACGTGCCTTTCGAAATGTAATAAATCCTAAAATCCACTCGATAGGATGTGTCTGGACTTAAATTATTTTCCAATTACATTAAGTATTCAACCCATAACAAGGTTTAGAGTAAAACATAAATATGGAAATATACAAGTAAATCAAGTGGTTTCATAATTCTCTCCGCGAGTCAATTCACTCGGCTTACTTCGCACCTGGGTCGCGCACGCTCCATCGTCTGTTTTCTAATTGGAGTTGTCTTAAAATTACAAAAATCATACTAGCTTTGCCCTATTGATATAAAATAATGAATTAAAATTATTTCATCCTTATTTCTGATCGAAAAATTCTGAGGAGAGGAAAGTAACCAAATATGGATATGGAATTTTATCGTATGACTGCAGTAGAGGTTAGATTCCGTATTTGGAGTATAATTCCATATTTCCTATACGACTATATACGGACCAGTATTTACACCCAAATACAAATCGGTAACCAAATACAAATCGGTAAGCTCAAAACCTGCATCTTTGACATTGGTTCAAAGAACCAGTCTATCTGCCAAATTAGGTGATATTAACATTAACATTATTTAGGTGGTAGAGACTATATGAAACCAAATAAGTTCTTCAAAGAGTTCGACCGGACAGTGCCACCGCTCGCCACGGTAACTATGTACCTATAGTTTACTAATATCACTAGATGTTTGAATTAGTCCAGTATAAATTTCCATAAACTTTAAATAAGACATTATGTTACCCTTTCGTGTATCAGGTTACCAAAAATCCTATCCTATACTAGGTGGGGTGTGAAGTAGGTACCCAAAAATGTAAGATGTAGAAACTAGTATGCTACAATTATTTGAGCGTTTTGTTTATGGAATAATATTTGTAAACTGTACCTAATCGTTTAAATTTACGTTTAAAAATAAGTGATGTAATTTATTAGTTTTATCAATAACAAAATTATTTTTAAGAATAGAACATGACTTTTTTTCTTATGTACTAATAAATAGCACATTCAAATTCTTTTAATTCTTATTCTTCTTCAAGTAAGAACGAACCTCAGAATATATAATATCTAATATTTGATTCGTCAAACTAGCATGATTGGCAGCGAGTGGGTGATGGCGCAAACATTACGGTTAGTTAGTTTTGCTAATTTAGTTGATTGTTTAATGGGGTGGCAGTACGGTTAATTGTTCCGCTTGGAATCGTACAGTTTCTGTTATAGTTTCTCTGTACATATTATGCCACTAGCGGTCACCCATCCACACACCGACCGCACCCGTCGTTGCTGTACTCTTTCGATCACATTGAATCGACGTGAGCCATTGGGCTACGGACGCTACTTTTTTATACAAAAAATTACCTACATACTCGTGAAATACATCATTCATCAAAAATGTTCAACGCATAGAAACTCTTTTTTTCACTAATATGAGCATGAAATATTCAATATGAACAAACTTCTTCAAACCGGCATTATTCAACGACATATTCTGTACATCTCTCAACAAATGATCAACCTTTTGTATGGAGACGTATTGTGCTTAGATACAATGTTACGCTCGCGTTTGCCGATATTTTGTCAGAATAAGCGGATTTTATATGAACGAAATAATGTTGCAATTTGAAAGGTACCATCACATTACCTATCGTCCCATTACCTATCGTCCAATAATTTGTTATGACATCTTTAAGCTGACTGACCTTAGGACTAGCCTCTAGAACAGTTTAACTGGAAACCACACATTTGCTACCGAAACTATAATTGATATCTACCATGGAAGTCAGTGGTATTAAGTGTTCTTAGATATCGCTATAATAATATAAAAATACTAGGGCACACACAGACAGACAGACAAACAGATAATAGTTCCGAAAAAGACATTTTTTAGTTTTACATTCGCCTGAATAGAAATTTTGAAAAAATATTCAATATACAGAAAAAGTTCCTCTTCTCTTTAATAAAAGAATGAATCTATCTATCTATAATAGATTCAGCCTACGTATCATTCGAAAATTTCAAAGTGCCCGGGAAATATACCGTAATAATTTACTTGTTGGAAACAATTTCAACTGTTTGGCATCCTGCTTAATCTCTGGCAGGGGTGTCTGGCCACGTGACCGTCATCATGTGGCTTCCTTCACCCATCACACCCCTATATAATGCAGAGAAATATATACAAGAAAGCAATAGTTAGGTACTGGCAATTTTACTGGTCGCATTGTTATGGCTTTTTTATTATTACCTTATTACCTGATTATTTATTACCTAATTATTACCTGATTATTTAAAACCCGGTACACATTTAATTGATTCTGGTAGTTTATTAAATAAACATATATAGAGGTTTTTCTAAAGCCTTTTCCATTTCCTAGTGCCATTAGAATATATCTTGTCAGAAGGATTGGTTCCGAAACTTATGAAAGTTCAAAGTAGGCTTTACATTTATGCCTAGATTTTCTAAATTTTCGGTTACTATCGGGCTTCCGCCGGGTTACATTAATCCAACCCTCGAAATGCCGAAGAATTGGAACAATGCTGTTTAAACCTGCATTCTAGCGCGTATTGCGCACATACCTCACTACGGGTTAATTGCAAATGTTACGTGAACACATATCTACGCTGTGTTTTATTAACCCATTTACACAATTGAATACATTTATGTATGCATTTAATACATTTATTTTTTTATTTTTGCAGTCGAATCGAAATGGCAACTGCAGAAATTACAATATCGGCATGTTGACTTACACGAATAATTAGGTATCTACCGACTATCTTATTTTTAGGATCCTTAAAAGTGTTTTTTTACAAAATATGCAATAATAGGCAACAATTCGAGGGTTGCCCGCTAAACCGAACTACGTAAACTCGGGCAGCACTGAAAATCAGCGCTGCTGGTTTCCTTTGGAGCCAGCAGCATATGCTGAGTGTTGACCCTTTTAGTCACAACACTGCTGCACCAGTAAAAATAATTGTGTAATTATTGTTTATAATTAAGTTCATTTTGCTGTAGTGAAGTGGTTAAATAAATATATTTTCTTTCTTTCTTTCTTTCTTTTATGTGGTTGGTTAAAAATGTTGCCATAAAACACAAAGTCCCCTGAATTAAGGATACATTAAGCACAATTTTAATGCAATATTTAATGGAACAATTTAACTGCTGCAATATATTAGTACTTGTACTGTATTCTGTGATATTAGTGAAAATCTTAATTTTTATTTAGAAAAAAGATACCTAAGAAAATATCTACTTTCACCCGCACTAAAGTCAGAGCACTCTCTGCTTTACTCGATAGCACTAATCATTAATCTTGAGTTATCAGGCCCAGACCAAAGTGACACTTTATTTGTGTAATTGTTATAGCTTAGATTAGCAGATACGAAAGGTTAAGCAGTGATTCAAATAATTCGTTCAAGTAATTCCCAGTACAGTAATTTCTTGACCTGTTGAGCCTGCTTCCAGTTTGGCGGCCGCCCAAAACGGGGCTTGTTTTACATAATTCTTCGGAGGCATGGATGGCCACGCTCGGCCTATCGATGGCTCTTTCACTTTGTTTGCTATGACGGCTTCAGAGCGTTAATCCGATTCGCTTGCTATACTATGTATAATATTTTCAATGCTGTATTATGTCTAGTTCAAATTATTGAATCGTGGATTGTCATCGGAACCAAATATGTATGCCAAATTTCAGCTCGATAGCTTCAGTGGAAGTGGGTGAAATATTGATTGCAAGATTCCACGACATACATACATAGGTACATGATACATACGAGTGAAGTTACAAAAAAACCCTTGAATAAAAATGAGACAATTAATTGGCAACCGCACAGCATCAGCTGCCACCCATGACAGACATGACAGAGAAGAATATTAAAGACTGAAATTACCAGTCAAGTTAAGAGAGTTTGTTTATAATACACATATACTATAAGTCACAACGTAAGTTAGTTGGTATTTTGTGTTCGTAAGTTACTTTTAATATTAATTTTAATTAATAAAATGTTGTAAAAGGGAAACTGACTGGCTGACTGAAAAACTACCTGGCACAAAATGTGAGAGGCAAGTGTTAAGTATGCTATACCTTTAAGAGGATATCACAAGCGAACAAGTCGACACTTTTTCCATACAAACGTAGTCCCCTGTTTCCTCGTAGAATAAAGAAGTAACAGAAGAAAAAAAAATACCATACGATTTATACGTACCTCTGCCATGACTGTACGTTTTGTTTTTTTTCATAATTTGATTAATAGAAGAGAAAAAAAATCATTTAAAATCAAAAAAATCGACTTTTTTTACATACATTTTCAAACATCAAGCAAACTGGTAATTACTAATATATCCCAAAAAAGCAAAACGTACGGGCATAGCTTAGACCCTGTTCTACATTTTAACTGAAAGAAATATTGAAATCGGTCTAGATTTCGAGGAGGAAACAGGGGATTACGAAAGGACGATTTTCTTAATTTTACGTAGGTAAAATCAGTTCGAGACTGCACTTCTCTCTATCGCACGCTAAGGGGTAAGGTTGGGCTCAGCGCGACAGCAATATTTTTGGTAAAAACCTATTCTTCAAAAGTGACGGTCGACTGGAGTCCTCTTAAGTATCTCGTCTAGTTGTCGCATACCGTAGACTAGGTCTACCACCTCTAGAATGATTGAAAGTCAGTTTATTGAAAAAGGAATCACTAGGCAGGTAATCGGTAACATCTGACCTGTTGAATACAATTTCAGATGTCTGGCAACTGGCCAAATCCCGGGCTTAGAGTGTCAGGCCACGCAACCATCATTACGTGACCGGTGTTTCTTCCACCTCGTTGACTCGGGATTTTATGATAATTTGGGTACTACCGCGACCCTTTCTTTGTCCCACTGTTGGGATCAGGTCTCCTCTCGGAATTGAAGGGTTTAGCCCTTTCTACCACACTGGCAAATTACAGATTGGCAGACATCACATGCCTGCATTATGGCATCAGGCATCCAGGTTTCCTCATGATGGTTTCCTTCACCGTTACCGCAGGACATTTAATTTCTTAAATCGAACTTTACTCGTATATTAAAAAGTCATAGGTGAGTGCCGCTTTATTTGAACCCGGACCGCTCGAGTGAGAGGCGTGTTCGATAGCTACTGGGCCGTCGACGCTACTAGTCTGTCACCGCTGTTGAATTTGGGAACACACACTACACACTTACTCACAGAATAAAGTCATCTTGTGTATGTTGTAAAATATGAATAAACTTACACAGACAAAATTAAAAAAAAAAAAACAACAATTTAACAAACATCTAACTCTAAGATGCATTAATTCTCATAAAATAATGCATTTTTGGTATACTAGGTACCAAACGGATTTTGTACGTGATCACCGACCTGTTGGACATAATTTCCACACATTTTTTGGCGTCAGGCCAAATGGAGCCGCGATTCTCAGGCCAAGCAACCGTCATTACGTGATCGGTAACGATCACCATGTTGACTCTGTTTTTTTATGATAATTTTGGCGTACTACCCTGCACCTGCTCAAAAATATAAAAGTGTTCTTATGTATTGATATTGGTGATAATATAAAAATATTCAGTCTTTTTTTGTGTTTTATTCAAATAAGGATGTCCCTCTCTTCCGTAGAAAGTCCATTCCATAGGCTAGTAAGCATACGAAAGTTTGTAAGGATATGTACCATGATCATTGGTTAAAACACCAGTTGGATAAAATTTTAGCTGTTTGGCATTCTGATTAATCTCTGGCACGGGTCTTGATAGTCATCATATGATTTAATGGCTTGCTTCACCCTGCACCCCTGTATTAAAAAAAAATGATTTAAGTCATTTTCAATGCTCCATAGAAAACATATCGAACAAGCAGCAATCCTCATTATCATGGGCAATTTTATTGGTTGGATTATTATGGCTTTTTTCTAAAGTTAATGGTAACGTTTGCGGAGATAATTCATGACGTACGTAGCGACTACTATCTTATATTTCCCAAAATCCTGAATTAATCAAATACAGATGTTAAAATCTTTTCTTCTTTTAATGTCGCCTGATTTAATAAAAAGGCACAAATTTCTTAATGGATTCCATTTACCCTTATAAGATTACAAATTGGTAACTTCCAAAGAAATTCCAGGAAAAATTTATATAATCTACTAGGTAGTTTTAGTCAACATTATTCAGCTCTTTTTCCAGCCTAAAAATTCGTCTTCATGGTATTTTTTTATTTCAATAAGAGTTAGTCGTCAAATTTTGTATCACAGAAACATTCACCAATACGAATGTATGTACCTACTGTGTTTCATTTTGCAATGTGTTTCATTTTCCTATCACTATAGTACCGAACAACCCATTTACCAGTACCCATTTAGAAATTAGTAAAGTAGATTTAGTTAACATACCAATTACAAAAAATTACATTTTAAATGTTTTGGATTGACACATACATACATTGCTTTTTGTGATTTAGGTAGTTTAAATGCTTCAACAAACATTACACGAAATAGACGGCGAGCATGCGGGTTACAAAGACCTTTTATACTAGACGAGCTGTTCAGAATAAAAATTTTGTCAAAGCGCGCGAGGTAAAAAATCTTGGCACTACCTTTTTTTGTAATGGCAGAAATAAATGTATAATTTGGAATAATAATTTTACGTACTTAAAAAAAGAGTGATGTTAAAAATTACATAAGTACCGATATTTTTTTCTTGATTTAACACAAATATTTTAGTCTTATTCTTAGTCTTATTTGAATCGAGAGAATAAATAGAATATAATTCTTTTTACAAAAACTAAAACCCAAATTTTAGTATTATAATGAATAGAAGTGGCTCTTACTTTTAATTATTCTTGTGATGTTCGATTCTGTGACCTTTTGTCACGAACATTCTGCGTAATCTTCAAAGATTTCTCCTAGATAACAGAATGAGTGACAAATGAAGGTTTTAAATTCCTTTGGTATTGTAAAGTATTTTCTTTCAGTGCATAATTATGATTTGACATTGACTGACATTGGTTGAAAAATATTTTTGTAAACCAACTAAGAGGAAGATATTTTGTATCTTACTTAGGTACCCGTTCTAGGTTAACGTTTCTCATCAATGGTCGTGTCTGGCAACATTGAGAAATAATTGTTTGAAAACGTGTTATTTTAACAACTTACATAATACCTACTTTGATTTAAAATGGGAGAAAGAAAGACATGAATTTTAACATTTAATTTCAAATTTTGTTCAGGAATGTGAACAGAACTGGACATGTGAGCTGATAATTACATACGAGTATCATACTTATCAAAATAATTTGGATATAAGCATATTTTTTGAAGCAAACAAAACATTGAAATGAAATGAAATAGTAGGATTAGATAATGTGATTAGTAATCTTCTACTTGATAATCTTCAAGACGATCACACCTTTATATTTTTTCACATTTGGCGGGATCGATTCTCGGTTCAGGCCGGCGTTTATTAGAAAAAATCTTTTAATGTATGTAAGTAATTCAAATAATTTTTAAAATCAAAATGAATTGTCCTTGCAGTAAAATTTTCTATAGCATGCCGTGGGACACCCGGTATAATGCCAGAAATTGAAAGGAATTGAAAATTACCCAGCTCAAAAGTTTGGAACAAAATTTTCACAGCATTCGCATTGAAAACACTGTCAGGAAATAACAGGTGTTAAATTAAAAAGTTAAATGTATGCTCTTATTTAATTAATCCTCTTATTCGTAACAAATTATTAAACCTACTAGCTGTAAAGTTTTGTCACCTTCATTCGAATTCTGAATTGAATTTGAATAAAAAAGGTAAAACACATTATGGCTAAACTAGTATAACGCTATAAATAGTTAAATCAGTTACATATTATGTAAATAAGATGAAAATAATAATAGTAACGTCATGAATATCATGGTCAGACCCCTGACAGTCTGAGTTGAATAGAGCGTGGATCTATTTGATTTAATACCTAGTTTAATGGTCCGGGTTATATGAGTTTAGCTTTATTCATAAGAGTTGTCCAGTAAGTTAGGTATAGGGGTTTCATAATTTGGGCCCGTTGGCGCATTCAGTAGTGTACGCCAGGGGTCGTGGGTTCGAATCCCACTCAGGACAAACATTCGTGTGACGGACATTTGTGTTTTTTCTGTCTGGATATCAATATTATCTATTTAAGTATGTATTTAAAAATGCATGTATCAGTCTCTGACACCCATAGCTCACGCCTAGTTGGGATCAGAGAATGTCCATGATATTTATTTTAAATGTATTAAATGTCTTATTTTAGTCCAGACTTAGATTCCCAAACTGGAGTACCTGTAGCTTGGGACAAATTTTATTGTGAATTTTCTTAACATGTATCTGTTACGACATTCAGATAGTGTGACATCGTTATGACTGATAATACGTAATACTTAATGCTCTTCTTGCTGGGTTGACTCTTGCATGAAACGACTCGTGTTTATCGTCGTTTGCATCTCTCCAAAATTGCCCTCAATTTTCTGATTGCGCCATTGCCTATCCCAAAATTGTTATATATGCCCAGACACGTACCTTTTGTATGGGCGAGTATCATCCCTAATTCAGAAGTTTATGTGTCACTTGTATCTAAGGAATTACGTGACGGCAATGAAACTTAGATCAATAGTTACGAGCGAGCGCTGTCGAGCGCAGCTCCCGCGAGAAATCTGGCTCAGAAACAAGTTTAAGGACAAAGTATGAGGCGCAGACGAGTTTGTACGACGCATTTTGTACTTTTATGTACCCAGTTTGTGGGTGTTCTTAACGTGGCCGATTTACGAAGTAGATTTAAGCTGGTTAAAATTAAATGATTTTTCGAAAAGCGATACCGTGTAGCGTTGCAAATTGGGATGGATTATTTTTTAATAAAATAAAAGTCACAATGTCATGGCATAATGGCTTTTCAAGAAAAGAGCAAAGGCGCTTCATGATTTAGTAACGTTATAGTAAAGTAAACTTAACAATAAGGAAATTTATTTAACAAAATGATAAATGTGATAAGATATCAATTACTTATCCCAACGTATTAGATATTAATAAAATAAACTCCAAATTACTATGAACAATTAGCAATATCTATATTCCGTTTTACATTCAAATGGTGCCTACACAATCACAATACTACGTATCTTAGCTTCAATACGAATGGGGAACTAACAAAGGATCTGCGGAGGATAAAAGACATTGAGCCTTAGTGCTTTCAGGCAGCATTACTGGGGCGTATTGGGGTTGAGGTCCAAATCCCGAGAGGCTTTATTTGCTCTAATTTAATTACACCCTCTGATGACCTCATCATCGCACCCCTCCGACGTTTGGTTTATTTTTAAATTCGAGGGACCGAAGGCAACGGTTAAATATGTATATCGATGTACCGACGCGATAAAGTTGCGCGCAAGTAGGACACCGTTTTCGTTTTCGATCGGAAGAGAGTTACTATTCCGAGGCTCGGGAAGCACTTCAAGCCGTGCCCTATTACATTAATGTCGCCTATACCTGCGCTTGTACCGTCCATAGCCTAATTGCTCGCGTCGATTCAATGTGATCGAAAAGTTAAGCAACGACGGGCGCGGTCGGTTTGTGGATGGGTGACCGCTAGTGGCAAAATTTCATGGAAGCTACCGTGCTTCGGAGGGCACGTTAAGCCGTCGGTTCCGGTTGTTTTCAATGGTTGAAACAGTCGTTAAGCCTTGTCAAAGGCCTTCGGGTGGCTTGAATACATTCGACACCGGGTTGGCCACTAACCCCTCCACCAATCCGCATTTGAGCAGCGTGGTGGAGTATGCTCTAGACCTCCCGCACCTGTGTCTGAGGGAGAGACCCGTGCCCAGCAGTGGGACGTCTATGGGTCGCAGCGAATCCTGCGCCTGCTTCGATGTCTGGTCTAGTGGTTGCGACTGCTAAGCTAGAGTTCCTGGGTCGAACCCAGGACCTCTAGCTTAGCTCTCCCTGGGTCGGGCAAAGTATTATCGGGTTCTTCTCACTTGAAACACCCAATAGTAGCACGGAGTTTGGAACTGTGGGTGTATAGGCTCGCCACCGGGACCCAAACATAACTGGTGTAATGTAGGTGTATAACAAACACATCTCTGCCTACCGCTTCCGAGATATCCAGGTTTGATGTAAAGATGTAAATCTCTGAGGTCTTCAGCGTAGGGGCTGAAAATCGACTTTTCATTTGTGTGACAATTAAACCGTTCAAATTCTCAACCATTCAAATCTCAGTGGCACGCACTTCAAAGATATTTGAAGTGATAAAATTATGCGTTTTAATGCACATTCAACAACCTGTTACATACCAAAACTATGTAACACTAAATCATTTTTACAACATGATTTATTTCCAGCACCAAATATTTTACTTTATTTACTGTAAGTACAACAATTAATTAAAGTAGTAATAACGTATGTATAAATCTAATACTCTGAATGACAATAAATCAAGTCTCAACCCTCCCGTTCCAAGCTCCGATCCCGGTGCATCCTTTAAAAAACCTTCATGAATTTATCTACCAATTGAATATTGAAAATGGTATTTACGAGAGTTCTCTAGGTTTTTACAAACAAAACAAATTCTACTGGAGTTTGTACCGTGTTAATTAGAACCTAGATGCGATGTGTCAACCTTTTAAATATACAAGTAATTACTTGTGTCTCGTAGTGGGACATACTTAAATGAAACTTGTACTTTCTTGAGATTTGATATATTGGAAGTATTTAGATATGTTGACAATGGTATAAAATGAATTGTTAAATTGGCTTGCAATTAGTGCCGGCACAAAAACAAAAATGGTGTGCTAGAGAGACAATCTAGAAAATTTCTTAATGCGCAGTAAGCGCGCCACAGAGTAGAGAGCGCCTTGCACAGACCGCGCGTAGCCACAGACTCTCAAGCGCCGAACATAGAACTTAAAGTAGAGGGGGCGCGCACATCTTCCCCGCCGTTAAAATCGCCCGATTTTAACCCTCTGCTTGCTCCGTGGCCGGTAGAGGACAAAGTCTGGTGAAAGGTCTTCGAAAGCTGCCTCGACTCGTCTTGACTTCTGCCACGCGACACACGCCGTCTGGACCAGGGAATAGCTTGCTAATGCGCCCCGCGCGCCAGCACAATGGAGGCAGATTTTCTTCTTGCAGGAGTACCAGGTCGCCTTGTCTTAGATGGTTGACCTCAGGAACGCGCCACTTAGACCGTCGTTGTAGTTCGGACAAATATTCGCGCTGCCATCTCCGCCAGAAGTGTTGACGAATTTGTTCGAGCCGTTCGTAGCGTCGGAGATTCGTAGTCTTGCAGTCGACGAGATCCGGTGACGGTAGCGCAGTCAGCGGCCGACCAAGCAGAAAGTGCCCCGGGGTAAGGAAATGAAGGTCATTGGGTGAAGAGGACATAGGACAGAGGGGACGGCTATTCAAAATGGCTTCAACTTGAGCAAACAAAGTGCCTATCTCCTCAAAGGTCAAATGTGAATTGCCCATGACGCGCTTGATGTGAAATTTAGCGGATTTTACCCCGGCCTCCCAGATGCCCCCAAAATGGGGGGCGTAAGCAGGGGAAAACACAAATTTAATCTCTTCCTCACTACAAAAGGAATTTATGGAGTTCCTATTAGTCTTTAAAAAGTTGCCTATTTCCCTTGCAGATGCTACGAAATTTCTACCATTGTCGCAAAAAATCTCTGCAGGCCTTCCGCGACGGGCCATGAATCTACGTAACGTTGAAATAAAAGCTTCTCTTGAGAGGTCACTTACGGCTTCTAAATGTAAACACTTAAATCTTAAACAAATAAAAATACATAAATAACATTTTGTTGTCTTTGCTCCGCGACCCTTCCGATTCAAAATGATGAACGGGCCAGCAAAGTCCACACCAACACTACGAAATGGGAAGTCCACCGTGACACGCTGTGAGGGCAAGTTTCCCATCAAAGGAGTTAACGTCTTGCCTTGCACCGTCCTACACTGTGTACAATTATGCACAGTTCTCCTAGCGAGGTGGCGGCCATTAATGGGCCAGACATAGTTCCGAACACTCGCGAGGAGAAGCTGTGGACCAGCATGTAACTTATGCAGATGCTCCCGCTCGAATATTAGTTTAGTAAGATGGTGTGACGAATGCAATAAAATAGGATGTTTACTGTCAAATGGAAGCGACGATTGATCTAAGCGGCCTCCTACACGTATTAATCTGCTAGCGTCCATGAAGGGTGTAAGAGCAATGATACTTGATCGAGAACTTATTGATTTATTTTTAGCTAACAAGTCGTATTCGACAGGAAAGGATTCCTGCTGTGCTACTCGACATAGAAGATGAAAAGAATCCCGTAACTCTTGTAGACAAAGGTCCTCTAGATACTTGGATTTAGGAGTCCTCAGATTGTGCAGAAATCGCAAAACATAAGCATATACTCGCTTCAGTCGATGTAATTTAGAAAAGTTATTAAATGGAATTATACATGAACTGCTATTGTCTAAATTTGCAATGTTTGCCTTTACCTCTAAGTCAATTAAATCTGGTGGAGCATCTCTAGATAAAGTAGGCCAGGAGGATTCTTCTAGCAATAAAAACTCCGGACCTGACCACCATAAATTATTATTCTTGAGGTCCTCAAGATACGCACCGCGAGATATGAGATCGGCAGGGTTTTGCGCTGTGGGTACATAACGCCAACAGCCAACATCACTCAATTCTAACACCTCTGCCACTCTGTTTGCCGCAAATGTTTTTAACTTCCTAGAGCTAGTGCGTAGCCACGCAAGAACGACACTAGAGTCACACCAAAAGATCTTGCGTTCTATAGAAAATCTTAATGAATCTACGACTGCCTTGCACAATCGAGTTGCTAGCACAGCGGCGCACAGCTCCAATCGAGGTATAGTGCAGGGCTTCACAGGTGCCACTTTAGACTTGGAGCACAAAAGATTAACAAAAACATTGCCTGCTGCATCTATAGACCTAACGTAAACACATGCACCGTATGCTCTTTGCGAGGCATCGCTAAAGAAATGTAGTTCCGTCTTAACTGGTAAGTCGCATAGAACCTTTCTAGGTATAGAGAGTGAACATAAATAATTTAAACTATTGTAAAACTTAAACCAAGCCTTTTGCATATCATTGGATATAACGTCATCCCAACCGACTTTGTCGAGCCATAACTGCTGCATAATCAATTTAGGTATAATCATGCAGGGGCTTACACAACCTAGTGGATCAAAGACTCGGAAGGATGTCGATAATATAAAACGTTTGGTAATTCTATCGGCACTAGGAGGCATCTCAAACGAAAAATACAAATGGTCTGCTTCTGAATTCCACCCTAAACCGAGGGCGCTTGCAGACTCGCTTAAAACTAGTTTGTCAGTAGAGCTTGAAGAGCAGGATTGTAGAACTAGGGAAGAATTAGATTTGTATTTGCGTAGATTAAAACATCCTGCCTTCAAGGCATCCGACACAGAAACTTGAATGCATTGTAATTCACTTTCACTATCACAACCAGTAATTAGGTCATCCACGCATAGATCATGTTGTAGAATGGTTTTGGTGAGTGGATCCTCGCACTCCTCCCCCAGCTGCCAAAGACACCTCGTGCTTAAATAGCTAGCGCTTGCGAATCCGTAAGTAACAGTATTGAGCCGCAGGGTTTTGAGGCGCTCACGCTCGTCTTCTCTCCATAATATTAGTTGTAAATTGCGGTCGGACTCGTGTACCATAACCTGCCGGTACATCTTTTCTATATCCGCGGTCAAAATATACTTGTGGAAACGAGCTCGAATTAATATGGAGAAAAGAGAGTCTTGTATTGGCGGCCCTACCATCTGGATGTCGTTGACAGACATGCCGGAAGAAGTGCGGGCAGACGCATCGAACACCACCCTTATCTTAGTTGTCTCACTGTTCTCCTTGAAGACCGGGTGATGCGGCAAGTAATAACGTAAATTGGACGTAGGATTATCTAGCGTTACTTCAGAAAGATGACCTAATTCTGCATATTCTTTGATAAATGCTACATATTGAGATTTAACCTCGGGCTGTCTCTTAAAACGCCTTTCTAAATTGTAAAATCTTCTCTTGGCTATATTGTATGAATCACCTAGACAGTCAGGTGACTTAGTTAAAGGCAGCCTTACACAAAATCTACCACTGGGTAAGCGACAAGTGTGTTGCAAAAAATGCATTTCACATGCCTGTTCGCTATTGTTCAAAAAAGTTGTAGGGGGAATTTCCTCGAGCTCCCAAAACCTACTCATACTAGCATCTAGATTATCATTGTGTGTAGATTTGGTAAGAACCGTATTACATTTAACTGTATTATTAGTTTGATTGTAGTGTGGCAAGGGTCCACCAATTAACCAGCCTAGCTTCGAGCTGTGTAATCTAGGATACCCAGGGCCCAATGACTGTTGCTCGCAGCCTATTATATCCCAGAACAGATCCGAACCAATAAGTATATCGACTTTAGATGGTTCATAAAACTTGGGATCCGCTAGGACTATATTACTAGGAATGTTAAGTGACTTAAGGTCAAAACTAGAATTAGGTAGAGAACTAGTAAGTTGGTTCATAACATAGAAATTAGATATAACACTAAAGGACGTATTACATGATTTAATTTGAACAACACAATATTCTGTAATGGTTCCAGAATGACTATTACCAAAGCCAATAACATTAGTGGAATTTAAAGGATAGGTTTCTAGTGATAATCTTTGTATTAGACTTAAAGTAACAAATGAGGACTGACTGCCACAATCCAACAAGCAGCGCACCATTTCTGATTTACATGTCTTAGGATTAACTACCTCAATCAGAGCAGTTGACAAAAGGACTTGATTGACTGGCTCATTACAAAAGTTACTCAATGTGTCAGGTGGGCTAGTGTTGACTATAGCACTGGTTGCATTGCTTTCAGTATTTGCAGTAAGATGTAGCAGTGAGTTATGTCTTTTCTTACACACTCGACAAGAACCGAAACGACACTGACGGGCAAAATGGCCTCGCCTTAAGCAATTCTTACATAATTTTAATTTAGTAGCCTCTGCTATTCGTTCACTAACGCTCATCGCCTTAAATGATGGACAATCAAATATTTTATGCTCGCTGGACTTACAGCAAGTGCACACATTAGAAAAAGAACATACAGTAGAAGGAAACTGCCCCTGTAGATCATTATTAGTACTAGTGTTACTAATGCACGCATATGACTTCAATTGTGAACGTTCCGCTTTGGCATTGGTGGTAGATGTGGTTCGGTGCTGTCCTTGATTTAACCTAGAGGCACTCTCTGCCTTACTGCGGTGTACTGACTCTAGAATGGCCGCACGATCGTTTAGAAACTTATAAAAAACCTTGAGTGTTGGTGTGTCAGTCGACATAGCATTACGGTGTTCCTCCCATTTCATGAATGTGGTACTGTCTAGCTTAGATGAAACTAAATGAATAACAATAGCATCCCAATGCTCGGTTGCCTGTCCCAGACTGGACAATGCACGCAAATTCTTAGTGACGTGGTCCACTAGAAAACGTAAAGACCTCTCAGACTCCTTGTGTAGTGCATTGATGTTAAACAGAGAACTGAGGTGATGATTTATCAATAAACGTTTATTGTCATAACGATCCAACAAAAGGTTCCAAGCTTCCTGATAGTTATCGGTGGAAACTTCGAGATTTGCAACAGTACGGGCCGGTTCTCCTTCTAAATAAGATAATAAATAATGAAACTTGTTCACCGGACTGATTCTACTATTTTCATGCACTAAGGACTTGAATGTATCTCGAAATTCCATCCACTTAAGGTGTGAACCATCAAATTTAGCAATATGGATTAGTGGAAGCCTGAAACCGGTTTCATTTTGGTCGCAGTAGGTTGCATTATGACAAGTACTAGAGTCGTGGCCACTGTCAAGGTGACTGTGCACCTGCAACAGGGATTGTGCCGCTACTATGCTGCCAATAAAAGCCGCTTCAATGATTTCTCGTTCCACAAGTTCCTCATCTAGCTTACTAGAATTAATTACTTCAATCTTACTTTGTAAGTCGTCAAACTTGGCTGATAATGCTTCAAATTTACCTAACCTAAGAGTAAGTTCTGCCCTTTGCATGGGAGTAAATGTTTTTAACTCTCCTAACTTATCAATATAATTCTTAAACTTGGTTACCTGACCCTTGACAGAGCTACGCCTGGTTGTTAGCTCTGCCAAGTTTTTCATGTCTGACTCCATTCCCATTGTAAAAATGTGAGAAAGAAATTAAATTTAATGTATATGTTTAAGTAGACAATTAATAACTATTAAATGTAAAGGTAAAGATTTAAATAAAACAAATGAATACGCTCACGCCCCAGACTGGGGGCATCTGCCGCACGGGAGGTCGAGGCGATGCCTTACAGGGCACAAACAGCATGGGCACACGGCGCGGCACGATGGGAACCTGGAATGTTCGGCGGAATGTTTACCACACAGAAAGAATAGGGAATTTATTGAGCGCGGGGCATAACAATAGTAGGGCTTGTAAACAATATTAAGTAAATGGAAGGAATATAACCGTAACCTAACCTTAATGACAGCCGGTAATGCGGCGACACATTTCACTAACTATGGCTTTGAAATTGAGTGCTAGAAGTATTAATTTACTTTAAATAACTACGTTAAATGCATATTTGACTGATATTACTGGAGAATTACTTGTATTTTATGAGAAATTAGTCTAACATGTTGGATGACGCAATAACCTACATTGGGTACATGGATGTGAAAATTAATCAAAAAACATTATGACATTGTGGACAATAATAGAATAATAAAGAAAGGAGGGATTGAGGAAGGTGGGAGCACTTAGCTGCGCTTGCGGAGTCCAAGATGTGGCCCGGCGACTGCTCATATGATCTCCATCTTCTCATTTTTTCCCTCGCCAGGTTTTGCCCTGGGACGGTCGCCAATATATGTCTCGTAGTGGGACATACTTAAATGAAACTTGTACTTTCTTGAGATTTGATATATTGGAAGTATTTAGATATGTTGACAATGGTATAAAATGAATTGTTAAATTGGCTTGCAATTAGTGCCGGCACAAAACAAAAATGGTGTGCTAGAGAGACAATCTAGAAAATTTCTTAATGCGCAGTAAGCGCGCCACAGAGTAGAGAGCGCCTTGCACAGACCGCGCGTAGCCACAGACTCTCAAGCGCCGAACATAGAACTTAAAGTAGAGGGGGCGCGCACAACTTGTATGTATTTGAAAACAAAGCTGAAATTTCTATAAACACAAAGTTATTCATTTTTATAACGGAAGTGTCCATTTATAATAATACCAACGGACGAAAAAAGTAAAAATGGGCACACACAGGTCGCCCTTGGCAAAGGTTGACAGGCGACCTAAAGAAGACGGCGAGAAACCTCTGGATTTAGCTAGCACAGGATCGGTTTGTTCGTGATATGTTCTTAACAACACGGGTACTAAGTCCTGAGATAGTATTTGGGGAACACAAAAAAGCCATTATCCGTTACTTAATCCAAGTGATTAATGAAGATACAATGAAGATACAAGCAATATACAAAAAGTAAATATTGGTAATTGCCAATATTTACTTTTATTTACTACAGCTTCACTCGTATGTATGTATGTATGTATGTATCTATGTCCTGGAATCATGCAATCAATATTTCACTGAAGCTATCGAACTAAAATTCGGCACACATATTTGGTTCCGATGACAATGCACGAAAATAAAATAAAAAGATATTAAAGTTTAAAAAAAAAAAAATTACAGTATAATTTCTATACAGTTCAGACCACGCCGTGTGACATTTTCGCAACTTAGTTCAATTTTATTCTCAGCAGTCAAGTTCGCTGTGGTATCCAATGATATCATAAACGTATCCATATTCCTACATCTAATGCCTGAATTAACTATAAATCAACCTTCCAGTTGCAAACTCCAGTCTCCGTCCTTCGTTAACGGAGCTTCGTCATGAATTTATAATCCTCTTCCGTTGGTTTAGGCGATCGGAAACAGGTAGCCAGGTTATTTACGGTTTTTACGGGCATTACAAATCACACGCGTACACAAAAACATTCTTTACACTTATATTCTTGGTATTCTCATTGGTCTTGTTGTCGGTAGCGTGACAGCTAAGCTTGAGGTCCTAGCTTCTATCCCTGGCTCGGCCAATGATTTATTGGATTTTTCAAACTTGAAATTCCAATTGGTAGTTCGGAGTTCCGATTTGTGCCCAGTGTCTGACTGACTAGCAACTAAACATGACTGGGGACTGCGTACCCATTCAGGGAATTACAGACGTGATGTACTTCATTTATTTTGACTTGATTTATTTTCTTCTTTTATATTTTTCTCTGTTTACGTACTTTTGTGTGTTTAGGTACTACCTAAGTAAAATGGAAACGAACAGAGGAATTGGTCCAGAAAGACGGAACAGTTATTAATTTTTTTATTATAAGTATTATGATGAGTGGAAATCAATTATTTAGATAATGCTTATCATTAGTAGAATTGCAGATTCAAAACTGAAACTTTATCTTAATCATATTAAGTGAACTTCATCTTCAGATTTCTACCTAGAAATAAAAGAGATGTTATAAGTTTTTAAGGATTACCCATAAAAAAGTCTGTCAATCTAAATATACAGCTTGACAGACATTTTTTAAACGGTTTTATTTAGCTTGCCCTGATTGTTTATTTTAGATTGACATACTTTTTAATTTTTATGTAAATATAAAATAGACATACAGGTAGACCTTGCAAAATAAAACAGGGAAGTGTTAACAACTAGGTCGATACCTAAACTCGACCTGCTTCAAAGTGGTGACCCTATCATTAATTCGTCCGTCTTAACGATTGTTTTCGAGATTTAAACGCCATCTGCGGCTCAAATGGAACCATTTCATGGGACTTTGTAACTAAAGGGATTAGGGAGAGAAACCATTTTCCGATTGCCTGATTACAAACATTAGTTCCTTTGCGCAAGAAGAATTTTTCAAGTACATAAATTCTGAATCATGCGTTATATTTATATATAACTGCGCGTTTTCACTAACTCTACGTTTGTGCGGCGCCTAAACAAAATGTTTATTAGTGGTTTGCGGTGCTCACTTATCCCGCGACGCCCATTACGTTAACAAATTGCAGATTAGGAGCGATCGTGCCTATTCTTGCTTGCTAGAGGTTTTCTACCTCTAGCAAGCAAGAATAGGCACTGATTCCTTATATTGACCCCATAACGGCCGTAACCCGATAAAAATCGTTCCTGATAATTTTACCTACCCATCTATGATGTGGCTCTACACTACACTATACATACACTCTACGTTTCATCAATACAAAAAAAAAACAACATCGTAAAAAAACTTTAAAAAAAAAACAAGTTTTGGTTGCTAACCGAACTAAGATGAAGATTATTTTTTTATATATTTTTTTTAAATTTTTGCATTGTCATTGATAAGTGTGCAAACATTCAAATTAATTCAATGTTTTGAAGTGGGCGCTAAACCACATTGTCAGATTTCGAAATATAGATACATACAAGCTAAAAAACTCGTGTTAAGTAATATTATAAGAATGTAACATTTCTTCCACACCTAACCCTTTATAAACACATAAGGGATTGTAATTATAGGATCGCGTGCCGTGCAGAATTACAAGTACCAGGTATTAGTGATCCTACAGAACTACAGTAAGATATCTTTATAGAATACCTACTCTATTAAAAGAATACCGAAATGTAGAAATACTGATGATACGGGACGTTGCATTCTGTGCAATTGCATTACCGTACAGTCTCGCCACCATAAGCATAGTTTAAACACATGAGCAAGTGCACTCATTTGAATTCATATGTATTTCAAATTCAGATTCAGATATTTTTTCATTTTATGGTACATATTTGTATACGTCATTCTATTTGCTAAATATGATCTAACCAAACTTTTACTACTGGTATAATCATAGATTTATTACTCTATACTAGAGATAAATCTATTGGTATAATCTTACTTTCATTCAGTAGATTTTACTTTGAATATAGATTTTTATGTAATTCTTCTACATTTACCTAAAACTGATTGAAAAACCATATATTTTAACCATATTGATGTCAAAATAGAAATAACCTAGACGTTGTAAGTTATTAACTGTCCTTTTTAAAAGCTTTTACTTAAATGTATGTATGTCCTGGAATCTTGCAATCAATATTTCACCCACTTCCACTGAAGCTATCGAGCTGACATTTGGCACACATATTAGGTTCCGATGACAATGCAATAATATGGTATTGTCAAACTGATCTGATGATGGAGCCGGAAGATATTAACTGGAACTTCATGATGGAATATCGTATCATAGTCGTGTTTGCACTTGTGGTAAAGTCTTGTAATGAACTTTGACCACGATTAGGTTTCAAGGTCAAGTTATAAAAGCTTTTTAAAAAAAATTTTTTTTTACAGTATAGTTATTAAAAGCTTTTATTTAACTTCACTCGTATGTATGTATGTATGTATGTATGTCCTGGAATCTTGCAATCAATATTTCACCCACTTCCTCTGAAGCTATCGAGCTGAAATTTGGCACACATATTAGGTTCCGATGACAATGCAATAATATGGTACTGTCGAACTGATCTGATGATGGAGCCGGAAGATATTAACTGGAACTTCATGATGGAATATCGTATCATAGTCGTGTTTGCACTTGTGGTCTTGTAATGAACTTTGACCACGATTAGGTTTCAAGGTCAAGTTATAAAAGCTTTTTAAAAAAAAATTTTTTTTACAGTATAATTATTATTATTACAATTCATTGTGATTGGAAAAGTGTGATCTTTCTGTGAAGCTCTTACGCTCAGTGCCATCTATTATGCAACAACTAATCTGCATACTAGCGCCATCTATGCAATTATTAAGAAACCAGCTCGGTAGCAAGTAAGCAATATACCATGAAACTAACCATTTACTGAGGTACGAGATAAGAACAATAGATGGCGCTTTTTATTTATACCAGTAATTTAAGTAATGAGCGTATTACATATAACATTAATAACATTATTATTCATAGAATTTATTACGAGATATACTGGCACAAAGACATAGTTAACCTAATTATTACCTATCTTATATACTGCCGCCCTCGCGCCATCTGTAGCACCTCTCTCTTATTTTTTTGTAACACTGAGTGGTTACAAGACGTGCTGGATCAAAAATAAAAGATGGCATTATTTTACAAAGCCATACTCAGCCAACTACTACGTTGTATTTGTTATTGTTATTGAGCTATTGTTGTGGGACAAAAAAAGCTGTAGGTGGTGTCGATGGTTGTGGTAATTATTAATAAAGCCTCATGGCTCTGAGGGTAATAATAATCTTGCAGGGTTTTAATTAAACTGTAGTGATGGTGATATTTATGGTATCGTGATGGTGGTGGCCACCACAACCAGAGTGATTCTTATCCTTCTACTTCCATATTATATTGAATTCCCTAAAAACTCCTGCAGCTACTCGTAATTCAACATAATAATATATATCAATGTAAAAAAATATACCTATACGCCCCGACGTTGCTTAACACGGTCGATCACGTCTACGATCGACGTGGCACATAGCTGGCTTTGAGCGGGAGCGCTTTTAATATTTAAGACGTATTAAGGGGATATCAGTCGACCGTTACTTTTGAAGAATAGGTTTTTACCAAAAATATTGCCGTCGCGCTGAGCCCCTTAGCGTGCGATAGAGAGAAGTGCAGTCTCGAACTGATTTTACCTACGTAAAATTAAGAAAATCGTCCTTTCGTAATCCCCTGTTTCCTCCTCGAAATCTAGACCGATTTCAATATTTCTTTCAGTTAAAATGTAGAACAGGGTCTAAGCTATGCCCGTACGTTTTGCTTTTTTGGGATATGTTAGTAATTACCAGTTTGCTTGATGTTTGAAAATGTATGTAAAAAAAGTCGATTTTTTTGATTTTAAATGATTTTTTTTCTCTTCTATTAATCAAATTATGAAAAAAAACAAAACGTACAGTCATGGCAGAGGTACGTATAAATCGTATGGTATTTTTTTCTCTTCTGTAACTTCTTTATCCTAGGAGGAAACTGGGGACTACGTTTGTATGGAAAAAGTGTCGACTTGTTCGCTTGTGATATCCTCCACTCGGACTGCAATAGCTGAAAGTTACGCGATATCATGCGTCGCAGTGTCAGCACCGAAAAGTTTCAAGTTGCAAGCGTTAATACAAACACGAAATACATTCCTCTATGATAGAGGTATCAGTTCCCAATTACACAGCTTGTAGCTTTTTTATAGAGATAAACTACGCTACATTCTGAATAGTAGGCCAGTAGTTTCCCGAAAAAACATGTGGTTCCAAAAAATGCAATCAGTTATTTTGTGACATAAATAAACATTGATATACTGTGTTTTGCTGCAGGCAATTTTAATAGTGTAATTAGCTCGTTACACGCAATCTGACAATAGCACATATCTAGCCCACACGAGGACCATGGATGAACGAATTGAACGAAATACGATATTGAGCTGTTAGAGCTGAGCTGAACTTGAACTAGTGTTGGCCATTAATCTACTAATGCAGATCAATAAGATCATGAAGACTTGTTCGAGATAGGGAATCTGAATTTTGAAATGAACGATGACGTATTTGAATTTTTTGGTATAAGAGGATGTACATAAGATTTAGACAAAGTTTTGCAAGGACTTCGTAGCTATACAGCCAATGTTAGAAAAAAGTGGTACCGTATAGTAATGTAATGACTCCAAACAAAAACAATGAATTGTAAGTAGAGTATGTAGTGGTTATGATAAAAAAATGTAAATATAAAAAATAGTTAATTGAATAAAATATTAACATGTACGTACAGCTTTAAGAGATCAATCAGAATGTATGTATTCCATCAATAATAATTGCTCGATCGGGCCTAAACTCTCGTAGAACCCTACAATTATCTATTCGTAGGCAGTCGGTCCGTATTTTGCTCCATTTGACATAATTCTTTGTTCATTTCTTCTTAAGCCGGGATATAATTTGCTCTCAGCACCGTTTACTACCTACTTAGCTACTTCTTTTAAATTGTGCTCCACTCTGATCCTAGTCCCGTATTTCTATCTTTAATAAATTTTGACGCATATATCTACATATATAATGTAGGTAGGTATATAAACTTCATTAAATTTGGGTATCTTTAAAATGTTGTGATGTGATTGAATTTTGTTAAATGAAATTTCTTCACAGTTTAGTGGTTCACAAATATTCAGTATATTTACAATATTTGAGGACATGTTTCCCACTATTATGCTTTACGATAGAATACTTAATAGTATATAAGCTTTACATAAATCAGTAGCTTACTTGTTCATACACGAACCACTTATACCAGAAATTTACTGATTTATGTATATGTGGATAATTAAACAACTATTTAATTACCATTAATGCAGTGCACATTGCATGTCTGATATTTTTTAGGTATTTCAGTGTAATATAGTAAATTTAAAAATTATCTTAATTCAGTCAATTAAAATAACAACTGGATAATGATAACTTGTTATATCAGGCGTTACTTTGTGGAGCTCCATTATTACAAACCAAGGATTAATCAACTTTGCAACAATCCGCGAACAAAAATGTATGGTGGTGTATACCTTCATGCACGTAGTACCTCCCTCCCTCCTACACAGGAAACATGCACACGCGATTAGTGAAAACATACACCAACACACAAACCAACACGTGTTTGGCCCCAAAACAAGGCATCCTCAGGGTAAGTATACTCGACGACAGTTAATCGCAAAATCTTTGCAATTTCTTTGAGATACAGCTCTGCTCTAATAGTCTAGTCAACAAGTGCCTTTTAGGTCAAAATTTTTGCGCCTTCTCCGAAAATTATGATTGAGGTGTCATTCGATTCGGAATGGCATGTAGATAGTTTTTGAGAAAATTCGAAGCCCGCTCGCAAAAAATGCAATAGTTATAAACAATTAAGTGAAATAAAAAAAGGGGGTTTGGTATTTCGTTAATATCTCAAAAACTATTTGAGAAAATTTAAATTTGAAAAAAGATTCAAAAAGAGGAAGAAATTTCCTAAAAAAAGTCTTGACTCCCAAAATTGTCGGACTAATGTTTATAATGTTCCCAGAGGGTTGAAAATACGCTCGAAAACGGGTACTCCGGCTTACGTAAGCCACGGCCCCATCGGACCTGTAATGAATAAATATTATTTAAACTTATTAAATATGAAAATTAAAAATTGAAAAAATTCAGGCGCCTGTAGGATAGATCAATGAACAATAATCCGTAATCAAAAATTTTTTATCGCGATTTTTCAAAAAGTTATCCATTAATTAATGAACAATTTTTTGTAGCATGAACATTAATATTGCAAGTGCGATAATTGTTAAACTATTAATCTGAGATTTTTTTCCTTTCGTGGAGCTATTTTTCAAAGGTCTTAGAATAGATTCCCGTTGGAAAAATTCAAAAATTGTTAATTTTCGTTTTGTTATTAACAATTTACTGAGGGAAAAAATTATAAAGCTTAATTAAACATTGAAAACAATTCTTTTTTTGTAATATTATTATTGGTCCATTTTCTTATGATCAGAAGCTACTTAAAAATGATTTTTAATAATTTTTATCTCCTATTGTTTAAAAAATTGTTATAAACAAATGCGTTGTTTATGAGATAATTAAATTTTTTTTTTGATATCATAATCTTTGATGATAATTATGATTTAAAAAAAAAAAATCGTTTCTCTAAAAAAATTTTTTATTGCTTAAAAACGCATTTGTTGATTAACATTTTTTTTTTACCACTTATTATGAAAATTAAGGAACCATTTTTTTAAAAAAAATCATTGTTTATCTTGATCTTTGATAGTAAAAAAGAAAAATCGATTATTATTTAAATTTTCATTGTTTATTTAATACACAATTTGTTATTAACAAATTAATTATTTCTTTGTATTTTTTTTCTTTTTCTACTTAAAAAAACAAAAACAACCATGTATTATTTTTTGAAAACAAAAATTGTTTATATTTTTTATTGAACGAAATATAAATAAATTTTTTTTTTCCAAAAAATAATACATGGTTGTTTTTGTTTTTTTAAGTAGAAAAAGAAAAAAAATACAAAGAAATAATTAATTTGTTAATAACAAATTGTGTATTAAATAAACAATGAAAATTTAAATAATAATCGATTTTTCTTTTTTACTATCAAAGATCAAGATAAACAATGATTTTTTTTTAAAAAATGGTTCCTTAATTTTCCTAATAAGTGGTAAAAAAAAATTGTTATTCAACAAATGCGTTTTTCAGCAATAAAAAATTTTTTTAGAGAAACGATGTTTTTAAAAAAAATCATAATTATCATCAAAGATTATGATATCAAAAAAAAAATTTTAATTATCTCATAAATAACGCATTTGTTTATAACAATTTTTTAAACAATAGGAGATAAAAATTATTAAAAATCATTTTTAAGTAGCTTCTGATCATAAGAAAATGGACCAATAATAATATTACAAAAAAAGAATTTTTTTCAATGTTTAATTAAGCTTTATAATTTTTTCCCTCAGTAAATTGTTAATAACAAAACGAAAATTAACAATTTTTGAATTTTTCCAACGGGAATCTATTCTAAGACCTTTGAAAAATAGCTCCACGAAAGGAAAAAAATCTCAGATTAATAGTTTAACAATTATCGCACTTGCAATGTTAATGTTCATGCTACAAAAAATTGTTAATTAATTAATGGATAACTTTTTGAAAAATCGCGATAAAAATTTTTTGATTACGGATTATTGTTCATTGATCTATCCTACAGGCGCCTGAATTTTTTCAATTTTTAATTTTCATATTTAATAAGTTTAAATAATATTTATTCATTACAGGTCCGATGGGGCCGTGGCTTACGCAAGCCGGAGTACCCGTTTTCGAGCGTATTTTCAACCCTCTGGGAACATTATAAACATTAGTCCGACAATTTTGGGAGTCGAGACTTTTTTTAGGAAATTTCTTCCTCTTTTTGAATCTTTCTTCAAATTTAAATTTTCTCAAATAGTTTTTGAGATATTAACGAAATACCAAACCCCCTTTTTTTATTTCACTTAATTGTTTATAACTATTGCATTTTTTGCGAGCGGGCTTCGAATTTTCTCAAAAACTATCTACGTGCCATTCCGAATCGAATGACACCTCAATCATAATTTTCGGAGAAGGCGCAAAAATTTTGACCTAAAAGGCACTTGTTGACTAGACTATAAGGCTTAATTAGAGCTGTATCTAAGGGGAGCATACTGCAGACAGAGCATGCTGCACCACACTGCTTCAATGCGGATTACTAATGTTCTCAAGCCACCTGAAGGTCGTCAACAAGGCTTAAACTTTTACTACAACGGTTCTACATCTCAAGTCAATTCAAAGAAAAATATGTAGAATAACATTAGAAAGTAGGTAGAGTATGATTTCTGAGAGCAATAATAGGCACTGAAGAGAACTTCTAACTTCGCTTTACGAACTTTTAACAAGTTTGTTTATTTGAGTTCTACACTTCAAACTCACAAAATTTTTCAAAGTGCCTATTTAATACCTATTGCTCCGATAAATAAACGAGTGATTTATCTATTAACTATATAAAACTGGTCAGGAACTTTTACTGTACATTAATTATTTTTTCAATATTCCAATACATGAGCATTAAAATTTAATTACGTTATAGAATGAAAAAAAAGTATTTTTTGAAAATATTGTCTGTCTCTCTGTCTCTCCGGACATCACGTGGAACTAGTGATTTGACATGTATTTGGATGTCAGTGATGAAACGGATTTGGATGAAATTTCGTAAAATTCATTAGTCTTACACCGGGTTAACTCTGCTTTAATTCCTAAATAATTCCCTTGGACTACAGAATAAAAATTTGCATGGATTTTATTAAAAACTCAACCGATTAATTTCAAATTACAACAAACTTTCTTACATAAAAATGTAAGTAAAATAAAAAATAGTAACTTTAGGCATAAAAATATACGCGGTCTCCAATAAAAAATCTGCGTTTTTTTTATTTTCAACCTACAATAAAGTGTACTCGTACAGTAAAAGAGAAGTGATTTGTGGCGGTTTGTCATTTTATTCGGGTTAACGTTAAGGCATACACTGAAACGAATGAAGGTTTCCTTTGTGTCACAAGGTAGACTTTGTCCAGTAACATCCCTAAGCAATTATAAACGAAACTGTTTTATTCGCGAGCAAAGTTGCGGGCGTCCTCTAGTTTATTGATTTAAATGTATTGAACACAATTGAACATGTTTGTGTAAGTTTCTACCAATTTAGTATTAGCGATACCTATCATAATAATGTAATTTGAAACAGTCACTATATGCCAAAAACATCTAGTCTCGCTCGATACTTCAAGGTCGTTCACAGATGCGTAGACTATTGACACAGTCTAATAAGTTTTCTTATTATTATTAAAAGCGGTGACATTCTGAAAACTTTGCTAGCGAGTCAGACATCATATCACGCCAATTTCTGTCAGCTACTTCGATCGTCAGCTAACAATGAGTTAGTTTGATTAATTTGAAACCAAATAAAACCGACCATGTACGAGTCGGTCTAGCACACCAGGGTTCCATACTTTTTAACTGATTTGCTTCACGTTTACCGATTTAAGATTTCAAATGGCTGATGGATGGGATGGATGGATTTATTCGGAGAATTCGCTGGAGAATTATTCCAAACAGGGCGTCAATAAATGTCTTACCTAAATTGTAATACATTCAAATAAAGATTTATTGAATCCAACAATATTCACAGTAGGTACCTAATCACAAAACATTTCAATCATCCATCCATCCGTCCATCAGCCTTTTGAGGTCCACTTATGAACATAGGCATCTCCTAAACTATACCACTCCGACCGGTATTGTGCCTTCTGAATCCAGCGATTCCATCCACTTTGTCGAAGGGCGATAAGTAATCCTTTTGCCGAGTCGTGGTTCCAGGACTTAGGACGTGGCCTAACCATTGCAACTTCAACTTGCAAACCCTGCGAACTATGACGGTGAGCATACTAAAAATCGCGTTCCGCTTTACGCAAAACGCGTTACATTGAACGCAACCTTTTATGTTGTTTATGTAATTTATTTAATTGTATACATTATTACACATGTTCAACAGGTAGAGTGAGTGCTTGCTTATAATATTCTTGTAAATGTGACACTTCACGCAAAACGTACATCTCCATACGAGATAAGTACGCAACATTTTGTGTAACTCGGCTTACGTAACTATCCTACACTACTCTTGTGAGGTTCTAAGGATTTGATCAAAGATTAAGTAAATAGTGGAGGAGCCTTTGAGTTATTTGTAAGCCAACAAGAAAGGCATTTAAATTATTTTTTGAAGAAAGCTTCTTTCTTGTAACATGAAAAGGTGATTTTTCTTTCCTGTTGAATTTCCTTTTGCGATTTAATTTCTAAGAAAAACGTACATATTTCTCATCCCTTTTTGGACGCTGTTGTTCACTTTCTGAATGTAAACTGAATACATAATTCTTTCGTAGCAAATACTCGTAAAGTAATTCTAACCCAGTTATAAAACAAGGGATATCTGCTTAATCGCACCTGTTAACATCTATGTATTGACTATTTGTTAAAACTATTTATAAATTGGTTTATATTTTACTAAGATTAAACATCTGTACATATACATCGTATCGTCTCAAGTATCAAGAACATCATAATCGTTAATCTTAATTAGATTATATTTTTAATGGCTTTGACTAAATATATTATCGGTATAATAAAAGTCTCGCTTACTAAGAGGACTGATGCTTTTTAAGCCCAATGGGGCTTGGAAAGCTTAAGTGTTCTGAGACCCGTCGAGGAATATCATTTTCAAGTTGTGTTCATAAATGCAGCGGTGACAGCCCAGTGGCTATCGAATTCGCCTCTCACTCGAGCGGTCCGGGTTCAAACCCAAGCGGCACGCACCAATGACTTTTCTAAGTTTTGTGCAATTTAAAAAAATAAATTTCACTTGCTGTAAGGATAGAGAGATAGAGGGTAGGAGAGCCCCTGCATGTCGTAAAAGGCGACTAAAAGGGGACTTCTGGGGTTGCGGGCGGTGAGAATGGGAGCTCGAATCGTCCATCATGTGACCCCGGGAAAGACGACGCTGTTTGTGGCTGTACAGAGTTGTGTAAACCGGGAAGAGCCCGTCGCGTTCTACAAGAGATCCCGGAGCCTTCCTGTAGCGCCGGAGTAGGCCACCGAGTGGGTTTTAGTGGGTGAAAGTCCCACATAACCCGGCGTCGCGCCCACGACGTTCGGGTACCTACATTTTCAAGGTTTCCCACTCGTAAAAAAAAGGTTGGATTCAATGATAGCTCGAGGTAAGACACTTACCTTCTGAGTTACCTACCTGCTTTATACTAGTTGGTATACGAAGGTGGACCTCCAGGAGCACCTTTTATATCGTTCGTAGTTTCATTAAGATCTCTATTTCCCATCTGCCTTGCCATAAGCTGACCTACAAATGACAATAGCGGAATAGAAAAGAATTTTAGCTTTGTAGATACATAGAATTTTTCATACGTCCGCCTTTCAAATTATAGCTCCGTTTATCTCACCTCGTTCAGATATTCTTTCTCTATGTCTGAACACGACATTAGTCCCTCACATGAATACTAATAAATGGTACTTTGTACGGATTTCGGAATGAAGACACCCAATTTTACGGCAGTTATAACTACAAATATGTGTGAATACGACATTACCCCACACATGTGTATACATAGTAGGTATTACTAGCTGACCCCGCAAATCGTTATTCTAAAATAGTGTATAGAAAACATTTTCCAGTGGATCAAATTGTGAATCTAAACAATTCTCGAATCCCCTTGAACACACACAAAAAATTTCAGCAACATCCGTCCAGCCGTTTAGGAGGAGTTCACTGTCATACACATGTACACAAGAAATATATATATTGAGATACGTATTTGTGTTATATGAACTTTTGTACGGATTTCGGAAATAAGATACCCAATTTTTAAGGTGGTACAAATTAAGGTAGTAAAAAATTATATAAAGTAACAATATATATTAAAAAAATAATAAGCAAAAATAAAATAATAACGATATGTTACATTTAAGTTTAACTTCAATTGCACAGCGCCGCCTCTGTTCATACCTGATCTATACCGGAAATCAAAGTAACAAACCCGTTGTAGACACGGAGCTGCTTTTCTCTCACGAACGGAGACATTTCGCGCACCGTTTGAGAATAATCCAGACGTCTATAATAACGACCATTCTAAATACCTCCCGGAACTGGTCGGGTAACGCAAAACACAAGAAGAGGAATGAATAAGGAAAACTTAAAATTTGGCTATCAGTTGCCTGTCAGTGTTGCCAGGGTGAAGTGTTTATAAGCGCCAGTGATGGGAATAAAGTAAGTCGAAGTATTTATTTAAATAATACATGCAATATAGATGAGTATTTAACCTTTTTGCTCTGCAGTTCCGGGATTTACAGCTAATCAAAAATCTAATCTAATTTTTTATGTATGTTTGTGTGTACCTGCTTGAACGGTGGAGGAAAACATCTTGGTATGCATTTTTGCATGTTACAATCTACTTACCCACGATAGACCCTACCGAGAAATAGTTATTTCATACGTATAACTTGTGCACGTGAATACGTCCATGACATTGCTTAGCATCACGCCTATATTTCCTCGAAGAGACGCCTCGGCCTAGAGGCGGCTCTGCCTAGAGGCGTGTTGTAGTACACCCATTTTTCACCAGATAAGTGTATTGGTCCTATATAATAGTTGGTTGGTTGGTATAATAGTTGAGGATTTCAAGTCAGAAAACCCAATAGTTGTTGCCCGACTCGCGGATGAACCCAGGGCTTCCAGCTTAGCAGTCGCTTTACTACTTACAAGGTCTTCGTCTTCGAATGTTTTTCGTATCCCTCGAATGATTAAGTTGTATTGCGATTTTTTATGTACAAAGTATCTTTTTTTCCTTACTCAGACCAAATTTCGTTTGTAAAATCTTAAATCATTTATTTATTTACTTTAACTTTTGTAACTTCAATGCCTTGACCTATTAAAGGGATTTAAGGAACTTTATAAAGGCTAATCAGAAAAAAAATCAGTAAAACGAGATAACAGTATAAAGTATCTGTTATAAAAGATTCCCTCCATCTCGATTCCCGTAGAAAAAAATTCTTATTAAAGCAATACTTTTTGTGGCAGCGAGATTAAAATCTGCGTGAGCGTTTTCAAGTAAGACTCGATCGGATTATCTATGGTTTTGAAGACTCGCCAAAACCTATTTACTAATTCATCTTTATTTTATTCCCAGAATATTAAATATTGAAGACAATTTACCCTCAGACCTATTAAAAAGCTGAAAACCATGATATCATTCAATTTTTATATCCTATTTTATTTTATAATAATTTACCAACGTCAACATCTATGCATTTTAGTTACAATATTCAAAGAATAAAATCATAATTTTTTTACTTGCAATTTCAATTTCTTCAATTTTTACGGTGGATGCGTAGTTTGCGTAGGTCTACTATCTACTTCTATGAAAAAGGATAGAATAGAAATTAGGTAATATGGAAATTTCACACACAATCAAACCGTCTTGAATAAAAATATAGAATACCTACTAGCTACTAGAATTTCAATATCAAATAGAAACGTTGTTAGTATGTCATTTCTTTGCAAAAAAAGTTAACATTATCTTGATCACAGAATGCTTAATAATTATGCAGGCAGGTAGGAGTTTATTAAGGTCTCTTCAGACGTGCGGCCCTTTAATCTTAAAATATGAAATCTTATATTGATATGAGCTGACTATTTTGGAGTACATAATATGGTTAATAGTAAAAACTCATAATATACTAAAATATACTAACATGAACTCTTTAGGTGCCATGGACATTTCAAATATCCATGGACTGACTGTATTTAAAATAGGTACCTACATTTTTATTTTTAGGTACTCAGCGTCAGTCATAGAAAGAAGAGCCATTTAAATTTTCCAAGCTCAAATCGTCCATAATCTTATGATTAAATGACAATTTTAATTTGCCACTAGAATCCGTATTCAATGACTATTTAAAATTGCAACTAGAATCCGCTACTGAAATATTAATTAAAATCTGAATATTATGTAGCTGGTTATTAATATAAATATTAATTTAAAGTCAAATATACCTACTCAAATTATATTTTGAACTGTTTTGAACATTGACTGGAATGACTACCAATCTGCCTGACGGGTGTTGTTGAAACAATAACTTAACTAAAAATTAATCAGTGTGTTTTACAATTGTCATACATTTCTATCATCCCATTATAAATTCAATTGTAAAATAATGGTTAAATGAATGAATCAAAAATTAATGTTCGCATAGAAAGGTAATTATGGTTTAGTAGCCTGGACTTTGGGTATGCTTATTTTATGGACGGGTGAGTGAAAAGTGAAAAAAAACATTTGAGAAAACATGAGAAATCTACCTAAACAAAGTCTAGTCTATCCATCGCACCATGGAAATCCACTGCTGAACCTTCATAAAACGACGCTATAAACCTACCATTTTGGTCGTACTACTAATATCTTATTTTGTAAGAAAAGCCTTACTGACTGCTTAATTTTTACTTACTTCGTAACTAATCTTACCTTTGTAATCATTTTGTAATGTTCAATTTTAATTTCAGACTCATAATTTTACTGGCACTTCTCATAGGAGTCCTATATGGTATTCACATACTGGTTCAAGACTACCAAGCAGTTACAGCCCCCAAGCTCCTGAGACTTCTCTTCAAGCGGGATATAAGTGCTAACCAGCAAAACGTAAGTCTAGTTTTGAATATGTATCAGTAAAACCGCCGTTTTTTTCGAGAGCTGTTTAGCCAGCATATTTGGGCAAGTCAATCAGTTCGACATATCGTAGGACAAATAGTAAAACATGTTATTGGAACGAGGCGCGGCGAAAGGCTATAAAAAAGTTATAGGTGGGTCAAGCCTTTCCGTTGAAACCTAAGCTCGATACTCGAAAAACAGGCCACACTATGTATTCACACAGTGGAATAAATCGTTATGTCGAACGCTCTGCGTCGATGATTTTGGACATCGACATGTCGAAAATCAGTTCATTGACAACATAGACAAATAATAATTTTCTTAATTCCAAATATGTAAGTCGACTTCGAGAAAATTGTTATAAATAGGTATGTGTCCTTTTTAAAAGCTTTTATTTAACTTCACTCGTATGTATCTATGTATGTATGTATGTCCTGGAATCTTGCAATCAATATTTCACCCACTTCCACTGAAGCTATCGAGCTGAAAAATATGTGTGCCAAACACACATATTTGGTTCCGATGACAATGTACGAAAATAAAAAATAAAGTTATAAAAAGTTTTTTTTTAAAAACTTTTTTTTAATTAATTAAAAGCTTTTATTTAACTTCACTCGTATGTATCTATGTCCTGGAATCTTGCAATCAATATTTCACCCACTTCCACTGAAGCTATCGAGCTGAAATTTGGCACACATATTTGGTTCCGATGACAATGCACGAAAATAAAAAAATTATAAAAACCTTTTTTTTTTTTTTGAAAGAGAGTTTTAATTCATTAAGATGACAGAATAGTACCTACTCTCATATAGAGTAGTAGTTTGATATATCAGCGCTCAGTTGAACGCGGCACGTCACGTGAAATAATGGAAAATTATGAATATTCCTCTCTTATTATTCCTATATGTTATGTTTTTATGGTTATGTTGGTTTTTCTTTAAATAGCAACATCATCTAGCCGACGAGTGAGACTCGTAGAGTTTCGAATATTGTCAGGGGCCGTGCAGGGGGTATGTCAACACGTTTTATTTATAAAGGTCTCATTGCTCTGATAGCCAACAGTCTTAATTTTGGTTACAGATTGCGTAGTGTAAATTCTATTAGCCGCTCCTTATGTGTTTTTCTGTATTCTGAGTTTATTAATAATATCACTCGAGTTTATAGAGTACCTCAGGATATTAAAAATATAAGCCATCCCAAGCAGACAAGTCGTGCGATCAAATATCCCGTCGACGTTGACGGAGATTGAATTTCTGTCGCAGAAACGTCAAATAAACATTTAAACTTAAATGGAATTACTGAAACTTTTTCTAATTTGAGTTATCGTAGCAGAATGGCCCAGGGTGTCATAAAAATTCGTCCTGAAACAACATAATGGTCACTGAAACCCTAACAACCAATCAGTAGTAGGTAATCTGTATGCCATCTCTAATATTTTAAGGCAAGTATATTGTACCTAAGTATGTTTAGCTAATAATAGTTGTAAGAAGCAATTTGTAAACATACTAATGCTGTTTCCTTTAGTCCGACCGACAAACATTTTTATGATATATTCTGGAAAAACATTTTAAAAGCGGGCCCAGCCCCGAGTAAAAGTAAGTTTGATTGAAATGAAAAATTAGATTATATTCATATACGAAACAGTCTTAACTGAATTGACTATTAAAATAGTTACCGAGCAAGAGAATTAAATCAAATCGGAATCTGAATTTCATTTCATAACTTAAATATTTTGTGTTCTAATTATACGTACATCTACTGTACAATTTTACTGGCAAAGAGAAAAAAGGTTTTGGGAGGGAGAGGGTACGATATCGCGTTATTCTTCCCTATCGAGTTGTGTCAGCTTCTACGATGGATGAGTCCGACGTACTTAATTTACAGGCTTTTATCGTTTGCGCTCACCTGTTCGCACGTCGAAATTTGCAAGTTAATTTTGACCCTCCTGTTGATGTTTCATTGAGCTGAAATTTTGCTAATCCCATGAAAACGCCAATTTTTTAAGTCAAATTTAAATTTCGATTTGAATTGCATGAGGTACAACGTTTAGCCAAAAAATTAACTCGTCATCATCATCATTACAACCCTTTATTTGTCCCACTGTTGGGCACGGGTCTCCTCTTAGAATGGGAGGGATTAGACCTTAGTCCACCACGCTGGCCAAGTGCGGATTGGCAGACTTCACATGCCTTCGAGAACATTATGATAAACTCTCAGGCATCCTTCAGGTTTCCTCACGATGTATCCTTCATCGTTATAGCAAGTGACATTTAATTTCTTAAATCGGACATAATTTAGAAAAAGTTTTCTAGCCACTTGGGTTTGAACCCGGACCGCTCGAGTGAATGGCGAGTTCGATAGCCACGGATTCTAATGTCGATGAATGTGCCATTTGTGAAAACTGATTCATTCTTGTACGAGTATAAAGGTAGAGTGTCCTTTTTAGTTGATACATCAATGCCCCTACCTAAAACTTATCCCTATGTCACGGGGTGTCCTATGTTGGTATGTCAATTACTACATTTCTCTCTCTACATTTGTTCAGAAAAAAGGCCTTATTGTTACAACAATAATTCAACTTACTATCGTCCAATCACTTACTGATTAAACGATAATAAGTCAAGTGTATTAAAGGACTTTGCATAAATCTACTTGTATTCGGCTCTTAAATAATTTCTTCAATTTGTTTCTAAGCAATCAAAATTTGTTCAACGTCTTGGCTTTTCTTTTAATAACAGCCTAATTGTTTTGTAATTAACGTTGTCTTCGTCATTCTTTTACTTCAAGTTTTATGAAATCCTTACCTTAGATTACCAGTAGATAACTGTTATTAGGTAAAGATATTTTTAAATGATATAACATTCTTTTAGTTATGTTTTGTGATGGAAGTCCCTTGCCCTTCGGTATTTTTTTAACCTTAATTAAAATATATGTTAGCGGGTTTATAACTTTTTTATATGCAAATAAAATTAAATATATTAGTAAAGCGAATCATTGCGAATTACTTGAATATTCGAAAATACTTAGCTTAGCCATTAGACTTGCTAGGTATATTCGTACCACGCGTAAAGCCTTAATGTTGGAAGGATATCGAATACCTGTTCATTAATTACCGCAGCCGTTAATCAAACCAGATGGTCATCTTTTCTTAAGTTACAGCATTAATGTTGAGCAGATAAGAAATTTAGATTCATTCTGGGCCATAGGGAATGTACGGAGTGAAAAATTGTTCAAAATTAATGGTAGTAATTCAAAAAATTAATTTGGTAGTTCAAGTTTTCAAAAATGTATGAAGCTCCGCAAAGGTTCAAGTAAAATAGTAGCTGTAGTTCTGCCATTACTAAAATAGTACTGAGTTGGTCTACAGATGCGCTGGAATGGTCGCGATGGCTTCAAAAGCTGACCGTCAATCCAGTTTCGACACTGGATTGCTTACTGGATCCAGTGCATTCCAGTCGTAGTTTACATTTTCTAGTTGCAATCCAGCGCTTTCGATTCAATCGCTTCTATTTGAAGCGATTGAATCGACCCAACGTGTGCCCAGAAATGTCGATAACATAGCGAGTATTGCAATTACGTACTTCGTGATTCAAAAACAAAAAGACATTCACGCCGATCGGCCATTTATGTTCCCAGATGGGCTCTGCCATCAATTTGCGATCGTTATTATCATCATTGTCCTTTGCTATTATCATTGCCTTTATTGCAAAGTTGGACATTTAGAATTTCAGACTTTATACAGTAGATTTTCCTGGAAGAGCCAGCTCACAAAAAGCTAAATCTAAGCTAGCAGTGGTTGTAAGCTATAGTGCGGTGGGGTAAGATTAGAGTTGCCAGCCATATTATAATATAAAGTATGTAATATACATATATGCAAAATTTAAAGTTTCTAACCCTTATAGTTTAGGCCCTGCGTTGATATGTCAGTCAGTCAATCAGTCAGTAGGCTTCTCCTTTTATTAATTATATATGTGATATTATTATGAAAATTTTAGTGAAAAATGACAAACCTTTATCTTTGTTTTTGAATTGCTTTTGAATAAAGCACAATTATGGGTGTTTAAATTTTTTTTGTTAATTTATGTGTAACAGCAAAATACCCTCAATAGAATGATTATATGATGGTTTAAAGCTGTTTACATAGTTGGTTCTTCTGCTGAAACTTTTACACTGACAGAAACAGCCGACGTACAAGGTATTCAAGAGCAATGAGATTGAATAATAATAATAAGATTGAATAATAATTTTCAGCAGCCGCATGTGAGGTGGAGGAAGATTCTCCAGAACGACCCGATACAATGCGCGCGGTCGCTGTTCTGTTACCTGGGCGTGGAGCCGCCCGCTAGCGAGGTTCAAAAAGGCTTAGTTTTCATGCTTACGTAAGTACTTAAAGTTGACGTAAATTGACAGACCCGTTGGCGCAATCGGTAGTGACCCTGTCTGTTGCGCCAGGGCTCGTGGGTTCGAATCCCACTTAGGACAAATATTCGTGTGACGAATACTTGTATTTGTTCTGTGTCTGGATGTTAATATTATCTATTTAAGTACGTATTTAAAAATATCTATGTATGTATATCAGTCTCTGACACCCATATCACAGGCTCGCGATTACTTTGTGGTCAGATGGCTGTGTGTGAGAATGTCCAAGATATTTATATATTATTTATTTATTTATTATTGGATTAAGATCTGCTTGGATACGTCGTTGTCGTCGCACTTGACCAGAATAGTGTCACCCTTGTCATTCTGAAAATAGACCATGAATAGTAAGCCAATAAGGGAAAATGATGAGTGATGCATCATTCCATTTTAAACAGTGGATATTTAATAGTTAAATTGATGAGCTTATGAGTTTGGATGATGAGTTATAAGTGCATTTCTTACCCTATTAAAGGTATCCATTAGTGGGTTCGTAACTGTTCTTCGAGATATGTTGCGAAATAGTATTGATGGATTACAGTGCCACTCGAGCGGCGCGTCAAACTGTTCCCAAGAGCCATTAATATTCCTATAGTATAACGTAGACTTCAAAACTTTGCTAAATACTGATAAACCGTATTATGTCGATGTATAAGCAAGGGGACGGATATTAGCCGTACGCAATGGAAGTATTACAGCGTTCAGAAGAAGAAATATGAACAATCACTTTATTCCATCTTTGCACGAAAGTTTTCACGCAAGATGCACAAAAGACGTTTCTATTTCCTGCTACTGCTGAAATTTCTTAAGAACAACGCTTTTATTTATTCTCATAGGCTATTCTGACATTCATGATAATTTATGGCGTTGTAGCCACTCATTTTAATATTATATTAATAATAATATGTAGAAGCGACGTGAAGACTATCTTTGTGGAACTAGAGTTAGAGCAAAGTTACTCTCACTAGCCATTATTTGCGGCGGCGTCGGTCTTCAGTTCAGTTCCAACAAAAAGACATAAAGAACTGGATAATAATAATAATGAATAATTTTGCCTGGAATTATTCCACTCACACTCAATTTTATTATTTTCATTTAATCATGTGTAAGTGGTCTGATGGCGAAATTTAGATGAAATTCAAAGAGTATTAAATTAAGCAGACGTGTTTGGTAGCTAGAAAATTATACCTACTGAAACTGTTTAGCGCTGTTTTATTAAAGTGTGTGTATGACTAGAGCTATTCTTAACTTTGAAGCATGAAATAAACTTTTGCTTAGAATAGCTTCCCTCATCATTGAGTTAATAGAGATGTCTCAGATTACACAAGTAATCTGAGATTTCTCTATTAACTCAATGATAATGTATGACGCTGCCTTACCTAACTACCACAGATTCTAATACAGGTAAACAATATATTAAGTATTTAATTTAACATTATTTCTGCCATTTTGTTTCCATTTTATGTGCGGCTGAGAGCCGTGCCCATTCCTATAGCTTTTACGATGAATTTGTCGGTTGACCCTAATTCACATGCGTAGTAATTTCGGATGCAGAACAATCTGGATCTATTATGTAAATCGGTTCATGATGTAGGATTAATGAACAATGCAGTGAAACAAGAGCCATGGTAATGACGATACTATTATGCCCACTCCAAATTAAATAACCATATAAGCTGGAAGTGGACAGTGATGTACCAGTATACTACGATAAAACTTTATTCGAAACGGTATATTAGAATTTCGGGGCATCTATTCGTCGGATTTGTTATGTACGGTTCATAACTGACAAGTAAATGTAATCGTGGAAATTCATTTATGTTCAAAAATAGGCTGGATGTGACATAATTCCGGCAGGTAGTACAAGCATGATTGCAAAGGCGAAATGCTCTATCAACATTCTGATGTAAAATGGATGATCAGTTAATAAGAGAAATTCGATCAATATAATAATACAAGCTTTATTTTAGCAATTTTGAGTAAAATTAAGTAAATATTAACTAGCAATATTTTACGATCACAAAAAAATGAAAATGTATTATGACCGTCATCAACAATTTAAACGGTAGCCGCTACTACTACGTACTACGTACATACTTTGTGTCATTGAAAATCTTTTAGATATTTAAAAAAAACTTGTAACAGATAATTTGTTCCTATCAATTGTTGTACGCGTGTAAGCTTTGTTGATCCTGTGGTACTATTATAACACGTTATTTATTTTGTTTTGTTATTTCAGACTGGAGGCAAGAGAAGAAGATAAGTCTTCACTGGAAGTATTCATGAAATCCTACCATGTTGGCAAGTTGTATGGAAGAGAAGAAAATTGCAGAAGCAAATACCCTATGTGTGTGTTCAGAGCAAAACTATTGATGGACTTGGTACAATATTTGTTAAAAAGGAATTTGTAAATAACTAATTTTATATTTTAAAAATGTAAGTAAAGTAGGAAAGGATTAACACACCTTAGATAACATGATCAATTTCTTAAATTTAGTAAATTTTTTTAAATTACAAGAATTCAGCATCCAGTATTCAAAACAAAACAGTAGATTTAGTACCGTGGAATCATTAGTTACCGTAATAATGTAAGCCGACCAGGACATGAATGACCATAATCAGAACATGGTCATTGGTCATGTGGCTCTAGAACATGGTCAGGATCTCTGAACCCAAAGTGTACTTACTACATGTATTTCTGTTTAGTCCTAGCTAGTCAGAGGCAAAGGATAATTTTTAATAAAGATAATAAAAATTTTAACATAGTTTATTTATGTTATTGAAACTCATAAAGTTAAACGATTTAGCTACATAGGCATTAAAATATATAACTGTGCTTGAGTTGTATGATAATGTATGTTGTATGTAACATAGAACAGTTTGCAAAATATTCATAAAGCTTATTCGACCATTTTATTTTCAGATAGATGGTCTAGCTCTCTCGGATTCATGAATTTAAATAGTGAATATTCGATTGCGCAATCATTAATATAGGTATTGGAAATATTTTTGTTTTCAGTTCTCTTCATTTAAATTCAGCATCCATTATTTTTATTTACATACATTTGTAACTAATGCATTCTAAAATAATATCTCAATGTAGGTAGAATGTTTGAGTGTTTGAATGTATGAATGAGTTTGCGCAATGGAGGCACCGGTGCGTTCCGGAGCCTCCCTACTTGAGCTAGAAGGCTGCCGAGGGGATTTTATTAGTGAGTAAGAATCTCACATACCTGACATCTTCCACCAGACTGGTCGGGGATTTTTGGAAGACTTCCCTCTCGTAAAAGTAAGTAGTTTTAACGATAATAGTTAAGGAAAAGTAATTTTAAAGTTTTGTAACTAAACTTGTGTGTGCAGATAAATAGGACAACAATACAAGGACGGTTCTCCGGTTATCCGGATATTTTTTATGATTTTTAAACATTTTTATATACTTCTGTTATAACAATGAAATATAGCACATTAATTCAATTTAATTCAATGATTTAACTAACATGGCTGTAATAAGTAGGAATTTACTAGGTACTAGGAATTTTATCATATTATTTAATCATTAGGTATTACCTATTACATGACTGCATACTCACACGGTAAATTTATCACCAACTAGGTATGTGCTTGCTTGCTTGCTAAACTCACAGACGTCCTACTGTTAGTCACGGATCTCCCCCACATACTAAGGGAGATCTAAAAGGTCAGGAATGTAATTAGTTCTTAATCTAATAAGAGCTATTTCTAACGGTTTCTAGTTGCTCATAAACTCTATGAAATTAAAGTAGGTCTTCTCAGACATTTATAATTAAAGTCTATAGCGTACGTTGTATCGTAACCTAAACGTTGTTATAATATCTGCTAGTCCAAAGCTTCTCTCACAAAAGGTTTTCTAATAGTAATAAGTACCTACCTACAGCATAGTTCACTTATTTTTGACGTGACAACGTCTTATAAATTGGTTTGCCGGGTGACACTTCAAGAAACTGCGTTACGCTCCGCTCACGTTATGCGCTCACAATGAGAGCGAGTGAGAGGCACGCGTCCCTTCCACTCGGGCACGGTTAGCCCGCCTAAGAGCGAGAGAGACAGACATAAAAAGTGAAGTTTTAAATATAATTCTTTGTATAAATAAATGTTTTAAATTGTTACTATTATTTCATCCTTCTTCCTACTATACGAATGAATATTCACATTAAAATTATTTTACCACTCAAAGTCGTTGTCACGTAAAACTTTCGCCCGTATACCGAGTTTATTTTTTTTTAAAACTAGCTAAAGCCCGTGACTTCGTTCGCCTTAAATAATAGTTAACATTCGAGCAGTTGAAATAGAAACCTTAATAGTGAAAAATTCATTATTTATTTATTAGTAGAAAGTTAAGCCTTAAAAGCGAGCTGGATGGAATTTATTGCGTACCTTATGTACTAATGGAAACATCATCTGGTTCTGCAACGGTAAAATCGTTAGAAAGCTGGCAGGCCTGAGAGTAGGTACTTTGTGATATTTTTGAAGGTTTGTTCGTTGGTCTAGTGGTGACCGTGAATGCAAAGCTAGAGGACCTGGTTCGATCCCAGGGTCGGGCATAAATTGCTGGGTTTTTCTAACTTCAAATGCCCAGCAGAAGATCAGAGTCTGGATTTGTGCCCGCTGTATGCCAACAGATGTATGTTATGATATGTTGCAAATCAGCAGTAGCAGCTCATTGAGTTGTAGAATATACGTCTATAGACGTCCCACTGTTGGGCACAGGTATCCCCCATAGATACAGCTGCAGGAGGTCTAGAGCATACTCCACCACACTGTTCCAATGCGTAATGCTGGAGTGGTTAGTGGCCAAACTAGTGTGGAATGTTCTCAAGCCACCCGAAGGTCTTCGACGAGGCGTAACGAATGATTCTACCATCGAAAAAAACGGGATTTTTACACAGGCAATCAACAATCTGACTGCCCCCGTTGTTTCTTATCTCGTCTGATCCTCGGAACTCGGAAAATTGAAAGGGTTGGAAGGGAAGAACACTTTAAGTAAGCAGAGACGCAGATTCCCTTGTGATGATATATAGATCAGATCTCAATACGGATTGGATATATGTATATCGTATCATATCATGTTATAACTATTCTAAGCTTACCAGCTGTCGTGCTTTGTAAGCTCTGCCAAGCATGATTCTTCGAAGTTCCTGCAACATCGGAGCATTTGAATTAATTTCACACTGTTCTCCCTACTCACTCAACTACATTACATCACAATTAATTCTATCTAATCTCAATCTCTTGCATACCATAGAGTAGAGTTATTTTCAGTTATTACTAACCTTAACAGGTGCGAAGCGTTTGTACAAAGGAATATTTTAATCTGGTTATGAGCACCGCGTATCGTCATAGCATGTCGACTCGACATTAAATTCAAGTTATTTGCATAACGACCCAACTTTAACGCGATACATACTGGTACTGAAAAGTTGCATTAAACCAACCAGATCAAAAGTATGAACGTGGTATGCATTTAAATTAAGAGTTACCTACATACATTTCATGTGGTCTAGGTGAGTAGGGTTGGCAAAGAACTACGCTGCTGCAACCCACAGACGTCCCACTGCTGGGCACGGATCTCCCCCATCTGCGGAAGGTCTAGAGCATACTCCACCTTGCTGCTCCATTGCGGATTGGTAGATGGTTTAATGGTGAACCCAGTGTAGAATGTTCTCAAGCCACCCGAAGTTCTTCGATTGGCTTAACGAGTGTTTTCGCTATTGTAAACAACCGGTACCGGCGGCTTAACGTGCCCTCCGAATTACTTGATGAAATTGATGAAATTTTGCCACTAGCGGTACCCATCCACAAACCGACCGCGCCCATCGTTGAATAACTCTGTCGATCACATTGAATCGACGCGAGCCATTGTGCTATAGACACTACGCTGACCAAGGTCAAAATTCTATTTCAGTATTTTTTCAACTTCATAGCACCAGTTTTTATCACAAATCCTTCACAGTTCAGGCGTCACTACTCTGGAACTATTTACTTGTTATTGTATTGTGCATGTAGTGCTCCGTGTCACCCTTGTCATAAAGGGTACATTAATTGGCTCGTTACCACACCAGTGCGCAGTAAACGTCCGTTCTCGCCCGTGGCTAATACGTGACAGTTTACGTCACTCCCGTGTGCTCGAGACAACGTCATGCTTAACAGATTATATATAGATCGCATACACTACATCCCTTCCTTATTATAAATTTATTAATCGAGAACATTAAGATAGCAAACGAGCCCGCAGCACCACCCATTCATTTGTTAATTTAATTTTTTTTTTTTTTCAAAGTTCTCAAACATTGCAATTGGAGAATTAAATATTTCAATCTTACTTACATATGAAATGCATACTTCTATGTATTTTCTTTCTTATATGAGTTACCTTCTGGTACTGTATACGTAACCATAATTATTTGTCTAATTAACACCAAATGTACGCTTTCAAACGTAAGATTTAGAAAAATAAGCAAAATTTGTTTCGTGTACAACTGTGGGCTTATACAGGCTGATAGCGTGTACGCAAATGGTCTCGCTTATCTTTTTCGCTCTAACATATGAGTATCTATGTTATTTTTCTTTCGCATTGCCAATCTATTAAGTATTATACCAGTTGATCAGATCGTTAGTAACAGTCCAGCCAGCAACCGTCAGCAAGTCGCTTCATGTCAGACATAAACACGACACGCGCCGCGTTTGGTGCGTTGGTGGCGTATTTACCTCTTGTAATATAATGAGTACTGTTTTTTGGATTAGTCATCAACGGATATCATATACTACCTCGTATAGTCGCAATTGCAGTCAATAGGAAGTACTAGGTTTCTAGTTGTGTTTTCACAAAAGATTGTATTCGATCTTATAAACGGGCATGTTACACCATCCGGATGTCGATACTATATATTTAAGTATGTTTTTAAAATGTCCATACATGTATATGAGACTCTGACACCCATAGCACAGGTAAGTACCCAGTTTAGGGTCCATGATTTTTATTTATTTATTATTTAATAAAGTATCGCTCTAAAAATCCATATGTAGATCTCGTAGATTTATGAAACAACTAGAAATAAATGAGCTAGGTACCTATCTCACGACGAGTAAGTACATTCCTTAGTACTTCATCCATCCTTCAAAAGTATTGGATACTCGGCGTGCTGTTTTCTATCACCATTACAATGGCCCTATCCCAATACATAAGTCACAAAAAGGTATTGAGTAAAGAAAAATATAAGTATAAAATAGACATTAATTGATACGGACATAGGCCTTTCCCAAAATGCAGGCCTCCAAAGCAATGCTTACGGAATGTGTATTAGAATTTATAATAAGATATCCGAACCTATACAAAACTTGATGATTATTATTATTATTTTTTTTTTTTTTTTAATTGTGACAGCATAATCTAAGTGACCCATTAATTTACCTACTATGACATTTGCATACCACCCAGTGGTAAGAGTGAGGGACTACCTTTAATTGTAGCATCAAATTGTACTACTTAAAATATGGAACGTACTTACAGCAAAGCAGCGTAGTTACCGACACATAGCATAGGTACCGACAACCTTTCCCTTCGACGGCTGAGCAACCATACCCTTCGTTGGCCGCGTTTGGCTTTTTATAGGCACGGTCGGGTAGCTGACCGCTTAGTGAGGGTAGATCGTGCGCCGTCCTCGGCTGCACCTTGGACTTCTTCAGGAGCATTGGTTACACCACTTTTCTTTAGTAGGTAGGCATTATCCAATCATTTGTAACCACTGGCTGTTGCAGCTGTCACCGTAGCACCGCGACCGCCTAGCGCACCTGTAATACGACGCATCAAATGCGCCCGTCCGACGATGTATCTTGTGCAGACACGGGTATTCCCATTACAAGTGCTATATCCGATCTAGGCTTACGAGTACGTACGCGGTGCCAGCATGGTATGCTCTGGCGGCGCCACGCAGCGCAAGCGTCTCCAGGCCCAGCAAAACCTCGCCCTGCGAGAAATCACAGGAGCGGGGCGCTACGTCCGGAACGCGGTGATAGCGCGCGACAGCAGGCTGGACGTGTTATGTATAACCGCGCCGACAATGGGCCACATCCTCACCTAAGGGGGATAGCGCCGCTGCACGCGCGCAACCGCTACCTAGAGAGCTGTTGGACCTTCTTCCCCCCGACCATCTAGGGGGAATTCGCGACATACGGCTAGTCGCGTGCGCGACGATCGACTGGCTCCCACGCTCAACAGCGGGGAAGTCACCGACGGGGTTTACCCCTGGAGCAATTTCCCGGATAGAGGGGATCTCCCCTTATTCCGAATTCCCTCAGCGCAGGAGCGCCTACAGCGCCGCGCAAGAGGAGGAAAGGTGACAGACCTGTCTGGTATTCCCACTACGAATCCTGTGCAAAAGGGAAACAACCTGGTGACCATCATCTTTTCCATTGCTTAAATCTTAAAGCAACTGTAGCGTTGTCTCCTTCGAAATCTAGCTTTTCCGGAGCTGGCAATAAGTTTGTAATTTTCGTGGTAGGTAGATATGGGGCGACCTAGAACTGAAGTAAATCTTGGTAACTACAAGTTTACAGTATATTATTAATTCATCCCCACATCTACATACAGTCAACTAGTATCATAATGCATTTACTGCCTAATACGCAATCACGTACGATTTTCAATTTAATGTAGGTTCGCACTACCTAAACACACGATCACGTACGATTTTCAATTTAATGTAGGTTCGCACTACCTAAACACACGATCACGTACGATTTTCAATTTAATGTAGGTTCGCACTACCTAAACACACGATCACGTACGATTTTCAATTTCATGTAGGTTCGCACTACCTAAACACACGATCACGCACGATTTACAATTTCATGTAGGTTCGTACTACCAGTTACACACGATCACGCACGATTTATAGGTTCGTACTACCTAACACACGATCACGCACGATTTACAATTTCATGTAGGTTCGTACTACCAGTTACACACGATCACGCACGATTCACAATTTCATGTAGGTTCGTACTACCAGTTACACACGATCACGCACGATTCACAATTTCATGTAGGTTCGTACTACCAGTTACACACGATCACGCACGATTCACAATTTCATGTAGGTTCGTACTACCAGTTACACACGATCACGCACGATTCACAATTTCATGTAGGTTCGTACTACCAGTTACACACGATCACGCACGATTCACAATTTCATGTAGGTTCGTACTACCAGTTACACACGATCACGCACGATTTACAATTTCATGTAGGTTCGTACTACCAGTTACACACGATCACGCACGATTCACAATTTCATGTAGGTTCGTACTACCAGTTACACACGATCACGCACGATTTATAGGTTCGTACTACCTAACATATTCTTGCTATCTGCGAAAACTATTGATGATAGAATAAAAATTAAATAATGTACTACGACTTTGCAGATACCTCATTATTTACAAAAGTGTCGCGATACCATATATCCAACTACTGTAGTTATGCCACTATAACAACTTTTTTACATTTTAAAAGTTGATATAATTTGCTCAATATAATCAAACCACATTATTCATACCTCTGTATCAGTCCTTATCGCATTAAATGATATTTTATTAAAGACCGTTTCAATACCTGTAAAATACAAATTGTTAAAATCGGAAATTCCATTCAAAACATACCAATAACGAATTTAAAATGTCCGTCTAAGGAAAATAATGCATTTATAAAATAAAGCGGTGTGGGTGGCCCCGCGCAGCGTAGTCTCAGATATATTACTTAAAGGATGAATAGAATTGATGAATTGCTTCATATTAGCAACAAATGTTTGCAGTCGAATTAATTAATAGAAACATAGGATATGTAGGTCCCTTCATCTCGATGATCCCCGAAGAGTATCTGTATCCATGTTACATGTCACACATGTCCACAATACAGATTAAAATCTTTTCGTTTTACACCCATATGAGCAATCCTTCAGGTAGGCAATCCATTTCACACAGTACAGATTAAAATCTATACGTTTTATCCCTTTAAGAACAATCCTTCAGGTAGGTGTAAGTACCTGGTTATGAGTTTATGATACAATTTATTTATTTATGATTTTGTTATCACTGAAATAAGACCCTATATCATCTTGTCTACTTGAAACTTATATAATAATAATATAACTTAATATAATATGCCTTGGCCAAAGGCAACGAGTTTTTTGTAGTAACTTACATAAAAAATGCTGTAAATTCAATCTATTTATAAAGCGTATTTTTTATTATGTATTGGAATGAAATACAACACAGGTAATACAACAAAGAGCCTACCTACTCTTTTTGAAATTCATAGGTATTTGTGAAATTTAAATTTTTATTATAACTAGGTAAATATAAATAAAATGTTATTTTTGAAATTAAAAGTATTTGTGAAATTTGTGTAACGAAAATTGTAATTATTGTGCTTGTATTATTTTCCATGGAAATAAAGGGCTATTTTATTTTTTATTTTTTATAATATAATATGCATGTTCTCTGTGTAAGTTGTGCTTCCTTGTAAGTGACATTTTCACTCTGGCACACAACACCATTTAATGTAATTCGTATAATAATCTGTGAAATGTTGTTAGGATGCCTTAACTCTAATAAATAATTAAATACAAGAAATCAACCTATCTAGGTCAATACTTAGTACCGTTATGGCTTATTAAATTACCAACTTTAGTTGTAATTCATTAAAATTATTGATTGCTAAAGTCATAGCCTCGAATAAATAATAGCATAACTAGTGTTGCCGCTGTTGTTCCGGTATAATATTACTCAAAACAATATAAAACCACCACACAGTTTACGATAAGTAGTTGTAATGTATTGGAAAACAATGGCGGTTACATACATGTTACGTACGGACAATTCGATTGGTCGCGTAGCGGTCCCACGAACAAGACATTCCGTGCCTAACATTGGACGGGTCTCTCACCACTCTAGATTTAGTTTAGTAATAAGTTAAAATGTAATTTTCTATTGAAGAAAATTAAATAGTTTATAGAACCTAACGTCTCGACCACCTAATTTCACCCTGCCGCCGATATGTAACTTACATACCTACACGATACATAATTCTAAGTGTTCACTGAGTGCGATGCGTTATAGTGAAGAGTAGGACGCGAATCATACATGAGTTTGTAAGAGTAGCCTATTGTTTTTGTAATGAGCGCGCACAATGTCCCACTTCAAATGAGGCGAAGTGTATATTGTTCGTCGTGATACATTTGAAGTACTGACTAGAACAACTAGGAATTCGAACTCAATTTTATGAATAATAAAAACTGTAATAGTTTGTTTACAATAATCTGCCGCGATACCTGCCTACCGCATAGCAATGCCGCGACACGATGATTAGGTAATCGGGATCCTTATGGACAGAGGTATGTATATTTATTTTATGTTGATCCATCAGTAATTTAACAATCAATCATAAAGTAATAAACATCCAATGCATAAAGTTCTTAGACCATCCAATTTTATTTATGTACCTACATACTTATTCAACCTTCCTTTCTCCGTATTTCGAAAAAATATTTTTAATATTTTTAATTTACCACTAACCTTTTATTCTCGTCGCCATATGTAGTGCTCCGTGTCACCCTTGTCATAAAGGGTACATTAATTGGCTCGTTACCACACCAGTGCGCAGTAAACGTCCGTTCTCGCCCGTGGCTAATACGTGACAGTTTACGTCACTCCCGTGTGCTCGAGACAACGTCATGCTTAACAGATTATATATAGATCGCATACACTACAGTGCACCCCTGTTTCTTTTACAAAATTACATTCAATACGTTATTTCAATGGTTGTGTGGAAGAGATCCCTTTTTTGTGATATGACCGCCATTTGCACTACCACTATAATATTATATTATTCTTGTATGTACTTGTTGTATCTTTATACTTTTGGTGTATAATAAAGGAACGTCTGTCTGTCTGTCTCCCCGTCGCGGTGGTGAGTGACCCTGAATGCCAAACCGCGGGTCCCTAATTCCGACCGGGTCAGATTTTTATTTCGCAGATATATATTTGTAGGTACTCAGGTCATGGATGTTAAATTGTAATGTTTTCTGTGTGTGTCCGACACACGGAGCACAACCCCAGGCCTGCCGCGGGGGTGTGTTGCGTTCAGAGTTTAAAAAAAAACATTTATTACACGCTAGAAATGGTATTAGGTACCTCTACTTCTGAGTAACCGTTGCAAGCCGTTGCATAAAAATAATTCAACATTTACATAAGCATGTTAGTTGGGTAATGGCGATGCATGGCAGTGCACAGGTCATGCTCACGCGGCAGGCTTGGCAAAGAAAGTTGTACACTCGTTTGACTCGTTCCTAACTAAACTCGTTCTCACGTCGCTTCTGTAACAGGACAGACGCGCACGGAATAAAATATTGTAAGAACCTAGGACTTTTTTTGAGGTGGGCGAAACTTCTCAACTGCCTCGTTGGTAGTTGCAATCGTGACTGCGAAGCCACATCTCCTGGGTTTGATTTCCGATACAGATTAAAAAATCCCTTAAAAAAGGGATGGTTGATGACATTAGGTTCAACATGACAATGAGAAAAGTCGGCGTTCTCGTTTAGTAGGTAAGATAAGAACACTGTGTGGTCATACTGATATTATAATATTCAAAGCCCCAAAAATTTAAAAACATTCAGCAACAAAAACCTTACGAAGAGTCAAATAAATTTTAACTCTCATATTTCACCGATGTTTTGCGTCTCACTATTCTTGCCAAATAATACTATGTAACTTCATTTCGGAATACTCTTTCTTTGTGTTTGCGCGGTACCCACTGCAGAATTCGTGCATTACCGTGTCCCACTTTTGAATATGAAAGACCTAGAAACATCCTTAAGATAGTTGGAACCCTCGGGGATCTGCGCGATCTCATTGCGATCTCTTTTATCTGTGCTTTTTAAGAATCCTTGGGCAACTTTTCAAAATCTTACTGCAGAAACGTGTGTCATTACTCAGCCGAGACATTTGTAACTCATGCTGTCCCAGATGCGCAGAGAAGTCTTGAATTTTTTTCATCATCATTACAACCTCAATAAAAGTTTTAAATATATCAGAAAATGAAATACCTTCCTATCATATTATGGACCGAGAACCTCCATAAATGCGGTGGCAAAAAGAATAATAACTAGGACGAGTGACGCCGATTAGTGAATGCCTTGTCCAGCGTATTTCAATAGCTGAGAAATATGGATTGATGACAACCCAAAGATCATCCACTAACTGAACTGAACATCGTCTGTTTTTAACATATAAAAATATATTTGTAGGTATATAAATGTGCACAATTTATGCTATTCTTAAATTCCTCATCTGATTTGCATAAAAGATAACTTAGTTTACAGTTTACATTGTGTTATCTATATATATAAAAGGAGAAGGTGACTGACTGACTGACTGACTGACTGACTGACTGACTGACATATCAACGCAGGGCCTAAACTATAAGGGCTAGAAACTTGAAAATTTGCACAGGGGTTCCTTTTATAACGTAGGGGAGCACTAAGAAAGGATTTTTGAAAATTCACCCCCTAAGGGAGTAAAACGGGGGTGCAAAGTTAGTGTGAAACTTTGCCGTTTTTGATGTTATTCGAATGAAATTCAATACCTATGAAGGTTTTTTATTGAGTTTCGAAAATCATCTCTTAAGGGGGGGTAAAAGGGGGGTGCAAAGTAAGTAGGTATAAAAGTTTTTCGTATATACCTACATAATTTCAATGAAATTTTGTATTTAGGTTATGTTACGTCTAATTCCACGCGAGCGAAGCTGCGGGCGTCCACTAGTATTACATATTCGTACATGCTAAATAATTACAAATATGTCGCATAATGCCGTTTCCACGAAGTACCTAATAAGGTATGAGATGGAATATGGAAATGTGTGATGAACAAAGGACGTTAAGCTATAAAGTTATTTTCAAGACCATTTGCTTTAACTAGGTACCTACTTTAATAATATCATATTATTAACTTCGAATGATGAAATGCTGATTTTTGAGAGCAGATTAGAGAGAGAATTTTACATGTCATTCATAAATCTGCACTTTACGCTCCTAAGCTTAAGGTAAATAGTCTATGGCTTAGGTAAATTTTTCTCGCAGCGTCAAGCGACTCGATAGAGTAGGCTATTAAAAACAGTACGTATTGAACATGTTGTATGGAGTGATTTATCTGTTACGTAGTAGTAATTAATTAATCTAAGTCCTAATCAACAAGGCAGATCAAGCTAAATCAGGACAAGCAATGTTCCTTCTGATTAACATTTATCACATATTTACTCTGTACTATAGTTCAGTAGTAAAGAAACAATGACAACAATCAAGTTCGTAAAAAACTCGTTACCGTTTAAACTGGTCATAAAATCAAAATTTCCATTTATATGACTGACAAACATGTCTCTTTATTTCCCTTTTATTTTACGAGGTTTTTATTGATAAAAGGGGCCGTCGTTTAGATTACATGTTTAATGACCAAAAGGGATGATGGTATTGCTTACTCGTGAGTAAAAAATTACCCTAGAAAAGGTTATTTTTGAAAGGCTTCTATGAAGGATCATCAGTTGTTTACTGGTTCCGTCAGGAGTCGGGAGCTTACGGTGAGTACAAGGTTTAATTTATCTGACTAATTAGTTACTTTGTTAGTAGAAATAGTAATGTATGGGTCGAATCTTACGATCTGCATTTGCATTACTTATTTTTTCACTAGTGGACGCCCGCAGCTTCGCTTGCGTGGAATAAGACATAATAATAGATTAAAAAGTAGCCTATGTCCTTCCTCAGGCTCTAGACTATCTGTGTACCAAATTTCATTTAAATCGGTTCAGTAGTTTTAGCGTGAAAGCAACACAGACAGACAGACAGAGTTACTTTCGCATTTATAATATTAGTATGGATACGAAATATGATGATGATTTCTGTTAAAAAAATATCTGATTCTACATTAAGTTTTGGTTTTATTTTTCTCCCTTAGTGCTAAATATAACATTTGACACCATATACTCAAGCAACTACTCGTATGTATTGATAAAATAATAATTATTAAAAAGCGGACATATTTTATCTCCTAGTGACATATTTTCTGGAATTTCGCGTGACTCCGTTAATAGAGATAATAAAGGTCCCAAGTGTGGTATACAGGAATTTATAAATATTGAATATGTTTGTAGGTAGACAATCATTAAATATGTAGGTAGATCTCAATAAGAAAAATGTAACGCCACTTGGAATATAAATCAAGTAACGGGCAGCTGCTTTTTATTGTGTTCCCTCAAATACTCCCTCAGGACTTAAAACGGTGTTGAACAAGTACATAACACCAAGTATTAACTTTCAGCAATGAAATCGCTCGCGCTCTGGCTAATTCTGGTGTTAGTACGAGTATCAGCGGCCGCGATGGCATGTACAAAGCTGATGCACTTGGCCCGGGCGGAGCAGGCTGATGAGAATGGCCTCAAATGCTGGGATATGGTGAAGGTTGCAACATGCGGGGGACGATGTGATTCTAGTGAGGTGATTTACACTTATTTTAACTCGAGCGCTCCGGGTCCAGATCGCATTTTTTGTAATCAGCTTAACTGCTTCCAATTTCATTTGCTATAATTATTAGTAGGTACGTACCTATTAATAAGGTCTTTTGCCTCTCTATTATTAGCCAATTGTTTTTTTATTTTATTTTAGCGTAAAATTGTTAGTATATGCCCGTGTTGTTACTAGGTATTACATATCTTATGTGGCTCATTGTCAATCTACCATCGTTCGAACTATGCGATAAAATGATCAAATTGAAAACCAGCGTTGTCGCTTGACCGCTGAGGCCTATGCTGAATCTATTTCGTTTTCTCTCCTAGACTGCATGTTGATTTATTTGCTTATTATGTTGTTGTAGATTGTAGTTAGCTATTTTTATGCGCGTGAGCACGCGTGGAGCGTGCGGTGGGCTTCCATTATACGTACACAATTCGAGCAGTCTGCAGACATTTAAGTTTAACCTTAAGAAATGGCGTATCGAGCTTATTCTACAGTGTTGAGAAACTGACGACAAGCAAATGTCGTAATAATTAATTAATTGTTTGATATAATATTTTATTTAAATTTTATATTGATATTTTTCACACTAACGAACTGACCAACTAATGTTCCAATTAAAATGTATACTGACTATTGACACCACTAGTCCTTTTCTGGTCGACATTTGTCACAGGTTTCATGGACGGCGTCTAATACAATATGGTGATGCATTCTATATTTTATATCGTTTTGTAACAGTGCTTAAAAGTCCTTACTCCTTTAAGGGTAGATAGACTACACCTAAGAGTACCGACTGTCACAGTTCGATGGATCGATCGTCATAGGTCGATTTCAGTGGCTACGACACCTATATTTTAAGTCGAGTGCGGCCCTTTCCGTCAACGATCGTTTCGCATTGTTTCTTGTATTTTATTCTGTACCTTCATTTCTTTGTTCGGCGGAATAAATGGTTTCTTTCATTCATTAATTAGTTTCTAAAAATTTAATATTGTTTGTATCTGGCAATCCTACGAATCCAAGAAATGCAATAGCATTACAATTTGCCCCCAGTCCCAAGTATAATGAACAGTGAAGCACTTTGCCACATTGCTGAGGTGTTGGGATATCGCTAAAGTTGGGTTGGGGACGGTGTGACTTCGGTTGCCAGAACTATTTCATTAATAATGAAGTTTTGTGCAGGAATGGCAGCTTAGATGCGATTTGGTCGTATTAGAAAATAATTCTCCACCAATCTGCATCGGATCAGCGCGGTAGTTTGTTTTAGTTATGTTTTAGTTCTCTTCTTCCGAACTTAACCATTATTTCGAGTATCAGCATAATCTATTCATTATTGCTTTGCGAATTAGTTTGATATAATATCTATCCATAATCTATCCATTGAACTATTCTAATCACTCCTTAGATCATTCATCTAAGTCCACTTAACTCCACTGTACTACTGGTAACATTGTTGCAACATACTCGTATAAAAGTATTAAAAATTCCTTGCAGATAGCTGATTGGGAGTTTCCGTTCAAAGTGTCGCATCATCCGGTATGCATGTACGGGACCCGCCGTCCAGTGGTGGTCAGACTACGGCACTGCGACCCTGGTGTCGCGTCTGAAGCTGAACTCTTTCACTTTCTAAATGCCGAGGATTGCCGTTGCAAAGTAAGAAGCTTTTTGTTACTAGTCATGATGGGGAGGTTAATGCCGCCACGATGGCTAACCGCATTGGAAGAATTTAAATGCGATTGCGGTGATCTCAGTGGCTGTTGAACTCGCCTCTTACGCGCGGTCCGGGTTTAAAACCAAGCGGCACGCACCAAAGACTTCTAAGTTAGGTATGTGCGATTTTTGTAATGAAATATCACCTACTGTAACGGTGGGGGACTCTTCGTGGGGTAAATTGCATGCCTGAGAATTCTCCAGAATGTTCTCGAAGGCATGTGAAATCTGAAAATCCGCACTTGATCAGTATGGTGCACTAGGTGGTACTTTAGGCAAAACCCTCCCAATAAGAGAATGGAATAAAGAAAAGTTTGTCGTAGCGTTTACAACAATAACGAGGATGCAGGAGGCATGCTGTTTATTATTTTATATTTTTTTTATTTTTTATTATTAGATATTTACTATTTGGGCATGGGTGTGTTTTACCAATTTCAATTATTGGGTACCTAGTGTACCAACTATTTTATATTTTTCGTAATAAGATTCAATTTTAATTTTATCTGTATGAATCAGTGGGTTCAAGAGAAGTATTAGTGATCCTATCAGGTAAAGCAGAATCAGTCATGTCCATGGAAAAAAGAAAATCTTATTTACAATTGGTAACGTTTATTTAGAAAAATGTCTTATCTTAAATAATCCTAAAGCTTCATAGTTTATATTACTAAGCATAGAAGTTTAATTACTAACTTGATAACAATAATGACACAATTCACCCACACAATTATTATATACCTACTCTTTTCCTTCTTTAAACTTGTACAAAGAAAATCCACGCGACGGTAAATCTTTTGATCGCTTATTCCTAATGGTTATTATAATTATAAATTAAGAGTATTATATCAAAATACAATTGTTTTATGTAGATAGACAGACCAATTTAATTATTCAGTCTAATTAATCTATATTATAAATTAACAACGATACTTAAACCAATAGCAATCCCTAGTTGGATTATTACAGCCGATACCTAATAATTAAACTGATTTAATCAACTCAAACAGGTCTACAGAAATACCATGCCTGCCTCCTAAAGATACCGGACCTTTGAATGACAGGTATTATTACAAATTGCTTACATATTTACCCGTGGTGTAGTAGACTACCCAATTCCTTGTATGTAAAGTATTTCTGGTACCAGTAGGTATACATAGTTTAACCAAGTAGGTATACATAGTGACGTTCGTAGTAGGACAGTAGGTATAATAAATAATTGTACCTTGAAGTTGTCCGAGGCTTGGTAAGTAATTGATCAGTCAACATTTACTAATGGTGGATGAGCAATTACTTACAATCGTAGAAAGATTAGGTAATACACTATAATCATTCTGCCTGTCACTCCAATCGAACTTAGATATTATTTTGCACTTTATAAACATTGATCTACTGATCTGGAAAAATCCCACCATGCGATGAGGGATGTAAAATATCATGTCTACTACCTATTATGGTATCTCAATTAATAGGTAGTACCTATTCAACAATTATAGTCATACATACATTATGAATAAGATATTAACTTATTTACAAATCGCCCTCACCATTTAGGTAGGTAGGTACGTGTAAATTAAATTCCTGACACATGACAGGACATCTGCCAAAAATTTAATTCATTAAATATCTCCTCACAAATCTAAACTATGTTTTAATCGATGCGATTTCTTTTAACCTATATAATATAGCGTAAATTACCTGCACGTGGTTATCAACACACACCTCCACATACAAGTTGGCACATAAATTATGTCCCGTTATGCTATCGTTATTTATGTATTTATCAGTCAATTTTGGTGAATCAACTCCGGCTGAGTTAACACGCCGCCGCGGGGGTGCAAAAACTCATGTCATCACTAGCCTTCCGCGTTTGTACACGGCTTTCATTTGCGCTCGCTCCAGGTCGCTCGACGTGCTGCAGAGGCAAAACATACTTCAATCAGAATTTATATCACGTAAAACTTTAACCACCATTCATCATCATCTATAATCATCATTCATCTGGCAAAGAGTAATGGGCTCTAATAAATGTCGCCACCAAACGTGACGTTTCTGTGACCCTGTGACAATCTTCAATCGAAAATGTCAACTTTGAATTATTAATTCTTGTTCGTGGCAATTCTTTCTATATCTGACATGGCTCAGGCATGAGAGAAGAAAATAAAGCAATGGGCAAGTTATAATACTAATCTATAATGTTACTTTCACCAGCAATTTCGATGATCTTAGTTCATCAACCGATTTCATGATTACCAATTCGTAATAAATATTCTATGAACTGGTAGCACGAAGGCACCAACTGGCTTTGCAGCACAGTGATCAGAATAGGAGAGTCATGATGCTTATGATGACAGCGGATATAAAGTCAAATAGAATAACGCAAAGGCTAAAGTAAACGAGAGATACATTTTCTCTAGAAGAAGTTTGGGCGTGATGATTCTGCCTGAGTTATCTAAAGCGACATATAGCGCGCTAGAGGTGCAGCAAATATATAATGGCTACAAGTGACACAACAGTGGAAGTCTTGATGCATCAGATGGGAGGTGACATCTCGAAGAGTAACCGTGAAGTAGTATATTATCACTTGAGAGGCCTATTCGACTAACCTGAGCGGCGTGCTAGTCCCGCTGGAGAGACGACGAGCGCGGGGTGTGCGAGGCGTACGGGGTGTGCGAGCAACTACAAGAAGTGCCAGCAGCACAGCTGACGTCTGCATCAGTGCCAGCACTAACGCCGACACAATGCACACGTGGATGTTACGCGGAGCGTCCGTCTCTGCCTCCTAGACATCATCACATCTGTTGATCACATCTCTTCACGGAATGAGAGGAGCAAGTGTATCACGTCAATTAATTTTCTGTAGCTATGTGTGTTGTTGACATAGAAAATCTCACATGTGTTGTGTGGATTAAAATGTCGAGAGGTAACATCACATTCCGACTTTACCCGAACATTACATATTTCAGTTCAAGCGATAGTAGGCCCAAATTGTTGTCATGGTACCTGTATGAGGCCTTTGAGACCTGCCAGCAGGAGGCTTGAGATCTGAAGCGGGTATTGCCAAAACGCTAATTTATCGGTCAAAGGCTGCAGTGGCTCGCGCAGCTCATGCGTGCGAAAATCGTTGGCAAGTTCAAATTATCTAAATGAATCGGTAACCTGGATGAGGCTTTTGAGCTCTGCGGGTAGGGGATGCCAATACGTTAGGTCATCGAGCAACGGCTGCAGGTGCTTGCGTAGTTCCAGCGCGCGTTTCATCTCAGCGGCTTCTGGCGAGCGGGCCCATTCCGCGAACCGCGCGCGCGCCCACAAAATAAACGCTGCCTCGCCGCACATCATCAGCGCCATCAAAAAAGCGTACTGTAATGGAGACATTACATTTTTAAGGCTTCTCCATCTAGGATTGTAAGTTTGAATGAAGTTATTGTTTACAATGACATGCAAATGAGAAGTCATCACATTTAGTTTGCTTCGTGGACTTAGTCAACCTCCATCCACCATCTTGCGAATAAGGAAAGTAAATACATTCTGAAGATCCAATACCATAAACGAAGAGAATGCGATAAATTCTTATACGCAGTGAGAGGAACAGCAGAGGGCAGCATGGTCGCCAACTGTAAGTAGATATTCCTCTAAAAGTACGAGCAAACTAAAGAGATATTTCTCTTTAGATCTGCCAAAAGCAGCAATACATGGCTTAAACTGAGACGTTGAATGTGCAAGCGCACCTAGATTCGCCACTAGCGGCAGCGAGCTGTATACTCACTGTCAATCACCTATCCTCAAGGAAAACCACGCTTTCTGAAGAGTATAATAATTCAGAATACCAATAACAGTAGCACGCGGCGTAGGGCGAGGCGTCGAAAGTGCAGCGCAAACGCAGCGACATTCGCCAGAACTAGCAGCAGGGCAGCAGCAGCGGGCAGCAAGGCGGCCGCAATCCGGTACTCTGTAGGGAAGAGCGCACGCAGCGGCACATACGCGCTGGGGTCCCACTTCAGTCGCGCGCCCGTCGCCAGCGCGGCGCCTGCGAACACCTGCAACACAACCAGGTTCAATAAACTGCTCTTAACTTATTTCCGACTCTTTCGAGTTTGTTTTCAATTTTGTATCAACAATATGTCAAAAATTGGTATACATGTTCATTTTAGGTCTAGTTTAGGCATGTAGTTTTAATGTGATGATGTATATAGTGTATATTCGCGCATTAGTTTGTCTATTAGTTTTTCTATGTGCATACCATAGAACCAAGTAAGTTTAAGGAGCGTTTCCTGATATGCGATCGGAGTGGGCTTTACATTTAATGATTTTAACATAGAAAGCGGCATGTCTAACGTTAGAAAATTTGTAAAAACACGTCCATTAATAGGTAAGACACACAGAGACAATATACATAGGTATGCATTGTGCATCCAACTCCGACATTCATGTCAATCTTGCAGTTTCTACATTATAATTGTTCACGATCGAACCGTTTAATATTGACAAACATTAAACTGGGTTTTCGCGGCATATGAAGTTAGTTTGGCTAACGAAACCGTCCAAACAATGACGGTGTAGCAGGAATGTAGGTTATCGTAAACATCACTAATCTATTATCATACAAAGAACTCCTGTCCATCATGTTAGGAAACTCGTATCAGTCTTGTACTCTTTGACTAAAAACTCTTTAGTAATATCATTCTTCTTTTATTTATTTTTTATTTTATATCTGAAGAAAAAGGGCTTTTTCGTACAAACGAATGTCGCCCATATACATTCTTCCGCATACAGCACAACATCTTGAATTGCATCAACATCACAATTTAACTTAAACAATAACATACTAACAAAATGATAGGTACATAGAGAAAAGAAAACTAATGATAATCAGTTAATCAAGTATTGGATCTGTTTGCAAGTTTTTAAATTCTGGCGGAACCCGACAAAGAGAACACTTTTACAGATGCCAATCAAACCAATAGCAGAAGAATATGGTGTACATTCTGTATGAATATGGTATTCATCATCCAACTTATTGCAAGAAGTTTTGTTTGTTTGTTGTTGTTTGTTTGGGCTGCTAAATTTTTTCATAAGGTACGAGAATTTATTTCCAGGAACGTGCCTGGAACGCAACCTCAGCGCCGTTACAGTTTCAATCCTATTTGTAACCGCCCTCTCAAACTATAGAGCTCTTCAACTGTTCTTCGTCGTTAATAGTTGACTGGCATTCCTTTCGGCATTAGGCCCGCTCATTGTAGAAATTGCAATAAAGGTTTAATAAATAAAATAAATAAGATGTCGATCCAACACTTCTAACGAAATGGCTGAGTTAAGCGACATGATAGGGATGTTACCGCGAGAAAGATGTTCAAGTGCAGCAGGACAGAGGGCACGGCGCGCGCGCAGCAGGCAGCCATGACTAGACCAGCAGAGGCCTTCGCAGAAGGCCCAGCCGCGGGCCTGGCTGCAAACACCAGCCGTACAATCGTGAAGTGGGGCTTGTTCGATACTCGCCTCCGCTCGAAGTAATATTGAGATACTGAATCTCTCCGCGGAGTCTCAATTTTGAACACACTTTAACCACTTCACATGCACAGATCGTATTCAGCTGTTACACATAATGAACAGTAATCTCATAACAACGGAGTTACTAAAACTAGTATAGTATAAAATGTATTAACTACCATGCCAACGGGGTCTTCCTGGAAGGCGTCGCGACACTTCACTACCATACACAGATTCTTTCCCACTATGACCAATCACGACATAAGATCAATCAGATTATTTTCAGTTTATGCTATGATCAATCATACCGGTATGAATGATTTATATAGAAATTAGTATTCTGCCACGCGGATAGATCTCCCTAGAGAGACCCAATTTTGCACACACACCACTTGCACGGATTGTATCAAATGTCTGAGGCTAATACTTAACAACTCAAATAGACCAGATATAGAGCCACGATGACTAATTTTTTTGTATTTCTATCAAAACTTATTAAATATTATCATAATCGTTTTGTGGAAGCGTGAGCGCGAATCAGTCGGGCCGCGCGGTCTGCGTATCTTATCTGCGGCTCCTATCTCCCGTACGAGGAACCAAAACTGTATTCGGATGTGACTGTTCAAATAATTGAAATCAAACATATATTTAGGGAGTGTCATTACTTGAATATTATTGTTATAGTAATTTCAGTAGTTGGTATTTATTACCAAGTCAAGATTTAAAAAAATTATAAACATAGTTACAAATAATAATAATAAATTCTCTAATTCTCTCAGAGATATTATAGATATATAATTCTGTGTCAGAGACTCATATAATACATACATATTTTGAATACATATTTAAATAGATAGTATTAACATCCAGATACAGAACTTACACAAGTGTTCGTCACATGAATGTTTGTTCTGAGTGGGATTCGAGCCCACGAGCCCTGGGCGTAATATGCAGGGTCATGTTGGTCTAAAAGAAGATGTGTAAGTAAAAACAATTAAATAAAACACGACAAATATGGTACCTACCCGTTACTGTACGGTATGTTTTGGGCAACTCTATTGGCCTGTTTTTGTACATTATATATGTTTATATTTAACATAATACGTCCTGAAAGCCATTCACAACTTAGTGCAAGATGACTTCAACTGTTTGTAAGTTACTAACTTAAATATAAGTATGTTGGTGACAAGCCGCCTCCACCAATCCGCGTATAAGCAGCGTGGGGGAGGATGCTCTAGACCTTCCACAGCCGTGTTTGTGGGGGGGACATCTATGGGTTATAGTTATGTGGATGACAAGGGATTTTCTAGTCCATTAAATAATTAAAAATGCTAAAATTGTTTTCAGGTGTGTTCCTCGCACCACACCAGCTGCGAATGGCTGCCTACAAATTCGACTTTGCTCCAAGTTCTGAATTTAAATAGTGCCGAAGAAAATTAAATTAATAGAAAATGAGAGGAACCAATACGTACTTATATGGTCAGAGGACTGTTGAAGGAAAGCATATATAGGCACGAAACCTAATGTATAACTACGCTAAGTATGTGTATCTACTAATACGAGAATGAAGTACCTACCCATATAAACATAACTTTGTGTTACGTACGAAACGCTTAAATATCGTACAAATAAATAAAATTATTGGTTTGCAGATATTTTATTCAAGGGTTTTCCATATAAAATACATCAAAAATTTACAGGCGTTTACAAGTAGGTACATACCTATTTTCAGAAATGATACGAACTCCAAGATGTAAACAGTTACATCAATCACTACAATCACAATAACACAATCGCTTTAAAAACTAATACATGGCTGAAACGCAGAAATAGGTATTGCGGGCTACTGCCGCGAACTCCATACAGGTTCTGCCACCTAACTGTTACACCTAACCTGCTACATTTTATTTCGTTAAACTACTCGTGATATTACAGAATTAGTGTGAGACTGTCTGGTATCAAAGCACCTGTTTCTACGAATCACGAAATTTAGTTACCTACTTTAGAGTGTTTAGAGATCCCCAGGAGACATCATTAAATCCGATTGTGCTTCAAGTTTTATCCCGGGCCGACTGCAGGGCCAAAAAAATTTCGGCCGTTTCTTGTAAGTGGACAGAAACTTATACAAAAATATTATTGACTCAACATAAAATATTGACATAATTAAATATGTCACAATGTTCGAAAGTATCGCGATCATAAAACAATGGTTTTATGCGCACCGCTTTAATCGTCCATATACTCGTATTTCCACATTGGCAATGTTTTTATTATAGTAACACACCAAATAACGTTACATACACAAAATAAAAATATTAAAACGAATGAAGATATTAAAATTTAATATCAAAATTAACAAACAAAATCCGTTTCGCCTAGTTATTTAATATAGCAATACTTTTGTCGTAAGCTTTGTACTACTTAGTTATTTTCGGGATGAAAATAGTGTCCTACAGCAATCATAAGATTATTGTCTATGGACATGATCTGACGATGATCACCTTTTACTACCGCCAACAGTATACCAAAACAATTATGTGAAAACATATTGTGTGTCCCACCCATCAATCCATCCATCTATCCATCAGCCTTTTCAGGTCCATTAATGCAACCTATAGACGTCCCACTGCTGGGCACGGATGTCCTCCACCGACAAATTTGCGGGAGGTCCACCACGCTCCTCCAATGTGCATCGGTGGAGGGGTTAGTGGGCAACCCAGTGTCGAATGCTCTCAAGATTGGACCGACGGCTTAACGTGGTAATTGCACGGTAGCACCCATGAAATTTTGCCACTAGCAGTAACCGCGACGACCGCGCCCGTCGTTGCTTAACTCTGTTGAGTGAATCGACGCGAGCCATTGGGCAATGGACGCTACAAGGACCATTGACATAAACTTCATCTTAAAGATTCCACTCCGACCGTTCCTTCTGAATCCAGCTGATTTCCGTCATTCTTTCACCTTTGCGTCCGTCCACCTTGTCGAAGGGCGACTTGTGCTTCTTTTTTTTTTCATTATAAATTATTCCTTCTTTTAAGAAATGTACCTTTGCCCAAGTACATAGAGGTTAGCTGGAAGAGATCTCTTAGATAGAGATAAGCTCGCGTTTGTAATAACTTTTAATTAAGTTGTTTTTTTGTTGTTGTTGATTAAGCATTAATATTACAGGTTGATTCCTAATATTTTAAAATCAGATATGATGAATGTCGCGCTTACAACCACTAGGTTACATTCAGAAACGTCCATTATCCAAATCTAGCTTGGAGTCAGATTGCTGTGTCCCACAGTACATTTCCAACTTTGAAATATATTTCTATCAAAACAGACGTCACTATTTCACGCCTCGCAACGATTTTCTAAATTCTGACATCCCTATTATAGTCAAGAGCATTTGATAGTGGCAAGGCTAGTACCGGCTTTATGATTTGTGACAGAGATTGTTTCGAATTCGGTTAGGTACTATGTTTAGTCATACAGTGAGTCAGTTGCAATTAGTAAATATGGGAAAAATAGGGTCCCCTTTTGCTTACTGGTGTAAATGGTAACTTAATTCTATTAATTGTACTTGTACATTTTCAAGTTACTGGAATATATGATAAAATATTTAAAAAAAACAACTGAAACCTGGCCTGAAAAAAAGCCTGCAGTTTATTTCATACAAACATGAGTCTTATTTTGAATTTCACAATGTAATCGTGTTATAAAACAATCAAAAACCAATAAGCCTTACGGTAGAGATACACCAAATCCGTCATCGGCCGAACTATGCTCGTACGTCAACGGCCGAACTCGTCCGATCAAATCAAACATAAGTAAATGAAACTTCGGACGTCATCGTACGACGTCGGTAGTTTCAGTGTATGCACTCTCATTCATTTACTTATGTTTGATTTGATCGGACGAGTTTGGCCGTTGACGTACGAGCATAGTTCGGCCGATGACGGATTTGGTGTACGCGTACTGTTAGTCCTATTTAGAAATACATAGGTACGTGACGTTCATGAAACTAGAATGCGTCTTCAATAAGGCCGAGCGAAAATTGCGGCGGCGGAGCGGCGGCGGTAGCGGGGCGGCGCGGCGGCGGTCGCGGAGCGGGATTTGGCAGAATTTAATAGAATAAACATTTTCTTTTTGACAAATTACATACTATTACACAAAAAAATACATTGGCTTTAAACTAAATTTAAACCTGTAGTAGTACGAATTTGTCAAAAAGGGGCCGTGTTCAGCATTAGCCGTGGCGGACCACGACCGCTGGTTTTCATTACGTCCCCTGATTCTGTTCAGTTCAGACAGTAGTTACCATAGATTTATTATACTAGAGATAGATTGGCAATAGAAACATCAAAGCGAGACCAAAACTTAGTTACACGAATATGCGTGTATTATGCATGTGTGCTGTAAGCGGTTGGCGATATTACGTCAATCTCTATAGGATTGAGGTGAGAAATACTAGAAATTCACGTATTTGATAATATTTTATATTTAATTCCTATGCATGCAAAGTGTTATTAAATTAAAATGTCATATTATTACCCATCCATTTGTTAATAAAAATTTATTCAAAGTTCTCAAACAATGCCATTGGAGAATTAAATCTTTCAATCGTATTTTTTCATATGAAATGTACACCTATAATTCTGTGGATTTTCTTTCATAGATGAGTTACATTCTGGTACTGCACACGTGTAACTTCCACAATGAGATGGTGAGTGGTCGATGCGCGGAATAATGCCGTCGACTAATTGCCACTCGTCTGTAGGAGCCCTTATATGTGTCCTCTCTAAATGAAATTTCTGACATCTCCCGACTTTATTAGAAATATTGCGACACTGCACTGAATGTCCAGCAATTTAACATATTACACAGAATTTTCAGTGTATGGAATTTTGATGCAATAAATATTAGATTTAATTAAAGTGTACGCTGGGTATGCTTGTAAACTTCTAACGTATGATACGTCTTCTTCATAATATCACAGCCCTTTCGTTGGCCCACTGCTGGACATGGTTGGTCTCCTCTCGGAGAATGCGTGAGTAAAGTAATCACCACGATGACCAAGTGCTGATTGGTAGACTTTATATATCCTCGTTAAAACATTATATTAGATACTCTGTATTTTTGAGAATCTGTATCATATCATGTTTTCGAGCTTTCCCATGGATGTTTTCTTTCATAAGACATTGAATCGCTCCAAATCGAATGTAACTAACAAAATACGTTCATGTCTGGGATTTGAACCTGGACTTTGTCCAGGGAGAGGGTGAATTCTTAGGGCACTTTTCTTATTTATTATGATCGGGCGCTTGAGCAATGTCTGACAAAAGTATTTTGTTTTGTTTTAGAATACGTCCACAATGATGTTTATTGCTACTGACTGGAATCAAAGTATCTTGATGGATAATTAAGTTGACTTAGGTAGTCCATCAAATTTAGAGAGGTGGATCGGGTAATTTTAAATAGAACTGTTGAACGAACTGATAAGCTCTTCTTCTGAATGTAAACAATATCTTGTTATTTGGAGCTGAAATTTCATAGACATACCGACCTAGTCATAAAAGTCTAAAACTAATAAAAAACAGTCACCTTTTTAATAGTTTGATAAATGAGAATCAAATACAAAATATGAAATGAAATATTAAATCAGCATTGCTAAATGTGATCCTTGTTAGGTTCTACTCCAATAGGTACAGAATGCAATTTCCACAAATAGTAAAGAGATATTTTCTGATATTTTTTATACCTAAGTAAATAAATTATTTAATTTTTTTCTGTTCCTAAATTGTTTGTAATTTTTTTACTGCCATATTTTCCTTGTTTAATGCAAGTTATATGTAAGGTCTACGAGGTTTGTACGTTTTCTTTCATTCTTTCTTAATGGTTCAAGACTTACCTAACTCAAAAAAACTATTTAACCATCCCTTTATCACAACTTTGGACAAAATAAAGAAAAATAAATGATAAAATACTCACAAACAATTAAACAAAAAACCTGTTTAGTCAGGCAAAGCTCAGCGAATACATACATTTTACGACGCGTAGTAGCCGTTTAACTGCATTTTTATGGGTGCCATCGTGAAACAATTTTACGTTTTGTAGGCCATAAAATATTACAGTGCATTGTCAGTCGGTCGTTCAAATCACAGATTATAGTAAAACCATGCTCTACCCGCGGAGCTCTATCCGCCCAGATTAAATACTTCCTACCTCTACCACTAAGTTGTCGAAGGTTTAAATATAAAAAAGACAATGCAATTTTACGGGATAAAAAGTATTCTACGTCACTCTCCTGGCCAACGTTTTTGCACCTTATGTGTGCAAGTAATGCAACAAAATGCGGCCGCGGAACGGGTTAGAGAAAACAGCCCACACGCCAACCCGCTCCGCAGGAGACTTGGGGGCAGAAGACGGCGCTATGCGCATCTCCTCCCCCCGCTATAGACGAGCACTAGCAGGCAGGTGCCGCAAGGCGCGCGTCGAGGCGTTACGGTAGTGATGCGCAAGCGATCCCGTGGAGTCTCATTCGGACGCTGAAGGTGCGGCTGGGTTTTAGTGGGTACTTATTCTAGTTGAGCCCCACATATCTGTCTGTCAGGCAGGATGCGTAAATGCATTTCCCAGAGAAAAAAAAAGTCCTAGTTTATGCAAAAAAAAACCTACATACACACTTTCCCATTTGTATATTACGTGTATGCAAGGACACCAGCGGCAGCTCGGTATATTGTTGCTACCTATTCTCCTCATAAAAATCATTGGACAAACTCTACTCTGACAAAACCCTAAACTGACTGCCTTCCTAATTTTCAAGTTATTCCGAGTATGTTTACCCGAGTGTTTTGTTTTCACATTATGCTTGGACAAACAATACTTCTCTTCACTTTAGTCAGAACCCATTTTTCAACCCTTCGTTCGTTACAAATTCCAAAACGCGACTTTGTATTGGTGATCACGTCAAAAATAAACTACAATCACTTTCAAAACATATTCAATTCAAAAATTTTAACATAACTCATCATCACTTCAGTACCTATTTCAAAATGTTAATAAAATATAATATTTCTCATTTTTGCGGTTTTTCACTCTTTGATTGCTTTTAATTGTACGTATTTACAAACCTGACTGTATTGTTGAATTTTATTGAAGAAATTTCAAATTTAAACAATAAACAATTATTTGCTTAGGATTTATTTAATTACAGATCCCTTTTACTTTTCACCTAGATAATTAATAAATCTCCATTGTAAAGCTTAAAAGCTTAATTAATAAATTTACCTAATGCTTTTTCAATGTAAAACAATATTTTAAAATATTATTCGTACATACCTAATGCTTGGAATCTCTCCTGGTAAGTTAATAAAACCTGTGCAGAGGTAACTCTTTTTTCCGTGAATGTATTTCTTCTACCAGTATTAAAAAATAATCTTCAAATTAAATTTAACAGATAGGTACATATAAAAAAATAAACTAAATAGAGACGAAGAGAGTTGGCAGTAAATAAACTTTATGAAACTGTAAATCTACTAGACAAGCCACTATAATTCCCGGCTACTTTTTCCCTTCCTTTTTTCCTTTCTAGGCATGAAGGTACGCTATCTAGATTAACTGAATTAAAAAAAACTCGATACTTTGTTGAATTGAGATAATTTTACCACCTTAACCTATTTGAGAATACGTTCATATTTCGAACCGTGCTGCTGAGAAACGTAAGATTTTACTGTACGAGATTTTACTGTACCAATCTGCAAGCCTTTGTAAAATATTGTACGCGAGTGTAATATAAGCCGGGCTCAACTAATCACTAAATGGATCCATACGCCCTTGGAACGGTTTGTACGCATTAGTTTGTCCAAGGACTAATTGAAGGCGATTTGTTTGCCTCTGTATACATTCATACTTATCATTAATGATTTGTGTGGGTGAAGATTTGTTTATCATACGATTTTGTGGAGGCACAGATATTTTCTGCTCAATAAAAATGAAGATCCACTGTAAATAAGTAAACCATTTACTCCTTTATTATCCAAATAAGAAAATTATCATCGACAATTTAAGTATCTACTTGTCATGGATGACATAACAAGTGCTTAATATCCCTTGTTTTTCTTTCCATGGATAAATAATTATTAAAGTAAGTACTACATTGAGTTATTAAATTAAAATTTCAATGGTCAATAGGTCAACATTAAGGTTACTAAGGCCTACTCGCGCGGTCCAAAGTTAACGGATTTAACTCTGTGTTAGAGGCTGCCCCGGTATTAAGTAAATAATCCAAGAGCTAGGAATAACCTGGGGTTAAGTTTCTTAATATTTAAGCTACTAATGTGGATGGGTTAAGCCGGCTAAATCTGGGTTACTGTAGTATATTGTCAAAATACAGTAGTATATTAAATTTTTTGAAAGAAGAACACATTTATTTCAACAAGTTGTTTTTAACCGACTTCGAAAAAGGAGGAGGTTTTGTGTTAGGCTACTAGTTTTTTTTTAATGTACTGCGATAGCTTTGTCGTTTTTATTGTCCGATTCTGATGATTCTTTTTGTGTTTGTATGTTCTACACATACATCGAAGGCAGTCCCATATAAATTTCCTGAATAAGTTTTACTCCTAAATATAGTAAACAAGCATGATACAGGTCACAATGTTGGTAATAGTTGTGTTATTTGCCTATTCGGTGTTTGTGTATGGATTTTAATGATACTATTTTAAACTATTACTAAAATAAAAATATTACTATTACTAAAATAAATTATTAAAATATCAAAAAACCTAACTAAACAGTCAAAAATAATAGTTTTTCGTTTGGGCATCGGTCCAATCCACAGAGGAGGAGGAGTATTAATTCGTTTATTCATGATATATTTTGAAATCAACATTCATGTTGATATCTGCCGGCCTGACTGAAAAATATTACGTTTTGAAGTTGGTTTTTTGATAAGTATTTTAAATCATCAGTCCTCATTTGTCTTTTTTTACAAGTATTTGTGTTTAGTGAGAAAGGTGCCCCAGCCTATACAATAGGTCTTGCATGTTCAAAGCGATTTGCTGGTAGAGGAAACACTCAGAGTGGGTAGTTAATTGTTATATGTTTAATCCCAAGTGGCATTTAATCATGAACATTTCCCCTGATTGTCAATGACTTATCGCTCCATAGCATGTCGCGATGGCGCCAAAAAAAAAGAACATCGTTTAAATTAACCGAAAATGTAGCTGTCATCGGTACTTAATAAAAGTACAAAGTTTCAAATTCATCCGACGTTTTGAAGTGGGCGAAAATTACCTCAAAGAAACGGTCACATACATACGCTCGCTCGCTGAGATTCATAGACGTCCCATTGCTGGGCACGGGTCTCCCCCACAGACAATGCTGCGGGAGGTCTAGAGCATACTCCACCACGCTGCTCCAATGCGGATTGGTGGAGGGGTTAAGGAGGGGGGCTGGCCATCCTCGTTTGCTATATTATATCCACGAAAAAATCCTTTATTTCATTTTCTTTATCATTACACTATAAATACCGTAAATAGCTATGATAATGAATTAATGAGAGAGGTGCTTACCCAGAAGGTAAAATTTGACCTCTCACTCGTATGGGTTCGGATTCTAGTGCCAGTGGTAGGTGAACCAATGAATCTTATAATACTTCACTATACCTTGTGTTATAAAAAAATTGTGTTAGTTTTTCGTAATGTTCTCGAATGAAGTCTTCCTACCCATAATTGGCTGGCGTGGCGCCGTGATCTCGTCTCGCCTCTGCTCTGAGAGGAATCTCGTGTCCACTTGGAGTTGTGTGATTGTGAGCATAGAAATTAATATAATATGATGTCAATATTATCTATTTAAGTATGTATTTAAAAATATCTATGTATGTATATCAGTCTCTGACACCCATAACACAGGCTCGCGCCTACTTTGGGGTCAGCTGGCCGTGTGTGAGAATGTCCAAAATATTTAAAAAAAAAAAACTAGATAGAACGGCGATCACGTATTATTTTGATACAAAAGATGCGTACACTGCTGTCCCTTTTTCGTCAGCCCTGCCCAAGTCCCGCCGACACACAATATGACGTCACACTATACCAATTAGTCAGGTGATATTCTCGTTTTAGTTGTAATCAAATCTATCGATAACGTAACATATCGTTAACGTAACGTACCGTAACAAGTATCGACGAGCACTGACCGAACTTGCAGTATATAGCAAGATTGCGGCACGGGGTATATGCCCAGTTCACCGTTTTATGTTGATTAATTTCTGTTGTTGTGAGGTTGTTTGTTGGTTTTCCATTATTAAAACCTTGAACCTTCATGGTTTACTCCCGGGCTCTTTACTCATCCGGCCAAGCATCCGGTACGCCTATCTTTATGAAATATTCCGAATATATCGGCTGAATATTACAAATTCATGGAAATAATGTATTATGTTACAAATTAAAAGTCGACTTTTTGATAAAGTTTCGGAAATTTTATATTAGGTATGTGAGATAGGTACTTTACACAAATATGCACACATCTACATTCGATTAAAGAACAAAAAATACAGGTCACAGGTAGGTACAGACAGCGTTTGGGCAGTCACGGCACATCTTCACATCGAAAATGCTTAGCTACGAACGTGTTCGAGCAGTCTGTCTTGCCAGTAATGACACATTTCCAGTCTTCTTCCCAAGCTAATAATCGCTCAGCGCGCTATGGAGAGAGCTATGCTCGGTATTTTTCTAATGAACAGGATTCGCCATTTTGAAATCCATAGACGAACGAAGGTAACCGACATACGAGTCGCTCGAAGGATCATTGAACTAAAGTGACAGTAGACATGCCACGTCACTCGAAGGACTGATAAGCGTTGTGTAAGAAAAGTGCTCGAGTTGAAACTGCGTCTAGGAAAACGAGATATTGGAGGTGGACTGACGACCTGAAGAAGACACCGGAAAGCCGTTGGATTCAGAAGGCGAATTATGGCGGGGGAGGAGTGGCGTTGATTGAGGGAAGCCTATGTCTAACAGTGAACCCCAAAAGGCTGATTGTTGATTGATTGATGGACATGGATTGATTCATGTTACACATATTCTTTCAGTACTAGCGGCATGCTGATTTTTGAACCCAGACCTTTTCTAGACCCGGACTTCTGTCAGTAGGCTATCATCGCTGTGGCATTCGTAGCTAGGTAGTTTTAAAGCGAAATATCAAACGAGAATATCATTGAAGTTAATTCTTCTTCAAAGGGTTGCCGGCTGCAACGCTCAATACAAGACCACTATTGTTTTCCAAACGGCTAGACGGCGCCAAAACAAGTGACTCATCTCCGCGCCATTAAAATATTGTCTCATCCTGCTGAATCATTGCCATCATTGAGGTTACGTAGCGCAACTTGTCTCCTTTCATATATGTATTGTCATTTTTATGGACATAAAATAGCAAACGAGAATGTATCACCACCAATCCGCTGCCGCTCATGACAGCTATAACTACATATAACAAGAATGTAGCGATGTAAGCATATATAATGGTGTTATACTAATAAACGGACAGTGTCCAACGAACATCGGACTATAATTCACCTCCCGAACCCCTCTTCACATGGCGACCCTGCGAAAACTGCAGTGGTCAGCCCCCGCGGTAGAGTTGCATTCCGTGCACCGGACGCGAGAATGAAATTTAAAACCGTGGTTGTTGTTCATTCGTTGTTGCCGTGCAAAGTCTCGCTATATTATTTTAATTAAATATGGGTGGAAGCCAGACAAAAGAAGAGTTTGTGGTAGCACAGAACGCTGCAGGGGGCGTTAATTCGGTTGTGGCTGACCAAATTCAGAGCCACCTTGGATCCATCGGCGTGATGCTGCTGGTGGTGATCATACTGATGGCATTGGCGATCATCTACGGTGCATACCGGGTATACAAGAATTGTCACATGCAGTGGATTGCCCAAGGTGTGAACCATCACGCACTTCGTCGTTCCCTTATGCGTGCCAGGAAACCCGAAACAACCGCGTCATCAGTAGTGTGAGTGTTAAGTGGCGGCTTATAATATTAATTTGTGGCGGTTTAAAGTGAAAAGTTATTTTATTCTCCTAACGTATAGTGCGATTCACACAATTCGGAACCTTTTATACACCCGGAAACCATAAACTGACTATTCGTATATCCATTATTCGTTTAGATTTGTTGAACAATGAGTAAAGACATTAAGTGAGTGTAAGCGTAATACATATAAGTTTAATTTTTACTAGGTAAAATGTGTGCAGTATTAGAAAAGGATAAAATGATGGTGAGTGATGGCAGATGTTTTACATAAGTTATGTAGAGATATAAAAGATATTAGAACCTATTTGATAAAAATTGGTAAAAATCGCAGGCAGGGGAATATTTTGATAAAAAAGTTAAGCGAAGCTAATGGAATTTTTTCGGCGTTCCAGTCATGCATCGACAGAATTAGTACTGATGTTAAGGCGGGACACATTAAATCCAGCGACAGTGAACTTATTGACAAATGTATTAGTGAATTTCGAACCTTATATACTGAAGTTATAGAGTTGTGTAAGTTTTCGGATTCGGACGAAAACACTATGTCGGCTTTTGACCTGAAAGTGGCTTTGAGCCTTTTGCCACTCATGACGGACGAGGAAGCCAATACGAAACAATTAATAGATAATATTGATTATTATGCCTCTACTATTACGTCATCCGATTGTAAGTTACTTATAGACTTTGTACTGAAAAGTAGATTGTCTCAAGGTGCGAAATTGCAACTGAAATCGAGTTATTCTACTGTAAGTGAATTAACCTCAGATATGAAAAAGGTATTGTTGCCAAAAAAATCTGCTAATGCTATACAAGAAAAACTAACTCATATGAGACAAAATGATTTAACGGTTCGGGATTTCGGTAAACAAATATCCGAATTATTCATCGACTTGACGATTTCACAGGCCAGTGGTAGTTCTGCTAGTTATAACGTATTAAAACCATTAAATGAGAAGTTTGCTATTAAAAAATTTTCCGATGGTCTGAGAAATCGCCGGTTGAGCACGATCATAGCTGCTCGTGATTTCAGTTCCCTCAAGGACGCGATTCAAGCGGCCCAAGACGAAGAGGTGCAGTCCCCATCCGGAGAAATTTTGGGTATGTCTTCAAATAGAGGTATGCTTAATAATAGTTATTTTAGAGGCAGAGGACGGAGCCTAGCGCAAAATTATGGCCGACATCAGCGGTCTTCATCGTACGGAGGAGCGCGGCGCGATGGCTACAATGCATACCGTGGCGGTTTTAACCATCGAGCTGGCTACAGGGGACGAGGTCAACAGCAATCATACACATCGCCAGCCAGACGTCCTAACAGAGGTAGGTCATATTATAATTCTAAATTAAGTCGAGGGTTGCGTCACAATATTAATATAGCTACTCAGTCGGAATCCCAATCGAACAGTGCATCCGAAAGTACATTTTTTCGTGAATAATGATAAAATTCTATCATGTAATAGTACTTGTTATATTAGTTTATCCTTAGACAATCATAGTTACGATTGGTTACTTGATACCGGAGCATCAGTTTCAGCGCTAAAGTATAAACATGTTGTTGAAAAGCACATTCCATTTTATAAAGAGAGCATATACATAAATGGTATTGGTGGTAAGATAAGAACGATAGGATATTGTTACTTAGATCTCTTTGTAGGTGGTCATTGCTTGCGTCATAAGTTTTACTTGTTTGATTTCTTACCAATTAGGGCAAATGGAATTCTTGGTAGTGACTTTTTAACAAAGTATAAATCACTTTTAGATTTTGATAAAAATATTTTAACACTTTCGGTAGGTCATAATAAAATTAGTCTGCCTTGGTCAACATATACGGATGCTTGCTTAAGCATTCCGCCTAGATGTGAGTCGATTCATTATATTGATACCAATTATAAAAATGAAGGAGTTGTTTGTGCTTCTGAAATCGCTGAAGGAATTTATTTAGCGAGTACCATAGTTAGACCGACTTGTGGTAGGATACCTATAAAGATATTGAATACAACTGAGAATACGTTCAAGTTAAACAAACTAGATCCAATTATTCATAATATCAATGAATATAATATATGTGCTTTTGGATCAACCGAAATAAATGCAACCCGAGTAAAGAGACTGTTTTCACAATTACAATTAAAGCATTTAAACAAAGAAGAACAAACTTGTATAGAAAACTTATGTGCTAAATATTCTGAAATATTTTATTTGGAAGGAGATACATTGGCTACAACAAATATTTACAGTCATAAAATAAGATTAAAACAAAATACTACTCCAGTATTTTCTAAGCAGTATAGATTACCTTTCTCTCAAAAAAGTGAAATTCAACGTCAATTAGATAACATGTTAAAAGATGGGATAATTGAAAACTGTAAGAGCGAATGGAGCAGTCCAGTATTACTTGTTCCTAAAAAAGATGACATGAGTGGGTCAAAAAAGTGGAGACTAGTTATAGATTATCGGAAACTAAATAATTGTATAGAAGACGACCGGTTTCCGCTTCCTAATATTACAGAAATTCTAGACTCGTTATCGGGATGCATATATTTTAGTCATTTAGATTTATATCAGGGTTTTCATAATGTAGAACTTCAGGAAGATAGCAGGAATTTTACTGCATTTTGTTCAGGTCAGTATCGTATGACCAGGATGCCCATGGGTTTGAAGACTAGCGCATCGTCCTTTGCGAGAATGATGACTATGGCTATGGCTGGGTTAACATATGAAAAATGCCTAGTTTATCAAGATGATCTGATCGTTTACGGTAGAAATTTAGGTGAGAAAATGAAAAATTTGCAAGATGTTTTTGAACGAATTAGAAGAGTAAATTTAAAGCTTAATCCAGTTAAATGTGATTTCTTAAAAAAGCAATTGTTGTATTTAGGACATGTGGTTTCTTCTGACGGCATTTTACCTGATCCAGATAAAATTAAGGTTGTTAAAAATTATCCACGACCAGGATCACTAGATGAACTTAGACGTTTTACCGCGTTTGTTAATTATTACCGTAAATTTATACCGAATTTTGCAGAAAAAGCTTTCCCTTTATATCAGTTATGTAAAAAGAATGTACCTTTTGTTTGGGATAAGCGATGTCAAGGATCTTTTGATAGCTTAAAACAGTGTGTCATTTCTCCCCCGGTTTTACAATATCCAGATTTTTCATCTAATAATGAGTTCATAGTCCAAACAGACGCTTCCGGTTATGCAATAGGTGCAATTTTATCAAACGGAAATGGTAAGCCCGTCGCATACGCTAGTAGAACCTTAAATAATGCTGAGCGACGTTACCCGATTATAGAAAAGGAATTACTTTCTATAGTTTGGGCTGTAAAATATTTCCGGCCATATTTATACGGTCGCAAATTTAAAATTTTAACCGATCATAGACCATTGGTATATCTTTTTAGTATGCGTGATCCATCTAGCAGGCTTATGAAGTTCAGATTAGTATTAGAGGAATACGATTATACCATAGAATATGTAAAAGGTTCCGACAACGCAGCTGCAGATGCATTGTCTCGAATTTCTTTCACATCAGACGAGTTAAAAGAGATGAGTGAGTCTCATATAAATGTAATGACTAGGGCTCAAGTGAGAAAGATGCAGAATCCTTTAGCTGATATTGATCCTTCGGACGTTCAGTCTGATCAGCCGAACGTCATGGGAACACATATTAAGCCGAAAGATTCTGTAGAGCTCAGATTTATTGATAAAAAAGGCTTACAAGATTTGCGCAAAAATAATAAAATAAGTAAAGAAAAGAACGCGTTCTGTTATGTAGAAAGTAAATATACAATTTTTATTAATCCAGACTTCCGATCACAAATGACGCGAGCCGCATTTGTGAGGGAGCTTGATGAATTTTCTAAAGAAATAAACGTCGACGAAATTTGTTTAGTAAAAAATAAGAATAATAATATTTTTATAGAAGAAATATTGAGAGAAATAAAGTATATGAAAGATAGGTCCGGACCACGATTTTACGTATTAAATGATGTACAAAGAATAGACGATAAGGATGATAGGAAAGTCATTCTAAACGACTTCCATCTTTTGCCCACAAGTGGCCACGCGGGCATAAGAAGGATGTTAAATAATATAAAAAAATATTTTTACTGGCCAGGGTTAGATAGAGAGGTGAAAGAATTTGTTAGAAAGTGTGATAAATGCCAACGACAGAAACATTCTTTAAACATAAAAGAACCTATGTGTATTACAACAACAGCTACGACGGCATTCGAAAAAATTTTTCTAGATTTAGTGGGTCCATTGGACAAAGATTGCTATAATCATAGTTATATTTTAACCTTGCAATGCGAGTTGAGTAAGTATGTAGTAGCCCAACCCTTGATTTCTAAAAAATCAGAGGAGGTAGCTAGTGCATTAGTGAATAGTTTTATACTTCGCTACGGAGTACCCAGGAGGATTGCAACGGATCGAGGTACGGAGTTCATGTCTTCTGTATTTAAAGAGGTATGTAATCTTTTAAAAATTAACCACCTCAGTTCAACAGCATATCATCATCAAAGTATTGGCGCATTGGAAAATTCACACAAAAACCTAGGTTCGTATTTACGTATTCAGACAGATAATCACCCAGAGGCCTGGAGCCAATGGTTACCCTATTGGTGTTTTGCATACAATACATCTGTACATTCCGAAACAAAATTTACACCATATGAATTAGTTTTTGGTAAAATTTGTAACCTTCCCAGCAATTTAAAAAATAACGTAGTTGAACCCTTATACAATCATGAAAATTTTTCACATGAATTACGATATCGATTGCAATTATCGCAAAAAGAGGCAAGAGAAAATTTACTTAAAGGTAAATGTATGAGAAAAAATATATACGATAAATATGTTAATCCTGTTGTATACAAAAGTAACGATCTAATATTAATAAAGAACGAGAATGTGAGTAAATTAGATAGTTTATATTCAGGACCTTATGTGGTAGTTAAGGATATGTCTCCTAATGTACAAATTTTGAAAAATGGAAAATTATATACTATACATAAAAATCGAACAAAACTGTATGTTCCTCCTTAAATGTGTCTTATTAAACGCACTATATGTTATAAGAAATTTTATATTTAGATGATTTTAATTTTCTTATCTTTGATAATGTACTCTTATATAATATATTGACTATAATCATTACCTTGATATAAGAAAATATGTAACCTTATGTTAATAATAAGATAAAAATTATTTCAGCGCTATATGAAGCTGTGTGTAATTTGGAGAAAAAGTAAATATTGGCATATGTTACTTTTTCATTTTGTAGGATGGGCATGTAGCGATGTAAGCATATATAATGGTGTTATACTAATAAACGGACAGTGTCCAACGAACATCGGACTATAATTCACCTCCCGAACCCCTCTTCACAAGAATTAGAATGAAACTTTGAGCGAAGTTATTGTTGAATTTTAATAGGAACAAGTCAGCTCGTTTGTAAATACTCCTAACTAAGAGGTTTAAAGTATTTTTAATAATAATAATAGTCCAGAATTTTAATGGCAATGTTTCATAGCCAAATATGTTCCTAATGTTCATGACGAGAATAGGTAGCAACCTGAGGTAGCAACATTAAACCATGCTGCAATGTTTAACTCCAAGCGAGCGAAGCTGCGGGCGGCCTCTAGTCTTTTATAAATAAATACCATAAAAAATTCTTACTCATTGAATTACAGAGAACTTGTTATTCTTGAGACTTGTAACAATTTCTAGAGTATCCAGTAAAATGGTCCCCGCAATACAAAATCACGAATCCTTAACATTCCGCTCGGAAATAAAGGGGCCGAGGTTGAGAAATAATTTTTAAATTCAGCTGACTTTATACGTTTGGTTGGAATGTTATGTTTCGAAACTTCGGGACTCGTAACATAACAAGCGATGGACGAGTAACGATAATAATAGTGCACATAATGCGCAAAATATTTTCTGGCAACAGATAGGTGACTGATTAACTCTATAAGGAAAAACCCCTTAAAATTAGCCAAACATTAGAGAACAAGCCCTTTAAAGGATTCTTAGCGGAATCTATTTAGTTATCTGTGGCAGAATGCTCAAGAAATATTTTGGTGTCATAACGTCATACCGTTCAGGACCAGATTGGTTCTGAGGTTTTATCATTGAAATTTGAAACCTTTAACAATTCGCACAAAAACAGTTTAGTACATTCCAGGTATTCTTAGACATTGGAAAGAACCGATGGAAGACTAAAAGTAGCTGCATAATGATACGAAATAAGCGAATAGGAAACGTGCTTTAAGTGCGTTACGTATGTGCCAAGATTAAAGGAGAATTGACGTTAAATCAAGTATGTGGGACGATTATAGATGGCTCATGCATACTTGATCCGCCGAGCCGTCAATCAAAGTGTACGGAACTGCTGACCCGACATTTGACGAACGTAACGAATTTAGCACTGTTAGAAGAAAATTAATGTCGATCGATTTTTGTGAGACATACGAGTACTTCAACACTGCAATCTGTTGGTGCTCCTCTTCAAAGCACTATCGTACGCATACAGCTTAGGTTAGCTGCTGATTTTTGCTTGATCAAGCTATTGATTGAGCTTTCAGAGCAAACCAGCTATAAAAAACTAAGAAAACAATTTACATAATCGGCGGCACTACGAGTATTTTTACCAATTGAATTGGAAAACTATAAACTCGTAAGAATCTTTCTTTCGTAGAAATCTCTCTTTCGTAGAAATCTTTCATTCCCTAGTATTCGTTTTCTTATAATCTATTCTAGATACCTGTTCCTCTTGCTAGATAACCTCTTGCTTTTAATATTGGGGAATTAACCGAATCAGTAAGTACTTGTTTATACTTGGACTGATGTTCTCTTACACCGGTGTAAGCCGCACAAGCGAAACGCACCAATGACTAACCTAAGTTACGTGCGATTTAAGATATTATCAGAACGTTTAAGGAAAATATTGAGAATAAACCTGTAAATCTGAGAGTTCTCCATAATGTTCATAAATGCACGCGCCGCTGTTCATAAATGCATAAATGCAATTCGCACTTGGCCAGCGTAGCGAACTATGGCGAAACTGATCCCATTACGAAAGAACCGAGCCCAACAATGGGACAAAGAAAGGGTTGTAGTGGCGGTGGTGATGGGACTGATGTTACCTCGAACATCGCAAACAAATGTCAAACGCAACTAAAGCGATAAAATTATTCATCGCTTTTAGTTCAGCGCTGGTTCTTGCAGCCTTCGGTAATGGTTTCCCTTGATTTTGCAACACCCTCGCACGTCGCATTGCGGCTCGTTGCGAGGGTGCGGGCTGTAATCCGACTTATAAATTGCTTTAATTTAATATATCGTTCGGTGAAATTGTAGGGGCCGTATTGGCAACCATTTCCCAGTACGAGAGTCTTTGACTTTTGTCTTAAACGGTTCGATATTCAAGTAGGTACCTATTGTAATCTCTCAATGCATACTAAGTATTCACTTAACGTCGATTACATTATACTTGGATATTCTTTGAAGTTGTATCGCAATCCAGTAAGAGTGTTCTTATCCGTTTTAGCAGACACAAATGAACTATACATTTAGATCCGGTGCTTTTTTTTTCTCTATCGATTATTCATGACTAAGCTGTAAACAAGTCTCATCAAAGAATTAGTTCTATCTCATGCATCCAGTTCAAGTTAAATATTCAGATATTTGAAAAGCAGCTAGTCGCTGGCAATAAGACATGATAATATTGATTGAGATACCAAATTAACATCGGTAAAATACACTGTCATAATCATTGTACTTGATGATATTGCCCATAATGACTTATGACCCAAGACGTGAAACTCGAACACTGCTCAGCACGCTATGGAAAGAGCTATGCTCGGTATTACGAAACAGGTCCCGTAATATTGAAATCCATAGATGACCAAAGGTTACCGAAGTAGCAGCTCGAGTGAGTTAGCAAACTGAAGTGGCAATGGGCTGGCCACATAGCTCAATCGTTAAGAAACGCCCTCGAGTCGAAATCACGACTCGACAAATGAATCGTCCTCCAATCAAGTGGATCAATGACCAAGGATCTTTTACTTGAAAGTTTTATGTTGTAACACAAAGTAATATGTATTTTGTATATATTTATTATTCTAGGGTATAAAAGCCCACACATACTCTTTTTCTTATTTCAGAAATAAGTAACTCGAAATGGAATTAATGGAATGATTTTCGCTGCCTTGAAACGCTGCTATACGAACCATGACTTACCTACTCATTTATTTAAAACATGCCACGAATCTGAATAGGTAAATTCTTCCGTCATAGGATATGGAGAAATAAGACGTGACGTGACAGCGACTGTTTTATTGCGAACGGAAAAGACGTAACTGATCTATTTTCTTCCACTCACAACGGAAAAATAAGAAAGAATTATTAAAAAAGAAAGATATACGTATACCTAATAGTTGCGCAGTAATATTTTACAAACTGGAAGGAGGTATTAAGACGCTAAATACTTTACTTTACTTTATTTTAATTAAATATTAAAATATACATCAGAAACCACATAATATTAAATAATTATTCGTGTATACTAGTAGCCTTTCTAGCGCATTAGAGACATCCCATAATGTTAGATGTAAGTTAGAAATAAATAAACAAATAAATAAATATAAATGGGAATTATTGTTTGTTTGTTTTTCTCCTTCTTTTTCGGAATCTGCGGGATGGATTACTATCTACTACCGACCTTTTCAGAAGCTAAAAACGAATATCTGGTTCATGAGGAATTAAGTGGCAACAAAGTTTTCTACCAATTCTACCAATTCGCATTGGAGCAGCGGGGTTGAGTATATTCTAGACTTCCCACAGCTTTGTCTGTGGGGGAGATCCATGACCAATAGTGGGACGGGACGTATTAGGGTTGGAGATTTTGATCGGCAGAACTGCGGGTAAACGTAGTTTTTGTAGTATTTTTAAGTTTGTTTACCGAGTAAAAATGCGGACTCCGACGTATTAAGTACTGGGAATTTAAAATTACAAAAACAAATATATAATACTTTTCCCGATCCGAGCATCTAACCTAGAAACTCTTACTTAGTAATCCCGCTTGCAATCAACGAATTAGTATTTTAATATGTGAGTGTATTACGTGTAGGTACATATTTTATGAATATGACCTAAATCAACTCAATATCATGTTTATGGTACTCTTTTAGTACCTACTCGATAAGTTTATGAAGTGATGTCATCGGCATATAATAATTTCGGATATCGTACAAGAACCTTACATAATTTGGCATAGTTATAATAAAATTGGTGTACTAGTTCACTTCGTTAATTTTATAACCTATTCATATTGTTATAGGCACCATGAACATGTTATCTTACCGACGTTAAATTTACTAAAAACTAGAAATTGGAATTATAAATAGGTACTATGGTTGGCACTTGGCACAAAACTTAACTTTTTGGATTTAGCTAATACTAGTGGACGCCCGCAATTTCGCTTGTGTAGATTAGATATACATTATGTATAACAAATGTTTCGTTTACACCTAGTAATGTTATAGCCTATATACTCAGTGTAGATACAGCTTTCTAACGGTGAAAGAATTTTTGAAATCGGTCCAGTAGTTTTTGTGTGAAAACATTGCAAACAAATGTTTCCTCTTTAATATTTGTATAGACATGTTGTAGCTAAGCAAGGAAATAAATTATTTTCTATATCTATTTCTAATTGTGCGATGGGTAACAACGTACAATGAATGAGGTACCTAAGGCTAACAGCATATATATCTACGGGAGGCGTTTGACAACAATGAAATGTGTGTAAATATCATAACCAAAGTCCATCTGTGAGAAAATGCCAAACAATAGAACAGGGAGACATGACCAAGAGATCGATTAGGTACGTATGTCCTTAACCATTTCTCTGGACGACTTACTTCATCCATTGTTGTAAGAAATATTGGAGGCTACCAATATATTAATGAGCTAGTGTTTGCCATTTGTTAAACAGAGCAGCGCTTTCACGGTCAGACGTAGTTTATAGCTCAAGTTTCTTAGCCCAGTTGTTAGAAACGTCGACCGCAAATCGATTTCGCCTTATATAATATTATTATAGTTACGACTTAACATACAGGCCATTAAATTTTCAGGGTACACTTAACTTGAGATGTCATTCACAGATTTACTCAAGATTTGAACGGTCAATGTGAGCTTCTATAGATTTGATTGATTTTTTCTAGATAGAAATTATTTTCGTGGCATATTTAGTCATTATTATTCTCAGTTCTTTAACTTTAATTTACCTGCACCGAAAACTCAGCGTGTATAAAAGCGTAGACTCACTAAGTGGAAACCGGAAGTGAACAAGCCGCAACTTGAAATAAGTACCTAGCTAGCATTATATAGTACTATGCCGTAAGCTGAAAGGCTTTGACTATACCTAATAATTATTGCTGTTTGTTTGTTAAAACCTTTTTTGAAGTTGATTAAACTTTTATTGCTAATTCGTTCTTTTACTGCCGGCTTAAGCTACGAAGTGAATTTTATTCAAGTGGTACTTATGCAAAACACGATAAGTTATTCTCGTTTTTTTTTTCATACATACTCGTACTTTCCCGTATTCCGTCTATACCGCCTTTTACTGACTTTACTTCTACTGCGTCGTCTACTACCTAAGTGTTGCTAGCACATAATTTTACATTACCAACTACTTACATTAAAATACCTAATTGACATTATTTTCTAGGAAAAGAAAGTTTCCTGATTTCAGTTACAGGCTAATAATAAAATCTTTGCAGGTTTCCATATGAATTCAACTAATAAGGAATTCAATTAAGAAGCTTACTAAAAAATAGTATTTTTCATACCTCATCAAATAGAAGTTGATTAAATAAATAACAACATCGCTTAAAAAAACTAAAATACACACTTTTGTAGATAACTTAAAATGTAGATTTATTTTTGTTGAAATTGTTGAATTTTGATCGGTTCTTGATATTACATGTATTATGTGCAAAGTTTCAAATTAATCCGACGTTTTGAAGAGGGCGAAAATCACGTTCAAAGTTTCCGTTACATAGATAGGTACCTACATACCAAGCTAATACAAGCATGTTAAAATAACCTTAATCTATTAACATTTTGACATAAATATATATGTAGGAAGCATTAATACAGCGTTTCTTTCTTTTCTTTATACCACTGTTGGGCTCGGGTCTCCTCTCGGATGGAATGAAGTTAAGCCATAGTCACCACGCTTGCCAAGTGCGGGTTGGCAGACATATATGTCGACTATGTTGCCTTAACGTCGTTATGTATGAGTTTAAACAATGAAATGATTACTACGTAAATTATTATGTATATAATTATATTCACTTTGACTTGAAATTCTGTCAACCCATACCTGGTAAAGCTTACTGTTCCGATTAAAGCGATCACGTTGTGAGGTAAGTACTGCGTTATTTTGATTAAATTCCTTCCATCATGCCTTTAACTGAATTTAACTGACGCAAAACTGATATTGACTGACTATACGGCGCAAAACTGATACTTATACGTAAAGCAAGTACATATATTATACTGTACAACATTACTCATACAATCATAGACTCATAAACAGTACCTACACTAAACAGGTACAAAGAAAAGTTTTTGAAACTAATTCTTTTCCTGGAACAATTACAAAAAATTAACGGAGCGAGTAATTATAATAAGAACAACTGGAAGACTAATGAAAGTTTGTGAAGATAAAATCTACCTCCGTTTGTACACTGTACGTATCGCGGTTAAGTAATTCTCTTTGTGATTTTTTCATTATCTTTCTTATAACTTTCATTATTTACTACTAGCTTTTGACCGCACCTTCAGGCGGTCACCTGTTGGCGGTGTACCATCCAAACATCCAAACATTCAAACATCCAAACATCCAAACATCCAAACATCCAAACATCCAAACATCCAAACATCCAAACATCCAAACATCCAATCATCCAAACATCCGAACATCCAAACATACCACACCTCTTACAGGATCGTTCTCGCCTAACCTACACCGGGTAATGTGGAACTTCCATCCGCCAAAACCTCTATGGTGGCCTTTGTCAGCGCTTGTGGACGACTCGGGCATCTCGTTTACATTGCTTGCTTACTCGATCGCTACTATTATATTATGGTGATTTTTATGCATACAATGTCATGTATTTTCGTACGCAAAAATTTTTATGGCACATAAAATATCTCGAAGATCATATTTAGTTGGTCTAATAATAGTAATAGCACTGAATAAATAAAAGAATAAAGTATTTATTTAGATAAAAATAGGTATTATGCTCTCCAATTTTTTTTTTTAAATTATACTTTTCTGTCTCCATTGCTGAGGTTAATCGGGATCCCGATTAACCACCATACGGTGGTTAATCGGGATTTCAAGGTATTATTTGATGCGGCACGGCTGTTTAAGAAAACAGATGAAATGAGACTTGTAAAATGCAGTTGTACAGAGCATTCAGCATTTGCATACAAGAGTGGGCAAACCGCGTCCCAGCTGACAGATTTCGCTCAGCACAGCATTCTGAGCATGCATATTTAATTGAATAACGATATTAATGATGTCCCTGAACCTATTCGTAAAATTTGTTCATAAATGTTTTTCAAGAATACTTTTTTTAACTCAAAATGCGAATTGCGTTTTTCTAGTCTCGTTAGTCTCGAAAATACCTGTGAGCCAATTTAAAATGCGACAAAGATATCTGCAGTTTTCTGTTCGTTAGATCCCATTGGTGCTATGTATCCTACTCAAATAGTATCTACCCAGTGCCACCGAATAGCACTGTATGCGAGGTGCAGAATAGTTAATGAACAGTTTCCGTTAATGAACCTTCGAAAAGACCAACTCTCACTTCGAAATATCACTGAGGAATAAAGTGTAATTGATATGTCTATAAAAGTAAATTGAAGATGAGTAATTTTCTTTATATAAAGTTGTTTAAAAATCTGGAGAAGGCAATTAATTTAATTTGATGTCTACGGACACATTTTCGTATTTTATTTATACTGCCTTTCATCGACCAACTAATCAACAACAACAAACAAGTTGACAATAAATAGATTTTGTAAAGTAATATTATATATTTTTTCAACACATGCACAGGCACACGAAGTCTTGTAGGTAACAAATATCTCAGTTCCTACTCTATTCGCCCCGTTTTACGATTCCAATTTATTCTTATACTTACCTATTTTGATTGACTAAACACTCTCGGTGACTCTGTTTCACGACGCAACAAAAACCTCGCCTTACAGAACATAACAGAAATTCTATATTAGGTATATGAAATGAACATTTTTAACAGTTTTAAGTGCTCTTACTGGCTCGGCTTGAGATTTTATCTACCGATTAATAGTGTTAAGCTGTCCCAGTTTCGGCTGGCAAGTGGATGGGTGACCTCTAGTAGCAATATTTCATGGACACTACCGGGCTTCGTACGGCACGTTAGGCCGATGGTCCCGGTTGTGTTCAATGATAAAAACAATCGTTTAACCCTCCCCCAGCTCTAGACCTCCCGAAAATTGATCTTTTATATAGGAAACGTTTGACTGAAAACGCAGCAAGCAACACTTAACGCTGTAGGTATCAACCTTAAGCCAAATACATAAGGGCTTATTGCAGAGACCCGGTTGCGGTTAGCGTAAGTGCCCGGGGATGTGGCGTAGCACATACATAATGCTGAAAGCATTTTGCATAGCCGTTGCAAGCTAGCACTTTTAAATTCAATCACTTATTTATAAATACGCGAAGTGTTGTACCTACAGAAAGTATAAAGGGCTGTTTGCGTGCCGGAAAGAAGTTAATTAAAATCTTTTCAAAATCCCTTTCACCCCGTAATTTTTTCCTTACTTGAATAAAAATTGTGTTGGGATTGTGAACGAATATCTACATTTTTAATCCGCAAACAACATTTTAAATACAAATTGACGATTGATTGAATTTATGCAGTACAGAACAACGACGAATTTTTTTATAGAGAGCGTAATGTCCAAACTTAAGTAGCAACCTCGGTATTTACATATACTTTCGCCCGGTTTCTGAAAGACTGATCAACAGAAAAATTAACTAATCGGCTGTCAAATATAAGTAATATTTGGGTTGATACAAGCATCATAGATTTGATTTGATCGGATTGTCAGTTGACAAGACAGTCAAATCATGTGCCAGAATCCTATGTCAACCGCAATTTTGAGTTTCTGAAACGCTTGTTACGCGATAAAAGTCAACCGAATGTCAAATCAAATAATAAAATCTCAAGTGCCAAAATGAATTTTACGCGGGTAGGAGCTAAGACCAGTTTCGTGAGTAATAAGGATGTTTAATTTGGCTTGTATTCTGAAAATGAACTCTTAAATTTAATCACGCTCATCTCTTCCCCAGCTATGATTTTAAAAGGGATCTGTTAGTACAGCCTGAGGCTGCTACAAGAATCTGGTGACTTAATATTTCGGGTGACAGAAAGTAACACGGCTTTTAAGGGAGCTAAAACATCAGCCACGCGAATTTGGCCACAAACCGTTTTGTTAATTTACAAGCGACGGAATAATAATAGTAATAGGAAAACGGTTACCTTCTTTACTGATTATTTCGGTCTAGACTGGACCTAAACCGAACCTGTCGAGATCATCACCCGTCTTGGCAAAATTCTAAAATTAATAAAAAAACATGCGGATCGCTTAAGATTAATTTCATTTGTATGATTAGTTACAAAATCCATTGCATTAGTTAAGTTCTTATAAAAGAAATACAACACTATGAGCCCTGTTCATAGTTATGTAAGCAAAAACGCAGGTGTATCAAAGATCTAAAGTGAGTGCGGTTTGTACCTAACAATAATGTTGATCCCGAAGTTAGCTCACGAACGTCACGCTGAAACTGAGTGACTTGTTACCAAGAGGAAATAAGTAAAAGAGCACAACATTTTTTTTTCTATGATTATAATCCCGTCTTTGATCTTCGATAGAATTCAGTGTATTTAGGAATAGGAATGCAATATCACAGATGCAAATAATGAAGAAAAATAAATTTTATTAAAATATAGATTTATTTATATTTTCATATTTTACCCTAATAACCATACTTATTAAGTATATGTGACTAGAACATATGAACAGTACCTATACTAACTGGCAAAATTAGTTCTTATTTTCAATAAGAAAATTAAATGCAAGTATACGATTGCATAGTACCTACATATTCTACATAGGTGTATTAATATAGGCACGTATATATTATACAAAAGTTTTATACATGTGTCATTGTTAATACGAGTACCTACCCGAAGAAGTAAATAAAAGATAGCTTCGTCTTTTGTCAATTTGTGTATTTCATTTAATGAAACACATAAATTCGGATTGGCACAACTACAAAGTAGGTATCAACAATGCAAATATAGAGAAGAATTTATCAGTCATAGAAACACCAGAATCTTACACTGTACACACATTTCAGTACAACATATTTATTTAATGTCATTACAATTAAATAACTAGCTAGAATTTTGGACCATTGAATTATCTTACAACGTATTGTAATATTAATAAATTAATTATGCAGAGGATTCTTGAGAAGGCGAGAGAGGCGTTACTTTGAAACTTGGTAGCATCTGCAAAGGAAAAACATTTTTAAAATAGATAATTTTTTGATCCATTCCGTAAATTTGCGAACAAAAGTTACATTTTAATGTATTTTTGAACAGAAACATAACATAGTTCATAAAACAAACCAAGCTTCAAGTATTAAAAGCATGTGTCTAGGGCATAAACATATTTTCAGCCTAGTACCAGTATAACCTAAATATGTATGGTTTATCAAACCTCCAAGGTCAAACCCTTTACTTAAGGGATGACAGCACAGTGTTTATTGAAGTTCAGACTGTGACTTCCACATTTTATTGTCTGTTCAGTACTATCCTACAACTTTATATTTTTTTTTCCTCGCTCGATCGCTGCGACCCATAGACGTCCCACTGCTGGGCACGGGTCTCCCCCACAGACACTGCTGCGGGAGGTCTAGAGCATACTCCACCACGCTGCTCCAATACGGATTGGTGGAGGGGTTAGTGGCCAACCCAGTGTCGAATGTTCTTAAGCCACCCGAAGGTCTTCGACAAGGCTTAACGACTGTTTCCGCCATTGAAAACAACCGGGACCGACGGCTTTACGTGCCCTCCGAAGCACGGTAGCGTCCATGAAATTTTGCCACTAGCGGTCACCCATCCACAAACCGACCGTGCCCGTCGTTGCTTAACTCTTTCGATCACATTGAATCGACTCGAGCCATTGGGCTTTGGACGCTACAACTAATTAATTGATATTGATCATAACTAAAATATAAATAATTTCACGTCTGTATTTCCCCGAAGTGGTAGGTAGAGGTGTGTACATACTCACTTTTCACTAGCTTTTTTTAGGTTGCATTTAATAGGTGGTGATCCAATTGCCATACAACACACAAATCCAGACTCCAAGCTGCTACCGGGCATTTCAAGTTAGAAAAACCCAATAGTTGTTGCCCGACCCGGGAATCGAACCCGGGACCTCTAGCTTAGCAGTCCCGCTTGCGACCACTAAACCAACGAGATAGATAATATGCAGTTTAGAAACTAATAATTTATATAGGAAATAGCTCACTTGTGCCAACCGTGCGATGCCGGGGAAAGGCGACCGCATGCCGAATTTCCGGGAGGCTCTCCGGCGTGGTGTGGATGATCTCTTCCAGGGAGCACTTCTCGTAACTCCTGATGTAAATATTGTAGATTATGGAAGTACATCTTATCTGTGAACAATTAAAAAAAATCGCATTTTTGTGTTTACATACTAAACGTTTTATTCTTAAAAAAGGAATATGTAAAGCTATAGGTATGTATTTTGTCTTCTTTATTCAAACCCAATTCAGACAAAACACTTTATTGCTTTGAATAAGGATATTTTGTGTATCTATTTTCTTGATGTTATGAGATTGTTGAGAGATTTGGCAGTTATTATTAGATTCAAGTTAATTGTTTATTCAATTCAAGATAATTTACAATCAAACGAGCTTCGTAAAGTTCGATTGTAATTATGTGAACGATTTAATCGAAGTACTCGCAAGTGTTTGTTTTTGTTATATTCTCTGTAATTATAACATAACATAACATCACGCTAGTATTTCCCCGAAGGGGAAGGCAGAGGTGTGAGGAACCCACTTTTCACCAGTTATGTTTAGGTCCCATGTGGCGAGCCTATTGCCTTACACCGGGCAGAAATACAGACTCCGAGCTACTACCATTTCAAATTCATTTATTTAGGCATTTCAAATTAAAAAAACCCAATAGGTAGTTGTTGCCCGACCCGGGAATCGAACCCAGGACCGGGCAATAACTGCTGATTTTGTTATTATTAATAGCCCACCTACCCACTTGCCGACCTGGTATACTACTTGGTACATGAGCGCATGCGTCCACCAGGATGCATCCATGTGTCATAATAATTATTCAAAAGCCATATTAACATTAAAATAACTGTCTCAATAAGGCCTCTGCGTGTAGGACCCGTGGCGAGAAAATGGCCAAGTAAAACCAATGCCATCAGAGAACAATAAAAGTCATACCATAATAATAAATAGCAGTGAGAAAAGTCCAGTTTTAATATTTCTCTTTAATGATTCCTGTATTCTTCAGTTTATTGCGCAATACTGAACGCGGTGCTGCGGAGTCCGAGACGTGTTATGAGCGCTACGGCGCCGTTGTAAGCTCATAACATCACGCCTCTATATTCCCAAAAGAATAGACAGAGGCTGCATAATACGAGTACATACACATTTCATTCGATTTTGTAGTTTTTGCATGATTGAGTATAACATCCAAAATTTTGTTTTTTGGGTTTTTCTAACTTAAATGAATCAGGAGCTCGGAGTTTTGATTTTTTACCCGGTGGCGGTGAACGGCAATAGGTTTACCACCATATTAGGTACCTACCTAATATGGGATCAAAACAAAACTGGCAAAAAGTGGGTATCTATCCTATAAAAATGTTAATACGATATATATAGGTAACTAGAACCACGGACAAGGACACAAGTTACCAGTAAGAAAGTTTGAAATAGATTGAAAAGTTTTAATGGAAAAACGTCTTTTTAAGTGGTTCAATCCGCGAGCAAACAGTTGCAGAAAAAAAAAGAAAATTGTAGCTACGACTTTTCAAATAGGCATTAGAATTTCCTAAGTATTTTTATACGGTTATATTTCGGAATAATTTTTGATTGTTAATTATTAAATTACAACTTTAAAACAGATTAATTTCATAAAAGAGTATAAAACTGACAACAACAAGTGACTGATTTTCTTTTCTACGTATACCCAAGCCAAATTAATGCGTAAGTATAAAGCGTATTTGAGCTAAACCGGGGATAGACAGACGGACGGACTTAGCGAAACTATAGGTTCCTTGTTCAGTATGGAACCCTAACTAGTGAAATGGGACGTGCGTAAAAACGACATTTAGGCGGACAGAGTCAGTCTGGTTTCCTATATAAAAGATGTTTCTTTTTATGTCCAGTTTACGTGCAATAACAAGTGAATGCAACGCTGTCGAGTGCGGACGTGTAACGTGTTTGCGCCGCGTCGCTGAAAGCCCACAACCCGCAAAATATTTGCACTGCACAAGTAAAATATTGCTACGACTGCGAGTCAGCACTGTAGAATTTCATTTTAAAAGAATGAAATATCTGAGAAGGTGAAGTTAAAACATAATGGATAAGAGCTTTTAATTTTATTTAATGCATATGGGTACTTGATAGGAAAGTAGCAAAATGTCAATTTGCGGTGAAGAATGTTTTCGTTATTTAAAATATATCATGTCTATACTATGACAATAACAAACCATCAGATGAAATAGGTACCAAGCAAGTTCTGATCGCCAACTTTTTCATTAAAACCGTTGTTTCTTAATATATACAGCGTTACCAAATAGATATGAAAGCTTAGCCTGAAAGGCTGTTTAACAGGCAGAAGGAAGACACTAAGACCAATCGATTCCCAATATCCTCAAGGCACTTCTTGGAGAACAATTTTAAATATATCGAAGAAGCTGTATGTATTTATTTTTTTGTTCGGAAATCTTCATATCCATAACTCAGAAAACGTTACATATATTTTATAACATTACGCATGCGATCCTCGACCGGCGCATTTGTTTGGGTGACAGGCAGATGAATGTTTGATATCGGATTCTGGTTGTATTGTATATTTTTACGGCATCCATTTCTGTTGTAGGAATTCCTAATTTAGTTTTTCCACCTGCTCGTAGTATCAAGCTAGGTATGCAAAACACAGACACTAAACAATAAAGTTCTAGGTTATGACGTAATTGCTACTCAGCGACTAAAGGCTTGTGCTCTGCTCTGCTCTCTATAATGAAACATGGATTATCCATATGGGTTACGTTACTCATACATACAATACATTACAAAAATATACAAAAAAAGTTTTATTATGGAGTCATGCAAGCCTCTTTTTACGAAACTAGGAAACTTAACACTGCCCTGTACGAGTATGTTTAAATTATAAGCAGCGTGTATTATCAAGAATAATCCTTATCTTTTCCTGAGAGCTTCTGAGAAATATATCAATAAAACATAAATCCCTTGCTTGACACCTCTCTGCAATTGGATGGGGTTCGTGCTTTTGTCGTGTACTCGGACCGACATAGTGGCCGCTTTGTATATACACTTGAACACCTCGATATACCTATAGTCGATCTGGCACCGCTGCAGAGACGCCAACACCGCCCAGGTCTCGACAGGATCAAAGGCTTTCTCATAGTCCACATAAGCTACGCATAACGGCTGGTTATACTCCTTCGTCTTCTCTATAACCTGTCGCAGCGTATGTATGTGATCTATGGTACTGTAGCCTCTTCGGAAGCCTGCGAGCTATTCTGTTAGTGAAGACTCTCAAAAACACCTTGTAGACGTGGCTTAGAAGCGCAATGGGCCTGTAATTCTTCAAAAGGGTTTTATCACCATTTTTGAAGAACAGTACCACCTCGCTCCGGCTTCACGCCTCAAGGGTTGTTCCGCTACTGATGACAGAATCGAACAACTTTTGGAGCGCCACTTTTTTTATATTATCTTTTTTGTATAAACTGCCAGTGCAGTGGGACAATTGTTATTCCTCCATGATACAGAAATTTGATTTGCACAATTGCAAGTATTCAAAATTGGCGCGCAAGTTAGTTAGCTTTATATTCAAAGGAATTCAATTGAAAATTATTTGAACAATATTGTTTGAAATATAAATTCTATTAATACAAAACCAATGTAATGTGTACTATGGAGTGGATACTAGAATGTAAGTAAAAAGATACCTTACCTTAACGTAGTAATAATTTTAGTAGTTTATTAACTACGTTAATAATATAATAACGTAGTTCATAAAGCACTTCTTTTCAACGTGTATTAGAAAATATAGAGCAACATCTTAATTTGCATTATGTATGAAATTCACGATTACATTCAACAAAATTAATGTGACGTGACTATTATAAATTCTAATAACGGGGATGAGTGATTTGATAGCAGGTAGGTACTATCATACTCCTAATTAAGACGCTTGTAATCCAGATCCGAGCATTATTATAACTAAGCGTAAGAAGCTTAGGAAGCTTCACGACTCTCGGGTCCCGGGTTCGAAACAGATATTCTTTTTGGTTTATTATGTTGATTCTATATGTCATGTCTATATGTCTTTTTACTATGTTACTTTTGTACCAGAGACCCTTAACACTGGGACTCCTAGTGCGACAGCCTAATTAGCAGTATTTACGACTAGTGCTATGTATTTGTATCATTTTATTTTTCAACAGGGGTACATTCGTTTGAACTACTAAATCTAATTTCTTATGATCATATTCACGTTCCCGTTCAAATTATTGATTAAATATGTCATTCACGTCACGATTTGTCGCTGGCATTCCTAACCTGAGTAATAAACTACCGCACATGAGGTAACACATATCTTTGATCAAGAGCAAAGCCCGATTATGTGTCATTCATCTCAAGATCGGTATTTCTTGAAGTGATAATTTGATGTAAAATGTCTTCTGTCATATTATCCTTGTATTTGTGCCATAAGTTAGATGGGTTTAATGGAAAGTATGTCGAAATTATGATAGCAAATAATGTGCGTATCTGACTTGGTGTTGCAGAGATAATTGCGTCAACGATTGTCGTATCCCAATTTGTATCGTTTTTGTATTTGTATTTCTAGTAAATTGTTTTTGTATTTCTAGTAAATTGAGTTCTTCACATGCAGCACGATATTGTAGGAATATTGTACCATTAACAGTCCGTAGTAACTCTAATAACGTTCGCCCACGCACATTTACCATCATAGAAAAACTAAAAAAAAAAGTTAATAAATAGTATCTTAAACCGTTCTTGAGTTATAAATATATATAGTGTAACCATAGAGTAAGGACTTTTGTATGTAGTCCGTGGTGTAACTAACACGACTTTCTTTTATACATATAATAAGATTTGCGAAATAAAATGCTGTATTACCTTTAGTTTGTGTCGGATAAAGTGATGCTTCTGCACGACGAACTGGATGGTGCTGTAGGAGTTCCAGAAACTTCCGTTCTCCGCGCTGCCGATGCGCTTCCACACGTGACGGGGGTGGGCCTGGGGAATGTCTAGAGTTAATTGATCTTGACTAAAATTAACTAAAAATATAACATTAATACAGTCAAGAGTCCACCAATTAATCCAATTATATCCACTATCAAACCAATCCACCAACCGCCAAAAAAGCTAGACATAACTAAGCCTTGTTTTTTTTTGTATTCTGTCACCAGCATCATGTCAAGGCATTATCTCAAACGAACTTACAGTGGAGATATAGTTTTGGGCTAACTTAACATATAAGTTACACAGATGACGCTGTAGGCAAGATAAATTATGAAGATATTTTTGGGTTTTCTCAATGTGGAATTTGTATTTTTGACAAGATTTTGGTCCAATTTAATCGTTGATTGTTGAACTCACGTTGGCAACGTTGGGTCAGCTTACTGTTTTTACTCTATGTAGATATTGCTCAAATTCAGAGTTTATCTTGCTAACACTCAGTTTTTAGAGTTTTACCTCAATCGTTAATATTTATAGCCACATGAAACTGATACTGTACGTTAATGCGTTGTGGGTCATAACGCAATCCCATTAAGCATTCATTGTTTTTTTTTAAATGCGTGCCTTCAGTGAGAAGATGTGGATGACCTGAATTTATTAACCTTTCTATGATAATACGGTTATCTATGCACTAGTGGACGCCCGCAGCTTCGCTCGCGTGGAATTAGACGTCACATAACCTAAATACAAAATTTCATTGAAATAATGTAGGTGTATACGAAAAACTTTTATACCTACTAACTTTGCACCCCCCCTTTTACCCCCCTTAAGAGATGATTTTCGAAACTCAATAAAAAACCTTCATAGGTACTGAATTTCATTCGAATAACATCAAAAACGGCAAAGTTTCATTCTAACTTTGCACCCCCGTTTTACCCCCTTAGGGGGTGAATTTTCAAAAATCCTTTCTTAGTGCTCCCCTACGTTATAAAAGGAACCCCTGTGCAAAATTTCAAGTTTCTAGCCCTTATAGTTTAGGCCCTGCGTTGATATGTCAGTCAGTCAGTCAGTCAGTCAGTCACCTTCTCCTTTTATATATATAGAGAGATTATCTGATCTAAAGTCATAAGTTTTGATACTTGTTACCCTTTTCACAGATTACTAAATATGTAGTAGGTATCATTATTTTTTTCACACACAGCTTATATAGGTACATACAGAAACATGAGAGAAATTAAAACTTATTATATAAAATAGAAATTACACCTATTTGTAGTTTCGTAGATGAATTTTGACGTGAAGTTAAGTGACTGAAGAGTGAAGACTAATTTCCATGAGTATATTGTTATGTACGTTGACGTATAACGGTAAATACACAGAATAAACATGTGAGGTGTTAGAATAGTCTAATAGATTAATCTGCCTATGCTTATCTTTGGTCCTTCAAGTGCAATAATCGGTCTGATTATTAATCTTACAAGTCTTTAACTAAATTTACTTAAAGCCGAGAGTTTTCAGACGACGGTATCCATGAATAACAATGAAAAATCAACCAAACTGCGCACATTTCCACATCATTTGCATGTTAAATTTAGAAAATAACAACAATATATTAAGGAGTTTAACTCTGATAGATGAATAAATTACATTCCATTGTGCACACAAAGCAGAAGATTCATCAAGGATGCTATCGCTACGGAAAAATGTCTTTCAAAAAGCGTTGGCAGTGACTATCAAACCCCTTACTCAAGCAGGTTCAAATTCAAGCAGCATGCTCGCAATGACTTTTGTAAATTACGTGCTATTTAAGAAAAAATAAATAAAATAATAAAAATTATGGACACCTTCACGCCCGGCCACCTGCCACCAAACTAGGCAGAGACTGTACTATGGGTGTCAGATATTTATATATAGATACATTCTTATGTAGTTAATTAACATCCAGACACAGAACAAATACAAGTGTTCGTCACACGAATGTTTGTCCTGAGTGGGATTCGATCCCGCGACCCCTGGCGTAACAGGCTTGATCAGTACCGATTGCGCCAATGTGCCAGTCAAAATAAATGTCACCTGCTATTATGGTGAAGACCATCGTGAGGAAACCAGCACGCCTGAGAGTTCCCCATAATGTCCTCGAAGGAATGTGAGGTCTGCTAATCCGCACTTGACCAGCGTGGTTCATAATGCCCCAATCCCTCCAATATGTACCTCTGTTTGCGTCGCGCAGTAGGGTTAAAAGAATACAGAACTATCAAGTATAAATGAAGGGTAGAATGTTTTGTGAAAAGATTTCACCTAAAGCCTTGAAATTTGCCAAATAACCCGCTTAAGACTCAGTAATAACTATAAAATGACTATGAATTTCTATAACGAAAATTTCGTTATCAGAAACAATACGATTTTGTCCCAAAGGTTTCTAATCTGACGTGTCCGAGCTAGCGTAATCGTTATTGGTGCCATCAAAACTAACGCATCCCAATATTAAACGTTTATTACCATTGCCTTAGCGTCATATGCAATATAAGGTTTAAGTAGATATAATAATAGACGGACAAAACATTTCTAACGCTACATTTCATAAAATAAAATAAAATAATCCTATGAAGACGTGTGCAAAATTGATTACATATAATATTTATATCATCATAGGGAAATCAAAAAAAAAGAGAACATAAGTTGAGATTTGAATATTTTATTTTTAAATAGAAAACTGGAGAGGAAGGATGTTCTACTCAACCCTCGTTAACAGAATTGGTCAGATCGCTCTTCGACACGGTGAATGGTGTTGGTGATGTTTTCAAGGCTGGATGGATGGATTATTTTAAGGTTTGCCACAGTGATTTAACACTGATGTTTTTAAAAAATACTCTTGCTCTTTAAAAATACAATTGGTTGTGTAATTTAGAATTGTAATATTGAATCTTACTATCGTTTCGTTGTTTTTTTGTTTATATTATATAAGCTATTAAAGAAACGGTATAAAGCTACTTTACTGTAGGCACGATAACATGAAAGTATTTGTTGCCTAAAGACTAGACGCTCGCATAATTGCTCTTTATACCTATTTATTGATCCAAATTTATAAAACATCATGTAGTTAAAGAAATAACTAAATTCCAAATACATTTCAAATAATATCTTAACATAATAAATTACCACAATTTATTTCGTAGCGACGACGTTCACAAGTATGAAAGCGAGAGAGATTGGAGACATTTTAATATCACATTAAAGTGAACTCAAATGCTCTCTCGTATAATCAAGTAATAAAAATAATGATATTTTTACTTGTGTTTTTGTTGTTTAACATTGTAATGCTATATTATTATTCATTTCAGACGCGTGTTTTTACGAAATTACTTACTAAAATGACGCTTACGAGTATCTCTTACATTTCTACATAATTATTATATTATTGTAACCATCCCCTAGTTGAGTAAGCTTCGATTCCTTCCCATGGCAGATATTGCAAGTGTAGATCTAATAGGTTTTAGGTAAATTTAAAGGAAAATAGATTTCCCGTCGTTGGTTCTTAGTAGAGAACGTTATTGAGAAGCTCAGAATGCAGGTCACCAGGTAATTTCTTAAAATGCACATTACACAGAAAAGTCATTGGTGCATACCGCTAGAATTTGGATCTAGAAGTGAGAGACCAAGTTCAATAGCCACTGGGCTATCACCACTGATACATACCGGTTCATTATTGACGAAAAACGATAGATTTGCTGGAGGCTGTGAGTTGTAGCTGACACATTCCACTTTCAACTTCATGCCCGGTCGGTAGTACAACTGCATCCCGTAGATCTCCGGATCCACTTTCGGCAAATCTGAATAAATAATAAAACCACGATAATAATTAATGGTCCAATAAAACTTACTCCATTATAGTGCTATCATAAATCAAGCGAAGTAATACTAATCTTGAGGTAAGAGAGAGATAAGACATTAGTTCGAATGTATGCCCGACCAACATATACAATGTGAATTAGAGGAAAGAATTATATTAATATAATATACTTCTACTACACGCTTGTGGGTTCAAGCATTACAGTCGTTTATATTACACGTATGTTACATAATAGTCGTTTATACGCTATGATCATAACATCTTCCTTGTTACTCGCTTGTATAACTCACCGACGACGTGCATGGAGGCGTGAACCTGCGCCGTGAGGAAGGACGACCCGTCCGCGGACACCTTGCACATGTCGTCCGTACATAGTCCAATTACTGTTATGCTACTTCATTACATGTTCTCGTTACTCGCTTGTATAACTCACCGGCTACGTACATGGAGGCGTGAACCTGCGCCGTGAGGAAGGACGGCGCATCGGCGTACACCTTGCACATGTCGTCCGTACATAGTCCAATTACTGTTATGCTACTTCATTACATGTTCCCGTTACTCGCTTGTATAACTCACCGGCTACGTACATGGAGGCGTGAACCTGCGCCGTGAGGAAGGACGACCCGTCGGCGGACACCTTGCACATGTCGTCCGTACATAGTCCAATTACTGTTATGCTACTTCATTACATATTCTCGTTACTCGCTCGTATAACTCACCGACGACGTACATGGAGGCGTGAACCTGAGCCGTGAGGAAGGACGGCGCGTCGGCGGACACCTCGCACGTGTAACGTCCGTTCATGGTTCGCGTCGCCGACCGGATCGTGAGTGTCTGGGTATCCGTTTCTTCTAGCTGTGGGAAAACAATAAACCAATTTTAAATATTGATGTGTATGTAGTATACCAGGTCTGTGGGCAGATAGATGTAGGTTTTATGTTCACATACAACATGAGCTTTAACTTTTTTCATAAATATTACTGTAGTAGGTACTTAAACTGTTGAAATTATATTAACAAATGTTGACGTTAACATCTACATTTAAATATGCACGAAAGCGTATCTTTTATAATAGGTTTGCTACTACGTATATACATCCAGAAAGTGCTCAATATAAAAGTCACAAATAAACTAAGCATAAGGGGTTTTAATCACTGGGCAAAGATTATAATAGTGTAGACACCTTCTCTGTTTTGCTTTCTTTATTTTTTAGGGTTCCGTACCAAAAAAAGACACAAAATAAAAATAACTAAAAAATATACATATATTGGTACAGGTTCTAATCCTTTAAAATATAGATGAAACGGTGATGCCAAACTTCCCCAGATCGTAGCGTAAATTTTTCAGTTAGCTTTAAAACTTTTCTCACTACGGCTGAAAACGTGCGAGCGACGATTTTCTCGCGAGGATGTCAAACCAAGGAAAGTGATGTTCCGCGGCGCTATACCAGTACTTACTTTGGAAGTTGGGTAATTAAAAACTTGCTCCGTCTGCGAGCTGTGAAAGGTAATCATTCGTCTGGCGTACATGCTAGTTAGTGAATGGACTTCTTTAAATATAAGATATACCTACTAAATACTGTTAAGCATGAATCATGTTCTAGAATATGCCTTCGAACTCAGCGATGCCCATTTACTTTCTTTTCTTATCCAAACCTTAAACTTAAATTACTTATAATTTTTTTTTAACCTGAATCTGTATTTGTGCCTGGCGTACAATAGGGTCATTACAATACAGTCAATACATAATTACATAAGTAATTATGTATTCTAATTAAGCACCGGTGACAATGTATCACACACCTCTACCTAATTCTTCAGTTTATTAGCATGCCCTGTTGGTTCAAGTTGGTATCATAAATGTTTTGCATGTTCCTATTTATTTTTATTATTTTTATGTTATGAAACTGATAGGTGATAGCAAAAAAAACTACATATTTTAATAGTTATTTTTCACTTCACTATTTTCACGTACCTACTGTGCTTCTTTCTATATATCGATACCAACTAAATCAATAGGCACTGACTGGCATAGACAAAATTCAACATACTGAGCAATGGATGGTTGCGTGTTCATTTGTTATTCCTTTATTATAAAAAGTAATTATGCCTATGTCATGCCATATCCATTGGCACAATTCCCTGTAAAATGAATTCTTTTCACGTTATTAAATTCGAGGTTGTAAACAACATAAAATCGTTTCTTCATTCATATTGTAATATATCTGCTTAATGGCTAAACATTACCAAGAATGGACTTAGCGATAGCTTAATTACCTTTACCCATAGAAGGCGGAGTTTTGTATTAATTACTGTTGATCATGTGTTGTTGTTTTATGGAGGTTAAACGTTCACTAACTTACCTGAACTATATCACATCCTCATCTAAGGGGGATAGCGCCGCTGCACGCGCGCCCCCCTGAAGGCCGACCGCTCCCTAGAGAGCTGTTGGACCTTCTTCCCCCCGACCATCTGGGGGGAATTAGCGACTAACGGCAAGTAGAAGCGCGCGCGCGTACCGCGTGCGCGACGATCGACTGGCTCCCACGCTCAACAGCGGGGAAGTCACCGACGGGGTTTACCCCTGGAGCAATTGCCCGGATAGAGGGGATCTCCCCTAACTCCGAATTCCCTCAGCGCAGGAGCGCCTACAGCGCCGCGTGAGAGGAGGAAAGGTCTGTCTGTCTGAACTATATGTGTAAAAAAAATTTGTAAAAGTTGTATTTTACCAACCATGGATCTTCTTTAATTCTCTATTATCTCTAGAATAGAGTCTAGACCTAGTTTTATTTTTACTAAAACATTACTGTCATTACAAACCTTCCGCAAGCATGTCGACTTTAAGTTAAGTGGCATTTTTATATACCTATAATTTACGTCAAAGTTAGCCGGTGGTTTACGCTAATCGAGCGATCTAAATTACTCCTTTTAAGACATCTTAGGAAAAGGTGTTTGGGAATCTGGGTCACCTCAATTCACACTCGTGTTGCGATCGCATTTCAGTGACTCCCTAACTAATGGGTTAAGTAAAGATGCGCCTTTCTTTACACAGCTAAAGTGACGTCACCACGGCGGGTATAAGGTTGGAAGGAAATAAAAGCATATATTTAGTTCGTAGCACTTGTGAACCACTAAGTTCATTCTTATAAACCAATCAATATACAGGGTTACTGGTAGCTCGCCGGCAGTCCGTTAAGGGTATGTAGGGGAGGTCATTTGCAACCAAATAACCCCTTCGGACTCCTATGCAAATGTCATCATTTTCATTAGTGGCATTTTGTGGTTTATGAATACACCTGCCGTACGCAACTTCAAAAATTAAATTGACAAAAAGCAAAGCTAAATATTTTTTTATTATTGTTATCTGCTTTCATACCAAATTAACAATCAGAAAATGACAATTATCTTCAACAGTTTATAAATCAGAGCTTAATAACTCTAAATTGTATAATTTAAACAATTAATTGAAGAAAGAATATGATACTTTGTCTGCAGGACGTTTTAAAAACATGTCCAACTTTTCATTTGTCCAACAAGATACAATAAGGTACCAGAAGTTTAGAATTGGTTACACAAACTTCGAAACTTTGGAATAAGAACAAAATATCTTGAAAGTAAATTGTATGGCTTTTTTTGTACACAATACAAGGGGTACAATAGGTATGTCAAGTTTTAAACATGTCAAGTTTTAAACATGTCAAGTTTTAAACATGTCAAGTTTTTTTTCAATATCAATTTAATATGATTTTATTCCCTCTATAGCTTAAAGTTTGAATTAGTAGTAAGCTGTGCCGGTCCTTACCGTTACAACAAGTGACATTGTCATTGTGGGTGTACTATCTTTAGCAATTTCAATGTGTGTGCATTAGTGTGTGTACAATGTCAATGTGTGTGCATGTGTGTCATCCGGTCGTGCCTGGCCAACTGTGTCCCGCGGCTTGGTGAAAATAAATAAACGCGTGATAATTTACCGACATTTTAATTATCACCACCAACGAAATAATAACCTAAGTACATCATTTAATGTCATACATCGCACATAACTTAGAAAAATCATTAGTGCGTGCCGCTTGAATTTGAACCCGGACCAATCCCGAACCGCTAGAGTGGTAGGCGAGTTCGATAGCCACTGAGCTGTCACCATTGTTATTATTATTGCTGTTACATTAAATTTAAATATTGAGAAATACAAACACTACACATTTACAGCGCGTCTACCCTGCGGTAGACTTAGGACTGTGTTGCGGGTTGCGGACACACACAGAAAACAACACAATTTAACATGCATGACCCGAGTAGATATTTATCTGCGAAATAAATATTTCCCCCGGCCGGGATGAGAACACGAGACCACGGGTAGTCAGTGACACGTCCACAGAGTCGTCACTAGTCGTCGGATTATTCTGTTCTTCGTGGTGTTTTGTCATCAAGTTGTTATTTATTAATATACGTATATTAGTAGGAATATGTAACATGATACTGGTCTAATTAGGCTGTAATTACATTTGATAGAATTCCAATTTAGCTAGAAAGGAATGTTTGTTTCCGTTTATGTTTATGGTACTTAGTTATATATATCTTTGTGTATTTTGAGTAGCAGCAATTTTATTGAGTTATTTATTAGCTTGTCTGTTTCGCTGCTTTTACCGATCTTAATGTTACTATTTATGTGTTAGTTATGGTTTCAGCAATAAAATCGTATATCTAGGAAGGCTAGGGAGCTAGGGAGATGATTTGGGATATATTAAGAACAGTATATTATACAAAATGTCTACAGATTTTGATTTTAATATGAGAAGAAAATTTATCGTGTTATAGTGAAGCCTTATGTAAGAATTTTAGTAGTAGACTTGTTTCGACTAGCAATTACAAGATCTAATAACCTTAATAAGGAGTTTGTTTGAGTTCTGCTTCCGACAATATTTTCTGTAGACTCTTGCACTTAATTCTAAATATAATCCTCAGGACAAAACTGTGATTTAATGCAGTCATAGCCTTCACTTCCTTGAACCAAGAAACAAGCTTATTCGAAAAGAAAAATATGGATGTGTTGTTTCCATATAAACTCAGGGATCGGATCGGTACGTTCAATATAATTAATCATCATCTTCGGCATCAGTATCCGACTGCTGAAGTGTTCACGCATAGCTAACACTCATCTTCATGTCTCTTCCAGTAAGTTCTTGACTCTACTCGTACGTATACCCGCCGACTGAGGCCACGACGAAATTAATAATGCTTCACGAAAATAAAGCGTCATCGTCGCTGGGAAAATAATATTACAATATTTACTTGAATCTTATGTTCAGTGAAGCATTAATTCATGTTATCTCTTAGTGGGTAATTGTCAAAGCATCGGTCAGAAACGTATTCTAGTGAAAATAATCGACTTCTATCAAAGATGTAATAACAATGAGCATTTTATTCTGAATGCCGGCAAACATAAAAAATCACGGATTGAAACGAAGATCCAAGTACAAGTACCTGTCCTGCCGACAAACTCTGGTCCCACCGCTCGAACTCACCGGGGCTACATACAGACATTACAGACGCAGATATAAACAAAATAATACATTACATTCTATTTAATACATGCTATTTTAAGATAAACATAACGGTTGGCAGACTTTTTAAAATTTTCATTCCAACCATTTTCGATAAAGTGTACAAACCTATTGAATATCGCTATTGTAAAAGAATGAAAACGCTCGCACTTTCACCTTTCGCATACGTTTGCATCTATACACAATAGCCATTTTCAATAGATATGTGTGAATTGCTGCTGACCGAGGGATTACCTCTACCGGTCCCGTTTAAAGAAACGGGACCGGATAAGAATTAATGAATCGGATAGTATTGAGATTCAAGCTTGCAAAAATCGTACATCGCGTCCTTTCAATCGAAGCACGTTGCCACATATCATATAGATTTTCTTTAGATATTTTATTTTATTTATTATCTTGTTATATTATAATTAGTACCTTCTAAGAAAGAGCGGGGCATCCTGAAACAGGTATCATTTACTTAAAAGGATGCCACTGTGTAAACATAATTGTAATTGCAACTTTCAGAGATTTAACCATAACAATAAAAATATAGAAAATGAAAGAACATTTGATACATTTCTGTTTACATTCAGCTAGCTAAAAAACAATTCAAGCGACAACTGAACAGGCCAAATGCCAGATTACTCCGTTGGTAGAAGGACTTGCACTATTTGAAATTATGATTTAATATTCACAACATGCCTTGAAAGCCCTAGCTATTAATAAACTCAACGTCAACCCTTTTCTTGAAAGTGGATCTTTGTACCTACACTACAAATACAAATTAGGACGACAGAAGATGACAGAACAATGTCTCTCTCGAGTTTGGGTATGCTTTATTGCTGTGAAATGCGTCGACACTACCGATTTTGTAACCAAATGTACATGATACCGAATATTATGAAATAAGTAATGACTTATTAAATATCATTGGTAAAAAATTTGATTATTAGAATACGTGAGAGATTTATTAATGATTAATCTAGAACGCCTAATAGGTATCATCTAGCGACTAAAATATTTCAAACAATGTTTTGTAAGTAAACATTTTTTGAAATATTTTATGAGTATTCTAATAGTAATACGATTGATTTAAAAATCAGTAATATTTCATTTCAAATAAAGTTTGTTTTTGTTTTGCAGTTCACTATCCATTCTTTAAATATATGCAAAGTACTCTGAACACAGAGTCCAATTATATAAAGTGTACTCTGTGTTCCAAATGATTCATTTATTCGCAATGTTTCGAGTCCAGGATTGCATTACGGCTTTGTCGGTAAAGATTTGACGCCTTGGTCGCGGCATGGTATTTTTCATGATAATATAGACACAATAAGCTCGAACTGTCAGTAAAAAAAACTGAACAGGGTAAAAAGTATCCTATAGCAGTCTCCTGGTTCTAAGCTACCAGCCAAATCGGTTCAACCATTCTTGAGTTGTAAATAGTGTAACTAACACGACTGTCTTTTATATATATAAATTTAAATATGTATAGATAAAAAAAAGTCAACTATATAATAAATTAAATGTACTCGTATATGAAGGAAATTTAAATATGTATTATAATGTATATAATGTCTCTACATCAACGTGGTGATGTTTCATATATGATGCGAGCGATTTAACTCTCGATAAATAGAATTCATGTATAGACCCTCTCTCATAGTTTTCTCTTTTTCATTACTCTTTTAGTTTCATAAAATGCAATCATAACGTTCCGAAAAAAGGTTTCACTTGTAAAATGTACAATTTATGTGTAATAAAAATAAATAAAGACTACTCTTTTACGTTAACTATCGCGTTTTATTCCACTATGAGCTGCATATGGTGAATTATATGAAGAGTAATCGAAGCTTCTAAGATATTTGTGTAACTGTGTTGTGTTATTTGTTACAAAAATGAAGTATTTAAAGGGTATATTTCCGTAAAGCTTATACAAGTTATGTCGTGCCGAGACAAGATAGGTATTCGAAAAATAATAAAATAAATTTACGTTTGATCTATCCATGAACCTAAAATGTCTACTAAGAAGTTCGTCAACTAACTCTAGATAATGCACAACTTCTTCTTCCATGTTGTGTTTTGTGACATATGAAAAAGAGCAGTGTTAAAACAATTCTATTATGCTGTCAACCCTTTTCATAAAGATGTGTAGACCCCGCAAAGGCAATTCAACGAAATGAAGGTTAGGAGACATTGCGTGCGAGATTTAAAATAGTTACGTATAGTTCGTGTTTTGTTGCCAAATGTTAATTAATGAGTGTGAGTTTTAGGTAATCATTAGCGTGTAGTACTATAGAGTTGGTTTAGGGAAAATCAATTCAATATCAAAGTTGAGTTTGAACCATAGATTTTCTCTAGTATAGAGTAATAAATCTATGGTTTGAACCACTTCATCTTTTCCGACATAAATTCCAACATTTTATTGTAGGTTTGAATGATTGTCTCCTTGATCTAGTTGTCGCAAGAACGGCTGTTAAGCTAGACATCCTGAGTTCAATCCCCGGGTCGTGCAAAGTATTATTAAGTTATTCTAACTTAAGAGTCTTAATTTGCCCGGTATATCGCAATATACCGGGCAAATCCCGCCTCACCTTTTTGTAACCTAAACTTAACTGTTGAAAAGTAGGAAACCATTGCCTGCCCCTTCGGGGAATTACAAGCGAGATGTTCATCATTTCACTTAATGACAGCTGCTTCTTTTTTATCTAAGTAGGTATATCATAAAATCATTCCAAAACCAGGCTTAGTTTGAATCCACAATCAGCCTTGATTACCCATTTTAAACTGCACATCAGTGCTTTTTAAAAAACTTGTTACGATGTCAAGGGTGTCAAACGAAACCCTATTCATATGTTTCCCTTGAATTGAAATTGGTAGAAACCTTAAACTTTCACAGAATGTGGCCTCTATCTCAACAAATCTATATATTATTATATAAAATCGTGTTAATTACGATATTTATAACTAAAGAACGGCTGGACGGATTTTTAAGATCTGAGATTTGATAGAATCGTCTGCCTTCCGAATAGCAGAATAGCTAATAAAATTAAATAAAATATGTATCTGAAAAGTGAATGAAAAAATGAACAAAATTCACTATTAGATACATTTATTATGGGACGGCTTTTTAGATATCTCTAAAAAATTTACCAATTCTTAATGATTTTAAACAGACTGAAAAATGGTGGAGGTTCTATGTTCGACTGTTGTATTTTTTATTTATGTACAGAGATGGCTTCGTCGTTTATCATCCGATATTGATGTTTTTTTTAATGTTTGGTAAGACATACATTGATGGCTGTCCAATATAATTTTCATTAAAAAATTCCAACTTTAAGAGTAGTAAACAATCTTAATAAGGATAGCAATGATAATAATATATGTGTTAATTGTCCTGTAGCATCAGTGTTTGTGTATGGATTTTGACAATACTGCTTTTATTTAAAGGGAATATATAGTAGATCAGAGGTCCTCTAAAATATACTTAATAAGGGTACCAATGTACTCTTCGTGTTCATTGCCCTGTAGCGTCAGTAATTATAGGATATGGATTTTCATGATTCTTCTTTTATTTGAAAGGTCTTACCACAGACTAGGTTCTCTAGGTAGTAAAAATGCATAACAAGTGTAGCAAACTATGTGTCCATCGTGTTTATTGCACTGTAGCCGTATTTGTGTATTGTTTTTGATGAGCCTTTTTTTTAAAGGCCTTATAAAGGTTAAGAAGGTGCAGGGCGAAGCTCAAAAATTGAATCAAATGTAAAATCAAATATTAAACACTCAAAAGTTATCACTCAAAGTTGTATAATATCGTTAGTTGTTTACGTGTTAATTTGCTGACACGATTGTCATGAAATTTCGGTACCTCTACTTTCTGTAGATAACATAAAAAAACCTAATACACTGATAATATTTTTTAAGGCATATTAATACTTATTATTATAATATTAAGGCGTAACGAAGATCGCGGGAATAGCGAGTATGTAATAAAAAAGTTTCATCCCATGGGGAGTGGTAGGTACAAGAAACCCTAAAAAAGCTGGGTGGTGCGAGTCGGTCTCCCACTTCACTGATTTTGTTTTTAATGTTTGCAAACAGATATTTGTCTTATTGTTGTAAAATTTACGTTCGGTATACAAAGGCCTTTGTCATTTTGATTTAAAAATGATCAAATAATGAAATTTAAACTTTGTAGAAGGATCTTGGGTCACGCCTTTTGAACTGAACAATACACCCATGAAAGTTAGTTACAGAGGTTAAAAGGTACTTTGTTCGTTGGAAACTTGGGACGTGGCTTTGGACTACGTTTGTTATACTTAAGGAGGCTGTATTTGGCACGTTTATTAGTACACCTGTACTTATAAACGTGTTGGTTTATGTATTATATCTTTAATAACTTACTCCTCGAGGCATTAGGCTTCGCATTCTCCTTCGTGGTCGAGACCACGATCGGTTCGACTTATGTTAACCGATCGATAACGTAATGCTGATAAAAATCATCCAGTAGATAGTAAACTGGAATTCATCCAGATTAATATGATAGTTTGTAAATCTTCTCGTCTTCGATAACCTTCTCTTGACAGTTGAACCCACAGAAATTAATCAATATAGAACGTTAAACTGGGCCGCAATCTTGCAATATACTGCAAGATATCTCGCAAGTTCGGTCAGTGGGCGTCGATACTTGTTACGGTATGCTTTATTGTGCTATTTCCAATTGTTCAAATAATAGTGTAAGTGTCAATCGGACTAAATGGTATGCCTCCCATTCCATGGGTAAGTCGCTGCGACCCATAGATGTCCCACTGCTGGGCACGGGTCTCCCCGGGTGTTTGCGGGAGGTCTAGAGCATACTCCACCACGCTGCTCCAATGCGGATTGGTGGAGGGGTTAGTGGCAAACCCAGTGTCGAATGTTCTCAAGCCACCCGAAGGTCTTCGACAAGGCTTAACGACTGTTTCCAGCATTGAAAACAACCGGGACCGACGGCTTTACGTGCCCTCCGAAACACGGTAGCGCCCACAGAACAGATAAAGGAGGATAGAATGGAAATGTGGGCGTGACAGGCGCGCCAACAAGTATGATTAAACAATCATACTTCAACTGAAATCACGCGTGCATACTTTTAGTCGCTTTCGGACTGCGGTGGTGCGAAGAGCTGCACGAAAAATATACATTGCCGGTAAAGTACGCAAGTAATCCACGTGAACACATAGTTCGTGCGCAATGTATTCTGTCCTACAGAATGCGATGACGTCACGATGTTCTGTCGAGTTCGTTCGCAGCGAGATAGTGTTGTGAAAGTATAAGATAAATTTTTCGATAAGTCTTGATCTTGAGTACGTAATTAAAGTAGTTTCAGGTGTAAATACTTAATTTCAAGGAGTAGGTGTAGTACTAAATAAGTAATTTAGTACTAATTTATATTATGTATTTATTTTAGGTTTCCAAAGGATCCTAATAACCAGCATTGGATAAATGTAACGGGTAGAAAATTTGGATCCCTAAAAAACAATGTACCACTTTGGAACAACTGTACTCGATTTTGCGCAACTTTATCGGAACTCAATTATTTAGCAACATTACTTATCATCAGATTGTATTATATTCTACTGAGAAGCATATTACAGACTTTACCAAAGCTATTAAAGAAAAATAATTTAAATATAAGATTGCATTAATTTATTGTAAAAAATTCGAATACAAAAGAGTCCCCATCTTTGCTCTGCACAAGTACATTCGTCGCGCAACTGTATATATTAAAACTGTACCTGTGTATTTATTTAAGTACGTACACTCACTCTGAAACTTTTTAATAAAATAAATAATTATAATGTAATTTTTCATGTGAAGATAATAAAAAAAATGCATGTTAATAAGATGTATGGAACAGGCGCAACACCTAAAGGAAGCAAAACTCAAGTTGCATATGTTTTCAGTGTTAGTTTTAAAAGAGTCATTTATGCGGATGTAGCATTATAGGTACCTACATAACTCTAAACAAGTTTCAAAATATATTTATCGATAAATATGTTTACATCTCTAGTTGGGTTACCAGTAAATAACATATAAAATTGCACGATCAATTTTCTCAAATATGCAGTAAATTTTGTTTCTTAACTTTTATTTATTAATTTCACCGCCGTTAGGCATCTTTTGGCTCAATAAAGGTTAAATAAATAAATAAATAATACAGTAAAATAAAATATACTCTATTTTACTAATCTTGTAGTGGTTCAGTACCTACCAGTTACCTTACCTCCGAATACCTCCGAATACCTCAAGAATACCTCACACGGATACCTCATACCTTCAAACCAGTTACCAGTTACCTACGTTGTTAATATGAAACATATACGCGGTCGTCAAAATAGTGTTTTAAATAGTGTAGTATGTATGAAAGAAAATGTAAATATAAATAGGTGATTTTACAAATAAATTATTCATTCGACAATCGGACAGATCACGAGTTTCATTATGAATCCTATGAAGAACCTCTAAAATCTTATTATTGCACGAAATTTGTGCAAAACACTTACTGGCAACATTAAGTGTCGACAAGGTCAAAACTTGCACAATTCTACAGCTTGACGCGAGCAAAAAGTATCCTTATTGATTTAATGCTAAGGTTAGTTTTTAAAAGTTGCGATTCTCGTGCAATTTGACCAATGGCTGATGAATATTTTATGTAAAGGTAATAATAACGTGTATCTAAGTGTGGGTAACTGGCGACAGTGGTTTTGTTTCAAAACTGACTCGATGGCCTTTCTATCCTCCTTTATCTGTTCTGTGGTAGCGCCCATGAAATTTTTGCCACTAGCGGTTACCCATCCACAATCCGACCGCGCCCGTCGTTGCTTAACACTTTCGATCACATTGAATCGACGCGAGCCACTGGGCTACGGACGCTATACGCTACATAAGTACTTTTTATTATATTTTAACGCGATTTACGTATAATAAACACAAAAACCCAATTAACAATTGTATTATCTTATTATAGATTTCCGAAATATCTAAATATAAAAGAAAAATTGGTGGACGCTACACGTAGAAAATTGGGTCCCAAAAAATTACAGCACCATTTGCTCTGCCAATATATTAAATGATTAATTATTTTGCTAAATTCTGTTTTATTTATTCGATCACAGTAATATAAACATTTCTGCGTTATCGATAGGTTTAATTGCAACTAAAACGAGTATGTCACCTCACTAATTACTATATTGTGACGTCACATAGACCATAGTAGGCGGGACTTGGGTAGGGCAGATGAAAAAAGTGACGCGCATCGTTTCTATCAAAATAAAACGTGATCGCCGTTCTATATTGATTAATTTCTGTGGTTGAACCCCTTCATTGTCCCACTGCTTCGGCTCATTGGCAAGGAAGTATGACTAACTTGTCGAATTGACAAATAATTTCAATGTTCATTTAGTTAGTAATCTCAGTTAAAAATATTTTGAAAAGATTTAAAACAATCAGTAATAAATAATATGCTGAAAAGAGTGAAAACGTTTTCATTATGGCTATAACTGTTATGAAACTACATACCTAATTAAATTTTGTAATTATCATGCCCATTTCATAAAGTGATGTCCTACCACACCATTTTGTTGTATGTAGTTCAGTATTGTGTAGCAATCCACAACAGATTTGTACAATGGAATTGGTGGACGTTTGTGTTCCGTATTATGTGTTGTACGCTGGTTGCACGCAAAAGAGACATTGATTGGACTCTATCAGTGAACAGACAGTGAGGTTGGAATGCAAAATAACAATCATTAGTATGAGAAATTTGCTTTCTGAAATACAAATACACTACAGTGTATTTGTATTTCAGAAAGCCTTGTACGTTTCTGTACATGCCACACATAGGTACTTAACACACGGTACACATAAGTTCATACGGCTATAAAATATTATTTTGGTGTCTAATCAATGAGACCTTGGTCCTAATGAGTAGCAAGAAGAAAATCCTATACTATAACTATATTATTTATACTTGAGAAATTTGCCAACAAAATACCTAGTATACGGAGAAGTCGCTATTGCTGTCAAACGAAACGGAAGATCATTATCTTTTCAGTCAGTATCATTGAGTTAAATATACTAGAGAAGCAAACCTCATCAGAATGCCTCAAATATAGCGTAACCACTTTTTAAACGCGACGACGTAGCTTTGAAATCACTAAACATTTGAATGTAAACATATATATGTCTCACTTACACAAGTCACAATAACAATACCGTCGCGTAGATTAGACAAAGATCGCAATATTAACATGCAATTACGGGAATCGGCGCGACAGGGTTGCCTACCCACGCGAAGTTTTACCCAATTTTTTTAAGCCATAGAAAAGTTTTAATACTAAATTAAATTAACTTTAAAATATTTGAATTACATATGTAAATAGAATTTTGATGATCTGAAATTAATGAAATCATACTCCGCTTTATAACATAAGTTTTGTATACAATTGCCTTTTAGACTCTTTTTTGTAAGTTTGAGTAAATAATTTCCTTTCGTAATACAATCTTATTTTAAAATATTTGCAAATTATGGAATCTATACTAATATTATAAAGAGGAAACATTTGTTTGTAATGTTAAAACACAGAAACTACTGGACTGATTTCAAAAAATCTTTCACCATTAGAAAGCTGCATCTTTACGTTCTGACATAGGCTATATTATAATAATATTATACATTTGTGTTTTTGAATGTATGTTTGTAATGTTTTCACACAAAAACTGCTGGACCGATTTCGAAAATTCATTCACCATTAAAAAGCTGCACATTCACTGAGTAACATATATTACATTTAAAAAAAATAGGGTTCCTTAATAAAAATGCAATAATATTACCCAAGGTGTGAAAATTACCTAAAATATTCTTTACATCGCGTGCGCTGCGAAAACTATTGATGATAGAATAAAATAATGTACTACGACTTAGCAGATAACATCATTATTTACAAAAAGTCGCGATACCATATGTCCAACTACTGTAGTTATTCCACTATAACTACTTTTTTACATTTTAAAAGTTGATAACAGTGCCGACAATAATCAAACCATTATTATTCATAACTTTGAATTAATCCTTATCCCATTAAATATTATTATATTAAAGACCGTTTCAATACCTGTTAAATACTTATTAAATTATTAAAATCCGAATAATGATTAAAAAGATATAACGAATTTAATATGTCAATCTAAAGAAAATAATGCAATAATAAAATAATACGGTGTGGGTGGCGCCGCGCAGCGTAGTCTTAGATATATTACTTAAAAGATGAATAGAATTGATGAATTGCTTCATATTAGCAACAAATGTTTACAGTTGAATTAATTAATTAAAATGTAGGATATGTAGGTACTTTTCATCTCGGAGGGTGGCAACTAGGTGTAAACGAAACTATTGTTATGTCTAATTCCACGCGAGCGAAGCTGCGGGCGTCCACTAGTTTGCCACCACTAAAAGGGAATGATCAACTAGTATTGAGGATATGTGATCTCCCGGGTGTATCGCAAATTCTTTTAATATTTTGTAAGTAGCCAGTCTGTCTCTTTTCTCAATAATCGAATTATTTCCACCCACTTATCACGGCGTGCTGCATCTTTAGGTACACTGCAACGTTGTTATTATTAAAAAAAAATATATTCACTTATTCCATAATTTAAAATTCTCCCAGAATTTTGGGGATCTAAAACTAAGTTTTTAGTGGTCACACTGAACCTATATTTCAAAATTTTACAATTTATTTATTTTATTGCGTTTTTACGTTGATGTAAACACAGAAATAATAAAATTACGCGTGGAAAGTAATTCTAGTGGACTTATTAAGTTTTTGTGATCTTGAATCGCACATTTACACTGTGCATTTGCCCATTTTGAAAATATTTTCGGTCAGTTCAACTCGGCCGGCGTCACACAGAGCACTGAACTGACGTTAGCTACGCATACGCCAGTTGGCGTATGGCCTGTGGCAAGGCATAAGCGCGGTGATTGCTAATCTAGTGGTAACATATATATCAATGGTCAGTATCAAGTACAAAAACAAAAGGGCCAATTTGGTAAATTCAATCGGCACAAATAGGTGACGTCTGGCAGGCACATTTGTCTGGCAAATTATTTCCTGTATCCGCAGAATGCCATCAATTTCTTCGCCCCACGACATCCGCCTTTATATGTTCGCATTGCGACAATGGCCAATGACCTGATTTTCGAGACCAAACTAACCTTACCTACCGTTAGTTTCCGGTAACGTGCCTTGTTTGTCATTTGTGCATTGTATTCCATAATTAAAGCAAACCAGCTCAGAGGCAATGATATAAACAACTGAAATACAAAGTACCATGATCTTGGGAACCTGATTCCAAAATATAATGGCTAAAAAAAGAAACATTTTTTCATTTCCATTTCAGAAACAAACAGTCATAGTTTAGTTAGTTATAGATTATAAACTATACAAAAAAATCTATACGATTGAAAATCACCTTTTAATCGTTTAAGGAACTGATTAAATACTTTTAATGCGTCTAAGTTATAAATTGATTTGACGTTAGTAGATTCAATGATAGTTAAGTAGGTACTTGTGGTATTACTGAAAATCTCGAAGCGAACTTCAAATTCTTGATTTTGTATACCTACCGAATTTCAGAAATGACACCATTTTATTTTGACCATGCGCATTTGTTATAACCGATTTCCCGCTTAGTCAACTAGCTATGCCAGTCCCTGCTAATCGACGCGTGCAGAAAAACAAGTACCTTGGCGAATTGCCAAAGGCTATTGACATCCTTCATGCGGAGGATAAAAGCACACAATAACAAAAGTTTTAAAAGTCATACAAGGCGATACATCAACATTCGTTGCGGTTGCAGACTTCAAAAAATCCAACTAATACAGGCTATTATCAGCCGTACAGTAGTTTTGATAGCCCTATTGGAGTAGATAAAAATAAATAAATGTATTTTATTTATTTTATAATGCTATAAATTGAAAGATAGTAGTAAAAGCTTACAAAATTTCTTTTGTTCCAAATTACGAACATGAATTGGGAATTTTATACTTGATGCACATACAATTAAATAATAAAAGTAATATGGAGTAACTGAATAATCTGAAATAATCAAATACTTTTGACAGTGAGGAAAAACAAGATAGGCTGTGAGATTTGATAGCCGCTTTAGTACTTGCTACACTATCAAACCTAATTAGAAAGTGCTAAAATCTTAGGCTAAAATCTATGTATTCAATTCTTAGTGGTATAGGTAGTTTCTATAAAAAATATTAAATAATTATACTAGCAAAAATTACCATATATGCCAAAGAACTCCATAGCACAGTGGCATTCCGTGGGAAATGCTTATGTAAAGCACAAATACTAATTTGGGATGAAGACACAAGACACTGAGACTCTCAAGTCCATCCACCCATCAGTCTTTTAAAGTCCACTGCTGTATGCTTCTCCGATTCGACACCGCTCTCCACCTGCTTAAACAATATCACTTTTTATAACTAATATTTCCTTTTAAACATAAAACAGATTTGGTAACTTTAGTATTTAAATAATCCATACAAATTTAATTAACTTTTATTTCTATAAAATCTTAAAATGGCATATAAAGTTCTTTATAAATTCCAATAATAATTTTTTTTTGTAGGTAAGTGTATCGAAAAAATAATGTTCACTCTCGCTAAGTCAGCTATTAGAAGCGATTTGCGAAGGGTAAGGCTTGGCTCTGAGCCAACCAGCTACGGGTAGCTAGTTGGATTATCATAACTATCACAATCTTTATACTGCAATAAAATTTTATATTTTCCTTTCAGACCCAAGTTGAAGAATATATGAAACTGCCAAATTACTTGGGTTCTATAAGAATAAGAAGTAAAACTTTAACGTGTTTAAATTATTTATCATTGCATCCCATATAAAAGTAATAAGTATCATCTGATTGATCTTGAGTCTCATCTGAATGAGAGATCATGAGAGATCATAAGAGATTGCGAGAGAAGTGCGGATTGGCAAATTTACTGCATCAAGATGCATGCATGCAGATATAAAGCATGTTTTCTCGGCTATAATAAATAAAGATTTTTAACTTAAAAAAACGCAGTTTATAACATATAAGACCGTACCTTAGCATAAGGGAGCCACCCTTATAAAGATAATAAGTAATTAACCTCAATAAAGATCAATGTTATCTTTGAACTTATATTTTCTGAAATGAAAAATAATACGGCTTTTAAAATTGTCTTGAATATAACTAAAAATAAAAAAATAAAACAAATTCATCAGCACAAACTATCTCTGGTGATTGTGAGGTGGAGTCTGTTGTTCAGACACAGATAAACAATATTATTTACGTAGGTACTCAAGAGACGTCGCTACGATAAAGTATGGAAAACGAAACAATTTAGTTTCCCGCCACTCGAGACCGAGCCGTCAAGGCGCATCTGAAGTGTGGCCCAACAACACGTTCTCTTGCAGCCAGCATACACTTCAGTTCTGCCTCTATGGAGCCTTGCATTTAGGGCGCGAAGGGCCTGATCGAATGTTTGGTAAAAGAGGTCTACTTAGGGTACTTTGAAGTGCTTTTCGGCATGGATTTTGAACCCCAAATTCCATTGGAAAAAACTACATCATGTAGGTAACAATTATAATTATACATTAAACATTATAAACAATTATTCCAAAATGTTTTGTTCGTATACTTAAGTTATTTTTGTTATTTAATAAAAGTCTAGGTATAAAGGGAAAATCTTCTTCTTCTAAATTAAGTATATTTCATAAATATACTTATAAATTTGGTAACTTATCTAAAATTGTTAATCTATAGAGTATATTTGTGCATAAAAAATAAACATTAATATTTCTTACAAAGAAAAAAAAACATACCTACTTCCCTCAGGAGGTATACTATTGTAGAAGGTATGTACTATTTATGTTTTTATAATCATTTTTATCATCACAACTTTATATTAAATTGCAATAACACTAATTGAATATGTCTGAGAGAAGCTCTTTGTTGTCACAGGCAGCATAAAAGAAAGCAAATTAAAGTAGAATTAGTACAATGACAAATTTCTTTTTAAAAGAAATCCTTTTCTGTCATCTTCAGTGAAGAAAGGGACGAAAATAACTCATTTACTGTTGGAGTATAAAAGGATAAGGATGAGTGTAGTTAAACTTGATGTAATGGTAGGAATAGTTGTAGGTATGTTTGCACTACCTAAACAGATAGAATATATCATTTGGGTTAACTCATTTCAAAGGTCAAAGACAGCTGTCGCCTTGCTCGCCTGTTCGAGACCATAAACATTAGGCGTATAGGGCAGAATTATCTGGAACTTAAAATATGAATGAATATAGCAATAAGATAATGGAACCGGTGGCGCCAAGCTGTTGGCTGCGGATCCCGTCTAGTCTAGAAAATTCGAACGACCTCTTTTACAAATTTGTTTGCGGCACCACATATAACTGGTCCCCGTTATTGCTTGAATGCTACTTTTGCAGATGTCTCAGTCAAATAGCAACTGTAGGCAAGCGGCGTTACGTTATACACGGTGAATTTTTGTAGGAGACTGTACACATCTAAAAACGAAAACAATACCATCAGACCTGCTAGGTCTCTTTGCTATTTTTAAACATGCAGATCACATATTCGATGTGATGAATGTATTCATTTCTTCTTTTTTTCATCTTATTGAATTATTGTTATTATAGCTATGATATTTTTAGAGGCTAGAAACTGACCAACCACAACCATAAAAACAATTTGTTTTGCAAATAAATTTATCAACAACAATATTATTTTTCTAATTAACAATAAATTTTAGTTTAATATAACTATTTAATAATATTATAATATATAATATTAATATACCAAATTTTAGTTTAATATAACTAAAATTGAACCTGCATAAAAACTCGTTTTCAAAACATATATTGCCTAATATCTACCTACCTACATAAATATGCGGCAAAAGAGATTAAAGCCGGAATCCAAAAACACGGTATATTTAGTACGGTAAAACGGTATATTATATGGTCATATTTAAGAAACGGTATAATATATGGTCATATTTATTATTATAAGGTCATGGTTTAATTTAAGAATGATAATGTAATAATTAGCTTGCAAGCTTCCAGGCTCCCACTAACAGAAAAGCCGTCAAGCAATCCGCACTGCAATATCGCACAGTTTAGAAAGCTCTGGACCCTTAGGGAATAGAACAGCATTGTAATTAAACTGTCAGAGCAAATAAAAACAAGAAAAACGATACACACAGCCCGCAACATGTTATTTTGAATTTCTGATACCATACTGCATGGGAATCGGGAATACATACCTATCGTGCAACTTTTTTCTTATCCAACAGGAATTTCAGATATTCGCTCGCCATATTCGCAATCGTGAAATTTCGCTATCCACGTCCGCATTTGAATTTCGAATGTTCACACACGGAATGCTAATCATAAACAATTTAGAATGACATGTAAATGCGAATGTTTAAAAGACTGTCTGAGCAGAAAGAAAAAAAAAGCTTTACATATATTAATCGCTCTGACATGCAATGTTAAAAGTATGGCACATTAGCCAAGTGCGGACTTCACATGCCTTTGACTATGAACTTAGTAGAAACTATTTCATAAAATGAGTATTTAAGAATTAAGGTATTAATTACAAGAATGTTTGTGAGAAAAGTATCACGTATGCACGGGCCTATAAATAAAAGGACTCCGCACCGCCCACATCCAAAATGAAGCACCCAAAGCAAGCCGAACCGCTCTCATGCACGCATTTACGTCGGCCGATTGATCACGACAACATCCTACTGTTTTAAATCCGAACATACACAGAAACATAGTCGGTCGCTTCACCTTCAGTGTAGGCGACGCGGGGTTCTTGTTATTTAACGTCCAATTTTTCCATGCACGTATGATCATGTACAGTTGTAGACGGACCGATTAATCCTCATCTTGAACTCGATACGATTTTGTTTTATAAATAGCGGTCGGCTCTAGCACGGTCTCCGAATTTCGTGATAATTTCACTAAATCTATATATATAAAAGGAGAAGCTGTCTGTCTGTCTGTCTGACTGACTGACTGACTGACTGACTGACTGACTGACTGACATATCAACGCAGAGCCTAAACTATAAGGGTTAGAAAGTTGAAATTTTGCATAGGGGTTCCTTTTATAACGTAGAGGAGCACTAAGAAAGGATTTTTGAAAATTCATCCCCTAGGGGGGTGCAAAGTTGGTATGAAACATTGCCGTTTTTGAAGTCGTGGGCAACCCGAACGCGGGCAGACGTCGTTAATAATAATTCTACGCGAGCGAAGCTGCGGGCGTCCACTAGTATATTATTATTTTAGGAGTAAACTCACGTGAATTGTGAGTGGTTAAAATAAAATGAGTGTTTAAAGGTTTATAACACTCAAATGGTGTAGCCTCACTAAGCCAGACTATCCAGAGGCTCGTTTTGGACCTGACATTATACCGTATTATTCCGATGTGAGTTATAAAAGCCCTATTACAGAGCCCGTGTTACCTCCATGTTTTCTTATTAGCTCAGAAATATACTGATAAATATATTAAATGGCACTCGTTATAATAATTTTAGATTAAAAATTTGTTTAGTTAAGCTACGACCCATCGGCGTCCCACTGTTGGGCACAGGTTTCTACCACGCTGCTCCAATGTGGATTGGTAGTGTGCCCTCCGACAGGTCTTAAAATTTTGTCATCAGAGGACCCCATCCACATGCCGACCGCGCTCGACGTTGCTTAACTCGGTCGATCATCTTTATGGTTATGAGCACTGCTTGTGATAGTACAAGTAACTTATGAGTTACAAAGATTCAATATTAAGAATTATAAATTTTTACCAGGTATCTTTTCACTACAGCAAAATAATTTTGTATGGATATTAGATAGAAAGCGAGCATGCAGCAGCACCAGTTCTCACTGTGGCAGATCTTGAACAAGACAAACTCATCACAGGTGCTACAGGAAATCACACCAATAATCGAAAATACATCAATCAATCTTTAAAAAGCGTAACATCCATAGACAACTTTTTTATAATAATCAGAGAATTCAGAAAATAACAATCTAGAGTGTATGTGTGTGTTTTTTTTATTTTTTATTCAATTCATTGTCATTTACTGAAGTGGATTAGCATCTGAGATTAACACAAATCATGCGAACGTATGGTAGGTACTTTATCCTATTCAAATGCCATTTGATAGATCCATAAGATCTGAGAATTTTGGACGCAGCGATATTAAAGATTATGTTTTTTATTTCTATTCATGTTTTTACGGTGGACCAACCAAATTTATGCGTAGGTGCGAGCACTTACGAGTACTTTATCCTTTTCAAGTTTAGAAGGCACGATGTCGATTCTACATTAAGTTATTATTAAACACTAGGTTTAGGATGAATTTATTGACAAAACACTTTGTAAAATCAACAGATTTACCGAAAGGTACCCAATTATTGGCACTTTAAGCATCACTTTCCACTTAAATCGTGAAAACTATGTTTGTGGACGGTTATCAATAAAATAAATTTATCAAAATTACAGATAAAGAGTTGTTTTTCGTTTTAAAAAAATGAAACGTCACCTATTTCATCATTTTTATTTCTTTTTTTTTATCTATTCAAAATAACATGATTTTCCCAATTATTGGCATACTTTGGCCAATTATTGACATAGTTTAGTCCCATTTATTGGCACATCGGATTAATCAGTAAATAATCATGTTTCAAAAAAACACTTGTTTAAGAAGATTTTTTTTACTACTACTAGTCACTTTTACTTACTACTAATCACTTTTATTTATGTAGCTACTTAGAGAAATAAATGAAAACATTACAATCAGTGCATAATAATCATAACAATCATTTGATTCATACATTATTAAATCAACATTGTCCAAAGGTCGACTGGTAGATAATGCTTTTAGCATTAAGTTCGCCTTTTGTACCACAAGCTTTTTGGTATAATAAAGAATAAATAAATTTAAAAAAAAAACATTCAGTAAACATTTGGAAAAAAAAATATACATATAAAATTATCACTACATAACATAAACGTAAGAACTATCAAATTCAGTCAAAAACTTCTCTAGTTCAGCATCGGTGTATGTCTTGTTTTCTTTTCTTTTTGTTTGGTATCTCGTTGAATAAAACTAAAAAAAAACTATCAGGGGATGATAAGTATTCCGAAACATATTCCGAAAGATTTTTTTTTTTAATTTATTTCTATTTGCGCGATGGAATCAAAAACTACTGAGCCGATTTCAATGAAACTTGGTCAAAACATGCACTGTATCTCTGGGACGGATCAAATATATCAAATATTCCGTTCATCCTGAAAGAGGTTCTCCTGGAATACAGGATGAATGTTTGTATGGATTTAATCTGAAACATTGTCTGATAAATTTGAAATTTGCAGGAAAATTTTGTAATTTAAAGTATTTTGTAAAATTAAGACACAAAAATAAGTAAGTAAATGTTGAATTAGTAATATTGTTGACTTAACATTTTATTGACAACCTTTGATGGATTTTGACCAACTTAGTACCTATATTTTAAGTTAACATTTTGGTGGTCCCGGAAAATAATGAGGATTCCATGGTATACGGGATGGATGTTAGTTTGAATATTTTATTTTAAATTTCAAACAAATTGCTTCTTATATGCAACAAATGTTTACAGTTGAATGTAGGTATAAGATATGTAGGTACTGTTATCCTGGTGATTTTTTTAGGAATAAAGTTTGAAGGACAGAATTCGATCGGTAGTGCCTCTGAGGAGGGTGGCAACTAGGTGTAAACGAATCGATTATGTCTAATTCGACGCGAGCAAAGCTGCGGGCGTCCACAAGTTGTAATTATAAGTTGACCCCAATTCGCTTTTCTAAGTCAGCAGCGTCTCTCGGGGCACATTTGCGGTCAGTCGTTGTATCGTACAGCATACGAGTGAAACTTACATAAATGTATCATAAATCCACGATTATAACTTCCTAAATAACTGTAACGTATTCATGGTGTATTTGAATATTAATATATTCCGTACCTAGCTTTTTATGATTATAAGAAGATAGTAAACGAGCATCCCACACCACGCCATCGCTATCCCCCATATTAACTGTGACGAACTTTAAAAGAAATCTCAAAAAGCAGTCCCTGCAGTTTTGGAATTCCAAGACTAAAGACTCTACTTGTACTCAAAGGAGAAGGTACTGTTAGTGATAAATTCGCCGGTATATTAAGAAATATAATAATAAGTAGGTATATGTTTAATTTTCTATGTTTATTTTGAATAAACTATTTTCTAATCGCCAGAGTAAAAGTGCTCACTTAACAAACGACCTCCTTCAAAGAACCTATTGAAGGGATGAAGTAGGTCAAGAGAGGGAAGAATACATCTCCTTGAAGAATAATATCAAAATAAATAAATATAATGCTTCTCGTCAAACACACAAATATTAACTTTGATGTACAGTTCGTTTTCATGACCAAAATTCATATTAAAGAATTATGTTGAATTCGCACAAATATTATATTCGAACTCAAAAAACCAGATCTCAACCAGGTCTGAATTGATGCCAAATAAGCTGGATCGAAGACGTTTGGAAATTTTATTCAACCAACTACTACGTTTTACAGTCGACCCTACTCGTACAATCTAGCTAGTTACCGTGCTCTCTCAAAATTATATACGAGCGGATGCATAATCATGCTAAATACTAAAGCGCTCTTTTCGAGGACTGAAATAATTATGTTCAAATGATCGAATTAGCATCTCTGAATAACATCGTTTTAAAAAAATATTCACGTTTTCTTTAGAAGCAATGTCCTATTTCTTTCTTACTTTTTTTCTTAAGCTAAGCCTCGTTTAAAACAAAATTATTTTTTTAATAATAAACGGGAAGTTCCCTATTTATACTATTGACTAGTTAGCAAAAAAAAAATGCTGACTGTCGAATTTTCAGTTTCAAAGGTTCATATTTTATGAAATATAGCTTCTTTCCAAACAACTTGTTAGCTAGTCTTTTTTTGTTGTTAACGTGGTCTGTTTGTTTTTGTATCTAGCTTTTGCTATTCTGTATATAACTTTAACATTCTTTTAGTACCCTTTTTTTAAGGATGTATTTTTATTACAATGCGCTGCGTTCCAATCCTATGTCAACTGAAGCTGAGCCATCTTCAGTCGCCCATTCACTGTTTTTCTTGTTTTTTTTTATATAATTGATTGTTAATGTTTACGTGTGGCAATGAATTATTTTTTATTTTTATTTTAAGCCGAACTTGCCTAAGCCACTGCTTTTCGGAATTGCGTCGAATTAGCCTTTGGTTTTCTTATTCAAAGAGGTTCGTTCTTCGATAAAGCTCTTTGTGTATAAAAAGATTTCATAGAATAATTAGATTAACCCTGCAGATAGGGAACGTAGTCTATAAATAAATAAAATTTCACAGATCCTCATAGGTAAACTCCATATAATATATCTTATACATATTTTATGCCAGGTAGGTGCTATTTTAAAGTCATTAGTCCGCCTGCAATAACAAAAATAAATTAAATTCAAATCAGTCAGGACTGATTTGAACCTGCTTGAGTCAAAATCATATCTATGCGTATATACATAGTTCAGTATAAAAACTACCGGAGTTGTTTCATATGTAGTTATGGAAACCAAAAAAAATCTTATTAATTATTAATATATCAACATGTGTATGCATCTATATAATTATATGTAATGGAGCGTTTGCTTTGTCATCTTTTTATTCCTATTCGTATAATATCACACAAGACAGTGACAAGTCGAGCGTATCGTATAGTTAAGAACACAAAATTGTTTACTTACCTACCTACCGTGCGTAAGCAATTTTGTTTCAATAAGCAAATAAAAGGAGGCCGGCTCATAATAATTCGTGTATCTTCGTTCAGTCGAATAAAAAACGTGTACATAAAGCACAGACGCAAAATATGGCTACATGAAGCGGTTTTACTGTCAAAGTTGAGGAGCATTTTTATTTAGCGTTGGATCTTGTAATTCTATTGAACTCTCTCTAGTTTACTCTAATATTTTCACAGAATACATACATACGTCCATTAACTGGAAGAAATTTCAGAAGAAATAAGTAGTACCCTTGTACCGTTTTCATTCTGTCTTGTAATATGTACCATATTCTACCTAAAGTGTGTACATAAATGATTAAATAAAAAAGAAATAAAAACTATGAATTCACTAGAAATATTGCAGACTTATAGAGCTATTATGTAGACTTTTCAAAAAACAACCATCATAGTCCATAGCCCTTATGCTGTCGTCGACATAAAACAATGCTCTTACTGACAATGGTATATTACTAACACCGACTAACCGTAACAGTCCTTACACCTAGTAGTTGTTTGACATACTAATGTACTGACCAACATTTTAATTATCAACCTCTACATACTAACTGCTAACTTATATGGCCACGCAGCGCAAGCGTCTTCAGGCCCAGCAAAACCTCGCCCTGCGAGTAATCACAGGAGCGGGGAGCTACGTCCGGAATGCGGCGTTAGCGCGCGACTGCAAGCTGGAGTCGCTGGATGATTTTGTGGTCCGGTTGGCGCGTGTTATGTATAACCGCGTCGACAATGGGCTCATCCCCATCTAAGGGGGATAGAACCGCTGTACGCGCGCCCCCTGAAGGCCGACCGCTCCCTAGAGAGCTATTGGACCTTCTTCCTTCCAACCATCAGGGGGGAATTAGCGACTAACGGGTAGTAGTACCGCGAACGTCCATCTGTCTGTGTGGCAGACGGACAGACGGACGGACAGCGAAGTATTAGTAATAGGGTCCCGTTTTGGGTACGGAACCCTAAAAACATACACCCACGAAAGATACACTTTACAGACGCTATATTATTATTCGGAAAAATTTTCTTGTACTTGTAAATAAATAAGCAACTGGTACCTATTAATAGAATTTGAAAAGGTTTCACTGTAATTAGACAAGTTGATAATATAAATATTGCCTTGTTGGTGTAGTGGTCACAAGCGCGACTGCTGAATTTGGAAAGGTTCTGGGTTCGATTCCCCCGCAAAGTATTATCGCATTTTTTTGATGTTCCGGAGTTTCGATTTTACCTGTCAGTTCACTATGTATGATAGAATCTAATAATTAAACGGCGAAATACCGCCATGATGTTATATGCTAAGTGGGTGTAAAAACGAAATCACTCATTTCAACTTTTAGTTACTAAGTTCCATTATATACAAATAGCTTATAATAAAAATCGAATTAGGTTAAATCGACGATACAGATATAATTAATTTATGAGGACTGTCAACAAATATTTTGTATCAATTTATATTTGGGCATCCGGCAAACAACCGCCATTAAATTCGCATCTATCAGCTTACTTCCCTTTAAATGAAGAGGGAATTAATTTAAATATTTACAAGTTTGCCAAACTCGCGTTCGTATTACTTTAGTTGGCAGGGTTGGTTTATGTGGTAAATTTTCGCTTATGGTATTTATTGTAAGTTATGTGTTTATTAACAAACAATTCAAAGGGCTCAAGTTTCTAACTTAACATCACGCCTCTATTTCCTCGATGTGTCTATATAACCAGTTTTCGCCAGTTATGTTTAGGTCACATGTAAGGTGGTGAGCCTATTGACATGCATCCAGACTCCGAGCTTAGAAAAACCCAATAGATTTGCCCGACACGGGGATCGAACCCAGGACCTCTAGCTTAGCTGTTGCGGTAACCACCACTACACCAACGAGGCAGTTGTAGGAACAAGTTAGTCTCAATTATTGTAACACAATTAAATATTTAGTGAACAATTAATATTACGTAGCCCCGTAGTTATACTTTTGCCATGTCCGTCCGTCCTTCTGTCTGTCAGGTCAGCACCGAGACTCATTCCTATAAAGCTGTAATATGTATTTCGTAAACATATTAATTGCGCCGGCAAAGTAATAAAGAAAAGCTTAAAAATCAACCTACCTAGTAAGGAAGTAGGTTTTAGTTAGCGACTTCGAAGCGACCTTATCCTGAGCTTGTTTTTGAATATAATGCGCTAGAGCTCGCTAAAGTGACAAAGCCGCCCTTGAGTAGCCCTTCAAAATAACACAACAATTAACTTCAAAAACTCGTGTACAAATAGACTTTAGTACAAAATATACTTGGCAGCTTGGTGCTTTGTCGTTTTCCGGCGGGAAAGGAAAAGTGAGGCAGTAGCCCCACTCCAACCGCGCAACTTTTATACAAAAGCTTCACTCGCTTGCTTTTCAACTAAACGGTACTGAAACGGCGTGTTTTGTACAATAATACCATAAATTTTTTTTTGCAGATGTCTTTAGTAAAAAATAATGAGGTTCAATCTTTCGGGAGTCCTACCCCTAATTACTTTGAACGGCCCTCTATATAACCTAAGCTCTTAAATGCAATCAACTTTAAAATTTTATTATTCGCTGCATTTCACCTCTTGCGCGAAAATGTGTTTTATTATGACTTTGGTAAGTATAAGGTTAATAACATAAATAGCTTTGATATGAAAGATGTTTTATGATCTATAAGTAGCCTTAGTTATCCGGGGTTAATTTAGCGGTGAATTGGAGAAACGACTTTAATATAGTCAAAGCTAGAGGGAAAGGGTAGTGTATGTAAATGTGCATAAAATATGAACTATACTCGTACAGTTGTGGTCATATGTTTACTTTATAATTAACAACGATTGGAAAATACTACATAATATAAATTGTTTTTAGACAACTCATGTAAGTGATATTTTTTGGTTTCTCTCTTAAATTATCATCATATTGTATTAAAAAATATTCATATGATAAAAACGAACGGATTACATAATTAAATTTTTAAAATGAGTAGGTACGGATTTCTTACAAAATTACCTTTTTCCTGATGTGGGTAACACATAATATTTGTCCAAACTGGACAATGAACATTTTCGTTTCATGAAATTATTTTCATTAGATATATATACAATCTAAAAATACATTATTTGAATGAAATTATGCTAGTCTGTTTGAAAAAAATTTGTATCACATATAGCGTTCTTAATTATATGACCACCACTGTACCTACATGTTTCAGCTCGTTTCCGGCAACCAACTTTACGTTTGACACGAAAGCCGTGTCGTTTGTAGCTCAAGGTGCTTAAACTAAGTAACTACGAACCACAGAAACTTTCTCGTCTAGAGCTATATTATCCTGAATTTCCACGGTACGTTTCAGGTGAACTATTAGTTTTGAATGTTAATCGTCCTTAACATGCAACTATATTAATGGAGCTCATTAGTTTTGTTACACACGTAATGGTATTCATTTCGATTGAGCGCAACATGAAGCACTCATAGCCCTACGGCTCGCGCCAATCCATGATTAAGTCAGTGAGTGGTATGTGGATGGGTGACCGGGAATGACAAAATTTAATTAGTGCTTTCGTGCTTCGGAGGGCACTATAGTTATCGAAGATCTAGGTGGCTTGAAGACATTTTCAACACTGGGTTGGCCACTAACACCTCAACTAATTCGCTTTAGAGCAACGGAGAATGGACTCCTGTAGCTGTGATTGTGGAATAGACCCGTGCGTGAGTGAATAGACTTCTATGGAGGTGACCAACTTACGAGTACTCTTCAAGGGTAGCAACGCATCTGTGACTGACTTGGAACGACTCTCTTACTAACAACAACTAACTGGACTTTTACTAACACTGACTAACAGGACAAACTATCACTAACAGTCCCTGCCCCAGTTCCCGTGCCCACTATCGAACTAACGAACTAAGCGACAGGCCCGTTGGCGCAATCGGTAGTGGCCCTGTCTGTTGCGCCAAAGGTCGTGGGTTCGAATCCCACTCAGGACAAATATTCGTGTGACGAACACTTGTATTTGTTCTGTGTCTGGATGTCAATATTATCTATTTAAGTATGTATTTAAAAATATCTATGTATGTATATCAGTCTCTGACACCCATAACACAGGCTCGCGCCTACTTTGGGGTCAGATGGCCGTGTGTGAAAATGTCCAAGATATTAATATTAATCTGACTGACTGAACTAATTTTCTTATTAACTCTCTCTGCTAGCTAGACTAACTAACTAGGATGCTAGTTCCTATTCAAAGTAAATCACATTTGTCAGGGGCGCATGCTACATTCCATCCATAAAAAACATCATGGTATTTGAACCTCGATTCTCACAAGGCCACCAGAAAGAAGCTTCATATTTAACCACTGGATTATAAGCGCCACCCGAATACTTACTTACCGAAGTAGCTTTTCTAATAATGTTAGTTTATAAAATAAACTGATAATATATTTACATTACCAAGGAATTGCTTTCAATGAAAGGAAAATTGGGGACGTGTTTGGTTTGCTGGAAAGTTTAATTGCATGTGTGAGTTAGCTGAGAGTATATTGGCTGGATCGAAACTCTGCATTTAATACGGGGTTAGTGCTACTTACATTCAAAGAAGGTATGCTTTTCACTAGGTCACTAAAACTTATACGAGAGGCCGATAACCATCATCATTTCAACTAATCACAGACATACAACGCAAGTCTTCCTTTTTGAAAGAGAAGGTTTAAAGCGTCCTTTACCGTCGGCCTCATTGGCGAACTCGAAGCCGCTCAGCACTCCTTAGAAAGAGCTACGCTGGGTACCTATATTGCTTTGAGACAGGGTTCATAAACTACGTAGAAGAACGACGGTTAACGACATAGCTCGTCTAGTTAGCAAGCTGAAATGAAATGAGTAGTGAATGTGCTCAGTGGAATCTCTCAAATATACAATCTTAATCATTAAGTAGATACTGTATTGGAGCTCATGTTTTGATTTTGCCACCTACAACCCCACAAAAAATGCACCGATGAGCATAATGAGCAGAATCTACGTATAGATACGCTTAAATATTACTATTACTGGTGATTTCTTTACTAACACTAGGATAATTTTTAGTGCTCGTGGCGTGCATTGTGACATCAAAAACCACGGGATATATTTAAAAATTAAAAATACCAGAGATTTTTTTATTATTTTAAAAGTACGCGAGCGAAGTTAAGTAATAATTTAAGTAAGAAAGGGCAAATTTAAATAACAAGTTTAAGGAATAACTTAAAATTAATTTAGGATTAGTGGATGAGAAAAGAGACAGTCCATATCGGTAGAACTTGGTGTTTATCCGTCTATTACAAGCTAATATTACTGCTAAATATAGATTGAAACATACAAAAATCTATGTAGGTACTTATTTTTCATACTCACAATAATAGTATTGTTCTTACCGCTATCGTTCTTTATTATACACTAGCCTTGTAACAAACAAGATAACAAAAACAAAACTCTACTTTGCAGTTGAGGACACACCTACCTTATTATTAAGTAGCAAAAGTACAACAATAATTCTGGCCGTTCCGGCTTAACAAAGTTTTAACTTAGCTCTACAAAGCCACATTATAGTCAAGAATAAGTAATTTATTGTGATTGATGAAAAAGTTGCCTTTGCCACCCCTACAGACTAAAAAATGTTTATTCTCTCCGTGTGCTTTATTCATTACGATGAACTGGCTGCGCATTGCAAAGAATAAGAAAAAAATAAAAAAAATAAAAACTTGACTAGAAGGATAATTGAATAAAAATTTCACACAATTTCATAAGAATCAGTGAAGCCATTTCGTAAGAGTTTTTTACAAACACTGTGACACGAGAATTTTATATATTAGAGATTATAGAGAGGAAGAGATTATCTTATAAATGCGTTAATCTCTGGAAGTACCAGATTTAAAAAATACTTTTTGTACTACATAGCCACATTCATGAGGAATAGTTTAGGCTATCTAAAATTTAGCTACCCTTCCTTGCTGCTGATAAATAGATTAGACCTATAAAATATACTTTTAATTAAATAAATATTTGTTATATCTAATCCGCGCAAGCGAAGCTGCTGGGCATCCACTTGTTGTGAATAAGCAATTAAGGTTTGATTCGTGTTAACTCGGGTTAACTTCAGAACCAATATGATACATCGAAAAATGGAATTCTACACGGTACATGAGCAAATTAAAAGACAATATAATGTGTTCTAACTAGTTCTAGTCTAGTCAGTCTAAAACAACAAAAAAATATTTTTATTTTTATTTCCCGCCACGAATCGAAACCAATCGAATCCACCTTGAACATTTTTATTTAGATTTAAGATGGTAAATTGTGTTGTTTGCTAGTATCCACATCCCGCCACACAACGAATTTATTTCTTGCGTTTATTTCATTTGCAGTTTATTTCCGATTCTGACTTGGCCTACTGACGTAATGTTTTACTACGGGCAGCTACGAACTTGCGAAGTTCTTTTAGAACTGATTAAATAGTTAGACGTTTCACTGTGAAAGTTTTTATTTGTACAGAAAAGGGATGTAGATTCCAAGTTGTACTGTTTTCAGTTTACCTACATGGAGTAAGGTGATAGGTAAATATTTGGATTGTCGATAAGTATGTTAAGAAAACTTGGATTTAACTTCTGTCCAATGAAGGTTTGACGATTCATCATCCGACGTAATTGGGTATTTGAATATATTTTTTTTATGTGATAAATGAAAAGATCATATATAAGTTTTATAACAAAACTATTTTTTTTTCTTTATTTCTCGCAATAATTCAAAAGTTATTTCAAAATAAAAATTCAATTCAATAATTTTTGAATCCAGTACCGAAGACACGCCGACAACTCCCGAACAAACCCGAGCGCGTGTGACGTCATAATGTTAGTTTTCATTGTTAAATATTTAAAGGATGATGGACAAAAATGTATGGAACCTGGTACCGGTGCGTGATTCATCTTGATTGGACATGGGGTACCAAAATGGCCATCCTCCTTTATATAACATTTTGACGTCACAAATATGGTGACCAATCATGGCGCGTTTATAGTCACGTGATTTTTATTCAAATTTCATCAATTTTTAATTGTTTATAATTAATTGGAAAATATTTATTTTAAGTTTTTTGCATTAAATATCAATATTATTATTAACATAGTATTAAAATAAATTTTAAAAAATCAATATTTTTTTTTTTCAAATACCCAATTATCTGGGAAAGTGCTGTCTGTGCTAAATGATTAATACGAGTACTTATAGGGTTTATCTGCTAGTACTAACTTGCTAAGCTTGCAAGTAACAAGTAAATCGTAACAGGTAATCTGCAGTCATTTATTTATTTCTTTGAAAAACACATACAATACATATCAAACTGTACATGGTATTCAGCTAAATTTATTCAAATATATTCAAAAGTATCTAAATCTACAATTTTATAGTACTGGGGCAATTGTTGCATATGTGGGCACCCATTCTTTCAAAAATAATAATAGTTGTATTGCGTTTATTAAATTTGCAAGAAGCACCAAAAACCTATTAATATAACTACAGGAAACTTCGGAAGCTGGTGCGTGGTACGCTTTGAGCAAAACGTGAACACTTGCGGACTTAAAATTAAACTGGATCTCAAGATCGGAAACTAAACAGAACTTAAGATAAGTAAGGCTGAAACTAAACACCTACTTGCCATAACTATTTTAGTGTTCCTATAACCTATATTTTTTTTACCTTATGAGAACTCACTAAATTCAATTAAAAATTATCGAAATCATGAATATTTAACAATCCTAAAATTTAATAACTAAAAACACATAATTTTAACAGCGGTTCAGGAATTTCAACCTTGGAGCTTTCGAGCTTTCATACTTGCCCCAGCGGTGGGGTATCTCAGTAAAATTGTAACTGGATGTAAATTAAATGCAAACTTGTACAAGCCAAGAGGCCACAGGCAATAACAAAGTGTGTTATAAAAGTACTTGTAAGTTTGTAGGCCTGTTCATACATTATAACCCCCTTGAGTGCAGTATAAGTGTAGCCATGCGCAAAATACATAGCGCAACTTTTTGTTTAACGGGAAAAGCGGGGCGAATTTACTTCAAATAAAAAAAACGCGAATAGCAGATCGTAGCCTAGTGGTTAGAATTGGACTTCCTTACTGTAGAGGTCCCAGTTCAATTCCCAGGCATGCACTAGTGACCCCATAAAATTATGATGAAGTTTACTTTAGAGGCGGCGGGCAGTACGCCGTGCCGCGTTCACTCCTGAGGATGATCATCGTAATCGATCGAAACTAGTCGGACTTAAATCACATGTCAGTAAGCCGGTAATTTCAACTATGAACTATCTTGAAGACGTTTTGCTCACCGATAAGCCTTTGGTTTACTAACCAAGACTATGTTGTTGAATACGTGCAACACCTATTGGTGGAATGTTCGCGATTTTCGAGGGAGATAGGGTCACTGAGGTGACACTTTATGGGTAGGTTAGATGTCGGTATTTTCAACAAAATTTTGAACAACTGTAATGACGATGCTGTCTCGACTTGTAAGTGGCCTCAAGTGATCAGTTTTGTTATAGTACGAAACTCAGTTGTATTATTTTTATCTGGTTATTCTAATTACATGATTGTATTGTTACCAATAGTTTTAGAAAATATAATAGGACTTATGTAATAAAAGTCCTTGAAATAAAAAAAACACTGCGGTAAGAGGTCAACAGATAATTATTTAGTTATTTAATTTTGTTAACAATTACGGCTGCAAGGCTTTACCTACTCTAATGTAACAAACCGCGATTTGCAAGAAGAGATCATAATAATTAGAATAAGGTACTCGTGAATTCGATTTCCAGAATAATTGTATTGCTGTTTTCTAATTGTAATCTATTATTAATTGTTTTCTATTTTTTTAACTAATACCTACACAAAACAACATTAGATTGTGTTCTTTTAGTTAAAAAAATATTTAAAATTTTTCAACAAACCATAAATATTGGAAGAAGCTCTAGTGTTCATTATGAATCATACTTACAACAACATCGATCCCTTTGATTGGGAAAAGCCTTAAGGGCGGGACATCCCGCGGCGCGTATCTGCAGAACTCCCGGTCTCCGCGGTACCACTTAACCTGGTACAGATCTTCCTTTTCCAGATCGTAGAAGCACTTCATCACCACCTTAGTCCCTCGCTCGACTGCTTCTGGAGCCACCATGTACACGTCGCGTAGGCAAAGAGTACCTAGGAGAAAATATCTCATTACTTGATTAGTTATGTTTAAAAACAACCATTTTAATTATGCTCTCTTAACAAGCAGTTGAAAATAGGCAGTTAAAATTAAATACAATAGTGGAACTGATTTGATCTCAATGATAATGTATCTTATGTATGACGACTCCGTCGTCGGGTCCTAGATTCGAATCTCGGCCGGGGCACATTTCGCAGATAAATATGTGTAGTCGGGTCATGGATGTTAAATTTTGTTGTTTTCTGTGTGTGTCTGACACCCGCATCACAAGCCTAGGCGTAATCCTCGGGGCATGAATGTGTAAAATTTAAGCTAAACTGTAAATTTATTTTTATGGTAGGTACTAAAGAAGTTAATTAGTTTGGTCAACAGCCTATAAATTATAACATCACGCCTGTAGTTCCCCGAAGGGGTAGGCAGAGGTAGTACACCACATAATACCACATACCACATACACACATACATGCTAGTAAAAGCGTGATAAAAAATTAAATGAAATCATATTCAGTTAAATCTACAAGCGATATTGAGTCAAGGCAGCATTTCGAGCAAAATTTTCATAATATATTCCTTCAGGCACAACTTCATAAGACCCTTCATGCTTAAGGATATAATATCTAACTTATAAGCTTACTCGGCTACCATACCCAGTTGACGACAATGTTACTTGACATTTTCTTTTATGCGGGTTAAGAAAAACAGCAAACCATAAAATATTAAGCTATCTTCTCTGACTTATGCTAACTCAGCTATTATTTTTACATACCGTACCGTATATATACGTACATATACGTATATTATATAAGTCAATTTGTATTACTAATAAGAATAAGTCATTTATTGGTACTCGAATAAAGAATTATTATTGTTTATTTGAAGTATTGAAATTTTTTTAAATTAATAATTTAAAAAAGTCACTAATGGGTGCCATGAGTGATTTGAGCCTGGAACCCTTTAATTTCAAGGCTGAAATACAACCACTAGGCTATCACTTACTGGGACATAAGCCTCTTCTAATTAAGGGATAATAATATGGCGAAGCCGTAGTAATACGTCGAGAGGTCCTGAAAATTTCCTTTCAATTAGGTAACTATTATTTTTAAAAATAAACCAACTTTAGATGTGATACGTTTAATAAGCAACAAATTAAATTGTTTCCAATGAGAAACCCCGTTTGAACTCGAAGTAAATTGATTTTTTTCTAGTTTGTTACGCAAATAAGAACGCCTCAGGAGTAGTAAAAATATCTCAAGCTGACCCGGTCGGAATGAATAAAATTGTAGTCATTGCCAATGTTAATTTACGTTTTACGTGTTCTCTGTAGTTTTTCTTTCTGCAGTTCAGTGGTGCATCAGCGGTGGCAGCCCAGTGACGAACTTGCCTCTCACTCGAGCGTCCCGGGTTCAAATCCAAGCGGCACGTAATGTGCGATTTAAGAATTTAATGTCACCTGCTGTAATGGTGAAGGAAACATCGTCAGGAAATATGCATGCCTGGAGTTCTCCATAATGTTCTCAAAGGCATGTTCAGTCTGCCAATCCGCACTTGGCCAGCATGGTTGACTAAGACCTAAACCCCTCTCATTCCTATAGGAAACCCCAGTCCAACAGTGGGGCTATGAAAAGGGCTCTCACAACCTCTCACAAGTGTACCTCTCACAACTCTGCTCCAGTTCCGGATAGTAAAGGCTGAACTGCGTCATGAAAGCTTTCAAATACTATTGAATCGAATACTATTATTGAAGTCAGGCTTCTTTCATGTTGGTATGAAACTCCGTGCCACTTTTCACGCGCGTTAAGCGACTTAATATATATTTTTTAACTTTCCTCTATCTCGCAAACTATATATCCAATAGACATGCCTTAAAGAACAAAGTTGATCTTCCTAAAATTAGTGCTAAATGCTAAAATGTAAAAATGAAATAAATAGATATATTTATTTTTCACTTTTAGTACATGAAAAGTGGGCATAACGTTTTCTATCAGTCAAATTTTAGGCGTATAGAGACGCTAAGGCGAAGCGAAGGTGGTATGTCCAGTCCACGATTAGCCTTCCATTCGTATGATATTACTGATGTAAGAAAAACTTGTGTGTAACCTACTGCTGCTACTGGAGTCCTGCAAAGAAACGCGTTCGGATACATGACAACGTAAACACATAACATAAAGGCAAATTCCACAAGCCACGCCTTAGTCACGTACGCAATAACGCGTAATCTGAACTGACCTACTAGGCAGGCAGATCTTCGATATGCGATGGAAATCTGTAGACAATCTGTGGGTGAACTGGTAAAGATATATAAAAATAATATACTAAATACCTAAGACAAATAACAATTTTATTATAAAATTGACTGAAACCAATAAAACAATTCTGTGTTTTTAATGTTATAAACTGATGAAGCTATTACTACGGTAACGAATGTTGTATAAGTCAAAGTCAATGTCAATTAATTTATTTCGCTATGAGATGATTGGACCCGCTTAGCGAAAATCTAGGTAAATACTAACTACTAAAAGTAAAAGAGATATAATGTTTTTCTAAATTAATTAACCTAGGGAGACCTAAGGGAGATCTGTCGAATCACTACTCGAATGTTAATGTTACAGTTGTATGTTATTTTGTCTATGGTTACATAGACTGTTTGAATCTGTCTGCGTCTGCCACAGACGGAAAGATAGATAATAGATATTTACATATCTAACAATCGTCACTGATGGATAGTATCAACACTAACTCCAGTTTACGCCTTAAGACAAATAAAATTGATTAATTTGATTTAGAGCGGATTCGACCAAACATAGACTTACACGCGCGTAACTATACCAGGGATAATTTTATTCAATGATTTTATACTCCGAGTAACTGAAAGTCGTTTTTCGACGCAATTTGAAGTTTAATTATACTTGGAATAACTAAACGGGAATAGCAGAATTAATTATTAATGATATATTATCCGGCAAATCAATGTTGCACTAAAACGGTATGATGTGAAGGCTTAAATCCTGTCAACTCAACATTGTCGTATTCTAGCGTAGAATAGTGAAAGTAGCGAGCTGAAAGCTGTCAATCAATGTAATAATTTTGCTTTGACATGACAGCTTCTACTGACGTATGACAGAACCTAAAAATCGCGTAGGCGATCATATGGTGAGCGGGCGCCATTAAAATATTCTTGGATTAGCTGTTATTCCACGCATCAGGGTGGGTATAAATATTACTTCCGAATAAGCGCGCTATTCTTAGAATAGTAGATGGTAAAACGCAAAACGGAGTTACGCTCGGATAACTAGCGATTTATTCTAAGGATAAAATTTATTCTCGTTTGGTCGAATCCGCCCTTTTAGAGATAGAAAATATTTTCTCGATTAATTTGTCAAAAAAAATTATGAGGAGACAAAGTTGTGTTTTAGCTTTTTAGTATTCTCCGACGAAAACAAATTAAATTACATTTCAGAGCCTACTCCATTATGGCTGATTCCATTTGGATAGACAATTTATTAAATTACACCGTAAGTAAGAGAGATAAGAAGAAGGAAAACAATGAAAAGCTACGTGTTGGACTTAGTTTATCTCGTAAATTACTGCTTCGTTCGTCTAGTGGTCCTTAGTACGACTGTTAAGCCATAGGTCCTGCGTTCGAGCCCCGGGTCAGCTACAACTGGGATTTTTTTAACTAGTGCTCGATAGCATCTCAGTCAGGACTATTACATGGGACCTAAGCATAACTGGTGAAGAGTGGGTGTACTACAATACCCCGGGGAAATACAGGCGCGATGTTATGTAAATGGAAACATACAACAACAAGTAATAAAAGTGGCAATGATCTGACCACGTCGATCGGTCATTGATTAGGTAGCAGATCCTTGTTAAATATTTATAGATCCTATATGGTTTAATTGGGAGTTCGCCCGGGCGGCCCTAACTGTGCCCTAACGTGGTTAAGGTGCCAAGAACCATTTGCATCACGTATTAATTGTTTTTAACCATCAACTTATATATGTATATATATATTTGACACTGCGTCTATCCCAATTCTTATACTCAAGCTGGAAAGTATCGGTGTATGTACGTGTTATTTAAATTACAATCATATTATTACTAAATATATATTATTTACATACTATAGATTTATAATAATAAGTTAATTGAAATAAACGTAATGTATTTTTAAGAATGGCGAGGGCGTAAACAGCTGCATCACAGTTTTTACTGTAGCAGCTGTTTACAAACATATTTTTGTTTTTGTAATTCCTTGTTTTTATGTCGAAATAAATAATTTGAAAATTTTAATTACAGAAAAATTTTGTTCCGTTTGGAAAGGTTGTTGAACGGATGTTTCCAGTTACACTATAGTCGTCAAGAGTAGCAAACGCATCTGCGATGCGACTGACTTTTTCAAGGTCAATTACAGTTGTACACTAAAGACGGTACAGATGGTAGCGGACCGGTGGTGTGTATGCTAGCTACCATCACGGCAGAAAAATTACATATTACCGAGCATATATAGCCAATTAAATAATCTCTCTTATAAGCCTGTATTTGAGATCAAACATTATTACTATCATACATTTATTTGTAAGACGACATTTATAAATTATTTCACGAATAATAAATAAGAAAATAATAAGTAAAATCCTTTCATAGCAATTTCTCGAATACCACTTATCGTTATTTCACTGACAACGATGTCTCATTATGCAATGCTCAGTTGTCCAACATACTTAGCATAAAATTATAAAATGTAGTTTGATTAAGGATAATAAAATATCAAAAACCCGAGTAAAAAAAAATTTAAAAACATATCATTTGCTATCAATCTACACTACAATTAGTAGTTATTGTAGGGCACAGGTCCCTCTATCAGCCACAGCTGAGTAGGTCTAGAACACATCCCACCACAGAACAGATAAAAAAACTGTTCTGTGCATCCCACCATACTGCTCGAACGCGGATTGGATCGCACGTTACGTAATATTTTCAGTCAGGTTGGTCATAATACGCGTTTTGAATTCTTCTAACCCCTTCAATTCCAAGAGTAAGCCCAGCAGTAGAACAATTAAAAGGGTGGTGGTTGGAAATGGTCACTGATGCCATTGGCGGTGACGGATGAACAGCTGCAATCAATGATCATGGACACTGAAAAGACCTATAACATACCACAGTGTGACATTTGTGACCTTTCAGTTTCGGCTACCCATTCCCACTTGAGGGATGATAAATAAAACGACGAGAATTAGTCGAACCAGCTCCAGTTTATGAGAATCCTAAGCATAAAGTTGGTTCGTTCAAATATTCTCTCCGTTCAAAAGTTCAGGTAATTTGCTAAGGGGATCGACGAAACTGGGAACCGTACCGTCGAAGCCAACCGAATCAAATTGGAAAAGTTGAGAAAAGGCATAACAAAGCGGACCCCATACACATATCCAACAACTTTCCAGCATTTTTTCTCTGCCAATGAGCTACGAATTTCGAGTTCGCAAGCCTGAAAGGAAAGTACAGAAACCTTAATTAAAACAGTAAGTCCTCGTTACCTTACTGTCTTTTTGTGGATTCACTAAATTTTATGAATTTTACGGTGTCGCGGTCAATGTACATTTTATTTACATTTGCCAGCCGCAAACGTCCACCTTGTTAAATCTATATATATAAAAGGAGAAGGTGACTGACTGACTGACTGACTGACTGACTGACTGACTGACTGACTGACATATCAACGCAGGGCCTAAACCATAAGGGCTAGAAACTTGAAATTTTGCACAGGGGTTCCTTTTATAACGTAGGGGAGCACTAAGATAGGATTTTTGAAAATTCACCCCCTAAGGGGGTAAAACGGGGGTGCAAAGTTAGTATGAAAATTTGCCGTTTTTGAAGTCGTTAGACGGGTAGACGTCGTTAATGGGTCTAATTCTACGCGAGCGAAGCTGCGGGCGTCCACTAGTGTAATATAATTAGATGGATGGGATCGATGGGCATGTGATATTTTTTTCAATATTTTAATATAGGAGGAGGAGCAGCGAATTCTGGAGTCCCGGCCGTGTATTTATTTCGCATAGAATATTATTACTCGGTTGATGGATGTTAAATGGTGTTCATTTCTGTGCATCTCTCACCAGCAAAGTAGGCACACAAAGATTTTGTTAATTTATTTTCACTTGAAACAGTCCTAATGAGAATTATTGGTATGCATCATTTGTTTGCTTTGAAACAGTACTGATTTGAAATAACTAAGTTAAATGATAGAACTTTAATCCATACTATAATATTATAAATGGGAAAGTGTGTTTGTTTGTTTGTCCGGCTTTCACGTCGCAACGAAGCTATTATATGGTATGGTTTTTGTGTGTGGAGATAGTGAGGAGGGTGGAGAGTGACGTAGGCTACTTTTTACCGTGGTAAAACATCCCCATGGAAAGATATCGATGTTTTGTTATTTGCTAGATATTTAGTTCCGGATGTTGTTAATAGATGGCGTTAGTAAAATTCATTTGCAAGTTCTGAATTTCGCTAACAAATTATACACTATACAAATGTGTCATGTATGATAAACAACTCATTGTTAATTCCCTTTGACCACGCGGGCGGAGTCGCGGGTAAAAGCTAGTGTCTAAATAACTTCGAAACTCGGCTTATTAATAGTGAAATAGACAGGTACTAGTTTCTGTTGCCAAAAACACTATATTAAACATAATTCTGCCGCAATGAAACTAAATTAAAGCTCGCCGGTAGTCGGGTTGGCTCGCGGCCTATTGGAGTCCTCTGGGAGTGTGCTTTTGTACAACTACATGCTACTTCTTGGTACTTCCTGCTTTCCGTCATAATGCTCATATAATAGGCAGTAGGTACCTATTCTCTTGAGTTTATTATTTATTTAGAATTAATAATTACACGGTAAATTAATAGATACAGTTAATGTTTTAGCTAATCTCACTGAACTGCTAACTAATAATTATTATTAATAATGTTCCATTATTTCCATATCAAATTATTTACCACAATCTTTGATCGCAGAGCTTCTTCCTCTAGTTACGTTTCAATGGATCGTGCACTGCTAATAGCATAAAAAATCAATAAAAAATATAAACAAACTGAAATTAATTAAGTCTCATGTAAACATGTAATAATAGAAATAATTGGCATTATTGAGCTCAGTAGTACAATCCACTAACGTAAAAACATGGTAAATAAGTGTGCTTGAACAACATCAGAGCTGTCGTCAATACTCATCGAACGGACGGGACACGAGAGCCCACTCACGTCAAGTGTGTCTTGGACTGGTAATTTTTTTCTTTGACGTTTTTACGATACACAATACCTTGCTCCGGTATTGAACTTAAGTGCGAGTCCACGTCGAAGTATATCGTGTATGGTAAATAGGAGTCTATGTTAAATAGTCGATTGTGGTAATAGTCAATAGTTCTCAAATTTTAATTGTTATTTGTGACTATAGGTCGTATTTTGTATAGGCATACAAAATAGCTACTATAATTTGATGTATCGATGGGCTCGAACGCATCTATATTCGTTATGATCACTAATCCTACCGAACAAGTATTGGAATTAGTACAGTTAGGTAGGGTAAGACTGACTAATTGTATATCTCTTAAATTATAAACAACCAACAACAGTGTTAGTCGACTTGGGAGTCGCATGAGAGGAGTATGCTCCAGACCTCCCGCAGCTGCGGCTATGGAAGAGATGTGCCTAAACATCTATGGATTATAGCCAATATAAATTATAATAAGTTAGCAAAAGTTTTTCACTTTATTTACTTTTTGTTTTTGTTCATCATCATCACAACCCTTTCTTTGTCCTACTGTTGGGCACGGGACTCCTCTCACAAAGGGAGGGATTAGGTCTTAGTCCGCCACGCTGGCCCAGTGTGAATTGGCACACTTCACATGCCTTCGAGAACATTAGAAGAACTCTCAGGTAGGTATGCAGGTTTCCTCACGATGTGTCCTTCATCGTTACAGCAAGTGACATTTAATTTCTTAAATCGCACACGCTCATCGCTTGATTTTGTTACTTATTATTAAATTTAAAATAATAAATTATTACACTTAAAATAAATACTTAAAAATGTACCTTGCAATAACAGGTGAAGAGTAGTAATTTTAAGTATTGCACGAAAATTAATAATCATCATGATTACAAACACAAAAGTTAACAATGACTTATCACTAAAACCAATCACTGATCACTAATAAACTGCACTGTTGAACATTGTCATAGTAATCCAAACTTTGATTCTAAAGTTTTCATATATAGCCAAACTTTGATGTGAGAGTTTTATGTGCTACGGTTTTATGAGACCGTTACGAGTTTCGTAGCGGACGCGTAGCGCGTTTCGTAGCGGCCGGTGCGGCGTCTACAGAGCGACTGAGGGTAGTGCGCCACGAATCCATTTCGGATCGTCGGCACACGAAAGTCACTCAACCCGCTGAGAAAATCCGAATAAAAGTTGCAACCCTCGCTTATTGCCTCAACTGCGTTTATTTTATCACGACACAATCCAATACATGTCACATGGAATCGTTTCTGGTTTCTACATACTAAATTTCACTAACATACAAAAAATACGATGACTAGCATTATACATATTTTATTATATACATATTTACCCCGAAAAAGTAAGAAATAGTAGCCAAATGAGTCGCGTCGGTACAATGTGATCGATTGAGTTAAAAAACGACGTTTTTTTATGGAAACAAAATAGCAAACAAACTTGCAGCACGACCCATCCGCTGCCGTCCATGACAACTGTGACTGACTTAGAAAATTAGAAAAAGACTCAATTAGGGACTGGGATGGTTAGTCCAATTAGTTAAGAAAGTTAGTTAGAGCATTAGTTGGTCAGTTCGTTAGTAGGTATGAAGACTGGGGACTGTTAATGATAGTTAGTCCTGTTATTTGGTGTCAGTAAAAGTCCAGTTAGTACTTATTAGTAGGATTCTTGTTCTAAGTCAGTCACAGATGGGTAGCAACCCTTGAGGACTAAGATGGTCGCCTCTAAAAAAGTGTAACCGGAAACCACACCTTTCCAACCGGACCATAATTGCTTTAAAAACAATTATTGCACGGCAGAAATGGTACTAGGTACCGTGGTGGGCGGTGGTACAGCCCCGAGCGAACTCTATATGGAACCAATTGGGTTTCATATAAAACCTATTTGGTTCCCTATAGGCTCTACCACCTACAAAATTTGTGGATGAGTGACCGCTAGTGGCAAAATGTCACGGGCGCTACCGTGCTTCGGCGGGCACGTTAAGCCGTCGGTCCCGGTTGTTTTCAACGCTATAATAATCGCTAAGCCTTGTCGAAAACCTTCATGCCCTGGGAGAACACCGATACATACTCGTATATACATATATTGGAGTAAATTATATAAATTATTAAGCTACTGTACAGACTCTGCCTACCAATATTATTTTTTTTATTCTTAAAATCAATGTTTGTTTCAAGGTTTGTTTGTGTGAAGACAATATTATCTTTGCAGTGCAATACAAGATAATGGTTTGTAATTGATAAAGGTACAAATAGGGATAAATATCTTCTAACCTGAGCTTCTAATAATGATAACTCTGTGCTGTCCGTTTGATCATTGGTGATTTAATAGTCAGAGAGAGAATTATGCAGATTATTCTATTTTAATGAACAGCGCTTTTGAACTAATTATCACTAAATCCACAAATCTGAACTAATAAACAACAATTAGATCCGAAACAAACATTCAAATTGGCCATACTATGGTTCATAAAGTTTATCAGATTTTTCAGAACAGCTTTTATGCACTTTAACTAGCTGAAACCCATACACGTCCCACTGCTGGGCACGGGTCAGTCAGACAAATCTGCGAGAGATCTAGACTCTAGACTAGATTCTAGAGCATACTCCACCACGCTGCTTCAATGCGGATTAGTGGAGTGGTGGCCACCCGAAGTTCTTCGACAAGGCTTAGTGATTGTTTTTACCACTGGATACAACCGGGACTGACGGCTTAATGTGCCCTCCGAAGCACGGTAGCGCATATTAAATTTTGCCACCAGCGGTCCCATCCACAAACCGACTGCGTCCGTCGTTGGTTAACTCTCTCGTTCATATTCAATCACCTATGAACAATACCAATTATGTTACATTTAACATGGTTAAAAACCTTTTTAATCTTGCTGAGAAACGGTTTCAGATTTTTTATTCGCAATAAGAAAATCAGCCTGGGAGTAAATATTAGAGTGCTCCTTCACGATTAATTTAAAAAAAATACAATCGAATTGAGAACTTCCTCCTTTTGTTGAAAGATGAAAAAAAAGATTAACAGTAATTTTTTTTTTAAAAAAAAAGCTTTTTACTTAAGTATAACTTTTTTTTATTTTCGTGCATTGTCATCGGAACCAAATATGTGTGCCAAACAGCTCGAAAGGTTCCGTGGAAGTGGGTAAAATATTGATTGCAAGATTCCAGGACATACATACATACATACATACGAGTGAAGTTAAATAAAAGCTTTTAATAAAATAGGAATTAACTTTTTTCAACTACTTTCATATTACACCTTAAATAACCATATGGGTTCAATCACCTGAATAAAATAGTTAAGCAGTAGGTAAGTATTGGAATAAATAAATTAAATAAAATAGTTAAGCAGTAGGTATTGGATTATATAAATTCTTAACGAGGCACACATAGACAATAAATAATGAAAACAGCTACTTACCTACTGAATGCTCGTTAAACTTTACTCCCTTTGAGTATTTAAACATCAAAAGAGTATTTTCGTTGCAATTGAGCTTAATCCTCCAAATGAATCATTTGTTCGTGGAAAAGTGAATATTATATCGAAACAATAAAGTATATAATTATATTAATCTCTAAGAAGGCAAGGTTTAGGATGTACTCTGTGGCAGTTTAATTATTTACAAACATACAGACATGGATTTGGTTATACATATTATTCGCTGCGACCCATAGACGTCCCACTGCTGGGCACGGGTCTCCCCCACAGACACTTCTGCGGGAGGTCTAGAGCATACTCCACCACGCTGCTCTAATGCGGATTGGTGGAGGGGTTAGTGGCCAACCCAGTGTCGAATGTTCTCAAGCCACCCGAAGGTCTTCGACAAGGCTTAACGACTGTTTCCAGCATTGAAAACAACCGGTGCCCGTCGTTGCTTAACACTTTCGATCACATTGAATCGAGGCAAGCCATTGGGCTATGGACGCTATAATAAAAATACATATTATTATATCTTTTTATTCTTACATGCTTTAATACATATAGAATATAAAAAGTACCTACTGGTAGGACAGGAATATAATATTAGCAGAGCCATGAGAGCGCTTTTTTTGAGATTATTAATAGCACCTTCAGCCGTCAATCAATCAACACCCACTTGATTACCTGGTACGGTACCTGTCAGTTTTAATGCAAAATTTGCATAGATATTTTACTTTCTATTAAGGTTTTATTCATAAAAATACTTGAACACTTTTGGTATAAATAATAATATAATAAATAAAATAATAATATCCTTTATTAATAACTAGTGGACAAAGTCGCTCGCGTGGAATTAGACATTCACTAACTTCAAAAACGGTAAAGTTTCATACTAAACTTTATTTTCAAAAATCGTTTCTTAGTGCTCCCCTACGTTATAAAAGGAACCCCTGTGCAAAATTTCAAGTTTCTAACACTTATAGTTTAGCGTTAGCGTAACGCTATTTCTATTTGTATCCTAAAAGTGACCAATGGATGGAAAATGTCTCTGTTTGCGCGCCGCCGCCGATACTTTGTGGCGATATCCTTAATTTTATTTATAACTGCTGATGACGGAACCAAATTACAATAACGATATTCATAATGAAAACGTCTTGCACTTCTTCTTGCCGTGTCTAGAAAATGTGTATTAATGAAGAGGAATTAATAAGAACCACGTACAACATGAGTAGCATCCATAGCCCAATGGCTCGCTTCGATTCAAAGTGATCGAAAGAGTTAAGCAACGACGGGCGCGGTCGGTTTGTGGATGGGTGACCGCTAGTGGCAAAAATTCATGGACGCTACCGTGCTTCGGAGGGCACGTAAAGCCGTCGTCGGTCCCGGTTGTTTTCAATGCTGGAAACAGTCGTCAAGCCTTGTCGAAGACCTTCGGGTGGCTTGAGAACATTCGACACTGGGTTGGCCACTAACCCCTCCACCAATACGCATTGGAGCAGCGTGGTGGAGTATGCTCTAGACCTCCCGCAGAAATGTCTGTGGGGGAGACCCGTGCCCAGCAGTGGGACGTCTATGGGTCGCAGCGACGTACAACATTAACTGCATATTGATTCCATGATTCCTACTTCATTTGTGTATAAAACAGACCTGTACAAGTATCTGTAATGTCCATTTTATTTAACTGCAATTCTCGGTGCTTGATATTTAAACAGCTGAAGCGACAGGGTTGAATTACACTTTCTCATTTCGTATCAATATTTGATGAATGCTCACAATAAGTGTAAATATTATAAGAGTTTATATATATTTGAACAAACGTTATTATTAAAAAGTTAACAGTGAAAATTCGTTTGTATACACAAAAATTTTTTTTTCTGTGAATACATCGTTCATTGAAAATAGTGAGGTCGTGTGGCTGTCTGTGCTCCTCTATGGAAGACACCAAAGTACTTGTAGGAATGAGTAAGTGAGGCCGGGGCTCGGAACTAGTCACGATTCAAAAGAAAGCTTTGAATCGACCGCCTTTCCTAAGTTCTTCAAAAATCTGCTTCGCCAAACTGGATTTTAAATGCAATTTTTCAGAAGATACTAAGATTAACTTTTATAGTTCCCTTCAATATTATGGCAAAGAGCTCTTTTTAATTTGTTCAAAGTATGCATATCTGCCCGAGATCGGAATTTAAGTAATCTACATTGAAAACGCTATTATTTTAATATAACCGAGAGATTTATTTGTTTATCAATAAGAAACTACTGAATTGAAAATATAAGTTCTTCTAACCAATTTTAATTCATAAAGTCTAAATTTCAGCATACTGAACTCAAGATCAAGATGTCTACTTCAACAATATTTCTCAAGCACACAAGTTAGTAATACAATAATCTAAGTCCCTTTCATTTCAAAGCGCAATTTGTCATAGATATTGCAAGTCACAAGTTACAGTACATTGAAGCTTAGAACCCCTCTCGAGAAACGATAAATAACATGAATTGTTGTGAATTAGCTCATCGGTCATTGAACCTCCATTGAACAAGATGAATCTGGGGTGCCCGTGTACCAAACTCTATCATTGTAATCAATCATTTCTCTAGCCAAATATTCTCGATTTACCACGCAGCCTCGAATATTATATAAACTATCTTTTATATTCGTAGAGTTCATTACACCTCAATTAGGTTTGCAATATTGAAAGCGGCCCTATTTTTGAATAAGCCCTGGATGAGATATCCTTGTAAAGTGTAATGACCTTACGGTTAACGTTATTTTCCTTATTATGTTTAGTCCCAAGCAAATAGATCAAAAAGATTTATTTTCTTGATCTATAAAAACCGAGTAGGTATCCACCCACCACAACCTTTTCTTTGTCCCACTGTTAGGCACGGGTCTCCTATCAGAATAGGAGGGATTAGGCCTTAGTCTACCACGCTGGCCAAGTGCGGATTGGCAGAATTCACATGCCCTCGAGAAGGTATACCGTAGGTAAAATCCGATTGTTAGTGTAAATGTGGGATGAGGTGTTTGGTTATAGATTTTCAATCATATAAGCCGTCTTCAATAAGTAAATAAAATATTAATTCTTCGTGGCCTGAGCCACAGAAAGATCCAGAATTAGACTTGAATTGTAAGGACGAAATTCATCTAAAATTAAACAAATAGATGTAACTAGTGGACGCCCGCAGCTTCGCTCGCGTGGAATTAGACATAACAATAGTTCCGTTTACACCTCGTTGCCACCGTACTCAAAGCCTACCTAGGTGAATCTCCGGGATAAAAATTCTGTAAGCATTTGTGTGCAAATAAGAAGAAATTATATTGAAATTGAAGAAATATTCAAACTTCTAAGTATCCCAAGGGAACACCATAATTTTCAGGAAACGCATACTATATTGTACCACCTGTCAAAATATGGGTATTAGTTGATCAAAATCCGACAAAAGGTTTTCATATTAAGTAAGTTTCTAATTAATTACTTGACTTCACTTTAGTTTGATCTCTCCTCCCACGTTTTCTATTTAGATAGAATATACGAAAACGCTGAATTTATATTGGAGAACACACAGTGATGTATGATTCGTCTTGAATCCAGGACAACAACACCCATGGTTTACCCAGGAACGCCACTTGAAAAATTAAAATTATCTACAGTTATTTAATTTTTTTGTTTTCTTTATCTTACAAAATATAGAAATACAAAAAAACACGAATTCTATTAATTTATATAACAAACCTTTTTGCAAATTTCAAATTTATAAGAAAATGTTTAAGTTTCGGGATGAATAGCAAAAAAGATCCGTCTCAGGGAGTCAGTACATGATTTTACCAAGTTTCATTAAAATCGGTTCGCGAGTTTTTGATTCAACAGACAGATCTGACAAACAGTTTTTTTTAATTTAAATAGTTTTTCGGAATCTGTATCTGTACGGTGCAAGCCGTACATTCCGCTGCGTCAGCGGTTTCCGCGAGCCGCGTGGATTTTATAGTCAGTATGCGTTCGGAACTAGCAAGGTGTCCGCGCGTGCTCACCTCATATCATATCATAGCATCAATCATATCATTCAATCGCAATAAATAACCTTAATTGAAACCACTCGAGTATAATTTAAATCAAGTCAATATCAAGAGCAATTCGAAAAGGTGTAGAGGTTAGCAAAGGACCCTACATCCTTTTTTGGTCCTTCGAACCGTTCGAATCCTTATTTGGTCCTTCGAATAAGGGCCTCGCGAGTGCACATAAGCAAGTTGTGTTTCGTGAGGAGAGCCAGCAAGCAAGTATCAAGAACATCCCGCTGTAGATCAAGATTGCAGTGTTGGAGTTATCAAGTTGGTGACGGAGAGCAATCAAGGCTATTCCAGTTATCAAGTAAGATCTTTCTTATTATATTAAGCAAGGATGGAGGATCTGCTAGCAACACAGCAGCAGTTGATTGGAGCTGTGGAGCAGCTGTACTCAAATTTCAAGAAAGATGGACCGGAACGCAAGACCGGGGACTACATCAAGCGTAGGCTGGAAACCCTGAACACGTATTGGCAGGAGTTCCAGGCTAACCATGTAAAGTTATGTGGGTATGGTATTAGGTCGCACGAATACTTTACTCAAAACAGTTACGAGCGTACCAAAGCACGGTACGAAGCTATCAAGTTAGCAATTGCAAATTATCAGGCACGGGAGGAGAAGCCATCGAGTCCACTTCTCCGTCCAGCTACTCCACTGGGAGTACAGCAGCTGCAGGCGCCGCGCACGCCCACTGAAGTGGAGCCGGGCACATCGCAAAAAGGTATGTCGCATGAGAACGGTGCTTCAAGTCATCCAATCACTATCAGGGCTCAGGGTGTCGACAGCAGGACAGATGAGTTGCTGAGGAAGCAAGCCAGCAACTTCAGGGCATTGCAGAGAAAGGTAGCTGGCTTAGATTTAAATACGGTCACAGAAAAATGGGAGTTTGAGGACTTGTTACGTATCTTTCAATCACGTTGGGCAGCTATTGATTCACTGCATTTAGAGATAGATAGTGAACTAGAGGGGAAGAACCAGGAGTACGACAACACCTATTATCACTACGAGCAAGTATATGAAGAAATCAAGAAAACCATCAACAAAAAGATGCGGTCCGTGTGCCACAGAGATAAGTCTACGCCTCAGATGGAGCTACCAGCATTCCATGGTAATTTTCATGATTGGACTTCTTTCAAGGATCTCTTCACGGAGACGATCCACACCAATCCTGCATTGTCGAGTGCACAGAAAATGCAGTTCCTGAAGGGAAAGCTCAGGGGTGAAGCTGAAAGATTGGTGCAGCATCTTCACATTAGCTCGGACAATTACGTCACGTGCTGGGATATACTCAACCACAGGTATAACAATAGAAAACTAATATTTACGTCGCACGTCAATGTTATCATGAACCTACCAGTGTCGCAGCAACCATCGTTCGGTCATATCAAGAGGATCCACGATACGTCAACGGAATCGCTAAACGCTATCAAGAACCTGGGGGTGGACATTGACACGTGGGACCCGCTACTCGTGCATATCTTGAGTCAAAAGCTGGACTCCGACACCTACAATGAGTATATATCGTCATTAAAGTGTCCCCGAGAATTGCCATCGCTGAAAGAATTCCTGGAATTCTTAGAATGCAAGTTTACGGCGTTAGAGACTTCACGTAAAAAGCAAGAAAACCCGCCGGCGAAGTCAAGTCATAATAATTATTTTCATTCATCGAACAATTCCAATCATTATAACAAGTCAAACTACAAAAAACCTACTTATTTTAAACAAACATTCGCGTCAAATAACAAGTTTGCGCAATCGACGTCCGGTCAGAATAGCAAGCCTGCAAAATATTGTCCTATTTGCAATGTTAACGATCATGGAATTTATTATTGCTCGAAGTTTTTAGAAATGCCAACTTACCTTAAACGTAAAATAATTACCGAAAAGAAGTTATGCAAAAACTGTCTTTACGATCATCAGGGTAGAAATTGTTATTCAGAAAAACGTTGTCGTGAATGCAATGGAAATCATAATTCTATTTTGCATGACGCGTTTAGTAATAAGACCCGTACGCTAACATCGACAGAGGCTCGCGCCGGGAACAATAACAACATGATATCTGAGCTTGGAAACACACACGTGTCACTACAGGGTCAAGCACCCGAGATCCTATTAGCAACAGCTGTTATCAAAGTTCAGACTTACGATGGATCTTATCATAGCATCCGTACTCTTCTCGATCAGGGATCTCAAACGTCGTTAATATCCGAAAAAGCAGCTCAGGTCCTAGGGCTGCCCAGGAAAAAGTGTCGCGGGGTCATTACTGGAATAGGTGACAAAGACAATAGCTGTAAAGGAATGATGACTATCAAGTGTCTCTCTCATCACGAAGACTTTTCTTTTGAGACAGACGCCTTTATCATGAAGTCGTTGATAAAAAATTTACCTGGCAATTCTTTCAACAGACCAACCTGGCCAATACTAGAATCAATTCCTCTAGCTGATCCTAATTTTAATATCAGTAGTCCAATCGATCTTCTTCTTGGAGCTGACGTTTACAGCAGTATTTTGTTAGATGGAATATTTAGAATAGGACCGAATTTACCTATTGCGCAGCGAACACGTCTAGGATGGATTTTGAGCGGTAGTGTAGAGCGTACATTACAATGCAACGTGACTATTAATAACATCGAGGAAATACAACAGTTTTGGCATATTGAGGATATTTCGGAGCCGGCTTCAATGTCGCTGGAGGATCAGCAAATCATGGAATTTTATAAGAATACTACTAGGCGCTGCTCAGATGGTAGGTATGAAGTCTGCTTACCCTTGAAACCGAGCGTCGATCAAGAGTTAGGATTATCAAGAAATAAAGCTATTGCTCAATTCAAACAGCTAGAGAGTAGATTTAGCAAGCAGGAGCATGTGGCCAGGGAGTATAAACTTTTTATCAACGAATATTTATCACTTCATCATATGGTACCGGCTGAGGGTGACATAGCATCAGGATGTTACCTTCCGCATCATTGTGTAGTAAGAGAGGATTCAAGCACTACGAGGCTACGTGTAATATTCAATGGATCAAGTAAAACGACATCCGGTTTGAGTCTAAACGACGTCATGGAAAGGGGTCCGAACCTGCAGCAAGACCTTCAGACCCTTCTAATCAAGTGTAGGCAATACAAGTACGGTTTCAGTGCTGACATTGAAAAAATGTTTCGTCAGGTTTGGATTCATCAAGATGACCAAAAATATCAGAAGATCGTATGGAGGGATTCTCCCTTAGACATACTGCAAAGCTACCAGCTGTCCACTATTTCCTATGGCACAAAGGCTGCCCCATTTTTAGCAATGATGACCCTTCGACAGCTGGCTGGTGATGAAAAACAGAACTATCCAGATAGTTCTGCTCCGAAGGTAATAGAATCTGCATTTTACATGGATGATCTCGTTCACGGATGTCATTCTGTTGAGCTAGCAAGACAGCTCATCCAGGATCTAATCAAGCTTTTAAGATCTGGTGGTTTTAATCTAAGAAAGTGGAAATCAAATAATCAAGAAGTATTAAGGTCAATCGACAGCAGAGAAGAGCAAGTAGATTACGATTTCAAGCAAGCAGAATCACAGAAAACATTGGGCCTTAGCTGGAACCCACAGCAAGATAAATTTAGTTTTACATCGAAAATTGAATTTTCACAAAAGCCTCCTACAAAACGAACACTTCTATCAGACATCTCCAAACTATTTGATCCACTCGGCTGGTTGTCTCCAGTTTCTACGAAAATCAAGATTTTATTTCAACAAGTGTGGCGATTAGAAATTCAATGGGATCATCCCTTACCTGAAAATATTAACAAGGAATGGACTCAGATTAAATCAGACCTGAAAAACATAAATCAATTTAACATACCAAGATGGTTAGGAACAACGGAGCGCGGTGAAATTGAGCTTCATGGATTTTCCGACGCCTCTATGAAAGCGTATGCATGCGTCGTTTATTGCAAGATGACGTCACATGGTCATACGTCGGTAACCATGATAGCCGGTAAAGCAAGACTAGTACCGGTAAACAAAAGCTTCACTCTACCTAAATTGGAATTGTGTGGCGCACTCCTCCTCATCAAGTTATTAGAAAAAATCAAGAAATGTTTAGAGGATTATCAAATCAATATGCATTGCTGGGTTGACTCCATGGTAGTTCTAGGGTGGATACATGGATCGCCGGAGCGCTGGAAACCATTTGTAGCAAATAGAATCAAGCAGATTGTACAAGTGGCTCCTCCAGTCTGCTGGAGTTACGTCAAATCAGATGAAAATCCAGCAGATTGTGCCAGTCGTGGTCTTACAGCGTCACAGCTAAGAGAGCATGACCTGTGGTGGAAAGGACCCGTCTGGCTATCATCATTTGAAGCAAATAAGCAGGAAAGCATGCAAGGAAGTTATTTTACCGATCAAGAGGTGAAGAAAGCTAAGCAAGTAGCAACTGTTATCAAGCAAGATCAAGCAATCATTATAGAGGAAATGTTAAACAAATATAGCTCGTTAAGCAAGGTCACTCGAATATTAGCATGGGTTTACAGATTTATATCAAGAAAGCAAGCAAGAAAATCATTCTTAACATTAATTGAAGTAAGCATGGCAAAAATCAAGATCGTCAAGCAAGTACAGCAAGAATATTTTTATCAAGAGATTGAAGCATTGAAAAAGGGGTCGACTGTAGCAGCAAAAAGCAAGATTTGTATGCTGAACCCTATTCTGGATCAAGAGCAAGTTCTAAGAGTGGGTGGACGTCTAAAACATGCGCATATACACTTAGACATGAAGCACCCCATTATTATTCCGAAAAATAGCAGGTTATCGGAATTAATAATTGACGAATGCCATGAGCTCACATATCACGGTGGAGCTAAGCTTACATCAGCCTTCATACGACAAAAGTATTGGCTGGTGGGTGGCCTCAAGGCTACCAAAAAACGTATTTATCGATGCGTCCAATGCCGAAAGCATAGCCCAAGTCGGCATTATCAGATAATGGGAGACTTACCCGCAGCAAGAGTAAATCCGTCACGACCGTTTTACCATACAGGGGTAGACTATACGGGACACGTGTACGTTAAGTCCAGCAAGGGACGAGGAATCAAGACCTCAAAAGGCTATGTAGCCGTATTTGTGTGTATGGTGACCAAGGCCATACACCTCGAGTTGGTTTCAGATTTGACCAAGTCCACATTCTTAGCAGCCCTCCGCAGAATGTCGGCAAGACGCGGAGTACCAAAACATATGTACAGCGATCAAGGTACAACGTTTATTGGAGCAAACAAGGTTCTGCAGCAAGAGTATGAAGAAATCAAGAACATTTTCAACGAGGACTTTCTCGCTGACGTCACAGATATGGGAATCGAGTGGCATTTTAACTGTGCATCGTGGCCTTCAGCTGGTGGCTTATGGGAATCCAGTGTGCGTCGTTTAAAGCACCATTTGAAACGGGTAATAGGTGAGCAGAAGCTTACCTTTGAAGAATACAGCACGTTACTCTCGCAAATAGAAGCCTGTCTTAATCAGAGACCATTATGTCCTTTAACGGAGGACCCAGACGATCTAGACTGCCTGACCCCCTCACACTTCTTATCAAGCGGACCGACGCTGACGTTCTTTGACACGGAAACAGATTTGCGTACTCGTTGGCATCTTACACAGAAAATATTTCAAGATATATGGAATAGATGGCAGTCGGAATATCTTACACAATTGACAACTCGTAGTAAATGGCAAACACCGCAACATAATATAAAAATTAATGATGTGGTTCTGATTCAAGATGCCAATCTGCCGGCGGGCAGGTGGCCACTCGGTCGTGTTATCGCATTACACCCAGGGAGTGATGGCTACGTAAGAGTTGTTACTCTCAAGACAAAGAATGGAATCATGAAGCGTCCTATCGTCAAGCTTTCAATATTACCTGTTCAGCAAGAAAACGGAGATCAACAAGGGTCACTAGCACAAAAATCAAGTTATCAAGACAGTGTCAAGCAGACGTGCTACGTTTCTCAGTCAAGGAGAAACAAACCCCTCAGTTTAACCAAAATCGTATTCGGACTGCTTATGTTTATCATGACCCTTATTACAAGTACCGAAGGTGCATTTAACATAACGCCTTTACGAAGCAATCAAAGCTTGTATTTCGATAAAGTTACCGACATGTATGTCATTAGAGACGAGTGGCGCCTAGTTGTCTATTATGACATGAGTCCCTACTGGGAAGGCACGCAAGCATTGCAGAAATACACAGATTATTTAGAAAACATTTGTCTGAAGATAAGGAACATCTCACATTGCGACACGATCATGTTACAGCTTCAACACAGTGGCGAACAGCTGCACCATTATAATGACATTTTACTACATCAGCAGAAATCACGCACTCGCCGAGGACTGATAAACGTAATAGGATCTATTTCAAATAGTTTATTCGGTATTTTAGATAGCAAGTTTGCCGAAAAGTATGAGCAGGATATACAGCTTATCCAGAAAAATCAAGAACATCTAGCATTACTCTGGAAAAATCAAACATCCGTGGTCGAGTCGGAGTTTAATCTACTTAAACGCATTGAAGACATCATGAATAAGCAGCACAAGCTTATAAATCAGCGTCTAATGTATTTAGAAGATAATGTAAGGGACTTTAGATCGGATCATTTAGCCAATTCTGTAATACGAGACTTCACTTTCTCATTGATGATAGCAAATAATATTCGAATGCAGCTCAAAGATATACAAGATATTTTACTGGACACGTTGACCAACATCTACAACGGACAGATAAGTTTTCATCTTCTTTCTCCCGAGCAACTTCACAACGAACTGAATCTCATATCTGGAAAGATCTCAAAGGATTTAGCGGTGCCCTTTGATAGCGTTTCCTTACCTGAAATCTATCGTCTTCTAAAAATAAAAGCAAGAATGTCTACAAAGTACCTCATATTTGAAACAAAAATACCTCTAGTTCACCGCGATACGTATGAAATTTACAAAGTCCTTCCCATTCCACAGTTATTAAATAACCATATTATGATAAGCATTAAGCCCGTATCAAGTTACTTAGCTTATAATTTAAAGAAAGACGCCCTGTTGCCAATGACAGAAGGGGATTTGCAATCATGTTTACATCAAGACTCTGGGACGTTCCTATGTTCGACGCGATCCCCGGTCTATCACATCAAGGATGACGAGAGTTTATGCGACAAGGATCCTGTAACCGGCAAGTGCACGATATATCAAGAACCCTGCAAGTCCAAATGGTCCGAATTAAATAAAATAAACACTTATTTCTATTTTTGTTGCGATGACTGTCAACTGAAACTACTCTGTGAAGATCATGTTACACCGCTGCAATTATCAAATGCTGGCCTATTTACTTCAAGCGCCGGTTGCATAATTAAATTTAAAGACTTCAATGTGTTTACTCATAAGCAAGACATGAGTGATCTGCACATCAAGGCTGACCTTGAAGTCCCAAAGCTGTCACCTATTAACCACATAATCAACCTTTCTATTCCCGCACCTCCCACTAACATCCCGGAAGAAAATGTCGACGAACCTACAAGAACGCTGACCCGTATCCAACACCAAATAGAAGAGATGCAGCAGACCGTGCCTCTATACGACGACATCAATCATCATGACATTCATCACTACACGGTAACGTACATCTTGGTCGGCATCGTTAGCATTGTCGCTGCAGCGTGGGGGGTGAGGATCCTGCGGAGGAGGCGCGCAGCAGCAGCGGCGGCGGCGGCGCAGACGGCTGAGGGAGCAAGTCCTCCGCCGAGCGCCCGCCGAGCATTATCAACGAACAATCAGTGCGGTGTAAGTGATATATGTGATAGTCCCGTTCCGCGGTATCAACGTCGGCCGATTAAAAGCAAAAGTGTACAGTGCGTATCGGCGGTCGACGTCGGTAAACATAACAAGTGTACGTCAACGGATTTAAACGCAGTGTACGTCGTCGGTGATGAAAGTGTTAGATTTAATTCGCTCTAATTATCAGTAAAATTCATTTGATTGTTTCCATTAACTAACATGTAGTGTAAGGAGAAAATGGCATCACCTTATAGCACCCCATCTTATTAACCCTTCACATCATTTCGGGCCGGAGCATGTACGGTGCAAGCCGTACATTCCGCTGCGTCAGCGGTTTCCGCGAGCCGCGTGGATTTTATAGTCAGTATGCGTTCGGAACTAGCAAGGTGTCCGCGCGTGCTCACCTCATATCATATCATAGCATCAATCATATCATTCAATCGCAATAAATAACCTTAATTGAAACCACTCGAGTATAATTTAAATCAAGTCAATATCAAGAGCAATTCGAAAAGGTGTAGAGGTTAGCAAAGGACCCTACAGTATCGATTATTTATCAACCCCTGATAGTTTTTTTCAACATTTATTCAATCTACAGACGCGGACTCGTAAGAGTATGTATAGAATTTAGGTATTTTGTTTAAGCACTTGTTTAAGTATAGTGAATAGAAGCAACTTTGGCTGTCATCATCTATCATGATCATAAGAAATGAGAGAGTGTCGTGTTCAAACTCAAATCCAAAAACCACTTCACTTTTTCCTTTATGTCCTAATGACGTTTCTACTCGTATCAGCTCTTCAGCGCTGGTCTTCAGACTCAATAAATAGATAACTTTATCGATAAGATTTGAGGGGAAGAATCCCCCTTTAGTGATTCCGCGTAGTGGCTGCAAACTTTTGCGGTCCCCCAACGAAATTTGTGAGCACTTTTTACCGAAGCGGAGGCCGCTTCGGTAAGTCAGACACAAGATCCATCATGTTGACGGGAAAACGTAATTACTCTGAGAGTGTAATTATTTTAACATAATAATTTATTTCGATATTCATCCCTACCAAATGTCCACAGGTGGATGAAGTACCACCTGCGGTTGGGATTAAAAGAGAATGGACATTTTCTTATTAGAAAGCATTCAAATACTCATGAGCTCAGAAGAGGCTTCCCTACAACTATTTTCAAATAATTCCTCGAGTACCTTAAACTACCATGTAAACTTCTATCACCTTTTGAATCTTATAAAATTCTTTTAACACAAGTACTGTGCAATTCTAAATCCTGTAATCTATCCTATATCCTGTAAGCTATCAAAAATAGGTCTGATATACATTTTATGGTATCTTAATTATGATTTTGTATTCCGATGTTTTCTACTTAAATTTATCCGGAAAATACGAAATTCACAGCATCTAATGGCGTGGATATTTAAGACAGAAAAGCGGGATATTTCCTATCTAAGAATTGCAAGGAATCCCAAAAGAGAATTTCATTAAATTCTCCTACGCTTATTGATATGGACGCCAGCCTCGAAGGCGGGTCACACTTTATTAACACATATAAACGTCGGTGAAATGCGAACGTGACAATACGCTATATTGCATTCTGGGGCGAATGATTGGAATACGGAACGGTTCCGTATAGACCGAGTGTAATGAAGGTTTTGCATAAATATCGTCATTTCTGTATCGAAATTATTAGCAATACGATGCGCGTTCAAAATTGGCTGACAATATTTGGATCACTACGAACGACGGCTACAGCTTTGCCGGGATCCAATGTGGGCGTATCAAAGTTAGCCAAAAGCGAAACCTACTCGCAATTAGTGAATAGTTTTGTGAGTGCGGAGACAGCCCAGTAGCCATCATCAAAAACCAAAATACCCTCGAAGGGTCAGTGTTCAAATCCAAACTTACGCTCAAATAACTTTTTTAAGTTTTAGAAGTTTTATGCAGATGTCATAATTTATAGTAAGGAAAACATGATGAGAAGACCTGCATAACTGAGAGTTCTCCATAGTGTTTTCAACAGCATATGTAATTAATCTCAATAGCATTCGAAGTGCCAATCCGCTCTTAGCCAACATGGTGTACTATGGCAGATCACCTCCCATTCCAGCCCAACAGTAAGACAAAGAAAGGGTTGTGGTGGTGGTCTTTTTCTTAATGGAATCATGCAAATTCAAAATAATTTTACCTTTACCTATACATTAAATCAATTGAATAGTTATTTTAATATGAGAATTTTTACTATGGGTACTTTGCTTTGTGCTTGGGATTTATTTCCGAGATACTAGTAAGTACTACACATCTGAATAATGGACTTCGTAAGAGGCCCAAATCCACAAGACAATATTAATAAGAACGGTACCGTAGTTCGGATGCGATTGTACGTTGCCAAACAACGTAGAGTAATGGCACATTTTGTCTGACTTCGCAGCCATATTGGCGTCACACATCAGCTTGCTTCGAGTTATATATATTTATAATCACGACGCATCCCCAAATCGACTGACTTGCACATATTCATCGCTCCACGTATTGAACATTATCTATATTTCTTTCTAGAAATAATGGTCGATACACACATTGACACAAATAGGTACGTAACAAGGCGATGTATTATTTATTTCTTATTATTTGTGTAGTAGAAATATAGGTAGAAGAGCGGTATCCCACTTATTTTGGGGGTGCAAGAAAAGTAATTCAAAGGTTTATCGGCTAAACCTTAGATTACAATGTTTTTTTTCCAGCCATAAAATTCAGTGCAAAAAAATGTGCTCGTACATCATGCTGTGTTCGTTGCCCTGCGCGTAGAGTAAACAAAAAACGTACCAATTGGCACATATTCTAGGCTTTACTTTTATATCGACTGCTATCGGTGGAACTGCTTCTTTTTATGTAGGTACTTCTTATCATCTATGGGCAAGTAGATGAAAAATACAATTCTAAAACCCACAAACTTTGCATGGGTATTTACGAGTATAATATTTTTATCTACCTATATCTGAATCAAGCTTTTTATACAATTTAGCAGATTTTACATAGGTATTAGCGATAATTTTGAGTACATGTCTGTAAATTAAACTTAGCTATGAAATCTGACACTCAGATCTAACTCAGGTCTGACAACCACATAAAAAGAATACTTATTTACTTGATTTATACGTACTTGTTTAATGTTTAGTCGTGAATGTATCGCTCCATCCCAAAAAATGAGCTACCGCAGGATATTTTTGATAAACAAAATAAAGATATTAGTAGGATTAAACTTAAAACTATGTTGCGGAAGCACTACTTGTCCCTGTGTCCGTAGTCCGACTGGTCCCGGGACCGGCCGGACCACGGACACAACGACAACCGCAAGCTAATGTTAATGTTAATGTTAATGATAGTGTTAATGTTAAAGTCCACGAGAACTGCTGCCGACAAACTGTTCTGCAGTTTGGCAGACGAGATAAATGTACCAATGTTTTTAACATAAGAATAAAAGAATAAATGAATAAATAAAATCTTCCCCTTTATAATTCACTTTGTAGTAACCCCGACTAAGCTCCTGATTTCCATAAAAAGTCATGATATGTTTGTCACATCCGTGTACGTGACGTCGTACATCAGAATGTAGTATGACTACCAACCCTTATGTGGTCCACTGCGGCTGTTTTCAAATATTGTCTGGAACCTTTTCTCCCAGCACTTAAAATTATAAATCTATGAATTCACTCATATCAGGGATTAAACACCTTTTGCAAATGAGACAGTACTAAAATAATTATCGGGGTAACTTAAAAATGGTGTTAAAAGAAAGTGTTTTACCATGAAATAACGATGTATGACTTAATATAAATTATTTAAAAAAAAACGGAGATATATACTATATACTGAGACTACGGGACTACTACTTTTCTCAATATCACAAATATTAAGCGTTAATCCATATCCATACTAATATTATAAATGTGAAAGTGTGTTTGTTTATTTATTTATTTGTTTGTTTGTCCGGCTTTCACGTCGCAACGAAGCTATTATATGGTATGGTTTTTGTGTGTGGAAATAGTGAGAAGGGTGGAGAGTGACGTAGGCTACTTTTTACCGCGGTAAAACATCCTCATGGGAAGATATCGATATTATGTTATTTGCTAGACATTTAGTTCCGGATGTTGTTAATAGATGGCGTTGTCATGTACGATAAACAACTTATTGTTAATTCCCTTTGACCACGCGGGCGGAGCCGCGGGTAAAAGCTAGTTATATTATAAATTTTAGTATAGATTTTTTTTAATTTTTTTTACTATTATTATAATAATAACCGTTTAATAAAAAAGGGATCTGTTGCTTGTCTCATAAGACAATGTCCTCGTATCATAATTTTAGATACCCAAACTATATATAATAGTATTCAAAAATAAAACAAAAAATAAAAATTGAATTTGTTGAACGCCGCAGGTTTACGATTAACTGATATTTTACGGTTGGGCACTTCTTCAATAATGCGTATTTTATTTTATTTTATGCAGACTATTAACTATTTGACCCTATTTATGAAAAACCCTGGTGAGACCAGCTGCCAACTGCCCTATATGAATGATGTTTACGCAGTGGGTCGCGTTCCAAAGCGGCCTCAAGGTGAGGAAACATTATGGAAATGTAAGCAGGTATACACTTTACTTTGTGTCATAATCTTTGCTACATTCTTTGTTGTTGTTCTTTATCTCTAGGAAGGAACATTTTTGCTAGACCAAGACCTTAAGGCCTTGAACCGTCTCTTTTAAGTGTAATTAGATAACCGTAACGAATTAAAATCCGGCTCTACGTACTTTTAATCTAACTGGATTCCGTATAAACTTAATTAGAATTAAAACTAGATGCGGAAGTGACGTTTCTTTAACTTAACTCCGTCCAAAGCTAACGGTATATGTCAGAGTATATATTAAATCTTAATTAATTTGTGTCGATGTCGTTTAGGAGAGGCGAATGTCATTGGACCTCAAAAGACTGATGTTTGGATGGATCCTTATTTTATTATTAATTAATAGGAATATTATAATCTTTAAAAACTTTACTTTGTTCCAAAATTTTATTGTAATCATTTAAAACTGACCATTCCATTCCATTCAATGTCGAGTTCAATGGATACAATTTGTGTAGGAAGAATAAAATCCGTAACGTGACAAGTTTTCAAAACCCGTATATTCGTGTAAATAAAAATGTAAACCTAAAAAACATTTGAATGGAAGACTCCATTCAAATTCAACGTTTTCATTCGCCTCACATCGATTCCCGTGATCATAAGTAAATGAATCCTCGAAGCCTGATTGACATCGTTCTGTCGAACATCAAAGCGTATCATTAAGTAGAGAAGGCAGCGTACATATTGGCTGCTTTATAAAAGTCTCCGGCGAAAAAACTCCACTAACGACTAGAAATGGGCCGGCTGATCCGTACAGGCTAACAGTACAGTCCAGATTATTTTTTTTGTCCCGGATTCTGTATTTGGAATTTTGGAGAAAAAACTTTAACGATTGAGAACATCTAACGGAAACCGGTAAGGATCAATGTTGAAACCGTACCTATTAGCTCTAACCCTGTGCCGGCACCTCAGAATAATTATTTTATACTAACTTTTCCCGTGGCTCCGCCCGTGTGTATGTCGGTTTTCAACAATAATTTATCGACACTTATTCTAACATTTAGGGGATGGTTTAGAATCAAATCAGTAGCAGAAAATGTTTATGTTAATATAACTTATTATCTTTTATGTACTTTTATGTTTATATGTATAATATAATATAATATGTCCAATAATTTTGTTATATACCTACTATAGATTTTTTAAATTTATTATTATACTTTCTTTTTTAAGGACCTAAGTTAGAAAACGAGCATGCATCACTACCCATACGCTGCAGCCAGCCACAACTGTGACCGACATTAAACAAGACTCACTACAAATAGGGACGGGGATGGTTAGTCCAGTTAACAGAGGGTGTTAATAAGACTGGTAGGAGTTGTTAATTATAGTCCACTTCGTAATTGTTAGTAAGAGTTTCGTTCCAAGTCGGTCACAAATGAGTTGCTACCTTTGAGGATGATGGTCATCTCTAGATAAGAAACACACCTTTCCAGCCGGAACACAATTGCTGTAATAACATTTATTACAAGCATTGACTTATTATAACACCTCAATGATTACAAGGTAGAAATAGTACTAGGTACCGTGGAGGGCGGTGGTACTGCCCTGAGCGAATTCTGTACAAAAACTATATTATAGGCTCTACCACCTATGTGTAGATTCTATGCAGGCTTTACCCTACTAACTATTACTTCTATTGTTATATCGAGGTTTCCTTGAAATATAAAATAATATATTAAACGTACGAGTACTTCTCCCTTCTTCAGCCCAACAAAACAATATTTATGTGGCCTTCAAGAGGATTGTATACATGTTATAAACTTTATTCGTACCTACCCGATATTCATCCCACATAATCCATCAGTTAACATCTATGATTAAGGTTAAGACGTTGAAAAGCGCCCATATTAATTTTGGTTACAATCTAAATTGGCTTATAATTGGTATGCAATTGTCTTTATTAGAAAGCCATAATAAAGTACATAAATCTTATTATATAGGTGTACTACATATATACTATCTTATTATATACTTCTTGATTTCCGTTATTACACAAATATCGTGATAACTTTGACTGGTAGAACTTAGTAGGTAGGTAATCAGAAGTTAAGTTATATCTATTTAAATAGACGTTTACCATTACAACTTTAAAAAAAACTAAGATTGAGCTGAGAGCGCTGAATTAAGTAAGCGAGTCTGAAATGAGAAAGGATAGTTCGAAAATTGAGATTTTTTTTACTTAACCGTTTATTTTTTGCCCAACGACCTTGGTCTGGATCCTGTTTGGTCTTTATTCTTGTGTTCTGGTCACACCACCAGGACACAAGATTAAAGCCCACATTTCATTACCAATGGGTAATGAAATGTGTTCGCTAACCGAAGAATGAGGAATTTAAATAATAAGGGTATGAAAGTATATTCTACGCTTGCACATTCATACTATGAAAGAGCAAACGTTTATCTTTTGTTGAATTTCGAGGTATGGGGTGCGAGGGCGATCGAGATGCAGTCCACGGGGCGACGACCCATTCAGCCAGACAAACAATATCTACCGAACAAACATCAACCGCAAGCGGTTAGAGCGCTTTTCTCGCTGCATTATACAAAAACCTAATATTTTATTTTTTACTTTGAAATAAATTTTTTATCCCAAGGAAATACAATATCCGGATTAAAAGTTTCCTTCATATTAATCCAGTACATTTTTTATAATGAATTTAGTGTTTAAATTATAACATTTCTATTCTATTCTTGTGATGTGTAACTGGGATTTTTTTTTCGCGATTTTAGTATGGGACCCGATGTCATAGTTATAATAAGTCAATGACTTACGTACTCTTGCACCTATTCAGTAAAATAGATAAGTAGGTAAACCAAGTTACATTATCAGGGTAAAGTTTCATTTGTTATTACTGTGCTGCTACGAGTATAAGGCTGTTGTGTTAGGTAGCAGGCAAACAAAATTATTATCGTAAGTAAAGTTGTTTTATGAAAAACTCTCAAGGTCGTCAAAGGTTTGTTTAACTTATTGTGTTTTCACAGTGGTTTTGTATCTCATTTTCGAAGGAATGGAATAATATTTTTAGAACGACGACTAATTTTTAATGTTTACTTGCTAGAATACCTATTCTCCTAGGTATATTCAGTTTGTAAGACAATCAGGTGTATTGTAACGCGACCACTTGCGTGCCTAGAACCAAGAATTAAGTCTTGCTATGTTAATCTAAAAAATAGCGCTTTCATGGCTGCCATCATAATATATTCGTATTTAACTAGTCATTTACTTATTTGCTTTGAAAAAACACACAAACAATACATATCGAGCACACATTATAATACATGGTAGTCAGCTAAAAATTTGCATGCAAATATATTCAAAAGTAATTATATCTACAATTTCTTAATACTGATGTCAATAAATAATTAATAAAAGTACCCATGTACTATAACGTCTCTATGTACGATAAATAAATGTCAGAATATAAATAATAAGATATAACTATATAATGGAATGTCGAAATAAGTTATTTGAAATTTAAATACATATTCATTTTTTTAATCATCAATTTAATCATTCAGAATAAAAGCATTTGTCCGTTAGCCATTTAGGTACGTAATTTTTTGTTAAACAACTTGTCTGATGATAATATTGATAAATCTTTAGGAAGTTTATTGTATGCAGATCATTTTCAATGATTACTATGGTCGAATTTCGACCGCTCAGCGAACACGTTACTAATCAAATTGTCATTAGTTTTTGGTTCGGTCGACAAATTTTAATGCGCTTACAGCGCTGTAACGGCTGTAAGCGCATTTGTCGCAGGGGTGCCGGCGCCACTCGGGCGGCTTGGTCGCGTCTGGCATACATCTCCTTACCCTGCAGCCCCTGTTAACGCAACCCCTGATGCTACGGTTGCCAAAACTAGCCCGCATTCTAGAAAAGTGTACTGCTACGATCAAGATACGATTATTATAATTATATAATTTGATTATTGATAAAAAATTCGCATGTAAAAATATTTTTTACAACAAATGTTTTTAATATTTTTTTGGTATTATATTACATCAGAACAATAAGGTGTTTATGTCGTCGGGACGAAATTAATATTAAAAAGTCTTCAATATTATTAAGCATTAACCAATAACATCGACTAATTAAACAAACATGACTGTATAATATTTAAGTTTAGATAGGTAGTTGAGGTACCCCTTTTAACAAATTTATCTTAATTGAAAAGAGTGAGAGAGTGACATTATTTATTCGGGAAATTTCACATCCATAACCAGAAAAAAGATAATAATAATGCCTCCGTAACCGAAAGTAAAATGTTCTCAATTTCATCCGCTGTACCGGGAATTTGTTATTTTATCAGTCACAAAAAAGTCTGAGTTTAAAATTTCGCTTCATTTCCAGCAATGTTGTATGGTCGCTGTATGAAAAATCACCTCGCAATTTATCCGTATCAGCAATACCCCTCAATCTTCATTATGGTTGTAACTTGTTTTGCGAGGCGTAGCCAATTCGTTAGGCAAATGTTTGTCAGTATACCTACTTCCATCGATGACCCGATTCGACGCGATTAAATCGATAATTTATGGAGGGAATGCTATACCCGTGTGTGTAGAGAAAAAATGTAACAACGAGCAACGCTACACGAGTTCGTTTAACAACAGATTCAAACTCCATCACCATGAAAAATATTTGGAGACAAATTCAACGTTCTGTAGATTACAAAGAGCAAGCTACAGAACGTACTCTTAGCGAAGTTGTTCTGTCCAAAAACCGACCACGCCCGTCGTTGCTTAACTCTTTCGATCACTTTGAATCGACGTAAGCCATTGGGCTATGGACGCTACCCATTGGGCTATGGACGGTACTACTATGCTCTAATATATATCAAGGTAGAAATCAACCACGAACTGTCAAATCAAGAAAGTTGTTACGCGGCGAAGAATGTTTCTTGATACAGTATTCCACTTCTGCTGTCTGTCTACAATAAAATCGTGGCAAGAAAATATTTTTATAATCCGTCTTATTTACTTACAAATATAGAAGTTGGGCTTTCTGGCTAGTTTCAACAACTTTGGAACTAGGTTTTCAATTACCCTCTGGTCAAATATTATTCAGAGGAGTTGCAATAACATTGAAGATACAGATATAATGAAATATTTAAAACACAACGCTTGTTTCTTGGTGTTAGTTGTTTGTACTAAAGAATTACTGTAAAAAAACATAAAACTGAATCAAATTTACTCTGTGAAAGACGAATTCAGGAGAGAGCAGAGAAGACATAGTTGTATTTGCTTATCTTTTTACAAGCTGCAGGAAAAACTAATTTAAAGCGAGCCAATTCCTACGTGTAGCCAACCAAGCACCACAAAATGTCTCTCGCAGACTGCACCCAATCGCAACGGTAAACATTTGCTAATGGGATCACCAAGCCGACTTCGGATTCGTACCGTTTCCGTTAAATATTTATTCCTCTAATATAATAAACGCAAAAGATTGCGGGGAATTAAAAGCACAGGATTAAAGAAGAACATTTTAATGTCTCACAAGAAAAAAAATCATACGTAATTGTATCTTATAAAATAACGCATTTATTTATCAAATTAAATTAATTAATTTATATAGGTAAGATCGTAAAATCTATAAAATCTGTTCTACGAATTTCCTTCTCTTACTCTATTTTAAAATGCAGATGAGGAAGTGGTTCTAAACTATTTTTCCATGGCCTATTTGTATATTTACTAGGTATATTAGTAGTCTAATAATAGTAGATAATAGAAACAAACTATACTAGGTACGATACGATAACTGTAGGTTAGGCAGGTTTACCTACCCTACTGTTAACCTACTGGTAACTTACTGTTAAAATGTTACTGTTAAACTGGTAACCTACTGTTTGTCCATGGCTCGCTAAATCCAAGATTTCAAGCTGAATCAGGAGTAAGCACGGTTAAATAATTCAACGACAAAGTCAATAAAAATTAGTCCATTAATACTCCTTTACATAATATCGACTACGTCATGAGAGGGAATTACGTCTGAACGAGATTAATGGCCAGCAATTTCCCTCCGAATCGCTGGGCACGGGCAATCATTTGGGCAAATGTTCGCAAATTCCATCATACCGTATTACAGGCATCAGTTGTCTGCGTTTTATGCGAGACAATTACAACCCTCGTCAAACACAGTTCAATCTTAGGTTGTGCTAAGATCTTCCTAATGGAACCGACGGCGCTTCGCCAGTTTCCGTCGACAAATGAAGCACATTATGCGAATAAGTAGGTACGTACTCGTATTACACGTTGCTGCTGGAGCTCTGCCCGCGTACATACCCTCAATTTCATCCCACAAACCTACTTCTGTGCTTATTCAATATTTTTCCCTTCCATCTTTTATATTCGTGAACAAGCTTTCGTTTACTTAGTGTTATTCTATAATGATGTGACTTACCTCTGTGCTTGATGAAAGCTCCTAGATATCTGGTATCGGATAACGTTCCAAAGGAGGCTCCAGGGTTGCGCCTAAGACTTTTCTTAACTTCCGTACTTCGTAGAGTACAAAGTAGCTGGCAGGGCAGCCTAAATTCTTCTAGCCATTAAGTTGACCAGGCCAACCACAAACTCCTCCACCAATCCACACTGAAACAGCGGTTTGTATGCTCTAGGAATTTTCAGTCATAAAGAGAGAGGGATTTTGCAGTACGACGATGCTTTCTATTTTTTCATTTTTGACCAATTACCTATGTATTGTTTGATTCTCCTCTATTCTATACATCGCAAAGGATTAAGTACATCAATTTATGTTTATTTTTGTTTGAATTTCAACATAACGAAATAATTTTAAGGATCGAAGGTTTTATACAAGACTAAGGTACATACTGAGGATCTGCGGGCAAGGAATGTTCGTATAATAATTTCTAGCACTAGCAATGAACTTTCATAGAAATATTGGTAAAATCAAAAACAAGGAACCCACATACATGTATTTGAAAACCATTGATTCGATGTTATAACATTCAATCATATAGTCGCATTCAAATACCCTAATTAGAGCGATGCCGACGCTAAGTAGGTACTCTAGTCAGAGGTAATTTATGAAACGAACGGCGAGAAATGGCTTCAGAACAAGTCTACAATTAAAACTTATTTCCTCAATTTGTCTTTCACGCAAATTAATTTCGTAAGATTTATTGTGAAGGTGGGACGATTCAATTGGGAAACTACCCTCGCTAAACTCTTTTTGATATTTTTTTTGTATGCTTTCTTTATTTCAGTTTCGATCGAAATCTCCGTATTAACTGACCAACTAATGTTCTAATTAATTCTCAGCTAACTGGACTAACCATCCTAGTCCCTCTTTGAGTCTTGTTCAAAGTCAGTCACAGTTGTCATGGGCGCAGAGGATGGGTGGTGAGGTGAGGTGCAAGCTCGTTTGCTATCATATATCCTTAAAAAACATTTTTTGCCGTAGAATTGAGTCTACCTAGGATTGATATATGTACTGAAAAATAAAAGATTTTGGTTATCAAGTTACATGATTTTATTTTCATTAATGCTCATTAATTTGCTAGGCCTTAGCAATATTAATTATACTTCATCTGCCTAAGGTCAGACTAATAAGGGAATAAAATTTAATAAAAAAAAATAAAAACGTTTTTCTTAAAGATACCTGGATTCTAACCATTTAAACAGGTAAACCTATAGGATTTCTTACCTTGTGTTCATTCCGTCTCACTTCACGCAATTTACGTATGATATATTCTATAAATGATCTCATCCGAAGCAAGCTAAATTCGTGTTATTGGAAAGAGTCTGAAACATTCATAATTTTACGGTAAGATTAACGACGAAACTTTTATGATGAACATTTTTTGTGAAAATATTCATTACGCTCTCAGCTTTTTGATTTTTGCTTTGATGGTTTACTTTCTTATTCACATTGGTATAAAGATGGCTGTTCAATTAAAAAACGAAACATCCCTCCAATGAGTCTTTACATTCAAGAGGTAGGATTTCATGAATATAGGTACCTACTCGTACCCTATCCGAGTTATTCTTACAAGTATTATTTTGCGTGGAAAACCTTTTAAAGATACCCGGGCATTTTGAGAGAGACTGGGTAATGTGGAATTTCCATCCATAAATCTCCTCGGTGGCCTTCCTCAGCGATTGTGGAAAGCTCCGGGATCCCTTCAGCTGTACGCTCGTAACTGCTGCTACGGATTAGTCCCAGTGTCGTGGGGTGTAGGTCGCAACGTAAGAAACGTTTCTGACGTTGCGACCTACACCCAACGTTCTCCATCTCGGGCCACTGGCTGGGTGGCTCGAGCTCCCACTCTTGCCACCCGCAATCCCGGAATCCCATTTTAGCCGCCACTTATGTCAGACGAGGGACACCGTAGCCCTAATATGATCCCGAGCTATATAGAGACTTCTAATCTATATGACTGTAGGCTGTAGAGTTAGGAAGACCGACATTATTTTAAAAATGAATGTTCGTAATTTAATCCATAAAAAATACTGAACAAGCGGTTTGGTTAATTTGACAGTATAAAATTCCTTTTAATTTTTATCTACTTTAAAAGCCACGAAAATATTTGACCTTTTTGTTGAAAATCATGGAGGGACAACATTATTTAAACGTTCTTGAAATTCTATCCCAAATGGGACATAACATACCTAAATTATATGGTACCTACATACATTTCTCAAAATTATACTTTATATTTATATATAATACTTATATGTAAGTCCGCCCTTTGTTAAACCCTCTATTAGGGTTCACAATACATCTGTAAAAAACAACATACTTTGTACACAGTATAATGACATATCATATCATTCCACTGTACTTTGGATTCGTAGATAAATATGTACTTGTGTCTACTGTTCCAATCTAAGTAGGTACATGAATTACCCGTCAACCGTCACATCTCTAAAAGGTCTGTCATAATAATATAATTCAGATGTGTTGTTGATTGAACCACATAAAAGGTTCTTAAATCTTATGCCAGTGGGTGTAATTCTGAGGTAGGTACCTATCACTGTTTTCTGATTCAAACTATAAAATGTTTCCACGTCACAGTCTATAGGTACCTATAGCTAGTACCCTACAGGACTATTAATTTCGATTGCTTACCTGAATATTCAATGTTAATTAAATACTATTCGACATCGGCCGATAAGGCTTTACTGCATCAAGCAGTCTAATGTAGGTGTCTAATTATGTACAAACATCACTTAAAGTTTCACACCGAGTTTCATGTGAATTATAAAGTTATTTAAAGGTACATTTAATTTTAATTTGTAAAATTAATGGACGGATGACTGCTAGTGGCAACAATTTCATTTCCGAATTCATTTTTCGGAAGGCTCGTGTGCTCGCTCGATGTGCTTTCCAGGACCAATCTGTATCGAGGCAGGATGGTGAAGGTGGCTCTACACTTAGACTCGTGGTAAGTACTCGTACACTGAGGCGCATCTGCCACGGTTTCGTATAGTTGAAAGTTTCAAGTAGAAAGTTTATTTATTTATTTATAAATGCTTTATTGTAGGTACCTAATTATGGTATAAAAGGCGGACCTAATGCATTTTTTGCCAGTCAACCTTTGGGCTAAGCAGAGAGAAGCGAAGGCGGTATATTTTAAAAATTATGTACTTCCTGATTGTAAATACTAGAACAATAGAATAATGAATACATTTATTCCAAAAATTAGGTACAAATTCTAAAATATATACCTACCCTACAATTCTATAAGGTATAAAAGTATGTCCCGTTATAGGTGCAGAGTGCCGTTTCAGCCAATAACGCTGAACCAAGCGAATCTCAACATTACCGTAGCGAGGCCGCGTGAAATATATGTAATGAAAATATATCGCATCTAATTTGGAGCTGGATCGCTGTGATGAAATTGAAATTGCAATTGAAGTGTGTAATGACGTGTGTTAGGAGAATCGGTCACTAAATGATCCAAACCCTAACTTAATCTATACTAATATTAGTATATGATATAAAGAGGTACCTACTCTAGTCTTAGGTACTAGTAGTGGTACGTAGTCTTTGCAAGATTGTGATTAGGAGATAATCTTACTTATGGGAAGCTACACTATTCCCGAAGCCCAGTGGAGTTGTGGAATTTAGATTTGTAATTTATGTTCAACCATTCATACTCTGTTATCCTGCTCTATGAGAGGTAGGGGTGAGAATAGAACTATGCTCTAATAATAATAATAAACTATGAGATATTGAATTTGAATTTGAATTTGGGTCATTCCATCAATACGGATTAACGGTAGGTACAAAACGTAATGGATGGAAAAAGTCAAAAGTATTCTACTACTTAACAGCTATAGACTAATGGAGTACATATTTATTATATTCTTCTGCTTTTAATCTACCCCAAAATAGATTTTTCAAATATCTATATAGTACTAGCTGACCCAGCAAACGTTGTTTTGCCATATAGATAATTTTTAGTGAATATTTTGGGAGAACTTAATGTAAGCGTGTGGACTACTACTACCACTACCACTACCCCTACCACTACCACTATCCCTACCACTACCACTACCCCTACCCCTACCACTACGATTACCACTACCCCTACCACTACCACTACTCCTACCACTACCACTACCACTACCTCTACCCCTACCACTACCATTACCACTACCACTACCATTACTTATAATCGAAAGCGTTCAATAAAAGTAGGAAATTAAAAAATAAAAATCGCGATGGAAAAATAGGGGTTGATCGTAGAGGGTTGAAAATTTAGGGTTGTATGTATAATTTTCTTTGCTATAAACCTCACGGAGCCCGAGACCTTTCCAACGAATGCAAAACCATGGAAATCGGTTCGTGCGTTCTGGAGTTATAGCGTCAGGAAGGAAAACCCGACTTATTTTTATATAGTAGATCTATTAATTTATAGTTCTCTAAATAATATAAGTACCAAGTACCTAAAAATACCAGAATATCCCTTAGCCTAGGTTAATATTTGACTAACCAATGTTCAATGTGCGTTGACCTTTTTCACAAAAAATAGAACGACTTCCCAACCCCAATGTTACGAACGTAAAAAAATAACCAATCCGTTTTCGGAAGAATCTTTGAAATGAAAATTGTAACAAGAATTGGGATATCTTCCACACTTGTCAGGCTTTTAACGATTAATTTTATCCATCCACTCTTCAACTTATATCTCGGTCTTATTGAAACGAAGTTAATTAACGCGGTTTGTGGTAGAAAGAATCTGGTAAAGAAGCGTTATACCCCCTCCGTGTGACTTTCTCTCTCTCTATTTCTCCCTCTACCTCTCTATCATAATTACCACACACTCGCGCGAGTAGGAAGATTCAAGAAAGTGAGCATTGTGCGCGGTTAGTTGTATACCTACGGTTGGATTGCTTTATTACTCGTATAGATAGTTAATTGCAATCTAGTCGAAGCGCGCAGATTCGCTTGTGTGGATTAGATATAGCAAAAGTTTCGTTTATTGGTATTATTATTGGATATTGCCTGTCCTTCTCAAGGAGATAACCAGAAAACTTTATTCAAATAGTAGAGGTATTAAAGGGATAAAAATCCATCCATCCATTTATCCATCTAATATAATACATACCACATACCTACATTACATTACATTGCATAACTACTTTAAAAATAAACCTATCAACCCTAAACCTATTTTTAAGAGACAAACAAATAATTATAATAAATACTGCCTCGTTGGTCTCTAGTGATCTATTGGTCGCAGGGGTGATTGGTAAGCTAGATGTCCTGGGCTCGAAACCCGGGTCGGGCAATTACTATTTCCAACTTTCTAACTTGATAATCTCATCATATAATGTAGCGTCCATAGCCCAATGGCTCGCGTCGCTTCAATGAGAGTCGATCAAAAGAGTTAAGTAACGACGGGCGCGGTCGGTTTGTGGATGGTTGACCGCTAGTGGCAAAATTTCATGGACGCTACCGTGCTTCGGAGAGCACGTAAAGCCGTCGGTTGTTTTCAATGCTGGAAACAGTCGTTAAGCCTTGTCGAAGACCTTCGGGTGGCTTGAGACCATTCGACACTGGGTTGGCCACTAACCTCTCCGCCAATCCGCATTGGAGCAGCGTGGTGGAGTATGCTCTAGACCTCCCGCAGCAGTGTCTGTGGGGGAGACCCTTGCCCAGCAGTGGGACGTCTATGGGTCGCAGCGAACTTGATAATGCCTGGTAGCAACTCGGAGTCAGGATTTATGCCCGGTGTATGTCAATACTCAATGCTCACCAACTATCACATGGGCCCTGAACAGAATTCGTGAAAAATGGGGGTTACTACAACAAACCTCTGCGTGCCCCTTTAGATAAATACAATCGTGATGTTATGATATGATTAAATTTAATTAAAAAGAAAACGATCATGAATCATCAACCTTCTCCCAACACTGCAACCAGTAGAAATTACTTACTATTTGAACCGTTCAAACGATCTGGATTTAATATATACTTAATTAGTGTACATATTGCCAAAAAGTAATATTCAAACTCCGTGCCGCTCTTCACGCGCGTTAAGCGTGTCACACACTACGCAGATGCGGTAAGATATCTGTATCTGAGCGCATATCTGTCCATATCGGTCTCTATACTAAACTCAAGGAGCAACACACACTACGCAGATCACTTATATTTTACCGTCAAGCATCTGTCGGCACCGACATATATCAACAGATGGGCAGATAACATCTGCCGATGCAACAGATTTTATACAGGTTGTTTTGCACTGAGGCGGCGCGGTATGCCGTCAGGCGGACGGGGGGAAACTGACATGTGTCGACATGTCGGTTCAAGTACCTACCTACTGTTCTTTGATATATACCTACAATAATAAACTAGAGTGACAGCTAATCAAAAACTTCTGTGTTGAAATTTTTCTAAATCATAATAATCCTCTCGAATTTTGTTGTTAGTTTTCCCTTAAACCCTGTAAAAATATTAATTGCTTACCTGCCATAAACAAGCAGCCAGTCGTTCTTCGGTAGAAATGCATTCTCGCATTTTAGTAAAAATTTTTTATATCCCCTTTGATCAAGTCATGAATCGCCATAAATGACAGATCTGATAGATCCTTGAAGGGATTAAATTCACCTCGGTCATTTTTAAGTTTTATATGCGTTTCCACCCAAATTTTTCGCCTTTTAGTACATTGTAACGCAACACGGGCATCAAATTCAAAATCATAATCCTCTTCTAAGCTAAACTGTCTAATAAATCAAAAAGCAATAAACGCGAACTCATTGGCATATTAATGGCATTTGTATCAGAATTCATCATACTGTATAATATGATCCGCAGCAAAAAAAAAGTGTATTTCGTATATTATCGTATCTGCGAAGTGTGTGATACTTTCAGATAATATAAGTTTTTATACGCAGATAAAATATTATCGTATCTGCGTAATGTGTGACACGCTTTACTCTAACCAACTAATGTTCACCAACTCTGACTTATTTACTAGACTAGACTGACTAGAGAAATTAGTTTGTCACGCTTGTCATGTTAGTTTGTTACTGCGTGCTCGTTTGCTATTTTATATTCGTAAACATTTATGTGAAGTAAAGCGTTAGGTTAGCATGAGATTTCACGTGATTAGCACGGGTAAATTTATAAACATGATTTTGAGATCTCCATCTGCCCAAAGTTACCCAATATTGTCTGTCAAACTTTTAATTACTATAACTTTTGCCTTAATTAAAACTCATACAACGTAACGCCAACATCAGATCAACACATCCAATATTGATTTGTGAGAACCAACTTTATAACATAACATCTCGCGTATATTTCCCCGAAGGGGTAGGCGGAGGTGTGTAGGTACACACTTAGGTTTTTAGGTTAGGTTACTTTGTTTAGGATTTAGGTCCCATGTCCGTGAAAATAATTAACAAAATAAATATTGAAAATTCCTTTTGGCATTAAGTCCGCTCATTGTAGATAATGCAATAAAAATAAATAAATAAATAAATATTAAGTATTATAACGGGGATACGTCCATTGAATTGCAATGATTTTAGGGGTTAGAGGCACATACACTTTGTCTCGGTCTATGCATTATTGATATGAAACGATACCGAAGACCACTTGCGATTCAGAACAATACTCTTATAACTATCGCGCGATTGATAACGAACGTATCACAATAATGACCAAGTATCAGCAACACTAATTCATTATTTTATTATGTCATGTTAAATTCTTTATTGGCAAGTCAATGGTCAAATTGTAAAGTTAATTTTGAAAAATTGACACTGGCAAATGCACAGTACGTGCAAGTCCATTTTCTCTTGAAAGTGTATATTATATTGTCTGTGGCCGAAGTCAGCTGTCTGTCAGTCAGCTGTCTGTCTGTGCCACAGAGTACATTTACAATCTAAATCATATCTAATGAACAGAATGAACGTCAACTGCTTGCACAGAGTACATTTTGACTGCTTGCTTTGGCAGTCAGTCAGTACTAAGTAGGTACTTATTTTTCTGAAAAAATGGCTTCACAATTGCCTGCCACTGAATTGTTAAAATTAGGAAATGAAGGGAGGGAGCTACCATACCTGAATAAATATTGGCAATATGTCCTGGGAGTGCCGTTTGGTGTATGTACTGGAATATTCATCAACTTCGGCACAAGGCGCCCTGTGTTCAGCGGTAAACCATTACATAATAAAATATAAACAAATACAGGATCAAAGCTCCAATTATATGGTAAAAAATTAATATTTAACTTATTCTGGATTTTTAGGTATTCAAAAACACATCCTTGGTGTGGTAGGCTGGACCGCTGCAATAGGATATGTCCAAAAAGTACGCTCAGATTACTATGCCGAGAAAGATGCAGTGTTCAGACATTACATTGAACTACACCCAGACGAATTCAAAACTCCTGGTAAGTACGAAACAGCCCCTTTTGTGATTCTAACTATAAATGCATATACCTATGCCATACAGTACAGTAATTTATTCTTAAATTATTGGATTGGATTTTAACAAGACCCGCATACAGGTACCATATACCATGTTATCTGTTCCAGCAGGTGCATTTAATTTAATTTTATAAATTGGTTGGATTGGATTTGAACCAAGATCCAAGGAGTGAGTCAAGGAGATAGGTTGAGTTACTATAGGGCAGGCTTTGTTTTAATGTACGGTTTTTATTTCCAGAAAGGAAGAAGTGGGCTGATATTCTGGAGCCATGGGTTCCAGTCCGTTGAACATCAATGTTATAGATAATACATAGTGCAAGTAAAATGTGATTTAATTGTTATATTGTTGTTTCTTTATTTACTTAATTGACTAATAAAATCTTTTCAGTTAGGTATTGCAAAGACATACTTCAAGATATTTTCACTGTTTGTTAATACATCTATGATGGTAGTTAATTAAATTATAGTGTAGCTTTTTAAGCAGTGGTTAAAGGTTTATGAGTATATTCAGCTTAAGCTTAATTTCAAGGATTTTCTTTTTAAATAACATAGGCATAACAATTCCCTACCATATTAATTCATACTTGCCACACACTAACTAATTATATCACAGGGAGTAGGTATTAAAACAACATAAATGAAACTTAAATCAGAATTGTAATTTGTTAAATTTAATATTTCTAAGTTACATGCATTTTTCTTGTTTCCCACTGTATTATATAACTAATATGAAGTTTTATGGGCTGGTTTTTTGATGTATTGTAACTACCATTTGATTTTACTGGATACTAGTAGAATAATTAGGTGCTGGCATGCCAACTACGTAGACACAGCTGTTGTGTTCAGGCACCAAGCTGTGTGGTTGCTCATTCTTGTCATTCATCTGGGACATGAAGTGTCCCCTCAAAGCTAAAGGCTTCTCCTGAGCTTCATCCATTCCGATTATATCTATGTTATTACTATTGTTTGGTGGGTGTTTTCTTAGATTATGTAATTTCTGAAAGTAGAATAATAATAACTTTCACCAAATATTTATATTACCTTAACCTTATTTATCTCACATTCAAGACATATTTAATAATGGAGCAATATCTTGAGGTGCACTCCAAAGTACGATAGTGAGGCTTAAAGCTATCAATCGGATGTCTCGAGCCGCTCGTCTACGAACGATTCACATATTTATTTATGTACTATATTATCACTTACTAGGTCTCTGCGATGGATATAAGCAGCACCACAGAGATCGCATTTGAAATTTTTCACACCCCTGTGCTTGTTCATGTGTCTTGTCAGCTCGCTGGATGTTATAAATGATTTATCACACAGTGTACACTCCTAAAACATCAATGTTAATACATTATTATTGCACAATGCTTAAGTACTATTCAATATACATATATTGATATTTTTATGTATATACAAGAGAAATAAATTGCAGTCTCCATTTTTTTAATATTAATAGATTGAGGCTATTGAGCTGAATACACAGATATACATATATATCTGTCATATCATAGGGGTCACTCTACCACAAACCGACCGCGCCCGTCGTTGCTTAACTCTGTCTGTCAATCACATTGAATCGTCGCGACCCATTGCGCTCTGAACGCTTCACGCGAGCCATTGGGCATATTATGTGGCCATACCAATAGAGCCATGGGTATATTATAGATACAATTAAAGGGCCAGAATCACATTTTATTGACCATTGAAACACTGATCCGCCTCCAAGGACCAATGTTGCATACATAGACATAGACAAAGCTGCACCAAATTACTTACATGATCCTTCTGCCCAGTGTGTATTTTAAGATGGGCATGTAGATTGCCTTGTGCTGCAAACCTTTTGCTGAAAAATTAAAAAAGAAAATGTACACAATGCATAACATAAGGGTAAAAAATCTACCAACCTATTTTTATTATGACAACTTTGATGAAATACAGAGCTATACAATAATTATCTCACTGTATACTTATACCCAAAATGGATGGATGGATACTGATAACTGTATTATCTGCAATATATTTTGTTTTCATTGCTAGAATGCTAATCATTAAAAAATAATTTCCACCACATCTTGAAATTTTTCAGATCAAAGAAAAAAAGTCAAATACAGTTTAATATGTAAAAAGAATAGTACCTGCAAACTTCACACTGAAATGGCTTCTCTCCTGTATGTATGCGTAGGTGTATCGTTAAGTTATGTTTCTGTGTGAAACTGCGCGGACAATACATACACGCAAATGGCTTGTCGCCAGTGTGAGTTCTGCACATAAAAAATTAAGTCAATGTTCGCATCTAAAAAGTATAATCGGAAACCGCATAACTAAATAAGAAACTCTCTCTCAACTAATTGGACTAACCATCCCAGTCCCTAATAGAGTATTGTTCAAAGTCAGTCACAGTTGTCAAGGGCGGCAGCGGATGGGTGGTGCTGCAAGCTCATTTGCTATCTTCGATCCATAAAAAAAATTTTTAAGTAGTATGATGATAAATTATAACTTCATACTTACATACTTCGCTTACATACCTTATATGCATCTCTAGCTGGGCCTCGCATCTAAATTGTTTTTCACAGTGGAAGCATGTGTGGTCTCTCTTTGGCTTTGGCTTGGGTCCTCGTTTTAACTTTTCTGATTCTGGTTTCCTTTTATAGTTTGTACTGCTCTTTTTCATCTCTGGCTTGCATTTACTGTACATATTTGTTAAAATAATTAAAATTCAATGTGCACAGACATAGGACTATCAAATACTAGGCATATCCCTTTGAGTGCAGTGAGCTAGCGTATGGAAATAAAAAAAAAAACATTTTCTACAGGTAAACTTATGTGGCATCCGTTAAAACAGAAATTACAAAAATTGTTGAAAGGATTTTAAAAACACTTACCACTTCTTAATTATTGTCATTTGGGTGTTTACCTATAAAATGTAAATATTATACTATTAAGGAAATCAGTGGTTCATACACATAAAAAAATATTTGTAAGTACCTAACTACTTACAATTTGATCTGTCATAACAGATGCATCGCGGCATCTGAAAGTAAAATCATCTTATTTTTAGATTTTTAGCTCTATGATGAAAAAGAATTGGTTTATTTGAATACCTTTGACTAATTTATGAAGTAGGTATTTAAGATGATATGGATTTAAAAATCATCACACTATAATAATTTATAAAAGGTAGATTAAATTGTAATTTATGTATTTGGTCAGTATGTTTGATGAGTATTTTACTTTGGAAAATTCAATTTCTTTTATTAATTATATCTTCAATTTTTCAATTTTATGAACTCCATTTTTAACTAAGAGCAGACTTAAAGAATAGATATAATGATGTAGGTACTTGACTGCAGGCTGCAATCCCAAATATTGTCTCAAGCGTATGTCAGCACTTTCACAGGTTTGTTTGAAGTGATATGCAATGCCCAATTTGTATACACAGTTACTGCACATCTGTTCGGGTAATCCATCATTTTTGTTTATCTGAAAACATTTTTTTCAGCTATAATTAGCTTCATAGCTTATAATTATTGAATCATCAAGCATGTAACAAGAATAATTTTTGTAATCAGTATATTTATTGTCCAATAACAGAAGAGAACACAATACCTACATTTAATTCATAAAAGATTTTGGCACCCCAGTTACTTACCCCAGGGATTTACAATATTTTATTAACCTTCGAATATTATCTTGTTTAAACAACTTTTATGTCTTAATAATAAATAATGAATACTAAGTAACAGTAAAGTAACATATGTAATAAAATAATCTAATAAAATATTCGTAAAAATAAATAGGTAGGTACATAAGTCAAAGTATCATTATTAAAAAAATATGTACCTACTAATGTCATCTGATCTGATTTATTTGCCTGAAGATTTGACATGGTATAGGAAATAAGGTATTTCATACAATAAATTGTTAGAACTTTTACCTTTATATTTATACAATATTCTATCATTTCACTTAGAGACAAATTAAAATTCCTTGTGAATATTGAAGACAGAACACCTTCTTCCAGACACATTCGACATATTTTATTCATTTTATCTTAGTTTTTATTAAACAATTGCCTATTTTATAAAGAAAGATCAGAGAAATTTCAAAAAAACAACACATCCATTTTCAGGTCAAGTGTCAACTGTCAACTACAAACAAAACAAAATTGATTGCAGATTAATGCAGAGTGTTACACAGAGTATATAGTACCTATGTTAAAATGTACTCTGTGATTACAGTCAGACGCTATTTGAAAAAATTGAAAAATAAATGAAGACAGAAAATGACAGAAATCAGGATTTTGACCAACGAAATTGGAGCTGCCTACTAATAAAACTCCTATTTCTTTGAACATGACCAGCAAAAAAACTTACAAGCAATTTATAGATAGATTAAGGTTATGATCTTTGCAGCAATGCAATTGCGTAAAAAATTTCGTTAGATATATATGCCAAGCTGCTTCAATGCTGATTGTAAATATTGGCACCAGTGGCCACCCATCCACAAACCATTTGCACGCGTCGTTGCAACTCAGTTGATCACATACGATCGGTGCAAGTCATTGGGCTATGAACACATTGAATTTACCTTATAACTCGCAATTTTGCCAAAAATCGATTCAACGGGTCTGGTGTTCTTTAGAACTATTAGTCGCGAGAGTTGCCGATAAATTCCCGGATAATATTACTCTAATCCATTGGGGCTAGCCTTCTAATATGGAATCTTATAAGGACGGCAGTGAATGGGTGGTGTTGCATGCTCGTTTGCTATCTTATATCCACAAAAAAGGTAGGTACCTACATAAATACATACAACGAAAAGGTAGTCTATAAAAATGTTCGTAGACGCTGAGTATGAAGTGACCTCGATGGCGCTTGCGTTAAGAGGGTTTAAAATAAAAAAGCATGGCACATTATTAAATATTGTCAATATAATATCAATTATTATAATAATATATGCAAAATAAAAAACCATAAATTAACATAGAATTGAATAATAATAAAGTAGGTATACTTATATTAAACTTCAAGTGAAGTTTAATATAAGATTGAATGTACATAAACATACTTTTCAGAATGACGTAAACATATTAATGTAAGTAATACGAAACATTTTTACCATGTTTGGAAGTAAAATTTACTTTCGATATGTACTTTCGATATGAATTATTATAAATTTCAAATCAAACGTTAGCAACTGCTGGTATAAGTTTAGTGTAAATTTCAATGCCTTTTAAAAATATATTGGCATCAAGAAACTCGTCGTGATCATGCAACAGGACCGGAGTGTAATTCATAGGAGAGAATCCCAACGCAGGTATCCCCACTTTGCGCACGTATCTGCTGTCAGTGCCGCCAGGAAAGATTCTGCAGTCCAACTTAAGATTCCTGCAAGGTTTTAAATAGCAATTAAAAAATATTATAAACATGTAAAAGATACACATAAACATTACTTAATTTAAGATTCCGACGACTACGTGTGGCGGTGGTGCGACCCTGACTGCCGAATCGCGGGTATCGATTTCGAATCGAGACCGGGGAGACATTAATTTCGCAAATAAAAATTTGTACTCAGGTCATAGATTTTAAGCTGTGTTGTTTTCTGTGTTTCCGCCCTAAAAAAAAGGCCTTCCGTGAGGGTTTTAGCGTGTAAACGTACGTACCTAATTTGATCAACATTCGATATCACATACCTACCACTGATACACTTGTTGAATGAGTTAAAATGATGTTATTTTTAATGTTCTTCCTCGGAATATACTCATACCTATTTTAAAAATCGGTAGGTATCTCATTTAATTCAATTAAAAACTTATTTCGGAAATAAGTTTCTAATTGAATTAAATAAAATAAATATTCATTCCTTTCCTTCTAAAGGCTTCCTTATTTTTTAATAAACTAATCTCACATTTCATCAGCTGCTGCTTTAAAAGCAATCCAGTACGGGTTTGAACCATCAAGTTTGGTGCACTCTACAGGGTCATTCTTCTGCTCAAACTCGTAAGTTATGCCCTCGCCGGCTTCCTTGAACCACTGCTTTATCTGAAAATATATATTTGGTACATCTACAACGACTTCATGGCACGGTAGATATGTAAACATAGTGACAAGCACCTAGCGAGTGACAAAAAGTCTTCATTATGTCTAATCAACATTACCATTTATTTTACCAACCATTTTAACCATGATTACTATCAAAGATTGTATTAATTCAACATAGTAGTCAATCCAATGATTTGTCAATACAAATGCACAATTTATTTGGGGTAGTACATACTTTTTCTTCAAATTTCTCATGATCAACAGTAACAGCCAATCTTATATCAAACACGACGGTCAGTTTTTCAGGCACAACATTTGACTGCACGCCACCCTGAATGGAAAATTTGTTATTAGTCTTGTTTTCATAACATCGTTAATATTTATTCAACTTTATATTGTAATACTTATCGTCGTTGGTTATTTATTTAAATTAATCAGTCTTACCAGCATGTGTAAATTTACATATTTAATGTCTGCATGAAACAAATTGATAACAATGTCAATAGGTATAGGTTTATTATACTCAGAACTACTCGTTAATTTCAATATGAAATAAAAGTTGTAAATTTTGTACTCACTTGAATTTGTGTCAAATTAATGGTGGTCACATCGCCTATAGTCAATTTAGGATCACTCTCAAGTATACGTTTTTGTTCTTCTCTCATATCCATAAATTTATCGATGATGTACCTAAGCTATAACAATCAAATATCATTAATTTATCATAGGTATGAAAAAAAATCTAATAAAAAGTATTCAAAGTAATAGTAGGTACTATCTAGTTATCAGTCCTGTGACGTCATAAAGAAAGGGTGAGTTTTCTCATATCAAAAAATGTCTCGCGAACAAAATTTAACGCTTTTTAACAAGCATCAAAATGTTATTCTTGGATGTCACGATGCCAGTGGACGAGTCATATTGGAAGTGACCTTTAAAAAATATTCTCCGTCCAAATATCTCTCGCTAAAAAAGTTTAATTCAAGACACACCCACATTTTGTTTGTATTTATGTTTAATAAAGACTACAAATAAGATATGTGTGTTAAAAATATACCTTCACACCAGCATTATTTGGGAGCAGCAAAGAACCGTGGCCGGGCTGACCACTGCAGTGGATATGAATATCTACAAAGAGAAAGTGTAGTAGAAATTGAACTAGTATCATCAAAGTACCTGTTTTTACGGACAGGCTAAGTTGTTTTAAAGCACGACTATTGAATCTCAGCCGTAAAAGCGTCCTACGAAATTCCCTAAAGCGTCGATGCATATCATGCGGTTTCTATTTCTCAAAATCACTTAAGAGTAGATCAACTTGCGATTTTTGTTGAATATTGTGTACGTACAAGGTGACAGTTTTATCAGATATACGAGTACATATCAGATAGAAAAAGTTTATTTCATTTTTACTGCATGCATACAATTATCTTGTGACGAATTTCAGATACGAATCCCTAGTCATCTAATTCAAAAATTGAGCGCGCTGCTCTCTAGGCTCCAAATGTTACGTTGTATTATTAGTTATATCTTTTTTTTTTTTTATGGATACAATTAGGGACTGGGATGGTTAGTCCAATTAGTTGAGAAAGTTAATTAGAACATTAGTTGGTCAGTTCGTTAGTAGGTATGAGGACTGGGGACTGTTAGTGATAGTTAGTCCTGTTAGTTGATGTTAGTAATAGTCCAGTTAGTACTTGTTAGTAGGAGTCTCGTTCTAAGTCAGTCACAGATGTGTTGCTACCCTTGAGGACTAAGATGGTCGCCTCTAAAGAAGTGTAAACGAATAATAAAAAATATGTTTTTGAATATAAAAACGAAAGCAAAAGACCTTATATTATTAAATGTCCAAAGACTATAAATATCTATACTAATATTATAAAGAGGAAAGATTTGATTGTTTGTTTGTTTGTTTGCATCGAATAGGCTTCAAAACTACTGAACCGATTTGAAAAATTCTTTCACTGTTGGAAAGCTACACTATCCCCGGGTGTTATAGGCTAAATTTTGTTTTGAAAAAAAATAGGGTTCCGTAAGATATTTGGGTTTTTCGGACACAAGGTGTAAAAAATCAACCAGAAAAGTCACTTATTTTGCGTACGCTGCCTAAACTATAAAAGAGAGAACCATAAAATGTTCTAATTAATTGTAGATCTTATAAATATCTATAAAAAAGTCCGCGACACACTATACCTGTCTATGTCGAGTGAGGCACAACAACCATTTTTTTATCTTGAATTTTTTTTGGACTACATTTAGAGTTTAATATGTAGATAATATTTGGTCTTTGAATGATTAAAATTGGACGTTTGGTTTTGAAGTGTGTGTCTGTCTGTCTGTCTGTTTCGCTTTCACGCCAAAACTACTGAACCGATTTAAATGAACTTTGGTACACAGTCTAGCTAGAGCCTGACAAAGGACATAGACACTTTTTAATTGGAAAAAAGTGTTGTAATGGGTTTAAAAGGGAGATGAATGGTTGTATGAAAGTATTGTCATTTTCAGAACTAGAAGCATAAAACTTAAATTTTAGGCTGTTGATAAGGTATTGTATAAGGTCCTTACTAATCCTATCCTACTAATATTATAAAGGGGAAAGTTTGTAAGTATGTATGTATGTATGGATGGATGTGTGTTACTTTTTCACGTAAAAAGTACTGAATGGATTTTAATGAAACTTTACAATAATATAGCTTATACATCAGAATAACACACAGGCTAAAATTTATAAAGATATTGTGTGAATTGTCCAAAATATGACGATAAGTGTCAAGTAGGTAAGTAGGAAAAATCTGCGAGCTATTCTGGCGTGCGCTGCCAAAACTACTGGACCGATTTCAAAAATTCTTTCACCATTAGAAAGCTGCATCTTCACTGAGTGACATAGGCTATATAATATTACTAGGCGTAAACGAAACTATTGTTATAATTTATATATGTAAAATAAAGTCGTGTTAAATTTTTTTTTTTTAGTAACCTGACGCAAATAGGGTTTATGTGTGTGTATTATAATTTTGATTTTTATATAAAATACCCGTGCGAAGCCGGGGCGGACCACTAGTATAATATAAAATACGTACGCCAAATGCTCCTTTCACCGTTGAACAGAATGAATTCCTCGCCTGGGCTTGCCATTCCCTCGTCCATAGCGAATCCGATATTCAAATCCTTGAAGTACTGTGTATGAACAAACTTTTTCATGCCATCTATACCGCCAATTTCTTCATCTGTGAATATATTATACATACTAAATTTATTGTTTATAATCCAAGCAAACCACATTTTATTATATTATAGTTTCTACGAGGTGTTGGTTTTGGCTAAAAAAGTGCAGTTTAAAGTGGAAAAGATGCAAATGGATGAATAAGACCATTCAAATTTAATCCTACATTACACTCCCCACCTATTCTGTAACAATCCTATGGCTAGAATAGAACACATCTTCCCAAGTTGGAATATACCTAAGGGGATATTACGTTCCCTTGCGCAACACCTCCATGCACACGGATGGTTTTAGTTGCATTAAACTTGACACGCTAGTGACTTCCTAGTACCTAGCACTGCTATAGAGAGATTACACACTCAACCGTAATACGGATATAGGAATATTGATATATTGGTTTCGGTTACGGATACCTATGGATGTTTAATAATATCCGAGTACCTATCCAAAGGTATATTTTTATTTAATTGTGAGGATGAAGCCTACACCTATTAATCGCTTATGGTGGAAGCTTCGTTCCGTAGCGGGAATTTTAAATAAAAATATATTTTTTTTGTTTTAAAACCAAAATAGTGAGATTATTCTTTAATTTGTGCACATGCCGTATTACATTGCATTGTTTAATGTTTTAATGTATCATTTTGGTCCTGAAATTCTGTACTTATAATAAAGTGTGGTTCATGGAGCAATGTTCAAATTCGGTTTAACATCAAATCCGAAATTATACATTTAAAAATACAATGTACGTGAGCAAATTAACAAATTACAACAATGTCAAAATGTATAATAACAAAAAAAAAAATTTATTTAAATTTCCCGCCACGGATCGAAGCAATCACTTACCTACTTACTTTGAGTTTACTTTAGGACTATTATTAATTTTAACTTACCTGGTACAAAACAAATGTGCAATGTTCTCTTTAACATAACCCCAGCATCTTTCAATTTTCTTATGGCTTCAAGGTATTGAATACCAACACATTTCATGTCTTGCGACCCACGTGCGAATATCTTTCCACTGTCATCTATATGACCACTGAATGGCGGGTAGGTCCAGCTGTTCTGTTTTTACAATACAAAGAATACAATAAAATTAATAATTCTTTTTGTACTACTTCTTAGAGCTCAAAGTTCGTCAAAATTTTCTAGTTCGGTTTATACCTTTCTCTACCTTTCTCATTATATTAGAAAAAAATAATTGCATTTGCAACCTGTGACAAGCATTCAAATTTATAGAATTTAAAATGATAGAAATTTGACAAAACAGTTGTATTGGAAAAAGTAGATACGAGAAGGAATAATACATTCTAAGTTTGAATATTGAACCCCAAATAAATTAAATGTGATTGGATGTATTTAAAGTTTTAAGAATGTATACTTACTTCGAAAACTGGAACAACGTCCATATGAGAATTCAACAATATAGAAGGCTCAAAAGGCTCTTGTCCCGGCCATGTTAGCACCACTATCGGTTTTAACGGAACCACTTCGTATACTTTAAACTGTAGATCAAGCTGAGTAGCTTGTTTTTTAAGAAATTTCACGCAATCATCTGGAATGTGTTTCCCGCCACGTTATTAATGTATGTAATCTTTACTTCTATACTAGTAATATTATAAAGAGGAAACATTTGTTTATAATGTTTTCACACAAAAACTACTGGACCGATTTCAAAAATGCTTTCACCATTAGATAGCTGCGTCTTCACTGAGTGACATATGCTATTTAATATTACTATGTGTCAATGAAACTATTGGTAGGTATGTCTAATTCCATTCGAGCGAAGCTGTTGGGCGTCCACTAGTAGAATTATAAATAGGTACAATACAAATACTTACGCGTTAACCAGACAATAATATTAATGGTGATGTTATCAATATGTATGTAATCCTACTTAATTTATAGCTATTTTATCGACATCAGATCCCATTATATCGAAAGCAGTGTAGTAGGTATCTAAAATGTACCCAGCATTGTCCTACCCAGCACATATAGAGGTATAGAAAACAACTGTAGTAGGTACATACTGCAATAAGTTTTTTTTTTCAATGCAACAATAAAATATGTAACATAAAAGTAATCAATTAAGTACCGACCGAATAGTAAACCAACAATTTAATAACAATTCTGACACTGCGTTATTCATTCATATCCTATCATATAGGATACACAATAGAAAAGAGCAGGCAACGTGCGTATTGCTCAATTGTACTATGTAGATAAATATCAATTTGCGAGGGGGAAATGTGTCAATCAGATAAACTGAATGTACCTTCCGTATCCTTATTATCCTCTCGTGCTCCGCTCTCTTCCATGCTACTAGTTATTGCAGTACTTAGACTACTACAGAAGGTATTATTCACGGTTTTCGTAATATTAAAAGAAAATTCTTAGATTTTTTTTAATCCGAGCCATCTATTAGACTTGATCCAAGTTCAATCCACGGTTATTGGTAGGCGATGAAGTACCTATAACCGCAGATTGACTGCTGACTGCTGACTGCTGCTGACTGCTGACCGCAGGGGAAATGTGTCAATCAGATAAACTGAATGTACCTTCCGTATCCTTATTATCCTCTCGTGCTCCGCTCTCTTCCATGCTACTAGTTATTGCAGTACTTAGACTACTACAGAAGGTATTATTCACGGTTTTCGTAATATTAAAAGAAAATTCTTAGATTTTTTTTAATCCGAGCCATCTATTAGACTTGATACAAGTTCAATCCACGGTTATTGGTAGGCGATGAAGTACCTATAACCGCAGATTGACTGCTAGTTATCCGTTTTATGTTCGTATGTCTATACAAAAAATGTGTTGTGATAAGTGTGCTGTTTATCCGCCACCAGTAACATGACGCCTTTTTTTTGTTTTACGAGTGGGAAACCTTGATAAGGCACCCGAATTTCGTGGGAGCGACGCCGGGTTATGTGGGACTTTCACCCACTAAAACCTACTCGGTGGCCTACTCCGGCGCTACAGGAGGGCTCTGGGATCTCTGGTTCCCGGTTTACACAACTTTGTACAGCCACAAACAGCGTCGTCTTTCCCGGGGTCACATGATGGACGATTCGAGCTCCCACTCTCACCGCCCGCAACCCCAGAAGTCCCCTTTTAGTCGCCTTTTACGACAGGCAGGGGCTACCGTAGCACTGTTCTGGTCCCGAGCTACAGGGACTGTAACATGACGCCTAATTTTAATTAATTCTTATAATCTGAGAATTATTCTCTTAATGGATAATTCTCAGGCATGTAAAAGTATGTTTTCCTACAATGTTTTCCTCTCGATTAAAAGGCTATCACTCGGTTAGAATTATTTACAACCACTGCATAAATATTATTAAGTAGGTACTTCGGTTAGGTATTGTCTCAGACAGCTTAGTTAGTCGGAATAACATAGAATAGGATAGAATGTTCTTAGTTTGCAATATAATACTATGAATGATAATCACAAAACAACAACCAAAAATGAATAAACAGAATTTAATAATCTATGACAGAAGTATTCACAGACTGAGTAATCAGTTGTTATTTGTATTATATACCAGCATTAAGACATATTAAAGGATAAGATAGCTAACTGTAAATCAACGTTTTAATTAAGCAAGCTACAGTATTAAAAATATCTTACCATAGTTGACATTGGGTTGTACACTCGGAATTTGAAGATATTCAACGAAATTCGATACAGCTTCATTATTTTTGTAGTCTTTAGACATGTTCACTTTTCAATAGCTCTTTAACATATAACGGAAAACAGGTGTGCAGACTGCGCAGCTCTAAGGTATCTAGTTCAGCAGTTCAGATACAACTGTCCATTTTATCTTTGTTAGTTTCGCTTACGGCCTACGATACAGAAGCATATTACGTTATTTATTGTAGGTACATACCTAGATAAACAATGATACGTATTATTATGTAGTAGGGCTGTCAAATAAAACTCCTATGTATGTATCTTTATTAGGTATATTTTAAACCAAAATAAGGAACGTCTGAGTATTTTGATTTATGCATTGCGAAAAAGGTTCCTTTAAATAAATAGGTACTATACATAATAGTTATAGGTAATAGGTACCTACTAATATTTGTAGTATCTAATTATGTACCTAATTGGTTGGACTTTTAAATGTTCATGTTTTATATATCAGTTACGTACATGCTACGTATGGTAAAAATCATTATAAATTACCTAACTAATTTTAGAGTTCCCAAAAATGTGGAAATTAAGACGTTTATAATTTTTTTCCACAATTTTACGACTTGACATTATTAATTAGATCACCAATCTAACAAGGAAAGGTATTATTGTGTATTGTTTTTGTGTCTTACTCCTGAGTACTTTTTTACTTAATAAAATACTATTTTAAACATTACCAATGTCAAACATTATCAAAACTAAGATTTAAGGGATTTAAGATTTATTATTCTAAACATACCTACTTTGGTAGGTAGGTATACTAAAGTAAAACATTAACAAAACTAATCTTAGTTTATATAGATTCAGATTCATTGCACGTTTTTTAAGAATTTGCCCATTATCTTTAAAAACGTGCATAGTATAAGTAGATTTTAAAAATATTATCAAAAGGCGTGTTTCATAAACAGTATTATTAATACAGGTGCTCAAAAACTTAGCAACGTCAAATGTGTCTATCTCTAATACATAGGTACCTACTCGTGCAGATTTCGCTTTTCATATTTTTAGATCTCAACTGAAGTGCAAAATGAGGGATAAGATTAATCCTTACTTTATTACCAATTTATATACCTACATAGTCGTTTTTTTCCTGATCATTCAAAAAACTTCATAATCATTTATTTTATTTTATTTTAAAAGCTTTTATTTAACTTCACTCGTATGTATGAATTCATGTATGTCCTGGAATCTTGCAATCAATATTTCACCCACTTCCACTGAAGCTATCGAGCTGAAATTTGGCACACATATTAGGTTCTGATGACAATGCATGAAAATAAAAAAAAAAGTTATAAAAGCTTTTTATAAAAAAATTTTTTAGAGTATATTGTAGATAAGGTATGTACCTACCATGTACGACCTACAAGTACAAACAAGACCTCAGTATCCACGTACGTATTATAAATCAGTACTTATTAGAATGTGATAACTCAATAAAATCATCCTCATAATAATGATTATATTATTATTTATGTAAAGGCAAATAAATAAAATGTTAAAAAAATAAAAACACGCTTTTGTAGGTAGTAACCGAACAAAATGTAGATTTTTTTTTTATATCATTGCATTGTGATTCGACATTTTGAAAGCGAAAATCACGTCGTTTAGATTCCATTACATACCTACATAAGTACCTACATATCTAAACAAAAGTGAACTTGTTATTAAGCAAAGAAATTAAGAGTTCGCATTATATAATTATTATGTCTCAGATGAGTATATGAAGTACCTTCAAAGAGTATGTACAGTAATTTATAAAATACCATAAAAAATTTAGTAATGCTTCTCTGTACCTTTGGCTCTCTGTCATTTTGGCACAGACATTATATGATTCTTTATGGATACAACGGGATACAACGTACTTTTTTTTTTAAATAATGGTATATCTACAGACAGACCTTGACGGCGTCACCGAATAGGGTGATCAGCTCCAATAAGCTCATCAAACCAAAAGGTAAAGGATTAACTCCTTCAAGTGCACGACACAAACTATCTGAGTGCGATTTATCTGGAGTAAGGACCCGGACCTCGGCTTAGGTCAACGCTGTTTGCAACAATAGAAGGAGATCGACTTAAACATTAATGATCCAAGATGCCGAAGAATTAAAAAAAAAAAAATTGAATGCTGACATTAAAATAATTGATTCAGGACATTAAACTTTTAAATCTGTGTTCAGGACGCTGTCCCAAATGAACCGTTGTATTTTTGTTTACATTTGAGTCTTACCAACAAGGAGGGATACAAATTCTGACCATAGACAAATGCGGAATCATTGCGATTAAAACAAAATCATCTATATCCTCCAATAACTGCTGAATTACTTTTGTCCCAGTTGTACGACATATCGTACTGCAATATAACACAGCCGTGACCTAAAAACCACATATTTACTGCAGGGCCGATGTCGCCGTCGCTGACATCGGAAAGCTAGGGGTCGCCCCGCGACAGGCGACCGTGGTCGCGTAGTTGAATGGTCGCAGTCGCGCGTCGCGGTCGCTAAGAACCGAATGCTACCTTTACGGCTCGAGTTTTTAGTGAGAGTACACTGTATAATAATGCGTGGCCACTTAATATTATATAGTATCTCTACATAGTTTAGGCTACAACGTCAATTTAATTGTCAGTCAAGATCACAGAGTACATTTTATGTCAAGATTGTCAAGACCTTGGTCTAGTACAAAGGTACTCAGTACTCTGTGTCTAGTACCTTATGCTACGTTCTTTTACCTCGCCCGACGACTAGGGATGCAAGATTTTTAAAAATATCGATATATCGATATTTAAATATATCGAACTATGTCGATATTGATATATCGATATATCGGTCTAGTTGTACGATATATCGATATATCGGTCTAGTTGATCGATATTTTTTCTTTTTTAAAGCTATTCAATGAAGTTATATTAGTTATATCAAACGTTTACTGTACCTATAGCATGTTTTTTTCAATCTTACATCAGAACTCCATTATACAGGGTTATTGGTAATTCGACGTATTCCCGTTAGGAGGTGATAGGGGTGACTATTTGTGATAATTTTAACCCCCATATGCATTATGCAAAAGTGAACCATTTTCGAGTTAACAAGCTTTTCAGCTTTTTTCAAAATAAGTCAGAAATGCAACATCAAAAATTTATTAAAAAAAAAGTATCAATTAAAATCTATTTTTTTCTTCTGATTTATAAAAACGATTAAACAATGGTTATTTATCAACATTAAAACTACAATTATCGGTCCAACTTTAAAAATGCGAGACGATTAACGATATTACTTCAATATTTTTTGAGATTTTTGTGCACTAAAATGCCTTAAAAACAAAAAAAACTTATATCAAACTTGGCTTGCAGATTATTTTAAAAACATAACCGTTTTCTTAGCTTTCCAACAAGGCATAACAACTATGAACTTATTTTAAAAAAACTGAGAAAAACCGATCACAAAGGAAGCAGGCGGAAATTTGTATTCGAACTAAACTTATGGTCGTTCTTTAAAATTTCAAAAAAAGTAATTAAAAACAATGCCCAATGTAAATAAAACAAAAAATATAAATATAAAATTAAATTTAGAACCAGTAAAAGTTTAGTAATAATAACAATTAAGACATTTTGTAATATAGCCTAATTAAAGTTCTTGCTCGAAGGGACTTCCCCTATTGTGTACGCAAAGTCTCATTATTTTTCTGAGGTGTAACTTAACTACCGAAGTAGTCAAATTATTCTGCACTAGCTTTTACCTGCGGCTCCGCCCGCGTGGTCAAAGGGAATTAACAATGAGTTGTTTATCATTCATGACACATTTGTATAGTGTATAATTTGTTAGCGTAATTCAGAACTTGCAAATGAATTTTACTAACGCCATCTATTAACAACATCCGGAACTAAATATCTAGCAAATAACAAAACATCGATATCTTTCCATGGGGATGTTTTACCACGGTAAAAAGTAGCCTACGTCACTCTCCACCCTCCTCACTATCTCCACGCACAACCATACCATATAATAGCTTCGTTGCGACGTGAAAGCCGGACAAACAAACAAACACACTTCCACATTTATAATATTAGTATGGATTATGTACAATATGTGCAAGAATTTATCGATGAACCAATTTTGCTCGCTTACGTATTTTTTTAACAAATGAAATGCTTGAAGACGTACCTTTGGCTATAAGGCAAAACATGATATACTAGCAAGACGGATGTCCTGCAAATGTGATTCGGAATCGGAAGTTAAGTTACACCTCAGAAAAAGAATGAGACTGCGTACAGAATAGGGGAAGTCCCTTCGAGCAAGAACTTTAATTAGGCTAAATTACAAAATGTCTTAATTGTTACTTATTATTAATTGTTATTATAACTAAACTTTTACTGGTTCTAAATTTAATTTTATATTTATATTTTTTGTTTTATTTACATTGGGCATTGTTTTTAATTACTTTTTTTGAAATTTTAAAGAACGACCATAAGTTTAGTTCGAATACAAATTTCCGCCTGCTTCCTTTGTGATCGGTTTTTCTCAGTTTTTTTAAAATAAGTTCATAGTTGTTATGCCTTGTTGGAAAGCTAAGAAAACGGTTATGTTTTTAAAATAATCTGCAAGCCAAGTTTGATATAAGTTTTTTTTGTTTTTAAGGCATTTTAGTGCACAAAAATCTCAAAAAATATTGAAGTAATATCGTTAATCGTCTCGCATTTTTAAAGTTGGACCGATAATTGTAGTTTTAATGTTGATAAATAACCATTGTTTAATCGTTTTTATAAATCAGAAGAAAAAAATAGATTTTAATTGATACTTTTTTTTAAATAAATTTTTGATGTTGCATTTCTGACTTATTTTGAAAAAAGCTGAAAAGCTTGATAACTCGAAAATGGTTCACTTTTGCATAATGCATATGGGGGTCAAAATTATCACAAATAGTCACCCCTATCACCTCCTAACGGGAATACGTCGAATTACCAATAACCCTGTATATATGTATGTACTCATCATACTAAACCTCCGATGTAAGACGGTTAAAAAAGCACGGTGTATAATGTTAAAAGAAAATAAAAACATTTGAATAAGTAAATTTATTTCGAAATGTTTAGTTCCAATATTTGGTACGAGCTATGGAATTCAAAAATAATAGCTTTGATAGTCTGCTTCCATGCAACCGGTTTCTGCTCTGAGTGATAGTGGCTCCTGCCTTGGAAAAAAGTCGTTCAGAGGGGACACTTGTCGCCACAATCGGTAGATGACTCATTGCCACTTTAAAAAGGTTGGGATAAACAGTTTGCATCTCTTGCCATGTTTCAAGAACATTTACTTTTAACGTGTTTACCGCAGCAGAAAGATATAACGTAAGCTCATCGTCACCGTCATTTTTTTTTCTTTTTATTTGCATGTGAGCCAAAGATTTGTGGTGCTTCCAAAAATCGAATTCACCTTTATCTTCATCCTCTGAAGATGTTGAAGAAGCTGTTGCGGCTATGTTTTTATGTTCTGAAATTAATTTTCTTATTCTTGATATTGCCTTTGCACATGCGTCAGGTTTCCTAAAATGTAAGTTTTTGAAACGAGGGTCTAGCAATGTCGAAACTGCAAACAGCATATTATATTCCAACTGGCCGAAACGCTTTTCCATTTCCAGAGTAACATTTATCTTCAAATCGCCGGCAACGCTCGAAGTTATTGTTAATTCATTGTATTGATCAAGTGCACAACTCACCATAGGCACAACTTTTGAAATAGTGACATAATTTTCAGCGGAAACCTCTTTCGTCATAGCTTCCAGTGGTCGCATAACATGAGCTACATCTTTTATAATGTTGAGCTCAACAGCAGTCAGCATGGTGGGTGCATCAAGTTTAGAAAAAATGATATCACTAATGTATGGTGCCAAATCAATAAATCTCTGAAGCATGTAATACAACGAATTCCATCGTGTTTTTACATCAAGCATTACTTTCAAAGCTTTTCCTTCAGGTATTTTATTTTCCATTTGCTTTCTTTTCAATTCTAATGTCATATCTTGTCTTTTCTTTATATATTTCACAATATTCCTCACATGATCTATTATGTCACTCAATCCGGAAGTTTTTCTTATGGCCTCTTCAGCAACTCTATTTATCACATGAGCAAAACATGGGATATGTTTGTTTGCCCCAAAAGTGTCTCGTATAGCTTTCATCATATTTGCGCCAGAATCTGTAACGAAAGCCATAACCTTTTCAATATCGATATTCCAATTTCTTAATATTTCTGTCAATTGTTGTCCAATATACTCGCCAGTATGACTTTCTTCCAATTCAAAAACTCCAATCGTCATAGATTGCAAATCACTCTGTTGCAAAAAATGGACCGTAACTCCCAGATATCCAGTGTTAGATATTGACTCTGTCCAAATATCTGTGGTTAAACAAAAATGATTCACATTCTTAAAGTTCTCTGACACAATTTTTGATAATGTGTCATACTTTTTATCAATCTTTGCTTTGATTGTTTCCCGAGAAGGCACTTTATACAGAGGGGCTAATTGCTTAATTAAATGTCTAAAACCTTTTCCTTCAACTGCGTAGAATGGCCTGTTATCAACAGCAATGAAATACGCAATAGCGTCTGTTATCCGGTCATATTTTGCACCTCCTTTAGAATATTGATACACATTTTCAAAGGCATTTTTTATTTTCGGAATGTTAGCAGATGTACTAGGAGCAGGGGACTCAATAAAAGGGGCCACAGACATAGCAGACGAACACGAAGCTTCAGCGGAATCAGCAGGCGTTTCTGGGATTTTAGCAATTTCATCCGATGTCTGAAGGTTCAGATTGCTTCTAGGTATAATAAACAAAGGACCATCACATTCAGAAAACTTACTGAAAAAAAGAAAATAAATAATTTATGATACTGGTTTTATCTTATTTTGTTATATAACTAGTTTCCACCTGCGGTTTCACTTACTTCGCGCACGTTCCAGGGGAAGTACCAGGAATATCCTATTTGTTAATCTAGCTAGATCAATATTTAAGTATAAGTAATAGGAAATACCGTGATTACTAGATTATGTGTTTATTTGGATTTATATCCATATGTATGCAAATCTCATTCAAATTTGTGTACTACTTTTTGTGTGAGAGTTAACAAAGATCCACACCATAACATCCATCCATACCAACTTTCGCGTTTATAATAATTATATTCATCGATAACCATTATGATAATTATGTCCTTGCATCAAAACAACACCATTTGTATGGTTAGGTATATTTTGTCAAAAAATCCGTTTGTCGATATAATCAATCATCGTCAAGTCAATACAACACAGGTACATCACTAAACCTAAAGTAAAACATAACCTTAAATAAAATTTCATTAATGTACTATTTTCGTAGTAATTCGTTTAATATTTACTGAGTATTACTGCATTTACTTATATTAAATGAGGAACTAATAACTTACTTACCGTTGTGATTTACCCAAAGGTTGATTGTCATTATAATCTTCTGGATGTTTATGTTTTATATGTGCTGCTAGATTAGTTGTATTTCCAGATGTTTTTACTCTCTTGTCACAAATAGTGCAAACGGCGTCACCATCTTCTTTTTTGAAAAATGACCACAATTTACTTCTCTTCATATTGTCTCGTCCCGTTCCCGCTGACAAATTATTTTTATTTAACAGCACACAGATCGCTGTATTGTAGCTAAACAGTATTAACCATAACCATAAATTATAGTACTCTGTGCTGTGCCATAATCCAATCCACAAATTAATCCAATCTATGGTATTAACCATAGATAACATCTATGGTGTTAACCATAGATAACATCTATGGTGTTAACCATAGATAACATCTATGTTATTAACTTAACAGTTTACTCACCACAGATTACAGTAGAAAATATTTTGTAGACAGTGTTGCCAGTTTATTATTTAACTAATAATAATGTTTATTTTAATCAAGGCGGTTCTTTCGATATTTATTTACGATATATTGAGTTTTCGATATGATAATTATCGATATCGGCTTGTCGCCGATATCGATATATATCGATATATTTGGCATCGATATATCGATATTTATCGGTCTTCCGATATATCGTTGCAACCCTACCGACGACGCTCGATGACATTATCCGCGTTCTAAAACCAACGGGTGATCGCTCGACGACCACTAGTAGCCGTTCGTAAATGACGCCCGACGACGCACCGGTCACCCCACGAAATAGGTGGGTGAAAGTCGCCCTGACGTTTTAACATATTGTCAACTGTCATTTATAGCTTCTATTTTGACATTTGGCACTTCCTATAGATAAACATTTTTAGATTTTTCAGGATAATAATATTAATTTAAGTTTTCATTCGCGCTAAACAGTGTTTCGTGTAAATATATTATTCTATCTTCATTATATTCATCGTTGAATCGAATCAAAATGGAAACAATGAATATTGTTACTCAAAATGGCCAGTTAATATTACGACGATCAAGGCCGGTTGCACCTTTTGTAATCTCTTCGATAATTCAATATTGTGTTTTTGTAATTACTTTGTGTGTACAATAAAGTGTATTCTATGTATTTTAGACTAAACGGATGGATTTTAATAAAACTGTGATGATATATAACGAGGTTTTAATTTTGTTACATCTTAATGAAAAATGTAAAAAAGTCAAAAAGTATGCGTTTATACATACATGCATTGTATGGAACTCAAGACCCCGGAATAGGAAATAGGGTACTTTTTATCCTGAAGGACACATTAAATAAATAGCTTTAAATTTAATTTATGGCAGTAAAAATTACCCTGTGATTTTTATGTTTGTAATAAGTACATGGGGTACAATGTAGATAATAAAATCTAATTTTCAAAATGGAAACAATTTCATTTAGATTATTGTTTATTCAATGAAGTGTTCTTCACTCAGGTACATCAATTAAAGTCACATTTTAGTACATTAACAGGATTTTTATAAGCTTATAAGTAACTTGCTTTGATGGCATGATGTTCCAATTCACAATTTGCAATCCATTTTCTAAGCACTTGCTGGCATCCAATTGAGCTAAAATTTGACATAGCTATGTAACTTTGGTCAATATGGTACCATGGACCTGGCCTGCACATGGAGCCAAAATAATTCTTCAAAACAATCAAAAATCCTCAACTACAATACTCCATTATATACCTTTATAATTCTAAAAACTAGAAACTGAATGAAAAACAGTTCTTAGGGTAAACTTATCCCCCTCTGACAAAATAGTGTTGCAGCTATTTCATCTCGCAATATTCCAATCAACTTCTACATTGCTTGTGTCACTGTTGTCTTAGGTCTGGTGGAGATGAAGCATGCCCTCATCAACATACTCTTGAATATTGAGATCAGTATGGCTCAGGCAAATGTTGTGAAGGACACAATAGTAAAAGGCACCAAAACAATTCTGACGATCTGGCGATCCATTTGGCCACTTAAAACTGGTCTTTTTTTTACGGATTTAGGTTGATTCTACGTAAAAAGATTTCCACAATTCAAACGAAACGACTATTGTACATAATATAAACAAAAAATGACAAAAATGTCTATTTTGACAGTAACAGCTATGCAGTGTCGTTCGAAAACGTCGGATGACGAACGTCGCCCCATCGTCGCTCGGCTTGGAGTGAACGCCCGTCGTCGGGCGAGGTAAAAGAACGTAGCCGTACCTACCTACAAAAATGTACTCTGTGCCTACCTATTTAAAACTGTGAATACGCGATGTATCTTGCTCAAGAATAATCAATTAATTTTATTTGAATGATACATTATCATAAGCAAGCAACGAAAATTTCACTGACATCATTAGATAATAATTAAGTTGAACATTGTAACTTTTTATCATAAGTTTATGAGGTTAAAAATTTTCAGAAGAATAGAAGTTCTCTTAGAACTGGGTCCGTATTTTGCGTAGGCGAAATTAAAAATGTAAGCCATTAAACACAGACAACAACACACAAACACATTTTTTGTTAACGACCTATTCATTTAAATTTCATTAAAAATATGTGTGCCAAATTTCAGCTCGATATCTTCAGTGGAAGTGGGTGAAATATTGATTGCAAGATTCCAGGACATACATAGATACATACGAGTGAAGTTAATTATAAGCTTTTAATTTGACAATGTTAAGTAGTATCAATGATATTAATTTGTCCCGTCCCGGAAGTACCGGCCGGTATTATCGCCACAGTAAACGATGATCTCCCGCACCCCATAAAGCTAGTTCATGCGGTGGGGATTTTAGGGCTGATCATTGATAAAAGCTTGACATCATATCTGCGAGGCACTTCCACTTTGTACAAGACCTTGTTAGAGCAGCTTGAGTCTCATGGGTCCTCAATTCAGGAAAGACTCTACGAACTCTAAGAACTAATTCATTAGTAGGGTGGATTGAACAGCTAAATATATTCATAAAATATATAGTGAAGAGAAATTCTGCTCCATCTTAAGCCATCTTTCAGTCTGAGCTGTACAAGTGGTATGGCTTACAATCAAAGTTCACACTCTAACAGCTGACATTTTGTTTTACTGCTTGAGTTACTCATTTTCTACCCTTGAAGTGCTTAGAAGCCCATTATGATGTTGTCATTAATGGTTGATGGGTTAATTTATGAAGGAATAACTAATAGCAATCAACCGAGCAGCAATTTGATGAGCTAGAATAGCATTATATCTCTTTAAGTAGTTTGTAGTTACCTAGACTTTCGTTAAGCGTGTGTAATCACCTCATAGCGAAATAAATTATTTGAATTTGAATTTGAATTTCCAAACAAACTACCCTGTATAAATGTACAGTTACTACAGTTACAGACTGAAGTTCCCAATGGCAGTTGCCAGACACATCATATGCCAGCCCTCCCTCTGGAAGCCTAGGCACTCCCAAGGAATGTTGCCACCAGTTACCCATCAACTAGTTTACAAGAAACTGATGTCAAGCCCAAGTCCATGAGTACACCTAAATAATGCGAATAATAATTTATATTATGTATGTTTAAATTTCCAGGATCAAATTCATTATAATATATTTACTAATAATAAGAAGTGCTGATCTGTCAGATCTAACTTATTATGAAATATTGGGAGTGACAAAACATGCTTCCACACAGGAGATTAGACAAGCCTACAAGAAATTGGCTGTCAAGTTACATCCTGATAAGAACTCTGTAAGTATTGGTAACTAAGATTAATAATTAGTTTAGCAAACATTTTTTATCCAGTAAAAAGATTTCTACAGGAATCTAGTAGTATTGTATTAATATCTAGACTCTAGATTCTAGAGGTAAATTTTATTTTAAATCTAGTGGATGCCCGCAGCTTCGCTCGCGTAGAATTAGACCCATTAACGGCGTCTGCCCACGTTCGACATCAAAAACGGCAAAATTTCATACTAACTTTGCACGTCTTACCCCCTTAGGGGATGAATTTTCAAAAATCCTTTCTTAGTGCTCCCCTAGGTTATAAAAGGAAAGGCAAATTTTCAAGTTTCTAACCCTTATAGTTTAGGCCCTGCGTTGATATGTCAGTCAGTCAGTCAGCTTCTCCTATCATATAGGTATATAGATTTGTAAAACCATTGACTGTTATTATGTTTTCTGTTCTTCTTGCATCTTCATTTATAGAATAAAGATGAGCAAGCAAGGTTTTTAAAAATCACAGAGGCTTATGAAACATTAAAAGATCCAGATCAGAGACACAAGTATGATATGTACGGATCACATACCACATATACCAGGAAATATGACTTCAAATCTCAAGCAGAATACAACAATTTGTACTATAATGGGTTATATCATGATGACCCATTTGTGGATTCAGTCTCTGGTGGCAGCTTCTGTAAGTGTCAATTAATAACTTTGATAAACTAATTTTATCTGGCATAGTTACCCACACTTATGATGCGCGTATCTCATTTCTACTTTTAGAATTATACAGAAAATGTACATAATGATAAGTTCCAATTTGTAATAAATATATGGCTGGTTTGATTTGGTGTTTTGTCCTTAAGTTATTATATATATATTGTTTATATATTCTTTTTTCATTATTTGATGGAAAGGGGTGTGGGGGCAAGCCCACAAGATCAAGCGACCCAATAAGATCTATTGTAGCTAGCCCCCAAAAGTTCAAACCTGACCCCAAAGGCCATAATAACATATACTGTTTTTTTTCTTCCAGATAACTACCTATCCGAAGGTTTCTACTTTATGAATTTTTATTCACCCTTTTGCCCACCATGTCAAAATTTAGTGAATCATTGGAAAAAGTTGGCAGAAGTTTATAAGGGAATTGTAAGTATCTATAGCTGCAACTGGCACTGCTGGGCATGGGTCTCCCCTAGAGCGTTCTCCACCACACTGCTCCAATGCAGATTGGTGGAGGGGTTAAAATGAAATTTTGTCACTAGCAGTCACATTGAATGGACGCGAGCCATCAGGCTATGGACACTACATATAGCAGTTGATATATTTCGATTTTTTGTACTTGGTAAACTTGGTAGTGATCAAATCAACAAGTTATTCATATTTGATTAGAATAGTTATTCATATTTGATAATTACACCCTTTGACAATAATATTTGGGTTTCTGTAATTTAGTAATGTTGTATTAGGTTTACTAGCTGAGAGAGTTGGCTATCGACCTTCTGTGGTGTACATTATGATAATGCAAACATTTAAACACAGATAAAATAGCAATATTCTTTATTTCAGGTAAAAGTTGGTGCTGTTAACTGCAAGTATCATAACTCATTTTGTTATAATTCAATGAGGATTGGTAGCTATCCCTCACTTCTTTTTTATCCAAATGTAAATATACAGACTGCTATAAGTTTGTTTTGTTGCACCTACCTTTAAAAAATCTTTTATTTCAAATGCAAGCATATTCCAAAACAAAGCAAAACAATTCAGTTTTTTTTTTCAGGGCAAAAATGGAAATTATGTGTACTATCGTGGTGGACATAACTTTGAATCTTTGGAGCAGTTTGTCATGTCCTATATCAGCAGTAAGGTCAATGTGCCAGTTCTATGGAAGCTGCGGGATGTAGATAGCCCTATAGCATATATCCTTGATAACTACAGCATAGATGGAAATGCTCTCATCAGGATAGCCTTCCGGTTGGTAAGTAAAACTGTATCTTGTGTTATACTGTACAGGTGAACTTTAACACAACAGGACTAAATAATTGGTGATATCTCAGTGCCTAAGAATTCGGCATCATTTGCAATGCAATACAATGCAACACATATGCACAAAGCATTTGCAACATCAATTTGACTAAATATGGCACATTTTTTCTCACTTTGTTGTCTCTATGAAAGTTCAATATTTATTACAGAAAGGTTTGGTATCACTTGTGATAGTAGAAGATAGTGAAATGCGGTCTAAACTAACTGTCAATTCGGATGCTGTTGTGGTTTTCAAATCCAAGGGAATAAAGAAAGAAATAGAAAGCAGTGATGAAAATACCATATTAAAAGAAATTATACAGGCTTTGCCTAAACCGGAACAGATAGACCGTGAAAACTTAATGGTAGGTACTGTCATATTCTAGTTATAGTTAAAATAGAACTTCACAAATTTTATTTAAATTAGTTCTTTTGGACCTGATGAACAGATTAAATATTCTTATAACAAAATATCCGCACTCATTCTTAATCATCCATCAATTTTCAGCCGTGCTTTATATTCTTTTTATTTTCTCAGAAAATCCGCACCGACCTACGCGGGGGCGCCAGTACTCCCTGGGTGCTTTACTTCACCTCCGAAGACGTCGATAAATTACCCTTCTACCAGATGCGAAACACATTCCCCGATATGAATTTTGGTAAAAACCTGGCAGAATTTTAGCCTATCTGTGCCACTTTCCTTGACCTGTGCCCGTGTTTTTTCTTTTTCCAAATTGTAGTCTCCACTCGACAGTACAACAAGACAAGAAGATATAACGCTTTTTTGCCACTAACTGATCTGACGCAAAAAGGGTTCTCTTTTAGAGAAAAGTAGAGAACTCGTCAATGAGTCAATTGACGAGTTCTCTACTTTTATGGGTATTACAAATGTTATGGGCCACCCACTCCTACTTACCACTGTCAGTAAATTCTATACAATGTTACAGTTAGGTATGAGAACTAAGTATCTAAATTCGAGTTGTCAAATATTGTCAGGACTTCACTACTTTGATATATCTGTATGTATACTCATAGGTGAAGTGAACTGCGACGAATGGAAGGAGATGTGCGGATCGCTGCAGGTAGACAAAGCGCCGGCGTGGGCGCTGCTAAAACGCGGCGGTGCATACCAGCGTGCGCACGCGCAGCCACCGTCCGCATTCCTGCGCGCCGCCGCCGCGCGCCGCCTGCACACGCTATCGCCCTCCGACCTGCGCGGGATCCTTGACGGCGGTACGCGTCTATATCACTCTACACTAAGGCGTGCGCACGCGCAGCCACCGTCCGCCTTCCTGCGCGCCGCCGCCGCGCGCCGCCTGCACACGCTATCGCCCTCCGACCTGCGCGGGATCCTTGACGGCGGTACGCGTCCATATCACTCGACAATAAGGCGTGCGCACGCGCAGCCACCGTCCGCCTTCCTGCGCGCCGCCGCCGCGCGCCGCCTGCACACGCTATCGCCCTCCGACCTGCGCGGGATCCTTGACGGCGGTACGCGTCCATATCACTCGACACTAAGGCGTGCGCACGCGCAGCCGCCGTCCGCCTTCCTGCGCGCCGCCGCCGCGCGCCGCCTGCACACGCTATCGCCCTCCGACCTGCGCGGGATCCTTGACGGCGGTACGCGTCCATATCACTCGACAATAAGGCGTGCGCACGCGCAGCCACCGTCCGCCTTCCTGCGCGCCGCCGCCGCGCGCCGCCTGCACACACTGTCGCCCTCCGACCTGCGCGGGATCCTTGACGGCGGTACGCGTCCATATCACTCGACAATAAGGCGTGCGCACACGCAGCCGCCGCGCCTGCATGTGTGTGTAACCAGTGTGATTTGTGTAATACCTGGTGTATGTATGGTGGGCTCCGGTTTCCGCAATTGGCTCTTTATAAAGATCCGTTTTGCGTGCATTGCCGGCTAGTTGTCTAGCCAGCCTAGCTCCGCCCAGAAGCGCAGGATCCTCCTATACCTGGTGTGTCTTGGGGCCTTTTTTTTAATGGTATTTGTGTTGTCCTACTGACCTTTACAGCGTCACCGATCAGGTTGGTGAGCTTCAAGAGCTTAATCAAAATAAATGTATCTATGATAGATGGACATGCATAGAAATCGAAAACGATTCGTATCGTTTCTTACTCATTTCCTCCTGCTAATAACCTACGCTGTCTAAGTAAAATTTGAATCTTTTGGATTCAAATGCAGAAATGGTATTGTAAGGCATTGTCTACTGCAATGCCATAGAATGCTATCTTGTAAAAATAACTTACCTTTTTTTTACAGAGGCGGGCACGTGGGTCCTTTTAGTAGTGCCACATCAGGTGGAGTGGGACCATCTCATCCATCCATTCACTCAAGTCAGCTTACATTACGTCGATGAAGATATTGATGTAAGTAAATGGCAATTATGTAGCGTTCATAGCACAATGGCTCGATCAATCGTCAATCAATCGACGTATCGTCGATTCAATGTGAACGAAAGAGTTAAGCAACGACGGGCGCGGTTCGGTTTATGGATGGGTGACCACTAGTGGCAATAAATCATAGTAGCTACCGTGCTTCGGAGCACGTTAAGCCGTCGGTCCCGTTTGTTTATGATATGAATCTGATGCAAATCTACCATAGGCGCTGTAAGGGTGACACCTTGAAATCGTCCCAAATCGGGACGTATTCTGACGTTTTCCGTTTATTCAGCGTCGCGCAGGGCAACGAGCACAACGCCATGTTCATTTGTTAATGAGCACATTGGAATTGAGAAACTTTTCAGAAAGAAGATTTTTTTTTATGTCGGTTAAAAATCATTGCCGCCGATATTAATTTTTGTGCACATACTATAACAGATATTGAAATCTCTTATTAAGATACATATAATTTATTAATTGTATCAGGCGTTACTTTGCGGAACTCCATTATTACAAACAAAGAATTAATCTACTTTGCAACAATCCGCGAACAAAAACGTATGGTGATGTTGATGTATGTATACTTTCATGCACGTAGCACCTCCCTCCCTCCCACGCAGGAAAATATGCACATGGGATAAATGAATACACACACCAACATACACACCAACACGTGTTTCGCCCCAAAACAAGGCATCCTCAGGGTAAGTAGACTCTACGATGCACGCGATGGTTAATCGTAAAACTGAAAAAATATAATTTACTAGCTTTTACCCGCGGCTCCGCCCGCGTGGTCAAATGGAATTAACAATGAGTAGTTTATCATACATCACACATTTGTGGTGGATGAATGATGACAGTTCCACGATTAAAAGATACTAAGATAAGAACTTGCAAAATAATTTTACTAACGCCATCTATTAACAACATCTGGAACTAAATATCTAGCAAATAACAAAACATCGATTTCTTCCCATGGGGATGTTTTACAGGGGTAAAAAGTAGCCTACGTCACTCTCCACCCTCCTCACTATCTCCACACACAAAAACCATACCATATAATAGATTCGTTGCGACGTGAAAGCCGGACAAACAAACAAACACACTTTCACATTTATAATATTAGTATGGATTTTCAGTTCGGCATAATGGTGTGCACCTCGCACAATGAGCAACAATGCGGGCGCGTGGTACGCGACCAGCCGTTGGTGCTTGTTCAGAACGGGACCACTCGGCAGCTGTACCGCGGTCGGCTGGACGAGCGCGGCTTGTTGGATTTCGTAGATCTACTCAGAGACACCTCCTGTGAGTATGTGAAAATTTAAATCGATAAATTTAAATCGATATCCAGCTAAGGCTATTGGGAAGTATGCGCAAGTTGCACAGATGTATAAGGATACCGCCTGCAAGTGAACGGAGATTGCGATCCGGCTTAACGTTGAATGATCGCAGTGATCGCTCAATCAACCGTTTCAAAGTGTACTATTATGCGATGCTAGAACCATTCTTACGTCTACATCTCAAATCAGGTAATATGAAGTTTTCGCTCCCGCGTTGCGTCGACCGACGGAATCTGTTTCGCCAAACAAGCGAAACAATTCCGCCCATAAATACCAACTCTTTTAGCGGAGCTTCATACTAATATCGAGCGAAACTCAAATAGCCCTTAGGGTCTTGATACACAAGCAGTCAGGGCGCACGGACGGAGAGCCTGTGAGACAAAAATGTATGGCGCTCTATAGAATGAAATGAAGCGACGATCCGAAAATTTGGAGAAGAGCATTTAGCAAGCGGACAAGCCTGTCCGCTTGCTATATCAAGTCCTTTAAGAGGATATCAGTCGACCGTCACTTTTGAAGAATAGGTTTTTACCAAAAATATTGCCGTCACGCTGAGCCCCTTAGCGTGCGATAGAGAGAAGTGCAGTCTCGAACTGATTTTACCTACGTAAAATTAAGAAAATCGTCCTTTCGTAATCCCCTGTTTCCTCCTCGAAATCTAGACCGATTTCAATATTTCTTTCAGTTAAAATGTAGAACAGGGTCTAAGCTATGCCCGTACGTTTTGCTTTTTTGGGATATGTTAGTAATTACCAGTTTGCTTGATGTTTGAAAATGTATGTAAAAAAAGTCGATTTTTTTGATTTTAAATGATTTTTTTTCTCTTCTATTAATCAAATTATGAAAAAAAACAAAACGTCCAGTCATGGCAGAGGTACGTATAAATCGTATGGTATTTTTTTCTCTTCTGTTACTTCTTTATCCTAGGAGGAAACAGGGGACTACGTTTGTATGTATAAAAGTGTCGACTTGTTCGCTTGTGATATCCTCTTAATGTCGATACTGTGTCAGGCATAGAACTGTCGGAGCAGCAGTCGCTGGAGATGCTGGACGCGTCGTCGCGCGAACACTTCTGGCTGGTGGCGTACCTGCCGGCCGACTGCGGCGCGCCCTGCGACCGCCTGGCGCAGGACTGGCGGCTCGTCGCTAGGAAGGTATATCCCTGCATTCCCTGCATTCCCTGCGTCTCATCGCTCTCATCGATACTGTGTCAGGCATAGAACTGTCGGAGCAGCAGTCGCTGGAGATGCTGGACGCGTCGTCGCGCGAGCACTTCTGGCTGGTGGCGTACCTGCCGGCCGACTGCGGCGCGCCCTGCGACCGCCTGGCGCAGGAGTGGCGGCTCGTCGCTAGGAAGGTATATCCCTGCATTCCCTGCATTCCCTGCGTCTCATCGCTCTCATCGATACTGTGTCAGGCATAGAACTGTCGGAGCAGCAGTCGCTGGAGATGCTGGACGCGTCGTCGCGCGACCACTTCTGGCTGGTGGCGTACCTGCCGGCCGACTGCGGCGCGCCCTGCGACCGCCTGGCGCAGCACTGGCGGCTCGTCGCTAGGAAGGTATATCCCTGCATTCCCTGCGTCTCATCGCTCTCATCGATACTGTGTCAGGCATAGAACTGTCGGAGCAGCAGTCGCTGGAGATGCTGGACGCGTCGTCGCGCGAGCACTCCTGGCTGGTGGCGTACTTGCCGGCCGACTGCGGCGCGCCCTGCGACCGCCTGGCGCAGCACTGGCGGCTCGTCGCTAGGAAGGTATATCCCTGCATTCCCTGCATTCCCTGCGTCTCATCGCGCGAGCACTTCTGGCTGGTGGCGTACCTGCCGGCCGACTGCGGCGCGCCCTGCGACCGCCTGGCGCAGGACTGGCGGCTCGTCGCTAGGAAGGTATATCCCTGCATTCCCTGCGTCTCATCGCTCTCATCGATACTGTGTCAGGCATAGAACTGTCGGAGCAGCAGTCGCTGGAGATGCTGGACGCGTCGTCGCGCGACCACTTCTGGCTGGTGGCGTACCTGCCGGCCGACTGCGGCGCGCCCTGCGACCGCCTGGCGCAGGACTGGCGGCTCGTCGCTAGGAAGGTATATCCCTGCATTCCCTGCATTCCCTGCGTCTCATCGCTCTCATCGATACTGTGTCAGGCATAGAAGTGTCGGAGCAGCAGTCGCTGGAGATGCTGGACGCGTCGTCGCGCGACCACTTCTGGCTGGTGGCGTACCTGCCGGCCGACTGCGGCGCGCCCTGCGACCGCCGCTTGAAACCTTCGATCACGGAACAAAAACTACATACAGTTCTTCATAATTAGTTTGACTTTGCTCAATGGTATCCTGGCCTCAGATCTTAGCTTAGACTTGTTCTGGTCGTCACCAGCTGTATTTCGCAGAACTGCCGCTAAATATTTAGAATTAGTTACTTATAAAATAAGTTCCGTTTCGTAGATAAACGGATTGGGAACTTACCTGTTATGTTAACCTACTCTCTATTGTAAATATATAAATAAATAATTGATTAATGTTCAAAATGCAATTTCGCTCTGCCACTGTTGACGTGACATTAATAAGAATAAGAATGGTTTATTGGGGCCTCTAGATTTTACATTCATAATTTACTTAAATATTATGGATTTATTGTAAAGGAAACGTTACATAAAAATGAGCCCTGACTTCTAATGTCAGTTACGTTCGGCTTAGAAATTATAGTTAGTAGTTAAAAGCTACTATTTCAACCTAGTGGTCGCCGAGTAGGTAGTCAAAATTCGACTGGTTATGAACAACTCAAGACTAGCGAAAAATCATATTTATTTTTTAATTGACAGTACTTTTGGTGGTACGATTCGAGCTAACATGCAGTATCCATCTTTTTGTTTCTGTAATCGAAGGTTGAAACGTTTCAGCACAAGCCGCCGCCTATTGAGCGTGCACACATACAGCATACTCATGTGCGTTTGCCACGCCGCGCGTCTTTATTTTCTTTTCTTTTTAAACAGTCTACTTTTATAATCTAAGCTCTAGTTTATTTAAAGGACCCACCTACAGTACAGGTGTTTTCAAACGAGATCCTGGAGTGCTTCTCAAGCACTGAGGAAGGTCACCGAGGGGTTTCTAGTGGGTGGAAATCACACAAATCGGCGTCGCTCCCACTATATCTGAGCACCTTTATAATGTTAACTCGTAAAAATTGCATCGCTGTAGCTCTAACAGCTGATACTGCATTAATGTACGTGGTGGCTCCATATCTGTGGATTCAGTTTTAAAGCTTCAATGGATGATAACGGTAGAGTGGTGTGAGAAATTGGAGGTTTCCTTCCTGGCTGAGACCTCAGTGCGTTCACCGATATACGCCATCTGGTGAGCCAGTCGGCTAGGGCGTCTAAACCCTTTGCAGTGCAGTTCGAAACACATGCAGTGTTTCGAACAGGGCGGGGTAATGTACACCGAGTCGTATAGATTGGTTGTCTACGTACAATGCCACAATTTTTTATGGATATAAGATAGCAAACGAGCTTACAGCACCACCCATCCGCTGACGTCCATGAAAACTGTGACTGACTTGAACAAGACTCTAGGTACCGCGATTGTTAGTTCAGTTAGCAGAAAGCGATAATAAGAACATTAGTTGGTCAGTTCGTCAGTGGGGTATGAGGACTGGGAACTGTTACAGCCCGTTCACACTAGTCGTAAGTCGCATATGACTAAAAGTCGAATGCTCTGGTCACCATACACTTTATATGGAGCTGTTCACATTAGATGAGACGCGATTTTTAGTCTAATACCAAAACCATCCGACGGGCCAGCGCCCGTTGTAAGACTAAAAATCGCGTCGAATCGTGCTCGCATAGGTGCCTGCTTGTTGCTGTTTACACTAGTCGTGCATCTAATCGACTCGAGCGCGTTGTACCTCTCTCCCCGCCCCGCTTCCTAGATCGCTACACATTGCTTGCTCATGAATGGCGCGAAACTACGACCTATACGACTCGCGACGCAGTGTGAACAGGTACATCAGACTTTCGACTTTTAGTAATATGCGACTTACGACTAGTGTGAACGGGCTGTTAGTGATATTTAGTCCTGTTATTTAGTAAACGAAGCTCTCACTGCCTAGCCTTGTCCCTCAGCTGCGCCCGTTAGAGTTCGTGCGCGTGGGCGTGCTGCGGTGCGCGCGCGCGGCGGGCGGGCTCTGCCGGAACGTGCGCGCGCCCACCGGGACCGCGATTGTTAGTTCAGTCAGAAAGAGATAATAAGAACATTAGTTGGTCAGTTTGGGGTATGAGGACTGGGAACTGTTAGTGATATTTAGTCCTGTTATTTTGTAAACGAAGCTCTCACTGCCTAGCCTTGTCCCTCAGCTGCGTCCGTTGGAGTTCGTGCGCGTGGGCGTGCTGCGGTGCGCGCGCGCGGCGGGCGGGCTCTGCCGGAACGTGCGCGCGCCCACCGCGCGCCTCTACCCCATCGCCTCCGCACACCACTACACGTGAGTTATACCAATATTATCACACCACTACACGTGAGTTATACCAATATTATCACACCACTACACGTGAGTTATACCAATATTATCACACCACTACACGTGAGTTATACCAATATTATCACACCACTACACGTTAGTTATACGAATACTAGCTTTTACCCGCGGCTCCGCCCGCGTGCGAAAAGGGAATTAACAATGCCATCTATTAACAACATCCGGAACTAAATATCTAGCAAATAACAAAACATCGATATCTTCCCATGGGGATGTTTTACCGCGGTAAAAAGTAGCCTACGTCACTCTCCACCCTCCCCAGTATCTCCACACACAAAAAACATACCATATAATAGCTTTGTTGCGACGTGAAAGCCGGACAAACAAACAAACAAACAAACAAACACACTTTCACATTTATAATATTAAGTATGGATTATAGAATATATTTTATTCAGGTCACCACAACAAATCAGTTTGTACATAAAGTTCTTACACACACTTTTTTTTGCGTGCGAATTCGGAGGTGGAATGAAGTTGAGTTAAACTAAATAATTTTATAGGTATATTAGATTGTTTAAAAAAAAAACTACACAAATCCCACAGCTGGGCACAGGTCTCCCCCACAGACAAACCTGCGGGAGGTCTATAGCATACTCCACAAGGCTGCTCCGGTGCGGATTGGTGGAGGGGTTAGTGGCCAACCCAGTGTCTCAAGTCACCCGAAGGTCTTCGAAAAGGCTTAACGATTGAAAACAACCGGGACCAACAGCTTAACGTGCCCTTCGAAGCACGGCAGCGCTCACTAGCGGTCACACATCCACAAACTGATCGCGCCTGCCATTGCTTAACTCTGTCGATCTAATTGAATCGACGCGAGCCATTGGGCTATGGACGCTGCATATTGTTTAGCGATGTGGTATAGCGTTAAAATATTCTTCTTTCCAGTGCAAACCTACAGCACTTGTCCGAAGCGCCATACATATTGGAGTGGGCGTTGGACCACATAGACGACAGCGTGATGAAGCTTAACTGGCAGACGTTTGCCAAGACCGTCATCGCCGAAGAATTGCATTCGAGCAGGTGAGCGGTTCGGGGTTCGAACCCTTTTCAAGCATCTTTAATTTTTTGAAGAAACCTGCACGCGAACACCGTTAAAATAACTTTTTAATTAAAAGATTGCTATCTAGTATCCATAAAATGAAACGATGGACACAGCAAATCATGACTGTATGTGCTCAGGATGTAATGTTGAAATCAAACTAACGATTTCAATATTCTTAACTAACAATGAAATCAGTTTCGGCTTAGAGATTTCGGATTAATCTATTTATATGTCACAGTAAAATTTTAAGAATCGTTAGATTATAATCTATCTCGCGAGATTTTAAACTGTCGATAGATTGTGAACCGTTAAATACTGCTCACAATTTAATAATACTTTTACGGAGATCCTATCGAAGTGAAACTGTTACAGTGTCAACTGTTTGAAGGCTGTCCCTGATTAGTATTTCTTGCGGTAGATCGTGTCCATAGATTTAGGAATCAAACAGAGGCGTCAGTCAAATAAAATCATTTATTTTATTGCACATGCATATTTATAATCAAATCATAATCTCATTTAACGGTATTTCTCTAAAGGTTTTTTAATTTTACGGTAACATAATATAACACGTTATGTGCTGTTTTGCAGGAACAAGAAGCCATGGTTGGTGTACTTTCATTCGCCAAGGTGCCACCGCTGCTATGAGATGTATCCTGATTTCGCTATTATATCCATTGTAAGTGTTTACACTCTTGCGATGATAACCAGTTAGCCAGTTATACGTACTCCGTAGTCCAATTTTCGAATTCAAGGTATACTTCTAGTATCCTATCCTACATATTATGTAGGCTTAACATCTTTATTTTGGTCATAAACTCATAACATCATGTTAGTATACTATAGTAAGGTTTATGTAGTGTTTGAAAGTCAATAAGTTTATTTGTAATTCAATCTATATATATAAAAGGAGAAGGTGACTGACTGACTGACTGACTGACTGACATATCAACGCAGGGCCTAAACTATAAGGGCTAGAAACTTGAAATTTTGCACAGGGGTTCCTTTTATAACGTAGGGGAGCACTAAGAAAGGATTTTTGAAAATTCACCCCCTAAGGGGGTAAAACGGGGGTGCAAAGTTAGTATGAAACTTTGCCGTTTTTGATGTCGTTAGACGGGTAGACGTCTTTGATGGGTCTAATTCTACGCGAGCGAAGCTGCGGGCGTCCACTAGTTATCAATAAATATTTTCAGCTGTAGTATTATGGTGTGTCTACAACACACAGTGTTTCACTGTCCGAATAAATGTTCTTATGTTCTTATCAGTATATCAAATATATTTTCAGCTGTTGGGCAATTCGCTGAACTTTGGCAAAGTGAACTGTTTAACGGAGCGGAGTCTATGCCAGCACGAGCACATAACAAGCTATCCGTCTGTCAAGCTGTACCTGAATAGCGGACACTCCATTGCTTTACAGGCCAAAGAGTATTCAGGGCTCCTGCAAGACATCAGACCACACCTCATGCGGTATGATGACAACATTCTAGCTAGCATTGATAACCTGGTCCTGAGCCAGCGATTGCATTTCAAACACGATGAGTTATGATGATCTAATCTAAAATAGGTAAAATTATCTAATTATGCGCTTACTAGCTATAGCCTGAGATTTTGGACGCTTTAAGAATAGCCTATAGCTAACGGATATAATGTAGGTTCCTATAAGTAAAAGCATGTTCAGGATAGGAAGATAATATTAGTACATAGAAAAATAGGCAATAAAAAGAATGTACAACCTGTGAAATACTGCGTTTTATGCAATGACGGACAAATACCTAGTTAAAAATTATTACTAATTACTCGTAATAATCTATATATATAAAAGGAAAAGGTGACTGACTGACTGACATATCAACGCAGGGCCTAAACTATAAGGGCTAGAAACTTGAAATTTTGCTAAGGGGTTCCTTTTATAACGTAGGGGAGCACTAAAAAAGGATTTTTGAAAATTCACCCGTATTCATTCAGGGGGTAAAACGAGGGTGCACAGTTAGTATGAAACTTTGCCGTTTTTGTAGTTAGTGAATGTCTAATTTCACGCGAGCGAAGCTGCGGGCGTCCACTAGTAATATATAAATGGGAAAACGTGTTAGTTGGTTTATCCTTTCTTCTCCTCAAGAGAATGATGGATTGGTGTGATTTTTTTCATAAATGGAGTACGCGGCCTGGGGGTACATGTATTCCCGCAAAATTGCATGGTCCTCGTGAAATGGACAAAACACAAACATTTAATGGATTCAATTTATTTTAATCTTAATGGTAGCAGTAAAATATTTAACGCGCCAGAACCACCAAGTAAAGCTAGTATTTTATAATTCCTAACTCTAACTAACCTACTCCTACAGCTATGAGTAATTGATTAATTTGTATGTTGTCTTTTCTCGAATATTTTTCCTGATATTAGCATATAGGAATTGCATTTATTTAAGACTTGTTATATATAATTTGCAATTTTTTTTATAATAATACATTCCTAGTGATATTATATTTTGAATAAGAATCTAAATTGTCTAGTTATGAAATGTCTCTTGAATTTAAAGTGATTAAGAAAACTTGTGTAATATTAATTAAATAATTCCAACTCATGTACATAAACTATACCTACGCAAGGCGGATCTAATACTTCCACTACTACTGTTAGTTATAAGCTGGTTATGAGATGACATAAGCTGAATATGTTTGAAATCAATTTGATACTCTTTTTACTTTTTAAAATCTTTTTATTCTCATTTTAATTTATTAAACTTAAATATGGTGCTAGATATTCAGTGTGCATTGCAAATAATATGTACTTACAATAAAAAGTAAATAAATTCTCTAAGCAATTGAATAATGTTTTGTAACTGAGTAGGTACAAACTTTAGTTCTACGAATGTTTATGATATAATGATCCTTTACAATTTATTTTAAATTATAGATTAATTTTGATTCTCAGTAATAATAATAACATAATGTAATTTTTACTACCTATTACAACACATAATGGAACTAGTTAAAGTAAGTTTAGCATTATCTTTATTTAATGCTGGTACTTGCTGGTAATTTTATAAATCGATATAAACCAAGGCTTTAAAAATGGCTTGTGAGTATATAACTATTTACAAAATAAACAAATTTTTAACTTAATAAATGGCTTTTATTTTATTTGTATGCCATGAGATTTTTATTTCTTTGGAAATTTAGTATATTGTTGGCATTTTGATGGTGAGCATCTGAAATTAAAATAAAGTAAATTAGTAATTATTAATGTTAACTTAGTATCCTTCCTTAATTACTTGCAAGATAAGTTAAAAAAGATAAATGATTCTTGTAATATTACTTAAATGATTCTTGTTAGAAATCTAAATGTTGTACATATTTAAAATTAATTTCCATTTAAAATATTTTTTATTATACATACATTATTATTTCTATTCAGTTGTGCGTCAATTATGTCCTGGTCAACACTGCAGGGAAGAAAGAAGTCCACTGGTTTGAATAATCCTTTAGAATCAAGTACAAGACGGTCCTCACCAATTTCTAAATTTAAATCTTTTATATCCACCTGCAAAGTTAACAATAATATTAATTATTAATATACTGGTTTGCAGTGTACACCCTTAGATATGACTACAATAAAACTATTGTATCTGGAATAGCAGTAATAGTAGTAATAATCAATCGCTGGCAAGTGATTCAAAAGTAAAGCTACTGTGCCCAACAGTGGAACAATGAAAGGGTAGAAATTATACAATCAAAGTCAAAAGTTAGCTATGAGGTGAAGACATGCTTAACGAAAGTCTAGGTAACTATAAACTACATAAACAAGAGAGATTTAATGCTACTCTAAACTGATAAATATAAGGCAAAAGGATTAGCTATTGATCATTGAATGAATAGCTAATCCAACTATCAATACTGATCATGTATAATACATACAGATGCTGGAACTATGAATTCTGCCAGTAAATAGTCTATCTCTCCCATGGGTGGTTCCCTGCGTAGGCGATACACTAGCTCCTTCTGTGAAGTCACATTTTCGACAACATTAGACTTTGGCTCCTCTAGCTCTTCAATCAATGGCTTGATAATTTCCTCACATTGTTTTATGTCTCTAATCTGAACTCTCTGAGGACGTATGCTACCTATACTCTTCCTATGCTTTAGTTTAGTAGTTCTACTTGTATCCAGTTCAATTTGGTATTTATCTTGTAAGCCTTCAAATACAACTGTGAGGAAAAATGTTTGGAATAGATCCCCTTTTTCATATTTTTCAAACATCTTTGGATGGACAGCAATATCATATACGGTAGCAGGAGCTCCTGACTTATCTTGTTCAATCCTGCCTTCTCCAATGCTCATAGGAACTCTGAAACTTGATGGATCATCAGAGCTTAGAATGTACATGAGCTCATCGTTGCTGATATCTGGAGCACTGGGAATGAATTCTGAGAGGCAAATGTTGACAAAAACTTTTTTGTTGTCAGGTAATGAGTATGTTTTAATGCAGCAACCTAAAAGATACAAAATTGGTAAAGACATCACAATCATGTTTAATTTGTAAGTTCTTAATATGTTGAATTACAGGGGGTGCAGGATTACCGGGGGTCTAGGTATATTTATTGAAATCGGATTTATCAAGTTTCTAGCTTTCAACTTACCTGTTCTGGGATTAACAGTTTTGTATGGCACTGTGTTGACGGAAGCTAATAATTTGTTGAGCTCTTCTTCTACAGGGGTTTCCTGCAATTACATTATTATTAGTATACGAAGTACTAAGAGTACGATTTACTGGAATATGGTCGTCATTTTTAAATACTGATGCCTGGATTTCACGGCTATTTTTTTCAAGACATTCGGACATGATTGATCTTACTTCTACGATTCTCATATTTTTTTCCATAATTGAAGGATCTATATCTAAAGGTATTGATTTTTTCGTCATTTCGACGGTTTTCTAGGAAGTTTTCACCACGCACGACGAAGATAATCACGAGAATCACGATTCACGACACGACGATCAGAAATTCTAAATCTGTGATTGAATCAAAATCAAAAATAATCAAAATTCAAATCAAAAACGAAGTGACTTGTGAGTATGTATATTTATTCTGTGGTTTGTGTTTGCAGCACAGAACAATAAATATGGATGGCATAGATTATATTACACCACAGAGTACTTTTTACATACTGATACACTTATATAAGAGCACAGATCAAAATCAGTAGACATTATTTAGCTTCATTCAATTTTAGATTGTAACTCATTATTATAGAGCGCATAATCGGTGCGCTAATTCAACATTGTAGTACCTTATGCCTGCACAACACTATCGGCGATGATCGTTTTGTGATAGAACAAAGTACATAATGACCACCACCAAGCCATATTTTCGGTATTTACCTTAAAAATTGTCTCATTACCTATCGAAATAATTGGGTTAACATCACTAGCTAATTAATTCCGTAGTTAGAAAATTTAAAAAAATATCACATGCCGACTGCACCGACTATTTTACGCAGGTGTGCAGCACTTCACTCTACGACGGCGAATGTGGACACCTCAACGCAACCACCAGGCGATTCCATTTGATGCGTGCCTGAAAAACCGACAATTCACGGGTCGCAGACGATTATAGATGATCGGTGTGTACGTACAGCCGAGTACAACCAAATATACCCAATCGTGCTCGCGCGTAATCGTCTGTAATCGCCGATAATGAAGAGGAGCCATTAGATTATTATTTATTTTATTTAGCAATTTGATTTTTTAATGGCTCGTCTTCATTATCGCATAATTAGTAGCATTTTTTGAACTTATAAACTATTGCGTGCATTTACAGTCAATCTGGGTAACTTTGGCCGTAGTTATAACTTTGGCCCAAAATTATATTTCCGATTATTATTATTTTTTACAGATTGCCTTAATTGATAAAAATATAATTTTATAAATAAAAGATAGAAGGTATCTTCGTAAACGTATTTCACTCGCCGAAATGTGTCATTTGTCAATGATAAAATTCAAAAGTTGCCTTTTTCGTGAGTGCAATATAGACGGTACTTTTCTCAGTGTTAAAAAGTAGCATTCAGCGCTGTTCATAATAGGTTTTGAATGGTAAGTTGCAATGTATTGTGTTACCAACTTGTCTGCCTGTCATTTAATAAATTTTTTGCAAAATATAATACAGTATTTTTTCTAGAAACATCTAAAATATTTCAAAACTACTTTGGAGTTACTAATTCAGAGTAACATTGGCCCAGGATAAGGTTACACTAATATTTTTCTATCATACTAATATGTTGCCAGATTTTGGAAAATGTGTCGAATTTGATATAAATATGTATGTAACTTGTATAATGTATGTATGTACATTCGATATCGTGAAAAAATCTTTTTTTCCATAAAGAAAAAGATATCATGCCTCAGGACGAATCTCTTTAATGACAAAGGCTACAGATTGTTGGATTTGGCCAACGAATCGACCAAAAATAGTGCTATTATCAATTAACAATAATCATAAGTCTTAGATGAATCGTAAATAACTCGAAAAGGCAGTTATTTTGAGATAAATGATGTTTTTTGGCGATGGAATGGGATGATTAGAAAGGATGACTTTACAGCATTTTTTGATAATTAAGTAGTTACTTTTCCGTTAAAATTTTATTTTTAACAATTATTTAGATATTTTAAAGGGCCATAACAGCCTAATTTCCTATTTTTCCTATCAATACCAAATAATAAAAGATTTTATAAAAAAATATGTTTCATAGGGCAACATTTTATTTCATACCTAAATTTTCCTTACAAACCTTAACTAAGGTACAAAAACTATTGACATTGGATGTAGACTATATATTTTTCTGCTAGTATTTAGTGGCCAATGCTACCTACTTCACTTATTTTGCGAGAAATCATAAAAAACATGCACCAGGCAAGGCCTGGGTCAATTTTACCCCAACTCTAATTGTAACTTTGACCCATCGGTTTTATTACTTTTTCATTTCTTTTTTCTCAGAAACTATCATTATATTGCTAGGTATAAGAATCAGTGGCTCTCAAAGCCATCAAAAAGTCTTCTTGGATGAGTCTTCCGCATTAATTTAAACATTTATTGCATTTTAATTCCGAAAAGTGGGCCAATGTTACCCAGGTTGACTGTATCATAATTATAAAAAATGATTCAAATATGTAACTATTTTTTTTTTTAACCTCCCTTGGAACGCAACTGTCAAAGTCATCCCATTAGCTGTCAAGTGTCGTGTCCGACGGACACTGTCCGTCATGGGAAGTAGGTCGAAAGAATAGTTGATGGAGAGTTGCTTTTGGACTTTTCTAGTCTTATTTCATCCTCTGTATCATCAGACCAATTATTGAAAATTTCAGAAAATAAGTAATAAACTGATTATGAATTTCCTGTTTGCAGAATAGATTACTTTCGAGTAACCTCGGTGAAAATAAATCTAAGGTATAGTAGAGATTTATCGTATTGCTTGCCATATTTTGTCAGATTATGGTCTTGCTAGACACTATATTGTGCAAAATATAGTATGTTTTAAATGTTAAAAACGTATGATAAATAGTTATTACAAAATTTGATTTCTAAGTATGGCTGAATATTTGTTGTGACAGAATTAAATATTATCAGACTGTCAGCTGTATTTCAGTGAATGTAATACGTATGCATAGCACTAATCGCTCTAGGGAAGCGATAATTAGTTAAAGACTGATCCATTTAACACTGATATTTTATCACTTCTTAATATAATTATACTAGCTAACCCCGCGAACTTTGTTCCGCGCAGGAAATAAATGAGTATATTTTTGATTTTATTTTTATTAGCATAGTACTTACATAATATAAATAAAACAAATTAATTATTTTAATGATTCTTTATTTTCCATTTATTTATATGTTTAACCGCTCTGATCACCACTTTGTAGTCCTCCTTTGTCATGCGCTCCAAAGCACTCTTGAACAACCTGACCAACGCATGAAGTTCATGAAGTATTTGCTGCAGATCTTGTTTATTGCTCTTTTCATTTCTGAATCTCTTGACGTCGATCATGTTGCCCATGCAGTATAATTGTAAAAAAATATTTTGTGCATCTTCGAGAGGTTGTAATGATCCGATTCAATGGTAAATCTGTCTGTCCTTGTATCTACAAAATCAAAAGCAAAGTCAGTATTACTGATTTATAAATATTTTTTTTATAATTTGCATACATAACATAGTAATAATTATAGTATGTTAATGTTCTACTTTATTCTTTGTAAGTACAAAAATTAAATAAATTAATACATACCTTTAATGTCGGATTAAATCCTCGTTCTTCCATAATGACTACCCCAAATCAGGTCATTTGGAAACAACTATTATATTTTCGAATGTTTGCTAGAAAATGTCGTGATTCTGGTGTTTCGCCAAGAAACAATGAATGTAGGTAATGGTTCAGGTGGCGGATAGTAATCAGTTCTGAAATCGTATTGAAACGCTGCTCGATTCAAATCAGTACTTGATAAATTTTTTCTTGTTCTTCTAAAATTATCTAGTTCTTGATCTCTGAGCTTTGATCCACGATTTCGCAGTGCCAACCTAGCTGTTTCAGTGGCTGCTTCGTTTTGCTCGTGATTGAGAAGCACGAAGTCGCCATACTAACGCGGCGCTCTTCACGTGCCCTTTGATTCGCAATGTTTCGAATCCTAGGTGGATTACGGCTTTGTCGGAAAAGAATTGATTGTCTTGGTCGAAGCATGGTATTGTTAATGATAATATCGACACAATAAGCTAATAGAAACTCGAAACAAACATTTAAAATGTACTCTGTAAAACAAACACATCAACTGGTCGACATCAAAAATTCCAAATTGTCAAAGTATCAACTGTCACTAAAAAATAAAATAAAACGGAACGGTGTAAAAAGTATCCTATAGCAGTCCCCCGGGTCTAAGGTACCTCCCGACAAATTTTCAGCCAAATCGGTTCGGCCATTCTTGAGTTATAAATGGTGTAACTAACACGACTTTCTTTTATATATATAGATAAAAAGTGTAGTGAATGTACTGTACAACTACTTACATCTTAGCACATAGGTAAAACTAGGAAAATGAAATTTTTTGAAATTTTGCGGGATTGTTGGTATTTTAATAAATCGTAACATGCATATTCATGAGAATATTTGTATTAGCTTGAGTGTTACATGCAAGTATAAGTAATCAAATTTGGTAGGTATTTTCCATGTTATATTCTTTTTATGAATCGTTTATCTCATGCTTTGGTATCAGTTCATATACAACAAGTATCAATAAAAATATTAATGAGAAATACTGATAATAAATGTTCCTATTGCATTTTTATACAATAAATTCAAGTACATACTATTATGGCTTATTGTTATAATTGTGTTACAAAAACAATAATTGCAGATTCTTAAATTAAAGATATTGATGTACTGTAGATAATAAAAAACACAGCTTCTTAAATGGACATACTATAATGTAATTTTGAGCCTGATAAAAAAATTTAAGGACACATAAATTGGTCAGTTTGTAGGTATGGCTATGGAAGAAAATAAAATCTGATGACTGTGGTAGCCCAGACTTTTAGGGACAATTAATTCTATTCTATCTTAATGAGGACTAGTTAGTGGACTAGTTAGTTGTGTCTTGAAATATGAAACAGACAACCACACCTATTCAACTAGAACAAACATTAAATACAAATAAAAGGCAGGAATGGTACTTGGTACTTGATGGTGGTATAGCCCTAGAAACTATAGTTTGCACTCTTCTTTTGTTTTAGCCTTCAAACTTATGGCAGGAAGCAAGTAGGATGGCTGATAAACATAGTTTGAACTATGAAGTGAGAGAGTTGAAATTAGGGGCAAGTTTCACCAACAACAAGGCATCACAATACCATACTATAAAATGTAAGTATTTTTTTATTCATAGAAAATAGGTATAAGCTAGAAGATACCACCTATTAGTGGCCCAATGCAGAACACAGGTCTCTTGTTACAAATGAGAAAGCCCGCAGCATACTCCACCAATGTGCATTGGTAGAGGTGTAAGTAGCCAATCTTGGTTGTCAGAAGTTTTATGGCTGCCCAAAGGCTTCTGACATGTCTTAGCAAATATTATTTTACGATAAAAACAGGGACAGATGGCTTAACGCGATAATAATATAGATAACAGAAGAAGAATTACAACACAGATATTATAAGGTGAGTGGGACTGGAAGAGATGTTCGAGGTAGAGCTAGGCATACATACTCTGACCAAATCAGAGACCTTCTTAAACATGGACAATAATGAAAGTTGATGAAGCAAAAGAGGTGTGTAAGGATTGTGGTAAGTGAAAATTCAATGTCTGTTTACCCCAGTGAGAATCAGCAGTGACTGTATGTATGTATGTGTGTGTACAGACATAAAAGTTAGCCATCATCAATAATCAAGTTAAAGTTACATCAATATGTAACTTTAACTTTTCTGGTAAGCCTTGATGTTACAAATCGTGAAATGCAAAAATTTTAATGCCTACTAAAAACTTAAAACGAAAGTTATTAGAAGCATTTATTTAATACAAATATTCTTTAATTGCATTTCTTAGTGCCTGTTTTCTTATTATAAAAAGATAATGTCTCTTTGGGTTGGAAGCTTTATAATTTTTTAATGTTTTGATATTTAATGTTTATCTTTTGAATGACTTTTTGTCATCTTTATAACTATTGTGTATTAATATTAGGTCAGTTTGAAATGTGAATGTTTGTGAGGGTATAAAATAATAAATTCAGTTTTTGCTGTAATGTCAACTGGTGGTATCCTTTTATTGGCAACTGAGGAAAATTAATTGTATTATCCAAGAAATGGCAGCAAGTATGGCGAATAGTGTTTCCTGGACAATCAAGATTTTGTAAATCGTAAACAGCAGCAACAGTGTAAACTTTGTCACACATAAGTGTAAAAGAGTTTGATGTATGTATTACACATTTATTTTACTGATGTTTCATACAGGCCTATATAGGCTTACCTGTAATATATTATGTATTTAAATTATAGATGATTTCAAGCCTGCTTCTGTTGATGTGAACAAACTAGCAACTGTGGATGTGGGCACAAACAACCAAGTCACTGTTACTGTACCACATCTAGGTGAGTTAACTGGATTAGCAGTATTTTACAGTAAAATATTTTTAGCTCATATTAACTATTTATAACTAAATCATATTAAAACATGCACCAATCAGTGAAAATTTGTTCAAAGTAAAGTAAGTTTAATTGGTTCACAGATGGGGCAGGTGTTCCTCAAACGGTTTTCAAAGGCAATCAAAGGCCCTACACGAAAGAATGTGTGCTGATTATAGACAGGGTCACCGGCGAGATCACTCTGGAGAAACTCTCGAGCAACATACAAGTGAAAAAGACTAGGTAATTTTTTCAATAAGTATATTTTCTTGTGGTAACCAGTAATATTTTTATTTTTTTATCTATTGCCAGCTCGAAAGATTGTTGTTTCTGAGAAAAACACGGCAAGAAACGGTTACTATTTTTTGCTGTGTAATTACTGTTTAATAAATAAATAATATACACTTACTCGTAATCTTGCGGTAGGCGTATGTTGCGGGTACATCCATGACCGGTGTACAAAAATTTTGACCCTTCCTGGATTCGAACTTGGGACCCACGGTTCAATCAGGGTCAGTCACTTCCGCGCCGAGGAGTCAAATTTCATGCTCATTGAATTGTTACCAGGCAGGAGACGGCGCAGAAGCCGCGGCCACTGACACCGGTGACAGCTGACTTCACCAACACCACGCAGCGGTCGAGCTCGCGCACGCGGGTCGCCACCAACCGCCGCACCAACCCCAACCCCAACGCGCCCGGTACGTATGCGCGATAGTGTCCATAAAGTTTGGCCTATACTAGCTAACTACAACCCATAGACATCCTTCTGTTGGGCATGGGTCTCTCTCACAGACACAGCTGTGGGACGTCTAGAGCATACTCCACCATGCTACTCCAATGCCGATTGGTGGAGAGGTTAGTTGCAAACAGAGTGTCAAATGTTCTCAAGCCATCTGAAGGTCTTCGACAAGGCTTTACGATGGTTTTTGCCATTGAAAGAAACCGGGACCGACGGCTCCACCAATCCGCCTTGGAGCAGCGTGGTGGAGTACGCCGTAGACCTGCTGCAGCTGTGACTGTGGGGGAGAGTCGAGCCCAACAGTTGGACGTCTACGGGTTGTAGCTAGCAAGTCCGGCAGTAAATTGCGGAAGGTTGTTGGTTAATTCAGTTGGTTTGTTAGTGTTTCGCTGCGACCCATAGACGTCCCACTGTTGGGCACGGGTCTCCTCTCAGAATGGGAGGGATTAGGCCTTAGTCCACCACGCTGGCCAAGTGCGGATTGGCAGACTTCACATACCTTCGAGAACGTTGTGATGAACTCTCAGGAATGCAGGTTTCCTCACGATGTGTCCTTCACCGTTATAGCAAGTGACATTTAATTTCGTAAAGTTAGTGTTTAGTAAGTCTGTTAGTGTTTAATTTTGTGTTATTCAGGCCCCGCGGCACTGGCGGCGAGCAACAGCCAGGCGCGGTACGGTGGCGCGCCCGCGGCGCAGAAGCCGCAGAACATGGTGCGGTCGCCGCAGCGCGTCAAGACCTCGCCGCCGCAGGCGCCGTGAGTTCATCTGCTTTAGTACACACACACACACACACACACACACACACACACACACACACACACACACACAGGCACACACATAACCCGGCGAATGCCGACAATGGCCCCCACAGACACCTCCGAGCCTCGCTTCACGCGCTTTCTGCACCTGATGGGCGGTGGCTCCCTAGGTAGTTCATCAGGCCTTAGACCCCTGACTATGTAACAACTTCGGTCGAGTGAAAACAACAGATTAAATATTCCACGACACAAAAGCGGTTTTTTCACGTATTCCTTTACAGTTCAGGCTACATTACTCTGGAACTCCCTTCCAGCCCACGTACGTAAAGAAGAGTGTCGACTTACATTTAAAAGATTAGTCAGAGAACATTACCTGAATATCACTATGTAATCACCTTTGTATGTAAATTTTTATGTATGTATGTATTTATATTATATATTTATGTATTCTATGTAAAGTTAAATGATTTATATGTTTCTATATAAATATATCTTATATATATGTATTAGTATGTATTAGTCTAAATTTACATATATATTTATAAATATATATATTATTTATACTTATCTATATTTAATTGTATATATATTCATACCTACCACACCTTTCCACACCGCCCAGGGTTAGCTGGTGGAGAATGCCATCAGGCATTAAGCTCGCCCTTTGTGTAATTTAACTTTTGTAAGGTATTCAATAAAGTCTATAAATAAATAAAATAAATATGTCTGACAGTTAGGCAGGCGACTGGAAGTACGCAGTGGTTTAAACGCATACACGCCTAACAGTGCGCTCGACGGCGTAGCTCTAGTATTTCCAAAGAAACAACAGCGCGTGTTCGCTGGCACGTGAGATCTGCCCGGGTAGAAAGGACAACCTTGAGACCCGAGGACCCTCCAGTCGTAGAGAGCCAGCTAGAAGGCCGGGGCAATGAAGTACACAAAGCTTAGGTCTACTGAACGTTACACAAACATATTGGTTTTAGTACATAAATAGGAGTGAGAACGTCCGTCTCAAAATACACAGTGCTGTGAAAGTAAACAGCAAGATATAAGTATGTAATGAAAATCAGCGTCATTATCATTAGTTATGGCAAAAACTGAGTTTCGTCCTATTTTGTTTTGCAACATTGTGTAACATTTGTTTGAAGTAAATTTTTGTTGTTCAGATCAAAGGAAAATAAATATATACTAAAGTCTAATTAGAAATCAAATATTATACATTTATGAGACACATGCTGTTCCTAGGTTTTAAAATTTAACAAACAGAACTTCCTATTATAGATGAGAATGTGTGACATAGGTACCTAGTTGCACAATGAAAGCAAACGATACAAGGAATGTTGCCTGCAGTCTCTTTAACAGAAGGGAAGTTTTAATTATTTTCCTATATGGAGGCGGCTGCACTCTCAAAGATACATAAAGCAAGTTGTTATAAATATACTGTAATCGCTGTGGTAGCAAATGCTTGCTAACGCCAAAAAAGCTTACATTAAAACTCTTAAAGAATTTTTATTTCTGTTTACAGCTGGTCGGCCGGTGGCAACAGCACACTGGCCTCATTGCCCATGATTGGGCTAGATGAGCCTGCGCCGCCCGCGCGCCCTCCGCCGCTGCCCACGTTGCCCACCCACAACGCGCACAATGCTCATAATGCGCACAATGCGCACAACGCGCATAACGCCAACAACGCGCATAATGCCAACAACGCGCATAACGTCCACAACGCGCATAACGCCAACAACGCGCATAACGCCCACAACGCGCATAACGCCCACAACGCGCATAACGCCCACAACGCGCATAATGTCCACAACGCGCCTAATGTCCACAACGCGCATAATGCCCACAACGCGAATAATGCGCACAATGCGCACAACGTCCAACCGCCGCAACCCCCGCCGCCCACGCACCCGCCGCCGCCTGTGAGTATATTCATTTTAAAAGCTTTTACTTAACTTCACTCGTATGTATTCATTCATGTATGTCCTGGAATCTTGCAATCAATATTTCACCCACTTCCACTGAAGCTATCGAGCTGACATTTGGCACACATATTAGGTTCCGATGACAATGCAATAATATGGTACTGTCAAACTGATCTGATGATGGAGCCGGAAGATATTAACTGGAACTTCATGATGGAATATCGTATCATAGTCGTGTTTGCACTTGTGGTAAAGTCTTGTAATGAACTTTGACCACGATTAGGTTTCAAGGTCAAGTTATAAAAGCTTTTTAAAAAAAAATTTTTTTTACAGTATAGTTATTGGTATCCATTCACGTTGAAGTTTTTTATGGTTATATACATATATACAAGATAGCAGACTCCTTGATCTTTTTTTCTCGAGGGGGAAATCTTGACCACTCTGGGGGAAGAGGCCGGGATATGTGAGATTTCTATGAACTAAAAACCCAGTCTTCTAGCACATGGAGGGAGGCTCCGCTATCTCCTAAGAATAGCACTTTGCGCAAAGCGCTGGGCTCATCCCAGAGCTTAACCCTGAACCTCGCCGAGCATGGTACACTACGACTCGTAATGACAATCTTCCCTCTTCCAAAAAAGGCAAAGTTAGGTATCGGTCTGAGCCCTACCTCCTATTGCTACCCTCCCCTCGACTCCGTGAAGGGTCAGTTCTCTCCCGATCCCGCTCTGCGGTCTGGCAGAGAGTGTTAATATGAACATAAGTGGGTCTGTTCGTTAGTAGAAATGTTGACTGGTGTAGGAACTGCTTGTGTTGGTCCTGTTAGTAAAAGTACAGCTAGTAATTATTATTATGACTCTTTCCAAGTCGGCCACTGACGCGTTGTATAATATCGCGTACTGACGCAAAACTTAGCAAAAGGATTTAAAAGATTTAGTATGCCACTTTCACAGCATATTATAAAATATCATATAATATTTTTTTAGACTTCATAATACATAATATCATGTGCTACGTGATAAGTGAAGCCTGTAATATTGCAATAAATTTTTAATGATTTTGCAGGCGGCGCGACAGGACGACAGCTCGTCGAGCTCGTCTAGCGATAGTGGCAGCGATAGCGGCAGCGACAGCGACAGCGACGACAATGACTCCTCCAGCGCGCACCACTCGCTCCCCAACGGTCAGTGTCGACCGCTCGGTCTATTACATTACAGCTCGTCGAGCTCGTCTAGCGATAGTGGCAGCGATAGCGGCAGCGACAGCGACAGCGACGACAATGACTCCTCCAGCGCGCACCACTCGCTCCCCAACGGTCAGTGTCGACCGCTCGGTCTATTACATTACAGCTCGTCGAGCTCGTCTAGCGATAGTGGCAGCGATAGCGGCAGCGACAGCGACAGCGACGACAATGACTCCTCCAGCGCGCACCACTCGCTCCCCAACGGTCAGTGTCGACCGCTCGGTCTATTACATTACAGCTCGTCGAGCTCGTCTAGCGATAGTGGCAGCGATAGCGGCAGCGACAGCGACAGCGACGACAATGACTCCTCCAGCGCGCACCACTCGCTCCCCAACGGTCAGTGTCGACCGCTCGGTCTATTACATTACAGCTCGTCGAGCTCGTCTAGCGATAGTGGCAGCGATAGCGGCAGCGACAGCGACAGCGACGACAATGACTCCTCCAGCGCGCACCACTCGCTCCCCAACGGTCAGTGTCGACCGCTCGGTCTATTACATTACAGCTCGTCGAGCTCGTCTAGCGATAGTGGCAGCGATAGCGGCAGCGACAGCGACAGCGACGACAATGACTCCTCCAGCGCGCACCACTCGCTCCCCAACGGTCAGTGTCGACCGCTCGGTCTATTACATTACAGCTCGTCGAGCTCGTCTAGCGATAGTGGCAGCGATAGCGGCAGCGACAGCGACAGCGACGACAATGACTCCTCCAGCGCGCACCACTCGCTCCCCAACGGTCAGTGTCGACCGCTCGGTCTATTACATTACAGCTCGTCGAGCTCGTCTAGCGATAGTGGCAGCGATAGCGGCAGCGACAGCGACAGCGACGACAATGACTCCTCCAGCGCGCACCACTCGCTCCCCAACGGTCAGTGTCGACCGCTCGGTCTATTACATTACAGCTCGTCGAGCTCGTCTAGCGATAGTGGCAGCGATAGCGGCAGCGACAGCGACAGCGACGACAATGACTCCTCCAGCGCGCACCACTCGCTCCCCAACGGTCAGTGTCGACCGCTCGGTCTATTACATTACAGCTCGTCGAGCTCGTCTAGCGATAGTGGCAGCGATAGCGGCAGCGACAGCGACAGCGACGACAATGACTCCTCCAGCGCGCACCACTCGCTCCCCAACGGTCAGAGTCGACCGCTCGGTCTATTACATTACAGCTCGTCGAGCTCGTCTAGCGATAGTGGCAGCGATAGCGGCAGCGACAGCGACAGCGACGACAATGACTCCTCCAGCGCGCACCACTCGCTCCCCAACGGTCAGTGTCGACCGCTCGGTCTATTACATTACAGCTCGTCGAGCTCGTCTAGCGATAGTGGCAGCGATAGCGGCAGCGACAGCGACAGCGACGACAATGACTCCTCCAGCGCGCACCACTCGCTCCCCAACGGTCAGTGTCGACCGCTCGGTCTATTACATTACAGCTCGTCGAGCTCGTCTAGCGATAGTGGCAGCGATAGCGGCAGCGACAGCGACAGCGACGACAATGACTCCTCCAGCGCGCACCACTCGCTCCCCAACGGTCAGTGTCGACCGCTCGGTCTATTACATTACAGCTCGTCGAGCTCGTCTAGCGATAGTGGCAGCGATAGCGGCAGCGACAGCGACAGCGACGACAATGACTCCTCCAGCGCGCACCACTCGCTCCCCAACGGTCAGTGTCGACCGCTCGGTCTATTACATTACAGCTCGTCGAGCTCGTCTAGCGATAGTGGCAGCGATAGCGGCAGCGACAGCGACAGCGACGACAATGACTCCTCCAGCGCGCACCACTCGCTCCCCAACGGTCAGTGTCGACCGCTCGGTCTATTACATTACAGCTCGTCGAGCTCGTCTAGCGATAGTGGCAGCGATAGCGGCAGCGATAGCGACAGCGACGACAATGACTCCTCCAGCGCGCACCACTCGCTCCCCAACGGTCAGTGTCGACCGCTCGGTCTATTACATTACAGCTCGTCGAGCTCGGCTGGCGATAGTGACAGCGATAGCGGCAGCGACAGCGACAGCGATAGCGGCAGCGATAGCGGCAGCGACAGCGACGACAATGACTCCTCCAGCGCGCACCACTCGCTCCCCAACGGTCAGTGTCGACCGCTCGGTCTATTACATTACAGCTCGTCGAGCTCGTCTAGCGATAGTGGCAGCGATAGCGGCAGCGACAGCGACAGCGACGACAATGACTCCTCCAGCGCGCACCACTCGCTCCCCAACGGTCAGTGTCGACCGCTCGGTCTATTACATTACAGCTCGTCGAGCTCGTCTAGCGATAGTGGCAGCGATAGCGGCAGCGACAGCGACAGCGACGACAATGACTCCTCCAGCGCGCACCACTCGCTCCCCAACGGTCAGTGTCGACCGCTCGGTCTATTACATTACAGCTCGTCGAGCTCGTCTAGCGATAGTGGCAGCGATAGCGGCAGCGACAGCGACAGCGACGACAATGACTCCTCCAGCGCGCACCACTCGCTCCCCAACGGTCAGAGTCGACCGCTCGGTCTTTTACATTACAGATACAGCCACATAGTCACAGTTAGTGATAGGAGTAACGATAGTTGTAATTGGCAGCGACTACGATTCCAGCACGAATAATGTCAACCGTTTGGTCTGTTACATCAAGCTCGTTTAGTTAAAAGCTCATCTCTAAAATATGTTTTTAAAACGTAAATTTTTAACGCTCATAGCCCTTCAATTGCTCGCGTCGATCGTACGTGGTTGACCGAATTACCGTTAGCGAGTAGGCATGTGCATGGGTCACCGCTAGTGGCAAAACTACATGGGCATGGACTTCCGTGCTTCTTACTAGGAAGCTAAGCCGTTGGTCCCGATTGTTTTCATTTGTAAATCAGTCGTTAAGCCTTTTCGAAGTCTTTTTGCTTGAAAGCATTCGGATCTGGGTTGGCCACTAACCCTTTACCAATCCGATTTGGAGCAGCTTGCTGAAATACGCTCTACACCGCGCGCCTATGAGTTGTAGCCTTGATAACGGAAGAAAAAATAGATTCATTTCATTAATGAGATTTCGTTCTGCCGCTGTTGACGTGACATTCATATGTAAGCGACAGAGAAATTATGGAAACTATTGAACTAGTGATCGCGGAGTAGACGAAATTAGAACTTTATAATTGGGTTATTCTATGAATAACTCAGACTAGCTCTAAGCGAATGCCCCTAGGCCCTTTTTGAATTGAGAGTCCTTTTGGGCGGTGATACGATTTGCGCTGTATTAAATATTTTTTCTTCTGTGATCGAAGGTTGTGAATAGTCACCTTAGCTAGGTCAAACTTATTTTAAGTTTTGTTTTCAAATGTATAATAGTTAAAGTTGTATTGCAGGCAACGCGAGCAACCCCGCGCTGCCGAGCGACGTGCTCAACGACGATCTCTGCCTGTCGGAGTCGGGCAGCGACTCGGACTGACCTCACGACAACCTCTTTGGTTTCCGTCCCCTCCCCCCACGCCCCTTCTGACGTTAAACCTCCTCCCCTCTAAAGTCGATATTGCGATTCGATTCAATTTTATACTCAAACTAGTGGACGCCCGCAGCTTCGCTCGCGTTACACATTCACTAACTTCAAAAACGGCAAAGCTTCATACTAACTTTGCACCCCCGTTTTACCCCCTTAGGGGATGAATTTTCAAATTTTTCTCGCCGTAAAAACCATCCTTGAACTTCAACGAACATTTAAAAAAAAGAATTGGCCAAATCGGTCCAGGCGTTGTTGAGTTATGCGCTTACCAACACATTTTGCGATTCATTTTTATTATATAGATTACAATACTTTATTACGCTATTAGGCACGCTCACTTTTCACTCAAGTCGCGAAACACTGAACAAATAAGTCGATTTTAAAGTATAAAAAACGAAGAAGTTGAATTGTTTGTAAATAACTATTTAAATTTAACTACTTGCGGCTGATTTCCAATTTTACACTTCGCTATGAATGAAATAAGACTAGGTACAATATGAATATTGAGGTTTGTCGATACCTTCGCACTTGCGTTTGTGGTTAGGGCTACCCTTTTCAAACGGTTTTATTTAGCTTGCCCTGTTTATTACACTCTAAAGTCGACAGCTACGGTTGAAAAATCATTGACTTGACAAATTGCCGTCAGTTTGCTTTGAAGAAATAAATCTAATCGCAATCTCGACTTTATAAGGCCGTACCTTCCGTCATTTATTTGATGCGTTTTGAGGACTAGGTATCATTATTTAAATTTCGATCCACCAGCTGTCTTTCTTCACACAAATTGTTTACGTTCTTATCGGAACGTATTCGTTTATTATCGGTTTACAAATCCAGTAAATCGAAAACAAACAAATACGGTGGCCGTATTCGGTGACCGATTTAATGTATACAGCCCAAGTAGGTAAGTAGTAGTATGAAGATGCCAATGCAAAAGAAAAAACTGTGTATGCCTAGTGAATTAACTGCCTTAATGAATAAGCGTGGTTGTAAGTGTAAGAGACAAGTTTCGATTCAAAAAGCGATCGTATATCATACCTCGATCTTAGAGCATTTATCAACAGCCCTTTAGAACTCATTCTGACTGAATACTGGGGCAAGTGTCGCATCAGCATCTTTTTTTTACTTCCTATTGACTCCCTCTAATTGTGGATTACACTATAGAGGTGGGTCATTAAAGATTTTGGCGCCATTTATTTCATTCGATAACAGATTAAAAAAATTGATGGATTACACAAGTGTTTTAAACGAATTTGATTATCAATTAATTGCATAATCTATTCAACCCTTTTTCAAACAATTCAAAATAGAATAATTAATTCGTTTCTTATTTAAAGAAGCGGTCCCATTTAATACTCACCTCTGAAAACAAGTATAGTAAGGTGGGGTAAGATAAGCACTAGCAAGACAAACACTTAAATATCTCTTAAAGTGCACATTCCTATTTTTATTTACTATGTCGGTTTCAGCTATACAACTGACAGGAAAAAAGATTGTATACTTCTGATTTCGTTTAGTATGTTTGTCTTACCCCAAGTATTTGCTTTTAAGAATCACCATGATACTAGACGAGCATTGTTATAAAACTCAAATAACATTGTATTTGTTTCAAAGATTACAATGTTTCTGCCAGAAACATCAGGATATGTTTGTTTGATATTAAAAACGTTAATGTTTGTGTAATGTTGTTGTCATTAATATCTTTAGAGTAGAACAAAGGACTTTGTATTTTTTACTGCATGCCAGAAAAGTATGTTTGGCTTACCCCACTTTACTATACATATATCTAGTGGTTTGCTTCGACTCTTGCCACGTTGTGAGATACTCTGCTAGTACTGTAATCGAATATCGCAATATCATTACCTTGCGTATTTTATGACAACTTGTTTAACCATCGTTTGTAAGTGTTACATTTTTAGTTACTACATTTATGTGTATTTGTGACATAATATAATGTGCCTCGAGTTAATAGAGATATATATTTTATTTTATGCCAATATTTAGTAGCGTTAAGTGGAGATTGTTTGGGGCTGTCGTCCAAGCAATAATATATTACTTAGATGTAACAGATTCGCAATAAATTAAAGTGTATACAGCTAAAATACGAAACGTACGATTATTTGATATAATCTGCGTACATGCGGTGATGTACGATAAATCCTATTTTGTACTAATTAGGTTTTTAATGCTTCTGACATGTTATTAACTGAATTTATTAAGATATACTTACGTGAAATAAGAGACTATTCATAGGAACGGTTACAAAATAATGTAAAATTATGTGCCTTTATTTGGTATAGTTTATAATATAATGTAATGTTAAGCTGTGCATTTTTCTGAACCATGTTTTCATACATATTGGCTCATACAAATACTATTTTTACTAGAAATGTGTACATATTAATGCAATAAGTTCGTTATTTGTATAGGCAAATGATAGACAGGTTCAATTTTAAAATTCGTGACACTGTACGTACTGAAATTAAAACTTCTACTGCCGACTTTGAACGTATCAATTGATTAACGACCCTAAAAGATAATAAGTTAGGTCCGTCATCAATCCATCTCAACATATAATAAAAGCAAATGCCTAAATTAGGAAGGTCAACTAATAATACAAGCATATCATTATGTTGTATCAAGTGATAAAGCGTATACAATTAATCGGTTTGCCGCCATCTTATGCTGACCGTATGCAGTCAACATGTTGAAATTACTTTTTTGTTGCCCTCTGGCTTGTCAAGTGGTCTGATCTTGTAAAGTAAACCTAATAATTTATAACTAAGTAGTTATGAGAAAAACCCATCTTGAGATGAACTAAGCGTAAAACTGAGGCGTAAAAAATATACAATTGTTTTAGTATTTTTGTTAACATATTCATGGAAATTTTAGAGGAGTTTAAATCAGACAGTTTATTATAAATAAATAAAATGCTACTTACGTTAGTACGAAATATCTTATTATTTATTTTCTTAATGTTTCTAGATTTGAAAAAGATGTTTTTACTCAATGGTATCATACATCATAATAATAAACAAGCAAATCAAAAACCATGCAGCATTTATGCGTTGCCCGAAATCAAGTTGCGACATAGCGAAATACACCTTTGAATAAATAATGGCCTACTTAAGCACACATGACATTACAGACTTTCATTTTCTATTGAAGACCTCCCATTAGCTTAGAAGTAAGTTTTCGTTACACTTACCAAGAAATCGCTATTGAATAAACATTTTGGAGATTCAATTTTCAATGTTTCAGTGAGCTGAGATATTAATTGTCTATGATATAATTGTCGGCAATCTGGTACTACTTAGACTTGAAAGAACTGCTTCTTTCACGTCTACTAGTCTATCCTATCCATTTATTTTGCTCACTATAGATTATTCGCTAGAAACGTTTGCTAATTATTGAGTAATAGACAAATTCGTATTTTGATCATTTTATTTAAGATAGGTTGTAAATACCGAACATACATGATGAATTAATGAGAATGAGTTCACTTTAAATTGGATTGTAAATATAGCGCCTTATCTTCTTGAATTTTAGATCTTAGCATCAATGTTTTGTGAATCTTTTAAACATTGTGTAGTGTATATTCAAACGAGTGGGAACGAAGCTAACATGGATATTCATTAATAAAATTTGTTCAAAATACGTTGTGCCTATAAACTATTCTTAATGTATTTACTGAATAATAATTTGGACAATCGGATTATTTTTATGTGACTGATAAAATATAAATAAAATTACATGCTTGAAAACATTAAAATTGAAAACATAAATAATCTAAGAGTAGCTCGTGTTGTGCATTATATATCATTCATGACTACTTATTTAATGTTATTAAAGAAATAAATGTATTTCTGTTTATGATAATACATAAATACAGGATTGAAATGATACAATACAAACTAGATTGCATTATGAATATAAAAACGTATTTTTATTAAATCATACGGAATATATTTGACTATTGCTATTAAACGATTTATGGAATAATGTTAATTCATAATTTTTGCTTTTTCTGAAATCCTCGTGGTATAAGCACGTCTAAATTGATCATGGACATACCCTATTTGCACTATTTGCATTTAGTTTCACGTTTGCATAGCGATTATATTGATAATATTAACAACTTATTATCATCACAAATCTATTCTTGTCTCACTGTTGGATACGTGTTTCCTTCGGAATGGGAAAAAGTAAGACTACAAGGCAGACTACATGCCTTCAAGTAGCTTCGAGAACCAGGTTTCCTTTCGGCCTCGACCTTTTACTATACCGACACAACAAGAAATATTATTTGCATAAAAGTTAAAAATTTCACTGTCAATGTTGAGAGCACAGATTTATATTAGTAGCTAGCTAGTTCAGAGGCCGAAAGTCGGCCACTCACTGAGCTACTATCGCAGTACGGAAATGTATTAAACACGAGGCTAATTAGGCAGCACCGATTTATTTTCTTTCAATATTTTTATCATGTATGAAATTCAAAATTACAAATACATATTTAATGTCTTTTCGATATTAAGCCGCACATGGCCATATACGTAAGTCTATTTGGTTTTTTAAATATGTTTATTTAGTCCGTTGTTGTTGGAAATTCCCTTTCATGTTTAATAGATCAGGCACTAAAACAGTGTTTAAAAAATTACTAATGATATACATGTATGCATATATACGATAGTTCATGGACACATGCATGGCAGCAGTCTCCCTGTTTTGGGGAGATAGTAATACGAACCTGAGAGAGCGTGGCACCTCCAGCTTTCTTGGCTTCAGCCCATTGCTCAGTTAACTTTATCAGCAATATTTTACACATTTGTCTTGATGATGTTCGGTTGGTGAGAATGGATGAAGCCTTGCAGGTTTGGAGAACTAGGTATCCCGAAGAAAGTATTCCTGACGTCAACATTCTTGGGATTCACATGGAATTGAATCGTCATTTGACTGTCTCCTAAAACAATGTAAGGACAACATGCGCCGAGCTAGACTTCTAACAGTTTCCGGACAAGACGCTGGTCACTGGCAACATGCGCTTCCATCAAGGAAGTTGGATACTATTTTGGACCTGAAATCCTTGATTGCAGCATTGGGTCTTCGTCTTGGGAACAGCATTTGTGAGGTTCTTTATTGCATCTGTGGCTGAGACGTAAAGTAGTTTGGTCGACATGGTTTATCCTATACCAGAAGGGCTGGGCGTCTCGTCTTTATCCTCACGTCACTATGATTTGGTTCGATGAGCTCTTGCCACCTTGTACCTTTTTTTGCGAATAATTTGTTTTCTTTATTCTTAAAAGTAATATTATATAACGTTCTCATATTTATGTAATTTTATTTGAGATGCAAATGACTTATTTGAATTTCCCGCCATGGAGTGAAGCAACCACCTTACTACCGGTGAGCTATGGTTAGTTCTCGTAGAAATAAATAGCCTGTGTTGTATGCACTGGTATAATGTAGAGAGCGGAATAAATAAATGACAAGAAATAAAATAAGGGAATCGCGAGCATCATGCGATCACGCGTGTTTGTAGGTAAGTGCCGAATGCGACACAAACTAGGTAGGTAGAAATATTACGTATGAGAAAAAGACTGTATACTGAGAGTGGCACCCGGAGCCAACGCCTTCCTCAACACGCAGCGAGAGTCCAGCTGACCGCACATGCAAGACGCTGTAGGGGTTACACATTCGCACGAACTCTACTTCTGACGTTTTTTATGGAATGCCCTTACCATAATAATATGAATAAACACATAGTTATTGATCCCTCCATAATATCATATATTATTGGAACCCATTATAGTTTAGGCTGCTAACTTGACTGCGTTATATTAATCGTAGTAAGTAGCATAGGCATGGCAGTAAAAGATCCGCCTGGCATAGGTGATTATTTTTTTGGCGGGGGTTATCTAGAAAATTCATTTATGTAGACACAGTTCAATTTATTTCCACAATTAAACACACTTAAAATACGCAGTTTATCAACCAATCAATAGCCACTAGTTTTATCTTTAGTTACACCACGTCCTTTATCTATTTGATTTATGAACCATTACATCCAAGCGTCAACCTTCAAATGTCATCAAACCTCAATCAATGTCATGTCATGTCATATTGTTTTGAAATTTTTGAATTGTGAAATACGTTGTCTTGTTGACCTTGTTGTCATCATTCAAAAGTTTTTAGCTATTTCTCAAGCAGAACTTATATAAGTATAGTTTTTTGTGAGAATTTAAAGGAAATAACAATCTATTCTAAAATAAAAATCTATTCAAATACTATAGGAAAATACCTGTATACATTAATTAAAGACTACGAGGTACCTGTTTGTTCTCCCCATGGACGAAATGGATTATGGCGAAATAACTTCACAGTTGGATGCTAGGGAAATATTAAGATATTTAAACAGCATAGGAATTAATAATATTAGTGGTGAAGTTCTGAAATATTTTATCACAGGTATTGTTTAAACGTTATTACTTGCATGCAATGCTAACGTTGCTTGGCTTCAATGTATTGAATATATTAGCTATAGGTCTTTATCAGTTTACTACCATTACGTTACGGAATTTTTAGTTAAATTACACAGATTATTTATTGAGATTAAATTACATCCACTAATCTTTCGGTTCATGTAAGTATAATTTTGAAATACCAAACTTATCTAGTCTTCACTTATTGCCTGCCGTGATTGTGTAGTGAAAAACTTGCCATTGTACAGTTTGCTTTCCGAATCTTACAATTATTGCCTCATTATATAACTCAACTTTTGTCTCAACTCTTTTAATAACTAATATTGTCTCTCAATCTCAATAATTGTCTCTGTTCTTACTACTATTGTCCCCCTGTCTTACCATGGTTGGTTTGAGTATACTAAACTAACTGTAACTATTTCTTAAAATTACATAAAAATATTATACCTATATTGCAAACTAATAATAGTATATACTGATATTTGAATTTTTAATTTAGTTTAGCATTTATAGTTTAATGTAGTTTAGCATTTTTAATTTAGTCTTAGCTATAGCATATTGATTTGTTCTTGTACTTTGCAGATTTAAAGAAGCTTATTAAATATGATTTGCAATGTCGATCAAAGTCTAATGAAATTCCTGAACTACCAGGACCGGAAAGACTGCATAGTGCGAGCACATTTTCATCAAGATCTCGTTCTAAGGTTCTAGGGGAAAACAATATTTGTTGTAGAGAGTGTAGACCAAAAGGACATCTTATGAGCTCATACTCATCTCCAAACCTAAGACTAAGGCCTTCTGCAGAGCAAACAAAAGATAAACAGCCTAAGAGAGCATGTTCATGTGTCAGAATTGAGAAGAAACCTGAAACAGCTAGAAAAGAGTCTACTGTTACTGCTGGTTCAAGTAATAGTGAGTTTTATTATTTTTATAGGCTGGCCGCATACACCTGTTTTCCATAAAAGTGCATAGGGCCCGCATGGTGGACTTTGGACTCGCTGACTCTACATGTTTGATTGGCACTTTCTCTATGCTCTAAACCTAAATGATTAGTCACTTTTCAGGGTACTATCTGTATGCATGCTAGTAGGTTGAATGTCAAGATTGTATTGGCCATAACTTGTTGTTTAACCTATATTATGAACTAAATTAATAATCTTAATCTTTCAAAATGAGTGATTTCAAGAAAAAGTGTCTTAGAAAATTGTAATTGTTTTTATTTATTTTTTCAGTAATTAAAGTACCTAGACAACCAATAAAGAGAAAGTGTGATCCAGTGTCTTTGTACCATTATTACACATCTCTATGGTCTAAATACAAACCCAATGTACCGGGAGAAAATGACTGGGCAGCCTTAAGATGGAGCATTAGGCAAAAGATGGTAGGAGAATGTTCAAGGGTAAGTACTTATTTATCTCTTGTGTTAGTTAAGTAATGAACGAGCTTTTGTGTCCACATTCACAGTCAGTAGCTGAAAATTTGCTTGTTACTAAAAAATCTCAGTTTCTATAGAAAAAAACTGTTCATCATGAAAAAACATTTTCATGTCCTAAACTTTTTTTTCAGCCATCAGAAAACAAGAACATAGGAAAAAATAAAAAATGACTTCTCCTACTATACGAGATAGGAGTAATTTTTATTTTATTTACCTAATAAAACAAATATTTTTATTTAAACAATTTTTTATTTCACTCTCACTATTTTCTTATGTAAATCCTATAATTAATTTTAATTTTACTAAACCTGATTTACTTTATAGGTAGCCTGTTCTTCTTTGGTGATTGCATGCATGTGATGCAATATTCTCTCTTCTATCTTTTCTGCAGCTGCTATAGTTAGGACTAGGGTGTCATGCTTCAGCATAGAGTAGACATTGAGTCCATAAACTGGCATTATGTTAACATGGGGAAGACCATCAGTGCCAACTGTTATGTTCCTTGGTGCAAAATCAGTGCTGAAATAAAAAAAATTAGTGACAACTAAGTATCATCAGGTTAGACACACTACTTAAATCTACATAAAGTGGAATTTATTAAGTTGTGCATGTAAATAAAAGAAAATTCATACTCATCAACAAACAAGACTGAAGGACCCCAGTTCCTGCTTTCAATAAGGTCTGCAAGGTATTGTGGTTCATCTGTAGGTATTTCCAGATCTCTAACAACATGAAGGTCATCCTGAGCTAACTTTGCTGACAAAGTGGATGTCAGCCCATGAATCCTTACGTGGAAGGGTAGCATGAAGAAGTGACTTTTACCAGAACGCGGGCCATGCGCGACTCCTCCACCGCGCCAGAGAGGAGATCGGATAGACCCATGCCTTGCACGACCTAGCCCCTTCTGTGGCCATGGCTTCCTGCCACCACCGCGTACTTCAGCGCGAGTTTTTGTATTAGCCCAAGACACCCATCTATACTTCTTTTGCCAAATAATATTGCGGTGAATCAGATCAATTCTTGGTGCCGCCGCATAAACTGCAGGATGCAGTTCAAATAAACCCAACTTATCCTCATCAATTGAACTAAGATTCTCAATCCATACTTCTCGTGGTTTAGTGTAAACTGGTGGAAACTGCCAGTTTTTTTTTGTAACGCTTACAGCTGTATTTGTATCTGTAGGGTAGGCCAAATTTACAGCTGCTGATAATACTCTTATTTGAGGAGTTATTGACAGATGTAGTCTTTTAAATGCATTAATTAATAACGATGTCATTTTATCTTATGAATGCTCGACAGAAACTGACTGCTTTATTTATTACAATTAACCACAGCATTCGACACACTAAACTTAACCTCAAACAAAATTACGTTTTTAATAATTAATAAAACAAACTAAATGAAATCACAGATTAATTAGTTAGTAGCTAGCAATGAAATGAGTGAATGACAGTGACAGGCGTGACAGCACAAACTGTAGATTTTTTTTTTGTGGGATTTTATGACCTGGTATTTGCACCTCAAACTGTAGATGAATGACAGTCACAGATTAGTATATTAGTAGCTAGCTAGTATATTATTATTAATATATTAGTCGCTGCATGAGTTTGTGGTCCGCTTGGCGCGTGTAATGTCCGCGCCGACAATGGGCCGCATCCTAATCTTAAGGGGGATAGCACCTCTGCATGCACGTACCCCTAAAGGCCGCCCGCTCCCTAGAGAGCTGTTGGACCTTCTTCCAACCAAACATCGGGGGGGAAACAGCGACTAACGGCTATAGTTCCGCGCGCGCGATACTCGTGCGCGATGACACACCGTCTCATAAGCTCAACAGCGGGGATGTCACCGACGGGGTTCACCCCTGATAGAAGGACCATCCTTACATCCAAATTCCCTCACGCAGGAGCACTTACTGCACCGCGAAAGAGGAGGAAAGGTTTCGTTCGTTTGGCCCTAATTTGCTCATATATTATTTCAATACTCAGATTTCAATATAGAAATATTATGCAAATATGTACCACAATAACAAAAATATAACTATGTCGTGAACGTGACCATTGTCAGTCACTGTCAGCTGTCAGTCTCAGTAAAAAACTTCAGAAACCAAATCTTTGAGCCACTGAGCAACATGGTCCACACCTAAGGGTATTTTACCCTAAGTTTAGGGTATTTTTAGGCGTTTAGGGTATTTTTTAGGGTAGAAAATTATTTAGGGTATTTTTTAGGGCAGAAAATTTATTTAGGGTATTTATTAGGGTAAAATAAATATATAGGGAATTTTTAGAGAATGTTTAAAACTCCTTGCAAGCAAATTGGTGATTGATTGAATACCTACGTGTTTCCGAACGGTCCAAACTTCTTGTGACGATGTACCGTTCTTTTCCGCTAGCAATAGACAATAATCTATTTTTCTCTTTCACACTCGAAGGTTTGTGTACGCGGAAGAGAGACGAGAGATATCGTATGCGAAGAGAAACCGGTTTATTTATTCATGCTTTAAAGTTCGTGGTTGTCTTCGTTTCTATCTGTTGAGATGTTACAACATTTGATGCTGGTGAGGTACGCCATATTAGAATTATAAGTCTTGCGTAACATTTACTCCAACAGACGCAATGTTGAAAACGTTTTCGAATGAAATGTACGATTTCAAGACAAAAAATACTGCAGATGATGCGGTGGAATAGTTTAGCTTTTGTAAGAGGCATGGCACTAGCCATGCTGTTTTTCAGCGAAATTGAGCTGGAACGACCAGTGTCCTCAATTTATTAATAAATTGCATATAAACCTATATTTGTTTTTATTTTAAAAAAAATTAGGGTAAAAAGAAAAAAGAAGTGCCTAATTTAGGGTAATTTCGCGGAGCGTTAGGGTAAAAAAAAAAAACTGAGGTGGCAACACTGCTGAGCAAGTTCTTTGAGCTTTGAAGAAAAAGTGAACAAGCAAGCTGAAAGAGCAATCAGCCAAAAGCCAAAGAAAGTAATTTCTGATTGTTATAACAGTTTGAAGTATTATTTATACACATCATTATGCCAAAAAACAAGAAGAATGAAAGTTCAAGCAGTGATAGCGATGAGGGTCCAATCGATGTAAGTGATTTGCCGGTTTTGCCACGCTAGTTCCACATTATTTATTGGCCGCTTTTGCACCAACATATAAAGTCGATCGTAATTTTTTAGGGACCCAAAAGCCTGTAAATTACTAATAACTATTAAGAATATTTTATTTCCTTTGTTTTTTGGAAGAATGTCTTCATGCCTTTTCATTATCATTTTTGTTTGTTTCGCCGGTAGTTTTTCATTCATAAGTCTTTTTGATATGTATATGTGTGGTTTTTGTTTTTTATACCTACAATATTTTGTAAATACCACGTGTGCTTAATACTAGCTAAAAAAATATTGGTTACCTGTAACCTTAAAAAACTGTTTTTTTTTGTCATTTTAATAATAAAACACATATTTGTTTTACAGAAAAACCCTCCTCAAAAAAAAGCTAAGACTGACTCTTCCAGAACAGATGACAAGGAACCTACTTGGGTCTTACAGGGCAAGAAACTAGTAAAAATAAGAGAATTCAAAGGAAAAGTTTATGTAGATGTAAGAGAATTTTATGAAAAAAATGGTGAATTATTACCTGGAAAGAAGGGAATCAGCTTAACACCAGAACAATGGAGAAAACTCTTGTCTCTAGGAGATGAGATAAATGAAACAATTAGTACTTTATGCTAAAAGCAAATATTTGTTTTATGAATACATAAATATGAAATGTTTTTATGTTTTATTATCTGAAGTTGGTTGTACCCTGGGTAAGCCTGTGTTTAACTAACAAGGCAAGAACTACAAGCTCTTTTCTTGACTTTTTTATGATTTAGGCTTATGATCTAACTCAATCAACAAATCAAATATTAAGATCATAATTTAGTAGGCAAATTTATATATTTTGCATTTGTTCTATTTGCTACTTAATTTTGAGTTATGTTATTTTTTTAATTAAAAGCTTTTATTTAACTTCACTAGTATGTCCTGGAATCTTGCAATCAATGTTTCACCCACTTCCACTGAAGAAAAAAATTAAACGGAGTTGTTATATCAAACACTTTTAATGCTGTAAAAAATAACATATCATAAAAATAAAACTGAGCTACAGTCAAGTAAGTTTAGCTATAATCATTACCATACAAATGTTGCTATCAGACTGACAATTAATATGAAATGACCAGACCACATATTAATTTATATAAACAGGTACAAATAACATTTGAGCACATTAGTAACCAAGCAATATAAATCCAAAATTCATATCAGACTAATTCACAGTACTATCAGTACCTTTAAAAAAAATAACTAGTCAATGAAATTCAAAACATCTGAACCATGATCAATATCTGAATACATAACATCCATTCTATTCTATTAGAAAAATGTTAAAAGTCGTCTAAATCTGTACACATTTTTAAAAATTACTAATCTGTTAGTCAGAAAAATGTTTTTTTTTTCTAGTTTAATAAAGATAAGTAATATGAATTTCATTATAGTATATACACATATAAGTATTCTGTGATTATAGAAGCTTAATGTAAAATTATATCCAAAAACATTGCATTTTCAGTAAATACATATTTTCTAAAAAGTTTTAAATTTAGCTATCAAATTATTATTAATAAGGTTCATAATTTCCTAGAATTTTTTAATATATTTGAAAAGTTTTAATAGGATATTCTTATTATTATATACTTAGTAAAATATGATTATTCCAATATGACCAGAATATTTCTGAGTTTGGTAGGTATTTTAACGGTAATTTATATAAATAACCTATTACGAGGTATAAGTCATAAAATTGTGTATGTGTTTTCAAAGCAAGCAAATAAATGACTAAATGAAAAAAAAATGGAAATAATACTAGCTACTGCATAAAAGTTCAGGGAAGAAATACTAATGACTTATGTGATATAAATAAAATAAGCTAATAACAGTAATAACTATTATGAGATTAAGACCTCCGTCGTATTCATTTTGGTGTTTTGTTATTCATGAGACGAATAATGGATCCCTCTCTTTCATGACATTTTAACGGCAGGTATCTTATTGAAAATTAAGGCGAGGTATTTCGACATATTCCTTTCCATCCTCTCAAGAAGGCCTTAGAGGAAAGGAAGCTTAATTTGGGAAGCGCGGCGGGTGCATCGTAGATTAAAATAACAATTTAAGGAATACATTCCCAAAATGTATAAAAGGTATATGACGAAGGGATTCTTAGTTATTGTTTATTCCTTTTATTTAGTATCTGTTTTATTTTCTAGACCTAACTTTCTATGCTGTGAAGTTAACGTTATCGTGTATAGAGTGAGGAGTAGGAAAGCCCCTAAATCAAATATGTAAATTAACATGTCTTTTTTTAGAATATTTAATGTTCATTAATGAAACATTTTAAAAACACCATTTATCCGCAATACCTCGCGCATTAACTCCTGATAACACATATTTGTGAAAGAATAGCTTCGTATTCAGGAATATTTACAAAATCTTTCATTCACCACTTAATTATTTAGAATCAGGGAACCAATTTTTAATTTCATCCATATGACTTTGGATTCGTATACGAAACCGAATTTCTAAGCGACTTGACTGTAGGCAATAACATTGTACGGAATAACAATAATAAAAAGTAAGAGACTAGGTATAATGCACTCCACACATTCTTTCGCCACATAACAGTGGTAAGGACCACTTGTCGGGATCGATGCTTGTAAGATAAATTGAAAATGATTTCGAAAAAGAGAATAAATTTGTATACGCATTGGTGATATTCGTCTACAAGTGAAATTATAAAATCGTAAGTACCCCTGAATTATACACACAATGGATATACATATAATAAAGCTGCCTTCCATTTATTGTTTAACTTCACAAATTTGCTGTCATAACCTTAAATTAACGTTTTATTGGGCCAGCAATAAAAATAAGACACTCAAAATAAGCTTATCAATAAATTAATAAAGTTTTTGCAATCGAACTACTACTAGCAGTTGTAGTTTTTTGAGTCATAAATATAAGAAGAACGTGTTTTTGGTCGCAACAGGAACAAATAACAATTAACTAGAATTGTATCTCGTAGGAAGTGAAACTTTTAGATCGCTAAAGAATATAAGGATGTGATAGACCATAATGTATGAATACGGTACGTAATGTTTTACACAACCTGTGCCTTATAGGTACCTATTCGGTGACGCCGCAAAGGTATTTATGACCATACAGCAAGTCCATTAAAAAAAATTTATAGGCCCGATTTGGATGACGTGATCCATAATTTATTGTACCTTAAACACTTAAGATTTCCCAAAAAAAAATGACTAAGAGTTGGTATAATCCAACTACATACCTACTCTTTGACCTAATAAATTGTTTTACTAGATATATTTTAATAACTTACTTACATTAGTTAATTTAACATACAGCGAACCTCTTAATTGCCTATCCACCCCCCATTTTCCGCCATTACGGATATGTCCTACATTATATTCACTACGAAACAAATTGACTACAGGTTTTAAAACCATAAATATTTATTCTAGTTTTTCGTATATTTAAGTATGCCTATGGCAACAAAATTTGGCAATAACGATCTAAAAGATCATATTCGACCAGATTGATAAATGCTTAAAAATAAATCACACAGAACGTCCTCCTTACTTCATCTTTGGTTTAATATGGAAGCAAGAAATGCCGAAATGTTCACACATTTCTTGTACCTGAAAAGATAAACAGATATAATATTAATATTAATTACAGTTTGTTCAAAATGCTATGCTATAAAAGTACAAAAAGTACATTACAGCAGTAACAAATGGTGGAACCCTTTGTTTTTTGGGTACGGAACCTTAAACACGCACAGGATTTATTTATTGTCTTGTATTGTTGTCCTCCATCTGTGATACTTAGTAAAATGATATGGAGTACGTACATAAATATTTATAACTAGTGGACGCCCGCAGCTTCGCTCGCGTTACACATTCACTAACTTCAAAAACGGCAAAGCTTCATATTAACTTTGCACCCCCGTTTTACTCCCTTAGGGGATGAATTTTCAAATTTTTCTCGCCGTAAAAACCATCCTTGAACTTCAACGAACATTTAAAAATCTATAAGGTATTTGTTTTATGGGCCTCGTGCCTGAAATAAAAGATTATTATTATTATTAAAAAAAAGAATTGGCCAAATTGGTCCAGGCGTTGTTGAGTTATGCGCTTACCAACACATTTTGCGATTCATTTTTATATTATAGATGATAGCAAAAAAAAAATAAGCAAATAAAATAAATTTTACGGTGCTTTCGTTAAGCGTTGTTAAATCCTTAGATGTCACAAAATATTTTATACTATGAAATAACTCGACGATAAATAGAAGACTCCCTAAAACCAGTAGTAGTGAACCGACTTGCCTAGTGAATAGCCTTGCCTATTGGGTTTGATTCTCAACTAGCGCACACATTAAAATTTAATTTAAAAAAAAATTAATGTTTGTTGCCAGATCTTGGTCAACATTAACTTAAAAACTTGTTGACAAATGTTATAACATTAAAATTGATCATATTTTCTCTGTAAGTAATTATTTTGTTAATCTTTTGGGAAAATAATAATATCATAAACCGTAAACCGTACTAGTAATGTGTATGGTGTGTCTATGACTCTTGTGACATAGGGAATCCTAGTGCAGGGGGTAAGCTAAACAGCGGGGAAGTCACCGACGGGGTTCACCCCTGGAGCAATTGCCCGGATAGAGGGGATCTCCCCTAACTCCGAATTCCCTCAGCGCAGGAGCGCCTACAGCACCGCGTGAGAGGAGGAAAGGTCTGTCTGAGGGGGTAAGGAAACTTTAAGCGTTTTTTTTTTTATGGATAAAAGATAGCAAACGAGCTTGCAGCACCACCCATCCGCTGCCGCCCATGCCAACTGTGACTGACTTTGAACAAGACTCAATTAGGGACTGGGATGGTTAGTCCAATTAGTTGAGAGAGTTAATTAGAACATTAGTTGGTCAGTTCGTTAGCAGGTATGAGGACTGGGGACTGTTAGTGATAGTTAGTCCTGTTAGTTGGTGTTAGTAATAGTCCAGTTAGTACTTGTTAGTAGGAGTCTCGTCCTAAGTCAGTCACAGATGTGTTGCTACCCTTGAGGACTAATTTTTTATTTTTATTTTATTTATTAAACCTTTATTGTATTTCTACAATGAGCGGACTTAATGCCAAAGGCATTCTCTACCAGTCAACTCTTGGTGATAAAGAAAAGTTTAGGCACCTCTAAAGAAGTGTAACCGGAATCCACACCTTTCCAACCGGACCACAATTGCTTTAAAACAATTATTACACGGCAGAAATGGTACTAGGTACCGTGGCGGGCGGTGGTACTGCCCCGGGCGAACCCCGTTATTTATTGTTCACTCACCACTCGGGTGCCGTAGTGCAGGTGCGCGAGCGACGCGAGCAGGCAGAGCGCCCCCAGCAGCCGCAGCTCCGCGGCCGGCGACAGCGCGCCGCCGAGCGCCGCGCACACGCACAGCGCGTACGGCACCAGCAGCACGTTGAACGTTTATTTATTGTTCACTCACCACCCGGGTGCCGTAGTGCAGGTGCGCGAGCGACGCGAGCAGGCAGAGCGCCCCCAGCAGCCGCAGCTCCGCGGCCGGCGACAGCGCGCCGCCGAGCGCCGCGCACACGCACAGCGCGTACGGCACCAGCAGCACGTTGAACGTTTATTTATTGTTCACTCACCACCCGGGTGCCGTAGTGCAGGTGCGCGAGCGACGCGAGCAGGCAGAGCGCCCCCAGCAGCCGCAGCTCCGCGGCCGGCGACAGCGCGCCGCCGAGCGCCGCGCACACGCACAGCGCGTACGGCACCAGCAGCACGTTGAACGTTTATTTATTGTTCACTCACCACCCGGGTGCCGTAGTGCAGGTGCGCGAGCGACGCGAGCAGGCAGAGCGCCCCCAGCAGCCGCAGCTCCGCGGCCGGCGACAGCGCGCCGCCGAGCGCCGCGCACACGCACAGCGCGTACGGCACCAGCAGCACGTTGAACGTTTATTTATTGTTCACTCACCACCCGGGTGCCGTAGTGCAGGTGCGCGAGCGACGCGAGCAGGCAGAGCGCCCCCAGCAGCCGCAGCTCCGCGGCCGGCGACAGCGCGCCGCCGAGCGCCGCGCACACGCACAGCGCGTACGGCACCAGCAGCACGTTGAACGTTTATTTATTGTTCACTCACCACCCGGGTGCCGTAGTGCAGGTGCGCGAGCGACGCGAGCAGGCAGAGCGCCCCCAGCAGCCGCAGCTCCGCGGCCGGCGACAGCGCGCCGCCGAGCGCCGCGCACACGCACAGCGCGTACGGCACCAGCAGCACGTTGAACGTTTATTTATTGTTCACTCACCACCCGGGTGCCGTAGTGCAGGTGCGCGAGCGACGCGAGCAGGCAGAGCGCCCCCAGCAGCCGCAGCTCCGCGGCCGGCGACAGCGCGCCGCCGAGCGCCGCGCACACGCACAGCGCGTACGGCACCAGCAGCACGTTGAACGTTTATTTATTGTTCACTCACCACCCGGGTGCCGTAGTGCAGGTGCGCGAGCGACGCGAGCAGGCAGAGCGCCCCCAGCAGCCGCAGCTCCGCGGCCGGCGACAGCGCGCCGCCGAGCGCCGCGCACACGCACAGCGCGTACGGCACCAGCAGCACGTTGAACGTTTATTTATTGTTCACTCACCACCCGGGTGCCGTAGTGCAGGTGCGCGAGCGACGCGAGCAGGCAGAGCGCCCCCAGCAGCCGCAGCTCCGCGGCCGGCGACAGCGCGCCGCCGAGCGCCGCGCACACGCACAGCGCGTACGGCACCAGCAGCACGTTGAACGTTTATTTATTGTTCACTCACCACCCGGGTGCCGTAGTGCAGGTGCGCGAGCGACGCGAGCAGGCAGAGCGCCCCCAGCAGCCGCAGCTCCGCGGCCGGCGACAGCGCGCCGCCGAGCGCCGCGCACACGCACAGCGCGTACGGCACCAGCAGCACGTTGAACGTTTATTTATTGTTCACTCACCACCCGGGTGCCGTAGTGCAGGTGCGCGAGCGACGCGAGCAGGCAGAGCGCCCCCAGCAGCCGCAGCTCCGCGGCCGGCGACAGCGCGCCGCCGAGCGCCGCGCACACGCACAGCGCGTACGGCACCAGCAGCACGTTGAACGTTTATTTATTGTTCACTCACCACCCGGGTGCCGTAGTGCAGGTGCGCGAGCGACGCGAGCAGGCAGAGCGCCCCCAGCAGCCGCAGCTCCGCGGCCGGCGACAGCGCGCCGCCGAGCGCCGCGCACACGCACAGCGCGTACGGCACCAGCAGCACGTTGAACGTTTATTTATTGTTCACTCACCACCCGGGTGCCGTAGTGCAGGTGCGCGAGCGACGCGAGCAGGCAGAGCGCCCCCAGCAGCCGCAGCTCCGCGGCCGGCGACAGCGCGCCGCCGAGCGCCGCGCACACGCACAGCGCGTACGGCACCAGCAGCACGTTGAACGTTTATTTATTGTTCACTCACCACCCGGGTGCCGTAGTGCAGGTGCGCGAGCGACGCGAGCAGGCAGAGCGCCCCCAGCAGCCGCAGCTCCGCGGCCGGCGACAGCGCGCCGCCGAGCGCCGCGCACACGCACAGCGCGTACGGCACCAGCAGCACGTTGAACGTTTATTTATTGTTCACTCACCACCCGGGTGCCGTAGTGCAGGTGCGCGAGCGACGCGAGCAGGCAGAGCGCCCCCAGCAGCCGCAGCTCCGCGGCCGGCGACAGCGCGCCGCCGAGCGCCGCGCACACGCACAGCGCGTACGGCACCAGCAGCACGTTGAACGTTTATTTATTGTTCACTCACCACCCGGGTGCCGTAGTGCAGGTGCGCGAGCGACGCGAGCAGGCAGAGCGCCCCCAGCAGCCGCAGCTCCGCGGCCGGCGACAGCGCGCCGCCGAGCGCCGCGCACACGCACAGCGCGTACGGCACCAGCAGCACGTTGAACGTTTATTTATTGTTCACTCACCACCCGGGTGCCGTAGTGCAGGTGCGCGAGCGACGCGAGCAGGCAGAGCGCCCCCAGCAGCCGCAGCTCCGCGGCCGGCGACAGCGCGCCGCCGAGCGCCGCGCACACGCACAGCGCGTACGGCACCAGCAGCACGTTGAACGTTTATTTATTGTTCACTCACCACCCGGGTGCCGTAGTGCAGGTGCGCGAGCGACGCGAGCAGGCAGAGCGCCCCCAGCAGCCGCAGCTCCGCGGCCGGCGACAGCGCGCCGCCGAGCGCCGCGCACACGCACAGCGCGTACGGCACCAGCAGCACGTTGAACGTTTATTTATTGTTCACTCACCACCCGGGTGCCGTAGTGCAGGTGCGCGAGCGACGCGAGCAGGCAGAGCGCCCCCAGCAGCCGCAGCTCCGCGGCCGGCGACAGCGCGCCGCCGAGCGCCGCGCACACGCACAGCGCGTACGGCACCAGCAGCACGTTGAACGTTTATTTATTGTTCACTCACCACCCGGGTGCCGTAGTGCAGGTGCGCGAGCGACGCGAGCAGGCAGAGCGCCCCCAGCAGCCGCAGCTCCGCGGCCGGCGACAGCGCGCCGCCGAGCGCCGCGCACACGCACAGCGCGTACGGCACCAGCAGCACGTTGAACGTTTATTTATTGTTCACTCACCACCCGGGTGCCGTAGTGCAGGTGCGCGAGCGACGCGAGCAGGCAGAGCGCCCCCAGCAGCCGCAGCTCCGCGGCCGGCGACAGCGCGCCGCCGAGCGCCGCGCACACGCACAGCGCGTACGGCACCAGCAGCACGTTGAACGTTTATTTATTGTTCACTCACCACCCGGGTGCCGTAGTGCAGGTGCGCGAGCGACGCGAGCAGGCAGAGCGCCCCCAGCAGCCGCAGCTCCGCGGCCGGCGACAGCGCGCCGCCGAGCGCCGCGCACACGCACAGCGCGTACGGCACCAGCAGCACGTTGAACGTTTATTTATTGTTCACTCACCACCCGGGTGCCGTAGTGCAGGTGCGCGAGCGACGCGAGCAGGCAGAGCGCCCCCAGCAGCCGCAGCTCCGCGGCCGGCGACAGCGCGCCGCCGAGCGCCGCGCACACGCACAGCGCGTACGGCACCAGCAGCACGTTGAACGTTTATTTATTGTTCACTCACCACCCGGGTGCCGTAGTGCAGGTGCGCGAGCGACGCGAGCAGGCAGAGCGCCCCCAGCAGCCGCAGCTCCGCGGCCGGCGACAGCGCGCCGCCGAGCGCCGCGCACACGCACAGCGCGTACGGCACCAGCAGCACGTTGAACGTTTATTTATTGTTCACTCACCACCCGGGTGCCGTAGTGCAGGTGCGCGAGCGACGCGAGCAGGCAGAGCGCCCCCAGCAGCCGCAGCTCCGCGGCCGGCGACAGCGCGCCGCCGAGCGCCGCGCACACGCACAGCGCGTACGGCACCAGCAGCACGTTGAACGTTTATTTATTGTTCACTCACCACCCGGGTGCCGTAGTGCAGGTGCGCGAGCGACGCGAGCAGGCAGAGCGCCCCCAGCAGCCGCAGCTCCGCGGCCGGCGACAGCGCGCCGCCGAGCGCCGCGCACACGCACAGCGCGTACGGCACCAGCAGCACGTTGAACGTTTATTTATTGTTCACTCACCACCCGGGTGCCGTAGTGCAGGTGCGCGAGCGACGCGAGCAGGCAGAGCGCCCCCAGCAGCCGCAGCTCCGCGGCCGGCGACAGCGCGCCGCCGAGCGCCGCGCACACGCACAGCGCGTACGGCACCAGCAGCACGTTGAACGTTTATTTATTGTTCACTCACCACCCGGGTGCCGTAGTGCAGGTGCGCGAGCGACGCGAGCAGGCAGAGCGCCCCCAGCAGCCGCAGCTCCGCGGCCGGCGACAGCGCGCCGCCGAGCGCCGCGCACACGCACAGCGCGTACGGCACCAGCAGCACGTTGAACGTTTATTTATTGTTCACTCACCACCCGGGTGCCGTAGTGCAGGTGCGCGAGCGACGCGAGCAGGCAGAGCGCCCCCAGCAGCCGCAGCTCCGCGGCCGGCGACAGCGCGCCGCCGAGCGCCGCGCACACGCACAGCGCGTACGGCACCAGCAGCACGTTGAACGTTTATTTATTGTTCACTCACCACCCGGGTGCCGTAGTGCAGGTGCGCGAGCGACGCGAGCAGGCAGAGCGCCCCCAGCAGCCGCAGCTCCGCGGCCGGCGACAGCGCGCCGCCGAGCGCCGCGCACACGCACAGCGCGTACGGCACCAGCAGCACGTTGAACGTTTATTTATTGTTCACTCACCACCCGGGTGCCGTAGTGCAGGTGCGCGAGCGACGCGAGCAGGCAGAGCGCCCCCAGCAGCCGCAGCTCCGCGGCCGGCGACAGCGCGCCGCCGAGCGCCGCGCACACGCACAGCGCGTACGGCACCAGCAGCACGTTGAACGTTTATTTATTGTTCACTCACCACCCGGGTGCCGTAGTGCAGGTGCGCGAGCGACGCGAGCAGGCAGAGCGCCCCCAGCAGCCGCAGCTCCGCGGCCGGCGACAGCGCGCCGCCGAGCGCCGCGCACACGCACAGCGCGTACGGCACCAGCAGCACGTTGAACGTTTATTTATTGTTCACTCACCACCCGGGTGCCGTAGTGCAGGTGCGCGAGCGACGCGAGCAGGCAGAGCGCCCCCAGCAGCCGCAGCTCCGCGGCCGGCGACAGCGCGCCGCCGAGCGCCGCGCACACGCACAGCGCGTACGGCACCAGCAGCACGTTGAACGTTTATTTATTGTTCACTCACCACCCGGGTGCCGTAGTGCAGGTGCGCGAGCGACGCGAGCAGGCAGAGCGCCCCCAGCAGCCGCAGCTCCGCGGCCGGCGACAGCGCGCCGCCGAGCGCCGCGCACACGCACAGCGCGTACGGCACCAGCAGCACGTTGAACGTTTATTTATTGTTCACTCACCACCCGGGTGCCGTAGTGCAGGTGCGCGAGCGACGCGAGCAGGCAGAGCGCCCCCAGCAGCCGCAGCTCCGCGGCCGGCGACAGCGCGCCGCCGAGCGCCGCGCACACGCACAGCGCGTACGGCACCAGCAGCACGTTGAACGTTTATTTATTGTTCACTCACCACCCGGGTGCCGTAGTGCAGGTGCGCGAGCGACGCGAGCAGGCAGAGCGCCCCCAGCAGCCGCAGCTCCGCGGCCGGCGACAGCGCGCCGCCGAGCGCCGCGCACACGCACAGCGCGTACGGCACCAGCAGCACGTTGAACGTTTATTTATTGTTCACTCACCACCCGGGTGCCGTAGTGCAGGTGCGCGAGCGACGCGAGCAGGCAGAGCGCCCCCAGCAGCCGCAGCTCCGCGGCCGGCGACAGCGCGCCGCCGAGCGCCGCGCACACGCACAGCGCGTACGGCACCAGCAGCACGTTGAACGTTTATTTATTGTTCACTCACCACCCGGGTGCCGTAGTGCAGGTGCGCGAGCGACGCGAGCAGGCAGAGCGCCCCCAGCAGCCGCAGCTCCGCGGCCGGCGACAGCGCGCCGCCGAGCGCCGCGCACACGCACAGCGCGTACGGCACCAGCAGCACGTTGAACGTTTATTTATTGTTCACTCACCACCCGGGTGCCGTAGTGCAGGTGCGCGAGCGACGCGAGCAGGCAGAGCGCCCCCAGCAGCCGCAGCTCCGCGGCCGGCGACAGCGCGCCGCCGAGCGCCGCGCACACGCACAGCGCGTACGGCACCAGCAGCACGTTGAACGTTTATTTATTGTTCACTCACCACCCGGGTGCCGTAGTGCAGGTGCGCGAGCGACGCGAGCAGGCAGAGCGCCCCCAGCAGCCGCAGCTCCGCGGCCGGCGACAGCGCGCCGCCGAGCGCCGCGCACACGCACAGCGCGTACGGCACCAGCAGCACGTTGAACGTTTATTTATTGTTCACTCACCACCCGGGTGCCGTAGTGCAGGTGCGCGAGCGACGCGAGCAGGCAGAGCGCCCCCAGCAGCCGCAGCTCCGCGGCCGGCGACAGCGCGCCGCCGAGCGCCGCGCACACGCACAGCGCGTACGGCACCAGCAGCACGTTGAACGTTTATTTATTGTTCACTCACCACCCGGGTGCCGTAGTGCAGGTGCGCGAGCGACGCGAGCAGGCAGAGCGCCCCCAGCAGCCGCAGCTCCGCGGCCGGCGACAGCGCGCCGCCGAGCGCCGCGCACACGCACAGCGCGTACGGCACCAGCAGCACGTTGAACGTTTATTTATTGTTCACTCACCACCCGGGTGCCGTAGTGCAGGTGCGCGAGCGACGCGAGCAGGCAGAGCGCCCCCAGCAGCCGCAGCTCCGCGGCCGGCGACAGCGCGCCGCCGAGCGCCGCGCACACGCACAGCGCGTACGGCACCAGCAGCACGTTGAACGTTTATTTATTGTTCACTCACCACCCGGGTGCCGTAGTGCAGGTGCGCGAGCGACGCGAGCAGGCAGAGCGCCCCCAGCAGCCGCAGCTCCGCGGCCGGCGACAGCGCGCCGCCGAGCGCCGCGCACACGCACAGCGCGTACGGCACCAGCAGCACGTTGAACGTTTATTTATTGTTCACTCACCACCCGGGTGCCGTAGTGCAGGTGCGCGAGCGACGCGAGCAGGCAGAGCGCCCCCAGCAGCCGCAGCTCCGCGGCCGGCGACAGCGCGCCGCCGAGCGCCGCGCACACGCACAGCGCGTACGGCACCAGCAGCACGTTGAACGTTTATTTATTGTTCACTCACCACCCGGGTGCCGTAGTGCAGGTGCGCGAGCGACGCGAGCAGGCAGAGCGCCCCCAGCAGCCGCAGCTCCGCGGCCGGCGACAGCGCGCCGCCGAGCGCCGCGCACACGCACAGCGCGTACGGCACCAGCAGCACGTTGAACGTTTATTTATTGTTCACTCACCACCCGGGTGCCGTAGTGCAGGTGCGCGAGCGACGCGAGCAGGCAGAGCGCCCCCAGCAGCCGCAGCTCCGCGGCCGGCGACAGCGCGCCGCCGAGCGCCGCGCACACGCACAGCGCGTACGGCACCAGCAGCACGTTGAACGTTTATTTATTGTTCACTCACCACCCGGGTGCCGTAGTGCAGGTGCGCGAGCGACGCGAGCAGGCAGAGCGCCCCCAGCAGCCGCAGCTCCGCGGCCGGCGACAGCGCGCCGCCGAGCGCCGCGCACACGCACAGCGCGTACGGCACCAGCAGCACGTTGAACGTTTATTTATTGTTCACTCACCACCCGGGTGCCGTAGTGCAGGTGCGCGAGCGACGCGAGCAGGCAGAGCGCCCCCAGCAGCCGCAGCTCCGCGGCCGGCGACAGCGCGCCGCCGAGCGCCGCGCACACGCACAGCGCGTACGGCACCAGCAGCACGTTGAACGTTTATTTATTGTTCACTCACCACCCGGGTGCCGTAGTGCAGGTGCGCGAGCGACGCGAGCAGGCAGAGCGCCCCCAGCAGCCGCAGCTCCGCGGCCGGCGACAGCGCGCCGCCGAGCGCCGCGCACACGCACAGCGCGTACGGCACCAGCAGCACGTTGAACGTTTATTTATTGTTCACTCACCACCCGGGTGCCGTAGTGCAGGTGCGCGAGCGACGCGAGCAGGCAGAGCGCCCCCAGCAGCCGCAGCTCCGCGGCCGGCGACAGCGCGCCGCCGAGCGCCGCGCACACGCACAGCGCGTACGGCACCAGCAGCACGTTGAACGTTTATTTATTGTTCACTCACCACCCGGGTGCCGTAGTGCAGGTGCGCGAGCGACGCGAGCAGGCAGAGCGCCCCCAGCAGCCGCAGCTCCGCGGCCGGCGACAGCGCGCCGCCGAGCGCCGCGCACACGCACAGCGCGTACGGCACCAGCAGCACGTTGAACGTTTATTTATTGTTCACTCACCACCCGGGTGCCGTAGTGCAGGTGCGCGAGCGACGCGAGCAGGCAGAGCGCCCCCAGCAGCCGCAGCTCCGCGGCCGGCGACAGCGCGCCGCCGAGCGCCGCGCACACGCACAGCGCGTACGGCACCAGCAGCACGTTGAACGTTTATTTATTGTTCACTCACCACCCGGGTGCCGTAGTGCAGGTGCGCGAGCGACGCGAGCAGGCAGAGCGCCCCCAGCAGCCGCAGCTCCGCGGCCGGCGACAGCGCGCCGCCGAGCGCCGCGCACACGCACAGCGCGTACGGCACCAGCAGCACGTTGAACGTTTATTTATTGTTCACTCACCACCCGGGTGCCGTAGTGCAGGTGCGCGAGCGACGCGAGCAGGCAGAGCGCCCCCAGCAGCCGCAGCTCCGCGGCCGGCGACAGCGCGCCGCCGAGCGCCGCGCACACGCACAGCGCGTACGGCACCAGCAGCACGTTGAACGTTTATTTATTGTTCACTCACCACCCGGGTGCCGTAGTGCAGGTGCGCGAGCGACGCGAGCAGGCAGAGCGCCCCCAGCAGCCGCAGCTCCGCGGCCGGCGACAGCGCGCCGCCGAGCGCCGCGCACACGCACAGCGCGTACGGCACCAGCAGCACGTTGAACGTTTATTTATTGTTCACTCACCACCCGGGTGCCGTAGTGCAGGTGCGCGAGCGACGCGAGCAGGCAGAGCGCCCCCAGCAGCCGCAGCTCCGCGGCCGGCGACAGCGCGCCGCCGAGCGCCGCGCACACGCACAGCGCGTACGGCACCAGCAGCACGTTGAACGTTTATTTATTGTTCACTCACCACCCGGGTGCCGTAGTGCAGGTGCGCGAGCGACGCGAGCAGGCAGAGCGCCCCCAGCAGCCGCAGCTCCGCGGCCGGCGACAGCGCGCCGCCGAGCGCCGCGCACACGCACAGCGCGTACGGCACCAGCAGCACGTTGAACGTTTATTTATTGTTCACTCACCACCCGGGTGCCGTAGTGCAGGTGCGCGAGCGACGCGAGCAGGCAGAGCGCCCCCAGCAGCCGCAGCTCCGCGGCCGGCGACAGCGCGCCGCCGAGCGCCGCGCACACGCACAGCGCGTACGGCACCAGCAGCACGTTGAACGTTTATTTATTGTTCACTCACCACCCGGGTGCCGTAGTGCAGGTGCGCGAGCGACGCGAGCAGGCAGAGCGCCCCCAGCAGCCGCAGCTCCGCGGCCGGCGACAGCGCGCCGCCGAGCGCCGCGCACACGCACAGCGCGTACGGCACCAGCAGCACGTTGAACGCCTCGCACCGCGTGTTGCTCATTTGACACACAATGAGGCGACACTTGAAAAGATGACGCGCGTGTTAGTCTATGTATTCGAACAAAGGAAGGAGAAATTAACCAAAATAAATAAATAATAAATAAATATCTTGGACATTCTCACACACGGCCATCTGACCCCAAAGTAGGCGCGAGCCTGTGTTATGGGTGTCAGAGACTGATATACATACATAGATATTTTTAAATACATACTTAAATAGATAATATTGACATCCAGACACAGAACAAATACAAGTGTTCGTCACACGAATATTTGTCCTGAGTGGGATTCCTTTGGCGCAACAGACAGGGTCACTACCGATTGCGCCAACGGGCCTGTCATGTCATGTCATGCCAAATGGCACAAATGTGTGTAGTTATTGAGGGTGATGCGGTGACAGCCTGGTGGCTTTCAAACTCGCCTCTCACTAGAGCGGTCTGGTTTCAAACCCAAGCGGTACGCACCAATGACTTTTCTAAGTTATGTGCAATTTAAGAAATCAAATGTCACTTGCTGTGAGAGGTGTTAGACACATCGAGAGGACACCTGCATACCCATAATGTTCTCGAAGGCATGTGAAGTCTGCCAATCCGTACTTTGCCAGCGTGGTGAACTAAGGTCTAACCCTACCATTCTGAGAGGAGACCCGTGCCCAACAGTGGGCAAACCAACTCACATTGATATTAGAGAATATAGTGCCGGTGAGTATGTAGAAGAGGCGCGGCCCGCGGCTGATGACGTCACTCGGAGAGAACAACGCCCACAGCGTGCTGAGCGCGAAGAACGCCGCGAGCGGCACGAGCGGGCGCACCGCCTCGCCGAAAGACCGCATTTTGCCGGTCTTGTCTCTATACGACCTAGGAAAGTGCATAGTTATTAGACCAGTCTCGATAATTTTTAAAACAAAAAAATAGTAGGATGAAACCCATTAGAAAAGGGTTACATTCTACTATTTTTTTTTTCACTTTTTATTTTTTTTAAAGGCTTCTGCACTGGTCTATATGATTCATAACTCGATCTAATCATTCATTTGTAATGATAAATGATTAGTCATCAGTAATGATGAATGATTAGTCAAGTAATGAAATAAATTCGACAAGATTCTTTCTCTGCAGTGGGCTAGTGATATAGCACTACGGTCTCTATTGTACGTTGAAGGTACGAAACAAATCGCATGTTCTATTGTTTTACGTTACCAAACTTGTGTCTGATAGTCTGAGTTAAGTGCGTTACCTTATCACTGACGTCACCTGCAAAGTTCGCGACTCATTTGTAGTTGTATCACAGGATGGCTCAGAAGTTGAGCACCATTTCGAAGGCCGCGCCGGGCGTCATACCGCCGGGCAGCGGCACGTGCCACGCGCGCGGACCGATCACTGACGTCACCGGCAGAGCTCGCGACTCACTTGTAGATGTTCCACAGGATGACGGTCTGGCTGGTGAGCATGGCGGAGAAGTAGAGCACCAGCTCGAATGCCGCGCCGGGCGTCATACCGCCGGGCAGCGGCACGTGCCACGCGCGCGGCCCGATCACTGACGTCACCGGCAGAGTTCGCGACTCACTTGTAGATGTTCCACAGGATGACGGTCTGGCTGGTGAGCATGGCGGAGAAGTAGAGCACCAGCTCGAATGCCGCGCCGGGCGTCATACCGCCGGGCAGCGGCACGTGCCACGCGCGCGGACCTATCACTGACGTCACCAGAAGCAGAATGCACGAACCCTGAAACGCAAGAAGGAATAGTTCACCTATGTGATACCTCAATAGATTTATAGAAGACTAGCTGACCCCGCAAACGTTGTTCTGCCATATGAAATGTCAAAGTGACCCGACGCTTCACGTTAATGAACGACGGTTAAAAATAAAAATACTAAAATAGTGTTTATAAAACATTTTCCAGTGGCAAATTGTTAACCATTCTCGAATCCCGAAAAAATTTCATCAACATCAATCCAACCGTTTGGGAATTTGATTTTCACATTGTTGTTGATTGAAAATTGCTTTAATTAAGAAAAGTAGAGTGAATGGTTTCATAATATCAAACATTAATTTTGTTTCATGAAAAATAACTATATTGAATGCGGACGCTGCACATCGGCCTAATTTTGAAAATTCACGTCCTATCCGTTGAACAGGTGATATCGTTAATTTATTAAATCAATATTCAATGAACAAACAACCCTTACTATCATGGTGAAGTCGTATCCCCACGGCAGGAACATGATGCCCGTGTTGTACTTCTCCCAATGCGTCAGGTAGAAATTCAAGAATACATTCCATATCACGAAGAAGAATCGCAGCGGGCTTAGCTCATCCCTGTGAACAAGATTTTCCTTTTATAATTTATACTAATATTATGAAGAGGAAACAATACAGTACAATATCATTTATTGCACCAGAATGGACAAAAAAGAAAAACAATAACGAAAAAGAAGTTTTGCAAAAGGCTGTCTTATTGCTTTGAGCATTTTCTTCCAGACAGCCTGGTAAACAAGAGAGAATACAAGTATAAAATAAAACGGTAGGGTGCACAAACATTTGATTGTAATGTTTTCGCACAAAAACTACGGGAACGATTTCAAAAATTCTTACACCATTAGAAAGCTGCATCTTCACTGAATGACATAGGCTATATAATATTATTAGGTGTAAACGAACTCTTGTTATTTCTAATTTCACGCGAGCGAAGCTGCGCGCGTCCACTAGTCGTACATAAGTAAGATTACAAACACAAAACTCATCATAAGCCTCGTTAAAGGTCGGCTCCCTGATGCGTTACTACACTTCAGGACTTATTAAATATTTTGTAGAATTTCATGGAAATGAATGACATACTAGATTTCCCAACAGGTCCGCCCACGTTACATCGTTTAACGTGCAAAAGTACCATCAAGAGATATTTTAAAATTTAATAAGTAGATAAATATATATAGCCTTTATTAACACCAAAGATTATGATTTATCAAAATCTAGTTTCGAGCTTGAAACTAGATTTTCGTTTGGCCGATCATGATCCGAGGTAGCCATAATCATCATCATCATCACAACCCTTCCTTTGTCTCACTGTTGGGGACGGATCTCCTCTCAGAATGGGAGGGATTAGGCCTTTGTCCACCACGCTGGCCAAGTGCGGATTGGCAGACCTTGGCCTTCTAGAACATTATGATGAACTCTCAGGTATACAGGTTCACGATATGTCCTTCACCGTTACAGCAAGTAACATTTAATTTCTTTAATCGCACAATACAGAAAAGTCATTGGTGCATGAACGGACCGCTCGAGTTCTGTGCAAAAAATTACATCGATCCAGCATTTTGTTGAGTAGGAGCAGAACAAAGCAACAAAAATAGAATGATCATTATATATTTTTCATCATTTCCACGGGAACCGTACAATTTTCCGGGATGAAAATTAACCTATGACACTCTCCTGGCCCTATGCCTATGCAAAAAATCACGTCGATTTGTCTTTCCGTTGAGGCGGACAAACCAATAAAATAACCACTTTTCCCATTTATATATTAAGGATACGGATATAGACCTTCCATTTGAAGTCTACAATTAGGTCAGTAGGTACTTAATGGCTACCGACAGTTTAAAACTGTGATTAGATTTGTTTACTTCACCACTGTTATCAGGCGATACAATGATAGAATAAACCACGAGTGTATTAAACATTGATTAATTAAGCCTAATACCTGCTATTTCGTGACTGTGATGGTTAGCTGGTCTTATTTCATTTTGGCTGAGAATGGCACTAAGGACTATTTTCCATCCAAAAGCGCCAAGAAACACTTGTACTGTCTTTCGATCTACAACTCAAATCAAATTACAACACTGCCAGCGAGCTAGCGACCCCGAGATAAACGATGTCGACGAGAAACGAGATAGCTGAAGAGTCATTAATAAAATCATGTCATATTATCTATTTCCATTGAAATAAGATGTAGGTAGGTACTTTTTACTTACTGAAAAAAGAGGTCACTGAAACGCGAGCCGAAAGAAAGTGTACTTTACAGTACAGTGCACCTTACGTAGACAGGTACTTATTAATCCCATAACCATAAACTTTTCTTTAAGTTGAACTGTCAAAGAAACCACGCATAGCTTACAGATTTCAAGTTACGTAGGTACCTATTATAACGATATTAAAATATAAGAAAATCGACTTCAAAACTAAAGTCAGAAATAATAGTATGTAATTCGTTTGTGGGCACAAGTCCCTCCCACAGTCACAGATGAGGTCGAGAGTATACTCCACACTCAGACGCGGATAAATTCGTTTATCCACGTAATATTTTTCAGTCAGGCCGGCATTTTATTTCATATCAACCTGAACTTCATAACGACCTGTCTTCTGATTTTTAATATCGTCATTTTATTTGTAACTTTTGAGTGTTAGTTTATTAACCTTAACCTGTCTCTCATCATGATCATTCCGCTGTAGCGACATAAACACACAAAATTTGCTATTCTGAATTGTAACTACAAGATGTCTGTCCGCTTATATCAAGACAGGTCTATTGGTGCAATCGGTAGTGACCCTGCCTGTTGCGCCAGGGGCCGTGGGTTCGAATCCCACTCAGGACAAATATTCGTGTGACGAGCACTTGTATTTGTTCTGCGTCTGGATGTTAATATTATCTATTTAAGTATGTATTTAAAAATATCTATGTATGTATGTATATCAGTCTCTGACACCCATATCACAGGCTCGCGCCTACTTTGGGGTCAGATGGCCGTGTGTGAATTCTCACAACGTAGACCGTAGACGTACCAAGATATTTATTTATTTATTACTAGCTGTACCCTGCCACGCTTCACCGTGGCACATTGTGATTGATTGCGAAATGAGAAACAAAACAAAGAATACATGTCATATAAGTTTAATTTTGCAATACTTGTGGATATACAATATTTTTCGCGGATATGTGACTGATGCAAAAATTAAATAAAAACAATCCTTGATGCGGATTATATATCATGCTAAAATTTTAGCTCGATCGGTGCAGAACTTTTTGAGTTTTTGAAGCGTAATCATAATCATAATCATAATCTTTATTGCACAAGTGTAACACAACACGTACACAAACCAACATAACATTTTTATATAATTAGATTTATTATATCAACTAGAGACTTGATATAAGCGGACAGAGCTCCTACCTGCCAAATATGCTGTAGAGGCAAGTCGGTATGAGCACGGCAGAGTAGCTGTCGAGGCCGTGGTCGAACAGCTCGCCCAGCGGCCCGCTGGTCCCGGTCCGGCGCGCCTGTTTGCCATCGATCCCGTCTGAAACGACATGTCCATTTATTATAGCTATTAGTGTGATCGCCGTGTAGTCGAAATACGACTGGTTTTTTAATTAGATTCAAGTTAATCAAATAAAATGGTCGCCGTATACACTTAAAAAAACATACGGCCAAAATGAGAATCGAAGTCTTATAATTTAAAGCATACAATATTTTGAGAATCCATACTAGTCCATATCCATACTAATATTATAAATGGGAAAGTGTGTTTGTTTGTTTGTCTGGCTTTCACGTCGCAACGAAGCTATTATATGGTATGGTTTTTGTGTGTGGAGATAGTGAGGAGGGTGGAGAGTGACGTAGGCTACTTTTTACCGCGGTAAAACATCCCCATGGGAAGATATCGATGTTTTGTTATTTGCTAGAAATCCGGATTCCGGATAATGATAACAGATGGCGTTAGTAAAATTCATTTCCAAGTTCTGAATTTCGCTAACAAATTATACGTAAATTAATTAAGTCATAGGCAACTAATAAATTGTATTGAATTTTGAATTCACGCTGGATAAATTGTTGTTTTGGTTTAAAATTAATATGGTAAAGGAATAGGACATAGGTACGCTTTGATTTTGGTTCGCTTCTTGAATTGGTATTGTCGACTGTTGTTGTTTTGGCTTAAAATAATAATTATGTTTAAGGAATAGTTAGGAATTTACACATTTTATGAGTTTTATAAACATTTTGTATTGTAGTTTTGTTTAATTTTTTGTGTAATTAGAATTTGTTTTATTTTTTACTTTGAATAGTTAGTTAGTACTTTAATTAGTAGTTATTACTTAGTAGTACGTAATTACTTAAGATATAATTTTTTTTAATGGATTTTGAGTTGTATTTGTATATTTAGACTGCTTTATATTTTTCTTTAAAGTAGTTGTTAATTAGTAGTAGTTAGTTAGTAGTAGTAAGTTAGCAGTAGTTAGTAAGTTAGCAGTAGTTAGTTATTAAGTGTTTCTGTATTGCTGTTTTTCTGTATTGTATTTGATTTATAATGCCTCGCAAACGTAAGTCCAGCCTTCAAAGAGTGTCCTCTGAAGCATGTCGTGTCCAATGCCCAGAATCTATTATTATATCTATATCTAGCATTCTATCCCCAAATGCAAAGACATTTAATATCGTCTACAGTAGCGTATTAAAAAAGTGCTCTGTGTCCCAAGTCGTGTATGGCTGGAAACACTTCAAAAGAAAAAATCACACCCATTTGGAAAACAAATCACACTTATATGTGCTCTCCGCGTTAGTATTGCCTGTACACGTAAGCAGGATCGGTGGATCCTGCATCAATCTTCACCAGCATACTTCTATTGAAGTTAGCTTAAAGCTCCAGTAACTCAGTTTACGTACCTACACTTTATCTGCGGTCAGCATTACCTCTGGTTCCTCTAAGTATCTTTTAATCGTGGAACTGTCACTATTTATCCACCACAAATGTGTCATGTATGATAAACAACTCTTTGTTAATACCCTTTGACCACGCGGGCGGAGCCGCGGGTAAAAGCTAGTTCAAAATAATCCAAACCAATGTTCAAGTGACATGTGACCAATAACATGCCATCGTATTCAGGTAACTAACTATTAAAAATTGTTTCGTGTATGTGTCAAACCGATGGTAGTGTGTGTTATGTTTTCATTTATTAATTTTGTGTATTTATAATGCATATCATATAAAAATGTTAGCTTCCTGTACAGTTCGGAGTTCTGTGCCAAACCACGCCAAACTTCATACATCTCCGACCACGTTATTTTCATAAGAAGGGGTTACTTTAGACTTATCCACACTGCAACTAACAATGGTTCCTTTCAACTTTGTTATTTCCTCAGTACCTACCTACCTTATGATGCGTTCAAACGCTGGTTCAAATAAAAACTCTTTTATAATATTGAAAATAATACGAGGAACGAAACAATTTTCCATTAATACCAGCTACCTAATTCGATTGATACACTTCACTTGACATGAATGAAGCCAACAAAGTATAAAAATCAAGGGAAATCCTAAATGGCTTCATTCTAGCGTGATACACGATTTACCGTCTCGATTTCACAAAAATGCATTTTCATTATTTTTTACAAAGCTTGTTTATAAACGTTGTAGGTGATAACTGAACTCGAATAAATAGAATAATTCCGTATCAATTTACAACTTGAACTTTTTTTTTTACAAAATATTTGAATAGAGAATGGACAAACTATGCATGATTGTACCATATCAACTTCCATATCTATCAGTTAGAAGAAATAACAAAGTGATCGTTAACAAAATGTATTCTAAAAAGTTTTTCGAAACGAAACATGCGTGTTATCTGCATATCAATACTAATGTCAGAATAGGAACAAGATAACAAATTCATATCCGCATTTGGCTCCGAGTTGAGCCATGTGCTTGTTTGTATTGAACTATTTAGGTACTTATATCTATTTTTTGATATCTTCAACTACTTATTTAGTAATTATCGAGTTAATCGTGTTTCAGTTTTTTTATACTAATATAGTAGTTTTCTATATACTAAATATAATACTAATTATTTAAACAATAGTGCGCTAGGTTTTCTTTTTTTCATAATGATTGAAAACATGAGAACATTTTCCGTCTATTTTTTTTTACACTAAATATCGTAAAGCTACCAATACCAAGATCAACAAAAGAGGTCCGAATAGTGCTTAATAGCCACTTTTGATTCGAACCCAGGAACCCTAGTTTAGTAGACACATTTCCACAAAGATTTTGATATGAACTTGTATGTTTTGGGATACCATTTTATGTATTCCCGAAATATAAGGATTTCAATAGAAATGCTTCATATTTGGAACAATTGTAGGTTGTTGTGTTGTATTTTTATTTTGTCTGCCTTATTTAAATAAAAAATACGACATTGTAAACATAAGAAAAAAAAACAGACTATAGGTACAGTTAAAGGCCATAATCGCCGTAGCGTAGCACCCGTGTTAGACAGACAGAGCGACCTTTCCTCTTCTATCGCGGCGCTGAGGGCGCTCTTGCGTGTAGTGAATTCGGAGTTGGGGGAGATCCCCTCTATCCGGGCAAATGCTCCAGCTAGGGGTAAATCCCGTCGGTGACTTTCCCGCTTTGGAGCGTCTCCAACCTTCTGTCGATCGTCGCGCGCGCTGTACTGCTGGCCGTTACTCGCTAATTGCCCCCTGAAGGCCGGGGGGAAGATGGTTGAACAGCTATCTGGGGTGTGGTCGACCTTCGGCGCTATTCCCCTTTGATGATAATGTGGCCCATTGTCGGTGCGGTTATACATAACACGCGCCAACCGGAACAAACTCATCCAGCGTTTCGCACGTAGCGCCCCGCTCTTGTGATTTCTCGCAGGGCGAGGTTTTGCTGGGCCTAAAGACGTTTGCGCTGCGTGGCCGCCGCCAAATTCTACCACGCTGGCGCCGCGTACGTTAGCCTATATCGGATATAGCACTTGTATATGCCAAGTGTAGTGCGCAGTGGTAATTGATGTGTCAACACGGCCCGGAGCATCGCCCTCGCGGCTCGTGCCTGGCGGTGCACATGCACCACCATGGCACTCAACGTGAGTTTACGACCCATGTGACATCCCAGATACCGAACGGTCTAGTGCCATGCTAGATCTTCTCCATGCAGACGCAGCGGCATCGGAATTTTACGATTCCGGCTGAAAAGTATTGGGACCATCTTATCAGTCACCCTTACACCCCTGTGTTCTAACTTGGCCGCACCCTACACCGGATTAGATATGACCCTGCACGGTTCTGCGTAGATATAATTGTGTGTGACGCACACAAGAACACGGCATATAGGATAATTAGTATGTATGACGACAGATGTCTGTCCGAACTGCTCAATACGCTGGGTCGCCCTAAAAACCAGCGGTCGTTACAACCATAGCTGAGTGCGGACCTATTTAGGCAGAGCCTGTAGTTTATTTTATTTTATAGGCATATTGTTGTACGATACTTGTGTTAATTTATCGATATATTATATTCTATTCTAATCTAGATGCGTGTGATCAACACTTCGATCAACAATACCAATGATCGAAAGATCAACACGAAATAATGGTAATGTATGTGTTTAGTTTAGATGAAGTGTCTGCATAGAAAAAAAGGGCGTAAGTGCGATTAGTGTTGATATGCCGTAACTTTGTGGAACTGCTACTGAATTTTTGACCGCGATTGTACCTACGTAATTAAGGAAAGTAGCTAATGTAAGTAAGTACTACTACTACCTACTTGTGCCCCTAAAATCAATCAACGATCACTATCTGTATACGTACTAGCATTACGTTAAGCATATTTCATAAGATCTTAACTAAAACGGGAAATAATAATCTGGCGATAAACAAGTCGATTTACCGATACCCATTCGATATTTATGCAGCAAATCTAAATTAACGTAGCTTTGATATTACTTGTCTAATGTCCAAATTGAACATGCGCAAGGCATCTCGCGTCTTTTGCCGGATTTTTACCCGACTCGCGACGCAGTGTTACTGTGTTTAACATTCTATATTATGTATGTTTGTTGCTCGATGGCTTTCTGGAGCCCAAGGCGATTTTGATGATTCTTACGTCCAACGATTCGTCTTAATTATTCGAGTGTCACTAAAGACATGACTGGCCGTAACCAATATTCACCACAGCGACAACCAGAAGCCATATTGTCAAAATAAAAACTAAAAACTTAACTATTTCAAGTGGGGTATCATTGAACATGTGACAGTGAGCAGATAGCCCAGAGATCGGAATAAAACGCATTATCACAAAGTTAAGGATTAGAGTCATAACCCTGATTCTTTACACATGCCATTATATTACACACAAAGTTGCCAATGACTATCAATTCTTGTTACATTATAAATAAAATGTTAATTCAGAATTACTATCTCATAAAATTCTTATATAGTGGGTATCAACTTGAATCATTAGCTTTAAAATAGTACTGATATTTTTTTCTAATTAACATGCAGACATGTTAGTTGGGTCAAGGAAATGTGATAAGAATTGGTTGTAGCTATAAAGAATTTATTTGAATTTTTTATTACTTTGTAAGACTATTTCTTCTTAGAAAGTAAATAATATGATTTGTCTCATGAACTTTAGTTGACTACTTATTGGATGGAACATATTTTGATGAGGATCTCTCACTGAAGTGTTAGAATATTTAACTTCCAGTTAACATACAGTTAGCATAATATATACACAGAAAATACATTTTTGATCTTTATTTATTTGAATATAAACATATTTATGTGTTGTCTGTTTTTATAATGTATATGTTACAACACACATACTTAAACAAACATATATATATTATGCTTACTATTATAATTTGATGAGATTTCAAGTAAAAACTGAAGTATTTTTGAAATAGGTAATTAATAAATAAGAAGAAAAATATTGTTCAAGACAATTTTTCCCCTTTTTTCTTAGTTTATAGATTGTAATATAGTCTTATGATACTATATATTTTTTATTACATATATTGACTTTTTTAAAATACAGAATCAGAACAGTTAGAATGTACTGTTCAAGTATCCTACTATGTTATGACCCAGAATATTAAAAAATGTCACTTATACTGACTGTTAATAGTTACAACTATTAATTAACAAAAAAAAATTGATAAGTTAGTAAATCAATTAAGGTTCTTTCATGCTCACCTAATGTGTATGCCACAAAGAGGTTGATGGCCGATACAGCCCACACCCAACTGGGTATGCTGTCGTTGGTGACATTCTCCTCAGTGAGGGCGTGGAATCCATAATCATAATAGGAGAACAGGAGGAAGTTAAGGACCGTCAGGAGAAAGCCAGTGAATGTTAGCAGGTTGGGTGCCACCCACACCGGGCAAAACTGCAATCATGTTAATGTAATATGTTAACATATCTATTTCTATTGTTTTAAGTAAATTTACTACTACATACTTTTATATTGTATGTATATACTACTGTAAAAGCCCAAATATTGTTTTATGTTAGGATTAACCATAGAACAGACTTTACAGTAACATATACATAATTTTTCTTGAGCTGTTTTATTGGTGAAAGCGCATGGCACTACTTTTTGATGAAATGTTATTATAAAAAAAATTGATACCAGAAAGTTGTTTCAGCATAAAATTACTGTTTTTTGTTAAATCCCCTTAACTTTGTCTCTTATATTTAAATTTTTTAAAAAAGTGTATAAGAATGTATATTTAATTAGACTAAGAATAAAGTTAATATTTTGACCTGACTTTGCGACACAAAAGGAGGATATTGTGTTTATCAGTCTATATATATGTTTGTTCCTGTATCGCATTCTAGAGACTAAGGCGATTTTGATGATTCTTATGTGAAACAATTTGTCTTAGCCATGCGAATCTCACTAAAGATTCACCACAGCAACAATCAACACTATATTGTCAAAATAAATACAATAATAATCAACCACTTATATCAAATGGGCAATCATGTAATAGGTATTTAAAAATCATTTTAAATTTCTTTTTATCACTTTTAATTTCAAATAACTGTTTAGGATATATAACGATTTAAAGTTGGTTAACCATGTAATAGGTATTTAATAAAAATCAATTTAAATTTCTTTTTATCACATTTAATTTCAAATAACTGTTTAGGATATACAAAGATTTAAAGTTGTATAACAACCATTCTTGCAAATTTTTCTACCTATATCAATTGTTTTGCACTTGGGTATTGTCAAATTGTGTTTTTTTTTAAAACTATGCAACTTGTTTACTTTTTCTTGATTATTCATTAAAATCATGTATTTCTCTCTTAAGAACTAAATACAAAAAATGAATTTATGTAATTATGTAAGTTATTTATATTTAATGAATAGTCAATAAATCAATACTTTCTCTATTTTCATGAGACAAACAAATATATTAAAATAAAACTTACCTGAACACACCAGTTCCAAAACGGATGCATAACATAGTTGCTAAGCACACTTGTGTCCACTGAGTTATACTGAAATAAATTAGGGGTTTGAGTTAAAATCAGCACAATTTAATTCTGCTGATATTAACATATTATTCATAATTCTAGGAAGGAAAGGCATTCCTTAAGCAATTGAATAGCCTTACAATAGTTGAAATATAGGTAACACTTTTGGTATTTCTTGTATTCATAAGGTGACACTGACCACTTCGCATCAGGTGGCTTGTCTGCTTGTTAGTTAGGCATAAGAATCTATAAAAAAGGTAGCATTAGATAGGTTGAGCCCATTCACTACTTTGTTGAACATGAGTCTTATGTTAGTAGACTAGGCCAAGTGCTAATGAATCAGTGTGGGGGCAAAAAAATCAGTGTTTTCTGTGTGGTGTGGAGGTTATAACTTGAACAGTTCTTAATGAATTATATATAGACATTAGAAAACACTAGGGTGATGGTAATTCTAAATCTTGACACAGCAAATGTGATAGGATATAAAGAAACAAATAGAGAAAGTAATAATAGGTGCTTTAAAACAGTTTCTGCTCTATAAAATCTTTTTTCAACTCACGTAAATTAATATACAGTAGGTACTTCATATGTTTGAAAATTATGAATTCACCAGGCATAGGCACATGTTTGACATAAGAGAAGATTTGTTTTTTACTCTATCTGTCCAACCTTTGAGCCCTCTATTAAAGGATTCAGCAAGAATTCTCACTATGTTAGTCAACTCAATTACTACCTACCGGCAAGTCCGGCAACATTGTTAAATACGCACTACATTGTCAGTATTAATTTATTTACTACACGACTCCTTTGCAGGCAATTAATAGCTAGTACCCGATGATCCATGAACATTGTCCGAATAAATTTAACTTAAACAAGTAAGTACCTTATATTTTTCAAATCCTTCCAATTGGTCCTTTGAGAGGAAACGTGCCATCATTCAAATTTATCGCTCTATATCAAATTAAAATGCATATTTTTCAGGACAACTATATTTTCAAAACGAATTATTTAAACTGTAACAGCATATTAACCAAAGTACTCTGTGATATTATCGAGCAATATTAAATCAATGTTTTGCATTATATATCTCACACAGAAAACACAACTGCTATCTACCACAGCAAAATCAACTGACATGACATGACAGACAATGACAATATTGAATATTGACAATACATGACATACGTTGGTATCAACGATCTATAACACTATGGATTTGCCCTAATTGCAAAAAAGCGTGCATACCTAAACTGCCAGGGGAAGATAAAATGGCTGGTTTTACTAGTGCTGTGCGTACTATGTGGAGACGTTATCGATAGAAAATACGATATTTGTTGACGTGATAACGTCTTATAAATCGATGAACGCCTACACATATGAAAAAAAAGTGTGACGTCATCCTCCCGTACAATATTGTGTGTACTTTAGAATAATTACCTTCATTTTAAAGTGCATGTATGAGTATGTTGATGGTTTGCATTCATTCATTGTACACTCCTAGGTGAATTAACAGAGTGCGAAATATTTCATCACCGTTTCATTGCCATAAAATTCTTTAGAAAATTTTTCATTTATCATAAAATACGATTAACTTTACCGGAGTTAAATCGATTTCTTTTAATAATATAGACGGACAAACAGACATGCGGGCCACCTTACCACTTAATGAACTAAACACTAACACCATGCCGAACTCAATCACTACCTCTGTCATTAAGGGATGGTTAAAAATATAAAAGTATAGTACTTACTTACTTACTTAATCGACAGCAAGCTACACCAAACACTAATCAAAATCTAGCTTTACCCCACAATGCCGATCAGATTACGATAAATATAATAATATTTTATCGAGCAATCGTTAAATCTTGTATGCGTTACATTACTTCTATGTACTTGAAGTATTAAAAATGGCCGATCCAGCCACGGCCAAGCCACGGCTGAACCACGGACAAAGTAGAAACGAAATTAAGATGGATCCGAATCACTTCACATGTCTCTTTTTTCATAGACAGCTGTCAATTAGAGAAAAAGAGACAACATGTATTTTACATAGTGTGCGTTAAAAAAAACATATGCTATAATAATATAGTCAACTAGAGCGTCTCCATCTATGGTTGGTATCTCTACTTTGTGAAATTGACTGAATGTGTCTGTTAGGACCTTTGATAACAGAACTAAAGAGGATGGGAAATAAGGTCACGTGATTTGAAGCCGATTGTCTCTACATTATGGCGTAAACTCCACCCATCAACCGCCTAAAAAACCGCCCCCTGGTTCATAGTAGACTCTTATAGTCTATACCAGTGGTGGGCATACTTTTTTAATGGCGGGCCACAAAGGTTTAGAAATTCTAGAGGAGGGCCAGAATTATAGAAAAAATGCGTTTTGTGTTAAAGGTTTTAATATAGTTTTATAAAAAATTACAGCATTAAATACAAATATTACAAAATAAAATACCTTTTACCCTAAAAAATAATAATTAATTTAACTTTTATTTGAAGGCTCTGCCTTGTTAGGCGTGTGAGACATATTATTATGGAATTGTTTTTGTTTTTCCATAATATTTTCGACAGCTGTTTTCAGCTGTGTGGCGACTGAGTTCACTCGCCCCGCCGCCCGCGCCTCTCATTTCACCACGCTTTGTTTGCGCCCCGTATTCAGGGCCGGATTTAGGGGAGGGCAACTCTCACTCCCTCTACAAAAGAGACCCCCCCCCCCACAATAGACTTCGGAGAAAAAAGTTTCATGTTCCGAATAGTCACACTTGTAAACAACTTTTCTTTTGTTTTCTTTTTGCTGTTTTACCTCCACCTTTACCTTTGTACAAACATGATTATACTGTTCATAAATATTAACAGAAATCATTTTATCTATATTTTTATATGTTTGTAAAATACTAAAATAATCTACTCGGTTTACAATAAATTATTGATTGAAAAACTCGACTGAAAAAAGTTGTTCAGCTCATTTGGAAAATAAATTGGGGCCAGGGGGCCTCCACTCCTTTGTTGCTCGAGGCCTCCACACCTCTAAATCCGGCCCTGCCCGTATTACGCAACACATGAACTATCTATGTCGACGGACCCTCGGCGGGCCGGATTAAATACTTTCGCGGGCCGGAGTTGGCCCGCGGGCCGTAGTTTGCCCATCACTGGTCTATACTGTCCAAATCGATTAAACGTTTAATTAAAGTAAAAAAATAAAAAAAAAGTTTTGTATTCTTATATGTGGATGAAAAACTAATTAAAAAACGACTATCTAGTTATAACTTCCTCAACTTGACTCAACTCGATGACACCAGGCTTCCGGTGTCTTTTTAAAATGGCGTCCAAAAAAACCAGCTTCAAGGCGGTCCTTTGGTGGTGTGTGACCTCTCTTGTACTTTTTCTACAAGTACAGATTGTGACGTGTAAGAATGAGACAGTTATATTTTTGTTATTGTTGTTCATATTTGCATGATATTTCTATAATGAAAACATATAAGCAAAATAGGGCCTATCCTCTTTAGTTCTGTTATCAATGGTTAGGACTGTCAGATGTCCACAGAGTACATTGATGGTGACATCACTTGACAAGATAATGTAGCCCAACATAAATTAAATAAAAAGTAGACGTTTTTACAAAAATCCCATAGCGATGTACTATGTAATTACTGGACCGATTTCAAAAATTCTTCCACCATTAGAAAGCTGCATCTTCACTGAGTGACATTACTAGTAGTAAACGAAACTATTGTTATGTCTAATTCCACGCGAGCGAAGCTGCGGGCGTCCACTAACTAGTAGGTGTAACTTTCATAGAAGAGAAGACGTAGGGACTGTAGGAAGCCCGCAGATTCACTCGCGTGGATGTAGACTACTTTTTTAATCAAGGAAATTACCGGAAAATCTGTAGGTAACTACTCAGTGACACAAGAGAATCCTATAAATTCAGGATATGTTGAAATGAAGCGCGTGCCTTGAAAAAATCGTCAATCTACTTCCTCGGACGGCGACCAATATTCCGTTTAGCGAGTCGCGGTCTCCAATCGAGGACTTTTCTTACTCAACGGTTATCAGTCCGTCGAGCAACGTGGCCTGTCCATTGCTACTTCAGTTCGTTCGTTCGATCCTTTGAGCTATGTCAGGTTTCCGGTCGCCGTGTCGAACTTTGTCGGTTACCTTCGTTCGACTACCGATTTGATTATTGCGAATACGGTCACTGAGCCACTTTGAACTTGCGTTATATCCTTATACACTGGCTACACCACGTAAACACACTGTTCTATCGCTTTCGTTGCGGTAGGTACTAGTATATGTATTGAAGACGTTTGTATTTCTCAAAGTTGGTCTTACCCATCCGTCCCAGGTACAAGGTATAATCGTCAACAACTTCGAGAGCAGTACCATCAACCACAAACTGAATAGGTTTGGTTTATCATGTAGGTACATTAGTCTTGTCCATGTTTATTTTTAAACCCAACTGTAGCAAGAATAGCCAGGCGCAAAAAGAAAAAAACGGGGACCGTCCATTAAATACTTAGCTTTCAATTAATTATCTACTCTGATCTGACAAAACAAACTGTTTTTTTTTTAAACCGAAATGAATTATCTAGCATGAATTTTTGATAGAAAACATCGCCGAATCAGAATGATTTACTCACGGCTGAAATGGATGTGCTATGGTTTAACTTTAAACCATTATTATAAGAAATAATAGGGGTTAAACCATTGATATAAGCATTTGTAAAAAGGAGGGTAGGACCATTAGAGTAGTCCGTGGTAAAACCAAAGGTGGATGGGTTAAACACTGCATCGGAAAAATTATAGTTGTAAGCGTAGAGCCTGCAATGGATACTGGTCGAAAACCTAAACATGAAAAAATCGTAACCGTGTTCTTCCAGGACACACAGGTACTTAAGCAGCATCGCAAAACGAAAGAGAATTTACAGAAGTAGCAGTCTTCCTAAAAATTAAAATTTTCCATCACTCCACCAATATAAACTGACTGGTGATGGCATTGAAAACCTCCTATATTTAAGGAATCAAAGTCTACTTTTGCATAGCGTAAGCTTAAATTAGAGCCCTGCCCCTCCAAGTGGGGTCGCATCCGATGTCGGCTTAGGGATAGACCAGAGCCAACCATCAAGGCGGGTTTTAGTCTACGGACATAACCAGCACACACAGCCGGCTGTGCTGGTATGCATGCGGTGCATTTCACGCCTTCCTCCCAGGCCCGGCCATGCCCCGAGGTTGTCCAATTTTGATGTCTTACTTGTATTATTATTCTGTGTCTGAACACAAAAAAAAAAAGCTTAAGTCATGCAAGTAGTTATCATGACCCATCATGTGATCATAAAATCATACCATTAAAAAACCTACACACAAGGTACTTACATATTATTATATCAGTTCTCCTGAACCCTGCTATCAAAGTCTTACAATACCCTGGTGGTCCCCAGATGTACCCACTGACCTACTAGCTACTACCCACATTACCCATCAGTACATACACTACACGCGCTGGTAATTTATCGAGAATGATTTACTCGTGAAGAATTGGAAATTATCTTATAATGCGTGTTAAAATGTGTTTGGCAGCATTCATCAAATAACAAATTGCGCCCTATCGTAATCACTAGCAGATTAAACGTCACTCCGATTGTGTTTTCTGAAGGAACCTCGTTTCGTTCGGGATGACAATAAAATACAAACAGATTACTTACACACTTCGTTAAGGACAGAGTGGTCTTGCTTTAGACTCTTATCAGTTTTGCCGTCTTAATTAATGTAAATAACAGAAATTATATAAATAGAATGTATTTCAAATCGGCGATATTTCGCTCGAGAAGCCACGTTCTAAGGCATATCAATTTCCATTCTACATATAAGGTATGTGCCAGTTAGAATATTTTTTTGAATTCTACGAGTTGGTATGTACGAGTAGGATCAATATCTTATCAATATTTTTTAATTCTTGTGTTACCATTTTCATTGTTGCGAAAAAAGTGTAAAGTAAATTTATTTAACTTATACGTCCTTACTTAAATCATATCTTGTAGACATTTTTTTATTTGTCTGTAATTAAAATTGTACCAAATGTAGAGTATGTTGGTAATCCATATTATTGTGTGTAGTAAATGTACTACTTAATACCTTTATTTTTGTGCTAATACATACCTACTCACAATGCATAATCATAAGACCTTCAGGTAATCAGAGTTTGAATGTCGACTGTTCCACCTCTCGAGGGCCTAACTGTCACGGGGGCGTGTAGCTTTCACCCAAATTACGAGTACCTATAGCTAATATCTACTTTGTGCCTATAGATCTAGTCTCTACTTACGTATTGTTACAGTAGTGGACGCCCGCAGCTTCGCTCGCGTGGAATTAGACATAACATTAATTTCGTTTGCACCTAGTAACCATCCTACTTAAAGACAACAACGATATGTTTCGTTTACACCACATATTGCTTATATTATTCATTCAACTGTGAACATTTGTTGCAAATATGAAGCATTTCTATTGAAATTTAAGAATAATTCAAACAAACATCTATCTCATATTACAAGGGAACTTCATTATTTTTCGGGGACGCCTACAATGTTCACTCATAATTTTTATTATTATTTTTTATTTTCATTTAATAAAACTTACACACCTAACTTGACAGGTTACCCATATGCGTTAGCGTGTTAATCTACCATAATCAACGAATAATTTTAACTTAATAATAATAACATAATTTATTATAACATAATTTGTCTAATACCATTAGTTCTAATTGATAAATTAATTATAATAATTTTCAATAATATCTCAATAATAGTTCTTCAACGTAAGGTCCTGCCGAGCTGCGAAGTTCGGACATGGCTGAACAAAATATGTCCACAGACTGATCCCATGTCACCAAGCCATTGAGTAAAGTGAGAATATAGTAATAAATTGGTGAAAATCCATCAAAATCCAAGACAAAATCGTTCGAAGGACAGAATTCGATCGGTAGGTACCGAGGGTGTTTGAAATATAGTAACACTAGGTAGGTAACTAGGTAACACCAGGCAACTAGGTAACGAAACTATTGTTAAGTTTAATTTCACGCGAGCGAAACTGCGGGCATCTATTAGTTTTTAATAAGTATTGTTGCTTTATGTTCTAGTTTAGCCCTTTACACTATTTTACCTAACTGGATCGTACTAAATGGGATAGGTTAAACTATCTTAATTGAGCGTTAGCTTATGACGGCAGGTGAGGAATCTTTTTGCGCTAGATTATGAGATTTGTGCTCTACTAGTGTCTCTATTTTGTGCCTAACTATGATCGTATATACTTATCGTATGAAATACCCTGCTTAGTGTACTTGATTGCTTTGATTTGGGTAGGGCTATATTTATCGAAGACTTCTGTAGCCGAGTTACAAGAATAGTGACTTATCTCGACGTTATGATAATAATGTTACGATGGAAACAGCCATCGCCCCCGATATCATTATTTGTTGTTATTTTTCCACCAGTTCAGCTCACCTGACTGTGCTAATTACATAATTTGTATTGAAATACATTAAAATATATTTTAGTTGCAAATAATCATGATAAACTTTAAAATAACAATGACATGCAACGATATAATATCGCGGTTGTTATTGCGACTGGATAAATGCGATGTGAAAAAAGGTGTCTCCAATGATTGATTCTTAGGTAACATTAGTGGCTACAAACAAGACGGAAGTAGGTACCGAGCTAGGGTAGACACTTTAAATAATTAATGATACTTATTTTAATAGAGACGATAATTGGCATCGGTTTGGATTAACCCAACTGGATTCTCACAAATTATAAGGAAACCAATAAACATAAAATAACATCATAATTTATGTAGTCTTACCTACTAAAAGTGCTTCTATATAGTTCCGTAATAATATATAGGTTAATTATAGGTACATTTTATATCGTAACGAGTGGCCGTCCTTACGACGAATTCATTAGAAATAAGTACCTAGGTATACCTATATAGAAGATTCAGTTATTAGGTAATTTACGTACCTACACAAACAGTACTTGTCACACAGTAGGGTTACTACGTAGGTACTAAGAATAATAATAAATGATAATACTAATCACTCATAATAAAAATTATATCACGTCACGACATGAATCAGATATCAGAAGCCACTGTTATCTGTGGGGGGTCTGTAAATTGATAACATTATTTTTCGGGCAAAGGTTTCTGCAAAGCTACTATTTCGATTGCCATTTTCAGCAATGTTAGATTCAATTAAATTGAACTCTATAATAGCCTAACACATCTATATAACATAGAAAAGTTGTTATTCTACTTTTTAACACGCTTATATTATCTTGCTAGATATGTACCTATGTATGTAACGGAAGAACGTGATTATCACCCCCATTTAAACGTCGGATTAATTTGAAACTTTGCACACTTACCTATCAAGGACCAATCATCATCACCACAACCTTTTCTTTGTCCCACTGTTGGGCACGGGTCTCCTCTCAGAATGAGAGGGATTAGGCCTTAGTCCACCACGCTGGCCAAGTGCGGATTGACGGACTTCACATACCTTGGAGAACATTATGATGAACTCTCAGGCATGTAGGTTTACTCACGATGTGTCCTTCACCGTTATAGCAAGTGACATTTAATTTCTTAAATCGCACATAACTTAGAAAAGTCATTGGTGCGTGCCGCTGGAGTTTGAACCCGGACCGCTCGAGTGAGAGGCGAGTTCGATAGCCACTGGGCTGTCACTGCTTCAAGCTATCAAGGACCAATAACAATGCAGTATTAAAAAAAAATCCTTTTCAAAGTTATGTGCAATTAATGAAATAAAATGTCACCAGCTGTAACTGGGAAGGAAACACCGTGGGTAACCTATCTAGATGCCTGAGAGTTTGCAATAATATTTCTCAAATGCATGTAAAGTCTGCTAATCCACACTTGGCCAGCGTGGTAACTAAGGTGTAGGTAATCCCACCCGTTTCGAGAGGAGACCAACAGCTCAACAGTGGTACAAAGTAAAGGTTGTGTTGATGGTGTTGGTTTAATGTACATTCTCAGTTCTAAGGATAAGAAAGGTAGATCCATTGTTCACCATTCGCATCATGATATATACTTATATAAGCTTATAAAACAATATTATCTTTCAATCACGCAGATTTCCTAACGATTTTCGAAAGCAGGTGAAATAGGTACAACTAGTTAAAACAATATCACATAAACGGACATCGTGAGTAAGAGGTTTCGAATATGGAATTATTTACTGTTGTCCTAATTAACATTTTTAGGCTCGGCGTGTAATAGCAATACGCAGAGAAGACCAGTCAGTATGGGAGAGACGCGCCCCGTTCGCCCCGTCCAATGTGAACCGCCTGGTGAGGCAGGGGGTAAAGGTCATTGTGCAGCCATCCAACAGACGCGCGTATCCAATGCAGGTGAATATATTACGAAATACGTCATCTATTTAGTTAACCAAATAAAAAGAAAAAATAAAGTATATCTCCTCTATCTATGCTATGGCGAAAGCCAAATGTTGCTCAGAGTATACCTTGATAGAACCCTAACCAACACAACACCTTTACTCTATACATATTTTCATTTTACCCTGTACAAAGGAAAGGAAATCAATCAATTTGCTGAAGATTTGAAGTTTTCATAATTGAAGTTACCGACTTACTCACGCGTGATTTAACGGTAAGTTAGAGTAATCCGGTAGCTTCAACTATGAATTATAGGCACTTACTACGAATCATTTACCGTTTTACCACAAACGTATTTTCATAATATGACATTCACCGAGTGGACCGTGGACCATGCTAACTCTGAAGTACAAGCTGAAAACGTATCTAATGTCAACTACGAGAAACTACCGTGATTTGCAAACTATAGATTAGGTAGTTGGAAACTTCATAATACCAACCTTTTTAGCGTGGATTCAACCAATGATTGTTTATTCCATGACTTATTTATGTATGCAGTCGTACATCAACGCTGGGGCCGTCGTGCAGGAGGACATAAGCGAGGCTAGCGTCATCTTTGGCGTGAAGCAGACACCCATCGACCTGCTGATACCCAACAAGACCTATTGCTTCTTCTCACACACCATCAAAGCGCAAGAAGCCAATATGCCCATGTTGGATGCTATACTAGCTAAGGTATTTTATATTATAGGCACGTTATTTTCTTTTTAAACCTGGTTAACTTGGGCAAATAAGGAATTGGGTTAAGTCTAGTAATAGCAACAATCCATAGAAGTCCCACTGTTGGGCACGGGCTAGGACACTTTTAACTCCCACGGAAAAATAAACTATGATCATGAACTTCTCATAACCTCATATGTACCTATAAAACCTGCTTTTTGGGTCGAAAAAAAAATCAAATCAAAAATCAATCTCAAATAAGAAATATTAGGCTTAGAAACGCTGATCACATCGTAATGGAAGAATCCGTACTCTCTACTTAAGCCTGCACTGTGTTGTTAAGACTATATAAAGTCACCATTTCCAACATTTCCAGAACATTCGCCTGATCGACTACGAAAAGCTGATGGACGATTCCGGCAACCGCGTGGTGGCGTTCGGAAAATACGCGGGTGTGGCCGGCATGATCAACATCCTGCATGGGCTGGGTCTGCGGCTGCTGGCGCTGGGCCACCACACGCCGTTCATGGTATCCATCCATCTGTCAGCCCTTTGATGTCCAATGATTGGCATAGGCTCAAAGACGCCGCTCCAACCGTCTTGTGCTATCTGAATTCCAGCAGTTTCCCACCGTCTTCTTCAAGTCTTCGATTCGAAGGTGGACTGACGACCTGAATCCACCGCCTGTGCTCCCGTTTCTAACTTGTGGTATTTTGTTTTCTGAAAGGTTACCTCTGAGTCAAATGCCTTTTCTGTTTAATGACTTGCTGAAATAGTTAGTCGTTAGTGCCTTGTTAGTCCCCATGTGACTGCAGCACAGAGTGCCTTATTGAAGTGCAGTTTGGCCAGCTGTGACAATCTATACATTTCATAAAACTCTAACGAATCCGCGTCTGTATATTGAATAAATCTTGAAAAATACTATCAGGGGATGATAAATAATGAATACAGTTAAATATTCGGGAGAAAACACAGTTGCAATAATATCGTCGCACCATTTACTAACCTCCAGACATTGGGTAACGGCTGGACTCAGAGATCACGACGGTCCTTGATTAGAAGAGCCTAGGGGTTTTTTCACCTGTAAAGTTGAAAATTATGTTTGGGTGGACACTTTCAGCACATCGGGCCGGCGCATAACTACCGAAACTCGAGCATGGCTCGGCAGGCGATCCGCGACGCTGGCTACGAAGTAGCCCTCGGCATGATGCCCAAGTCTCTCGGGCCCCTCACCTTCGTCTTTACTGGATCCGGAAACGTCTCTCAGGTAAAGTACCTGTTAAGTGTGTTATGGATAAACTTAGCTTGAATTATGATTAGACTTTAGAAGAAATTAAAAGGACGGGGTACCACCAGGTCTCTTAAAGTAACGCATTCAGGAAGCATTCTATAAGTGGAAGGGATGAAGCATATTTTACTAATTCAAGGTAGACAAAGAGCTTCCAGGTTGATTAATTGATAAGAGTTTTAAAAAAAATGTTGGTGTTCTAGGGAAGTCAAGAGATATTTCAAGATCTACCTCATGAATATGTGCCGCCTGAAATGTTGAGAAAAGTTGCAGAACACGGAAGTGAGTCTATTTTTACAAAACTTTTCTGTCACCAAATTTTTAAGAAACTTAAAATAAATCTTTTGTGTCGATAAAATAGTTCTTCAATTATACCCACACTCGTATTTCATCACGAAATCTAGCAGAAACCAATTATTTTTCCACTACAGTACCTACATTCAAATTTCCGTCCAATTAGGTCCCAATAAAATTTACGGTTGTGAAGTCCGGCGACGGCACCATCTGGTGCGGAAAAACGGCGGAGGTTACGACCACCAAGAGTATGAAGAACACCCGGAACGCTACATATCTACGTTCGCCCAGAAGGTAAGTCCTGATAAAATATGATGATGGTGATGGTATTATGAGGATGAAAGAAATAAATATATTTAGATAAATAATACAACATAAACACATTACCTACTACTCATATTCATTTCATTCTTTTGGTCAACGAGTATGATGGATGGAAATCAGCAAAGCAGGTATGCTTAAATAACTGCCATGAATCTATCGATACATCATCGAACAGGATTATGGGGCAGGACCAGGGCCGGATTTAGAGGTGTGGAGGCCTCGGGCAACAAAAGAGTGGAGGCCCCCTGGCCCCAAATTATTTTCCAATTGAGATGAACAACTTTTTTCAGTCTAATTTTTCAATCAATTATTTTTTGTGAAACCAAGTAGATTATTTTAGTATTTAACAAACATATAAAAATATAGATAAATGATTTCTGTTAATATTTAGGAACAATATAATCATGTTTGTGCAAAGGTAAGGTGAAGGTACTGCGAAAAAAAAACATAAGAAAAGTTATTTACTAGTTTTTACTTGGATTTTAGTCGGAGTATGAATCTTTTTTTTCGAAGTCTATTGTGGGGGCCCTACTTTTGTGATGGCCTGGGGCTGTAGCCCCGGTTGCCCTCCCCTAAATCCAGCCCTGGTGCAGGACAAATAGATACCAAGTGAATACACATTCAGTATTTTATCCTACTAATATTATAAATGTGAAAGTTTGTAAGTTTGGATGTTCAATTCAATCAATCACGCAAAAACTACAAAAAGTATTTAGATGAAACAATAGCATTTTAGTATTTAACAGTTAACAGTACAATGTTATTCATTCGTACGTATGTTTGTTAGGTACCGTATTTTTCTTCCGTCCCTGTATGGTTACCAACCCACAAAATTATATAACTAAAAATTAAACATAGAACTGACTTAAAGATAGGCAGGTACATGATATTAACGTAATGTGACGTGATAGAGAAAATAAGATTAAGGTAACTCACAATGATTATTCACGTGCGATAAACAGTAAGTCGGTATTGTATTATATTTTAATTGTGAGATAATGTAATCATTATCGGGGCGTGCTAATTTGTAAGAATGTACCTAAATACTTGGAGTCGCAAATTTATCGGTCATGAAATTTAGGTCATTGAAAGTCACGTTAGTAACCAATCAGAGAGTTGGAAATAAAATAATTTATTTTACATTCGTTGATCAATGTTTTGAATACAATTGACGTACATATTTAGATAAATAAAAAAGCTCGCTGGTCTCAAAACCTGTGGTCAACGTCATACCAAATGTTTACAAAATACCTGATAGAACCTAAACACCGGCCAAGTGCGAGTCGGACTCGAACACACGAAGAGTTCTGTACCATTAACTATACAATCGGCAAAAATCATGTCTGTTGTTTGGGAGTCCCCCTTAAATTTAATTTTTTCTATTTTTTAGTATTTGTTGTTATAGCGGCAATAGAAATAATAGTAAGCTGATGAGTGGATAGACTGTAATGCAAAATGTAGGTAGATGAACAATAACGTTATTGTTATTAGACATGCGTGTAGTGAAGTTATGATTTTCCCCAGATTGCCCCATACACTTCGGTTCTCGTGAACTGCATCTACTGGGCTGTTGACAGCCCGAAGCTGCTGACCATTCCTGACGCTAAGCACCTCCTACTGCCGTCCAACACGCCGTGGCTGCCGAAGAGTATTGGAGCGCCAGCTTTACCACACAGGTGATTTTGAGCTGGAAAATAAATAAATAAATAAATATACCTAAAATATATGAGTACTTCAAATAGCTCTTTGGATCAAATTTTGTGAACCGTTTCAGAATGTTGGCAATTTGTGACATATCGGCAGACCCTGGCGGTTCCATCGAGTTCATGAATGAATGCACCACAATTGACACACCCTTCTGCTTATACGATGCTGACAGAAACAAAGACACTAAAAGGTATTCTAAGTATTTTAAATTAAAATTAAAATCAATTATCAATACAGATCCAAAACTTTTAAATTGTTGTTGTTCAGGATGCTGATTGTATTAATGACGAAGATATTTATAATATAGGTAGTAACTGATATAGGTAAACATGTTCTTTTATTAAGCAAATTAAAAGGTTCCAATGTTAATTTCTTTTCACAGCTTCAAAGGACCTGGAGTTCTTGTCTGTTCCATAGATAACATGCCGACCCAGTTACCTCGAGAGTCTACAGATTTCTTCGGAGATCTCCTGTACCCTTACGCTGAAGACATCATGAGTTCGGACGCGACTAAGCCATTGGAAGAACATAAATTCAACTCAGTCGTTCAAGGGGTAAAGTACCTATTCATTCGAATAGACGAATAGATAATGTATAGACGAGACACACATCAAAGATATATGAGAAAGTATCGTGAGTTCTTGAAGGAAGAATACAAAACAACAATACGTGCTAAATTTGAGCATTGATGAAGTCACAAAAGTAAATCTTTGTGTTTCTTTAGAAAAGGCAATTAAGTAGATAGTGTCACTAATATTTATCTACTTTTAGCTCTGTTATCTTATCACAGTTCAAACTTTAATTTACTTATTTGTTGTTTTCTTTACAGGCCATTATCACCAGCTGTGGTAAGCTGACCCCACCTTTTGAGTACATCAACGAGCTTAGAATGGCCAACACGTGAGTAAAACTCTTTAATGAGTGCATTAAGTGTCCGATATTCTGTGTTTTGATCAGTGATAAATAGCTTTTTTAATAAAAAGATTTCAAGCACTAGGTCTAAGTCGTAGTATAATGATCGCCATTGGTTGTTGGTAATATCGGTAACTATTGGAAACTCTCTCACGGTTTATAAAAAAACGTTTAATTTTGTATGTTGTAGAGCTCGCAGAAGGGCACGTAGTAAACCCGTTAGTAAGCCAACACAGGTAAATAAAATCATGAAAAACTACATGCTGCATTTTCTGATGAACATTTTCAAACGTATTTGTATGTCCGTGATCCCTATATCACTGAGACAGATTGGGAAAGGCTTTGTAGTAGAAACTGTGGAATGGTCGCCTAAGAGGTGAGATGTGACCACAGAAATAATATTATGTGGTTGTAACTGTTCCTCAATCATTTTCTACTATATTGGCTAGGATCACTATTCAATACTTACTTATTAGCTGCCTTTCACAGCATTTTCATTAATTTATATATTTCGTTTTAGCCGGTCACGCCATAAGGTGGAAGGGAATGATCAGCAGAGTCCTGTGGTGATCCTAGGCAGCGGCTCGGTCTCTGCGCCCGTTGTAGAATACCTCGCGAAGGACAAAAACATTGCAGTCACTATTGGTAAGTTTATAAATTGTTGTTATAATGATTAGATTTCATGAGTAATTTAGAGTTATATAGTCAGCATTGAATTTTGCTTACTGAATAGACGCTCTACGCGGAGGTTTATGGCCCTTGAAGATGTGTTTAAAAATAATTGAAAGTACCTATATAGCTTGTCTTTGTCTACAACATGTATTTAAATCTTTGAATGACAAAAAGGCGCCGCTGTAACGTAATTGCTATGAAAGACGAGTTGTCCTGCCGTATTCACTCTTTCGACTGCAACAAAAACGAATCGGCACAAATTTAATACAAAACGGTAGCGGATAAACTGTAGCATTATGTAGCTTCTCCTTGATTATCTGAACCCCTATCAATACTTTTCAGCATCTCAAGTGAAAGAGGAAGCGGACGCCCTCGCGGAGCGCTACGGCGTTCGATCGGAATACTTGGAGGCGAGCGATGAGCGCGCACTTCAATCTCTGGCGTCTCGGTCGCGCCTCATGGTGTCGTTGCTGCCTTACGAGCTGCACGGGGCGGTGGCGCGCGCGTGCGTGGCTACTGGCACCCACATGGTCACCGCGTCCTATGTCCGGCCCGAGGTGCAGGAGGTGCACGAAGCGTAAGTACTCTATGTACTCGATCACTACAAACGAGAGCGCACTTCTATCTCTGGCATCACGGTCGCGCCTATGATGGTCGTTGCTGCCTTACGAGCTGCACGGGGCGGTGGCGCGCGCGTGCGTGGCTACTGGCACCCACATGGTCACCGCGTCCTATGTCCGGCCCGAGGTGCAGGAGGTGCACGAAGCGTAAGTACTCTATGTACTCGATCACTACAAACGAGAGCGCACTTCTATCTCTGGCATCACGGTCGCGCCTATGATGGTCGTTGCTGCCTTACGAGCTGCACGGGGCGGTGGCGCGCGCGTGCGTGGCTACTGGCACCCACATGGTCACCGCGTCCTATGTCCGGCCCGAGGTGCAGGAGGTGCACGAAGCGTAAGTACTCTATGTACTCGATCACTACAAACGAGAGCGCACTTCTATCTCTGGCATCACGGTCGCGCCTATGATGGTCGTTGCTGCCTTACGAGCTGCACGGGGCGGTGGCGCGCGCGTGCGTGGCTACTGGCACCCACATGGTCACCGCGTCCTATGTCCGGCCCGAGGTGCAGGAGGTGCACGAAGCGTAAGTACTCTATGTACTCGATCACTACAAACGAGAGCGCACTTCTATCTCTGGCATCACGGTCGCGCCTATGATGTCGTTGCTGCCTTATGAGCTGCACGGGGCGGTGGCGCGCGCCTGCGTGGCTACTGGCACCCACATGGTCACCGCGTCCTATGTCCGGCCCGAGGTGCAGGAGGTGCACGAAGCGTAAGTACTCTACGTGCTCGATCACTACAAACGAGAGCGCACTTCTATCTCTGGCATCTCGGTCGCGCCTCATGGTGTCGTTGCTGCCTTACAAGCTACACGGGGCGGTGGCGCGCGCGTGCGTCGCTATTGGCACCCACATGGTCACCGTGTCCTATGTCCGGCCCGAGGTGCAGCAGGTGCACGAAGCGTAAGTACCTACCCTACGTGCTCGATCACTACAAACGAGAGCGCACTTCTATCTCTGGCATCACGGTCGCGCCTATGATGGTCGTTGCTGCCTTACGAGCTGCACGGGGCGGTGGCGCGCGCGTGCGTGGCTACTGGCACCCACATGGTCACCGCGTCATATGTCCGGCCCGAGGTGCAGCAGGTGCACGAAGCGTAAGTAACGTGCATAAAGTAGAAGAGAAAGTACTATACTAGCCCACTACTTTTGCAGCTTGTTTGACGGCTATGTAACAAAAACATATTGCATATGAACTCGAGAAGACGCTACATGGAGGCTACAGACAGACTGATAATAATATGATCACAGATAACTTATACTTTAAGTTCCACTGCTGCCACCACTAAACCGCCACTAATATGTAAAGTAACCAAATATTTTGTGCACAGAGCTAAGGATGCCGGAGTAACGATACTGAATGAAGTGGGTTTGGATCCAGGAATTGATCATCTTCTGGCTCTCGAGTGCATCCACGACATTCAAAGTCACGGAGGAAGAGTGGATTCATTTGTTTCATACTGTGGAGGTAATGTTGAGTTGTTTTATTTACTCTATTAAAATTTAGAAATACGCAGTAAGTAGGTAGATTGTTTCATGATCAAAGACAGTGGACTTTTCAAGCTTTTAATGACATTTTATAAGTACATTTGCATATACATAGTGTCTTACATTTTGGTGACGTGGAATTACCTAGACATTGCGTCAGATCCGTTTATGAAAATTCATATTATCCGTATATGTCTCAATGTGGATAATATAATGAACACGCACGCAAAGCATAAAATGAAAACAGACAGACAGACTGACAAACAACATGTTTCTAATTTACACTTATGAAACCTGTATCGACTACTATAAAATAATCCCGGATGTTTTAGGTTTACCTGCACCAGAGTTCAGCGACAATGCCCTAAGATACAAATTCTCCTGGAGCCCGCGAGGTGTATTACTCAATACCATTTCTGGAGCCAAGTATCTCAGCAAAGGACAGGTACTTAACATAAGAAATCAGCCGTATTTTTGCACGACATTACCATAGTATAAAGAAGTCGCTCCGCTCTACTTGGGTTCTACTTACGAAAATATTAAATTTTCCATCACATCTTGAAGATTTCCCGACTGCCGAACCGTGCTCCCGGGGTCGAATCTCAGCTGAGGCATATAAATATTTCACACATACTTAAATCACATATATAATTCGCGTTTAGTCTTCTAAACGTCATAGAGGAACATACATACATAGACTGATAAACAACATACGTTTTCGTCGCACAGTCGGGTAATAAATACACGTTAAATTATAATAATTTACAACAGTTAAATTAAGATTTTTAGTGTAGTGCTATATTGTTTACAGTAGACTAATTGTTTTTAGATCGTAGAGGTGCTCAGTGGCGGAGAACTAATGTCGGTTGCTCGTGACCTGGACTTCCTCCCGGGCTTCGCTTTCGAAGGATTCCCCAACAGAGACAGTACCATCTACTCGAAGCTGTATGGTATCGAGGATGCCCACACAATGTTCAGAGGAACAATTCGCTACAGCGGTACAGTCACGATTTCATTGAATTTAATTTAGTATCATAAAAAGTTAAAGATAGGACAAACCATAGACGTCGTATTGTTGGACTAGGGTCTCCCCCTAGCCACAGCTGCAGAAGATCTAGAGCATACACCACCAAGCTGCTATAATGCGGGTTATTGAAGGGGTTAGTGGCCAACCCATTGTCGAATCGAATGTTCTTACGCTAACCGAAGATCTTCGATAAGGCTTAACGATTGTTTTGACAATTTAAAACAACTGAGACCGCTGCGCCAATCTGCTTTTCCAAGCAAGGAAACGCCCATGAAATTTTGCCACAAACGGTCACCCATCCACAAACTGACCGCACCCGTCGTTGCTTAATTCAGTCGATCACATACGATTGACGCGAACCATTGGCCATTGGATGCTTCACTTTACTTTAGATAGACTTTAGGAAAGATTATCTACTTAGTCGGCTGTGGTTTTACGAGTTACTTACTATGATTTTTCTTCTTTTTTATAGGCTTTGCGGAAACGATGAAGTCTATGCAACTTTTCGGTTTGATCGATCCCAACCCTCACCCGTCTTTACATCCGGATGGGCCAAGCATAACTTGGGTAAGTTTTCTAGACTCGTTGACATATCAGTTTACTAACCTTCCGTCGCTACGAAATGAGTCATGGCTGAAAAGCCCCAAACACATTTGGAATACCCTGCTCTATTAGATGGAATATCGAGATAAACTAACTCTGCTCATATTCTTGCCAAAATACGTATTGCTCATCAACATGTAAGAGTCGCAAATTTAACCAAGAATTAATTTGCAATGTTTTGTTGTAGATGATTGACAATCTTGTCATGAGAGCATCATTTAAAATTTAGGTTCGAGTAATTTATATAAAAAAAAAAGATATACCTACATACATTACATACGTTATATTGTTTTTAAAAATTGCTTTTTATTTTTTTTAATTATTATTTTTGTTCCCAGCGTCAATTCGCGTGTGACTTACTAGGACTGGTAGACTCGTCGATCTTCTTCGAGAACCTGCGCACGCGCATGTCGGAGCGCATCGGCCCCGTGGGCGCGGCGGCGCTCGAGTCACTGGGGCTACTGGAGGACGTTGAAGTCGTCAAGCGCGGGACGCCTCTCGACACTATTAGTCATTACCTCAGCAGTCGGCTGCAACTTGGTACGATTAGATGCCGGCTTGGAAGGTTTTAGATTTATTTGAAGTTATGATGAGGTTTAACTTGTATTTGTAATTGATTTTCAATAGATCATCAAAATCTTCACCGATCTGTATCGGGGCACCGTGGTGTATTACCCCGTGCTAAACAGTGAAATGTGTATGGGTTGTTGTCTAGCTTTTTTATCGTTTAGATCAACATGCAATACCTCATTCACACAACAATATGATCAACAGTAGACTAATGAAACAAATCTTACGTCCGTACCATAAGCTTACTTTCTTGCTTTGATGCTCATATTTCATGACGGTTTTAACGCGAATCCTTTTCACAACCTTATAATAACAAGGAGGCCTAGAGTAAGAGACGGTAGGGACTGAGTTAAGATAGGTCAGAAAACTCTTCCAAGCACGACGATACCGACGATAACTCAAGACATCTCTTTACATTTGTCCGCACAGTAACTCAAGACATCTCTTGTGACATTTGTCTAAGATTTTAAAACAAAACCAATTTCCCATCACAGAACAGAGAGTGTCTGACCATGTTTTACATTTAAAACCGATGTTCATAGAAAAAGACGAGACCGACTTCGTAGTCCTGCGGCACGAGGTGGGCGTGACGTGGAGCGACGGCAGGAAAGAGAGGCGGGAAATCACGATGGCGGTACGGGGCGACCCCGCTAGCCACACTGCCATGGCACGCACCGTGGGCCTACCCACAGCCATCGCTGCCAAAATGGTGCTCGATGGTGAGCCTAGTTCTATTATGTATTATTATGTGTAAGTTCTTGGGTATACCTTAGGGGAGATAACCGTGTGTATGAGCTAAAAATAAGGCACCGGTATACCAACCATGTCGTGGAGCGACAGCAAGAAATATCGGCGTGAGATCACGATAACGGTGCGCGGCGGTTGGTGGCCGCAAGATGATGAAGCCACGTTTATACAGTCTGAAAGAAAGGCTTAAGAAATTTGCGTGACCTCTATCGTCGACAACAATCGCAGCGCGGGTCTGTGATACTATACAGCAGAGACCGCAGTGGTGACATTTATAAAATGCGGATGTAGGGCTAGGTAAGGAAATAACCTGAAGTCGAGCAATAGCGAAATACTATGGCAGCATTGAATAATGATAGAAGAGTCACTGAACATTATTAAATAACTCGTAAGAGTTGTACCTATTCGTAAGTATTCGTTTTCGTCGGGTAAGTTGGTAATTCAGTGATCTTTTTATCACTAGGAGGTTGCCTCCTTCTTACCCGACGAAAACGAATACTTGCGAGAAACACTCTGAAGAGTTATTTAATAATGTTCAGTTCTCTCGAAGAAAATGTAGAGTCGCAATATAGTAAGTGTTGCCTCTTTATGGCATATACCTATGCATTCACGAACATAATACATACCACGGACTACATTAAAAATTACTTTGGTCTTACTCAATGATCATACTAACGTTTTCTCGGAGCTTTGCCCGCACATAATGCACGATCCGTTAAAGCTAACTCGAATTCAGAATCCATTCAACCGCTAACGCCTGATCAAGTTTAAAACATAGGTAGTAACAAACACAAACATTCACATTTACAATATTTATTAGATTCATTGACTAAGTAGTGCATTAAAATGGTTATGCATTATGGTCTGCTATTTTGAACTACAAAAACTTACGTATATCTTCCAGGTGAAATACAACAACGAGGCGTGGTGCTACCGTTCGCGCCAGCGGTGTACAAGACACTGCTGTCGAGACTGCGATCTGATGGAATCGATGCCAAAGAAATCTGTAAGCCTCTTAACTAGTAATAAGGTTTATATTTTATAGAATTATATATTTTAAGGCATAAATATGGATATATTTTAATACATCGTGATTTCTATCGATATTGACGTAAAATTAAGTACTTTTGTAAATATAATGTAAAATTGTAAATAAGTTATTGTATAAATAAATATATTTAATGAAATTAATCGGGTTTTATTCAATTTATGTAGAAAACAGATACTATTTAAAAAAAGTTTTTTTTTACATACTTAATTATACAGAGTTCGATAAACATTAGACTCCTTTGTAAAATTTTAATAAAGCCTTTTTAAGTTTAGAAAAATAACTGCAAAAGTTTTTGATTCACCAAGGCAGCAGCTTAAAATGAAAATATTGTTATGGAGTAATGTCATCTGGAAGAAAAAGGTTTGACATGTTTGTCATTCATATATCATTTTTTTGCTAACCTAAAATGTTTCATCAAAAGACTTGATTTCGCTGTTTTTTTAGATATTTTTACATATTTTTTATGAATTTATTGAGCTAAATCTCGGCTGTGACTTGATACGCCTCATTTTGTGTGGAGAGTTTTAAGAGAACAAACGATTTTAATAATGACTTTCCGTTAAGTCATAATACAATGGAAAACGACCCGAATAACACAGTAAGTGGAAAAACAGAAAACGCTATTCCTAAATACTATGGAATTAAACATCTGGTAGGTGTAGTTGATAAGCAGATTAAATTGTTCCAAACTTGCCTGCATTAACTCAAATCATCAAGAGCTGATGATGATCTCGAGAAAATTCATACAACAATTCTAAAACCTTGTAAATCATTATTCATGAAAGTGGTTATTAAACATAAGCCCAAAAAGTCAATGTTCAAATTGTGCTATGTTCCCGCCCAAAAATGTGTTCTTCTCAGAATAAGTACTATTATATTCTGACGAATCAGAGAATTTATAGAACAAACTCATGTAATAATATAACATTCGTCTCTAATGTATCGCATACCAAAAAAATTAAGCATTAATTTATACGTGCGTTAGTTACTTTCTAATTGGCAACTTATACCTACCTAAATTTCCACGCAAAGATAATCATTAAAATTAAATAACTAACATAGATAGTAGGTAGTAGTAATTACCTATTGTATAGGTATGTACCTACTTTTCGTACGGCTCAAGAAATAACATAAAAAAGTTGAATGATTATGGATAAGATCCTTCCAATCCTCTAACCATATTATTATAGGAAGAACCTATAACTATAACTAACTAATTAATCCTCAAGACCACTCGCTTAAGACAATTTTTTTCTGCCCCATTTATCTCCTCGTGACTATAAGCTCAATAATTTTTTCCACATAAACTTAGCTGCAACCCATATGTTCCACTACTGGGCACGGGTCTCCCCCACAGACACAGCTGCAGGAGGTCTCGAGCATACTCCACCACGCTGCTCCAATCAGGATTGGTGGAGGGGTTAGTGGCAACCCAGTGTCAAATGTTCTCAAGCCACCCGAAGATCTTTGACAAGGCTTAACGACTGTTTCCACCTTTGAAAACACCCGGGACCGACGGATTTACGTGTCCTCCGAAGCACGGTCCATGAAATTTTGCCACTAGCGGTCACCCATCCACAAACCGACCGCGCCCGTAGTTGCTCTTTTAACAAACTCTTTCGATCACATTGAATCGACGCGAGCTATTCGGCTATGGACGCCACGTAAAGTTACTATGTGTAAATTGTGGAATAACAATATTTCATTCACAATAACCTCTTACACACACAAACCCCTGGACAATGATTCCGCATACGCCGGGGAAACACAGAAAATAGCACAATTGACACCAACAATTAATGAATTGTCGGATATAACGGTAAGCACACTACCAGATCTACGACCACCACGCTTAGTCCTAACGCTGGCGAGGCGGGCGACTGTCTCCAGGAGTTTTAATGACGTACTAAATCAAATCGTATTAGAGTACACACAGTTTGCACGCTCAGCGAGAAGCGAGCGTGGCGACGCGACGCTACGGTGTGAGTTGTGTGACCTTTCCCAAATAGCCCAGTCAGCGTCTGATAGACGCCACACCTTCACACCGACGTATGGTGTATGCTACAACCCATAGGCTACCCAAATTTTCTGGTCAAGGCTTTACAATATCTTGACAATGAAATAAACTGTGGCCGACGGCTTAACGTGACTTTTAAAGCACGCAAACGCCCATTAAGTTTTGGCACTAAAGGTCCACTACCACAAACCTTTCTTTGTCCCACAGTTGGGCACGGCTCTCCTCTCGGAATGGAAGGGGTTAGGCCTTAGTCCACCACACTGTGTGGATTGGCGGACTTCACATGCCTTCTAGAACATTATGCAGAACTCTCAGGCATGCAGGTTTCCTCAGATGTTTACTCACGATGTTTCCTTCATCGTTACAGCAGGTGACATTTGATTTCATAAATCACACATAACTTTGAAAAGTCATCGGTGCGTGCTGCTTGGTTATGAACCTGCCTCTCGAGTGAGAGGTGAGTAAGACAGCTACTGGGCTGTCACCGCTGTTCGACGCGAGCCGTAGGGCTAAGCTTGTGTGCCCGTGCAGACGGCGGGTCGCGAGACCGGGCGGTGCATGTCGGTGGCGGCGATGCAGGCGCTGCACCGGCTGCGCGAGTGCCGGCTGCTGTGCGACGCGATAGTGCGCGCGGACGACGGCGCCGCCTTCCCCGTGCACCGCGCCATCCTCTCCGCCTGCAGCCCATACTTCCTGTAAGATCCGTCCATAAATCCTTTGCCACTAACCGTGGTAGTGTCAACTTACCCTGAGGATGCTCCGTTTGCGGGCGAACACGTGTTGATGGTGGTGCGGGCGTTGGTGTGTATTTTTATTGTAGTATGTACATGCTTTCTTATGTGCTATATGCATGAAAGTATACACCATCTTTCGCCTTGTTCGTGGGTTATTGCAAAGTAGATTATAATAATGGATATCCGCAAAGTAACGCCTGATACAATATCCAGGCCTCTCCTAAACAACACCACGTCCCACCAACCCCATGCCATCTGAATCCAGCCATTTCCCGTCCTTTCATTCCCCGTGGAATGAACCCCGTGTGTACTACGTGCAGGTAGAGAGTATACGCACTTCCTGTTGTTATAATTCAATATAATAATTTTATTAATACATTGCTTTAGTAATTTTGTCATGGCGCGACTCCATTACTATGGCAACATTTTCACGTGACCCCCTTTAGTAATTTTATTTTCAAGCAAACCTGCATAAGTATGTAAAGAGGCACTCGAATTTCCTGGGAACTTGTACGATGACGTAGTGCCCAAATATCTCAGCTATTTATCTTTGTCCCCATCTCGTCTGCCTTCTGAGTTAGGCATTTGTTGTAATTATTATTCTGATTAAATTCAAATCAGTTATTATTATAGGGCTTTGTTTACAACAACACTTCACTCGCGCGAGCAGAGCGATGTCCTGATATCGGGAGTCCGCTCTGAGATCCTGCTGCTCCTCATCGAGTATGCGTATCTTCGGCGGATCGACGTGACCGAAACCAACGTGCACGAACTGCTCATGACAGCTGACTACCTCGCTTTCTTGGGAGTTCTACAGCTTTGCTGCGACCACCTCCGAGCGGCACTGAATCCCAAGAACTGTTTGGGTATCATGATGTTTGCAAGGTATGTTTATCACCTGCGAAATTCATTAGTAAACTAATAACTTTTTTTAACATAATAAAAAAATTCTTAAATTTACATCCTAAATTAATAAATAAGAAATATAAAAAAATTCACACCCATGAATCCATCCAGTTTCACATAATATTATATACGCAAAGCTTGTAATCGTCCGTATTTTAGACCACCCTATTTTTACGTAACTACCCCCAAGATCTTGCCTCTAACGTAGGTAAACTTTCCCTGATCTTTTCGTTTCTTTGTCCATATTATAGGTTAATTTACCTTTATTATGCGTGCAAGGAAATATTGCTTAGGTTGCCTTAAAAATTCAATTGCAGACGCGTCTTTTGCTATAAACTAGAAGCGGACTCTCGACGGTACTTACTGCGCTATTTTGTGATCGTGGCGACGCAAAGTGACGAGTTCCTTCACCTGCCCATTGAAGAACTAAATGGGATCATACTCGAAGATGAGCTGAATGTGAAAAGCGAGGAAGCGGTCTGGGAAGCGGTTCTTCGCTGGGTCAACTACGATCCAGAGGCTCGTTGGCAACACACAGTAAAACTCATGGGTAGCATACGACTAGGATTACTGGACACGCAAGTACGTTTGCCTTCAGCATCTAATTTAAAAAAAAGTATGTTAGTAAGTTAAATGGAACAACAAAATTATTTATAACCATTTTCTTTTGATCAGTTCTTTCTGGAAAACGTCAAAGATCACCCATACGTTACTGGTAATGAAGGTTCGCGTCCTATTATCATCGAAACGTTGAAATTCCTTTACGATTTGGAAATGATTGCGCAAAGAGATGGAGAAGTTGCTACGCCAGAAATAGCTAGGCCCAGAGTTCCTCATGAGGTGTGTATGCTAATCAACTAAAATGTAGAATTTTCTTTCAATTTAAAAAAATATTATAACATGATGATGTGAACAGTTTCAAATTAATCTGACGTATGAAAATCACTATCAAAGATTCCGAGATTTGTACAAACACTGCTACCAAGCTAATAAAAATTGAGTTAAGTAAAAATTCACTTCGATACATGAGCAGGAAAAGATGGACAAACCAACAGACCAACAAAAAAATTTAATAAAAATCGAGATATTGAAATTTTCCAATATCATGTTTTTCATACAATACAACAAATCGTAAATAGGTACATATTTAAAAATTCTCTACAATTTTATTAGGTTTTGTTTGCGATTGGCGGTTGGAGTGGAGGTTCTCCCACGGCATTTATTGAGACCTATGACACCAGAGCCGATCGATGGATTAAGGTATTTAATTAAAGCTTAATTACCTATATTTTGTACTAATTAATATAGATTTCATTACCTCCTTCCACCCATACAACCCTTTCCTTATTTCTTTGTCCCACTGTTGGGCACGGGTCTCCTCTCTGATTGGGAGGGATTAGCCCTTAGTCCACCAGGGTGGCAAAGTACGGATTGGCAGACTTCTCATGCCTTCGAGAACATTATGACGAACTCTCAGGCATGTAGATATCCTCACGATGTGTCCTTCACTGTTACAGCAAGTGACATTTCATTTCTTAAATCGAACATAACTGAAAATTCATGAACCCGGACCGCCCGAGTGAGAGGGTCGCCTCTCGGAAGTCGTTCCGTTACCTCCTTAAGCACATCTATCTATATTCATTAACGTGTTTTTTTTTCTTTTTTACTACTAAACCATTTTTTAATTTAATATTTTGTGCTCCAGGTGGAGGAGGTGGACCCGGCAGGCCCCCGCGCGTACCACGGCACGGCGGTCCTCGGGAACTGTATCTACGTCATCGGTGGCTTCGACGGGATGGACTACTTCAACTCTTGTCGATGTTTCGATGCTGTTACCAAAACTTGGCGTGAGGTTAGTTTTACGTGATCTTTAATTAATTAATTTTTTTAGGCGCAATAACATATCGTGATGATTTTCTTCTTTAAGCATGACACCAGACGAATTCGTCCTGTCAAACCCACATAACCACTGTTGGACTCGCTGATATCAGAAAACCCACTAAAACCCAGAGGCGTTGATAGGATAAGATTACTACCGTGGGGCACAAGCACAACATCTTCAAGACAAATGGCATAATTTCCGTTTATTCGAAGTCTGGTTACAACTTTTTAGAAATCATTGGAAATCACATGCTGACGAACTAACCGGAATCGCTATCATTATTTCTTGAGATTGTTTTGTTTTATCACTCTTCTGTACCTATCTATCACGCAACATCGTCACCGTGGCCATTCAACAAATTCGTGACAATTAGTTTCATGTACAAAGTGCGGTATTTTGTTAGACGCAATCGTAAAGGCGCAAAATAGAATTTGGACAGCACCAGTCCGCATTTGCCTTGAATACTTGTTGTTATAAGTGAAAGCTATTTATTTGATTTTATTTTCATTTCAAAATGACTTCATATTACGTAATTAATTATTTGTAAGGTGGCGCCTATGAACGCGCGGAGATGCTACGTTTCGGTGGCGGTACTCGGCGAGACGATATACGCGATGGGCGGCTACGACGGCCACCACCGGCAGAACACGGCGGAGCGGTTCAACCACCGCACCAACCAGTGGTCGCTGGTCTCGCCAATGAACGCGCAAAGATCTGACGCGAGCGCTGCGGCCTTGGATAGTGAGTTCGCTATATTTACTTCAAATGCATGGCTTGCAGAATTCAAAATGCAATTTGGACTTAGCTATGCAGTTGAAGTCTATTTGATTTTAGGGATGTTTTGGAAATAGATTAAAAGTCCACAAAAACGACAGTAAGTACCTACAGTTCGTGCCGTTTTTCTTTAATGAACGATCTCGTACATGAAATGCTGTGGTCGCGCGACGCTTCGACTCGAGTCATCAAACGATCGATAGTGTTAAGCCGGCGCGGTCTCAACCGGCAGTTGAATACCTATCCAACTCTTACTATACAAGCCATTATGTCCAATGTAAGTAGAGAACGGGCAGCTTTTTTATCAACTCAGATAGCTTTCATAGTCCAGCAAGCACGCTACTGCAAAGCGGACAGGTGCTTCACGAAATAATGCATTAATTCTGTCAGGATTTTAATACAGAAGTCTGTTACTTTCCTAGGCCTTTTTTTAGTTAGTTGAGGTTTTCGCAAAAGTGTAACTATTATATGGCAGATAAGATCTACATAACGGGCGGGTTCAACGGGCAGGAGTGCATGAACAGCGTGGAGGTGTTCGACCCAGACACGAACCAGTGGACCAATCTGGCCCCGATGCGCTCGCGCCGCTCGGGCGTGTCCTGCATCGCTTACCACAACAAGGTACCTAGGTACACTCTGAGTGAGTCTCTAAAATAGAATATGACTGACTGACCTGTTCGTTGGGTTTTAAAACCGTTTGTGAAACTTAAATAATTAGATTGTTTAGATGGCTAAAAGGACAATAGGTAGGTGATGTAGTTTTCAGATAAAAAATATGTCTTACAAAGTACATACTAAGTTTAACCACAGTTTAACAGTGGAATTTATAGGATAGTTGGATAGATGATGATATAGGGTTGATATAATATGATGTGCAGTTTGAACGGCATGTCGCGAATGTGCAGCGATGACCGCAAATAATACGTACCGATTGTACACGTACGTACAATCCAAGAAGCAAGTTCTGCCACCTTAAGGAAAATCACCAAAGTAGTTCATGGTAAACCAACATACCGTAATGTTAAGATCAGTACATTTGACCCCAGATCTACGTGATAGGCGGTTTCAACGGTATATCGCGCATGTGCAGCGGGGAGGTCTACGACCCCACCACTAACACGTGGGGCCCCGTGCCCGACATGTATAACCCGAGAAGCAACTTCGCCATCGAAGTGATCGACGACATGATATTTGCGATCGGAGGGTTCAACGGTGTTACCACTATCTACCACGTCGAGTGTTACGATGAGAAGACCAATGAATGGTTTGTATGAGTAATTGAAGTTATCAAGTGTCGGCTCGAAAGTTAAGCGCTTGAATGCGCAGAAGACGAAGGTCTCGTCTTGCGCGGAACGAGCGAGTCGTAAGCAATGATTGGTTCGCCAGTCGTATTATTGACACTCCATGCGCAGCTATCCCGAATTTCGTTCAGAGTTACATTTTCGTGCCGACACTTGTACCTAGTACTAAAAAGTCGAAGTAAAAGGTCGAAAACGACCACCAAAGTCTATTTGGAGATTTTGGTGGTCGTTTTCGCCAAATAGCCTAAATAAGGGCCATCCACCATATTTACCTGTAGCCTGTAGGTAGGTAATGGCACTGGTCCCATCGCCTATGGCCTATGGGCATATGTGACACCAATAATATCACAGGAGCCTTACTGGCCTTGCAGTATCGGGAATTTGGGACACCTCGACATGAAATTATAATAATCTTGATAAAATATTTTGTTTATACGCTACGTAATTTATTATCTCATTTGCAATTTAAAAGTAGTAATGTTGGGTGCTAACCGGTTTTCAAAGCAGGCATTTATATTTTGTTTGAATTTTTACTTAAAATTAGTAGATACCAACTTATTTTTTTAAAAATACAATCAGAGTTCAACTTCAAGAGATATATGCAGATAAAGTGTTGTCCATTTATCACTCGAGTTCAAATTTTTCCCGGTGATAGAATGTGTGTTTCGTAATCCTACAAGTAACTCGTTATGAAATTCACATACGAATATCTAAAGTTGTATCGGTGAACCTTACCTTGCCTGTCATGCCAGACTCAAAACATATTTACTTGCCTACCGATAGAAGCAATAATGATATGATAAATGATGTTATCAATGCCCAAGTGCCTTTAAGTCTAAGGTTAGGGTTAAGATAAATAAATGGCTAATTAGCTGATCTGTGTTGGTTCTTGATTACCTACATAACTTTTGCAACCTTAACACCCTAGCTATATAGTTTTTACAAACAGATTCAATAATCATCCATGACCAGACTAAACATTATATATCACTAATTAGGTACCAAACCTAATATCTATATCTATCTAACTTTCTTCCAAACCGCAATTATTTACGTAGGTACAAGTACAATCTACATTTATAGAGTCCACTCCTCCCGATCCTGCGCCCTCTTGGGGTCGGATCACCTTGCGTGTGAATGTCTATGATTGATTTGTACCTATACATACAAGTAATATAGTGTACCACAGCGGAATTTCTTACAGTGGGGCATGCCTTTGAATTCTCGCGAAATGCTGTAATTGCGTCACTCAAATGTGACACTGAACCTGCTAAGACCGAACGAGTGTTTGGTAGTCAGCCAGCCAGTGCGGCCAGCCCCCTCACTCGCCCCGGAGACCCCTCACGATGCTCTGACAGACGAGTCCGACTAAGAATACTTATTAGGCTGTGATTGTATGGTGCAGGTACGAAGCGACAGACATGAACATTTACCGGTCGGCGCTGTCAGCGTGCGTTATCATGGGGCTGCCCAACGTGTACGACTACATCCACAAGCATCGCGAGCGCCTCATGGAGGAGAAACGGCAGAAGATTCTGCTCTCGGAGACCGCGCGCCACGGCCAGCTGCGCACCGCTTTGCCTGATGTAAGACTCTATCTGTTCCGATTTTAACTTCTTTTTTATCCACGACTCACGGGTTCTCAAAGATGAGATACGTCTCGTCTACGGCGTTATTTGGCTTGATACTATTAATCTGTGGCTTCTGTTTTCGTGGCCAGCCAGTGACAGCATCGACACAATCAGACTTCGACCGCGCGTAATCGCGGGATATTTTAGTAGAAAAGCATTTTGTATCATGCATTTAGTAGTATATTTAGACGAATGCCATTTAAGTAATAAAAATACCTACTAGATATCTAAGTTAAGACAGATAGATTAATCCTAGAAGATGGCAGCTGCATAGTTAGACTGCGTTCTTTCTATTTAGGCACCTACGTCAACTCTCAAGTGCGGTATTTAGGCTACTTACAGCAAATTTTTTGCAGTAAGTATTTGCATTATTTTGATCCCACAACGATATACGAAATACGAAAATTAATCGACATACGAAAGTTAAATATGAATTAAAATAATGCTACTGTCTACTTCTACTAAATCTACAATACTTAGTTTAGTTTGCTTTTAAATTAATCTACTTGCCTGAAGTTCAATAAAAGTGTAAAAATACTACTAAAAATACACTACTTATTAAGTAAATAGATACTTGGTAATTCTTGATTAATTAACGCGACCAACGGACCATATTTTCACGTATCATTCATTCATTCATGATTAACAATAATTTATCATTCAGGCACATGTTTAACTCGTGAACTGAAACATAGCGTGATAGTTGACTTTATGACCAAGTTCATTTTATCGTACTTTTTGCAAGAGCTGAATAAAGTTTCATAATATGGGCTATGATAACCTTGTCGTCTTTTTTTTTTTTGTTCATAAAATGATATGCCCTCTAGAATCACTGAAAGTTAATTAGGCGTTTATTTATTTATCACTTTATTGTATTTTTCAACAAGGAGCAGACTTAATGCTTACGCATTAAGTGTGTCTAATCATCTATACCTACAGGCAAATAGGTTATCAGATTAATTAATTTTTTTTCTTACCCTCATGAATGCCTCTTTACTTGTAGTTCTTACTTATTAGAATAACTCTACAACCTACTAACGAATTACATGGACTATATTAAGAGCGCTAGAATAACCTAATTAGGTACTTATTATATTTTTTTAACTTACTAGCTGTTCCCGCGAACCTAGTTACACGCCTTAATACTACTTCAATAAATAAATAATAATAAAATAGGTGAACATATTTCCGAGATGTTTGCTATCCTACGTCCGTGTTTATATCTTATTTAATTCTATACCAAATTTAAATAACACACATAAAAGCAAACCTAGGGAAAATTTCCGGGAAAATTGTTACTAGTAGGTAATTCTTATGTTTTAATACCTGTTGTAGTATTAAAGGTGTAGATAAATCCAACAAATCAAACATTCATAAAAATTGGTCAATCCATTATCTAGATAATCATCTAATACTCGTCCCAAACTAAATGCACGAAAATGTGAATTTTGTATATAACTAAAACTTTTTATATATGATATAAAACACAGTATATAATATTATATATACATATATATCCTCCACCAATCCGCATTGGAGCAGCGTGGTGGAGTATGCTCTAGACCTTCCGCAGCAGTGTCTGTGGGGGAGAGGAGACCCGTGCCCAGCAGTGGGACGTCTATGGGTCGCAGCGATACATATATAGATTGACCTGTGTATAAAATACACTTTGGTAGAGCCACAGAATAATAGGTAGAGCTGAGAAGCTTATGTTCAGCAGTGTACTAATGTCCGTTCGGTCGTCCCAAAACTATCAATTACAGCTACTTTTCAAGGAGTCCCATTAGGTGGGTGGGGTGGTATCTACCTACAATATTAATATTAGATAGGTAATGTTTGTTGAAATAGGTGACTAGTCCTCCTCTAACGGGTATGTCACTTAGGTGCATCTGATGGAAGACAACGATGACATGCTGGAGCAGTTGGGTCTGATGGAGGAGCAGGTGAACCACGACGTGCCAGCGCCTCCCCCGCCGCCGCCGCCGCCCCCGCAGCCGCAGCCCATGGAGCAGGACAGGAACTAACCCCTACCCCAATGAACCTATGCCGGTAAGACTTGTTTAAGGGAAAAGTGCACTGCGAACGCAAACACGCTTCCAAAACGCACTTTATTTGTAGTACCATAGAAAATAATGCCGGTAAGACTGTGATTATGAAGCGAGTGAACCGGGACCTTCAATTTTTTTTTTCGAAAATGCATGCATGCTTAGGTTTTTTTTGTTTTAATTTATCTGTACAAATCCATAAGGCGGATCACTCAAAAATATAATCAACATTTATTTCAGGTCCCTAACTTACAATTTATAAACGTCTTTCTGCATCTATACATAGACAGCCAGTACGTTATAAGATGTGTGAAGGAAGCTTAAGAAAACAGTATTGTGAAGTCAATAATCTTGTGTGAAATTATTCTGTCAACTTTTTTAAATATTTACATTTATTTTAGAACTTTTGGCATATTTATAATGTTGTGATATTCCATGTGAATCATTTCTGTATTTTTGGTTGATTTTAGAACATTGTATCAAATTTTTCGGACAAGTATATGCTTTAAGACTATGATTGTTTCTTTCCAAAACAAGTTTATTTAAAAGAACGAGAGATAGGCAGGTACTCCATACACACTAATTACGTACCTACACATGCATTTCAAACCTAAAAAAAAGCTTATTATTTTTTATTTTGGTGCATTGTCATCGGAACCAAGTATGTGTGCCGAATTTCAGCTCGATAGCTTCAGTGGAAGTGGGTGAAATATTGATTGCAAGATTCCATGACATACAAACATACATAGATACATACGAGTGAAGTTATATAAAAGCTTTTAAAAATTAACCCGGCTTCTTGATATGTATCGATTTAATCGTCGATCGTTACAAATACTCGCCTTAACTCTACCTGCACAAACAAGAATCCGTGTACCTACATACAAACAAACAGGCAACCCACTAATAAAAAGTAATTAAGTAAAAGTTCCGCCTTACTTTTTACGTTTATACCTAATCTAAAGAATAATGCATTCATTAAATAAATTATGTACTTACCTAGTATGTAATAGGTCCTATCTAAATTCAAGGGGCATATTATATTATCTTTGTTTTAACCTTTCTGCTATCATACAAAGAGTTCAAGCAATTGTTTGTTATTAACTGTCAGATGATGGATGGAAAATAAAGCGAGTTCATTTAACATGGCACAAAGGAAATTTTCACAAGTAGAGATATTCGTACATTATATCTATAAATTATCCCACAAAAAAAACGGATGGGATAAAACTGTTAGTAAACTACTTCTGTGTGCCTTCCTGCCCGGTTCTTACGAGTAATAGTTTAATAAAATAAAAGCGGTATTCATTAGAAATCACTGAATGTTGTTCTGTGTTCAATTTAATAACAAAGGTCACATAAGGGCAATTTCCTAAGAAATTAGTGCAAAAACAGTTTTTAACAGTTCATCCAGGGATTATATTCATAAAAGTTATCATGAGTCGTCATTAAGTAGATTTTACATTTACCTACGCTATATGTAAACGTATAAATCGGTTCTAAATAAAAATATCAAAGAAATTCATAGTTATTATTCTTCTTACGTCGAATGACTAGAGTAAGTACTATGTTTTCATATCACATAAATAATATGTATTTCAATAAATAGTATTTTATAATCGGTCATTAGTCTTCAAATTTTCATTCGGGTAATATTCACATATTTTTGAAGCAGTATGGAAATTACTTAATAAAGTGTTAAATCACTACCTATTAAATTACATTCACAAACTCTGTCATATAGGTACATAGAACTATTTGTAAATAAGATATAAGTAGGTATTTATTACATATATTATCGGAGCTAACGTAAATAACAATCGAACATAATAAATAGTTTCTTGCTTGATTTATAAGCAAATAGTCATCATTTTATCGACCAACCTCTTGACCAAATATTTATAGCAAACATTTTAAACGGACGCTACAATTACTCTATCTATCGTAAAAGTAATCAGGGTTGTCATGGCAAACCGCTTCTGATAGTCCTGTCGCCTGTACCAACGTTTTCGCAGTAGGCTCGGACGATAAGGCCCGCTGCCACGTGCGCTCTGTCCACGCCACCGCTGTGAAACAGGCACCGTTGCTGATGAATGCTCGTAATGTCACCGCTCCAATTCCTCTTCCCATGCACCTCCACCCTTCAGCTTTAATCGATTGCACAAAACAGTTCCACGCACTGCTATATTTTCCCACCAAGTCACTCTGAATTCGAGATTTCACCACATCCACCGGATACAACAGAACCCAGGACAGCGTTCCGGCTACGCCACCAGCGGTGAACACCTTCAGCACGGACAAATCTCCACGTGTCATAGCCTCATACGAAGCAAAGTATATGGCGAATGCGGGACAGTCTCGCGCCATCGTGACTCCCAGACCGCGAAATAAAGCCTTGAAACCTCCAGTCCGAACCAGGTGCTTGGCGCCCGCCCAAGCTCCTGCGGGCATCCCATCGGATGGCGCAGCAATTTGCTGTCGTGTCTTAATAAGCTCTACGGGAGCACAGGCAAAACTTTGTAGCATGCCTGCAACGCCTCCAGCCAACGCGTGAGTCGATAGAGAGTTGGGATTAGGTAAAGCTCTTCTCGTATTTCCATATGCCCCAAAAACAATAGCATTTACAAACGCTATCCCACCTAAAGGCGCTCCTATTCCTCGATAGGCACTTGATAAAGTTCCACCCTTAAGCAAATTTTTCGCGCATTGTAGTGCACTTCCTCTGCCGGTCTGTACATGCACCTTTAACGTATCTAGTGGATGACCAGCTATGATACCAGCAGAACCTGAAATAAAACCTTGCGTTTGATTTTTCTATATAAATTGGATGAAATAATAATCATTAACAACATTGTAGTCACAACTCCTCCGCCCCATACCCATACATTATTGTCTCGTCACGGGTTTCTTTAAAGAATGTGAGATCAAATGACAAGTCCAATGGAAACACAATAAAAAAGTCATTTATTAAAATAACTTACCTCCAATACACCCAGCTATGAAGTCAAGCGCCATTTTAATCAAAGTGAAGTTTAAGAATATTGTTGAGTGAAGGATTCCTGAAAAGAATTTATTTTACAATTTATGCACCATTATTATAAAGCTCTTCGTAGCACAAATTGCGACGTAGAAAAAATGCAGTATCTATCAGCTTCAACGTTATCGTTAATTTTACTATGAAATTCATAAACAATGAACATCACCGGTCTTTATTTACGGAAATTTTCTTACCTCTAGGTGTTCAAATGAGATAATCGTAGTGTGAGTTGACGTTGCCTCCACCGGAGGTGATACCAATGAACATATTGGTGGTATGTTGAGCCGGCCGGCGAGTGGCAGTGGTGCAGCCTCGGGATTGCGGAGTGGTTATGCGCCCCTTGACGCCCGCGCCGCGCCGCCCCCAAACGCCGCGCCCGCTCGAGACACTTCCACACTTATCACGGGTCACTCTTATCACTCGGGGCATAATACGTCTTGAAATATCTCCGATTCTCGACAAACAGCTTAGGCTAGCCAATTTCAAATTCATAGTTTTTACTTACTTAATAGAAAAATACGCTTGCTATTTTCCGTATTTATAAGGTAGCCTTAGCGTATACAGTCAACAGTAACAATTTCTATATCAGAATTCCAAATAAAAACTACTTCGTATGATATTATTTATAAAGCATAGGTTGGGCCAAAGCTTAAGAATATTGTACTCAATTAAAACTAAGTGGAGTAGTATGTATAACGCTTAAATGAAAAGCTGAGATCTACAATTTACATTATCCACAATGGTGAAAAGATAATGCATTTAATTTGCGTAGACGTAAATTAGTATCCTAAGTAGGCCTAGAACCCTAGGCCTGTTTTGAGGGTGGCGGACACAAAAAAACAACAACAAACAACATTTATAAGAAGTAACCAAAATACAAATCTATATATATAAAAGGAGAAGGTGACTGACTGACTGACTGACTGACTGACTGACTGACATATCAACGCAGGGCCTAAACTATAAGGGTTAGAAACTTGAAATTTTGCACATGGGTTCCTTTTATAACGTAGGGGAGCACTAAGAAAGGATTTTTGAAAATTCACCCCCTAAGGGGGTAAAACGGGGGTGCAAATTTAGTATGAAACTTTGCCGTTTTTGAAGTCAAGTGGGCAACCTGAACGCGGGCAGACGTCGTTGATGGGTCTAATTCTACGCAAGCGAAGCTGCGGGCGTCCACTAGTATTTAAATATCTGTCAGGCTCACAACACAACGTCACGTTAATTGGTGCTTGTATTTGGGTGGGTTTTATTTAATTCGTTTATTTTAATTGAAAAACATAATCTATTTATCTTATGAATCTAAACAAATGACAAGGAATATTACACCAATCATATAAATATCCACTTTATCTTGAGCTGCCGTCGAGTACATAAACTTAGTACATTTTTCGTTTGAGATTAGTCCACCTTCCAGGGTATATACTGCTGTTTAAATCGTTCTTCGCAAGCCTTTTGCCATTAATTCGGAAGTAATGCTAAACATTGGAGAATATCTATATCAGAATATACTGTTTTTGTTTTGTAAGAAATGTCTTAGGTTATCTGCAATAAAACTGGTCAGTAGATAGGACAGGATCGTGGATTTTTTGCTATAACAAAGAGCTCTTTAAATAGCTCTATATATTAGGCCAAGGTATTGGTTTTTAAAATGTTTCCTGTAACTGCTTTCGTTTACGTTTATTTGATTTATAGTTTTCTCTAAGTTTTGTGTACTACTCTTCCTCAGATGAAGAACTTTGTATGTCTCTACTCAATTCTTATTATTAATAGTGGACGCCCGCAGCTTCGCTCGCGTAGAATGAGACCCATTAACGACGTCTGACCGCGTTCGGGTTGCCCACTTGACTTCAAAAACTGCAAAGTTTCATACTAACTTTGCACCCCCGTTTTACCCCCTTAGGGGGTGAATTTTCAAAAAATCTCTCTTAGTGCTCCCCTACGTTATAAAAGGAACCCCTGTGCAAAATTTCAACCAAAAATTTTAGGCCCTGCGTTGATATGTCAGTCAGTCAGTCAGTCAGTCAGTCAGTCAGTCAGTCAGTCAGTCAGTCAGTCAGTCACCTTCTCCATATAAATAATTTTTACTGAATATTTTGGGAGAACTTCATGTAAGTGTGTGGACTACAACTACCCCTACCAATACCCCTACCACTACCCCTACCACTACCACTACTACAACCACTACCCCTACCACTACCCCTACCACTACCCCTACCACTACCACTACCATTACCACTACCACTACGACTACCATTACTTATAATCGAAAACGTTCAATAAAAGTAGGAAATTATTAAAAATAAAAATCGCGATGGAAAAATAGGGGTTGATCGTAGAGGGTTGAAAATTCAGGGTTGTATGTATTTTCTAATGCTGTATCATAAAAAAAAAATTATCTAAAAATTAAAAAAAAAAATTTGGAGTGGACTACCCTTAACATTTAGGGGGATGAAAAATAGATGTTAGTCGATTCTCAGACCTACTGAATACGCATATAAAATTTGGTAAAAATTGGTAAGGCCGTTTCGGAGGAGTACTGCAACAAACAACACATTGTGACATGGAAATTTTATATATTAGATTTATATCTATATCTTTATCTTATATCCATACTAATATTATAAATGCGAAAGTGTGTTTGTTTGTTTGTTTATTTGTTTGTTTGTCCGGCTTTCACGTCGCAACGAAGCTATTATGTATATGGTATTGTTTTTGTGTGTCGACATAGTGAGGAGGGTGGAGAGTTACGTAGGCTACTTTTTACCGCGCGCGGTAAAACATCCCCATGGGAAGATATCGATGTTTTGTTATTTGATAGATATTTAGTTCCGAATGTTATTAATAGATGGCGTTAGTAAAATTCATTTTCAAGTTCTGAATCACGTATATGATACACATGTCATTGTTAATTCCCTTTGACCACGCGGGCGGAGCCCCGGGTAAAAGCTAGTCTATTATATTAGAGTATATATATTTATACTTATACTTGTACTTGTACTTGTACTTGTACCTGTACTTGTACTTGTACATGTACTTGTACTTGTACTTGTCCTTGTACTTGTATTTGTACTTGTCCTTGTCCTTGTACTTGTACTTGTACTTGTCCTTGTCCTTGTCCTTGTACTTGTCCTTGTCCTTGTCCTTGTACTTGTACTTGTCCTTGTCCTTGTCCTTGTCCTTGTCCTTGTCCTTGTCCTTGTCCTTGTCCTTGTCCTTGTCCTTGTCCTTGTCCTTGTCCTTGTACTTGTCCTTGTCCTTGTCCTTGTCCTTGTCCTTGTCCTTGTACTTGTACTTGTACTTGTACTTGTACTTGTACTTGTACTTGTCCTTGTCCTTGTCCTTGTCCTTGTCCTTGTACTTGTACTTGTACTTGTACTTGTACTTGTACTTGTACTTGTACTTGTACTTGTACTTGTACTTGTACTTGTAATTGTCCTTGTCCTTGTCCTTGTACTTGTACTTGTACTTGTCCTTGTCCTTGTCCTTGTCCTTGTACTTGTACTTGTACTTGTACTTGTCCTTGTCCTTGTCCTTGTCCTTGTCCTTGTACTTGTACTTGTACTTGTACTTGTACTTGTACTTGTACTTGTCCTTGTCCTTGTCCTTGTACTTGTACTTGTACTTGTACTTGTACTTGTACTTGTACTTGTACTTGTACTTGTACTTGTACTTGTACTTGTACTTGTACTTGTACTTGTACTTGTACTTGTACTTGTACTTGTACTTATACATACTTATATTTATTTTTATATTTATATCTAGTGGACGTCCGCAGCTTCGCTCGCGTTACACATTCACTAACTTCAAAAACGGCAAAGCTTCATACTAACTTTGCACCCCCGTTTTACCCCCTTAGGGGATGAATTTTCAAATTTTTCTCGCCGTAAAAACCATCCTTGAACTTCAACGAACATTTAAAAAAAAGAATTGGCCAAATTGGTCCAGGCGTTGTTGAGTTATGCGCTTACCAACACATTTTGCGATTCATTTTTATTATATAGAAGATTACAACTACTTGTTGACAAAGTCGCTACTAAATTTATAGGTTCATAATATTTTGTGTGGAAAAGAAAAAAAATTACATCGGAAATCACTTTAATTTCTAAATAAATACATACATAATAATATGCATTTTCTGTTCGTTAATTTGTATATCTGGGTAAGTTGCAAGCTCCGTCCAACGGTCAAGATAATAATAATGATCATGCTATAATAGGCATACATTGTGAAGCTGTAGGAAATGTTCGGAGTCTTAAACAATGACCCGTAACCGGTTCAAACTGCGTAGCTGGAGATCTTAACAGGGCTATCGCAATTACTTATCGATCTCGGTTCGAAACTTTTATTTGTTACAAAGCGGCATCACTAGGTTCAAAATTTTAATTATATGTATTACATAATGTACTTATTAAAAAAAATGTGAATGAACACAGTCAGAGTAGCGCGCGATTGCTACGCTACGGGGCGTAGCCGTAGATGTCTACGATTTAATAAAGTTTGCGTAGCATTTATGGATTTAATTTTTGAATGAGGACAAAAATACCAAAGTCACGATTGCATACCTAAAAATTACATACCTAACATAAAACCAAAATTAATATAGTTACTAAATAAATATAACTACTAGTACTTGGTTATTAAAGTTCTTTTCATTTTGAGAAATCCAATGCCAATGCGCTTTCCCTTGAGAACGCACGTACATATTAGATGTACTTATTTTATACATAATTAGGTAGAATGGTTGGCTTTAATTCATAAATCGCAACATAACTTAGAAAAGTCTAGTAAGTCGGCACGCATCAATGCGTGCTTCTTGGGCTTGAACCCGGACCGCTCGAGTGAGAAGCGAGTTCGATAGCCGTTGAGCTGTCACCGCTATGATGATGATTTATGTATTTACATTGTTGAATAATAAATAAAACGTAGGTAGATATAAAATAGACGTCATCGTGTGCAATGATTTCTAATGCACCGCAGTATCAAATCGCAGACCTGGAATATAAATGCAACACATTCTAAACAGACAGCAACACATTTTTACATTCATATGACCCAAGTACAAATATTTTATGAGTGAAATAAATATTTGCCCGGCCGTTATTCGAACCTAAGACCCGCAGTTCGGCAGTCCAGGCCACGCGGTATCTAGCCTCTATTTATCTCTTACCCGGACAGGCACAGCGAGTTTGCGTGTAGGCGTGATGGTGGGCAATCATCGTTTCACCTCTTATCATACTTCGGTACACAATGCGAACCGTAGAGCGGAGCTACGTCAGTGAAATATTCAACGATCTCTCGTCCTCCCGGTCACCTGTCCACCTATTATGTAGTTTTTGGTATGAACCCACAGTATAACACGCCTAGGCATTGCTTAGTTTCCTCGCCTCACTTCGTTCTCGCCCGCCATCTCGCGGTATGACTGACGCAGTGAAAGATGAAAAGTTTTCGGATAAGTGTCTGCATCTCTTTTGTTTATTAACATCTTCCATAGGAAGTCAAGGCTCTATCTAGCCTCGGCTTAGTGGTGGGACCCATCACCATCTCTTGTTTTTGAACATCTATATATATAAAAGGAGAAGCTGACTGACTGACTGACATATCAACGCAGGGCCTAAACTATAAGGGTTAGAAACTTGAAATTTTGCACAGGGGTTCCTTTTATAACGTAGGGGAGCACTAAGAAAGGATTTTAGAAAATTCATACCCTAAGTGGTAAAACGGGGGTGCAAAGTTAGTATGAAACTTTGTCGTTTTTGAAGTCAAGTGGGCAATCCGAACGCGGGCAGACGTCGTTAATGGGTCTAATTCTACGCGAGCGAAGCTGCGGGCGGTCACTAGTCTTCCATAAGAAGTCAGGCTCTAGGCTTGGCTTAGTGGTAGGACTCATCATTCCCGAGTCTGATGGGGTCTCGACCCGTGGCTAAGCTTCCAAGCAAGCCGTATATGATTAGAGAGAATGATTAAATCACTTTATTTAATGAACTTCTTTTCTCTTTTGTGGTGATTCCAGGCGGTCGATAGCGATTACTTTATCGTGAGTGGCTTATCTATAGACAAGGTATGATGAAGTAAAATGTGGGCTGTGGCTTATAATCTCTTTCTGTCCTCATCTCAGGCTAAGGAAAAAAAAAGAGTCTGAGGTCGTCAGCATGTCATAGTCACAAAATAACTAGAGTTACTACTTATGTCATATTGACATAATGTACTCTGTGTTGACAGCTTTAAAATTTCCTTATGTCTGAGGTTGACAGCTAAACAAAAAGACTTTAAAAAAAAAGTTGATTGTTGATAAATTTTGAGAGATGAGATGAATCGGATAGTGGTAAATTATTTATAAATAATTATTGTCATATCTATAAGTATGTAATTCAAATGTATTTTAAATTTGTTTTCAAAGCATAAAATTGAATAACTAAAATACAACACCTACAACTACAACCTATGTTAATCATCAAAACATCTTCAGCTCCAGTATTTATCGAAAATGGAAAACAAGAGCTTCAGTGTCAAAATCGAAAACCCCCAGCAGATTTTAGAAAATTTACAAAATATATGTCGAATATGTTTGTGTAAAAAAAAAGACATGGTTTCACTAGCAACTGCCAAAGAAAGTACGCTTATTTTAGACATGTTTACATCGTTAACATCAATTAAGGTATTTATGCTAATCATTTAAAACATTTAGAACTAAATGCTATAAGGCTTATAAATAAATATAAAATATAAGTAGTAAACGTACATAATAAGTTGATACTTTAACATAATTAAATTTACTTATTTTATCATGTTAACTTGTTCACCTTTATTATTACTTAGAAGTCCTGAATAGTGAATTAGTTGTTTGTTATAATTGGTGTGATTGTAGCAAGTCCGAGTAGCTGTTTATGGTTGTCCACTACCAACTCTACCAATTAATCATTTATAAGCAAGTATAGTAATTGATTATGTTTTTGCCTTACAGGTATCTGTAAAAGATGGACTTCCTCTTCATATATGTAAATTATGTGAAGCTGAGGTTGTCAACTGCTATCAGTTTAAGATTAAGTGTAAAAACTCTCATGATATCCTTAAAGATCTAGTTAAAAAGCGATCAAAAAAAATTTCTATAAAAACTAAAACTAAACCAGTATGGTAAGTATAGAAAGGATCAAAACTCAAAATCAATCTTTATACACATCAACATATAAGGCCTTGGTTCTATTAGAATGTCCAACTGTTATGGTTCTACATTTATTCCTGAATACAATTTGATTGTACTTTTTAGAATTGTTTATAAGTTATCTCTATATCAGACCTTAGACCTAAGCAATGACGCACAACTTTTGAACCATTGGACATACATTTGAATTACATTTTAAGCACGCATGAAGATGAAGATGCAAAAATGACAAATGCTGAAGATGCAAGAAGAGACATTAAAAAAGAAAACAAGACTGAAAAATTGGAGATTGATTGTGATTCTGAAAATGGAGAAGGTAAGCATTTTATGCTTATAAATATAAAGTGTTTTTTGTTGCATATCTGGAGCAATAAATAACATTTTAAGTGGTAATCAGAGTGATTTCTCAATTAAGTGGTTTTTTAATTCCATGAGAACATCTGTGCTTTGGAAGGCACATCAATTCAAAGTCAAATCATTTATTTTGGTATGAGATAAAAGGACGTCCTTGGCAAAATTCTAGGTACCTACTAAAAAGGAGATAAATAATGTTATTCTAAATTAACATCTATTATGTAACTAGTAAAGTATTTAATTAAAAATCCTCATATATATATGGGATTGGCTATTGATCATGGGATGAATAATCTAACTAATTCTATAATAATAATAACATTATACTATGCAGTACTGTGCATACTTTGCATAGTGTAGAGTCCATAGCTCAATGGCTTACATTGATTCAATGTGATCGAAAGAGTTAAGCAATGATGGGAGAGGTCATATTATTTGATAAATTCATATTTATCAATAATATATCATGTCATCATGATAATCAAAATAATAAAATATTTATTTGATAACATATGACATGATGATGATGAAAATATGGCAATCAAAATAATTTACTATCATATAAGAAAAGAGAAAAAAAAAAATTAAAAAAATTATGTATCATGTTCATTTGACAAAACAGTACATAAAAACCTGACGTTTAATTATCAATTATAATTGGATTGGATTTTGGTTCTAGTGACTGATGTGGAATACTTAGAAGATGGAATATTTGAATATATTGAAACTGGAATGCAAAAACAAGATAAAGACCAAGAATTAGTTTCTATGGCAGATCAAAATGGGTATATATATCATTTAAAGTCAATGTAACCATATAAAAAAGAAATTGGTTCTGCTTACCTTTTTTTAATTATTTTTTATTTTCAGGGACTCACAGGATTTAAAGGAAGGTAAACATCAATTTCCATCCCTATTTTAAACCATTATTTAAGTATCTACTGTCCTCTATTTTCAATAATTTTTTTTTTTAAATATACATAATATACCTAATATTACATGTTGGACAGAAATAACGGGAATCTTTGAAAAATCTGCAAAAAACAGAAAAAGGAAATACTACACTTGTTCATTCTGCTCTAAGGTAAACCCCATATTATTACTATAACTCCAATATAAAGTGGTTAGTTAGCTCACAATTGTACCTTAACATGACATCAATTTCTAAAAATGCACATAACATGTTCCGAAAAATTATTGGTGATCTATTGAGTTACCACCAATTATCCTTACTAATCTAATGTGTACATGAAAAACTGTGTTTGTTGGTTTGTCGAAATCGAAATCTAGCTTCACTAGATTTTGATTAGTGGTTATAATGATAACCATCTAAAATATATATATATTGATAAAGACTATACGGTCCTTAAGTAGAGATAAATACTACACTAATTCACGCGGGGAGGGCCACGGGACATCTAGTTTACTACACATTAAACTTACCATATACACAAACACTACACTAACACTACACCCTACATTTAAAAGTATTCATACGACATAGAGTGCTTAAAAAAGAGTGAAACGCTCCCCTTCAAGGGAGGAAACGCACCTGTGGTACCCCTAGTGTACTATTATGTATGTATTCTGTCGCACGTGTCCATAGGCGATGGTGGCCACTTACCATCAGGTGTCTGTTTGTCCATATATGTATGTATATGTATTATTAAAAAAAATCAATGTTCGCAATAAATGGCACATTTCATTGACATTGATATATGTATATAGAAAGTACGTTAGTAGGTACTGACGCGACACTAAGCAAAAGAAGCAGATTTATTGTGCTACTTTCGGAGCACATTATATCGTATTTACCATTGTTAACACTTTATCGATGGTTCTCGCTGCGACCCATAGACGTCCCACTGTTGGGCACGGGTCTCCTCTCAGAATGGGAGGGATTAGGCCTTAGTCCACCACGCTGGCCAAGTGCGGATTGGCAGACTTCACATACCTTCGAGAACGTTATGATGAACTCTCAGGCATGCAGGTTTCCTCACGATGTGTCTTTCACCGTTATAGCAAGTGACATTTAATTTCTTAAAACGCACATAACTTAGAATCGATGGTTATTAGTGGGTTATTTCAGAAATTTCTCAAATCGGGTACTCTGAAAGCGCACGTGAAAAAAACGCACGGCGATCCGCGGCTGCCGCACGCGTGCGCGCAGTGCCGCGAGTCGTTCGGCTCGGAGCACGACCTGCTCATACACTCCGCGCTGCACGCGCCGGGGCCCGCCTTCGCCTGCAACCAGTGCCACAAGGAGTTCCAGGGTATGGGTGATTAGCCGTTCACCACTCCGTGATGTGGTGGTGGTGAATGACCATGACTGCCGAACTCCCGCGGTACAAATATACTCCAGCCTTCATAATAATATTATAAAGGCGATAAAGTTTGTGAGTGTACACAACATACACACAGTATGTTTGTTACTTCACGCTCAAACGGCTAGATAAATCTTCTTTGGTTACATAAGTCCCCATACAAAAGCAAACTATAATTTTTAATTTGATTAATATTAAATTAATTCAATTCAATTTATATTTTTTATGCCGCCAATATGCGGAAAGAGTGCAGGAATTGTAATAAGTATTTAAATTGACAACTTTATATATATGCTTCTTATGAACAAACGGTCGAGGTTTATTACGATTTGAGCGATATTAAGTTTTGTCTTAACAGAGCGCGGCAAGCTCCGGCGGCACCTGCGGCGGCACATGGCAGGGAAGCGGCACGCGTGCGCGTTGTGCGGCAAGCAGTTCGTCGAGCGGTGCGCGCTGCGCCGGCACGCGCGCGTTCACACCGGCGAGGCGGCCGAGAAGAGGCACGCCTGCCACTTGTGCGACAAGAGGTTAGTTTAAACACACAAGAGTGCGGCAAGCGACGGCGGCACCTGCGGCGGCACATGGCAGGGAAACGGCACGCGTGCGCGTTGTGCGGCAAGCAGTTCGTCGAGCGGTGCGCGCTGCGCCGGCACGCGCGCGTGCACACCGGCGAGGCGGCCGAGAAGAGGCACGCCTGCCACTTGTGCGACAAGAGGTTAGTTTAAACACACAAGAGTGCGGCAAGCGACGGCGGCACCTGCGGCGGCACATGGCAGGGAAACGGCACGCGTGCGCGTTGTGCGGCAAGCAGTTCGTCGAGCGGTGCGCGCTGCGCCGGCACGCGCGCGTCCACACCGGCGAGGCGGCCGAGAAGAGGCACGCCTGCCACTTGTGCGACAAGAGGTTAGTTTAAACACACGAGAGTGCGGCAAGCGCCGGCGGCACCTGCGGCGGCACATGGCAGGGAAACGGCACGCGTGCGCGTTGTGCGGCAAGCAGTTCGTCGAGCGGTGCGCGCTGCGCCGGCACGCGCGCGTGCACACCGGCGAGGCGGCCGAGAAGAGGCACGCCTGCCACTTGTGCGACAAGAGGTTAGTTTAAACACACAAGAGTGCGGCAAGCGACGGCGGCACCTGCGGCGGCACATGGCAGGGAAACGGCACGCGTGCGCGTTGTGCGGCAAGCAGTTCGTCGAGCGGTGCGCGCTGCGCCGTCACGCGCGCGTGCACACCGGCGAGGCGGCCGAGAAGAGGCACGCCTGCCACTTGTGCGACAAGAGGTTAGTTTAAACACACAAGAGTGCGGCAAGCGCCGGCGGCACCTGCGGCGGGACATGGCGGGCAAGCGGCACGCGTGCGCGCTGTACAGCCAGCAGTTCGTGCGCCTGCACATCGGCAACGCGTCTGTGAAGAGGTACGCCTGCCTCTCGTGCTACAATAGATTAGTTTGAGGACACCGAGACAGTTTAAAAATAACGTAGAAGTCCAATGTCCGTGTTCGCTGCGACCCATAGACGTCTCACTGTTGGGCACGGGTCTCCTCTCAGAATGGGAGGGATTAGGCCTTAGTCCACCACGCTGGCCAAGTGCGGATTGGCAGACTTCACATACTTTCGAGAACGTTATGATGAACTCTCAGGCATGCAGGTTTCCTCACGATGTGACCTTCACCGTTATAGCAAGTGACATTTAATTTCTTATGTCCGTGTTGCATATTAGTAATTAATCTGAATTGAATGATATATAGGTAGGGTAAACAGTATTATTGTTGGCACCCCCCCAATGATTGGCACTTCACTAATATATTCTACATATTAGGGATATTATCCTTTTTTATGTCATAGCAATACAATAGTTAGTAGAATATACAATTCCTTATACTGGTAGCACTTGTATAAGTGTCAAACTTCAATCATCTTTCTGTGGCGGCTGTTTTGAAAACGTGTTTCGGCGAGTCTGGTAGTATTTATTGAAAAACTTAGGAGTGGTTGCTAGATTTCGAAGCATAAAAGTGATTATTTAGGTAAATTTGTATACTATTTTTTTGTCTATTTATGTTCATTTATCAAATTAAAGCATATTAAAACGTAAATTTAACATTATAGAAAAGATACATTGACTTATTTATTGTGCCAATGACTATACTTTATTTTGTTTGACAACATATTGATTGGCACTCATGCCAATCAATATACTTTCCGACTTTTGGGTGCTTCGTGTAAAATTTATAGGCACACAATATTTTGACCGATTTTGAACTTTATCTATTCGAAATTCAAGCTTTCTTTTTCTCAAAATTAATTATTAGCACTGCCAATCACTATAGTTTTTAGGTAGTGCCAATGATTATATTTTACCATTGTCTTATTTTAATAACAACGTCTGAGTCAGAAATACCTGTTTCAAATTTGCTTTGTGTCTTTTCATCCAACAATAATTCATCAGTACCAGAACCTTTGTAGGTTGGTAGAGCCTATAGGGAACCAAATAGGTTTTATATGAAACCTAATAAGTTCCATATAGAGTTCGCCCGGGGCAGTACCACCGCCCGCCACGGTACCTAGTAATAATTGTTTTTAAAGCAATTGTGGTCCGGTTGGAAAGGTGTGGATTCCGGTTACACTTCTTTAGAGGCGACCATCTTAGTCCTCAAGGGTAGCAACACATCTGTGACTGACTCAGAACGAGACTCCTACTAACAAGTACTAACTGGACTATTACTAACACCAACTAACAGGAATAACTATCAATAACAGTCCCTAGTCCTCATACCTACTAACGAACTGACCAACTAATTAATGTTCTAATTAACTTTCTCAACTAATTGGACTAACCATCCCAGTCCCTGTCACAGTTGTCATGGGCGGCAGCGGAAGGGTGGTGCTGCAAGCTCGTTTGCTATCTTTTATCCATAAAAAAAAATAAAAAAATTCCTGTAACACAGGATGAACCGAAACAAAGGTCTTTTTCAGCAAAATATGAAGAAAACAAGAAAAGTTTTACTAAAAAATCGTCAAAAGATTTACCTGAAAAAATAATTAAACTTTGTGGACCAACTAAACCTCTTTCAAATGAGATCTCCTAAAAATATTAGAAGAAGATTAGTTTCAAGTAATTTAACAACAATAGGACCTATATGTACCTATAGGAACCTAGGTAGTTTAGATCCAGGTAGGTATCTTAAGCAGGGTTCTTAAGACTGTCAATAGTGCCAATGACTATACTTAAACTATAGTGCCATTTATTATGCTCAGGTGCCAATGATTGTAACATTCCGAAGAAATAAGTATAATAAGATTTTTAAGTTTATTAAACGTTTATTTTCAAACTTAATGCGTCATTTTATTGATCCCTGGGTAAACAAGTACCCGAAAAAACAGTTAAAAATATTATTAATTTTGTATATTTACAAGAATTGACCACTTGATGTTAGAAGTCAGCTTACAGTGCCAATCATTATACTGTTTACCCTATTAACATCGGCAGCGCTGATGAGCGGACAAGAAACAAAAGACAATCGCGGCAAACACGCTGTTCTTCACACGGCAAACTTGAGTTCAATTTACATTTCTAAGAATGTTTTTACCTTCTTGTGTTACCTATATTTCTAGTTACACAACTAGCAGCAACACAGCGTCATTACGAACTGTTTGAGTGGTTTATTATAATTGTTTGACGCTCAGGTATAGCGAGGCGGGCGCGCTCGCGGCGCACGTGCTGCGGCACGCCGGGCTGCGGCCGTGCGCGTGCGACACGTGCGGCAAGGCGTTCCCCTCCCAGCGCCTGCTGGCCTCGCACCGCCGCGTGCACTCCGACCGCAAGCCGCACGCGTGCCGCTACTGCGACAAGAGGTACGTCCGCACGACGCACGCACGGCGCACACGCACGTACAAGTGTCAGCACGAAAGTGTAGCTCTGAATCTGAACGCAATTTAGAGGGGATTGCTGCGCATGGTGTATCAATGCGGGGGCATAATACGGCTGACGAGGCAAGGCGTTCCCCTCCCAGCGCTTGCTGGCCTCGCACCGCCGCGTGCACTCCGACCGCAAGCCGCACGCGTGCCGCTACTGCGACAAGAGGTACGTATGGTTATATATTTATATTATGTGCACCTACCTACTCTTCCTACTACTATGTAATGTTCCTTTACCCAAAGGTTGCCTGGAAGAGATCGCTTATAAGCGATAAGGCCGCCTTTTTTGTATACCCTAATTGTTATTCGTACTTGTAACATGTTTCTCCTTTGGTGTACAAATAAATAAAGAGTATTTGTATACACGACGCACGCACGGTGCACACGCACGTACAAGTGTCAGCACCTCTTTTTTTTTTTTGATACAGGATAGCAAACGAACTTGCAGCACCACCCATCCGCTGCCACCCATGACAACTGTGACTGACTTTGAACAAGACTCAATTAGGGACTGGGATGGTTAGTCCAATTAGTTGAGAAAGTTAATTAGAACATTAGTTGGTCAGTTCGTTAGTAGGTATGAGGACTGGGGACTGTTAGTGATAGTTAGTCCTGTTAGTTGGTGTTAGTAATAGTCCAGTTAGTACTTGTTAGTAGGAGTCTCGTTCTAAGTCAGTCACAGATGTGTTGCTACCCTTGAGGACTAAGATGGTCGCTGGACTAAGATTGGTCAATGCGGGGGCATACCTAATACGGCTGACGAACCAATCAGCGATTACGACTTACAACCCGCTCGCACCGCGCGAGACGATACCTTGAATTTCGACTTCAAGTTCAAAGCTACAGTTTCGTGCCGACTATTGTATCCACGCTCACTGTAACATATATGCACGTGTTAAATACGCACGAACCTTTTTAATTTTCGGGGTAAATATATTAAAGGTACTCGTGTATCGTGTGAGGCACCTCTTTATGTGGAAATTCCATCCGACTAATTCCACTAAAAAGCTCTCGGTGACCTTCCTCAGCGCTTGCTGGTGACTAAGGAATTTCCGGGAGCGCACCGGTAATCTCCAGCGCGACGCCCGCAATAGGCTCAGGCCCTAAAGATAAGCAGTCGATCCGTCGGATCACTGGCTGGTTGATGGATCCCACTTTTGCTGCCCGTAACTCGGAAAGCACATTGATCGTGAACATAACATACGGTGAATACTTTGAAACGAATACGTTTAGACTGTACTTGAAGAAATAAAAATGCTCGCAAATTCTGTGTTAAAAAAAAGTTGAAAGTAAATGTTGTGTTTAGATTCCGGCACGAGTCGACGCGCAACACGCACCACCGCACGCACACGGGCGACAAGCCGTACGTGTGCTCGGCGTGCGGCAAGCGCTTCATACAGAACTCCAACCTCACGCTGCACATGCGCACGCATACCGGTAAGCTAGAAAAGTGTTAATTAAATGCCATAATATATAGGTATACTTAATGCAGTCTTGCGAATTATAATGGTCCAAGAGCTGGCATCAATTTTTCGGTAGGTATTTGAGGCAAGCTGAAAACTTGTCCAACGCCTCTCCTATTATCTATCTATTATCAACACGGAACTGCAGACCTGGCTGGTGAGTAGCGGTCTGCAGTTCCGTGTTGGGGTATAATAGGAGAGGCGTTGGACAAGTTTTCAGCTTGCCTCAAATACCTACCGAAAAATTGGTGCCAGCTATCCGGCTATAACGTGTGAAGGTATTTTCGTGTAATCGAAGTGACCCGAACACAGTGACCCAATAAAAAGGGACCCGTCGGTATAAAATAAATGGTTTTGATGATAACTATAAGATTTGTTTTGTTCTGGCAGGTGAGAAGCCGTATGCGTGTGACCTGTGCACGCGCAAGTTCTCGTCGGGGTCGGCGCTGGCCAGCCACCGGCGCACGCACACCGGCGAGAAGCCGTACGGCTGCCCCATCTGCGGCAAGCGGTATACACCTTAATACTTTAGAGCTTGTCCAGAAGGAGCGTATTCGCCGCGATTCTCTCGTGCGTATCACGCGCGACCCTCTTGCCCAGAAAGAGCGTACCTACGCGCGAGCATTTGTTTGTTTGAGCACAATTCCGTATCAAAATTTTGGCGCTCCATGTCCCTGGATACGTGCATTCGCTCTGGAGTTCGCGCGTTAACTGGGCGCAACAAGGCGTCCCTAGTATCTCGACTCGCGCGCATTACGCGCGAATCACGCGCGAGTCGAGTCTGGCGTAGTGCACGCGATTTACGCGCGTATTTTGAATTCTCGCTATGCTTGTGGGCGCGATGTATTGGCGCCTAGTATCTCGGTAACGCGCGAATGAATTCGCGCGAAACGTTTCGCGGCGAATTCGCTCCTTCTGGACAAGGCCTTAGAGAGAACAATTTGTTTACGCACGTTAGGTGGTTTTTCAGAAATTGCTGAAATCTTTCCACCTAGGATCTGGTGGACTCCGGAATCTCTATTAAACGCGTCAGTTTACTTTTAGTCGTCACTTATGACAGAAACAACAGCAATTCAGCAGCAAATTCTTGTCCTGAACTAAAGGTAGACATATTTTATCTACGAAATAAATGTCCGGGGATTCTAACCCGGGACAGCAGTCAGGGAGACGAAATTACCTGTACCAATGATTTCTTATTCTTGAGAGCTTAGTCGATCTCAACAATATCGCTATGATACAAATCAATTCAAAGGGAATGTCTGCGAATGTGAAAAATGGTAGTGCCGTTATAGAGACAGCAGGGACATTCTCATACTGGGCCTTCGCAACAACAAATCTGCATGTTCATTCCCTAAAATATTCTAATGTGACAGTATCTCACTGCGACCCATAGACGTCCCACTGCTAGGCACGGGTCTCTCCCACAGACACTTCTGCGGGAGGTCTAGAGCATACTCCACCACGCTGCTCCAATGCGGATTGGTGGAGGGGTTAGTGGCCAACCCAGTGTCAAATGTTCTCAAGCCACCCGAAGGTCTTCGACAAGGCTTAACGACTGTTTCCAGCATTGAAAACAACCGGGACCGACGGCTTTACGTGCCGTCCGAAGCACGGTAGCGCCCATGAAATTTTGCCACTAGCGGTCACCCATCCACAAACCGACCGCGCCCGTCGTTGCTTAACACTTTCGATCACATTGAATCGAAGCGAGCCACTGGGCTATGGACGCTTCTACGTTTACGCACGTTAGGTGGTTTTTCAGAAATTGCTGAAATCTTTCCACCTTGGATCTGGTGGACTCCGGAATCCCTATTAAACGCGTCAGTTTCCTTTTAGTCGCCACGTATTACAGAAACAGCAGCAATTCAGCAGCAAATTCTTGTCCTGAACTAAAGGTAGACATATTTTATCTACGAAATAAATGTCCGGGGATTCTAACCCGGGACAGCAGTCAGGGAGACGAAATTACCTGTACCAATGATTTCTTATTCTTGAGAGCTTAGTCGATCTCAACAATATCGCTATGAAAGAATATATATACAAATCAATTCAAAGGGAATGTCTGCGAATGTGAAAAATGGTAGTGCCGTTATAGAGACAGCAGGGACATTCTCATACTGGGCCTTCTCAACAAAAAATATCTGCATGTTCATTCCCTAAAATATTCTAATGTGACAGTATCTATTGCAGCGCAATTCTTTTATAGGGACATTCTCATACTGGGCCTTCGCAACAACAAATATCTGCATGTTCATTCCCTAAAATATTCTAATGTGACAGTATCTATTGCAGCGCAATTCTTTTATAGGGACATTCTCATACTGGGCCTTCGCAACAACAAATATCTGCATATTCATTCCCTAAAATATTCTAATGTGACAGTATCTATTGCAGCGCAATTCTTTTATGTACATACTGTAGAAATGTGTAAGTTTTGATATGTTGTTCAGGTTCGCGCGCGTGCAGCTCAGCGCGCACATGCGACAGCACACGGGCGAGCGGCCGTTCGCGTGCTGCGTGTGCACCAAGCGGTTCGCCAACGCCGCGCGCCTGCGCCAGCACCACCTCGTACACACCGGTAAGCACCGTTCCCGTTGACCCTACTGACCTTTACAGCATCACCGAACAAGGCAACTCAGCGGTAAAGAGCGGGCAGCACACGGGCGAGCGGCCGTTCGCGTGCTGCGTGTGCACCAAGCGGTTCGCCAACGCCGCGCGCCTGCGCCAGCACCACCTCGTACACACCGGTAGGCACCGTTCCTGTTGACCCTACTGACCTTTACAGCATCACCGAACAAGGCACCTCAGCGGTAAAGAGCGGATACTTCATATAGTTATCTATACTATAAAAATGAATCGCAAAATGTGTTGGTAAGCGCATAACTCAACAACGCCTGGACCAATTTGGCCAATTCTTTTTTTTAAATGTTCGTTGAAGTTCAAGGATGGTTTTTACGGCGAGAAAAATTTGAAAATTCATCCCCTAAGGGGGTAAAACGGGGGTGCAAAGTTAGTATGAAGCTTTGCCGTTTTTGAAGTTAGTGAATGTGTAACGCGAGCGAAGCTGCGGGCGTCCACTAGTTTTTAATATTTCCTTTGATTATCAAATAGTGTCAGGCTAATTTACGAAGTCTATAATAGACAATAAGTGACCGTCTAATTCTTATTCTAATTTCAAAATTTTACTAACGTATCGTTTATAATATTGATAGATTGTTTTTTTTTCTCCATCCAGGTGAAAAACCCTTTGAATGCGAGATGTGTTCACAAAAATTCCAAACTAAAGGGTACCTCACAAAGCATTTGAAGAACCACGAGATGATCAAAAATCTGGAAAAACGGAACGTGCTTGTACTGCATCAAGTTGAGGAGCTGCTGCCTTATTCTGCGGGAAGTGGGCAAGTTTCAGAGGAACGGGAGACCCCAGAAGACCCCAGAAGGGAGGCCGAAAGTAGTCACGAATTGAAGGAACAAACTGTTGAAAATAAAGAAGAAATGCCTTTGGAAATATCCAACGAGTTTATACTGCCCCACGACGAAGTCGACATCAAGACCGAAGTCGTGGTTATCGACCGCGACACAACGGGCAACATTTGTGTCACAAATGGCGTTAACATTCAGAAAGATATGAACTATTCCAATGACGTGAACTTGGTAACAGTTAATGAGGGTGGGCTGAACATAGCTTCCACGGTGGTTGACGGAACCATGGTGAAGCTTTATCAGTTAGATCAAAGCCTCTTGCAGATTCACACCTCTGGAGGTCAAGTCACTATCAGCAAAATCACGAGTAAAATGACTGCTAACTTTTAAAACCAAATAAAAAATGATTTGAAAAGAGTTTTTGTTTTTCTGGGTTCCCCACCCAACCCATTGATGGCGTCTTTTGGATCCTATTAGTGGTGGTATTGCTATATGTTATGTATATAGTTATTTATATGTGTAAAACATTAAATACAAATAGTACTGAACATTTCCATATCACAGAATTTGTACTACTCCATTACTCATCCAATTTACTACATTTCTTTATAATTACTGCAATATAAAGCTTTGAAAAAAAAAACAATTTGAACAAAAACCATTATTATTTTAATCATTAATAGTTAAATATAATAATACTCTAATAAACTAATTAAATGCGGATTTTTTCATGTTATTTCAAAACCATGACTTTTTCTTTGCAGCTTCATATTTTTGGATATTGACAAGCATTGAATCATGGATATCCTTTGCATTTCTATTTTGTCCATAGTAATCAACAAACTCACCATCAGGATTTACTAAGTATATTATTATTGTATGATCCACCTAAAACAAGAAGACATTTATTGAAATTAATAAATATGTACTAGTTTAAAAATGTCCACAGATAACGTCAGACATACATAAAAGACTAATAATATCATGCTAAAAATATATCATAGATAGATAGTTAGATAATTGGTTTAGTCTGAACATGTACAACGCATTAACGTCGACTGCCTCGACGGTCTCCCTAACAAAGTTAGCTGCGGGAGTTCTAGAGCATACTCCAACACATTGTTCAAAAAAAACATTGTTCCAATGCGGCTTGGTGAGGGGTTAGTGACCAACCCAGTGTCAAATGTTCTCAAGCCATTTGAAGGTCTTTGATAAGACTTAGGCTAGTTTTCACCACTCAAACGGCTGGGACGAATAGCTTAATATGCTCTCTGAAATGAAAAATGTAATTTTGCCTCTAGAGATCACCCATCCAAAAACTGACCATGCCCGTCATCGCTTAACTTTGTCAATCATATAGAATTGACCATTGACCATAAAACTTAAGTTTTGCTAGTCTGAATATAACTTTTTGTTGCTCAAAGTAAGTGACTAGATACTTACAATATAATCATTATCAACATCTTGTGGTCCCGCACTAAAGTACACTCTGTAAGACCTACAAGCTTGCTGCACCTGTTCTTTTGTTCCCGTGAGGCCCAATAGTCGAGGTGAGAATTCTTTGCAGTATCTGAAAATTAATTTATGTAAATCAAATTTCACCAAAGGTTTGTTAGGCCTAATCGGAGACAGTAATGTTTGCATGATCTCAGTTTTTAACTAAAGAATGTTGTCAAACGGGGCAAGAGAATTTAAAAACTTTGTGACAGTAAAAAAATACTTGTGATGGGAATGTAACACTAGTTAACTATAAATGTTAGTAAAAGAATATTCATGTGCAAAACAGAAGTAGAAATCATTCCTATAAATTTTATTCCATTAGGTCCTTCTGATAACAAGTATTTTCTAACTCTCTATAATGTATCCTACCATGATAAGCAGATTTCTGAAAAAATCAAAAGTATTGAATGTTATGTTTGTTCTTACTTTCCAACAAGCTCTGGAGTGTCTCTTTGTGGATCTACGGATATGAATAATGGCTGTAGAGGTGGGGCCGCCGCTGTTTTATCTGGAATAAATAACATAGCTAATCACCTATATTTTCCCAGAGTTGTGAGCTGAGCTACACCAGATACAAATCCAAACATTGCACTACTACTGGGAGTTTAAAGTAAGAAAAACCCAATTTTAATAACACATAAATAATATAACAATGGTTGTATACTTCACTCATCCATACAGGCTTACTGTGCAGTATGGGTCTGGGTGACATGAGAAGGATATTTCTGGTGAAGGACATAGTCCACTACTCTACAACATACAGTAGCATGTTAGACTCACCATGTTTATTGACCACTTCAGCCAACTTCTCCAATTCATCTGGACAAATATCAGGACAGTGTGTGAAGCCAAAGTAAATCAGTAACCATTTGCCTAGGAAGTCAGTGCTTTTCACTAATTTGCCCTGTAATTTAAGAAGTGACGTGTTTTTCAACTATAATCCACTGTACAAATAAAGTATGATTCTTCAGAGATGGAATATTTCACAATGTTGCATAAATGTACAACATAAATAACAAGACTTTATAATAACCTCTGGATCGACCAGCTCGAATGAACCCCCTATCTTGGCTTTTCCAAGCTGCTTCTTTCTCTCGCGATCCAAAGCTTCCTGCTTTTCTCTCCTTACATACAGCATGAAAGCAGTCATACTCCCGCCCACTAGGGCAGTAGCAGCCATTGATTTCCATGTTATGGGAGTGAAAAACTTTTTTGGGGTTCTCTTGGGCGGCTGAGCACAAAACTTTACTGTCGAAGTAGAAAATAACCGACACAAAGGTCTGCTGTTATGCCGTATGATCGAAAACATTTTCACTTAATAAAATAACCTATATTGTGCTATTAATTTTAAAAGGAACTTATCAGATACTACCAGGCTATCTGTTATATCGAATTATCACATTTCTTTCAGCTGAGAAATTATTATATTTTTGCGCTTTTCAAACCGTCATTAAATGATAAAAAAATTTTCGAAACTAAAAGTAAGCAGAAACGCTTAGAATGCAATAAGTGTAAGGACTACTAAAATTTTTGTCAACCATTCAACCGATTTCAACCATCTCATGCATCTGTCAACCGTCAAATGTCAGCGTCACGCATGGATATTTGACCACAGAGAACAAGTGAAAGATTTAAAATGAGTCTTTTTGGTGGTGACTTATTATAAATACCTTGGACATTCTCAGTATTCTCACACACGGCCATCTGACTCCAATCCAAAGTAGGTGCGAGTGCGAGCCTGTGATATGGGTGTCAGAGACTGATATACATACATAGATATTTTTAAATACCTAATTAAATAGATAATATTGACATCCAGACACAGAACAAATTAATACAAGTGTTCGTCACACTAATATTTGTCCTGAGTGGGATTCGAACCGAATTCGAATTTCGATTTGGCGCAACAGACTGGGTAACTACCGATTGCGCCAACGGGCCTGATGAAAACTAAGATGTCTTGCTAGGTTTGAAACCCTGACTTACAATGGAGATTAATTTAGCTATTAAGTGTTACTTATTACATTTCGAAATTTTCGGCAAGTCGTGCGCTATGATAATGAAAAATGCAGGGGCGGGACCGCCGCAACCGCAGGCCGTCCGCGTCGTCGGCTTAAATAGTACGCGGCGCCCGAGATGCTCCCATATCGCCCCTGCTCGTCCCGCTACAACGGTCACAACTTACAGAAATGTGGAAGATATTTTGTGTGAGTTTTATTTATTTATTTATCTATAGGTTTACGTTCACACACGTAAAGAAAAAAAAAAGAAAAAAGAAATAACAAAATTTAGTACAAGGGTTCTGCTTATTCCTAAAAGAAATCTCTTCCAGCAGACCCAAGAGTGGAGGGGATCTAAAGAAATTTTAAAGAGTTTTATTAATTTAATAAAAAATAATCTGTAGTTAGCTAAGCGATAATGGAGAAGGGTCAGTTAAAATCCCAAAAGTACCAAACTAACGAATTTTGGAATGTCTGTGCGATATATTAAATTAAATGCCAACTGCTGTAACTATATCTATACCTACTGTGCCTGTGTGTACCTATTACTTACTCCCCATCAAATATGTATATCGTAGAGATTAAGAAGTCCGCCAATAAGCACTTTGACAGCGTCGTGGACACCCGTCTCGTTTATGAGGAGTGTGCCCAACAAGTGAAAAAAGGGTTGTAGGTGATGACTAGTTACTAAAAGAAATATATGAGGATCAAACACGAAAATTACTGCATTTAAAATGTGACTGTCGACTAGCTTTTAACTACAATATCCAAATCCTTAACCACAGTACGACTATTAACCTTAAAATATTTTTCTGTGATTTAACAGGTAACCTTACTGACGTGGGTGTCAATGTGGTCAATTACTTCAGCGCAAGAGTATCTGCCGCCCAAGCAAGGCGGTGGCGGCGGCGGCGGCGGCGGGGGCGGCGGTAGTAACATCGGCAGGAAACAGCCTGAGCCAACGGTAACATTGCAAAAACCATCGCTTGGTACTAAGCTTATCTTTCACCCTATAAAATATTCATTTATAGTGTAAAAACTTCCTTAAGTACGTACTCCAAGAAAAGGATTGATATAACTTTGTTTCGAAAACCTTATCCTGTATATTCTAACCTAAGAAGGGAGTGCTCACCGCGCTTAATACCGCCATGGGAAATTATTCTATATATTACTGGATTAGGTTCCAATCACACATTAGAATGTTTTTAACATAGCACGGGTCTCTCAATTGAGAAGGCTTGGAGCTGTATTCCACAATGCTGCCTCGGTGTGGAGCTGTATTCCACAATGCTGCCTCGGTGTGGTATGTTTTACCCTTCCTAGCGGAAGGGTAAAACATAAAAATAAGGCACAAAAGCGCGCAAGACTTTTTGCGACTAGCGGCCCAACTGCAGGCCGTGACCGGTTCAGTTTATCACTCGATCGGTTAATCATATCATTCATATCGCGCTCACGAGTCTTTCATATGATGATTAATACGAGTTTCTTACAGTTGCCTGCAAACTATGAATACACTTACGACGTCCAAGACAACACGGTGAACTTGGACTTCGGGCATAATGAGAAGCGGAAAGATGACCGCGCCACCGGCTCCTACCACGTGTTGCTGCCTGATGGGCGCACGCAGCTTGTCGAGTACGAGGCGGGCCCCGACGGGTTCAAACCACAGGTAGGTATTTATTAATACAAACAGTGTTACTCTGTATGTATAATCAGTCTCTGGTTGTAGTTCGTACACCAAAAGTCATCATTGGAAACAGGATCTCAAACGATATGATTTATCATGCTAGTCATAAAACTACTCGATAAAACGAAAAAGTCCGTTTCATATTACTCGAAAACATAAATTAGTAGATAAGATAGAGAAACAGTTTCAAAACTGAAATATTGATTAGCCAATGATTACTAAGTTTTTAAACAATAGAATACAGACTTTCGTCCGATCCGGCTCGAAGGACCATAAGCAGTTTCCGGGACGGTAATGTTCTTAACCTTGACCCTACCTGCAACTTGTCTGACGCTCGAATACTTCATACACATGCATTCCTTGTTTAATATCCCCCAGGTGATGTACATGGGCACAGCGACTTTCCCCACGAGCTCTGGCGGCTCGGGCTCCGGCTCCGGCTCTGACAAGTTCGAGGGCTACCACTACAACGCGGCGGCGACGCGCCAGAGCGTGCGGCAGGCCCCGCGCCGCGCCAACGCCGCGCCCGCTGCCCCCGCGCCCGTGCCGCCGCCTCTCTACGCTGCTACCAACGCCAACACCACTCAATGAGCCCGATGACGCTTTTAAGGCCAATAAGACCAACAAAACTCTATTAATGAAAAAGAAAAGTAAAGAACTCAATGAGCCAAACTTCCAATGCCAATAGAGCCAATACGTTTCGTGTTCAAAAAAAAGTGATGTTTAAGAAAAAATTGTTTTCTTCTTTAATGAAATTTATTTAAATTATGGTGTACAGGGCAAGGAAAGGGCATGCATTTCTTAGCATCCCGCAATTACTTTGAGCAGAGAGTTGAAAATTGTAAATATTGTTATAAAAATGAATAGATGATATGATAATGTATGTAATGGTGAATATGCATTAAATGTGGCAGTAACTATTGGAAGTAGGTATTAAATTAAAACTCACTCAAAGTTAGGAATTAGTTTTATTTTTGAATTGCTTTTTGTCTGACCGTACAACGGCTATTAAAACCCTTCGAGGCATACCTACTTACTCCAATTAAAGAAAATGGTCGATCAGTCGTACACAAATTTTCAGATTTTCACAAATGTTTCATCATGGTAAGTCCTAGTAACCATATTAGGGTAATGTAGTCTATGTAACAAATGATGTCAAATATTTCAAAATGACATGGAAGTAATAGATGTTTAAAATAAAACTAAAAACACGTTTTTGTAAGTATCCGAGCTAAAGGAAGTTTTATTTTTTGGGGTCAAATCTAGTACTTAATTTTATTTATTATTATTGCATTGTCTTGGGCAAATAATAGCAAAATAATCCGTTTTAGTGGGCAAAAAATACGTTCTAAGATTCCGTTAATGATAAAAGGGTTTTCGTGTGTAGAATTCATGTTATTTATATAAATAGTCAACACTAATACAACACATTAAAATATTGCTTTAATTCTAAGTAACTACATACATAATATCCTACCTTCATTACCTCTAAGAAAATGTACAACTTTTAATTTGGCTTATTTAATCATAGCGATAATATCAGTAACAAGATTGTTGAAATTAATTTCATGCCTGATATATTGCTACAATATTCACATCGGCCGTTTACAATGTATTACATGTTCAACTAGCTCAATGTGTGGGTGAAATGCTCAATGCTATATAGCGTGCAGTACGTCTATGTTCTGGTCCGGCCAGTGCACGCGCCGGTGGGTCGGGGCGGCTTCGAAGCCGACGTTGTCGAATGAATGGTAGTCCTTCTGCATGCTCATTTCTGCTAAATTCCGGTACCTTCAAAAAAAAATATAACTTGTCGATGTGCGGCAAATAATGATCAAAGTAGATGAACAATTCAACAGAGTACCTCTAGACGAGCACGCAGCATTAGCGTTACTACTTGTCTACTTGTACTATTAAGAGGATATCACAAGCGAACAAGTCGACACTTTTTCCATACAAACGTAGTCCCCTGTTTCCTCGTAGGATAAAGAAGTAACAGAAGAAAAAAAAATACCATACGATTTATACGTACCTCTGCCATGACTGTACGTTTTGTTTTTTTTTCATAATTTGATTAATAGAAGAGAAAAAAAATCATTTAAAATCAAAAAAATCGACTTTTTTTACATACATTTTCAAACATCAAGCAAACTGGTAATTACTAATATATCCCAAAAAAGCAAAACGTACGGGCATAGCTTAGACCCTGTTCTACATTTTAACTGAAAGAAATATTGAAATCGGTCTAGATTTCGAGGAGGAAACAGGGGATTACGAAAGGACGATTTTCTTAATTTTACGTAGGTAAAATCAGTTCGAGAATGCACTTCTCTCTATCGCACGCTAAGGGGTAAGGTTGGGCTCAGCGCGACAGCAATATTTTTGGTAAAAACCTATTCTTCAAAAGTGACGGTCGACTGAAGTCCTCTTAAGTATTCTGTGCTACATGTCGAACTTCGATCAATAATCCTCTATATTAATTATTATTGATCGAAGATGTCGAAGATTGAAATTCCCACCGACTAGATTTTTTGCAATCCGTCACAAAACGGTTTACACAATAATTTAAATATTTTTTTCCGCGCACATAAAAACTGTGGAAATATTTCTGAGGTTTTCTCGATTGACTATGACAGTTTTTTTAAATAGTCAGAAAAAGAGCTCACCTCGGGGCTGGCGTCGTATCAGCGACTTCTCTGATTTCGGTTGTATTCACAAGTGACGGTAAGCACTTACAATCAGATGGCCCGAACCATTGAGTTAAATATACTAGAGAAGCAAACCTCATCAGAATGCCTCAAATATAGCGTAACCACTTTTTAAACGCGACGACGTAGCTTTGAAATCACTAAACATTTGAATGTAAACATATATATGTCTCACTTACACAAGTCACAATAACAATACCGTCGCGTAGATTAGACAAAGATCGCAATATTAACATGCAATTACGGGAATCGGCGCGACAGGGTTGCCTACCCACGCGAAGTTTTACCCAATTTTTTTAAGCCATAGAAAAGTTTTAATACTAAATTAAATTAACTTTAAAATATTTGAATTACATATGTAAATAGAATTTTGATAATCTGAAATTAATGAAATCATACTCCGCTTTATAACATAAGTTTTGTATACAATTGCCTTTTAGACTTTTTTTGTAAGTTTGAGTAAATAATTTCCTTTCGTATTACAATCTTATTTTAAAATATTTGCTATATGGAATCTATACTAATATTATAAAGAGGAAACATTTGTTTGAAAAAATCTTTCACCATTAGAAAGCTGCATCTTTACGTTCTGACATAGGCTATATAATAATATTATACATTTGTGTTTTTGAATGTATGTTTGTAATGTTTTCACACAAAAACTGCTGGACCGATTTCGAAAATTCATTCACCATTAAAAAGCTGCACCTTCACTGAGTAACATATATTACATTTAAAAAAAAAATAGGGATCCTTAATAAAAATGCAATAATATTACCCAAGGTGTGAAAAATTACCTAAAATATTCTTTACATCGCGTGCGCTGCGAAAACGCGCGAAGTCGCGATACCATATTATGTCCAACTACTGTAGTTATTCCACTATAACTACTTTTTTACATTTTAAAAGTTGATAACAGTGCCGACAATAATCAAACCATTATTATTCATAGCTTTGAATTAATCCTTATCCCATTAAATATTATTATATTAAAGACCGTTTCAATACCTGTTAAATACTTATTGAATTATTAAAATCCGAATAACGAATAAAAAGATATAACGAATTTAAAATGTCAATCTAAAGAAAATAATGCAATAATAAAATAATACGGTGTGGGTGGCGCCGCGCAGCGTAGTCTTAGATATCTCGTATTACTTAAAAGATGAATAGAATTGATGAATTGCTTCATATTAGCAACAAATGTTTACAGTTGAATTAATTAATTAAAATGTAGGATATGTAGGTACTTTTCATCTCGGAGGGTGGCAACTAGGTGTAAACGAAACTATTGTTATGTCTAATTCCACGCGAGCGAAGCTGCGGGCGTCCACTAGTTTGCCACCACTAAAAGGGAATGATCAACTAGTATTGAGGATAATAATATGTGATCTCCCGGGTGTATCGCAAATTCTTTTAATATTTTGTAAGTAGCCAGTCTGTCTCTTTTCTCAATAATCGAATTATTTCCACCCACTTATCACGGCGTGCTGCATCTTTAGGTACACTGCAACGTTGTTATTATTAAAAAAAAAATATATTCACTTATTCCATAATTTAAAATTCTCCCAGAATTGTGGGGATCTAAAACTAAGTTTTTAGTGGTCACACTGAACCTATATTTCAAAATTTTACAATTTATTTATTTTATTGCGTTTTTACGTTGATGTAAACACAGAAATAATAAAATTACGTGTGGAAAGTAATTCTAGTGGACTTATTAAGTTTTTGTGATCTTGAATCGCACATTTACACTTGCATTTGCCCATTTTGAAAATATTTTCTGTCAGTTCAACTCGGCCGGCGTCACACAGAGCACTGAACTGACGTTAGCTACGCATACGCCAGTTGGCGTATGGCCTGTGGCAAGGCATAAGCGCGGTGATTGCTAATCTAGTGGTAACATATATATCAATGGCCCGAACACACTAATAATAGAGAGAGGCACAGAAGCAGTAACGCACCTCTTGACGAGCACGCAGCAGCCCAGCAGCAGCACCAAGACCAGCCACGCCAGCGCCTCACTAGCACCTTGTGCACGCACACTAATGATAGAAAAACGGACAGTAGCAGCAACGCACCTCTAATCGAGCATGCAGCAGCACAGCAACAGCAGCACCTGCACGACAAGCCACGCTAGCGCCAGGGCCACCGCCAGCAGCTTGTGCTCGTACACTAATGATTGAGAGACTGGCAGAAGCAGTGACGCACCTCTTGACGAGCACGCAGCAGCCCAGCAGCAGCACCACCTGCACGGCCAGCCACGCCAGCGCCAGGGCCACCACCAGCAGCTCGTGCACGCATATAAGTGCACCATCCACTGGGACGCCGGTGCCGACACCAGCTCTTAACTCAGTCTCCTCAGCTGAAAATAAGTATTTTTTTTTAGTATGTAGTATAAATAATATTTTCCCGTGAATAAAAAATTGTCAAATGCATGAGACGCATTTAATTACAAAGGAGTAAAGAGGTCTTATCATCACAATGGATAATTATTAGTTTATAAAATTCTTTAAATGTTATTTGTTGTATTTTCTGTACCTAATATTTTTTTCTATTCTATTCGATTCTACTACAAATTACAAAGGTCAGGCCATACATATCATCATAGTCTTCGGTTCGTGTTGTTTGTGTTTGTGTGGGTAGAACATCCCGCGCACCACCACCACACCATCTGACCACGGCTCCTGCTTTACCAAGATATTGCGACCTTCTATATAATACAATTTACCAGCACGATGGTCGGCCCGCACGAGCGTGTCCGCAGACAGAACGTCCCGCGCACCGACCTCCACTTGTAGCTCGAGTGGTACACGCCCGCCGCCCGCGCCCTCTACGCCACCCGCGCTCGCCGCGCATGGCGAAGCGCCCGCTTGCGCTACCACGCCGCCAGACCACGGCTCCTGCTAAACCGAACAGTCATCAGCCTTTAAGTGTCGACTCACACTGGCGCAGAGTCGAAGCGACGCGACGCGTCATGTTTTTCCGCCTACAGCATATTCAGCTCTATTGCTCTATTATTTAAGTACAAATTTCTGCTATGTAAATATGGTGGCGCGCGTCGACGCGCGTCGCCGCGCGTTTGGTGTCGAGCGGGCTGGAGTCGAGCTGTGCTTTAATAATAGAGCAATAGAGCTGAATATGCTGTAGGCGGAAAAACATGACGCGTCGCGTCGCTTCGACTCTGCGCCAGTGTGAGTCGACCCTTAAAGTCCATTTGTTGGAGGCCTCCAATGTTAACCGCTCCTCTAACCATCGGTTCACCTAGAAGTGCGGTGAGTGCTCCGTTCTCAGTCGTGGACTTGGTTTAATCATCGTTTAACAGTCCTGTGAGTGACATATGGCAGTCTGTTGAACTTCAGCTTTCTAACTGCGAGCCATATAGCTAAGCTTTATCCTTATTTCAATAATAACCTGCGAGTTGCCAGTGTTGACTTATAGTTCCAAAACTGGTCCTTTACCGTCGGCCTTATTCGTAAAGTTTTAAGAAATAATATTAAAATTGATTGATTAATTGATTGAACAACTCTGTTAAACTTAGAAAAACAATGACAATCACCGTTAATGTCGGTGCACTTAAGTTTGTTAAATTACGCGGTAATGCACGCTCCTACATCGAATCGTACGATTCGAGCGGTAATTATGTATTGTTACGTGTTAGGGTTCGAAGGATTTGGAGAGAAAGACCTGCTGACTCAATGAAGACTTTATTCACTAGCACTAACACAAAGCACTAGGTCAAACACTAAACACTAGGTCCAACACAATGCACTAGGTCCAAACACAAAGCACTAACGATGTCCTAGGTCGTAAGCCAAATCGTAGGTTTCACTTGTTTCACTCCGGTATCACTAGTTTTCACTTCGAAGTCGCCTCGAAAGCTCGAACTGAACTCAAGTCGCCCGCCTCCATGCGGCGTATTTATACACGGGCCGACGTTTCCAGATCTTTCGGGATAGCCCGCGCAAGCACCCGATCGTTCGAGACTAATATTCCACTAACGCCATCTAGTATCGAATTGGGGTATCACGTTGTCTGTGCGTTCACTGAGTGGTTCCACCAGTCGGTGCTAGATGGCGCTAGCTTCCCTGTGCCTTCGTAACACCACTCCCCTCTTAGCGATGCTCGTCCCGAGCATCGTTGTTACTGCCATGGTAACGCGCCAGACGGTCTATGTGTACCACTTTGAATGCTCCTCTTGGTTGCTTTTGAATCCTATAAGTCACATCATTCAGTCGGGTAACCACTTTGTATGGACCGTCCCACTTGGTCTGCAACTTTGGAGATTTTCCTTTCCGGCGAGTTGGGTTATGCAGCCACACCAGTGACCCTTCCTCGAAGCCGCTCGTGTTCGATTTCCGGTCGTATCTGGTTTTCATGTTCTCACTTGACTGTAACCCATTTTCCCGTACCAAGGCGTGTATATAGCGCATTTTTTCCCTTAAATCGCAGACATAGTCTTGTACGGTCTCTGGTCCCTCCGGTGACCCTCCTGTCAATAGATCTACTGGTATTCGTAGTTCTCTACCGTAATTGACATACTACCGGGGTAGCTTTTATGCTCTCATGCTCGGCGGTTCGGTACGACAGAAGGAAGAGTGGTATATACTTGTCCCAATCCTTTTGTTTGTCGTCTACCACTTTCGCCAAATGCCTCTCCAGAGTCTGGTTAAATCTCTCGACCATTCCATCAGACTGTGGATGGTACGCGGTGGTCCTCGTCTTATGCATGCCCAAAATTTTGCACACTTCCTGGAATACTTGCGATTCGAAGTTCCTGCCCTGATCAGAATGGATTTCTAGAGGCACACCAAAGCGACATATCACTTCTTCGACTAACTTAGAAGCGACCGTTGTAGCTTCTTGGTTTGGTATGGCGAATACTTCGGGCCATTTGGTGAAGTAGTCCATGACGACCATAAAATACTTGTTTCCCGATTCCGTTACAGGAAATGGCCCAGCTACGTCAACTGCTATTCGTTCCCACGGTGCACCGACGTTATACAACCGCAGGTTCCCACGGCTCCTGGTCTGTGGTCCTTTTACAGCAGCGCAGGTAGTACATTTGCGGCACCAATCCTGTACATCATCTCGACAATGCAACCAATAGAATCGTTCTCGCACTTTTGTTAACGTCCTCTTGACACCTAGATGACCTCCTGATACGCCATCATGTATTTCACGGAGCACATCTGGTACTCTCGTTCTTGGGACAATGATCTGAAGATGAAACTCTCTGCCGTTAGTCTTCTCCCATTTCCGGTAGAGTATTCCGTTTTGAAGTATCAGACTGTCCCATTGCGCCCAGTACGCTTTAGTGACAGCGCCAGTGGGTGCAACCTCGCTCCAGATTGGTTTTACGTCACCCCGTTTCTTCCATGTGATGATGTGCCGAAGGTCGTCATCTCTTTCTTGGGCCTCCCTCATAGCATCATTCTCCCAGAGACCCAAAGGACTTGTTCTCGTTAGCTTTAATGTTATTTCGTTAGATTCCTGCTTAACACAATGTTTGCAGTCTTCCGAACACGGCCTTCGTGAGAGTGCATCGGCATTCCCATGTGTTTTTCCGCTGCGGTGTTCCGTCTCGAAGTCATACTCCTGGAGCTGTTCAATCCATCGAGCTACTTGACCTTCTGGGTTCTTGAATTGCAGTAGCCACTTCAAGGCTGCGTGATCAGTTCGCAGTAAAACCGGTCTGCCGATGAGATATTTGTTGAAGTGTTGTAGCGTCTTTACAACAGCCAAAAGTTCTCTTCTTGTCACACAGTAATTTCTCTCTGGCCTGGATAAAGATTTGCTGAAATATGCAATAACAACTTCTCTTTCACCCTGTTTCTGAGATAACACCCCTCCAATGGCCGTGTTGCTTGCATCCGTGTCGACTATAAACCGACCCTCCGGTTGTGGATACCCCAGGATTGGTGTTTCACACAGATGTTTCTTCAGTTTCTGAAAAGAATCTTCACAAGTCTCATCCCAACTAAATTGTCGTTTATCTTCTGTCAGCCGATGTAATGGCTTGGCTATCTCTGAAAATCCCTGAACAAAACGCCTGTAGTATGAGCATAGGCCGAGGAATGCCCGCACTTCGGTTTTGTCCTTAGGGGTAGGCCATTTTTGAACTGCTTCCAGTTTCTCCGGGTCTGTCTGGATTCCATCACTGGAGATAACATGGCCGAGATAATTGACCTTACTCCTGAATAAACGACACTTTTTCGGGTTCAACTTTAATTTGGCTCCCTCTATTTTGGCGAAAACTCGCTCCAAGTTTCGCAAATGGTCCTCGAAGTCATGGCCGACAATGATGACGTCATCTAAGTAGACTAAGCAAGCCTCTCCAACTAAGCCTGCCAGTACACACTCCATGAGTCGCTCAAATGTGGCAGGTGCGTTGCACAATCCGAAGGGCATGACGTTAAATTGCCACAAACCTTTTCCGGTCGAGAAAGCTGTCTTCTCCTTGTCCTTTGGATGAATTTCCACCTGCCAGTATCCAGATTTCAGGTCTAGGGTCGAAAACCATTTCATGCCACTCAAGGTATCCAAAGTGTCGTCGATTCGAGGTAACGGATAACTGTCCTTCTTAGTGACATCATTGAGACGCCTATAGTCCACACAAAATCTTGTGCTACCATCTTTCTTTTTCACTAATACAACAGGTGAGCACCACGGACTTGCAGACGGTTCAATAATCTTATTTCTTCTCATGTCCTCCAAAAGGCCTTCAACTTCTTTTTCCTTTGCAATTGGAATCCGTCTTGCTCGTTGGCGAATTGGTCTCTCGCTTCCGGTATCTATCCTGTGCTGAACCATCGACGTTCTTCCAAGGTCCCCTTCTTGACTGGAGAAGATATTCGCGTAGCGTTGTAAAAACTTCTTTGCTTTCATGCTCTGCGAATAAGTCAGATTACTCTTGCAGTCATCGAGTAGCTCAGTCACGAATCCGTAGTTGTTGCTGTTTGCTGAGTCTGCGCCTGTCATCGAATTGCACTTTTTCATCCAGACAACTTCCTCGCACTTTCCAATGACGTCACCTTCGTTCAAGCAGATCTCGCGATCACCAAGATTCAGAACCTTGACCACAGCATTACTGCTTCCACTAACAAGGGTTCTCGCCGTCATCAGTTTTTTCGCTGATGTCTTGGTAGGTGTGTCTTCGATCAACACGCATCTGTTTGACTTTCTCTTTCCAGCTGGCGGCAGTTTCACCAGCACCCGAGTTTCCGCTCGTCCAGGTATGATGATCTTCTTTACACATGTGACTTTCCCGCAGGCGCCTCCAAGAATAAAGATTTCTTCTTCACCACACTTGAAAACTCCGTCAGCGACATTAATTCTGCAGTTGTGTTTCTTCATGAAATCCAAACCCAAGATGCAATCATCCATAATCTCAGCCACGATAACGTTATGAGAGTATGAGGACTCCCCTACATACATCGTGACTGACATTTCTCCCAGGACGGGTATTGGCTGACCGGAGGCAGTAAGAAGCCGACAGTTAATTCTCCTCTTGTGTCCCCTTGCGGCTTTTACCAGATTTGGGTTCACTATTGTTCTAGAGGCTCCTGTGTCTAGAGTCATTTTGCAATCCGTCCCGTTAATAGTCCCCTGAATCGCAAGACTATTCCCGCTGCATGCCTGGGAGATAACAGTTATCGGGGCTTCCTCCGCGTCAGCCAGCACTCGCCCCTTAGTCCTGGCTTTTATTCGTTTCCCTGATCCCGGGCAGGGGACGAAGCCCCTTGTTTCTTCAGCTCCTCTATTTGTTCCTCGATCCTCTTCATCCTTGCCACCTGGGTCTCCTTCTGCGGGCAGTTGAGCTGAAGATGGCCCCTCTCACCGCACTTGTAGCACATGGCTCCAAAACTTTTCCTCGTAGGAGGCCTAACCTCCTTGACTTCCTCAGAGACCTCGCGGATCTTATGGGTCGGCCGTATGTCATGGCGAACAGCCTCGACCTCCAAAGCATGCGCCAATGCTTCCTTTAGCGAGGTATGGTGACGAAGCCTCACTGCAGCTCTGACCTCCAGGTCTTTGATTCCGTCGACAAATGCTTGAACAATGTTCGTGTCTACCATCTTGGTGTCGGCTCCAGGGTGTGCCTTCCTGACTAGTTTTTCAATTTCCAACGCCCATTGTTGTAGTCCTTCTCCTGAGCGTTGGACTCTGTCACGCAGTTGGGCACGGAACACGTGCTCCAGGTGTCGCTCCCCGTATCTGGATTCAAGTGCCTCCATCAGGTCTCGGAACCCATTTCCTGTATGTGCTTCCAGGACCGACAGAGCTTGCCCTCTGAGCGCAACAGTGAGAGCGGTCAGGCATTGTTCTTCCGTCCACCCGTTGGCAGTAGCGACAGTCTGGAATTGCTGACGATAAGCGTTCCAAGAAGTAGTGCCGTCGTATGGTGGCACTTTCACTCTTGGTCCTTGCGCCACTACGGTAGTTCCACTAGACATCGCAACTCCCGTGGTTTCAAGGCGCACTACTTTCTTCTGTAGGTCAGAGAGGCCGGTTTTCACATTTTCAACCTCCAACCCTAACCCGGTAACTCGTTCCTCCACTACGTCGACATCTTTTCGAAGCTTAACCACCGTCTCACTAACATCGCTTATAGCCCCAAGCACTTTTTCTTGGAGGTCTCTTTGTTGCTCTTGTAAAGCGCCGAACTTGCGCTCTTGTGACTCTTGCAAAGCACCAAGCTTGCGCTCTTGTGACTCTTGCAAAGCACCAAGCTTGCGTTCTTGTGACTCTTGCATCGCTCTCATTTCAGCCCTTTGCAGTTCCATTAATTCAATTAAATTTTGAAGAGCCACTGGAGGGGCTGTAGAAGCTACGGTACCACTGGTGGGCGTGGCTTGTCTGGCGGGCGTGGCCCGTCTGGTAGGCGTGGCAAGGTGGGCGTGGCCAGTGGGCGTGGCCCGGTGGGCGGAGCCAATGGGCGTGGCTTGGACTGGAGTAGGCGGGGCCTGAGGGGCGTGGTCGGTGGGCGTGGCCTGGTGGGCGGGGCCAGTTGGCGGAGCCTGAGGGGCGTGGTCAGTGGGCATGGCCTGGTAGGCGGGGCCAGTGGGCGGGGCCTCCGCGGCTCGTTGTGCCCTTGTCCTGACGCCCTCCTGGGAGTCCTCTCTCGGAGTCAATGGCATCTCCAAATCTCACTTCCGACACCAGTTGTTACGTGTTAGGGTTCGAAGGATTTGGAGAGAAAGACCTGCTGACTCAATGAAGACTTTATTCACTAGCACTAACACAAAGCACTAGGTCAAACACTAAACACTAGGTCCAACACAATGCACTAGGTCCAAACACAAAGCACTAACGATGTCCTAGGTCGTAAGCCAAATCGTAGGTTTCACTTGTTTCACTCCGGTATCACTAGTTTTCACTTCGAAGTCGCCTCGAAAGCTCGAACTGAACTCAAGTCGCCCGCCTCCATGCGGCGTATTTATACACGGGCCGACGTTTCCAGATCTTTCGGGATAGCCCGCGCAAGCACCCGATCGTTCGAGACTAATATTCCACTAACGCCATCTAGTATCGAATTGGGGTATCACGTTGTCTGTGCGTTCACTGAGTGGTTCCACCAGTCGGTGCTAGATGGCGCTAGCTTCCCTGTGCCTTCGTAACAGTATTTTGCTAAATAAATTCATTATTTACTTATTATTATACGTAAATTTTTAGCTTCAAGTCAGAGTGGAGAGTGCTCCACCGTGGGTACACCCATGCTTAGAGGCATAGGCACGCTAGACATCACAAAATACTGGCCATCGAACGGTCTTATTAATCGACGTACCTAGATACTCGCCTGTGTTACAGTGAGTTGTATAAACTGACGAGTAATTTTCATCATTAGGTATCTACAATCCGAGAAAAGGTATAAAACAAAGTAAATCCTCAACCGATACAAAAGTATGTAGTTGGGTAGTCAGGCTTACCTCTTTCTGCATCGTCACCCCATCTCGGTCAACCCACTCGTACGTATCATTTCCACCCACCGCTCTGGCTTGCTTTGTACGACAGTTCACCTACAAATAAATTATGGATTTGATTTAAAATACTAACTATCCAGACGCCAATGAACGATCACCTCCTAAACTCCAAAGCCTGTATACCTACAACTGAATATCAGCTTGCTATATTGAAAGTGCGAAAGTGTTGAAAGACCGCAATGATAACTGTTCGTCCCAATGAGGAACGACATCGGCAGGACTACGAAATATAAAACTGCGTAGTTAAAACTTGATTTTTACGTAATTTTCTAGCGTCCGAAATTTTGTGTAGCTAAGTTTAAGTTAAAAATCCAAGCGGCACGCACCAATGACAACATTTGTGCGTTTAAAGAAATTAAATGTCACTTGTTCTGTAACGACGACGGTAAACATCGTGCGGAAACATGCCTGTGAGTTCTCTATAATGTTCTCGAAGGCATGAGTAAATCAGCCAATCCGCACTTGGCCAGCGTAGTGGAATATGGACTACCCGAACCCAACGGTGACAATGAAAGGGTTGTAGTGGGTCTGGTATGCATACCGGGTCACACTTGCCGTCGCAGAAGCGCACGACGAGCGCGAACCGGACCACCTTGGAGGTCGGGAAGCGGAACGCCTTGAACCGCGCGGACAGCCGCTGCGTCCCGCCGATGTACGACCGGCTGAAGGCTGGGAAGTCCACCTGCAATCAAAAAAATAGTACTGTCAACCTATTTACAGCGATGTAGTTAACGAGCCTTGTAACTGTTACCAAAGATAATAATATTGTCCCATTTGCTCTTGTATATGTTCTTATTAATACACTGTAATTAATACACTTAATACATTCTGGATTATAAATCCAGTCTCTATTTGGGCCTTGCTCCAAGTGGTCACGGTTGTTATTGGTGGCAGCGGAAAGGAAGTGCTGCATCTTTTATCTACGGATAAATGAATTCCAACCTACGAGAATTTGCGGCTCACTGCAGTAGGTAGGTGTACGAATCTCCACACAAATTAAAAAAAGGTTTGAAGTGAACACTTTTTTTGTTATGCCGATTGGTGAAGTGGTGACGGCATTTAGTTTAGATTTAAGTGCAGATAAAACAAAATACCTAAACACTGCCTGTTGGAATGCATTACTGCGAGCTTAAGGAGATACTAGTTTCATCCATCTATCCATCCATCAGCCTTTCAAAGTCCACTGCTGGACATGGCCTCCCTTAATCGGTGCCACTCCTCCTTTGAGAATAGTTTACCTATTTTCAGCATACGTATGCATAGTTTATAAAATGGAACTGCATACCTGTCCAGTGGGGCAGCCTTTGCTGTCCAGCAGCAGCACCGAGCTGTCGCCGAGCCGCGAGGATGCCACCAAGTGGTACGCTTCGATCTCGTTATCCTCTTCTGTAAAACAAAGTCACAAAGCCACCGTCATTTATTAACATTGCTATTTGGTATTTCACGATATATGAGCTGAATCCTAAGTTCCCAGCAGCAACTACAGACTTTGGATCGTATGAATATTCTGACTGCGAAGACCTCTTCTACGAACAGAATTTGAGACGTCTCGCAAGGACTCTCCCGCATTGGGTCGTTGCATTGTACATTCACTGCTATAAATACAACGTTGCCAGTTTTATTTTTGCGAGCAAAGCGGGATTTTGTAATCTTACACTTAGCTACACAATAAAAAAGTAAGTAATATGTAATAATAATAATATAAATATGTTTGTGTGTGTGTGTATAATATGACTATGCGCGGGAAGCAACCTGGTTCGCTCGCTACCTTCGCAAACATATCACTGCATTCGGTCATTGCTGCTATACTGCTGCTGCCACATTGACCTTTTTTTCGCGATGGTAACCTTTTAAAGGAACCCGGGTGTATTTTGATCGACTCCGGGATATGTTTAATTTTTTATGTAACTTTAAAACCCCAACGCTTGTTTGCTTGGTAATAAGTTGCTTGTATTACACCTGCGCGCACGCTAACTCACAAATACCGCGTACACTCTACAATGTCAGTGACTCAGATCAGTGTTCCTCGTGCCTTGGAAGCATTTCCTAACTTTGTTAAGTTTGCCGATAAATTAATAAATAAATAATTAACTGAAGTTACCGGCTTACTCACGTGTGATTTAAGTCGGAAATACAGAGCGAGCTGCCCGCGCGCTAGCCCGCAGTGCCCGCCGCGAGCGCGTTCACTCCTGACAACTGAAGATGATCATCGTAATAGATCGAAACTAGTCGGTCTATTTCCGACTTAAATCACACGTGAGTAAGCCGGTAACTTCAACTATGAATATAGACGCACGAATCGTTCAGTAATAAAATAATTAACTGTTTTGACTCCGGGATCTCCAACGGAATGCACCGATGTTAGTGAGTCAGTGGAGTGGAAGAGACGCGGAGGACTGCCACACCGACCTGTGGTCTCGATCCTGAGCTCGAGCGGCTCGCCCAGCGCCACCGCGTCGGGCCGCCGCTCGGCGTGGTCGCGCACCACGTACATGGTGAGCGGGGCGCCCCCTGCCCCGAACACTGCGCTCGCGCCGCCCTCCGGCGCCGACCACTCGCTCGCCAGCGACGGACTGTCAACATCCAATGCTTCACGTTAATTCTTACCACCGTCATAACCCTATGTCCTATTATATCCTGTATTAACTAAACATACTCATTATCTATATACACTGTATAACCTATTTTTATACTTATTTTATGGATAATCTATTGGAAATATAGTGAGTATTTACTCAGCAGTCTTGGCTTTCATTTCTCTCTCAGGGCATCACTTTACTGTTCAGGCAGGGGTCTATTCTCGAAATGGAAGAGGTTAGGCTATAGTGACAGAGCACCTCTAATAGAGACCGTTTACAGGACAACCGCAAGGGCACAATGCATACGCACTTGTTCTAGCAACTATATCAAACTATGTTAGGATTCACGACATTAATGTCGACCAAAGACTTTCAACTTAGAAGTTTTTGGCCAGTAGATTCGTGCAGATTTCAAACATTTTTGCTCAAAAAATAATTTATGTTGTTATACCTAACAATGTTAGGTATCTTCTTGCTGTGGAATGTCAGCTAAAACATTAAGTTACCTAAAAGATGGTGTAACATTTCACCGCTAATTAAATCATATTTAAATTAATGTAAATAGCGCGCGTTGAAGTCTTTTTACAAACATCCCTCACTATTTCAAATATGTGATAATACCGATTTTTAAACTGTAAATTAAATTATTGTAGGTGAGCGTATGATAACGTATTAAGTTTATTATTTTCATATTTAAGAACCCTAGCAATTTCTGGTTCGTGTACAGTGTTCACTAATTTTATACGAATTTAGATTGAGGTGATGCGATATTACGGAAGAATGAAATTAAAGTCTGGTATAACTTCTATCTATTTTCATATAAGAAATTTATAAGTACTGAGCGGTCGAAATTCGACCTTATTGTTACATAAATGACAATACCGCATTCTTATTCCTACCGCGTTGGATTCTTCCAATTTTACTGATATGTATTTTAAATATCTGTTTGGCGTGCTGTCACGCCCAGACTGCTAAATCGATTTTGAAATTTGGTACTTGGTAAAATGGTGGATATTTGCGATGAGTCTTTGGCTAAAATCAATATGAACATGGTTTTTATGGTTTTCGGGGGTGCCGATTACGAATATAACGTTTATTTCGGGATCCAAGATGGCAGACTCGACGTTTTACATAAAATCAATATTGGTATCGTGATTATGGTTTTCGGTTCTGATGTTTACGAATTAAACAGTTATTTCGGATTCCAATACGAAAAAATGTTTTTAGCACAATGAAATGAAATGAAAATTAAATTTATTTCGCTCTTAACTACAACGTAACATGCAAAATAAAAATAAATAAAAAAAGTTAGACACATGAGCAAACAATTCATCGCGTTGCAGTTTAGGCGAAAAACGTAACACACTCAGCATGTGCCGCAGCGGTTAAGCTGCAGCGCTGATTTTCAGTGTGCTCGTTTTGTCGCATAGTTCGGACGATGATCAATTTGACAATGCAGCGCACCCCGCGTTGTGAACGGCGACGGTGGCGCCGACCTGCGCGTGGTCGCGCGGCGCGCCGGGCGAGCAGCCCACGCGCACCCAGCGGTCGCCCGCCGTCTGGATGATCGGGTTCATTTGGATCATCAGCATCGCGTATGCCATCGTCCTGGAAAGGTGCACGAAGTTTTAATATAGCATTTTAGACAAACTAGACATAACTAAACACAACTAAACATTTTAGAAAAACACAATCACCCCCGCAGAAGGCTTACAAATACAAGTACAGTGTAAACTCTTTATAACGTCTTTCATTATAACGAAAAACTTTCTATAACGTAAAAATTAGTTCAATTTGGTTGGTTGTGATAAACACAAAACCCATACATTAGTAATTCAATCTTTATAACGCAACAGCAAATATAATTAAAAATACAAAACAAATATTGGCATAGCAAAACACGACAGGCAAAGTTAACACAATATAATGTGTTTCGAATAATTTACCGATTGTATAGGTAGATAATTATAAAATTAAAAATTATTGTATTTTATTAAATTTGGTTTATTTTTTCTCTTCTTTCCGTATAACGAAAACTCTTTATAACGAAAATGCTCGGTCCATTGAAATTCGTTATAAATAGTTTACACTACTGTAGTAACTACTTTTTTTTGTTACCTTAAACTCTTTGATAGTGTAAATATTTGTAATTATTTTTGACATCAATTTTGACATTTGCATACCAGCCACTGGTCTAAGGGACTTTATGTAATCATAAAGCAATAGCTTTTTGGAAGTCTAATGTTATACTTAGAGGTCGGCGACTGTCATCCCTTACTTAAGGATTTATATGCGACGGTAATCATTTAAAAGTCCTACCTATCATTAATTTGTGTTTATCTGTGTGTCATGAAAAAAAACCCTTGAGAATTGGTTGCTCTATATTGATGCCAGAACGTTCTTAAGTCCAGAACTATACCACAGATTACTAAATAGTAACTGTAAACTATGTATTTCTATTGTATTTCTCCTAACAATTAAAATTAACGCCTCTTCTGTAAACACCGTGTAACTCGCCGTAAAAAATATACCTAAACATGCAAATTATGACCTACTTTTCGTATTATTATCTCAAAGTTTATAACAAAGTATTGCTCCCGGTTCCATTCATATTTAGATACCCAGCTGATCTAATTTTGCCTACATGACCTTTGTGGTCTGATAACTGTATCGTCGCGGGCAGTAAACATTTTGTATGCATCGTTTCGCCGTGACCAAGATCCATATCCAGCTAGGTCGAAATATTTGCATCAAATATAATTAATCGCTGTGCGTAATAAAAAATCTATGAGCATTTTGTCGTTCATTTTTTAACGCACTCAGTACAAAAAATACCTATCTACGTTCGACATGATTAACAGCTCTCTTTAAATACCTGTGTAAAGATTTTAGTATACATATAGGTATTTTTAAAAGGTAAATGGTAATTATTATTTTGAGAATAACAAGCGAATGGGAGTGCCCACACAGCGCAGCACCAAAATCCTTTCGTGGTATCGGTGAAATTCGCAGCGGTGACAGCCCAGTGGCTATCGAATTCGCCTCTCACTCTAGCGGTCCGGGTTCAAACCCCAGTGGAACGCACCAATGACTTTTCTAAGTTATGTCAAGTACAAGTAGTTATGTGCGATTTAAGAAATCAAATTTCACTTGCTATAACGGTGAAGGACACATCGTGAGGAAACCTGCATGCCTTAGAGTTCATCACAACGTTCTCGAAGGTATGCGAAGTCTGCCAATCCGCACTTAGCCAGTGTGGTGGACTAAAGCCTAATCCCTCCCATTCTGAGAGAAGATTGTACCTGTGGTGAGAAATGTGTACCTGTTTACAATGCCGTTCGGTCCCTTCGTGATGGCGTACGCGAAGTTGACGTCACAGTCTCCCTCTAGCGGCAGGCGTAAGCGCAGGGGGCCGGCGGGCGGCGCGCGCGCCGAGCAGCGCTCGCCCGCGCCGGGCACGTACACGCGGCCGCGGAACACGCTTCGCGGCCGGTACGTCACCACCATGTCCGAGCCCTCACACTCCACACTTACTGGGAACAAACGGATTTATTCGTATTTTAAGATCCACCACTATATTCTAGAACATGCCATCGAAAGAAGATAAGAAGCATCCAAATTTCATGTCCAAACAAATATTATGGTGACTTCCCGCTACACAACCAGTAATGACTCTACACACATATTCTGCTGTGTAGTGCAATTATGAGCCGAAAATTTCGACGTCGTGATACTCGTGAGTCGTGATTCAGAAATAATTAATAAATCCTAATCATCGAAATATTGTTGAAAATAATCAATGAAATTTTGTAATTGAAAATGTCTTTTATTCAATCTCAAAATAATCCTGAATCATGAAAAACGGCATTTTATATATTTAATGATAATGTAACAGACTCTTATTATCAAATAACTTACTATTTAAGCAGATAACCCGTCTATAGTATGTGGCGGCAGACACGCGACGCAGAAGCCACGAGCCCATGGTGACCAGATCCTCGCTGTGCAAGTCACACAGACCGCCGAGTCCGCTTGCCTTGGCCGGGGAGGTCCACGTGAACCCGCGACATACAAATCGGCTCTCCACTTCACACGACGATTTACACTAAAATAAAATGTTAAAATTACTTAAGTACACGTTTCGGCACGAAAGTATAGCTCTGAACGAAATTCGGGGGTTAGTTGTGCATGGGGTATCAATGCGGGGGTCATAATACGTCAGGTAACCCGCTCGCCCGCGCATGGCGATACCTTAAATTTCAACTTCTGAGCATTCATGGTCAGAGCTGCACTTTCGTACCGCTGACTATATGTTATGTAAAGAAAAACTAAAATAATACCATCAAGGAATAGTGATTACTTAGTTCTTGACAGTTAATTCTTAATTAACGGTAACGATATTCATAAATCAAATCAAAAAATAATTTATTGCCACAAAAAAAAAATTACAAGCATATATTATAAAACCAAACACACTAAATGGGCAATAGGGCAATAACATAAACATCTGTACCTCGTCTTTAGTAACATTGTTGAATGTTAAATCGACGTGCCTCAAAGTTTGATTGTAATATTCTTCATATGAACACCGATCAATCTTTTTTGGATCTGAAATTTAAAAGATTAATATGAATATTTATTTTCAACCAAACTTAAAATAGTGCACAAATATTAAATGGCTACAATCTATCATCATTTTTACTACCTCAACTCAACAACTTTGCTTCATTCAACCCATTAAGTTAAGTGTCTCTACTGTCTTTCCAAACTGGTCAGGTACATCTGACACTGACCGAATTTTTACAGGTGCAGTGTGGACTGTGGTGAACTCCAAAATTTTTGTTGTAGCCATGGAAATAACTGCTTTTAGATAGAAGATAATGCTTAGATTGGGTTCGTTTTATCACACTAATATTATAAATTATTTGTAGGTAATGTTTGTTACTTCGTCACGCCCAAACGACTAGATCAATTTTGATAAAATTTGGTAAGGAGGTAGTTTTTATACCAATAATAGGTTCCCTTGGGATAAAAAGTCAATTTAAATATTTTTTCAGTATAGGTATACCATAAACATTACGCGGGCAGCAGCTTTGAATTAAGTTAGTCTGGTATAGTCAGAATTAAATAAAATCTTACAGTCATATCGACACTGATTTTCCAAATAGAAGGTGTAGTAATTGGACACTCGATAGGACTCTGGCTCAGTAAACTTGTCCTCGACATTGAGAATACAGTTGCCCACAGCACCAGAAATGCTGAAGGTGCCCACAGTATTGTCCGGGTGTAACCACTGGGCTGATCTGAAAATATTTAAATTTTTTTTTTATAAAGTTATAGACTACCCCCTAGGCACACAGCGCGGACTCCGTGTTTTGCAATTTTATGCACGTACCAAGACGAAACATAGTATACTGATGTATACACAATTGTGTACATCAGTATACTATTATATACTCGATTTCTGTACCTACCTACTATTGCAAGGTTTGTTATATTACGTAAATTTAGAACAACATAATATAGAAAATAAGTAGTTATGTTACATAAAATATTTTTATCGCCAACGTATTTTATTGTTCTCTGACAGTAGTACGCATATTAATTTTTTATTGTTTAGCAGTGACTCACGTTCGACAGCACGTTTATTTACGTCATTGTTTTAGTTCTTGTAACTTAATTTCGCATTATTTTCCTCAATACAAAATACAAATACACAATTTATAATGTTGAAGAAAGATGAATGTAGGATTTGGCCGTTGCAAAAAGCTCTTGCATTGACAAATATTGTAATATGTTTATACCACAGAACAGCTGATAAAGGAGGTGTTCTGTGGTTTATACCTACTGATAAAAAGAGCACCTTCTACTTATCTAACTTATCTAAATAATCTAGGTCAGAGAATATTATTTTTTCATACCGGTATGTTTGGTTATCAATGGTCGAGAGCACTGCTTTGTAGCACTCCTGGACCGTGGTGTTGAGCAGCACTTTGAAGCCGCTCTCAGAGTTCAGGTAGTAGCCCGGCGTGCTTTCTACTGCCCACCACCGGCGATTGCAATTCTCAGGCACTGGAACAACATAACATCACGCCTGTATTTCCCTGTAGGGTTAGAGAGAGGTATACCTGTACCCACATTTAAATTGATAGAATGTTATTTGTTCAAAATGCTAGAACAAAGATAACAGACACTATTTTCTTATTAAGTATATTTAAATAAAATGTTTTACCCGTAGGTACAAGGCAAAGGGGGATAATTAAAAGTGCCTTACACTCCACGCAGGTTTTCTTGAAAAACGCAGCGTCATTGTCCGATCGCAGTTGAACGTCTGAGGCGCCGGCGACCCCGTAACAGCTGCCACGGGAGAAGGCGACTGCCACGCCCGAGCAGTCGGCCAGCTCGCTGCAGCGCGCCAGGCAGCTGCCTACCAGGGACTCCTCCTCGCCGCTCGCCGAGTACACGAACACCGGGGCCCCGCGGTCGGGCGCCACGCCAGACCATCGCACGAAGGTCGGCGATTCATGTCTCTCGCATTGTGTCCCCGCACCTTCGAACATGTGGGTCGACTCTTTGAATGCGAGCTATACAAACGGATTGATGTACATTAAGCGATGAATTTACGCAAAGTAGGTAGGTACATCTGTTAGATTCAGCAGTGGCGGATTTACAAATTTTCCGCCAGTAGGCTATTCAATTTTTTCCGACCCTACTAACTTCCGAAATTCGATACCCTAGTTCGCAATCATATTATTTAATAGTTACGTACATTTATTGTGTCAATAAAATTGCAATTTTATAATTAGTGCTCTAAAATTATATTTTACAAAGCGTTTAGTACTTTTCATATTTAGACGTTACAGTGTTCACTTGTTATTATACAAAATATTATGTTTTTTTGTTAAATTTTCGAGATTCATTTTCTCTATGTAGGGTAGACTGGGTACGGTTGTAACAATTTTTCTTTAATTGCTCACAGCTTAGCTATTACAGTTGTATACAACGTTCAAACCTATTGGGATGAAAGCATAGTCATTTGTCTTTAAATTAACATCAAAATCAGTAGCTTAGGTAAAACAGTTTGATAGCAAAATTACATTTTATTGAGTGTGTGCGATTGTTACAACCGACCCCATGCCAGGGGCGGTTGTAACACCAATGGTGGTCGGTTGTAACACTCGAAATTAAAACAAAAATTAGGGTTTTTAAATAGATTTTATTAATTTAAAATACCAAAATGTTAGTAAAACAAATCAACAATGTTAATCACATAATTAAATATATTTTTATATACATATACATATATTCAAACAAAAAAAAAACATAACAATACTTCTTTTTTTCGAGTTCTCTTAAACTCAGTCAGACTCGTCAAACAAAAATAATCTTTAAGTAATCACTAATCAATAAAATCTGAAGTTACACAAAATATGTTTTCAATATGTTTTTAATATATAAATAATCAGACTCCTCACAATTATGGCATATATAATATCTATTCCCGTCAGTACATCAGGCTATGTGAGATAAAAAAAACATAAATAATACGTATTTATATTTATGTTTTTTTAAATCAGTCAGATTCGACTATAAAAAATAATCTTTAAGTTCATGTTAACATTTTCTACCTGATCATGGTCTTCATTTACTGCACCTCTCTTCCGCTTATATCTCAAAAGAGAGACATAGTTAACGCCATACTTTTCTGGAGCTCGTCTCAAAGAAGCCCCTGACTTGACCTCCTCGTAGGCGTTCTTGTATGAAGATATGTCGCCTTCACCTCTAGAGGTCTTTCATATGCGTTTTCTAGGCGTCTGCAACACAAAAATATTATAAAATTGACGTTACAACCGTCCCCATGAAAATCGTTACAACCGTCCCCACCCCCCTATTTCGGTAATAAGACTGTGACTAGCGCAAGATAACACAACTTATACAAAAACAAAAGGGCTTATTATAATCTATAAAATATAACGATTACATAAGCAAACTTTGAAATACGATAATTATATCAATATTTAAGATATTTTACAAAGAAGTTCACCAAAAATACTTACTTTTGGTTGAAATATTCAACAGGCTTCTCTGTAATCGTTATTATTGCGCGAAAGGTGACGCAACACTGGGAATCGTGTTAGGATTTGTCGGCCACGTGCCCCTCCTCTTGTACCCCTCACCTATCGTGCATAGTTTCGATAATATTTGAGTTGTTACAACCGTACTTTGTTACAACCGTACCCAGTCTCCCCTATATTAGATATATTTTTTTGTACGTAAGACAAAACAATTTAGACCAAATTTGCCGCCCCCTAAAATCTGCCGCCCTAGGCTTCAGCCTACTCAGCCTGCTGGTAAATCCGCCACTGAGATTCAGCATGACAAAAACTATAATTATCATCAGTTTTAATTAAAAAGTCTTGAGACATAGGTACCTAGTTTTATTTATATAGTTGGGTGATGCCTCCAGTGATATACGGTGTGGTTTCTCTACCATCTACCATCTTTCTAGTGGCCTTCGTTTGACGACCGGCGCATGGCGCGGTGGTGAGTGATCCGGATTGCCGAATTAAGTCCCGAGTTTGAAACCCGAACGGGACAGATATACATATATTACGCAAATAATATTTGTATTCATGAATTTGTTGTTTTCTGTGTCCATCGGCAACACAGACCTAGGACTGCAGCGGAGTGTTAGCGTGTAAGCGTTATTTTTATTTTTTAATAGATAATTGATTTAGGTAGTAGTTGATCCAAGTCTACCTACAAGATGATGATCTAGATTTACGTATTATCTGACATCAAGAAAGTTGCTTGGCCTTTTATTCCTCATAATGAAAAGATTAAATGATTCCTAGTACTCGTAATTAGAGCTGTATTAGAACTCTAATAGAATCAGTAACTTAAATGTTCTATGTAATTTGCTATTCAAATTTTAGGTCATGGCCAGCGAGATCGAGTAATTAGTGTCATTAATACAAGTTTTAAGTACCTAACAAAACAATTGTTTGACAGTTACAGTTAAACAACAGACAGATAGTTCAGGCTTTTACCTACCTAATTAAATTTGTTGTTACGTGCAAGTGTCTATATGTCGTATACTAGAAAATACTATATTTTCCATCCATTATCATAACAACTTTATTTTATAAACGTAGATATTTAAAGTTAATTACCTCATATTAAATAAAAGTCTCTTGTGGAGGAAAGTAGGAACAAACTTATGTCTGAAGTTGGGAACGCTCTGGCTCGAGTCTCAGAATGGGAATAACATAAAAAGATATAAAAAATCCGGGTTCAAATCCAAATGGCGCGCACCAATAACTTTTGCGCTAAGCGATAGAAATTAATGATGTAAATTCGAAAGAAATTAATGAAGGAAAACGTCGTGAAGAAACTTTTGTGCCTGAGAGAGCTCAACAGAGGGACAAACAGAGGGTGGTGGTGACTTAATATTAAATCATGTAATCTTCAATAGTAACTTAAGTAGAAGTTGAAGATATGCATATATCCGGCATATTTACAACCATACATGAAAATAACCCAAAACACCCAAAATGAGATGACGCGCATTGTATCTGCTCCGCGGTCAACACGGACACCGTGAAGGGTCTGAATTGGTGGAGAAGTTTTCCACCAATTAGGCCCTAGAGTCTCGGTTCTGGAGGCCTCGGTTCTCCTGGAGAACCGTACCCGAGTGGATCCGAATCCAATAGAAGAGCGCTGGGCTCGCTCTTCTTTCGACTCTTTCCCCAGCCGTCGCACGGGTTCGACAACTCATTTCCACGTCGCGGAGATAGCATGAGGTGATATGGCGGGTCGACGCCGCATCCGTATCCGGCGACTGAGGTCCTCATCACCGATCGTTTACAAGAATCGTGTTCCCCGTGGTCGAACTCTGCGTCCAATTCGTGTAATTGCTATATTAGACGCGTGAGCGTGAGTTTATCCAAGAACGGGATCGCAAAAAGGTTTCTATCGAAAAATCCCCGATTCACCTACGATCGAATAATAGCAATGGATCCCAGGTCGCGCATACCTCTTGCCACGGTCGAATCCAAACGAAACGTCTTTAAGCCCATCACGAGGAAGTACCTACATTGAATCAGCTGCATTGGGGGGATTTCCCAAACTGCCACAGCGAGTTCTATCGCGACGGAAACGTGGGCCTGAATATGCTAATCAACTATATGAGTTCTACCATCTGTAGGCCGAGATCTCTCTGCAAAAAATAACGAGACATCTTAACCTTTTAATGTCCAGAATAAACTCTAGCGCACTGGGTCAAAACTCGCGTTCGCAGCCATTTGCGTTTGGGTAAGGTCAATGAGATGGACAAGACTAAACGCAAAACCGGTTCTATGGTGTTATTGTGTCCACGTCAAATCAGTTTACAAATAAATTCGCACTTAAGTTGACGTGAAATTGCTCCAACCTCTTACATTTTTACAGTAAGTACCTACCTGCTTAATGATGATTTTTTCTTAACACAATAATTACGTATCAAATTCTCGCGTTCTTGGCTTACGAGCAGACATTCATATTGTAGATCTCAATGGAGTAGACTACTTTGTTCCATATAGTAAAGTACTTATATACATATACTTGGGTCCTCCTGTAGGTATGTTTTTTAATTTTTACCTACAAACTTATTTATAAGTACGTTATTTTCAAAAACATATAAATCAGTGAGAACTTCTTTTCGAGACTGTCTGATTAACCTTATATGCCATGCCATATTCGAGGCAGAATATTAGTAAAATGTGGGTCTATTGATTAACTGAATACAAAATACATATAGGTATATTAGAGGAAAGTAGGTAATAGTAAAATGTAGCAATAAAAGTAATTACGTATTTACATTATTTATTTAGCTAGTTAACTCTAAATTGATTTTAATGTCATTCGCAAACCATTTGTTATTAGAATTACATATATAAATATATTAATAAGTAAGCGATTAAAAACCAGCATGTAGTTCATAATAAACGTAACTATTTCGTATTGCACCTGCTCTACAACTAGCCAAATCAGTGAGTTATTCCTACCATTATTTATTACTATTAGAGAACGATTACACACATACGGACATCACATTACATCATCATGGATTTACGGAAAGAAAGGCATAAATGTAATAAACTTTGTTATTATTGTTCACAGATAAAAGTTCTTCTTTAGGTTCATAAAGCAAGTTGTAAAGCAGTGCTATTATAATTAGACTCATTGTTTTGCAGATGTATTTCCGGCGTTTACAAACATGGATCCACTTCCTAATACTGATGGCGGGCGTATTATTTGTGGACTCGAACGTGTTTGATGGAGCGTCTGGTGGTGCCAAATGTCCGACTGGTCAAATTTCAGTCAAAATATCTAATAAATTAGTTTGTTTGCCAAAAGACTCATACAAAATTCGATTAAGTGATGATGCTCAGTAAAGAAAAATTGTATTAAAAAGTCACAACTTTTCTTGTCTCCCTCGGTTTTACCTGTATCACATTACGCCGTAATTATGGTAACCTAGGTAAATTAAACAGGTACCTGCGCAGAGTACCTACTCGTATCTTTGAACTACAAGGTGAGTCAATCAATAAAAAATTGTGTGAGATATTGCGATATTACTTATCTATAGGTATAGGTGGTTAATCAATATAATGTTAGCTTAGTTAAAAAACCTATGTAGGAAGTTATAATTGGTAGATAATTGCTTACTAGATATATGTAATTAATTGGTACGTTTTTCGTCGATACAAATCTTGACAGTTCTGACGCGAAACTATGATGGGGCTATTGAAATAATAAATACCTACGCTGAGAAATACCAAATGCTATTATAATAAAAGAACAATGAAATAATTTTAATTTAAAATTAGGTAGTTATATAAGGTCAATCTATTGATTAAAATGGCTTAATTACCTACTGTCATAATGCTACATAACTCGACACAACAACTTTACTGTACCGGTGTGATGCGCCAATGAGTCTCGGGTTCAACCTCGGGAACTTCGATCTACAATGAAGCTCGAGAAACACTGACGAGACAATAAATGAGTGTTTTTTTCAGTGTTTCCAACTACCTACTAAAAAAAAGTGCGGTAATTAGGTAGGTAATCTATCGGTGTTTTCTTGATAAGTGTAAAAAGTGCGACACAATGCTGATGATAGACATAAAAATAATATATGTACCTACCTACCAACAGTTATCTATACATGCATTGTTTAAAAAAAAACGACTTACTTGCACTCAATACAAACATCGATACTCCGACAAAGATGGTTAGAGAGACCATAATATTAAAAACACAGTTCACCAAAAGATAAAAATTTTGACCACGCAACTCTCAAAAGTCATTAATGAAATGTAACAGGCGTTGCATAATGCACCATAATTTAATAAACAGTATTTTTTAAACCTTAGCATTTAAAATTCAAACTCTGGTTCTCACTCCAAACCAAGACGGGCGTCTGGAGGACCCCCATCCTTCAGACTGGTCAAACAATTACGCAATTTAGTCACGGATTCTATAAGGTTCTTCACAGCTGAACAAACAAACTATTTGTCGTCATTCAGAATTAACCGTGGAATTATTCCGAGTAGCGAGTAGAGCTTGCGTTTCACATGGCTACTGAAGACTACATAGAGTATAGTAATGCGACACACTAGATCCGTACCGCGATTTTGTTTAAGCTACTGAAATCACAGGGAGTGCACTTGGTGACTTGCCGCGTCCGCGCCCCCCCTCGCCGTGTGACCTTGCTGTATTATGGTTTGCAGACTACAATTTACAATAGTGACGAGACCACGACAGCCGATAGTGTAACCGATAATACTAACGTTAAACATCCTAACGACGTGTTTTGAAACGGCTGCCATGCGGGCATGTTATGCAGATGTGCATAACAGTTGAGTATCTGCTTATTAAGTTAAGTACATATCTACACGTAACCGGCAATTTACGTTTGACGTTATTTCGCAATAATCTACCATATACTTCCATGGTGGTTGCACCATGAAGGTATTTCTATAGTAACGGAGGAAATCAACACGGTAGATACACACTTTCTTGTATTTATAAAATGGTAGAACTTGTAGTGCCACGGGAAATTCAGTTAATATGTAGGAAATAAATAAAACTGGTCAAGAACGAGTCGGAACTCGCACTCGTAGGTTCCGTACCGTACCTACCCGTCATACCTACGTAGGTAGAAATAGATAATTTCTCCATACATGGCAAGCTTCTCCGTGGCCCATTGGCAAGCTCTGGGCACTTCAGAATCGTGAGTGCATGAGTTCGATAACGAGCATGGTATCATTTTTTTCTAATATAGTTTATACTTTTTTAATTGTTTTACAGTCAGAACAACTATTAATAAATAAATAGTAATTTAAAAAATTGTATTGATATTGTATACATAATATATATAAGTGTATAGCTCGAAGAAAAAAAAAAGTTTAAAATCAATTTGATTTTTTAAATATTTGCCCTGATGAGATTTTCCCCTTTTGATCCAACTGTATTTACTTTTTTTTTATTATTTGTTGTGTCGTGACATTCTGTTCAAATTTCAGGTGCCTGCCTATTTCAGCAGAGGCATATAAACTCATTCATTCACCCTTTGATTACGACAATCTAAAAAGAGGAAAACGTATAATACGGATTGTAATAGGATAATAATTACAAGTTTTTGTCTAAAGCTTATATTCCATTAAACAAAAATAACACAATTAAACTCACATTTTGTGCGCTTACAAATATAATAAAATCAAAAGGACTCGAATTTTATCACACAAACTTGACTAATGAACTTTGACAGCAAGGCCTCATGACGTGTTATTCTGTAAATGACAATTTTCATTGACGAAAAATCAACTCAAAAGTGGATTTTCGTCGGACTCACTAAATAACTTACAGAATAACACTTGCAGAAGCTACCAAAAGCGACGCTGTGCATTTTATTAAGTTTTCAGGTACATACAGTAATACTTTGGATTTTTGTAACAAGTCAATCACATATAATTAATTACAAAAATATTTATACCATGTGCGTTTGCATTCCGTTTGATGTAAATCATTATGATTAATGTAGTGTTGCTTATATTTGATTCGATCGAAAATAAGGTCAGCAGAATAAGATAAGAAATCATTTTTTTTTTCTATAATTTTCTTTAACGGTATACAAACGCAGGTATTTCTTATAAATCTTTGATAATACTGTATTTTGAATTTTATACGATTGCAGAAAGCATCGCAAAATTTAAGAAGTTTTAGCAATAAACTACATTTTTCTTATTTGTATATTGAACACTGCATACGTGCAAAAACGCATTCAAACCATGTGATTTTTTTATTAGTAACATGTCTCTAAACTATCGCCCAGAACGGTCCTCGTCGACACATTCCTAACATTTTTCGTAATAATTGATGTCCCTTTTACCTTTCCTTTAGGAAAACTGTCTTTATTATTAATAAACGTCCTGATAATGATGCATCCGATATGAAAAACATAAGAAGTTCACAACAAATAGCAAATTAAGTTCCAATTTCTTGAAATGGGTTTGGATAGTAACTAAGAGAATGTACACATAATATTATCGTCTATTTACTGCTTACATGGAATAAATTAAATACATTTTAACTGGACTGACTTAAAATACAATTAAAAATTATTGTTTTGTTTAAGATTGTGTTTTAGGAAGATGTCGACGTTTTTGAACCAAAGTGAACGAAATACAATTTAATACTTGATTTAGCATGAGCAAGATGTTTTCAAATAGAATTCACTTACATTGAGGAGTACATCGAAAAATTACAATTACCTTATTTGAATTCAAACTTCAGAGAACAATACTTATCTATTGTAAGTTATCGAGCCTCTCACAAGTCACTCTATCGCAGATAATATAATTTGTATACCTACCTAACGACTTTATATAAGCCATATCCTGATTATTCTATATATTCAATTATAAATGGCAATCTAGCATTTACAGATATATTTTTTGATAATTTCATGTCAGCATGCTGCCAGAATAATTATGTGACCTTATTTATAGCATCAAACACTCGCATGATTCTTATAAACATTAAAAGAAGTCAAAAAATAGCTCACGCAATTAAGCGTCATTTGGCGATAATTAATATTATGACGTAAGTCATAATCATAATAATACAATTTTAATTAGACATGTTAGTATAGGTAATATTTAATTTAATCGTCTACATAAATAATTAAACAATTGGTACATTCCATAAACAAGTAGTAAAATAATTTAAAAACATAACAATTAATCAACAACAAAAAATATCATATTTATGGCGGCTCTGTCAGGTACAGACATAAATAAAAATGGTGCTGGTAATAATAGCTAATATTTGGATTCGGAGGGGATTATATGTATTTCAACCGCAACGACGTTAAATCGACGTTTTCAACGAACTGAAATTCACTTGGTGATGTAATTTGAATGTCAAATCATGTGGGTTGAAAATTAGAATTAATTATTTGTAGTATATCAATGCGTCTAGCACACTATTTCGTTTGTAGCAAAGCTTGCTTGGTGCAAGCTTTCGCTGTCGCAAGCGCGGTGCAAGAGATGGGCCAGAGCATACATGTAATAAATGTATACACATAAGCTTTTTGACGTGATAACGTCTTATAAATTGATGAACATCGACAGCGCATATGAAAAAGTTGTGTTTTTTTTGTACATTCCAGCATAAAAAGAGAAAAATATACTGATTCACAGAAAAATATTTAAAAAAAAATTAAATGAGCGGTTCTCTGCAGAGAAATTATTTTCAATAAATTAATTTTACACACGACAACATTGGCGGTTCCATGGCTCCGAAATAGGGAACTGTCAAAATAAATATATAGACTTGTCTGTTGTCTGTGATTAGTTATCTGTACTGTGAAGTTTAGACTACAGACGTCAATTCTCCTTTTTTGTATTTTAAAAAATAATGATTATGACGTTATCACGTAAATCTATCGTTCGTAAACCGACTTTAAAGACAACCAGTATTTCATCATAGCGCTGCATAGAAAATTAGGCGTTCAGGTTCTATGCAGACCGGATAATAATCGGATATGTTACTATATATAATACTCTTTGGAAAATTTCGTATTCATACGTACTAACACCAATACAATAATACAGTTTTGTAATTATTGAATGTCCTTAATATCAAATACAGCCTCATTTGTATTCACATGCATTTGACAGCTCCAATCGTACGATTTTTAGAACCAAAATGAAAACTTTCATTTTGACAACTGAAATCCTAATTTAAGAGTTGTCAAACGTATACAATGAAGTACAGTTAAATAATGGTCGCCCAGAAATATAGTGACAGTAATATGAGAGTCGGTCATGTTGCGGAATTTAATAAGAACTAATTACGTTACGACTATTTTGCTCACGACCACGGTTTAGAGTATCTGTTGTTTTTGCATGATTAAATAATATTTTCAGATAAATTAGACAAAGTTTTAATATACTTTGCAACAACCCGCGAGCAAGACATAATATGGTGTATACTTTCATGCATATAGCACCTCCCTCAGATATAAGAACACATTATGAATAGTTATTTTAAAATTGAGCAACATGGCCGCCTCATACCTATATTGCTGGTTGGGCTATACCTCAAATCTCATGATTTTTTCTATGATACGTATCTTATCTTAAAGATAAGCTAAACTAGAACACATTCTAGGGATTTGAACAATATTCGAATTATACCTAATTATTATTATATACCGATATTATCGTTTTCATCACTGGTCTATATTATTCACAGCAATGTTTTAATCTTAACTAAAGACGTAGCTGCATATAATATGTAATAAAGGGAAAGTATATGTCCATGAAAGTCCATGATTAACATTAAAACTCATATGCATATGGTGTATTTTATATGCGCGACTTTGTCGTTTGGTGGTCGATCGTAAGAGTGATTACTACGCTAAATTGGCTTTATTACCCGGATTTGGAAAAAAAATTGGGTTTTTAACTTGAAATTTATAGTAGTAAGTAGTTCCAATTACATTTGACGTAAACATCACTCGTGAAAACTGACACGTATTTACAAGACAGCTACAATTTATGAGAAAAACATTGAAATTCATTCAGCTAAAAAAAAAAAATCAATAGTATCGATGAGAATACTAATGTAACAAATTGCACGCGTATATAATACATCATTATACGTTACCGAACTCAATATCGATCATAGAAGTTAGTACGAGAATGTAGATTATAGTGTCCGGCCTGACTAGAACCTCGGAGGGATTCGGGAATAGTATATCTGTTATCTGTGTGGCGTCTATAGCCCATTGGCTCGGTTCGATTCAATGTGATCGAAAGAGTTAAGCAACGACGGGCCCGGTCGGTTTGTGGATGGGTGACCGCTAGTGGCGAAATTTCATGGACACTACCGTGCTTCGGAGGGCACGTAAAGCCGTCGGTCCCGGTTGTTTTCAATGTTGGAAACAGTCGTTAAGCCTTGTCGAAGACCTTCGGGTGGCTTGAGAACATTCGACACTGGGTTGGCCACTAACTCCTCCACCAATCCGCATTGGAACAGCGTGGTGGAGTATGCTCTAGACCTCCCGCAGCTATCTGTGGGGGAGACCCGTGCCCAGTAGTGGGACGTCTATGGGTTGCAGTGATATCTGTTATTTAGTGGGGATGCGGTCTCGGAGGTACGAGAGAAGCGAGGCCGTGCCCTTCGCGAGGACCGCGTGGCGCGGCTGGCGGAAGCAGTTCCCCATCAGCTCCAGGGATCTGGAACAAACCTTATTTTATACTCGACAAACCTTATGAGCTTTATCATCTGAACAGTATCGCCCGAATGCGGGCGAGTGGCGCTAAGTCATAGATCAGATGTGGTCATAACATTTGCCAAATACTTTGATATTCAGACAGATTTCTCTGTGAGAGTCGTGCCCAGCAGTGGGACGTCTATGGGTTGCAATCTTTAATTAATTATTATTTGTAATACCTACATTTTCATACTAAAAGAGGACTAAGAGAAGTTGCGTGGAGAAACATAAACCGGGAAATGAACATTCCAATAGCTGACCTTAAAAGAAAGATGGATTAATTGCTCATCATGTCTCGGCACATTTTCATAATTCAAATCAAAGATTAATCTAATTTGCAACTGCGAACAAAAATGTATGGTGGTGTATGTGTATACCTTCATGCACGCAGCACCTCCTTTCCTCCCACACAGGAACCATGCACACGCGATCAATACCATACCACATACACCAACACACACACCAACACGTGTTTCGCCCCAAAACAAGGCATCCTCAGGGTAAGTGGAATCCACGACGGTTAATCGCAACGACTTTGCGATTTAATGTTTGGTTTGTAATAATGGAGTACCGCAAAGTAACGCCTGATACAATTACTAATTACATTTTAATATGTAATGAGTAGTAGCGTCCATAGCCCAGTGGCTCGCTTCGATTCAATGTGATCGAAAGAGTAAAGCAACGACGGACGCGGTTGGTTTGTGGATGGGTGACCGCTAGTGGCAAAATTTCATGGACGCTACCGTGCTTCGGAGGGCACGTAAAGCCGTCGGTCCCGGTTGTTTTCAACGCTGGAAACAGTCGTTAAGCCTCGTCGAAGACCTTCGGGTGGCTTGAGAACATTCGGCACTGGGTTGGCCACTAACCCCTCCACCAATCCGCATTGGAGCAGCGTGGTGGAGTATGCTCTAGACCTCCCGCAGAAATGTCTGCGGGGGAGGCCCGTGCCCAGCAGTGGGACGTCTATGGGTCGCAGACCTGAGATGCGTGAAGTTGCCGAGCTCGGGCGGCACGGCGGCCACGCTGTTGTTGGTGAGGTCCAGCACGGCCAGCCGCCTGAGCCGCGCCAGCGCGTCCGACGACACGTTGATCTCCACCACCTGGTTCTCGGCCGCCAGGAGGATCTCCAGGTTCTCCATCTCGTACACGCACCGCGGGATTTTTGTGAAGCTACGAACACAATTATAATCATAATTGAAGTATGTAGTGCTCTGTGTCACCCTTGTCATAAAGGGTACGTTAATTGGCTCGTTACCACACCAGTGCGCCAGCAAACGTCCGTTCTCGCCCGTGGCTAATACGTGACTCACAAATTTATAATTATTTTTAAATTGTCGCAATAAATATGAATAATATGAATTGAATCTTACACTAGACAATAAATACGTAATTACACAAGCGCATTGGGCGCAAAGCCTGTAATGTTAGTTGTAAGTTATTGAAATAAATAAATAAATAAAAAAAAAAAAAAAGTATAGTACTACGTACAGATGGGAATCGCGCATAGAAAATCTATGGACGCTAACTAAATTAGTTCCAATGAAGCACGTCGGCGTCGCTTTTAGCGACATGATGTCACGCATGCGCACCAATACCAATCCGTGCGCATGCGTGTTATGTGTCTGTATTGCCCGTTCCTAGTGATTGCTATTATCGATATTTATCGATATTTTTTTTTCCCTTGGTGACTAAATAGTAAATAAAACAAAATATGTATTATGTTCAACATTTTTTATTGCTTTAATATATGTATATCTTAACTAATATTATAAAGAGGAAACATTTGTGCTTTTGTATGTACATTTGTAATGTTTTCACTCAGAAACTACTGGACCGAATTCCATAATTCCTTCACCATTAGAAAGCTGCATCTTCGCTGCTGCATTTTTGCAAATAAAATAATTTTAAAGCCCTTTGGTAATTGCTATACTAATATTATAAAGAGGAAACATGTGTTTGTAACGTTTTCACACAAAAACTACTGGACCGATTTCAATAATTCTTTCACCATTAGAAAGCTGCATCTTTTCTGCTACATTTTTGCAAATAAAATTATTTTAAAGCCCTTCGATAATCTATACTAATATTATATAGATGAAACATGTGTTTGTAACGTTTTCACACAAAAACTACTGATTTCAAAAATTCGTTCACCGTTAGAAAGCTGCTGCATCTTCACGGAGTGTATTACGGAAACATTGTACATCATCACCTGAAACAAAAAGTAAAAAATATTAATCTCAAATACAGTGCTGATTGGGACAAAGCACGAGTATTATTAATGATTAAACAAACACGAAGTACTTCTTACACGTACGGGTAAGTTTGCAATCATAGGTTATTTCAGATTTTTAATCTTGCTTTTTAATGTACTTCGTAGACAATACAATACATCGATATTCGATAAAATAATAGAATTCTTATTCCACATCACTACTGTTTACAGTACTAGTTTAGGTTAAAATAAAACCTTATATAAAAATAAAACCTTTATCTGAGCTGATAAATAAATTAAAACCTAATTATTAAGGTACCAAATGCTTTAAAATAAAGACTGGAACAACTTACTGTGTCTTGTTGGAATCCCACTGCAAATTTCATCCACCGTTAACTACGAATCTGCGCAATAATATGAATCAGGCGACCTTTTCGTAGAATTTGCGCTCAAACTCAAAATGCTTAGAACACACCCGCTTGCGGTTAAATTCTCTACTGTTAAGAGTACATATTTAACACATTTCACATTTTATTTGTTTTAACCACAAATTTCGCCTACTACGCGGATTCCGAAAACAATGAAGAAAGACTCCACCCATTACCACTCACAATCATTTTCCAAAGTTTCTCACTATATATTAAAGAGTATTGTGAATTATGAGAATGCAAATTATGTTAGTATCAAACAACGTATAGGGGTATAGGTTATAAGTCAAACAATAACAAAACACTACACAGAGTTTAGTTTCAGATCAGAAGCATTGCAATATTTGCAAATCGTAATGCAGCTGATTTCATTACGTTGAACAAGGGCGCCCCTATGTTGCTTCTCTGTACTATAAATTTTTTAAGCGATTATTCACTCTATTGCTATGGGTTAGAGACTAAAATTGAATAAAGCTACTTAGTGTCCACTGAATTTGTATTGTCGATTCCATAGCTTGACGTGACTGTTTACCCCACTCCCGTGTGCTCGAGACAACGTCATGTTTAACAGAGATTATATATAGATCGCATACACTACAAAGTACATATTTTCTATCTATACACTATAGTACTATAATACATACATACATACTATAATACATATTATGTCTTATGAGAAATAAAGTTATCTTTTTTTAAACCGAACCACTTCTACGCAGGTAGGTTGTCCTGACAGTGTATCAGTATATCAGCATGCAAACCTGTTGTTGTTGATGACGAGCTCCCGGAGCTGCTTGAGGCGGGCGAGGTCGGGCGGCAGGTCGCGCAGGCAGTTGTTGCCGAGGTCCAGGTACTGCAGGCGGCGGCACTCGCCCAGCGCCGGCGCGACGCTATCGAGGCTGTTCGACGCCAGTATCAGCTGGGATAGAGTTTCTTTCACCAAGCATATACTGGGGATATTGAGAGAACTCATTTACGACCGAAATTAATCCATACTAATCCATACTAATATTATAAATGGGAAAGTGTGTTTGTTTGTTTGTCCGGCTTTCACGTCGCAACGAAGCTATTATATGGTATGGTTTGTGTGTGGAGATAGTGAGGAGGGTGGAGAGTGACGTAGGCTACTTTTTACCGCGGTAAAACATCCCCATGGGAAGATATTGATGTTTTGTTATTTGCTAGATATTTAGTTCCGGATGTTGTTAATAGATGGCGTTAGTAAAATTCATTTCCAAGTTCTTATCTTAGTATCTTTTAATTGTGGAACGGTCACTATTCATCCACCACAAATGTGTCATGTATGTTAAACAACTCATTGTTAATACCCTTTAACCACGCGGGCGGAGCCGTGGGTAAAAGCTAGTAACCTATCTTTGGATTGACTTGCTGAGATTAGTTATTTGACACATTTTATATGGAGCATATGAGCAATGATCTGACGTTATTTAATTTTGTGAGCTACAAAAATCAGCCTGTAAATCATTAGTTAGAAAAACTTATGTGTCTGCTTACTGCTTAATAAACAGTGGCGCAGCAAATTTCTAGCTACCATAAACGGCAGGCTACACGAAAATAAGTCTTATCAAAAAGAATACGAATACAATCAAGATTTAGATTTTTGATCAATTTATTGATTAAAAATCGGATCGAGTAAAAATAGAATGATTATTGCAATTTTCCAGGATAAAAAGTATCCTATATCTCTCTCCTACAATATCAATGCAAAAATTACGTCGACCCAACATTCCGTTGAGGCGGAAGAAGGACAAACCAACAAACAAACACACTTTCCCATTTATATATTAATAAGGATTATGCTCATCAGTAACTGTTACATGTAGGTAATCTAAACATAAGTTGTGTAAGTATGCATATATTTCTTAGATAAATATTTGTACTCGGAGTAGTACTGGATGTTAAATTGTCAACAGGCCTACACCACCCGCAGGTGTGTGTTTAAGCGTTTATTTTTTAGCATTCATTTGCTGCGACCCATAGACGTCCCACTGCTGGGCAAGGGTCTCCCCCACAGACTGCTGCAGCAGGTCTAGAGCATACTCCACCACGCTGGTCCAATGCGGATTGGTGGAGGGGTTAGTGGCCAACCCAGTGTCGAATATTCTCAAGCCACCCGAAGGTCTTTGACTTGAGACTGTTTCCAGCATTGAAAACAACCGGTACCGACGGCTTTACGTACCCTCCGAGGCACGTTAGCGTCCATGAAATTTGGCCAATAGCGATCACCCATCCACAAACCGACCGCGCGTTGCTCAACTCTTTCGATCACATTGAATCGACGCGAGCCATTAGGCTATGGACGCTACGCATAGCATTTATTTAATTAAGGTTGTATAAAAGCAGGTTGTTTGGTAGAGAGCTCACAGCATCATAAGACAACCTTTGGCAACACTTCTTTATATTTGATGTAATTCTTTTTAAAAACAATTTTGGTACAGTCAATTGTTTTGTATGGTACATATTATATAAATGTCGGCATGAAAGTGTAGCTCTGAGCGAAATTCGGAGGGAGCAATCACCTTCGGAGCGCATATTAAACTAGTGGACGCTCGCAGCTTCGCTCGCGTAGAATTAGACTCATTAACGACGTCTGCCCGCGTTCGGGTTGCCCACTTGACTTCAAAAACGGCAAAGTTTCATACTAACTTTGCACCCCTGTTTTACCCCCTTAGGGGATGAATTTTCAAAAATCCTTTCTTAGTGCTCCCCTACGTTATAAAAGGAAACCCTGTGCAAAATTTCAAGTTTCTAGCCCTTATAGTTTGGGCCCTGCGTTGATATGTCAGTCAGTCAGTCAGTCAGTCAGTCACCGTCTCCTTTTATATATATAGATGTAACAATTCAATCAATTGTTTTGTATTGTACATATTGTATAAATGTCGGCATGAAAGTGTAGCGAAAGTGGAGCGAAATTCGGAGGGAGCTATCCCCTTCGGAGCGAATATTAAATTTGGACGTCTGCGCATTTAGGTCAGAGGTACACTTTCGGGCCGACAGTTGTAAAAGGTGGTAAAAAAGACACTCACCCAAGTGGGACCTCCGTGAGTCAGTGGTTGGAGACGTCGACGACCTTCGGAGCGCATATTAAACTAGTGGACGCTCGCAGCTTCGCTCGCGTAGACTTAGACCCATTAACGACGTCTGCCCGCGTTCGGGTTGCCCACTTGACTTCAAAAACGGCAAAGTTTCATACTAACTTTGCACCCCTGTTTTACCCCCTTAGGGGATGAATTTTCAAAAATCCTTTCTTAGTGCTCCCCTACGTTATAAAAGGAAACCCTGTGCAAAATTTCAAGATTCTAGCCCTTATAGTTTGGGTCCTGCGTTGATATGTCAGTCAGTCAGTCAGTCAGTCAGTCAGTCAGTCACCTTCTCCTTTTATATATATAGATTTGGACGTCTGCGCATTTAGGTCAGAGGTACACTTTCGGGCCGACAGTTGTAACAGCTTGTAAAAGACACTCACCCCAGTGGCACCTCCGCGAGCCTGTTGTTGGAGAGGTCGACGATGTGCACCTCCGCGCCGGCGGCCGCCGCGAACACGTCGTCGGGCACGGCGCGCAGCTCGCGGCCCGGCACCATCAGCGATTGACTCTTCTTCATTGTGTATCTTTTTAAAAGCTTTTACTTAACTTCACTCGTATGTATTCATGTATGTCCTGGAATCTTGCAATCAATATTTCACCCACTTCCACTGAAGCTATCGAGTTGACATTTGGCACACATATTAGGTTCCGATGACAATGCAATAATATGGTACTGTCAAACTGATCTGATGATGGAGCCGGAAGATATTAACTGGAACTTCATGATGGAATATCGTATCATAGTCGTGTTTGCACTTGTGGTAAAGTCTTGTAATGAACTTTGACCACGATTAGGTTTCAAGGTCAAGTTATAAAAGCTTTTTAAAAAAAAAATTTGTTTACAGTATAGTTATTATAAATAAAATTATACGCCATTTAATAGCCATCCGGACAGGCCCGTTGGCGCAATCGGTACTGACCCTGTCTGTTGCGCCAAAGGTCGTGGGTTCGAATCCCACTCAGGACAAATATTCGTGTGACGAACACTTGTATTTGTTCTGTGTCTGGATGTCAATATTGTCTATTTAAGTATGTATTTAAAAATATCTATGTATGTATATCAGTCTCTGACACCCATATCACAGGCTCGCGCCTACTTTGGGGTCAGATGGCCGTGCGTGAGAATGTCCAAGATATTTATTTGTCCAAGATATTTATCCATCCATTCATAAGCCTTTTAAGATCCACTGCTGAACATAGGCCTCCCTCAATAGACACCAACCTCCCGATCCTGTGCCCTCTGAATACAGCGGTTTCCCGCTGTCTTCTTCAGGTCATCAGTCAACCTCGTTAGAGGGCGGCCGAGACTCCGTTTACCGAGCCGTAGGACTTTCCTTACCCATCAGTTATCAGTCCGTCGAGCGACGTGGCCTGCCCATTGCCACTTCAGTACGCTAAATAATCTGAGATATTTCGGTTACCTTTGTTCGTTTATGGAGAGAGCCAAGATGATATTTTATCTTGCGCTGTGGAGAGAGCTATGATGTTATCATTGCTCTCTCCACAGCGCGATGAGCTACTTTGAGCTTACAAATAAGGCCGACGATAAAGGGCCACGTTTCGGATCCTTAGGCACTCATCACTGGCAACAGTGAAGCGCGAATGTAAGCGCATTTGCCGAAAAGAACGTATCGCTGCGACCCATAGACGTCCCACTGTTGGGCACGGGTCTCCTCTCAGAATGGGAGGGATTAGGCCTTAGTCCACCACGCTGGCCAAGTGCGGATTGGCAGACTTCACATACCTTCGAGAACGTTATGATGAACTCTCAGGCATGCAGGTTTCCTCACGATGTGTCCTTCACCGTTATAGCAAGTGACATTTAATTTCTTAAAACGCACATAACTTAGAAAAGTCATTGGTGCGTGCCACTGGGGTTTGAACCCGGACCGCTCGAATGAGAGGCGAGTTCGATAGCCGCTGGGCTGTCACTGTGTCCATTGGAGTCCTTGGAGTATAACAAAAGAACGTATACGCGCAAAAAAACAGCTAGACTAAAAGCGTACGAGGCGTAAAACTCACTTGTCCGGCCACCCGGCGACGTCCTCCCGTGTCTCATTAACCACCTCCTCAGTAATGCGGTCCCTCAGGAACTTCATCATGCGGTCCGTGCCGCCCTTGATGATGTCCTGCCGCACGAACGACAGCCGGTTGCCTTCCATACTGATGCTTTGCAACTGGGACATCAGGCCCAGGTTTCGTGGCAACCTGGTAAAGTCATACAAATAAATTAATTTACGTAAAGTGAATATTTAAAAAAAAAAACAGTGGCAGAAAAATGAAATTTGGTATCGCTAAAGTTTATATGGTGAAGTGCAGAAAAGTAGAATTAATATATAATTATGTATCATGAAAAATAAAGTATGATTTACTTTACGTAAGATCTTTCAGTTCCTTTAATACGCAGTACTAACTTACTTATTTAAACTGTTGTTGGTCAGATCAAGCCTCTTCAATGTTTTTAACAAAGATATGTTCTCGGGAAGCACCTCAAGTTTGTTGTCTCTTATATTCAATACATTTAAATGTTGCATCTGATCACAGAATTCTTCAGTAATTTCCTAAAAAAAATACACATACATATAATAATTTCCAATAAAATATATAAATAACTTTTATTAGGTATCTTCAGATGTTAAATAAATGTTGTGCTGGTCAATCCAGAACAAAATTGTATAAATAGGCATTATTCCAGATATATTGTATTAAATAGTAATTCATAAAAAATAATATAACAACATAAGCAAGTTGAATAGATAAGTTTTACAATGGAAGTAAGCTAGGTGGTAATAAGGAAAATTAAGAATCATTTTTATCTTATTTAATGAAAATATGAAATATATGTTAGATTGTACCTTAATGAAATTATTGGCTAAATATATCTCTTTCAAAGCTGTACATCCATAGAAGTCAGGCAACTCTTTAATATCATTATGATTGGCATCTAAAATTTCCATTTTCCGCAACTCTCCCATAGCCGGAAGCTTTTTTAAATTGTTGTTAGAAATATTCAGCTTTTTTAGGTCTACAAGTATAAGCATTATACAGATATAAGTATAAGTATAATCCTGTTTCTTAATTTGTTTTATTTCATATATAATATTATGTCAGTAATATTATTTTTATCTACACATCTTAAATGTAATACAAATATTAGTGTACTGTTACTTTTGAATATGACTTTGATTATTTGAATGTAAAGTATCATAATTTAAGCTATGAAAATAATTTACCTCTAAGATTAACAATATCTGGTGGCAGTTCTATAAGGCAATTGTGAGATAAGTTGAGTTCGACCAAGCGCACCAGGTACCCCATACCTGGTGGGAGAACTGTCAACTTGTTATGGGATAGGTCCTGGAAAATATTATCATAAGCTTTATATCGTTTTGTTAGAGGATACTTATAATGACTGTGATATTTTTAATGGGTTTAAAACAAAAGGCCATAAGTATCAATTTTTTTCAGTATATGGGCATTATTGGGCATAAAAATATAGGCAGTCTTAAAATTATTATGTAATGTTATATTTTTAACTCCATCATTCAAAACCAAATTTGCTATCTTTAACTTCACTTTTCTCATAAATAAATGTACAGACCCAAAATAAAAACAGAACAACCTAATAGATCATATAGTAAGCTAAGCATTCATGTTGTGTTGTATATGTATTAACTATGCATCCTGTAATACTCACTTAATGTAAGGGTTCACTAATAAGAACAGAGGGGACAGTGGTGTGTTAAGCATTGTAAGGTTCAACCTTGTCTATATTGGAATAAGAAGCACAATTGCCCTTAAGTGTATACCGGGCCCCTATATCCTCATAGTTACTTCCACAAGATTTTTTTTAAAAGTATCTCTTATACTCAGTTATTTAATAGACAATTTAATAGAACAACATTTTTTGTAGAGAAACGTTTGATAACTGGAAATCCAACCTAAGGGGATAATATTACATTACACTGCCATATAAAATGGCACTACATGTACATGGTGTAATGTAATATGATAGCATAGATGGAGGTCAAGCATATCCAAGTCTATACAAGAGATTCTCAGAGCTGTAAATTCAAGAATGTAAATATTTTTGAAATATACATATTAATATTTATGTGTTTTTCAATTTTGTGTATCACAGCTTATCATGAACACAACATGACATGTCTTACCAACTATAAAAAAATTACTGTCAATAATAATCATACATAAGAACATAAAATACAATGCACAAAAGTAAAATCATAGTTAAGATGGATGCTTTGCTTCGTAGGATGAACAGTTAAACCTCATTTTATTGTTTTTCTAACTAGTTAAAACATAAATAGTAAAATTCTTCTTTTGTCTTGCAAGCTGTATATTTATTATACTGTAGTATAGCATTGCATTTTTCAGCTTATCATTTTGGTTTGAAGTTAAGCCAAATTTGAATAAAGCTCTACCATACAATTTTGAGTTTTCGTAGTTCATGGAGTTTCCCAATTTCAATTCTTTGGGTTAATTCTGAACCAAACTGATACATTGAAAAATGCAATGCTATACAGTATGCCCACAAGTTTAACTAAAACGTTTTAACTAGTTATAAACAACAACAAAAATATTTTCATTTAAATTGTACACCACAGAGCAAAGCTTTAATACTAACATACCAAAAATGTTAACATAACCAAATCTCCAAAATCTGGCTCTATTTTTTCTAGTTGGTTATGAGATATGCTGAGCCATCGCAGTTCAGTAAGCTGGTAGAATTCTTTTGGAAGTTCTGTCAACTTGTTACGGTCTAATGTTAGATTGGAAAGATTTTTTAACTCTCCAATTTCTGCAGGCAAGCTACGCAGCACATTGTCATGTAACTGAAATAGAATAGATTAATAAATTATTTCGAAAAATTCACACTGTATCAGTTGCTACAAAATTGCAATAAAATAAGGAATTACTAAAGGAATAACAAGAAGCTAAAAAGCAGCAATAAAAGTGTTTAATGCATATACATAGATAGAGATATTGAATATAAAATTATGCTTTATGGGTCCCAATTTTAGGAAATACTTAATAAGTTAATAAGAATCAGTTTTTAGTTACTTAGTATAAACTGAGTCTTAGTACTAATTGATATCATTGGTTTAAGCTACTTTACACATCATGGCTCACCTTGAACGTTACAAGTTGTTGCAACAACTTCACATCAGGCGATATACAGGCGATGGCGTTTGAGCTAAGATCCAGCATCTTTAAAGGCTCTGAGTTCCACCAGTTGTTGCGGTCTGACCTGGAGAAGTCCACCTCCTTCGTCTCTTCCATAACCAGCTCATCGATCTTCCAGACATTTTCCGGAACTACAATGTAACTCCAGCTTAGCGTTATGAAAATATTATCTACAACTTAATTCAACACTTCCGCAGCAAAAGGGGAAGACCAATGACGAACTGTATAAATCAGCTTACCAGTTCCGAGGCCCCTATTGCACAAACTCAGCTGTCCGGTGCGCTTCGCCGATTTTATCAACCCGGTAGAAAGCTCATTTGCATCCGAATTTTTATCTTGTAAATGGAAAACAGATTTATTTGACACTTTGATTTTCGATTTTGGTGGCGCTCGTCGGGACATTGTTATAAATTAATTACCAATAAATAAACCTTATAATGTTAACATCACAGTCATCACTCATCACATCACATTATATTACAAACAAACTCGTGTCAAATCAAAGTTGATTTTAATATTAATTAATAGATTGGCGTGACTCAAACAACCACAAACTAGCTAGAGATTGTAGAGATACTACGTCAAACAACCCAAGAAGGTCTCTACCACAGTACCTAGCTATCTACCTAGTCTGCGGAGTGCGGACGCAACCTGCAGGGCCGATTTGCAGGGCTTTGTGTGGGGCGTTGTTCCTCTGCGGCAGGCCCTGCAAGCAGGGCTTTGTGTGAAGCGCTATGCAATGCACTGCCGGGTGAATCAGATCCTTGATCGATGCGAAATGGTACATAGTTATTACTGAACTAATTCACTGGTTCTCACCATTTTGTTGTTTGTTGGTTGTCTAGGATCTAGATTTTCATGAAAAAATAAGTTAGGTACTGTGGTTAATTTGATAAAATCAAACTACCCAGTGTTAAGTATTATAAGTTAATATCCCTTAATATTAGTTTGTGTGTATTCTGTGCACCTTCTTACTGATTTTATTGTGACTTACCTCCAAATTCAGCAGGAATTTTCTTAAAATATTCATTCAATTCATTCATTACAATAAAATTTCATTTCATGAATTTACTGAACAATGACTAACACCTCTAATTTGCACATAGAATTTTAAAACACAATTATTTAAGTATGTAATGGTACGAAAATGTAATATGTAAAAGAAGGAAAGGCAAAAACGCAAAACTTTTATGATGAACTTTTAATAAGTCTGCTCTGATGGAACTTTAATTTTCTGACAGACAACTTCATAATTTCGTTTTTAATTGAAGATACATTGTTCTTGCCCAGCCTTATATCTAAAATCGGGTCTTTTTCTCTTTATTTTTTAAAATAACGATGATTTATTTTAAATTAAAAATTAATTTAAGTAAAACTTATCGCCATCGTAGTTCCTCCACAGAGGTCAACCTTAAAAAAAAGGTTAAGCCCTTAGTTAAACTTTGTACGCAAAGTATAACTAAGAAAAGATGCTAAATCTATGAGTTAAACCATTGAAGTAATAGATTCGCCTTTCGTGTATCAGGAAGGTGTAGATACTCTCTGATATAAAGAGCCCACGACCGATCGTGATCGACTTGTATGATATTTTTCATTTATAAACTGTTGAATGCGATTTATAAATTGTCCTGACGTACAAAAAAATAATATCAGAAAAATTTGCTATCGCACCTTCCTAATCAGACAAATGTTCAGTGATCAGAAATTATATATCTTTCTATGTATATATATTTCTTGTGTACGTGTGTATGGCAGTGAACTCCTCCTAAACGGCTGGATAGATGTTGATGAAATTTTTTGTGTGTGTTCAAGGGGATTCGAGATTCGAGGTTGAGATTCACAATATGGTCCACTGGAAAATGTTTTTTAACGAACCCGAAATTAGTATTTTTGTGTGAAAATATTTTAACCAAATATTTTAACAGTCGTTCATTGACATGAAGTGTCACGTCACTTTAACATTTCATATGGCAGAACAACGTTTGCGGGGTCAGATAATAATTATAAATCATCGGTACAAAAGTCAACTAGCCAAAGTGTAATTTTGGCAGTTTTTACATGACATCAATATCTTGACATAACGCATACGCATACTGTGGCAAAATATTGTATCTGTGGCCTTTCAAATATAAAAAATCGTTTTTCTGCTTCTGAAAAAAGTAAAAATTCTACAAAGTTAAATTAAAAATAAATTATTTACATATTTAAGTAAGATTATGTTTACGAGTTTACTTTACTGCCAAAATGACACTTTGGCCAAGTTGACTTTTGTACCGACGATAAATTGTCAGCTAACTTGTGGTTTAAAACAAAAGCCAAAATACACAGAGGACCATCTTTAATAATTAACTATCCAGGCTTTATCTCTTGAACAGCACAGGTAATTTAAGCAGATTTTGTCTTGTCGTCGTCGTCGTCGTAGTCCCCCAAATCAGACTCCTTCCATATTATTTTTAATAATTTAGTTTCAGGTTAGATATGGAAGACTTAGAACCCTGGAACAACAGACACCTGTTGGCACCGCCAGTGCACACAGCAATATGTAGTTCTAAAATTGGTAGGTTATTATTATATTTTATTACAACTATGTACATACTAGTCATAAATAAAATCTAGAATTAAATAAATATAACTTGAATGTTACATTTTATAGCTGGCTTATGCCTAAACAGTTCAGTGTTTTTATTAAAGTTTGTATTTTCAGATATAAAATCGTTAAAATATACACTGAACAATATGATTAATATTCTAACAAAACAATCACCATTACATAATGAGAGTGCAATTTGTTCAAGATTAATTTACAAATTTGACAAGAAATTCAGAAATGACATTGGATTCAGGAGTTTAAAAAAAGTTAATTGTGCCCTGAGAAGGTATTTGTTGATTAATTTATTGAGAGACATAAGGCAATTTCTGACAGTTTTGCCTGATGAAGCTGATATCCCATATTACTTGCCTACAAAACAGATGTTGGAATATTTATTAATCAAAGTTATAGCTTTTTCCAAACTTATGAGTCGGTTAGTTGTGTGTTCCAAACAAGCAGCTGTGTTCTACCTAGACAGGGTGAAGAGGGGTGAGAGCCACTGGATGAGTCTAATGCCATATGCACTTTTAAGCAGAGTATGGTCAATGACCTATGTATTGCTTCAACATTCCTGTTGCTGGTACCAACTATTATATCCATATTTGGATAAGTTGCAATTAAAAGGTCTAAATTTTTTACCTACCAATTATACTCTACCTGTAAATTTGGGTGAGTGGCTTGAGTTAAAAGATTTAAACAATTTTGGACGTCTTGAATGGACTAAAAAGGAAGCAATTAACATTGATCCTGTGCTGGCAAATGATGACAGGGATAACTTTGAAAATATACTTGAATATGTTAGCAAAATCAACGAAGAAACAGAGATAAACCAGGGAATAAATGATACACTTGAAGCACCAAAAAATAATAAAATTAAGATTATAGAAATAGATCAGTTACAAGTTAGCCACGAAGACTGTGGTGAGGCAATATCAAGAGACAGTTTTGAAAAAGTAAATAATGACAAGTATGCATCAAACAGTGCAGCAATAAGAAAAAATGATTACTTCCATGTCATTGATCAGGTAACAAATAAAATTTCACTTCAAAAATTTATCAACAATGAAGAAATATTCAGAAATGAAGGAAATGGAAGATCATTAACAACCCATCTTAGCTTTATGCAGTGGCATGCCTTGAAGCAATCCCTGCTCAAACTCGATAGCTTAACATTAAATAACAGAAAATTACAAAGAAAGTTCAATAAAATTTGGCAGGAAAAATGTTTGGATTCATAAATAAAAAACCTTTAAAATTTAAAAATGAATTATTTATTAACATAATATTACAAAACATCTACACATAAAGCACCATTTAAGCAGAATTACAATAATGTTTTATCAGTAGTTTTAATAAAACATGCTTAAATTATTTATATCAGGTACATTAATAAAATATACAAACAATTTAGTTTTCAGTTGTGTATAAAATTGAAACAATCAACTCTTATTATAGCTGCCTACATGCATTTGGAATGTGTTTAGTAATTATGTTATGAGTTAACAATTTGTAAATACTGTATTTCACTTTTAAGCCCTTGTTTGAACAGGTTTAATTGATTATTTGATTATATGCACACTAAATATTAATTTTGTCAGCGTTTTGGACACATGATTGAAAAGTTATAATAACATCATTACTGAGGCAATAAATAGCCTGCAGTGAGCCAGCATAATGATTTGAATCTAATCAAATACATCTATTATTGAAAATATGTTTTAAAATAATAACCAATGCAGGATAACATTACCAATTACCAAATAAATGATAATTTTTTTTTGTGATATTAATGTAATACCTTCTGAGAGGTAACAAAAGGATCAAGTTCTGTGATTCTTGACTTAGGCATGTATTTCTATCTGCCTTCATTATACCCACCTACCCCGCACTTCAAAATAATTTTACTTATTATGTTGCAAATTATGCACTTCATTCACTTTCTTGTGCTAGATATCTTTTGCAATCGTGCTTTTAATCCACCTTCTTTTTTCGGTTGGGTAAGGGATCTTCGTTCTTCTTGTAACTTCTTGGTTTCTTTTAATCTGGAAACAAGAGAGAAATTAAATAAACTTTGACAAAATAATTTACACTACCGGTCGCCGAGAGTTCGACAGTCGACATTAGCACATTTCAATTATTAATTTCAAGTTCGAAAGTAGGTTCTGTATTCTGAGCTTTTAAATAATATTACAATAGTACAGAAAACAAATAAATGCATTGGGTGATAAAGCGTTGTTTGAAATAAGTTGTTTATTAGAGACATTAACAATTACTAATTCAACATGTATATATATTATAGAGGAAGTTTGGCATGGTTCAAGTTGTTATTATGTAATAAATAAACTTCCTTACTTTTCCTTTATAGCTAACTGTTCCTCTTTTTTGAAAATATCTTTGAAATCGCTGCAAAACGGTATCCACAGCGAGAAGAACTCCTTGGGCTCGCAGTCCTCGACCTTGCCGCACTTGGGGGTGTACTGATAAAATTTGACGGTAGCTATAAACTTATTGCGGCACTCTATTAAGTTTTCGTTTTCAGTCTTTAGTTTTTCTTCAGCCGCATTCATGAATGACGTCATCTTGTCTCTGAACACGTCTAGCCTCTTGCAGCCCTCGCCCGTCTCGTTTTCTGGACTGCGTGCATCTTCGGAGTCTATGACCTTTTTCATTTTCTCCTTGCAACCTGCAGGAGAAATAACAACGAAATGTCATTTTCAAGTTGAAAGTGAATCAGGCAGAATCACTAGGAAGGAATTATTTTACTACAAGAGCTTGCAAATCGGTATTAACATTCGAGTCGAGCGGCAACTCACAGCCCACCGTTCTAGCTCGCAATTTTTATTCTGGCAATCTATACTAATATTATAAACAGAGTTTGTGTGTTGTTTAGTTGAACTCGCTAATCTCAGAAACTACTGGTTCGATTTGAAAAATTCGTTATCAAGGAAGGCTATCTATAAAAGGAGAAGTGACTGACTGACTGACTGACAGACATATCAACGCTGGGCCTAAAATATAAGGGTTAGTTAGAAACTTGAAACTTTGCACACCGGTTCCTTTTATAACGAAGGGAAGCACTAAGAAAGGATTTTCAAAAATTCACCCCCCAAGGGGGTAAAACGGGCGTGCAAAGTAAGTATGAAACTATGCCGTTTTTGAAGTCAAGTGGGCAACCCGAACGCGGGCAGACGTCGTTAATGGGTCGAATTCTACGCGAGCGAAGCTGCGGGCGTCCACTTGAAGGCAATATAACATCACGCTACGACCAACAGCAGCGGAATACGAAACGGGAACGAAGTTATTTAACTGCCAAAGCGATCCCGGGACAGCGATTCAGTCACGGTAAACGGTAAGAAAAAATAAATATAGGCTGTATATATAAGGCGGCAAGAAACGAAAAGAAAATTAGCCTTTGACCTTGAATGCAAAAAGCACAGAATATTTGATAGTACAAGCGTAGCGTCCATAGCCCAATGGCTCGCGTCGATTCAATGTGATCGAAAGAGTTAAGCAACGACGGGCGCGGTCGGTTTGTGGATGGGTGACCGCTAGTGGCAAAATTTAATGGACGCTACCGTGCTTCGGAGGGCACGTATAGCCGTCGGTCCCGGTTGTTTTCAATGTTGGAAATAGTCGTTAAGCCTTGTCGAAGACCTTCGGGTGGCTTGAGAACATTCGACACTGGGTTGGCCACTAACCCCTCCACCAATCCGCATTGGAGCAGCGTGGTGGAGTATGCTCTATGTTCGGGAACATGCCTTCGAGCGGCCAGGCTCAGCGATTGTGCGTTTTGCTGAGCGAGCATTAACGCGCCATCGCTTTACTTAATTTAATGTAATTTAACAGCAGTACGCAACCAGCAGCCGCTCGAGGCACCGCGTATTCATACCATTTTACCATATCTACCAGTACGTGACCAGTAGCCGCTCGAGGCGCCGCGTATTAAACCATACCATTTATAAACCATTTAATATATGTAAAACCAATAATAACCATTAAAGTATATAAATAATTATAATATCTAGTGTTACAAACAGTTGTGAAAGAAAACAATAGAAACCAGTTATACACATTCACATCTTTTCTTTCCTCCATCTAACCATAATAATCAAAGAGCTGTTGGTCTACCAGAAACAACCAACACTCTTTTCACTCTAGACCTCCCGCAGCTGTGTCTGTGGGGGAGACCCGTGCCCAGCAGTGGGACGTCTATGGGTCGCAGCGATTATGTCTCCCGCATTCATATCCTATGCGTAGTTATACCCTCCGAATTTCGTTCAAAGCTACACTTTAGTGCGGTGCCGTGACGCGTCACACATAAATAATGGGATTACCTTTCAGGTGGTTGGCGAGCGCGGTGAGGTGCGCGGCCACGTCCGCGAAGTCGAGCGCGGCGGCGCGCGCCACGTCGCCCGGCTCGGGCACGGGCAGCGCGCAGCCCGCCGCCAGCGCGCCGCCGCGCGCCCGCACGTACGTGCGCACGATGAAGTGCAGCAGCGTCACGTGCGACTGCTTCGACTGCGCGCCACACAATCGATATGTATTAACGATGGATTCCAATAACCTATCTACGGATAGATTTGGCTATCGGAGATAGAAATTTGACATAAGTCCCATATAAAATGTGTCGAATTTCTATCTTCGATAGCCAATTCTATCTGTGGATATGTTATTGAAATCCAGCGTTAGGAGGATACGATTAGAAACGACCTCCAACCATCTGTTTTATGGATGAAAAGTATTATAAATAAATTTAGTACCTAGGGGAGAGGGAGGCAGTTTAGAACAGAGGCAGTTTTGAATTAGGTATCTGTTTTATGAACGGATCCTTTATCATTCCTAACCTCTGAAACCATTTTAATACTGGTAAAACCATCCTAAACATCTGTCAGATCCAAACTACCGCCAATATCAGTGTCATTTTGAAAATCATTGGCCGGTTTGTTTACGAAGTCCTGAGTAAAGAAATTTTTTTTTATATGTAAGCAAATTACTGACAAATGAAAATTAATACAAATGAAAATTAATTTGAACTCAAGTAAGTTTTTTGTCCAGAGATGTTTATTTATGCAAGGTGGTGTTGGGGCAGATTTGAAAAAAATTGCTATAGAGTGCCCTTATTTATGGGTACCTAACCAAGTAAATACGCATCCATCGTGAGATTTTTTAATTTTTAATTGGTTTCTTGTTTCAGTCATCATGGTAAAAAATTACAAAAAGAAAAAAGAAAATGCTGTGAATAAAGACGATGCCGAAAGAGCTGTATTGTGTGTTGTCTAAGTTATTAATAAGTTAGTTTAATCTTGTTCAAGACTGCCCCAGACTGTTTAGAGTTTTATACAATTTATTTAAGTAATAACTAGTGTAGGTATAAATGTCTGTGTTCAATGATAATATAAAATGTAAATAACTTAAATATAGTGTTGATTATATTCAAAGTTACGTGGTTTTTATTTTATCCTGGTTTTTCAATACTGCCCCTAGGGATTTCAATAGTGCCCCGCAGATGGGGCAGATTTTAACAAAATAAGGTTGTTAATAAAATGTAAATTGCGTTAGTTTGATGGTTCAAAATAAATAAATACCTATCATTTTTATTATTTAGTATAAACCCCATATCTATTTATAAAATATAATACATCCTGATATATACCACCATATGAGAAATATAATTTAAAAACTAAAAAGTGTTCAAAGGTGCCCCCCTCACCCCTACGTTAAAAATATATGTATTGCGAAAAATTCGTGGTCAAACTTTTATTGATTAAAAATTGATAGAGAGCGCGCATGCTATTTTGTTCATGCAATATAGAAGGATAGCGATACACAAGTACGTAATGCTGAGTATTATTTTAGAATACATGTTAATAACCCAAAATATCAGTAAAGAAAATACGTGTTAAAAATATTTTTGTTGTTGATTTAAGTATATATAATAAAACAAAAAGTGACATTATATTTTAACTTGCGGGCATACCGTATAGCATTGCATTTTTCAATGTATCATTTTGGTTCTTACAGTCTTAATTGAACAATTTAATTTAGATTAGAATTCAGGAAGGTTACGACATCAAGCAGTATCACGCTAAACGCTATTTTTAAAAACCTACGGACTAAGTTACAATAACAATTATTGAGGCTGTATGAAGTTCCCAGGAACAGCTACCTACATTGATATAAAATACTTTTCATCACATACATATTAAACAGATTGGTGAAGGTCGTTTCTAATTCGAATCTTAGAGCAATAGAATCTTAGAGTGTCTGTGGGGGAGACCCGTGCCCAGCACTGGGACGTCTATGGGTCGCAGCGACAAGAATGGATATAATGTAGTTACAAAGAAATTATAATGTGAGTTTTTTTCTGAAGAAACCGAAATTCGTATCATACAATAATATTAGAAAACAATAACATCAAAAGATATAATATTTACCTTTACATCTTTTAGCTTTGACAGAATTTCCAAACCAAACCCATCTGCTTGTCCCCTTTGACCATTTCCACCATTCATGTAATTGCCGAGCGTTAATATTATGGCGAATAACTGCTTCAGAGGTTCACTTTTCATAAGAAACTTAAAGAAAAATACACAACTATTAAAGTTACATAGTAAAGATTCTTAAAATATTTCATTTGTTAAGTAAATCTTTGGCATACCTCACAAGTATGTTTCAAATTATCCAACTTGTGCATTGTGGTATTAACACTATCTTCAAAGTCAGCTTGAAACATGAAGCAGGAGATTCGTTCAGCAAAATTTGGTATCCCAGACAAATCATGCAAGAATGATTCGGGTTTATCTAGGGGAATATCAGGCTTGCTCTTTAAGTGTTCTTTTATCAAAGCCAATTCCTCTTCAGTCGCGCGCTGCAATTAAAACGCTTTTTTACATTATTTTTCACTATTTATCAAGTAGTCATCAAAATGTGAAAAATTTGAACAAAATAATACAATTTACCTTACCAACTCATAAATTTGTTGCAACGCTTCTAAACTCACAACCGATGTATCAAAGTTGTAAATGGCGTTTTCAATTTCAGAAAACTCAACATGTAAGCTCTGAGCTAGAATTCCAACGTTCTGAGATCGCTTGCTGTCCAATATCTTGATTGGTTGAATTTTAGTTTTTACTTCGACTTTTTTTTTCACAGGGGCCTTAACTACTTGTCTAGAGAATAAATCTGTAAATTCATCTATGTTATCCAAATTTGTTTCCTCAATTTCAAGCCATAGCGGCTTCAACTTGGATGCTTCTGCCTCACCCTGTACTGTGGGTGGCAATGGCGCTGCTAATATTCGAGTCCAATATAATGGTTTCATTGGAGCTGCCGGTTTGACAGGGGTTTTTCTTAAAGCTGAAAATATTGATCTCATCAATTCTTGACAAAATAACACGTATTTTTCAGTTACAGTAACACGTCCTTGTATATTTTTTAATTACATTTTGTAAATATACTTACTAGCTCTCTGCATATTCCATCCGCCAACAGGTGGCGCCGGAAACGGAACTGGACCAGAGTTAGCAAGATTGGCTGGTGGCGGTGGTATACACTGATTAGCACCAAGCATTGGTGGAGGGGGAGGGCCTAATCCGGGTACTGGAGGAGACGAGGTAACTGATCCTGGGACCGGCGGGGGTGGTGGCGGGCCCATTCCCGGCATAGGAGGAGGTGGAGGGCCCATACCTGGCATAGGTGGTGGTGGAGGGCTCATTCCCGGCATAGGAGGGACTGGTAGACCCATTCCCGGCATTGGAGGCGGTGGAGGGCCCATTCCCGGCATAGGAGGCGGTGGAGGGCCCATTCCCGGCATAGGAGGCGGTGGAGGGCCCATTCCCGGCATAGGAGGCGGTGGAGGGCCCATTCCCGGCATAGGAGGCGGTGGAGGGCCCATTCCCGGCATAGGAGGCGGTGGAGGGCCCATTCCCGGCATAGGAGGCGGTGGAGGGCCCATTCCCGACATAGGAGGTGGTGGAGGGATCAATCCTGGCATAGGAGGTGGTATTGGGGCTTGCCTAGGCAAGGGTGGAGCTTTTTCTTGCACAAGTGGTTGGGAAGGGGATTGTGCGTTACTGGATCCTGTTGGTAGAGGCTGTGCCTTGTCTGAAGTCAGAGGTGGTACAAGAAAACCAACTTTTGCCAAATTGTGTTCATTATCATTTTTTTCACTTATCTGTAATGCCATGTTTACTTTTCTGGGGTTTGGATCTGTTGACACTGCTTCTGATGTGGTATTTATGATTAGATTAGATTCAGGTTCACTCGCAATTGCAGAAAAGCTTTGAGGAGTTAAATCTACATTATAATCGATAGTTCCTGGCATTGGCGGAGGAAGGGGTGGCATCCCAGGAAGAGGTGGGGGCTGGGGTGGTGACTGCTGACATACCAATAAAGCTTCACATTTGACTGCTATAGATTCTCTGTCTGGTGATATTATTTGTGGTTCTATTCGGCTCTGAAGGGAAGCATGTCTATTGTCAGATTCACTAAGTTTTGAATCATCAGACTCTAAAATATTTACAGATTCATATGATGGAGACTGAGTAGTCTTGGAGGTTGCACCATTTGTATTGTCATTCTTGCAAAACAGAACTTGAGTAGCTGAATAGTGATCATCAGTTACATTATTCAACATAGTGTCTGTGCTCATTTCATTGTCAGCATTTCGTAAATTAGTGGTTATTAATTCATTGGTAGTGCTAAGGAAAGAGGCATCTGATGAGCTGTCAAAATTTGAAGTAAACTCTCCAGAGCTTTTTGTGACGTCACTTTTTCTTTCATTGTCTTGTGAAACTTTCGTCATTTCTGTTGCGCCTACTTCCACACTGCTCTCTGTTGAAGCTTCTTTCAGAAATTGTTTATTTATATCTCTACTCTTATTTAATTTACAATAATTTTCAATTTTTTCAGATCTGACTTGACTTAAATATTCCTCAGTTTTATTATTTACTTCATCATTTTGGTTTAATCTACTTAATTCTAATTTAAAGTCAGTATTTATACTTGTTCTTAATGGGGCATCTTGTTTAGTTGCATTTATCACAGGTTTATTAGTCAGATTATCTAGTTCTTGGTAAATGTCGAATGTTTGCACTTCTTGGTGCACCAATTCCACCTCACTTTGAATATCTCTATCTTGAGTTGAAACTAAATTTTTGTATAAATTCTGATTAGTCTCAAAGTTGTTTAGTCTATATTGTTCTAATTGTTTCTCTAGTTTGTGGAGTTTCTTTTTTAAATCTGATATAACAGATTGGGCCTCCAAAATGTCCTGTATTTCATTATTATTATTCTTACTAGGGTGCTGGTTTTCATCAGATCTATAAATGGTCTGTTCTTGTTTCATTTCTTGAAACGTATCTTTATCAGGTGGCCATAATGATGTCTGTAATTTTCCAGGTGTTATGGGCTGCACAGCTGGAACATCCATATGTGCCCAGTAATACATTAGATTAGGCTGAAAGGAAAATGAAAACTTTAACTAATGCATGTCTTATTAACCAGAGATATTGTCATTGCCAATATCTGCAACAACAAATAAAACTGCACTCCATCATCTTTGAACTCAACTCATTTAGTTAGCGACTGGACCAGTTAGTTGTGGTGGAAATATAACCTTAACTAAACATAAGTTTGATGTTAAATTAAAAATGTTAAACCAGTAGGACTCTGTCACAGATGTCAACAGATCCCATTTTTGTACAAATACTAATAATATTAATTTTGTACAATAAAGCCTAACCTGAACTTTTGAGTTGATTGTAGTTTTTTCTTGGGCCTTTGCCCTAGGACACAACATAACATTGTGAATTAGGTGTCATCATTGCATAGTTATAGTAAATAATATTCTTGAATTAAATAGGTGAAATTCATACAAATTGACTAAAAAACAAATAAAATTATGTTTAGGGGTGCCACCCGAGCCCCTTGGATTTTTATGTAATTTTCAGTTGGTAACTGTGGGTTTTTAAATTTTTTTGCAACATTGAGAATTATTTTACACATTGAAAATGGACCAGCCGGTACTGGTATTTGTACAATCCCTAGAAAGATTCACACAGTGTAAACAGTCCCTTCGATGCCACTTGTGATACACATGCCATAGGTGACAGTGACCACTTACCATCAGGTGTGTAGTGTATGCGATCTATATATAATGTCTGTCCGTCAATATTATTTAAAAAACACGTACCTAAGTAAAGTATATAATGGACATTAATATAATATTTCATACATTGCCTAGGTATTGTATGCAATACCTAAATTACATGTATTATCAGTAACATCCGCAATACGCTCTGTAGGCACATCAACCAACGCAGCCACGAGTAACTTTTTATTTCATCAAATAAAGGTTAGTTACCTTAAAAACTTGTTCTGGAGGTGCATCTTTATCAGGTATCTGCCGCAGAACGCCGGCAGCCAGTAGGTAGGTACAGTACTGAATTCCTATTGTTTTATGATCTAGTGTATTTGACACTTTTTTAACTTGATTGTTATCGGCGAATGATGACAAGAACCAGTTGAGAAGCATTTGACCTGAAATTATATGTCTCGAACTCACTGGTGCCATAAGTACTTATCTAAAGAAAAAGGTGCAATAAAGCAGTTTAAATTACATAGAATAATATGATTAAATAATTCTCTAGAAACTGTTATAAAAAAGTTATTCCAAATTTCCAAAACAAAATATGTCAATTTAACAATTTGATTTGACTGTAACGTTTGACATGATGAATTGATGACATGTATGTATGACAGAAAGCGTTTCTTTTTCACTCTGAACGATGCGTTCTTTACACTTTTAAGGTTGCGTTCCTTTCCATTTCAATACTTCCATCGCTTTTTAACTAATTTTAAGGGCGTCCGGTAGAATGTTTTGTTACCTGCAAGTAGGTACCAGACTTTTTATTCAGGGATTTCCCCTAAAATGTCCAATTTGGATCATAGGCATTTGCCATCATAACATTCATTTTATGTTTGCTTGAAAAGGGGAATGCTTTTATTACATTGTTCTGCAATTTCTCCTTACCTAGTTTTAAGTAATTTCTAGGTAATGTATAGACATTAGCTAGGTGTATTAACATAGTAAATAAATAGGTATTTTTCTTTACAACAGCATAATGGACAGCCACTTTACTTTCGAGAACATTATGGTATACATAGGATGTTGTAGGTACATAATGCATGGCAAAAATTGGATACAACATATTTAAATTTTATGTAGATATTAGTAAAAAATCTGCCTAAGCCCCTACCTAAGTGTATCTGAGAGTTATCAGACTCTGAGATCTGATCTAATGATGCCAAATCAGACCAACATAACGAACTGGCCTCCCTCAGAGCAGCTGACCCCCTTATATTGATTCTAGGGTTATCTCCGCGTCTTTCCTACGTACTAACTAAAGCATAGAGAGATAACCTCCATGCTCTAGAATAGATGATCAAGTGAAATTACGCACCGACGGATCCGAAAACAAACAATTATGGAGATCGAGTCATTGAATTACCGCTCGCAATCACGGGGCACGACCGTTGGGCCTAACTTTTTGGACCAGAAGTCTTCACAATCGATTATATGAGAGACTAGTACTACTACTATTAGTAGGTATATATCTCTCCTTAGCACGTGGTACGACTCTACCATGAGATGAGTACAGCAACTTTATGTACCTACATATAAAATCGTTATAGACTGCAAGCCAAAGTTATTATATAGGTATTTTAATAAATATTTAGGTCGACCTACATAGTACCACGGACTAATCTGTGGTATTACTTACACTTACCCAATACAATATTAATGTGGTACTTGCTCTTTGTCAATTGCACTGACTTAAGGCAGTTATGGCTATTAGAAACAAATATAAAGTACAAACTTTTAATGCCACGGTTGAAATAAATATTAGTGTACATTTCACCTAACATAAAGTCGCATTGAGTAGTAGTTTGTTGATATTCATTTTTGAGAGTCATAATTTCAAAACAAAACCACTGCTTTCTCTTAACAATCGTTAGTGTGAGCTTCTTTTGAAGCTCATGCAGTACAAGAGAACGGTGTTTCCAGCTTTTTAATTTAGATACTTTTTCACGTTTCCTTGCGTTAGAAGATTCAGTTACGAATGAAGCCACTTCGCATTCGTCAGTGTGTACGCCTAGTATTGTTACAATGTCCTGTATTCCTCTTTTAGTAGTTCGATTTTTGCTGAATAACTTCACATAATTGAACTGGGCCACTGAGGTGTTGGTAAAGTTTACGCGGTTGATTGGGTACTGCATTTCCGATTTTAGAAAAAAAAATATAACACTATATAAGCCACGTAACACTACACAACTTTTAGCTTGGCGCTTGTATCGCGATTAATGATAGATAATATACGGCCATTATGGCTATGTTTAATTTGATACAAAGATAACTTTCTTATCAGTGTTTATTCAACTAGTTGCAGGCGCCACTGAACTACAGCTACGGTATGAATAAAACGATTTGCCTACTCAAACTTAAAACGATAGTAATATAATTATGTTCATTTAATATCCAAACCTTCAAATTTTTCATATAGTTGAAAATCCAATTTCTGTGGCACAAACTTTGGGCGGTTCACCTTGTTTTCAGTATGTTGGTCGAGAGTAAGTGATGCCACTTTTCTTAGCACATTAGACTCGGCAACTGGCGTATCACTTAAACTCGAAGGCCGTCGATCCTGTTCTGAAATATGTATAAGCACCAATAAATACATATACAAGTTTATTTGCTTTAAAGTTATTGTATTACAACAAGATCTTAATGTTTATGGGCACACAATCAACTTTAACCAAAATGTGTTATGCAAATATAAATACTATCTTACTAATTACCTATAATCTATTCTTATTTCAATTTCACACACAGAATACTTATTATAAATATTACATAAAGTAAGGAGATACTTCGTCATCATCAAAATAACAACTACTATAAAAGCCAAATAAATATCAGAGCTTTTCGGGTGGGAATTTACGGAAAACTACTTACTTTCCTATTTCCTACTACTTGATTGCTTGCCTACAAAAGTAAATAGGTAAGTAAACAAGTAAATAGGTACGTATCTACGCAACTTACGGTTAATGAAAACTGAAAAACCATTTTTTTGCTTTTCATATGTATTTTGTAGTTAGTACCTACCTAAGTAGCTACATAATTGCTAGTCTAATCACAGGTCTAATGTAAAGCGAATAGGTACCTACCAATAGTGCGTTAGCATAACAGGTGTGTTGCAATTTAGGCTAGCTGTGATTGTATGCCTTGTTTACTAACATAATACAAAATACCTACCTTACCTACCTACTTATGCAGCATCCGTTCACATTTACGCATAGATACTAGTACTTCTATCTGTATCAAGCTTGTTATCAATTTTATCTGAGTATGTATCTAGAATCGGAAACAATCTACAATAGGTAAATTTATATTTACGACTTTAGATACTCTAATCGGATTTTCACAGAAACATAGGCATTGATGAGAATCAATCAGTTTAAAATAAACAAGCCTAGTATCTGTATTTCAGTGTGTTCATGTTTTGAGTTCACGTGAATCTTCCGAAAATTATTTTCTTAGTCTTGCGAGTACACAAATTATATTATGACATTAACATGTATTAGGTACTATTTTATATTACTACTCAATTTAATACCTACCTAGTGTTGAAGGATATAATCTAAGCCCTAATAGTATTTAATCATGAGAGATAGGTACATCCATTCTCTCACACTCGTTGGTTTGGTTTGTAACTGTGCGAGAATCTACAGGTAAACATAAATTTTAAGGCTTTCACTCATAAATAATTATGAGAAAAGTTCTCGATATGATTTCGACGGTGGTTAATTAATGATGAATGAATTGCGATGACTCTATCAGACTCTACACTTACCGTTTAGTATTGTTAGAGATGGTTCACAGGGAGTTACAGGTGGTAGCTCAACTTTTCTGTGCTTGGACAGGGTAAACGAAGTTTGGCCCGGGCACGCTTTTAACCGGTTATCCAGAAACTCATGATTGCATTCGTTAGCGGCACGTCCGGAGGGCTCCTCTTTTACTCTGGAAATTATAGCGCCCATTCCCATCTCACTATCATCTCTGTCACTGTCGTCGAGTGTGTCAGATTTCAATATTTTTTCGTCGCTGTTGTGAAGTGTGAACAAGGAGGCGGCATCGTCGTGAGGCATGTCGGAGCGCGCGGGCGCGGGCGAGCGCTGCGCGGGCGCATCTGGCGGAGGCGCGTGGGTGCCGTGGGTGCGCGGCTCGTCGTGCGCGCTGTCGCTCTCCGCGGAGTAGTAACACAGGTTGAGTTCGACGGCGAGCGGCGTGAGGGGGTCCGTGAACGCCGACTCAGAGGTGGAGCCGTTGGCGGGCGAGGCGAGCGGCGGCGCGGCGGGCGACTGGCCGCGGGTCGGCGACCGCGCCGCGGGCTCGCACCTGGTCACCGTTACCTCCGAGTGCACACTCGCCGACTCGCCCCGTTCACCCCCCTCGCCCCTCCCGGACCATGTTTTGAACACGCACTCGACCGTATCGTTATCGGATGCCTCGATCAATTCATTGTTATCGGAATCTGGCGTTTTATCGTACTCTCGGTCCGGCGTGTCTCGCTTCACGTTGCTCTTTTTCCTCGAATGCTTTTTGCTTTCCCTCCCAGGCCCTTTTCTGTTCAGATTTCTCATGAAATGTTTACTTTTTGACGGTGATTTTCCACCCTTAGCTTGTTTTTCATTAGCCTGAGTATTGCCCATTTTTATTTAACACTTAGTTTTAAACTGCTTATTATTTCAAAATAATGGTAAAGACTTTTATAAATACTACAATATGTACTGTATAAATCTAAAAGAGATTTAATATTGAATTCAAAGCCACAGCCCTTCAGTCTGTTCGCAGTAAAAATTAGGATTAGCACATGCGCAGTAGTGCTTTCAGAATAAATCAATATTTCCCAAGCAATGTTTTATTATCTGTGTTGTTGTATAAATTGAGTAAAAATCTAATAAAAAAGTATAAAGATTTTTAAGCCTATTTTCAAAAAGTTTTATAGTAATCACTTGTTCAATACATATTCAAATGAAAATAATCTTATGTTAGTTTCAGTGTACAACACCTGCAGTAACACAATCACACGGTACATCAGTAGATGGCGTAGCAGTTAGCGTCTTGTTGATCAAAATACAAGCAAGGCTGCAAAAACATCCGCAAGCGGGTAATTATTACCAACAATACCTACAATACCTGTAGCGTCCCTAGGCCAATGGTTCGCGTCGATTCAATGTGATTGAAAGAGTTTAGCAACGACAGGTGCGGTCGGTTTGTGGCTTTTTTGTGGAAAATTTAAAAATTGGTAGGTGGTATAGCCATAGGAAATCTAATTGGATCTATATAGAACTCGCCCGGGACAGTGCCACCGCCCGCAACTGTACCTAGTACCATTTCTGCCGTGTAACAATTGTTTTTGAAGCAATTATGGTCCGGTTAGAAAGGTTTGGTTTCCGGTTCAGTCACAGATTCGTTGCTACCCTTGAGGACTTAGATGGTCGCCTCTACAGAAATGTAAACGGAAACCACACCTTTCTAATTGGACAAACAATTGCTTTAAAAACAATTACTACTTAAACTCTTCGATCAATAATCCTCTCATCAATCTATTATTGAAGACTATAACTAAAAATGGTACTTGGTTCCGTGGCGGGCGGTGGTACTACCCCGGGCGAACTTTATATGGAACAAAATAATAGTCCTGTTCTAAGAATGTTGTCAAGTCTTCATTTTCATAGGGAACCAAATAGGTTTTATATGAAAGCTAATTGGTTCCATATAGAGTTCGCCCGGGGCAATACCACCGCCCACCACGGTACCTAGTACCATTTCTGCCGTGTAATAATTGTTTTTAAAGCAATTGTGGTCCGGTTGGAAAGGTGTGGATTCCGGTTACACTTCTTTAGAGGCGACCATCTTAGTCCTCAAGGGTAGCAACACATCTGTGACTGACTTAGAACAAGACTCCTACTAACAAGTACTAACTGGACTATTACTAACACCAAATAACAGGACTAACTATCACTAACAGTCCCCAGTCCTCATACCTACTAACGAACTGACCAACTAATGTTCTAATTAACTTTCTCAACTAATTGGACTTACCATCCCAGTCCCTAATTGAGTCTTGTTCAAAGTCAGTCACAGTTGTCATGGGCGGCAGCGGATGGGTGGTACTGCTCGTTTGCTATCCTGTATCCATAAAAAAAAAATCCTACAGCTTGTGGGTTATTTATAGTTGTGTGTGAGATGTTGATGTGAGTGTGGACCGATGTATGTGTAACAGACCTTTAGATTATCAAGAGAGCTACTTCGATAAGTATTAAAAAAGACATGGTTCTACATTAAAATTCATTTATTTTTACGACGTTGTACTCGTACATTAATATTTACAACTTACTTCTAATAAGTAAAACAATCTTAATGTAGATTAATTAGTCTAAAATATGGCTCTTAATTTCAATCTTTCGAGTGTTTAAGTACAGTAAAATGTATATACTTAACAATTAATATACTTATGTTATACGCTTATCATGTAAACATTTTTACAAATTACAGGTATTACAAGGTGATAAGTGTGCAAATACCAGTAGTATTAGGCAAGTTTGATACCAGTAAATAGGAGCGGGACCAATTCAAATTAGTATCTACCTATATTGTAGACGACGTTATAGATTCAAATGCCTGATGTTTAAATAAACGACTAATATGAAATAGGTAAGTCATTGTATCAATCAGAGAAGTAGTGTAAAGAAATAATATCTACTTGGTACTAAATGAATTCCCCACTCAAGTAACATTTAATGAAATAATTGTCTCTCGGATTCGCTCATAATTTAATGATAAAACTTGTAAAGAAAGTATTATGTAGAAATAGTAATAACATTTAGCAATAGCAAATATTATGAAATAAGTAACCTTAGTATTAAATTTTGTCATTTGTATAAAATAAGTAGCATAGCAATAACAATAGATCTTAAAAAAGTGTCCCTATACTTGGCAGCAGGTTGCACTACCCTAGATTTTTTTCGTATAATACAAATAATTTAAGTAATATATAAAAAGGTGGGTCCGTTCATTTTTAAACTCTAATGAGATTTAGTGAAGTTGAAATCCGTAAAAATGTTTTAAGGGCTATTTTAGAAAACATCCGTAAATTTACTGTAAACCATTGATAAATAGTGACCACTGAAACTATCAGGCAACAGGAATAAGAAATACATAAATTAATTTAAATCTACTTTTTTAATTGACCTTGTGGAAGGGTCGTCAAAAGTACTTCAAGCATTCATTAGCGTAGGGCCACAAAAGGGGTCAACTCGAGGTTTATAATGAGCCGTTCTAGTTAACCCGTTCAAAGTGACAAAAATATATATACAAATATCACTATACTGTCAGATTGCATAAAATGATATAAGGTAGAAGTAGAACTCGACTCTCGTTGTGCCTATACAGACTTAAGGCCATACTTAATTTTAATGATAGGTTGTAGATTTTACGTGTAAATTGAGTAAATGTGTGTAGGTTTATTAATTAATTAATTAGATTATGTATTCTTGAAAATATTTCTTCTTTCAACTTTAATAACACGGCTCTAACGACGGATCACGTACAATCATCTTTAGAATTAGTCATCGCTCATTTAATACACATGTTCAAAAAACTTACATGTAAAAATGAGCTCCTCATTTAAAGACTGACAAATTTTAAAGTTAACTGTACATTTAAAAAAAATATTTTTCAGACTGAATTACTTGCTTTTAATACAACTTGTTAAATTGAAGTCTAACCGAAGTTGTTTTATTTTATTGGCAACGGCTATAGACAAAGGCAGTGGCAGTTATTAGGTACCTATTCCAATAGAACTTTTTATTTATAAATTACTTTTTCTTAACACTAAACCTACATAATATCAGTGTTATGTAGCTGGTTTACACAAATGTTTATTGGATTCTGTATAAAAAATGTGATGTGATTATTAGTGAGATCAATTTCCTGTGTTTACCCTACTCTAGAATACTGCAAAAGACGTTCAGTGTTATATTTGCCTAAACTTTATATTATTGCATTGAATATCCTTTTTAAATATAGAGGTACTCATTGGAGTGACTACAACAAACTAGCAGTAATTATTCGTAAGCAGTTTTATCTTATTTATTATATTCTAATTTTAAGTAATGCTTTACAATAAGGCATTTGATATCAGTAGGTAATAAATGGCACCGAAATTACAGATCCAAGTATTAATTTATAAGAGAATAATCACAAAGACCGTTGTGAGAACGCTTACAATAGGTAAGTCCTCAAAACTTTCCTTGTGCGTGAGATAGTTAAGGAAAATTCGAGATTATTACATGATTAAGATGCAATAACTAGAAGCAGAAGTGGTGGCAAAGACCCCGCAACATAGGGCCGAAAATTGTATAAAGTAAAATTAATTTTAGTTTGACAATATGTATAAAAAAAAACTTAAATTACTAGAACAATATTAAGTAGTTATGTACGATTTAACGAATTGCTGTAAATACGTCTGTATGAACAATAGTCTATTAATATTAAATTAAGAATAAGCTCATTCACCGTGCAAATACGTTACACGATACTAAAATACAAGAGTATTATAAGAACATATTGATCAAAAGATTTTATAGATCAAACAATGATAAAGTCAAATATAAAATTCTTATTACTTCAGCATACTGATCACAATAATTACCTCAAATTATACCTTCTACGTTTCCCTATTTATTGCTTTGTTTAATAGCAATACCTACTGTGATGCATGTGCAAAAATACTTCTAAAAAGAAAGATAATTTTGATTAATTGATTTTATCAATTCACCGTTAGTGAATACTCCCAAGCAGAAATTACTTCTTGTCAGGTAGCTTAATAAAAAATCCTTTATGTATAAGTGGTGGTCTACTAACTTTTCGCCAAAATAATTTCCATTTCCTATGAGTATATCATTTCTAAGCATTAACAAACAACAATGCTCAGGTTTATTAATACTGTTGTTTCTTGACACGTTTTTGTTCAGGTTCAGGATGACAAAGTCCCAAAATATCCATAGAACTTTTGTACGTCGCCACAAAACAAAAATAATTTAACGAAAAATTGGTACACCCTAAGTACTAAAT